>CM031233.1:310434485-311846554 GCA_018340775.1 Taxus wallichiana var. yunnanensis
GTAATATTGATATGTATAATCCTCAACAGCATATCAATAAATGGATAAAACAGAAAATACTCTCTCGCCAATCATTTTACACTAATTTGCTCAGTCAAAGACATACATGTCCACCTAAGAATCACATGCCCTCAAATCCCAAAAACACGAAGGAATTCCAAATTGCAATAACAAAATCGATTACATAAGCTTATTCCATTAAGTCACGGCACTTAAAATACCAACACTTAACTTTATTCAAATGCTCATGAACAAAATGAATCATTCATTCGACTCTCGAGTCGTCCAAGTCGAAATAGCAAAATCTATATATTCACACGCTGAGTCGGGAGCAAAGGTTTGCACGCATAACCACCGAACCCTACAAATGAACGCATAATGACATAGATTGATAAATCCATATATGCTATTCATGGATAACATTCGGAAAAGAACAAGCGAAGCAAATTGAATATCCATTTCTAAGCAAGGAAAGCAACTAAGCCGCAACTTTCTAACAGCTTTTCACATAGGAAGGAAAATGCATATACAGAAGTCTTTATCTTTTAACTACTTCAAATAAATGATAGAGCAAAATCCTCGCTTCTTCTTATCGAGGCTTTTACAAGAATCCAATCACAAAACTTGCGGATAAATCTACATTCCAGCAAAAGAAAGCAATACGATTCATCATCGACTCAATCGAGTCGATACAACAGCAAAAATACGTGAGTGTATTTATATTATACACGATTGCACAAATATTCCCAGTAATAACCTAATAACGGAAAACAACTTCCGCTAGGTCGAAAAGACTATGGTAACACCTGGCAGTTACTGTTCCAAGCCAAAATTGAAAACAAAATGAAACCCGAAAGTATCACTAGCGTTGTCAACAATCCCATATGACCGAGCACCCAAAGAAGCGATAATACCAATCATTCTTACGGTATTCCTTCAAATCATTAATACAGCTTATCTCAAGAAAAAGCGGCGACCACGAATCAAGACATACGGTGGTCCTATACTTCTCATAGGTATATTCCAAGGGCTCACGCCAAAACAGGGCCGAACACTCGCATATTGTTAATAAATACCTCTCATGCATAATCCAGGGAAGAATGTACAAACAAGTAGAGTTAAAATTCGATTTCCACAAACACCCAACAAACGGATTTTGAAGAAAAATCGAACTGAAGAAATCACAAAGTGCCAATAATCAAACTAGATCTCATAGAAAATTCATCCAATCATCACAGAACATTTGAACAAGAGTTGTTTTAATGAAATCACTTGAAAAAGCGACAAGATATTTAAAGGTTAGGGCCTAAAGCATGCCTGGTTTGTTGATCAAATTTCCGAAGCGGACCACGGAAGAGCTCAAACTTCCTTTTCTTTTCCCAAATACAATGACCAACAAAATTTCACTTGTCCTATTCACAATATATCCTCCATGGCCGAGAAAAGAGCCGAGAGAATTTCATTCTCGCCATGCAACTCAAGAGAATCAAAAGCAAGAACATTAAACTAGCGAGAGAGAGAGAGAGAAGAAGACCTGAAAATCGTGATACACCAAACAAACTTTCCAACTTCTCGCATGCATCTGTTCCCATGAGCTCCGGCTCGACTCCTAGACATTAAGTGCCATTAAACCAATTTTCCCCAGCTTAATCTCAACTCCCACCCACGACCGCACGAAATTGGTGACACCCATCCAAAAACTCAAGTTCATTTCCAAACTTAGTAATTGCCAAGTCTCACAAGGTTAGCCGCCGCCTAAGCCTCCGCCATATGTCATGTCCCCTCATCCTTATCCTTCCCATTTATTGCCATAGAGAATAGCGCCCATGGTTCGCCACCCTTCAAAGGCCCCTTCCCAAAAACTCTTAGTTAGCTAGGTTAGTATCTTAGGTTAGAGTTTTAGGGTAATGACCATGCTAACCATTTTACACTTAGTTTTTATTTTAGGATCATAACACATAGCCTAGGTCTAGGTTAGACTAACAATAATCTAACCCCTAGGTTAGGTTATTGTTTTAGGTTACTAACCCTTAGTAATTCAATTTGGTCCTTCTCCTGAAAACCCGGAGAGACCTGTATCATACTTTCTAGAACAGAGCCACTCCTGTTCTTAGTATGTCAATGAATTATTACCTGGTCTTTAATCGAGACCTTCCAGATATACTAAATATCGGGAACCGTTTCATTTCTCGAGATCAGCCTGAGTCATACTCCTGACCCGCTTTCTAAATGCTTCCATACCTTGCAACCTGTTCAAGGTTCGTGATCTAATTTTATCACTTCGCAAAATTAAAGCATTACTTGGATCAATTCCTCTGGTCCAAGTCTAGATATTATTGATGAATACCTGTATAATTCATTCCGTGATCAGATTAATATTCAGTCACAAAATGAAATAAATAAAAGAGTCTATTAATATTTTGACTACCAAGATCTGCAATCTGCAAGAAATTTAATACATATCAAGCATGATTTCAATCGAGGTACACAATCCATTTACTAGAAATCACATATCAACACTTGAATGCTTAGGAGAAAGTAACAACAGTTCAGGGTGTTACATGCTTCCCTCCTAAAAGGATTCATCGTCCCGATGAATTACATATTAACTTAACCTTCCTTCGATCAATTTATTAGTACACAAACAATGTGTTTACTTCCATATTTAATAGTTTGAAAATCAATGTCACCACACCTTTATTCAACACAATAAAGTCGCATTAATCAAAGCTTTCATAAATACTTAAAAACAATCAGCTCATAAAGTATTTCATCAATGATTTCATTCATTTGCAAAAAGAGAAGGGAAAAGTTTTCATCTCTTCCGTGTTTTCCCAAGTTGCACTTTCTTCGTTAAACTGGTCCCACTTTGGACCTTACATTGCTTGTATATCACGATTTCTTAAATGCAATTGTGCGAGTTTCAAAGACTCGTGTGGGTTTAACCCGATTATTCCCGGGTCTTGGACCCGCAAGGAATTCCAATTTAAAACATGTGACAAATCTGAAACGTATTTCTTAAGCAAAGAAATATGGAAAACATCATGCATACGAGATAGAGCAGAGGCAATGCTAAACGATAAGCTACGAGGATTGATTATCTCGACAATTTCAAAGGTCCCACATATCGTGGTGACAACTTGGCAGCCTTGCCAAAAGTTATAGAACTCTTTCGGGTTTAACACGCGAGAAAAACCTTATCACCAAGCTCAAACTTTCTATCAACCCGCTTAAGGTCAAAGCATAGCTCTTCCGTCTATCCATTGCTTCCTTTAATCGTTCACGAATCAGCTTAACTTGCTGCTCCATCTCTCGTGAGAATCTCTCGGGTCCAATTACCACTCTATCCTCTACACTCGTCCCAACTTACAGGGGTTACGCACTTTCTTCCATAAAGTGCTTCAAAGGTGCCATCTTAAGAGATGAGTGATAAGTGTTGTTGTATGCGAACTCAACTAATGGGAGATACTCTTCCCACTTATACCGTTGATCCATGCAATACATTCGCAACATGTCCTCCAACACTTGATTTACCCTCTCGGTTGCCCATCCGCTTCTACGGATGATATGCGAATCTGAAGTTTAGTTCGTTCTAGGGCTGCGTTAAGCGTTTGCCACAAAACCTTGACGTCATTCTAGGATCCCCATCGAAATAATCGAGTTCGGTACACCATGTAATCTGAAAATTTCGTGTGTACGAACCTCTTGGCTAGCATTGGAGAATCATCCTTTAGATTTCCAGCGATGAAATGAGCTACCTTAGTTAGCTTATCTACAACTACCAGGATAACATCATGTTTATTCCTGGACATAGGTAGTCCTTGTACAAAATCCATGGTTATTACTTGCCATTTGTATGCTGCGGTATGCTATGAGGATACTGAACAATCCAGTAGGATGCATATGCTCTGCTTTCACCCACTGACATTCCAGACAATGAGTCACAAAATTTATCACATCCTTTTTCATACCTTTCCAGAAGTATTGCTGTTTCAAATCAGCTAGCATTTTTGTGATACCCGGGTGTCCAGAGAAAGGTGAATTATGAAATTCAACTAACAACTTCTTTCTCAAATCATCCAAAGACGAGACATATACCCTATTTTCATAACGCAAGATTCCTTCATTATCTAAATGAAAACCTTCATACCTTTTATCTTTAGGTTCTGCAAGCAATACCGCTTTTTGGTTGAAAATATGTATCTGATTCTGAGGCACTCTTTACCTCGTCTTTAAACTGAGTTCTTAATGTTATAAGAGCAGAAATGTGCCTCCTACGACTTAGAGCATCAGCTACTCTATTCTCCTTTCCTTTGATATAGCTGATATCAAAGTCATATTGTGATAGAAATTCTAACCACCTTCTTTGTCTGGCATTCAGATTGGGCTGAGTAAAAATATATTTCAGTCCCAAGTGATCAGTTTTCAACTCAAAAGGTTTCCCTAGTAAGTAGTGTCTCCAGACTTGAAGTGCGTGAACAATGGCAAACAAGCTCCAAATCATGAGGGGCATAATTCAGCTCATGAATCTTAAGTTTTCTACTCTCATAAGCAATGACTTGATCATTTTGTAGCAAAACACCCCAAGACCTTCCCGAAGCATCGCTTACCACTTCAGTAAAATTTCCATTAGGTCTCAGTGCAGCCAATATAGGTGCAGAGTCACCGGTCTTTCAGACTTTTGAAAGCCGCTTCACACTTGTCATTCCACATGAATTTCTTATCCTTCTTCTGCAATGAAGTTATTGGTGCAGCTACCTTAGAAAAATCCTTTACAAATTTTCTATAGTAACCCGCAAGACCCATGAAGCTTCTTACTTCATGCACATTCTTTGGTGTAGGCCACTCAGTTATCGCCACTATTTTCGAAGGATCTACAGCGATTCCTTCCTTGCTTATGACATGACCCAAATAGTGAACTTCTGAGTCAAAGAAAGAACATTTGGATAACTTACCATACAGCTTTCTCTTTCTCAAAATTCCCAAAACTATCTTCAGATGCTCATTGTGCTCCTCAACGCTCTTAGAATAAATGAGAATATCGTCCAAGAATACAAGTACAAACTTGTCCAGGTATTCTTGAAAAATATTGTTCATTAAATTCATAAAGGCTGCAGGTGCATTAGTTAACCCAAAGGCTAGAACTGTGAATTCATAATGTCCGTACCTTGTTCGGAAAGCCGTTTTATGAATATCTTCCTCTTTAATTCTTAGCTGATGATAACCAGATCGAAGATCTATCTTAGAATAAACCGCTGCTCCACGCATCTGATCAAACAGATCATCGATCCTAGGAAGTGGGTATCGGTTCTTAATCGTTGCTTTGTTCAACATCCGATAATCAATACACAGTCTCAGAGTTCCATCCTTCTTTTTCACAAATATCACAGGTGCTCCCAAAGTGAAACACTTGGTCTAATCAATCCCTTTGACAAAAGCTCAGAATCGAGCCTTTAGCTCGACTAACTCAATAGTAGTCATCCGATAAGGCGCCTTGGAAATAGGTTCAGTTCCAGGCTTGATTTCAATAGTAAAATCAAATTCTCTCTTGGGTGGTAACCCTGGTAATTCCTCAGGAAAAACATCCCTGAAACTTTGTAACAGTGGGATTTGCTTCATGAAATCACTATCTTCTTCAGAAGATTGAGATATCTTTACTGCATAAAGGGTACATCCTTTATTCTTAGCCTTTTTAAGCTGCATAGCTGATGACTTTTCTAACTGAAATTTCGTTTCACACCTTGAATCTCTACCGATTCCAAACTGATCATCTAAACATTCTATGTTCTTTTCTATAGCAATCTACCTTTGCTTTATGATCAGCTAACCAATTAACACCGATGACAATGTCATACGATCCCAAAGGTGCAACATAGAGATCAACTTCCGTGGAAAAGTTAGGTAAGTCAAGGACTGCTCCAAAAAGACACATACTCACTTTGTATGAACAATTATTACCATGCTTTATGCAGGTCCCAAGATTTATCCATTTTTCCAGCTTTTCTTTTAAGTTTAGAAGCTAGCTTATTAGATATAAAACATTCAGTAGCTCCTGTATCAAAAAGAATAGTGACAGGTATGCCGAATAACTTACCCGGAACTTCTATAGGTGTCACTTGCTTTTCAGCTTGTTTGTCCGCTCTTTAGGCATGTATCTTATGTCAATTACGATCATCCTTCTTCAAAGGGCACTGATTTGCGTAATGGTCTTTACCACAAGTGTAGCAGCCTCCTACAGGTCCCTTCTTAGGCTCAAAGTTGCTTCCAGTTTTATAATTGTCACGCTGTCCTCCATAGGACTTCTGACCATTATTGTAATTTTTAGCAAAATTATCCTTCACATTCTCACAGAGCTTATTCTCAGCTTGTTTTCTTATTTTATCTCCAGAAACTTACTCTTGTTTCAAACTTTTTCCATGGTCCTTTTCTCAGGTGCAAGAGAGGTTGAAGAAGGGTTTGCGCTTCTTCCGCACTTCCTCCTTATGAGCGAAATAGCCTTTAATTTATTCATTCTTGCCTTATGGCCTTTTCAACAACTCCTTCCATAGTGGTTGGACCGTGAACATCGACCTCTCCCCTATCACGTGATTCAATCCCATGATGAATTTCCGTATCCCGAACTTTTAAATGCGCTTTGATACTTTGCGGTACATACTTGAGGAGTTTTGTAAACCGCTCCCGAATCTGATTCTTGTTAACTTCCTTGAGTCAAGTTCTGAATTCTGTCATTTTCTCGATCATAGAAAAGTTGTGGCAGCCAACGTTGCCTAAAATAGCCTTTAAATTGATCCCAAGTGATATTGGTCTCATCAATATTTAGCTCACTTTTCAAGGCTATCCCACCACGAAGATGCTTCGTGAGAAGGCCGATAGGCTCCCCATATAGCCTTGGTTTCTTCTCGAGAAGTTCCTTATGAAGAAAGTACTTCTCCATTTCAATTTGAGCGAGCTTCTCGGCTCCATCTCCTAGTGTGGTGCCATCATACTTAGGTGGACTTATCCTTTTGATATCATTAGTGAGTTCCACGCTTAATCTGGCCTTTTTGTTTCTCAAGTTGGACAGGTACATTTCCGAGCATTAACATCAACACCCATTTCGGGGTTGTCCTCTCGAGAGTTGCTGATTATTATTATCAGCTTCTTCTCCCTCCTCATTCCCCATCACCTGCTGTTCAAGTACAGCCAAGCGATCTCTTGTGTCCAACAGGGCAGCAAGGATCTCATCCAGATTCACGGTTGTTGCGCTCCTCCTTCGGGTGGAGCATTACTCTAACGTTTCCCCTTATTCTAACCATTTTCTATGGCATTTCAAGAAAATTCAGGTTTTTATCGAGTTATGGACTCAATAGGTCCAAGAGCTGCAACCTTCACTCGATACCAAGATGTAACATCCTCATTTTAGACAATAGAACAAGTCAATTTTTTTTTTTTTTTGATAATTGCATACTGGTTCTAAATACATAATTTAGAACTCACAATTCAAATAACCATTTATATAACAGAGACTAACCATATGCACAGAATGACTCTAATACCTCCGATCTATTCATTCCATGACTCGGTAAACTACCGATCTATTCATGAGTAAAAGAGTTAGTGTTCTTAATTAACACAATACTCCTGGCGGTTCTCTTCCTAATGCTGGGATTCGAGAATGTCTCGTCCCGAAGGAATCTAACCGAATAAACATAGTTACCATTATTCATCGGCATCTCATCCCTTAGACTAGGTGAATTAGGACAACGCAATCGCCAGCTTGCGATACTTTGGCCAAAGATTTGAAACATATCTGTTCATGTCTCGTATTCCTTAACGGCATACTCGTCAATCACTGAATACGTCCTTCACCCCATTCATATGTTATATAGAATGTCTTATACCGACTCTTTATCATCAGTCCTTTTTCTTTCACAATTGAATCACTCTGAGGCGGATTAACAAGGTGATAATGTTATATGGATGCCTACGAGGATTAGGGATATGAGGACATCTTGGTTCAACCTTGCAATTCAACCAAGTGTCATGATACCCCAATCTCCGAGGCGCTCTTATAACATGGTCACGTTCTTAATCGGTCCCAAGGTAACTCGTATGAAATCAAGTGTAAATCTTAGCGATCAATGCAAAGGGTGTCGCCATAAGTCACCTGCATTGTTGTAACTTCGAGAAGATCCTAATCTTCTCGGAGGTACAACCCTGCAGTCGACCTTATGTCGTCATCCTTTAAATCCGCCTCGAGAAGATCTACCCAAAAACAAGCGTTACGCACTAGAGATTAAATTACTTCTTAAGACTTTTCCCTAAGGTTAGCCATTTCCAATCCCTGGATTCATTTTCTTAAGACGACCCTCCTCCATTAATCCCATCACTTGGTAGAGGTATTAAGGTCTAGCTTCTATCAAGGAGTCATTAGAATACATCTGATTCTAAGCAACAGATTCAGACAATATCTCATAACCTATGCTTGAGATTGCCACCTGAACTCCATTGATTGCCTATCAGTTCTCTTAACTGAATTTATATCATACTTTTTAGTTTAAAGATATAAATGATTTAGAATCCAATTTACTATTGTCCTGTTATACTTAGGACTAGGGATTAGTAATTCAATCCAACTTGTTTAGCGTTATCTTTTAGGCTCAATTTTAACCTATCCTCTTGAGAGACAATAATTAAATTACAATATTGCATTATCCAGATCAAATTAGAACTACTAAATACTCATAAGAATTTAGTCTAATTACTTACAAGCTTTCATTGTCAATCACAAAAGCATCCATATTATACAAAGATAACTATGCCTCTTCGTTACGTAAACCGAAGAAGTTCATCATTCATAATAGAATACAGCACATAAGTATCAAACACTTATTTTCATTCCTTTCGAAACTCGAACAATTACATTTTATGCAACAGCATACTTGATATAATGCTAACGGAAAAGAAACATCTTTTCTCATATAGTACATCCATAAAATCAAGCTGTAATTCATAATAAATCAAATAAACTATCTGATCGGACTGCCAGATCTGCATTGTATTTACCTCTTACGGCAACCATCTGCAAAAATAGTCAACATGAGTCAGTTCAATGAACTGAGCATGATAAGCACTAACTTTTAAAACAATTGCAATCCATCAATTGTTTTCATTAAACACCCTGTTTAAATGAAATCAGATATTCACATAAGTAAACATGATTAGACTATGCCCTTGTAATACTGAATGATTACAATTATGTAACTCTATCATTGTTACAGTTAGTCTTAATCATTTTCTAATATTTCATCAAATATTAAGAAACAAGGAACGAATGCACACAACAATCATTAAACCCACAATCACAACATTGGTCAGATTGTTTCATTCTCCAAAAAGGAAATATCATAACAATTCGGGATTCCACCAATATGTTACAAACAATTTCCTACTGATAGTTCATTATCAATAATATTAAATAAAGGAAGAGAAAGAATTCAAACCATTCATACTTCCTTTTACATAAGTTCATCACTGTACTGCCTTCACATATGAAAACAGTCAACCAGTATATAAATGAACAAGTTAGACAGGCCGAAATCAAGATCACTGTTCTAAATCACGAAAATAGAAACTCAGCAAATCTCTTGTACAGCAACTAACACATCAACATTTCATGTAACAACCATAAGCCCAATGCAAGTTCCTTTTGCACAGTAAAGCCTTATCCCCAGTTGAAAACAAGAGCTACAAGCGTATCGCTGAAAACAACAACTATTGCATCAACAATCTAAGGTTTCCCAAAGGACTATGCTATGTTGCCCACACGGTACTTCCAAATCATGCACAGTCGATCGGACAGATCAAAATGGAAGGAATCATAGCATACATATTCTTGCTCAGTCAAAATCGGACTGAAGTGAAGGAAAGGAATTCAACCAAACGATCCTTACCTTGCAGCATGCAAGTCTTGGTGCGTTATTCGCGACTTACCCTAACAAGGTCAAAACACGAAACAGTCATCCAAACACAAGGACCTCACAAGTAACAAAGACAGTCCAAGGTCAAGCTCAAAAAAAAGACAGTAGTACAAGTTACCTTCCCGGAATTTCCAATGATTCAAACGGAGGTATCAATTCATGCAAAAGCTTAAGAATTCATACAGACAATCCTCAACAAAGCATATCAATAGTCAGACAGCAAAATACTCTCTGCCAATCATTTTACACTAATTTGCTCAGGTCAAAGACATACATGTCCACCTAAGAATCTGTACCTCAAATCCCAAAAACACGAAGGAATTCCAAATTGCAATAACAAAATCGAAATACATGTTATTCCATTAAGTCGCCGGCACTTAAAATACCAACACTTAACTTTATTCAGCTCATGAACAAAATGAATCATTCATTCGACTCCTCAGAGTCGTCCAAGTCGAAATAGCAAAATCTATATATTCACACAGTGACTGATAAAGGTTTGCACGCATAACCACTGAACCCTACAGCAACGTACAATGACATAGATTGATAAATCCATATATGCTATTCATGGATAACATTCAGAAAGAACAAGCGAAGCAAATTGAATATCCATTTCTAGCAAGGAAAAGCAACTAAGCCGCTTCGAACTTTCTAACAGCTTTCACATAGGAAGGAAAATGCATATACAGGAAGTCTTTATCTTTTAACTACTTCAAATAACAGTAGACAAAAGCCCTGTTTCTTCTTATCAGGCTTTTACAAGAATCCAATCACAAAACTTGCGGATAAATCTACATTCCAGCAAAAGAAAGCAATACGATTCAGTCATCGACTCCACTGAGTCGATACAACAAAGTACAGGTGTATTTATATTATACACAGTGCACAAATATTCCCGCTAACCTAATAACAGGGAAAACAACTTCCGCTAGGTCGAAAAGACTATGGTAACACTACAGTTACCTGTTCCAAGCCAAAAATTGAAAACAAAATGAAACCCGAAAGTATCACTAGTCGTTGTCAACAATCCCATGACCGAGCACCCAAAGAAGCGATAATACCAATCATTCTTACAGTATTCCTTCAAATCATTAATACAGTTTCTATATCAAGAAACAGCGACCACGAATCAAGACATACAGTGGTCCTATACTTCTCATAGGTATATTCCAAGGGCTCACGCCAAACAGGCCGAACACTCGCATATTGTTAATAAATACCTCTCATGCATAATCCAGGAAGAATGTACAAACAAGTAGAGTTAAAATTCGATTTCCACAAACACCCAACAAACGGATTTGAAGAAAAATCGAACCAGAAGAAATACAGTGCCAATAATCAAACTAGATCTCATAGAAAATTCATCCAATCATCACAGAACATTTGAACAGAGTTGTTTTAATGAAATCACTTGAAAAACAGCAAGATATTTAAAGGTTAGGGCCTAGCATGCCTGTTTGTTGATCAAATTTCCGAAGCAGACCACAGGAAGAGCTCAAACTTCCTTTTCTTTTTCCCAAATACAGCGACCAACAAAATTTCGCTGTCCTATTCACAATATATCCTCCATGGCCGAGAAAAGAGCCAGAGAATTTCATTCTCGCCATGCAACTCAAGAGAACTGGTGCTAAGAACAGTAAACTAGCAGAGAAAGAGAGAGAAGAAGACCGAAAATCGCGATACACCAAACAAACTTTCCAACTTCTCGTTTGCATCTTTACATGTCATGCTCCGCGAGCTCGGCCGACTCCCTGAACATTAAGTGCCATTAAACCAATTTTCCCGCTTAATCTCAACTCCCACCGACCACGAAATTGGCGACAGTCCATCCAAAAACTCAAGTTCATTTCCAAACTTAGTAATTGCCAAGTCTGCCAAGGTTAGCCGCCGCCTAAGCCTCCGCCATATGTCTGTCCCTCATCCTTATCCTTCCCATTTATTGCCATAGAGAATAGCGCCCATGGTTCGCCACCCTTCAAAGGCCCCTTCCCAAAAACTCTTAGTTAGCTAGGTTAGTATCTTAGGTTAGAGTTTTAGGGTAATGACCATGCTAACCATTTTACACTTAGTTTTTATTTTAGGATCATAACACATAGCCTAGGTCTAGGTTAGACTAACAATAATCTAACCCCTAGGTTAGGTTATTGTTTTAGGTTACTAACCCTTAGTAATTCAATTTGGTCCTTCTCCTGAAAACCCGAGAGACTCAGTATCATACTTTCTGAACGAGCCACTCCTCGTTCTTGGTATGTCAATGAATTATTACATGGTCTTTAATCGAGACCTTCCAGATATACTAAATATCGGGAACCGTTTCATTTCTCGAGATCAGCCTGAGTCATACTCCTGACCCGCTTTCTAAATGCTTCCATACCTTGCAACCTGTTCAAGGTTCGTGATCTAATTTTATCACTTCGCAAAATTAAAGCATTACTTGGATCAATTCCTCTGGTCCAAGTCTAGATATTATTGATGAATACCTGTATAATTCATTCCGTGATCAGATTAATATTCAGTACAAAATGAAATAAATAAAAGAGTCTATTAATATTTTGACTCACCAAGATCTGAATCTGCAAGAAATTTAATACATATCAAGCATGATTTCCGAATCGAGGTACACAATCCATTTACTAGAAATCACATATCAACACTTGAATGCTTAGGAGAAAGTAACAACAGTTCAGGGTGTTACAGGATCTCCCTCCCCTTTGTATTTGGGAAAATTGGGAAGAGGTCTTGGAAGCATGACGCTTTGTATGGTGAATTCTAAGGGATCTTTCAAATACTCTGAATAAGTCCCTATTGCGTAGGTTTTGACCATTGATGGTACTCTTGAGGAGGCGGTAGTGAAAAAAGGGTTGTTGATATGGCGTAGCATATGCATTGATAGGGGCATAAGGAAACCCCTGTGGTTGAGCAAACATGCTGGGAGAGGAGAACATATCTCCCTGTGGTGATTTGGAGTACATGTTTAAGTATGAAGGGGGATTGTCTAGGAATGGATTATTTTGTACTAGACCGGGAGGTATCGGAATAGTGTTAGAAATGGCGGTTCTAGTTGGCGTTTGTTGTGAATACTGAGGAGGCATGCCCAACGTGCCCATTCCTATGAGGAGATCTACTTGGCTAGGATGGTGTGGAGGATTGGAACTTCCTACCTACATGAATTGGGAATTTTGATTTGCTTGAGCAAGTTCTAACCCCCTAACTTTTTCTACTAAAGTTGAAATGACTTCATTTGGTGAAGTCATGGTATTTTGCTTTAGTGGCATTTGTTGTATATCCTAATGTTGTATGTGATATCCTGCTATGAACTAATCATTACCCTACCAAGTTTCCCTGAGGGAATTTCCTATATGTAGTGGCATGGAGGTATTTTCTTGAAATGAGATCTCGGGTTGTGTTTGTAAACTTCCTATAGGTGGGTACATACTCCGAGAGCATTGTTCATTCTTGGCATAAAACATTGAATTCTCATCATCTAAAACCAGATATGGATATGATTTTCTACTAATTTTTGGTCTAAGCAGCACCTGAGGAGACGAACCAGATTCTCCTGTGAATGTCATATTGTTCGAGCCTGAAGGCTCTATTTGTTGTCTTTGAGCGAGTTGATCCAACTCCTCTGTTTGGAAAGATGAACTATATCTAGTCCTTGGAGGTGGAGTTTGTGTTGATAATTGGTTATTTGAATAGTTTTCACCCCATACTGAGAGCGAGGGTGATGACTATCTATTTAGTTGAGCGTAGTATGCCTCAAGACCTAGGAGAGGTCTTCCATATGCATCGAATCCCGACATATTCGAGGGGTATATGAATACCCAAAAATAATGGGAAAGGGTGAAGGTGGAAGAAATAGGTAAAAGCAAAAGCACTTTGTGTTGTTCACGTCGGGTTCACCAATTTTGTACGATGAAAAAGTGACAAGAGAGCATGGGAATCTATAAGTAACTCTTCCTCGCACCCAACCTCTCGAGGTCGTCTTTGACAGCCCGGTGGAGATGGATTATGTGTAGGGTATGGGTAAACTAGTTAGGAAATATTATATCTTTCACACGCACTAATGGAATCTACAAATCTAAGGCAAAGAAGGCCCTTCTAACCTGAACTGGTGTGATAGATCGGTCGGCAAGGATGACTGCTCGAAGGCTCCAATCAATATCGAGCTCTGGCGTGATCCGATCTATAGGTTGTGGGATATGTGGAAAATGACCTAGGATGGTTTTGTGTATGTCTCCAGATAGGGTCATATGATGGATGATGGATATATAGCGGATTCTATGGTCGATTCTCTGGTCTAGTCGAAATCTTTAGCTTTGTTAGATTCTACATCTAACAAGGATAACTGTGTAATGATGGTAGGTGGAAGTGGAGTAGATCTGAATACTAATGTGCATAAGCTAGCATCTATGTCTGATTCACCTGTGGATTCGTTGGGTTGTGGGATTTGTGGGTCACAACCATAGATTCGTGGTTCTTTATGGACTCGCTTGTATGGTCATGTGAGGAATTAGTCCCTAATCCCTAGTATCTAATAGTCGTATGCCTTTTTGGCCTCTACGTTCAAAATTAACAGTTGTGCAATCTTTTCTGAGTATCTTATAGGCGTTCTTGCAACCTGAATCCTTAAGCTAGTATCTATGTCTGTGAGAGTGTCTCCTACATCTGGCTGTGGGACCAAAGGATCACAACCAAACGTTTTCTCTCTTTCAAGCCCTCCTATAGTCATGCGAGATATTTATCTAGGGTAATCTATAGTTTGGCTGATTTGACCAAAACATGTACGCTTGGTCATCTTCTATGTTTAACCTACTTAACTATGAGCTGATCTATTGCAAGTTTGCTGTTGTTCGGAAGAATTGGATTATAAGGTTCTGATCTATATCAGTTATTTCCATAATAATATTGGGTTGAGGCACGATTGGCTCGAATACGTATTCTCTGGGCTCTCTAGGTCCCATGATTGTCATACAAAAGAAAACAATATAAAGCTAACTAATGACAGAATAAACTAAACATGCAAGATATATTTACGTATATTTCTAAGTCTGATGCTTATTGCTAAACTACTAAACAAATTTTAAAGAGAAACTTATCTAATATATCTAAAATTGACAACTAAACTAATAACACAATTAAAACAAACAAAGTGACCGAGTATAGTTGCTTGTCTGTGTAATTTGTAGATCTATTCTAAATAACCTGATAACTGATCTACTCTATTTGAAAGACTCTTGATCCTACCTCAAAAGTGAGGAGTGAATCATAGTTTCTTAGAAACTATCAATCCCCATAGCTTCCCCAAAGTGACAGAGTATAGTTGCTTGTCTGTGCAATTTGTAGATCTATTCTAAATAACCTGATAACTAATCTACTCTATTTGAAAGACTCTCGATCCTACCTCAGAAGTGAGGAGTGAATCATAGTTTCTCAGAAACTATCGAAAGTAAAATTTAACTGAAATGAAATGATTAGCTACTCTATTTGATATGATTTTAACTAGAACTTTGAAAGCTAGAACCTGGATTCTACAAAACAGTGGCGAATCCGATGGTGTGTGACCTTGTCCCCTCAGTGTGATCTCCTCGTTCCTTCGTGCTCATGTGGATCCATAAAAGTGTGTAATGCTAGCATCAAAAAAGTAGATATTGGAACAGAGGTAGCTTAGGATGTAGACTGAATACAATGCGAGTAGGAGAGGGATAGCAAAGGAGTACAGAGCTTGGCTTATGCAATTCCTAGCGGGATTTATTACGAGTCATACAACATAAAACATCCAAGCACCTAAAACTATCATACTTGATGAACAAAACTTGCTGAACTTTAATGTCTTCCCTATTGAAATCAAACTATCCTACTCTAGTTGATTTAGATGAAATGACAACAACACTTTGCACAAGGAGAATATGTGGCTTTACGACAACTAAACAATGCTAACTATGCATCTAACAAATGAAACTATGAATTCTAAACAAAATTAAAGGCTAAACTATTGAAATGAGAAATTCAGAGGAAAATTTGAGGGGCCATTTACTTGAGCACAAGCCAGCTATTTATAGAATCCCATTTACCCAAAGATGAAAACCAGTTTGATCTCTTAAACCATAAACAATGCCAAAACACTATTCCAGGGAACCAGAATCATAAATACAAGCAAAGGTGGTGAAAAAAAGTTGGTAAACATTGAATTTTTACGTGAGTCGCGTTAAAAGAGCATTCTGGAAAACACATGAAGGACCACCACCACAGGCGGTGGGTGGTTTCAGTGAAGAACAAAATGCAAAGGAAAAGAGGGGAAAAGAGAACAACAAAGCACGCAGGGGCTAAGCGGGACATGCGGGATGTTAACACATACTTAGAGAGATTTTTGGATCCCAAACACCTTGCGAGGAGACCTATATCATCATTGGGAGTACGTGTTAAATTATTCCGGTGGTGCGGTACCCTACGCTTTTGGAGTACGTACATGGACCATTGTGACAATCTAAGATTGATGTTTGAAAGATGTCGGCGGATTGACGATATCCCTCAACATTAAGAAATGTGTTTTCACTACTCCATTTAGAACCTTGTTGGGGCATATCATATGTAAGGAAGGCTTGTTGGTGGATCCTACCAAAGTTTTCATTATTGTGGGATTTGGGGAGCCTACCAACCAAAGCATGGTACACAGGATTCCTTGGGCATATGAAGTATTACAAGAAATTGATTAAGGGATATGCCAAGATTTCCACGTCGTTGGAAAATTTTCTGAAGCACAAAAGTATATTTCATTAGGGAGAGGCGTAATAAATGGCATTTGATACATTAAAGAATAGGCTTATCACTGCACCCATATTATGCTTTCCTTCTTGGGATAATCCATTCCATGTACATGTTGATGCTTCAAGGATGGAGATTGGAGAAATCTTAACACAACCTGGAGAGGGAATTTTTGACCACCCCTTGTTCTTTTCTAGTAGGAAGCTAACCCCAACAAAATAGAACTATACTACTACTAAGCACGAGGTATTGTCAATGATCTATGTGCTACACAAATTCAAGCAGTATTTGTTGGCAACACCCTTTATATTCTACATGGACCACATGACATTAAAGTACTTGGTAAAAATCCCATTCTACAAGGGCGTATATGTCGGTGGGTCCTACTATTTCAAGAGTTTGAGTTTACGGTTGTTGTAAAACTAGGTAAGAGAAATTTGGGGCCTGACCATTTATCAAGGATTGACTCGGGGAGGATGCATAGAGCATTAAGGATACAATGTCATATGTGTAACTATTTAGATTATAGTGTGTGCCCTCTAACTTGGAAGATATTGTTGTATTTCTCAAAATGGGTGTGGCACTAAAGGGAATGAAGACTTTAGAAAGGAAGTAGTTATCCATACACATTGCACCCTACATGCTAATTAGTGGAGACTTATACAAGGTAGGCCATGATGAGGTTTTACATCGGTGCATGTTAGAGCATGAGTGAGCTGTAATCATGGGGGAAACACATGGTGGAATTGTAGGAGGACACTATGTAGGGAATGTAATCCTGTGCAATATCCTTCTAGCAATATTTTTGTCGGAAATGGTTTACAATAATTATATCAAGTTTTGCAAGGCTTGTGATCATTTCCATGTGCCTTTACAAACTAGGAAGAAAAGATGAAATGCCATTAAAAATTATTTCCAAGACATAACCATTTGAGAACCGGGTAATTGACTTCATGGGCCATATTTCCCACACGTGAAGGAAAGGTTCACTTTATATCTTTACATGCACATATTACCTTACAAGGTGGGAAAAAGTGGTGCATGCGATGGATTTCATAAAGCAGCAACAATAGCTAGGTTCTTGTGGGAAAATATAATCACTAGATATGAATGCCCGTTGAGCTTAACAATTGATAGGGGTACTCATTTCTTAAATGAAAAAGTTAGAATCTTATTGGCGCGAATTCATGGTAGCCCACCATAAGATTTCCCCTTATCACCCATAAGCTAATAGGACTACCGAGGCATTTAACAAAATTCTCAATCACGCTTTAATCGAGATTTGTGATATGGGAAGAAAGGATTGAGATGATAAAGTTTTGTTGTGTTATGGTCATATCATACTATTTATATGAGACTAAAAAGGCCACACATTTTCAATTAGTATTTGGCATGAAATTGTGTTACTTATTGAATTCATGTTACCATCGCTGCATATAGCACGTGCAAGAGGGTTATATTTTGAACAAGCACTTGAGGATAGGATTGATAAGTTGATGTAGTTAGATGAGAGGAAAGCTATTGCTCACTAGAATTAGAAAACGAAATATCTAGGTAGAAGGCATGTCATGATAAACACATCAAGAACAAATAGTTTGAGGTTGGGCGAGATGGTTCTAATGCATGAATCCAAGTTTATGCTTAATCCTAGCAAATTCAAATTCCATTGGATGGGACCATACATTGTATCCTATATACTTGATTCAAGCACTTTCCAATTACAAGAACTGGATAGAAAATGGTTGCCAAGCCATTTTAATGGGAGTAAATGAATCCCTAATATAAATAAGTCTTCTTTGTGTTTACAAGTACATCGGTATTGCCGCTTAGCCTAGGTTTTTCTTTGATGTAGTTTCCTATCTATGTTTCCCTTTCTTGTTGCTTTGTTTTGTGCACGTTTGTGCACTGGTAGCCACTTATTATTTTCAAAATATTTTCTATGAGATCAAGACGCATGATGATGGTGGACTATGATATTTGCCACAAATATCATGATACAAGTAGGTGTCTACTACTCTTTGTATCATGTGATCCGTAAGAATGTGTCCTTATATTACAAAATTTTCACCTCTACTACTCATGACACCAAGGATTGTAGATTGATTGACCAAATAAATGATCCTATTGATATTGGTGTGTGCCATACCACTATTATGAATAACTCCATGGATGATGGTCATCATTATGAGGGGTGTGCAAATGGAGGAGATTGAGGAAGAGGCTTTCACGGAGGATTTAGAGGTCGTGGCAACCACATAGGTGGAAGAACTAAGTTCTCACGTGGAACTAGTTATAACTGTGGGACTACATAACACTATAAGTGTGAATGTCCCAATCTACTACAATGTTCTTGGTGTGGAATGAAGCACAAGAATGAGGATTTATCGAAATTATTTGAACACATGAGCTAGAAGAAGTGGAAGGATGAGGGCGTTGGGATGGTGAGTGTAAAGCATGTTGATTAATAGTGGATGCTTATAATGGTGTGTTAGTTAGAGTTAGAACTTCTACTAGTGACGACGTGAGTTAAGGATGCGCACACTAGTGAAATACTAAATCGAGACCACTAATTACAAGAGAAGAAGTGGTATATGGTAAGTATCCATACCCTACCCATCGAAGGAATTCTATCAAGAGATCATGGATGTAATCATATGTATTCAAGGGGAAATTCAAAGTGTCTAAAAGAGCAATCCAGGAAGTTGGAGCAAAATAAAAGCATTGAGGTCCCTTAGTATGATATAGATGATGTCGAGAGATGTGTGTAAGATAATCCACCAAGAGAATATAATTCCTCTATTATGATAATGGTTGAGAGATAAAGTGCGAAACCTTTGGAGGAGAGCATGAGAGGTATTTTTGCATGCTAACCTTCCTCCTCACAACCTTGACTATGATAAGGATATTACCTTGAATACAATTATTAATGGATGGATCCTAAATAATATTCTGATTGATACATGAATGGAAGTTAATGTTCTCACCTTGGATGCATGGAATTAGATGGAAATGCCACCATTATAGTCATCCTCAAATGTTTTGTATATGGCTAATAAGACAAAGGCAATTCCCATTGGTTTTATAAAGGATGTTGTTATCACTATCCATGGGGAGAAACTCACTAGAGAATTTGAAGTCTTAGCACTTGCTGAGGTGGAAAATTTTCTAGTGTTACTTAGATGCCCCCGGTGCTATAAGAACAATGTTGACTTACGAGTCAATATGGGGTATATAAGTTTTGAGAATAAAGAGGAACATGTTATCATTCCTTTGAAAAATGGGAATTCAAAGTGCCCTATATTGAACCTTTAGGAGAATAAAACCTAGACAAATTTTGTGTGCACACTATCTCGGGACCTTGATGTTATGCAAAAAAACAAAAGAAGGTATTATTCAGTGGGAAGACACTCAATCTATAAGTGATACAACTAGTGTGGCATGTGAAAATTGGACACACGAGACATATGAGTTAGTTGGAACGTAGTTAAGAGGCTCTGCGGTGAGAGTAAAAAGGTGTGCTCGGTTAGGTTCCTAAGAGGAAAGAATTTTCCAAGTTATACTGGGGGCCAACCCTAATGTTTTCCTGCAAGAAATGGAGACCCAGTGGATATGTGAGATCGAAAGGATAAATATTCTTAGCTATACCTTTCTCAGGACCACAACACGTTAGTGGGAAACCCATTGTGATAACATTCTAGAGTGGTGTGTGGTGAGAATCATGTTCTCTATTAAGTTTCTCCGAAGCAATGACACCTACTATTATACAAGATTATCATGGGAAGGAACCTACCTTGTTTCATGTCTAAGCATGTGAGAAGGCCTAGATGGAAGACACGAAGCCTTACCACCTTATTTATGGGTGTATAAGCTTTACTCCACCTTAAAATGTTGCACCCCTACATAGTACAATCACTCGAGATGCATCATCGGACATGAAACTAGAAATATTTGATGGTTGATCTCCTTCAAGATTTCAAATATCAGAGAACTAAGTCATTGGTGGATGAGGCGTTACAGGTTGTTAAGTTCCTAAATATGGGAGATAGTGTCATGACGGAGGATAGAATACTAGAATTATTGGGTGAACCTGGCTTAGAAGTGTGATTTGATGAGGAATAATAAGAGGAGATACATCTTGAGCACGCATGCATGGAAAAAGAGAAAGGAAATTTGGTCTATGTGATCAATGGTGAAGAGGTGGAAAACTTGGATGTTAACCATATTGTTAGTATGCATGAGGTTATGGATAGTGCTGATGAGAAAATGTGCACCTACCATGAACCCTTGAAAACCAAGAAGGTTAACATTGGTTCGGAGGCGTAACCTAAGGAGGCTACTATTGGAGATTACTAGACAGAAAAGTAGGTTTCGAAGATCATTGATCAGTTGCACAAATTTCACAATTTGTTTCCATGTGAGTACCATGAGCTGAAAGGAGTTCACCACTCCTTGGGATGAATTAAGATCAAGTTAAAGGAAGGTGTACACCCAATTCAAAAGAGACCTTATCAAATGAATTTGAATCATGCATCAAATTCAAGGAGGAGATTGACAAGATGATCACATCAAGAATCATTAAGGTTGTTGAAGAATTAGAATGAATAAGTCCAATGGTCATCAGCATTAAGAAGGATGGAAGGATAAGGATTTTAATTGATTACCAAGATTTGAATGTGGTATGTGTCATTGACCCTTTTCTAACCCCTTCATCGAGGAGATCTTGGAAGGAGTAGATGGGCACAAAATCTATTCTTTCACAGATTTTTACGAGGATATCATCAAGTTAGAATTGCAAAGGAGTACCAAGAAAAGAAAAATTTCGCCACTGAATGGGGAATTTTTTTCTATACGGTCATGCCTTTTGGAATGAAGAATACACCTATTGTGTTTTTATGTATTATGGTTCGTGTTTCAGGACTTCATCCATAAGTTTTTACAAGTCTACCTAGATGACTAGATAGTATATGGATTAGTGAGGGACCATTGTGACAATCTGAGACTGATGTTTGAAAGATGTCGGAAGTTGAGTATATCCCTCAACATTAAGAAATGTGTTTTCACTACTTCATTTGGAACTCTATTAAGGCATATCATATGTAAGGAAGGCTTGCTGGTGGATCCTGCCAAAGTTGTCATTATTGTGGGATTAGGGGAGCCTACTAACCTGGAGCGTCATGTGTAGATTCCTTGGGCATACATGGTATTACCATAAATTTATCAAGGGGTATTCAAGATCGCCATGTCATTGGAAAATTTATTAAAGCAAAAAGTATATTTCATTTGGGAGAGGTGCAACAGATGGCATTTGATACATTGAAGAATAGGCTTATCACTACGCCCGTATTAAACTTTCCTTCTTGGGATAATCCATTCCATGTACATGTTGATGCTTCAAGTATGGAAATTGGAGCAATTTGAGCACAACATAGAGAGGTAATTATTGACCACCTCTTTTGATTTGCTAGTAGGAAGTTAACCCCAACATAACATAACTATACTACTACTTAGCACAATGCATTGTCAATGATCTATGGACTGCACAAATTCAGCAAGATTTGTTGGAAACACCCTTTATAGTCTACATGGACCACGTGGCATTGAAGTACTTGGTAAAAAATATGGTTCTATAAGGGCCCATATGCCGGTGGGTCCTACTATTTCAAGAGTTTGAGTTTATAGTTGTAAAATTGGGTAAGAGTAATTTGGGGCACGACCATTTATCAAGGATTAATTCAAGGGATGACGTGCAAAGCATTGAGGATACAATGTCATATGTGCAACTATTTATATTACCATGTGTGCCCTATGACTCGAAGATATTGTTGTGTTTCTCAAAATAAGTGTGGTGTCGAGATGGAATGAAGACTTTGCAAAGGAAGTAGCTAGCCATACTTGTCACACCCTATATGCTAATTAGTGGATACTTATACAAGCTAATTTGTGATAAGGTTTTACAATGATGTGTGTTAGAGCATTAGTGTGCTACAATCATGGAGGAAGCAAATGGTGGAATTGTGCGAGGACACTATGCGAAATGCAACCACTCGCAAGATCCTTCTAGTAGGATTTTTTTGGGAAATGGTTTACAATAATTGTATTGAGTTTTACAAGGCATGTGATAATTACCAACACCTTGGTAAGCTAGGAAGATGAGATGAAATTCCATTAAGACCGATTGCAAGGTCAAAACCATTCAAGTGGGAAATTCACTTCGTAGGCCCTATTTCCCTAGGCTGCGCAAAGGACAGAGCTCACGTTATACCATTACATGTATAGATTACCTTAAAGGGTGGGAAGAAGTGGTACCTCCAAGGGATTTCACATCGGCAATAATAATAGCTAGGTTCTTGTGGGAAAATATAATCAATGAGATATGGATGCACGTTGAGCTTAAAAGTGATAGGGTTGCTCATTTCTTAAATGAGATAGTTAGAATCTTATTGGAAGAATTCGTGGTAACCCACCATAAGAATACCCCTTATCACCCACAATCTAATGGGATTTACTGATGTTTAACAAAATTCTGAATCACACATTAACCAAGATTTGTGATTTGAGAAGAAAGGATTGAGATGATAAAGTTTTTGTTGTGTTGTGGTCATATCGGACTATTTATATGAGACTAAACAAGGCCACAACTTTTCAATTGGTATTTGGCATGAATTTTTGTTACTTATTGAATTCATGTTACCATCATTGCGTATATCATGTGCAAGAGGGTTAGATGATGAACAAGCACTTGAGGAGAGGATTGTAAGTTAATGCAGTTAGATGAGAGGCAAGCTATTGCTCGGTAGAATCAAAAAATAGAAAAATCTAGACAAAAGGCATGGCATGATAGACATTTTAAGAACAAATAGTTTAAATTTGGGCAGATGGTTCTATTGTATGAATCCAAGTTTTTGCTTAATCCTGGGAAATTCAAATTCCATTAGATGGGCCCATACATTGTATCCTATATACTTGATTCAGGCACTTGAAAATTACAAGCACTAGATGGAAAATGGTTTCCAATCCATTTCAATGGGAGTAGGCTAAAGCCCTACTATAAATAAGTCTTCTTTGTGTTTATAAGTATGGAAGTATTTCCTATTAGCCTAGGTTTTACTTTAATGTAGTTTCCTTTCTATGTTTCCCTTTCTTATTGCATTATTTTTGTGCATTTTTTTGTTGGTAGCCACTTATTATTTTCAAAAATTTTTATTTTCGTAGAGGACTCGCACATCCATTTTTGTGTGGGGTGGAGTGAGGTGACAAGTGCTAGAAGCTATGGTTTTGGATGGTCCGGGTTGAAAAATAAAAAACACGTGGATCGGAAGATCCTGCATGAGAAGAGGTGAACATAAAGGAAGGATGGTGTCAAAAGGATTTGAGAAACCACATATAAGAATAAAAAGAACAGGAGCAACATGAGGTAGGTAGCAGAAAGAACTTGGTCCAAGACATAGAATAAGAATTACATTAGGCACGGGAGAAAGTGTGAAGAATTCTATGGTCAAGGCAATTGTGCGCCAGAAGGTTGTGGAAGTGTTCAAGTAGGATTGAGCGTGGAGGAAAAGTGCTGAAGGTTGGCGTTGAAAAAAACTACCTTTATTATGAAAGTACATTGGTAGGTGACATGACATTTATTGCGAAGAAATAAAAATTTATAGAAAGAAGATTGGGGTGTTTTATTTTCTACCTTATGTTTTAAGTTATCAAAGATCTCTCACAAACTAGGGCATCCTTGCGAATAAATTTTAAGAAGAGTTGTGAAGATTTGCGTGCATAGCTAGTTTGATCAACAAACTAGAAGTGGAAAGGAGTACACGAGTGTAAGTGGAAAAGGTCATGTGGAATAATCCTATGGGTTTTACACCATCTTGTGGAAAAAGGGTTATCCATGTTAGGGTTGCATAGCTATGGCATGTGGTTTGAAGGAATTTTTACAACAGAGTGGATCTAAAAAGTTGAGAAGAGACAGGACCGGGAGAGAAGAAGAAGTTTTAAGGACCCGAGAAAGGAATGACACCAAGGAAAGTAACAAATGTTTCACCGAAGAAGGTCAAAAGCAAGGAAAAATAAGCCGTCTCTACTAGTTTCAATGAATAATGATATGCGGAAATGTAGTACCATGACGGCATACTACTTAGTAAAGAGTGGTTGTCTCACATCGGGAAGATGACTGTTAGTGATTACAACCATTGAATGAGCACCAAAGAGAATGAAATAACACTAGAACTAGTTTTCCCTATAGAGAAGAGGACTCCAAATGGAATTCCCATCTATAAAAATGAGATAAAGGTAAAAATGGAGAAGGTCAAGGTTGTTGTAACTCTATGATTTACCCTATTTTGGTAATCATGAGTGACTATACCAATGGTTAATGTCACACATGTATGAAACTCACTTCTATTTTATAGGTTGGAGGATGAACATAACCCCCTAGCTAATTTTTAAGTTCACCGGCCTTATCTGTGAAGGATATTCATTGGATAATGACTTAGAAGACAAGGAAACCATTAAGAAAACCATTGTGGCTTATGACTACAAGAAGGGTTTGCACTACTTTGACATTTCCACAATTATTGACCCAGTGATGATGATGGTCATGTGCTTGGTTACAAAGTTGAATGGGCAAGAGATATAGACACAAATCTATAAGCTTGGTTGAACATGTGCTTCAAGATCTCAATGGGAACCATCTATAACCTCTCAAATTTCATTGCAGAGGATATCATAGATGTCACGCATGATGGAGAGAAGATCATGTTTGGTAATGTCCTCCTCACCATTGTATTTTCAGATATTATAGTGCCCAATGGGCTAGATAAGTTTGTTCGGGAATACCCAGATTAGAACCCCTCCCCTACCAAGAGGTTTGAACAATATACCTATGACACCATGATAGCCACTCATATGGCATGCCCGTAAAAGTGGTATAAGTAGGTGCACAATTTATTTGGGGTTGAATGGAGAATACCCGAGTAGTTACCCTTATTAGTACAAGGAAATTTTGAGTTCTCCATATATCATCATTTTTGCATCAACATATTTAATTTGGTAGATGGAACCAAGATTCCTTATTATATGTTGCCTTTCTCCTTCACAGTGTAGTACTTCCAGGTCGGGGTCAATCATTTCAAAGAGGAAAATAAACTCATAATTTATCTAAGTGTAGTAGATCAAGACTACCATAAGCTATGCAGGAAACTAATATACCCCAAGAAGCACACCTATGGGGAGAATTATGTCTCCCATGATGTGCACATGGAAAAAAAAGTAACATTACCATTTGTAGGGAGGACAACATCGAGGGTGTATTTATGCATAAGGCCTAAGTATGAAAAGGGTGCTTATGTGGAAGTTGATGTCTCCATTCCCGAGGACCCCACTACATAGAAAAAGACTGTGCTAAGGAAAATAAATAGAGGAGAGGCTCCTAAAAAAGGTGTTGAGTGCGCAGAGACAATACGAGAAAGTAGGGGCACATGAGTCATACACGAGCACAAGTACTTACATCCACCGAAATAAGTATCCTGTGAGAAAGGATTTGTCACAAAAGGAAGAGTCGCCATAGAAGGAAGAGTTACTAGTAGGGGAAGAGTTTCCCAAGAAATAATAAGAAGAGAATTCCCCTAACTAGAATCTCCAAAGAAGGAAGAAGTAGAGGGTGAAAAAGGGTTAGACTCGGGTGAAACAGAAGCATGGAGGCTGAAAAGGAAATGAAGATGATGAAGAGTGCGATGAGGCTCAGAATCATCTTGTGTACAATGTACATGAGTCAGAGGAAGAAGGAAATGAAGATAAGGATGAGAATGAAGGAGGTACTCACGACAAAGGGGGAGTGAGGAAGTAAACATGAAGGATCGAAGACCCTGACCCTGACCAAGGAGCAGATGGATAATACCATAGAGAAGTAAGTGAGAGGAATTATCCAATAGTTAGTGGAGCTCAAATTGAAGTGAAGCACCAAGGAAGTGTTGAAGGAAACAGAGGAAAGTGAGAGTGTGGGAAAGTATTATGGAAGCATGGGTGGAGACCCCAACTTAGCAGTAAGCTTCCCAAAGATAGCGCACATAGGTGGAAATGGCATAGTAGTGGCGTAGGAACAAGAAATTAATTATATTAATGATCTGAAAAAGGTATTGTGCACGTGCTTCTAAAGTATTGTGCCCATAAACCAACTCCTTTCTTGGTATTCTTTTGATGAAGAAGGTGCGTACTTACACACAAGGAAAATGTTATCTTGGGCTTTTGAGTCCCACATTGATGAACCCAAATTCAAGGTAAATCGATATGCATTGATCAAGATACCAGATGCCAAGGGAGTAAACCCTTTGGTAAATTCCCAACAACTATCTGATGATAAAATTTGCAACACGCTCAAAAAAGAATTGGTGGAGATGGAAGCAAGGATCTTTGTGAGAAATGAAATAATAAGGGTCTTAGAGGAAGAGCTTGAGAAAAAGAATGAGGAGATCATTGAGTGGGACAAAGAGATAAAACAAAAGGAATTGATCAGTGTGTAATTAAGGTGCGAGATAAGGGATGAAAAGGAAAAGGTGTGCAAAATCCATAAGAAGATAGAGGCCATTTTAGATGCCATAATCTTGAAGCACCCATACCTGGCCCTACCTGAGAAGAAATATGAGTCAACCATGCAATGCTTTGAAGACTTGACCCACATCCTCACCATGGAAAGGAAACCACTCGCATTAGAGTCATTAGAGGAGGTGATGGCACGCTAGGAGGAGGAAAAGCTAAAGATTGGGGAGATAATGACTCGATACTCGAGCTCCTTGCCACAGTAAAGACTGCCGCATAGATGGCCAAAGTCATATATGAAAACTGTGCCAATAGAGATAGGGTAGCAAGCATATTGGTTGCTACACATGAGGTGGATTTGAAATAATTTTAGGAGAAGCATAAAGGAAATAGGGAAAAGCATGACAAGATCCTAGACAAAGTTGAGAAGAAGTTAGAGGTAATCAAAACCCTAAGGATTTTGATTAAAAATAAGCTAGAGGAATTGTACTCTCAATTCACTCACTAGATGGATGTGCTAGGTGATCTTAGCAAGCAGCTGGAAAGCATTGTTGATACACTTTGAAAGCTAAGAGTGAGGAACTTAGTTTTGATGAAGTAAGTGCATTAGTGGGTGACCTACTTCAGCAGACACAAGGAGAAGTAAACACATGGGAGAAGATTGAGGCATCTATAAAGAAGGAGTTCCCACTCCTCATGTAACATAGAGTACATTATTTTATCCTCCCATTTTTTCATCCTTCCATTCTTTAATTGTTTCTATACCTCTATTCTTTATTCTTTGAGGAAGTAGAATGTTTCCAAGGATGGATAACACACGTAGTATGGGGTGATGTTGGATCCTAAAATATTGGCTAAGTACCAAGAGCCATGTGTGCATAGGATTAGTGGATAGAATGGAACTCAATGAAAATTACATAGGGAAGGGGGTTTAAGAAGATTTTAAGTGAAACCAGGGGCTCACGCAGGAGGTAGAAAAAGTGTTTAAAGGACTTAGAAATATTTGGTATCATATAATGACTTGAGGAAAAATGTGAGGACCTAACTAGGTGTGATGAGTAGATAAGGTGCCACTTAGAACCTTGGAGGTCAAGAAAAGGATATTCCATGCAAGGAATATTCCCTAGAGGCATCATTATAGTTAGTGGAAGGTTTGCAAAGAGGATAATCATTCGCCAATGGAGGACCACATCGACACTTGGCATGTGATCTTCTCAGGAGAGAATTCATGGTGGTGGTTGATGATCTTATTTAAAGAGGTGCTTGGGACATGAATAGACACATAGAGAGACATAGAGGGAATGTAGAGAGAATGCATAGAGAATGTAGAGGAAGAGAAGGAGAGTAATGAAGTGCTTTGCAGAAATGCTAAGGGTTTAGATTTCATGGTGCTAGGGTTTAGAGTACTTAGTGCTAGAGGGTTGTAAGGGATACCATTAAGCATATGTATGGGTACTGGGATTTGTATCAAGGGATATAATGGGGAAAATTATAGTTAGGATCTCTGATAAGATTAGTTTGTAGGGGTTGGATCTTTTTCATTTAATGTATATGGTCTGAGATGACCCTTTTGAATGTAGTATGGCTACCAGAGACTCTGTTAAATCAATATACATGGATCTATTCTATACATCTTATTTATGGGTGTAAAACCTCATGTTATTTGGCTTATCATGATTCAAATCTGGTTTCTTGTGCTTTGTGCAATGTTTATTTATCTTTTATGATACATTGATGTGTAGGTATGTTAGTTATATCTTCTACCTTTCTGAGTAGATACATGTACTTTTTTTCTGAAAATAATCCTCCATTAATGGAAAAAATCTCTCACAAAGATCACATAAAGGAGGGGCTTGGTGTTCTCGTGCGCCTTAGGTGAGTGCCCAACATATGCTTAATGATAGACCGACACACTTGGTGTTAGAAAGAAGTATTGAGGGTAAAATAATGACTACACAGATGAGTCACCCATGCAAACAAATTTCTTCATCATTTTTGTCTAAATATTTTTAAATTGTTAGAAAAAAGGGGAAAATGTAGACACCAAAAATCTACACCCACCCATCCTCATTCAATTATCTTCTCATTCGTAACCATGGAAAATTAAAACACACCACTACATTATTTTTTGCCTTTTAACAATATCCCTTGATCTAGGTAATCCACTTAGTACCCTTCAATTAATTAATTTAATTACACCCACCTATCCTAAGTCATAATCCACCCTATTTTATTCAATTAATTAATTAATCATATTCCTATTTCACCCCCATGTGAAATCCCTCTTTCACACTAGTTAAGTCTAGTTTAAAATTAATAAGGAAACCTTCCAAAATCACCCCATGGTCATCCTAACAAACTCATTCCTAACTTAAACCCATATAACTAAACTAATCTCGACCTTAGTCCAATTACTACATTTTATCCCTTGAAATACCCAATCAAATCAAGTTCAAATTAGCAAGATAATCACCCTTATCACTCCTAAACTCAAACTGACCAAAATCATTGCCAATTTCTTCGGTCACTGGCAATCTATATAAACCAGCTTCTCTTCCTCTCTTGGGGACCATCCATGATAATCCATGAGCATTCTTATGTTTTTTTATTTTTTATTATAATTCAATAGTGTCACTCTGCATCAATATGAACGTGTTATCATCCCACACTCTCCTTCATGATCATCAAGCATCCTGGATTTGTTTTGAAGCTTGTTCGTCGTCCAGCTTGCAAATCTTGTCAACCTCTCATCTCTCATTATCAATCAAGGACAGGTTTTTTCTTATCATTCTATCTCTACATGCCAATATTCTTATCTGACCATTTATTGTCTTATAGTAGCCTCTGATAGATCATAATTCTATATTAATTAGTCAAATCTTTCATTTTATCAGTCTATTAAAAATCTTGTAGAATCGCTTGCGATTCCTGTGCATTCTATTTTCCTACAGTCATATTTCATTCAATAATTCCTATCAATTACTCTTATCTCTTGTGTTTGCTAACATTTTTTCAAGAATGGATTTTATTAGATGGCCATAGGCAGACCCAATCATCGATCATGAGCATCAACTCTTTACTAATCATGATCATCAACTATTTACCTATCATCCATCATCCACTTTATTGGGAGCAATATGATCTTTTGCACAACCTTGAGTTGTGCACTATTCATTCACCCCCTTTGATAGACTAGGGAGCATTTTTGAATTCACCTAGAAGAGCCACGAGGCTACTTGACAAATTTTGGGAGGCTTACTACGAGGTGCAATGAATATGATCTGATCTCGCTTGGCTTGAGCATCATTACGAGGCTGGATTAGACATTCTGAAGGCTCCAACACTGAATATGAAGCATAATTTGAAAGTGAGCCTAGTTTTGAGGAGTCGATTCAGATGTGCATGATAATACGACACCGAAGAATAATATTCAGACTTCTTCAAGGACAATTATATCAAGGATCCCGATTTATACTTCTCCAAGGAAGATGGCCTAGACTACTCTATGGGTTCAAATTTCTTTGAGAATCTGGACACCGATCTTGATTTTCAATTTGAGCCTTAGTCATATTTCTTTCTATGTTATCATCATCAGTTGTAATGATCTAAATAAATCATAAACATTTTCTCACATATTTCATATATCATATGTTGTATTCATTTACATAAATAAACTTGAGTGTCTCAAAGTGGGTTGACATCCATACAAGGAATTCCTTTGACTTCTGGGAACTAGCCTTTGCCAAGCAACCCGCCTACCTATATTACTAATCCTCCTCTATTTAGTGTCGATGATCTGCAAGTCTTATCGTGATAGAGGAGCTGGTTTCATTTCTTCCATGGAGTGCAACAATCCAATTTCCTTCCATCACATCTACCGATATCATGAAAACCCTGCCATATCGAGGTTTGGTGAGTCTTATTTTCTTACTTATTTAGTTAGGTTGAAGAGGTAAGATTTATCTTAAATATCATGTATACCTCTTTCTTCTTCTCTCTCTTACATATTTCCATGTTGGGTTTCATACACCTAACACTTTGGTTTCTCCTCAACACAAATTGGGGACTGATCACCCCTAATACTTTAGTGAGGTTCAAATCAATATAAATCTCTAAGTAAAAGTAGAGCACAAATAAACATGTGTATTCTTTCCTTGTTTATATCTTTTTACTTCACATAGATGCGAATGAAAATCTTTTCTATTACATATTTTATTTGAGTTACATTCAATTATATATCATGAATAGTAACTATACTTTTGTTGTAGGTTTCATCATGGAGCATACGAAAATGAAGCATAATAACTCATATGAAAAATAAAAATTCAAGTAAAGGAAAAGTATGTTTACACACTTAAGTATAATTTCCTTTAAGCATGAAATTTTCAATTCATACTTAAAGGGGGAAATGTAGACACTCAAATTTTTAATTTACACTTTGGAAAATATTGATTTGACTATGCACTCTTGCTATGATAAATACAACATCTTCATTCCCTCTTAGCATTTTTAGGTCCATTATTTAACTTGTTTATCTTTTCACATTTCCATTTCGACACATTATGAGAATACAATGCACAAAATCAATAGACAAAGATTAGTTTATCAACTATAAACTTTATTTGGAAGATTTATTTCTTCCTAGTTAGGGCCATATATTTTATTTAGGAATTTATATATGGTCTTAACTGATTTATCTTGTCTTGGACCAACATGTCTTCCAACTGCAATTTCAAATTAATATATTTTATTGGGTCTTATACTTCATTTAGGTTATCATTTTTAGATAAATCATCTACAAAACCCTATATAAGCAAGTAAACACTACCTCATTTGTTAACCTGGAACTCCTAAGGCAATGCACTAGAGCACTCACTTCATACACTTGCAAAAGGAATCCAAATCTCCCTAAATATCACACTATCACATTTCAATTCATTAGGGTATAACCCACATCATGTTTGAAGCTACAAACTAGGTTAAGGAAACCATATATCTCATCCATAAGCACTCAAACATCCTCTCTCCAAGTTTTAAGCAAGATTCAAAGCAAATGTCAAATCTGATTGATTTATCAAGATATCGAATGCTAGGTGGAGAATGACATGTGGTTTGATGCCTCTTTGGAGTAGTACCAACATCAATAGTGTGCGGGGTGCCCATAACCCTTATAATGTTTCTTTATAGGAATATTCATCCATGGATAGGGTTTGAGATGATAATAAATCCATTCAAAAATCCTCATTATATATGTGAAAACTAGGGTTTGATAGAAACAAAAAAATCTAGGAAGGAAAGCACCACAAAAATAGATATAATCTTAATCAAAGTAGGTCCAAGGCTGTATAGTTAGGTTAGAACCATATGGTATAGTCTTCACACTACCCTAGGTGGATTCACAACTATAGTTCCAATTTTGAAGGTCCTTCAATTTCATATCACCCATTTCTAGTAGTGTACACTTCCAAATCTTTATAGGAGTCATTTGTAATCAGTTAAGTTCCTCTATACATCCATTTTGTGATTTCAAGTCCATGATAGGTTGATTGGTATATGTTATATTTTTTCTATTTGATGTAAGTTGAAAATATGATATTATTTCTATTGTAACATCTTTGTAATATTTGTAATTGTATCTAATGTAGTATAAAACCTAATTAAATTGACCTAAAATTTAATTAAGGGTTAAACATTTTGGTGAACCCACTTTTGATCAAATCCTTAACCTAATCTAGGATCTATTCCTTGTATATTAGGCATGTTGATATCTAAACCCTAGTTGATTTAGGGTTTTATTTGGGTACATGATTATTTTTCTAGGCTTGTTCTTTCTTTTGTTTATCATCATGCCTACTTTTTTCTCACTTTGTGGTAGTTTTTCCTTGTCTCACAAACATTTTGGTGACTTTGATGCATTTACTGCATCCATAGTGATTCCTCCTAATTTTACCACTAAATTATTTTATAAATATGTTTTACGTGGGTTATGCCACTAAATTAAATTTTTACCACCCCCTCAAGCTACCAGTACTAATGATCTAGCAATCATACCTACTCCTATGAATATACCTGATGTTTCTTATTTTGATGATGATCTTAGCACCACCCTTACTAAAAAGGCCATGAAATATTGTCACTCACTTCTCATCATGTGGCACCACTTCATTATAACTCTCTATCAATGAATGACATAACATGAGCTGAAATTAATATAGTCACAATCGATTATGCTCCTATATAATGTGTCAGTCATGATGTTTCACTTCCTCTTTCATCCCCCATCATCATTATGTTGATCCAAAGCACATGATCTATTTGCTAATACTTCCTTACTATCATTATTGATCACATTCAGTGCTAAGGCTCTAATTCTCACCCTGACTAACATGATCACAGTCTCCTTAATGAGGATTCCCAATAATTTTATCAATTCTTGCAAGAGAAACCCTCTAATATTGATTTTATACTCTTCCTTGCACAATATTAACTTAAACATGGTTTTTTATCACATACCACATCTCTTATTCCCACATCTTTGGTACCTACCCCTTTGGGTGCACCTCACCTATCAATGTCAAATGTCTCTATGTCTATTCTCATAACCAAAATTATTACTAAACATACCACAACTACTCCTCACGGCTTGTATATATCCTCTTCTAGCATGTAAGATCTTAAAACCCTTGTTTATACTTTACCAACACAAATTTTACAATTACAATAAGGCTTATCTACTTCTTCTCACATTATGGATTCCACATAGTTACTTCACAATCCACTTGCACCCAAAGTGGTTTCTTATCCATTGCCTATTGTTTCTATTGCTCCTAAATTTCCAATTTATAATGGAAAAAGGGATCCCACTAAGCATCTACACTCATTCCATGTTGTTTGTTTTGGTCATGCTTCTAATGATATCTTTCTTACCAAAATTTTACACTCTCCCCACCCACTATGTGCACACATTCAATTTTTTAGCCAATTTATTTTTGGCACAATTCTCAGTATTAATTTTGAGGTTAAATTTTCATATGCATAATAAGCTAAAATACGAGAGGGGCCTATTAATCCTTTTAATGCCTATGTATAGCATTACAAGACCTTTTAATATGAACTATATCCTAGATAATAATTTATATAAGGATTATTATCCCCTTTGGAATATTTGGTCATGTTTTAAAATTTTGGATCTTTCAACCACCTATGCCACACCTTGAAAGGTTGTGAGGATAAATTGTTACATGAATAAACTCAAGTACATTTTTATCTATCCACCCACATCTATTATTAAGTTTTCAATCAAATCCACATTTAAAGGAAATCTAAATGATATCAAATATGATTCTAAAGACACCATTAATCTCATCTCAAAACATGTTAAGCTACAATCACAACCCATGCATCCTCAATTTACTTGTTTTCCAAGTCTTCCTCACATTTTCTTAAAACAATTACTTGAGTAGATATCATATCTCTCCCTCCACCATTCAATGTTGATATGACTAGACCTCAAATAAAGAAGTTAAATTCCAATTCCCATTGTGATTATAATTAGTGTATCAGGTACTCTATATAGAAAGATACATAAAGATTCATCATGTTATTCATTATTTTATCAATTATAACACTATTTAATGGGATGATCCTATTGAATCTTCAAAGCCAATCAATGATAATGCTAAGTTAAAAATATTAAATGATCCACTTCCTAAGCATGAAAATATGAAATCTTCCTCAAATGTACATAATGTTTATTATGTGGTGCCTCCACCACCCTCTTATGATCACCCCTTGGATGAAATGATTGACACAATTAATCATAAACTATCTTCTAATATAATCATCTCTTTGATGACTCTAATATTGATATTGCACTTATTTCAGATACCTTGTACATTCCTATTTCTATTAATCACATACCCATATGGGGTGTTTTGGTCGATCCACACAATAAGGACAATGTTTTTCTCTCACATTGCTTTAATATTTGGACATTTATACACATAATATTTCAACTAATACAAATCCTCACTACCAACACATCACTCTCATCATCATTGTCATTCCTATTACTACATCATTTTCATTCTTATTTTATTCTACTCTTGGTTATGGTTCCTTGCAATTAGGTCTCCCTTGGCTACATACTCTTAAGACCATTCCCTTCATCATCCATTAGTGTGTCAATTTTTTTACAACCACCATGTCATCAAAATTAGATTTATTGATTTTTAGGATACCCCTCTTATTGCACTTAGTAAACCATATACAAACCTTACTCCTAATTCATATTTGGATAGGTCTTTGGTTATACACAATTTCTCTCATAACCCTAACACTTCTATGTTACTCCCTAGGCTAGTAATTTTGTACTCTATTTATACTTCTACATATTCTATTAGGATCTTCATTGCAAAAAAATCCTCTCACCGTGTTGATCCTCTTAGGTCTCCTAATAGGCCTTCAATTGCACACTCTACATCTCATGAATCTAGGCCTCCTCATAGGATTGCAATCACATGCATTTTTTCTCACCATCCCCCTCCTCTATATTCCTATGTTGATCCTCTAGTAAAAATTACTACCCCATAGCTTTTCAACACCCTCATAGTGGTTGAAACACTCGTTCCTCTATTCTACTACATAGACATCATTCTACAAATGTTAGTTCTACATCTACCAAAACTTCTTTGGAATATGTTACTACAACATCCCATTAGCATTTGCATCACCATTGAGGCCTGAATATCCATTTTTGGTACTACATGATCTATCTTGTTAGGAGGTTCTCATGGGATAGATTTCTTATTATCCAGATTTTATACATAACTATACATTGAGATAATACAAAAACATTCAAATATTGGCAAAAATAAAAAATCAGGACCTGTGCACTTTACTTGAGTTATTAGCACTTTACATTATACATGTTTTTTATTACTTTGGTTTGATAGATAACATGCTTCATTTATTTATAAAAATACATTCATTGTGTATATTTAGTTGGGTGTATGACACACAAATTGATACACGCTTATAGGAGAACTCTTGTTTCCTTACATTCTCATCTTGAAGGGAAATGTCTCCATATTATGTAAGGGTTATTATTTTATTATAGTTCCTTTACACTTCCTCATTTACAAATCGATTACATATATTGTGTACTTGTTTATTTTTAGAATAATTAGATGAACACACGTGTCTTGTGTAGTGTTAATATCTCTTTCTTATCATTTCTTTTATTTTTTACCACATTTTGACATTCCTAGATGGTATACGTGCTTGATACTTGTGTGTCTTACAAGTTTTTACTTCAATGATTACGTACTAAGTGCCTTGATTTTTTTGTGACACTGTGGGTGTCCCATGTTTTTAGCTCTATGCCTCTTTTGTATTCCATTGATTTCTCTTAATTTTTAGCCTAAGATCATTTATTATCTTATGACATTGGGGTGTCCCATGTTTGCAAGATCTAAGCCTTTCATATGCCATTATTTGTAATTTTTATATATATTTTTGTTCTTGTTTACTTTTACATGTGTTAATTCTATTAGTTATTATCATTTCTACTATTACTCTTCATTTTGTTAGTGTTACTTTTGTTGCATTCCATGGTTTCCACCATGCATAAGCACTTTATTTTTACAATTATAGGTTCTCGAAGGTGGCCACATCTTCAGCACCTACATAGCTCCTTGGACATATTTTTCAACAATACACATATATTTCTTTTGAGCCACATGCTCAACATGGTTTTCACACATGCCTCAAAAGAGGGGGCATCTATTTGGGGTTTTCTACATTTTTAGTAGATACAAATAGAATTATAGGGGAAGAGGTAGGTAGATAAAAGTACATACACCCATAAATGTAGTCATACATATAATTTTAGCAAAATCAACACATGGGAAAAATCAAAAGTTTTTTCAAAACCGTAGGGTACGATCGTAACCCATCCATGCATTATTGACTATTAGAAATTTAAGTAATTTTTTCAGCATTTTCATATTTTCACCTATGTATACAAGTTTTCTACAAATTTTCACATCTAGAATACTCATTTTAAATTAGTACAGGGGGCATGAAAGTGTTTATTCCTTCTTTGTATCAACACTTAGCTTCAAGCTCGGTTTCAGAATATTAAGGCCATGGATCTCCTTCCTATTCACCATTGTTCAACATTTTTCATCATAGTTCAACATTTATTCAGCTTATACTTAGTTGTGTGGCATATGGTGAGAGTTTGGGGGAACCTATTCTCTTTTATATGGTATATCTTATTTATAATATTGGGTCTAGATTCGTCTACAGTAGTGTGATTCATGGGGTTATGGAAGGTCGAAAAGTAACTAAGGGATTCATGGGAGTACTTCCCTCTCTATTACACTTAAAGGGGAGGATATCAAAGTTGATAAATAGATTTTGTACATGGTCTTCTTCCTTTTATGGGTGTATTTATACCTCTTTCTTCTTCTCTCTCTTGCACATTTCTATGTTGGGTTACATGCACCTAACACTCTAGTTTCTCCTCATAACAAATTAGATATTTATCACCCCCAATCCTTCAAAGTGAAGTTAAAAGCAATAAAAGTCTACTAGTAAAAGAAAATCACAAGAAATAGGTGTATTATTTCCTTGTTTACATATTTTCACTTCACATATATGCAAATGCAAATATTTTCTATTACATGTTTTATTTGAGTTACGGTCAATTATATATCATGGAAATTGACTACACTCTGTGTTGTAGGTTTTATCATGGAGCATACCAACACCAAGCACAACAATGTAACTACAAAACAAACATTCAAGAAAAGGAAAAGTGTTTTTACACACTCAAGTATATTTTCATTTAAACATGCATTTTTCAATTCATACTTAAAATAATATTCGACGTAAAGAATATTCCCATGATGATCAGTACAGATAGTGGAGGCATTTGCAAGCTGGCATAGGCATTTGACCATGGAGGACCACACTTCCACTTGGCATGTGATATGTTCATGAAGGAAACCAAGACGATGCATCCAGATCCTATTTAAAGGAGTGCTTGGGTCTGAAATAGAGGAGGAGAGTAATAACAAAGTGTTGTTATGATGCTAGTAGGGTTAAAGAGGGTTTTAAGTGGTAACGAGGTGGTACAGGAATACTTGCAAGGATGCTATTGAGAATATATGCATGGGTTTTAGTCTGAACAAGATTTGTAATGGGTAGAATAGCTAAGAACTCTCTCTATAAAGTATTTTTGTAGGGTTTAAGATAATATTCCTTAATGTATTTGGTCTTTATGACCCTTATGATGTAATGAGGCCACTGTAAATGTTTATAAATCAATATATGTGTGTGATTATGGTTATTCATGTTCTTAAGTGTAAACCGTTGTGTTCTTTATATTATTCTCGAGTCATATCTAGTTTCATTATGCTTATTTACAATGTTCATTCACATTTATGATGCATCTGTGCATAGATCTGTTATCTAGTTCTTCTGTTTTGAGTGAATTTCTATATTTCCATTCTTATGCAACTCATTCTCTATTAATGGAAAATCATTCTCACGAAGCTCACATAAAGGAGGGGCTCGCACTTTGTGTGCATCTCGGTGAGTGCCTAGCACACCGGGTGATAGGCCGGTGCGCTTTGGGTAGAAAGAAGGTACATGAAGAAATGACTACATCATGTAAATGCTAACATGCTTTTAGGACCTAGAAATATACCTAAGTGCATAGATTTTGTTTCTACATTTGTCTCTCTTGGAGTTGTGTACACTGAAATTTTACCCTCCCATCCTCATTCAATTATCCGATTAAATACGTTCATTCACAACTGAGGACACGCCATCGATTATTTTATCCCCTTTCATAACATCCCCTAACCTAGGTAATCCACTGGTACCCTTCAATTAATTAATTTAAATTACACCCACCTATCCTAAGTCATAACCCACCCCATTTTATTCAATTAATTAATTAATCTTATTTCCTATATCTCCATTCATCCCCATATGAAATCCCTCTTTCACACTAGTTAAGTCTAGTTTAACCAATTAAGAAACTTTCTAAAATCATCCCATAATTATTCTAACAAACTCATTCCTAACTTAAACCTATATAACTAAATTAATCTTGACCTTAGTCCAGTTACCACATCTTATCCCTCAAAATACCCAATCAAATCAAGTTCGAATTAGCAATATAATCACCCTTATCACTCCTAAACTTGAACTAATCGAAATCACCAAAGGTGATTCCTTCGGTCACTAGCGATCTATATAAATTAGCTTCTCTAGCTTCTCTTAGGGATCATCCATGATAATCCATGAACATTTTTGAGTTTTGAATATTTTTGTTTAAGTCTATCGGTGTCATTCTACATCAAGGAGAGCATGTTATTATCTAACACTCCCATTTGCGATCATCAAGCATATTGGGATTCATTTTTAAGTATGTTCGTCATCCAGCTACAAAATATTTCCAACTTTTCATCTCTCATCATCAGTCAAGGTCGGATATCATTTTATTGTTATAATTCATGCTTAAGTATTCTTATCTCGATCATTTTTCATTTTTAGTAGCTTTTGAAAGACCATACTTTCATATTATTTATTCAAAACTTTCATTTTATTAGCTTGTTAAAAATCTTGTAGAATCACCTACGATTCCTGTGTAGTTTTTTTTTCTAGCGGTCAAATTTCATTCAATAGTTCCTATCAATCATTTTTATCTCTTGTGTTGTTAATATTTTGTCAAGAATGGCTTCATTAGATGGCCATAGGTGGACCCAATCATCCAATCATGAGCATCAACTCCTTACCAATCATCCGTCATCCACTTCATTGGGAGAAATATAATATTTTACATGACCTCAAGTTGTGTGCTATCCATTCAGCCCCCTGTCAATAGATTAGGAAGCATTTTTGGAATCACTCAAAAGATTCGTGAAACTACTGAAAAATTTTGGGAGGTTTACTACAAGGTGTAATGAATTTGAGTTGTCCTTTCCTTATTTTAGCATCATTACGAGATAGGATTAGACATTCCTAGAGGCTCAAAAACTGAATTTGAATCATAATTTGAAAGTGAGGCTAGTTTTGAAGACTTTGACTCAAACCTTTCACGATAATATGACACCGAAGAAGACTACTCAGACTTCTTCAAGGATGATTATATAAAGGAGCCTAATTTATATTTCTCCAAGGAGGACGGCCTAGACTACTTTGTGGGTTCAAACTTCTCTAAGAATCTAGACACCGATCTTGATTCTGAATTTGATCCTTAGTCATATTTCTTTCTATGTTATCATCATCAGCTATGTGTCTGTAATAATCTAAATAAATCATAAACATTTTATCACAAATTTCATATATCATATGTTGTATTTCATTTCCATAAATAAACTTGAGTGTTTCAAAGCGGGTTGACATCCATACAAGGAAGTCCTTTGACTTTCAGAACTATCCTTTTCAAACAACCCACCTATCTATATTACTAATTATCCTCTATTTAGTGTTTGTTATTTGTAGGTCTTCTTGTAGTAGAGGAGTTGGTTTCATTTCTTACATGGAGCACAACAATCCAATCATCTTCCATCACATCTTGTGGGTATCATTGAAACCCTGCCATATCGAGGTTTGGTAAGTCTTATTGTCTTACTTATTAAGTTAGGTTGAAGAGGTAATATTTATCCTAAATAGGAGTAGTTAACTACGATCAAAATATCTCCTCATGAATGTTAGATATTCTAGGCACTAAGAGGGGAGGTGAATTAGTGATCTTTACAAATTTTCAAGTAATTTATAGTGATTCAATCAATTAGAATTTACTATATATTAACCATGATAAGCATCATAATCATGCACTCTAAACCTTATCATAATGATTTCATAACTCGATCATTTATGCTAATGACTAAATTTGACCTTGAAATCATATCTCAAAAATCTATTAAATGTCGTGTCATTGCGATCAACTCACCGATGCACCCCTTCTAGATAAACAAATCCTTCATGAATACTTTCTTGACAAATCCATTAATAACATCAATGAATCTAATTTTATCCCCATTAAATTGACTCTCTTCTTCAATGGCTCTAAATGCCAAGAAGAAGGAGGATCCGATGTCATTATCATCCCCTTGGAACATTCCACTTAGTTAGCATTTAAAATTAACTTTGAATGTAGTAATAACATGACATAATATGAATCCTTAATCATGGTTCTAATTACCAACATTCTCTTAGGTGTTCACATTCTAGAAATCTATGGAGATTGACAACTTGTCATCAGTCAAGTTAAAGGAGAATATCAATGTAAAAATGAAATACTCCAAAATTTTAAAGTTTTCTTTGAATTTATCCTTAGCGCATTCAATCATTATACCATTTGAACTATCCCACAATCTTCTAATAGATTTACAGACACTATGACATCTCTCGGATCCCTCATTCCTTTATAAATGGAAAAATCAAAGGATAACATTTTAAATGTTGGTAGTCGTTCAACACTTGGACCATCCTTCATATCAAAATGAGCTTCATCCTATTAATTTCGGTTATAATAATCCCCTTGACCTATGGTACACACGAGATATATGACTATCTCACTGAATATAAATTGCTATCACACTTATCAAATGGTGTTAACGATCATTTCTTCAACGTGTCACTTACTTTTTCATTATAAATGGTATCCTTTATAAACATATCTTTGACGGTATACTATTACAATGTCTTAAATCACAAGAAATAGTTAAAGCAATCGAATAGGTCTATAATGGCATCTGTGGTGGTCACTTGATTATAAATTCCATCGCTAAATGTGTCATATGGCTAGGGTACTACTGGCCTACCATCACCAAATATTATTGTGCATATGTAAAGAAATGCGTTAAATGCCAACTCCACTCAAATATCATTCACATCCCTAGTCAAGCATTACAACCCACTCAGACTTATGGCCTTTTTCTCAATGGGGGTTAGATTTCATTGGTGCTATCAATCCTAATTCATCCCAAAAACATCATTCCATTAGCACAACCACTGAATAATTTAATAAGTGGGTTAAAGCCATCCCTTTAACCTCAACAAAATCAATGCCTATCACTAACTTCATATATCAATATATCATATGTTGTTTTTGTATCCCTCATAAACTCGTCATGAATAATGGAAAATACTTTTAAAATAAAGAGGTTAAAAAGCTTTGTGATATGTTCAAAATTAAACTCATCTTCTCGTCACCATATTATCCTCAAGAAAATGGACAATCTGAGGCCTTTAACAAAACAGTTAATAAAATCCTTATGAAAATAGTAGACAACATAGGCAGGAATTGGTATCTCCAAATCTTTTTTTCTCATTAGGCTTATCGAACTAGCATCCATACACCTACAAGTGCTACTCACAATTCACTCATCTATGGCTATGAGGTCATCTTACCTCTCAAGGTCCTAATCCCATCACTTTATGTATCTCTTAAATATTTCATCTCTCATGAATAGTTTCACCAAGATCATTTTACTACAATGGAATTGTTCGATAAAAACATCTAACAGCCCTCAAACATCATCAATTATATCAATAATGTGTTAATAGATCCTATAAAAACATGTCAAAGAGCGTGACTTTAAAATTGGTGATCTTGTGCTTAAATAAAATCAAAATGTCACTACATTAGAATGGATTAAATGTGGAATTTTTTTCCCCAATTGGATTGGTCCATACGTCATTACTCACAAGTATGGGTTAGGAGTGTATCGTCTTGCTTCTCTTGATGGAGAACCTAAAAAGAACCTCTAAATTCCTTGCACTTGCATCCTTTCAACTGTTAAATATTTGATTGTCATAATAGTAGTTACATCCAAATCCTATCACTCTGTCATATCATTGTAATGATTTGAGAGTATATCCGTCAGCATCCTAAATACACCTTAAAAATGAGCACCATGGCTCTTTTCATTGCATATTTCACTATGGACAAGTTCCTCCTTTGCAAGATCCCCTTAATCATTACATCCATGTACCATGTACCATTTAAAAATAATAACATGGGGCATATGTGTATAGGTCATATATACATCTTCTCCCCTCCTTGATATGGTCTATTAGGGTTTTCCTCAACGTAAATTTTTATGTAAAGTTAATTTGATCTTTTTATCAAATATATAATAGACTAATCCCTTAAAGGATATCTATTCACAAGTCCAAATCATTATAAAAAATATAAAAAGTAAATTGATCCCTCAAAGGATAGATACCACTCAAAATTATGAACCGATCCCTTGAAGGATGGCCATCTTGTAACAATCGAAATTCAAAATGTAGATCATACCCTCGAAGGATAGATACCCATGTCAAAGGATTCTCATATTGATCATCCTTTCAGAAAGTTAAAAAACATCCTACAAAAGCTTTCCGCATTGATCACCTTTCCCATTAAGGTATACTCCCGCATCAATCAATTTTCTTTAAAAATGTAAAAGCTGGGGCATTTCTCTATAAGCCCGTTGAAAAGGAGATCCCTTTCTCCCACATTGAGTTATACATATGAAACCCCTTTTGTATCCTAAGAAATACATTCACTCCATATCTTATTAAGATTTTGTGACTACCTATTGATAATCTTATTTAACATTTGTTAAGGCTACAAGTGCAAGTGTTTTCACACTTTTCAAAACCCATCACGTATATATCAAATCCATAGTGGTGAAATCATTTCATTTTTACCTCATTTTATTTAGTCACATACACCATATTTTAAGATCACATTTTAAATTCATTTGAATCAATAAAACATTCAACCACACTTAATCATATGTAACTAAACATATTTGTAAACCATGCTTCTTAACTTCACATCACATACATCCATCTAACACTAACACATTCCAATTTTAAAACATACAACATATAACACATGCAAATTAAAATATAATATAAGCCATAAAACTCATCATCATCATATATATAAATCAAAGTCTAATATACATCATGATCAATGTCCAAAAAATCAATATATATCATCATCATATAAAAATAATGGGATTATATGAGCCTACGTCATCATACACATCAAAATCAGCTAGTAAACTCCACATCCCTAAGCACCATACTAGACTCGACTTGTGTTCCCCTTTCCTCCTGGAGAATTTATGCCTCTAGCAACCTCTATATCTCTATCGCCTCCGAGAACACCCGTATCCACAATCCCACCTTTGGCTCCTCCCTCACCACCATCCACTCTCTCTAGCCTCTGAGGTGGTTGGCCCACACTCGCCGCACTCATACTAGGTCTCATTACTTCTACGGCCTCCTTTGGAAGCCAAGTAATCTACATATAAAGTGGTGTTAGGGTAGTTATTGATGATCAAATCAACATAATAATCTCACTCATCTCACACAACCTCATAATGAGCCACCAAAATCATGCCAGATGAAGGAGATGTTGTAGGTGCTCCTCTCTACCTAGCCATCATTGATAACTCTGCTCTGGATATAGAAGGCCCTGTAATCCCAAAGGCATTCCTCAATGAATCCTTGTGGCCCTTGTACTTGTCTCTTTATGTAGAGACCTATGCAAGTTGTACTCAGAGACCATCTCTCTCAAAGATCACTATATCCCTCTCAACAATCAGCCCATCTATATATGTAATAAGGGCATCCCGCACACCAAGAATATCATTTCACTCCTTCTAAGATGTGTCTCTCTCTCCCTCCACTATGGTATTCTTGGTCATCACTACTGCAATAGCTATAATGATGACATCATCACCCTCATCATCCTCATCCTCGGAACACAGTACTACATATGCTCCTCCCTCCATCTAAGAACACACTCTTCTCACCCTCTATGCAACCCTCTGTTATTTGATCTCTATCAAAACTCCTCAAGGATGGAACCCACCATGAAATATACTCGGGGTAACCTGGATCACCAATCAATATAATCTCTCCCTCCTCATTAGGGCATGTAGCCCCCACAGCTCCTCAATAATAGGGGTCTCGTCACACCGCCACTTGCAGAGCCTCTATATTTGTATCCTCCCATCTATACTAAATAGGCTCATCAAGTACCCCCTGCACCGATCTAAACTACCTCCAAACATGATCAAAACATAACAACTCATGCTCACTCATCTTACGTTCCTAAAGCCACAAAGGCTCTTTGTAAAAATTGTAAATCCTGAGGATACTTAGGTCATGCTAGAAAATCAAAATAATTCCTTCATGTAATATCTCCCACCTATAGTCCAAATAAAAATCTCTATAGAACCATGTCCTCCTCCTCTTCTTCGCATGACCCTTGTTTGATCTCCATCTCATAAAATTAGGGTTTTAATCACCAATGCCCCATGGTAACCCTGTTGGTCAAGTAATAGAAATATTCTCTAAGGCCAAGCCTATAGGAGAAAATCAAAATCAATCTTATAATGTTTTTGGGCCTTCCAGGCCCATAACTCTTGAAATGTCCGAGCAAGTAAGGTAGGTCTCGCACTTGAAAATAGTGCACTACTCCATCATCTTGGCTACTACCCCAATCATCATCCATGGGAAGTGGCCACCTCCAGAATCTGAAAACGCATAACAAATGATGGCCATCATCATCATGGTCATCTGTGCACAACCCTCTCTCTCACAAGAATAAATACGGCGAAGAAAAATCCCCAGGACTCATGTCTAATATCGAAAATTTCCTCCCAAATAATTTGATCACCACACCATATCTCTCTACCTCAGTAATTATATACACCCCCTCCCCATGGATCGTAGTCTCAAGATGTGGTGAACATCCTCTAATTTGATCATGATCTCTCATGTAGGAAACCAAAAATTCTTATGGAAGCATTCCACCTCTCTAACAATGCTAAGATCAAACTTGAACATCTATGGATCTATCTATAATATCTCATAGCACCAAATCCAACAACCTCTACATGCTCCCAGTCATCATCAATCATGACCTCCCTCACCTACTCCAAAATCAATGGGATACGATCACAAATAGATAACTTCACATCCACCTGCAAACAATAAACAAATTAACATTAATATCATCAATAAAAACATCAAAAACATATCAAAGATACATAACATCAACATCAACATCATCACAATAACACCAAAAACATCTAAAACATTGAAACATCCCACTTCATTTTGAAAATTTCCAAAACACAGGTAAATCACTAGTGATCTACCTATATCGCCAACGATTCTATTAAATCACCGATGATCACATCAATTGCCAACAATTCTGGTTAGGCACTTATACGCCCCAAATACGGTAATGAAAACCTAAAACTACCAAAAATTAGAAAAAATGAAGGAAAGTCAACCTACCTCTCGTTATGGGTGGCTACCTATGTCTGTTGGAGGTCACCATCTCGATCAAGTCATGTGGAAACACTAAAAATCCACTCTCATGCCATTTTACCTCGCATATAAAATGAATAGTAAACCATAAGGCTTAGGTGTTTATATACCCCAATTTTTTACCACGACCCAATCACCGATGATTTTTCTACAATCGTAGGTTATTCACATAATTGCTAGTGATTTGCCCCATTCTTAGTAAATAATGCCATTTACTCCCTTAAGCATAGAAAAACACCACTTTTGCACAAGTGTGTCACTTTCAAAGGACCCAACTCCTTGGAACATTTAAATCAAACAAACAAAAATCAATTTTGGGACTTGTCATATGTCTATGGGATGCGTGCCCTTTGTCCCCCATGCACTTAACCTCCCCTTTAAATCAGCCTATCTGGCAAGGATCAATACATCTATAGTCATTGAACCCTTTAGTCACCTTATCATTTGAATCCTCATTAGCACATTCTATTTTGGTATCCCCTCGGACTGGGAAACTTTTGGAACAAAACATGCTAGTGTTCATTGTATTGGGTTGCAATTAAGTCACCCATACAAACAAACTTTTCATTGTTTTTGTGTAACGATTTGTCAAACCGTCAAACAAAAAGGGGAAAATGTAGAGACTGAAAATTTACCCCCTCTCATCCTCATTCAATTATCTGATTAAATACGTTAATTTGCAACTAGACACACCATCACATTATTATATCCCCTTCTATAACATCCCCCAACCTAGGTAATCCACTGGTACCCTTCAATTAATTAATTTAAATTACACCCACCTATCCTAAATCATAACCTACCCTATTTTATTTATTTAATTAATTAATCTTATTTCCTATATCTTCATTCATCCCCATATGAAATCCCTCTTTCACACTAGTTAAGTCTAGTTTAACTAATTAAGAAAATTTCTAAAATCATCCCATAATTATTCTAACAAACTCATTCCTAACTTAAACCTATATAACTAAATTAATCTCAACCTTAGTCTAGTTACCATGCTTATCCCTCAAAATCCCCAATCAAATCAAGTTTGAATTAGCAAGATAATCACCCTTATCACTCTTAAACTTTAACTCACCAAAATCGTTTGTGATTCCTGCAGAATCGGTGATCTATATAAACCAACTTCTCTACCTCTCTTGGGGATCATCCACAATAATCCACGAGCATTTTCGAGTTTTGATTCTTCTTTTCAATTCCATCGGTGTCATTCGCATCAAGGATAGCACTTTATTAGCTAACACTCCCATTTGCGATCATCAAGCATCTTGGGATTAATTTTGAAGTATGTTCATCATCCAATTGCAAAATTTTACCAACTTCTCATCTCTCATCATTAATCAAGGTCGATATCATTTTATCGTTATGTTTTGCACTTGATTTCTTATATGACCCTTTTTCATTTTACAAACTTTTGAAAGACCATAGTTTCATATTATTGAGTCAAATCTTTCATTTTATTAGCTTGTTAAAAATCTTGCAAAATCACCTACGATTCCTAGAATCGCCTATGATTCCTAGAATCGCAGGTGATTCTTGTATAGTTTGTTTTTCCTGCAGTCATATTTCATTCAATTATTATTATCAATCATTTTTATCTCTTGTGTTGCTAATATTTTGTCAATAATTCCTTCTATTAGATGGCCATAGGTGGACCCAATCATCTAATCATGAGAATCAAGTCGTTACCAATAATCCATCATCCACTTCATTATGAGTAGTACGATCTTTTGCATGACCTCAAGTTGTGCACTATCCATTCAGCCCCTATTGACATATTAGGGAGCATTTTTGAATTCACCTAGAATATCTACAAAGCTATTGACCAATTTTGGGAGTTTTACTATGAGGTGCAATGAATCTAAGTTGACCTTGCCTTGTTTGAGAATCATTACGAGACTAGATTAGACATTCTTGAAGGCTCCAACACTAAATTTGAATCATAATTTTAAAGTGATGCTAGTTTTGAAGACTCGACTCGGACCTTACATAAAAATATGACACAAAAGAATACTATTAAGACTTATTCAAGGAATATTATACTTGAGGAGCCCAATTTATACTTCTCTAAGGAGGACGGCCTAGACTACTCTATAGGCTTAAACTTCTTTGAAAATCTAGACACCGATCTTGATTCTAAATTTGAGCCTCAGTCATATTTCTTTTTATTTTATCATTATCAATTGTGTGTTTGTAATAATCTAAATAAATAGTAAACATTTTATCATGAATTTCATATATCATATGGTGTATTTTGTTTCAAAAAAAAAAAAAAACCTTGATTGTTTCAAAATGGGTTTACATCCATACAAATAAGTCCTTTGACTTCTTTGAATTGGCCTTGTTCAGCAACCTACCTATTTATATTACTAATTATTATTTGTTTAGTGTGTGTTATATGCAAGTCTTCTCACAATAGAGTATTTTTTTATTCCTTACACGGAGCGCAGCAATCAATCGTCTTCCATCACATCTTGCGGGTATCATTGAAACCCCACCATATCGAGGTTTGGTAAGTATTATTGTCTTACTTATTTAGTTAGGTTGAAGAGGTAAAATTTATCTTAAACATTTTGGCACGCCTGTTGGACCCTTGTCCCTGTCAATTCATTAATAGTTTCACCTCTTTTTTGAATTTTTTTCTCGTTATCTATCAAGTAATCACTTTTGATTAGGGTAGTTCTTTGAGGTTTCTTACAATCACCGGTGATTTTTCCGATCGCATTTGATTAATCTATAGTTGACCTTTTTAATCTTTGTTTTTGGGATTTTTGTCCCTATTTTACTTCTAACTCAGTTACAAATATTTGATTTCCTAGATTGTTTTACTCTATGCTTAAAATTTGCTAAAATAAAAAGAAAAAAGGGAATGATTTTAAGGAGAGCCCTAAAGATTTCCATTTTTCTTTCCATATTACATTCTTTTTTGTTTGTCTTCATTGAAAGAAACATTTCATTTTGGGTTTTTAAAATAAAAAAATTACATTCTTCTTGCTTCACATAGTCTAATTAGGAAGGAAATTTGTTGCATTCACTTATTTCTTCCCCCATACACAACTAAATCATTTCACCGTCAAAATGCATTAAAATAAAACCTACCCATGTGGATACCTACTTGGATTTAATCCCCAAGAGGAGAAGCCGAATCGGTGTTTTGTCTGAGTATAATCACCAGTTTGTCAATATATTGGCAAAGAACCCAACACCCTTATCATTGCGGGACCTTGAAGTGAGGGGGTAGACCCCAATACCATGCTCATACTAGCATCTGTATAGAGTTGGACCCCATGTACCTTCGGGTATATTGAGGACTCCTCCCTTAAACATTCTTTAAACCAATAACTTCCCTAAAATCCATAACTTCCCTAATATATGGAATAGGGATTCCAACCCAACTACTTTTGGGAGCAGTTTCTCTTTGAAGAGCACAAGATAATGAAAATTGTGAGTTATTTTCATGTTTCCTAAGACCTTCATTAACCATCTTACACATTTCACTCTTTTGTAATTAAATCAAGATAACATAAAGCAATATTTTACTTGCTTTTTCCTGTTGTTTGTAAATCAACCCAAATAGTTATTTTTCATTTTCTAGGTGTTTATGTGTTTGTTTACCATGGTACTTACCAGAAAACAAGCTCATAACCAAAATTTTGAAAACATGTCCACCCCACTACCTATATCATTTCAGCAACATGTTCCACTTTATACTACATTATCTACACCATTTCCTATAACATTTTCTACACCAATGCAACAAAAAATCCCATTTTATCAAACAATTACATCCACTCCCTTTCTAATGCCCAAAAGACTTGGAATGAATTAGAGGAAAAATAGAATTACACTCATCAATATCATAGTCAAATCCTTCATACATCTAGACTAGAAGAAATAGAACAACCCTTTTCTCCTAGTTCTCAATCAGAGGTGACTAAACCTCCTTTCTATAATAGGGGAGACCCTATTTTTGAAGAAATGTTAGATTTAAAACCCATTTCTCTCAATGCTTATCTAATAGCTAGGGGTGTTCAACTATAGCCATTCACACCCCAACCAATTCCATACACCTATAATCCTTCATCTACCATTGCACGTCTCATTGATCAAAATCAAGAACCGGTCATCCAACAGTTATACTCATACACTTCAATAAGTCAATCTGAAACATCAAATGTCAGTCAACTGAAATGTCAAACGTCAACTCTTCTATTCCTATTAACCAATTTGAAACATTGAATGATCAATATTCTACCAGTCAACCCAAGACATATGATGTCCCTTCAGTTCCTATTTACGATCTTCATTTGATTTCATCATAAAACACATCTGCCCAACAATTTACATATTCATCAAACTCCTTTATAGGTTCTACGTCTCCCTTAAGAAGTAACGTTACTTCCTCATCTACCCCTCCAGTGTCTTCATAGTTATAAACACTTTGTCATTGAGTTTTACTATCATATCTTCACAACCAGTTACTACCCCCATTCAAAGCATCACTATGTCTATTCCCACAAATACCCCACTAATCAATACTAGTGCCATTGCTAGCACTCACCCTATTTCACAACACATACCACAACTATCACAACCGTTAATCTCCATGCCACAATATACACCTCTTTAAACATTCCACAATACAATATCTCATGATAAAACATCATGCAACAAGCACCATCCTCAGTTGCTTCTATTATATCCTTCCAAAGCAATCACTTACCTATTCACAACCACTCACTTATACATCAATGTCATTTCATTACCAATACATACAACCCTCACAACCTTTAACATCTCAACAAAGTATTCCATCTCAAAAAAAAATCCTTATCAACAAAACATCCCTTATCAATAAAACATACCACAACAAAACATCCCTTATCAAAGAAAACATACCACAACAAAACATGCCACAATACAACATATCTAAAAATACATACCTCAACAAAACATTCCATAATACAATATCCCGTGATGTAACTTCCTCTCCAGAGAATGTTCCTCAATAGAACATTCCCCAATACCATGTCCCGTAAAAATATTCCCTACCAGTAAAATATTCCTCAACAGTATCAGGCATACTCACAACCTAGCCAGTTTTCATTTCAACTTAGGCTCATCCTCGCAACAACAAGCTCAACCTGATCCTCTCTAATCCCTTATGAACTACATATCCAGTCTCGAAGTTGCTTCATATGCACCCAAGAATGTGCTCTCCTATGACCAAATTTTTAATGATCCCATTCACCCTTTAGTGTCGTTTAAAGCATATCCACCTCACTGGGAACTTCTAAAGTTTATTAAATTTTACAGCAAGGAAGATCCTCAACAACACATTTGTGCCTTCTATCATGCTTGTTATCTAATAGCTCACGACCAAGACCTTATGCTGAGGAATTTTCCCATGTCCCTTGTCGGTCCTGCCTTGGATTGGTACAATAGCATTCCGTAATATTCCTATTCTCCTTTATACAACTCGATCATTTTTATTATAAAACTTTTCCATAAACATAGCCCACAAAGTTACTATTAATGACCTATATGCCATCAAAAATTCGAGGACGAATCTATTGTCAATTTTGTTACCCAATGGAGGGTGTAATCAATCAACTATCCTTTTCATTTCCACAAACATAATTAATTGAAGTTGTCTACCATTCATGTGCCAAACACATATCATCCATATTACAAATCTAATCATTTCAAAATTTTGATGAAGCTTTTACCATGGCCCATAAATTAGAATTGTGAGTTCTAGAAGATGGTCGGTTAAGCTTCGTCCTAAGAAACCAAAAGCCGAGTTTCTATCTAAGTCATCATCCAACCCCAACAAGTCTAAAAATCATGTTAATGTTGTCGTATTTAAATCTAATCCCAAGGAAAAACCCACTACCGAGAGTTCCCATCAATAACGTAATTATACACCTATAGGAAAGACTTAAAGTACATCTTTTGACAAACCGCTTACCACCAACATAATATCTCTCCCACCTATTTGACCCATAAACATGTCAATATCTAAACCCATTTGGTACTATTATCCTGTAAAATTGAAAAGGGCAATTTTACAAGTAACCATACAAAATTTTGTTTTGGTTCCTTGTAAAGGTCCCTCAGTGTTCGAAATGTTGTAAAATCCCTTTCCGGAAATCTAGTTTTCCGAACTTGGTCTTTTTGGTCCTTTTTTGGCTAGGTGCACCTTTTATCTATGCAACATAGACCAAATTTGTGCCCTCTTTATTTCCTTTGGCACACCTTTTGAAGTGTTGACACAATAATTGATGCGCCTTCCTGTGATGCACCTTTCTTGCATGCACCAAGGTGCATGCACCTTCCTGTCAACAACAAAAATGTTGCACCGTGTTTTGGTGTGCCAAGGCACTCAAAATCTAGTGTCGACAGTCCTAAATTTGTGCCAAAGGCGCAGATAATTCCATGTTGACAAAACCATATCGCGCCAAAGGGCGCAAAGTTTTCCATGTCAACACGCGTTTTGGTGTGCCCCTTTAAAAAGTGGTTGGCACATTTATTGTGCTTTTGGCTATATATAGGTGCATCCGCCCTATCACTTTCACAATCAAAAACACGTGATAATCTTTATTTCTCTACACCTGTCAGCACGCCTTGTCATTCTCGTGTCGCATTCGTGGACCCCGCTTCGTTCTTCTCATTCTATATATTCCGGGTAAGTGGTCCTTGTTTCTCTTGTGTTTTCATTTTTGCTTTGGTTGTTTGTGAAGGTTGGTGAAATAGATCTGAGAAGCTTTAACCCCTCCCTGCCCATTTTGCAAGTCTTCCTCCCAAACCATTTTCACCCTCTTTCCAGATCTGCTGGCCAAGAGGGCTCTGCCTCAAAAATGAACCTAGATCCTTTTTGTGCCCCCTTCACCATCTAAATCCATGAAGAAGTGGGCCTAAACTACCCGAAACCCATCGAGAAAGGAGAGAAAACCTAAAAGTTGTTTCTGAGCCACATTTTTCTTTGGGCGCAATCACCACCCTTGTTAAAAAAACACAGTCGCGCCACGAGGGTGCACTGACCTTGATTGCAACACACAAGATCCCTGCGCCATGCATAAACCAAGTAAATCCTAAACCCGACAAGATAGGCGCAATCCCGCTAACAACAACAAAAATGCCATGCAAGCTTTCCCTGTGCCACGCCAAAGTCCCCTTTGTGCACATAAAGTTAGTGCTACACGCATTAATCCTGCGCCCTTCGGTGCACCAAAATTCCATGTTACATGCAAATTACCTGCGCCATTGGCGCATCCTACTCCCATGCAACACTAAACTTATTTGCGCCTAGTATAAAACCACATATAATGGCACAGGCGCACCCCTATTTACAATAACAATGATGTTATATGCAAAATCCTTGCGCCCTGCGCCCTTTGGCACTGATTTATTCCTTGTAACACTCTACTTCAGTGCGCCATACTATTAACCCTGCAGCCTACAGTGTCCCTGCGCCCTGCACCCAGGGGCCTTAAAATTGCTAACTCCTCATTCTGTGATGCTTTAATGGAAGATCTGATGGCTAACATGGCTCTTTTACATTGGACTTCACTCCTTCTTCTTGCAGATCAGCAACTGAACTCAGATCCACATATGTCTACATCAAGCAAAAGGCCAACCAAGTCAAAGGGTAAGGCTAAGCTTACAGAGGAAGAGATGAAATACAAGTATCAAAGGGTCAGAATGCCCGAGTCCTAGGTAGAATGTGATCTAGACATTAGAGATTCCAAACTCGGCCACATTGACATGGAGGATTTCTAGGCTAGAACTAGGAGGGTCACAGGCAGTCCCTAAATGGACAAGTCAGGTGGGCGTGGTCTCATTTTGTTGGGGGATCCCCATCAGTGCAGTAAATAATGAGTTTATGATGGTGGTGGCCCACTCTTACAACAAAGACACAAGGTGTGTCAAAATAAAAAGGCGAGGTTATAATCAACCTCACTTCCCGGCACTTCGAGATCATTCTAGGCATTCCCCACCACGACATTTTGTGGTCAGAAGCTGAAGAAGACTGCATCAAGGCATGGGAAGATAACGAAGACAAGTGCATGTAGCTGATGAACGAAGTGTACTTAAAGAATAAGAAGGTGATAACCAGGTGGCCATAGGTTATTCACCGTAGTGACTTCTCCGAGGAACTGAGTGATACCATCACATTCCTAAGTAGAGTTTTTGGGCTTTCTGATGCCCATTACTTTCACAAATGGATGCTTAGGTACCTAGAAACCATGAATAAGAATGTGCCTGATCAACACTTTGAGTGGGAAGAGATCATAAGCAGCACCATATCTGAGCAGCTCCAACAACTCACCACAATGGGGAGGTTCTACATGAACTCCTACGTAGTCTATGTTGTAGCCTCAGAGAGGGATTATCCAGCACTGAGCCGATGTGGAGTTTGGCCTCAGGTAAAGATATATGAATACTACCCAGAGCTGAAGCTGGAAAATAGCATCTCGCAGTTTACCAAGATCAATGATGCTTTCTTCTATGGCATCGTCTGCCTTTTGAGGCCAAATATGACTCATGGTCGGACGACCAAGAGCATAGTCACAGCGACTGAGAAGTGGGGAGCACTATTTACCCAATTCCCCACCTTCACCTATCTCAGAGCGGCCAACTTCTTGGGGGAGCCCACCAAATTGCCAAGGTATGTTAGCCCTAAGCTGATCCTATTGGAGCTATCTAGATAGCTCATAACATACCATGAGAAGTGTCTAAAGAGAAAGAAGGGTGGAACTCCTTTCCCCCTTACAGGCAAGTACACCTACATTTCCCAACACAAATCCTGAGAAATGTTCGCAAAGCTAGAACTATGCAATCTTAAGCACAATTTCCCAGCAAGGCCCACCTTTGATCCAAGAAATTACCTCCCTAAGGCAAAACTTGATCCGATCCACATTCCACAGATCGAGGATATCTACATCGACCTGTATCACGAGGTCGAGCTCAGAAGAAAGGATCACTCTCGCCTACCCATAGTAGAGATTATTCAGTATGGTGTGGCCATTGTTCCAAAAGGTTATCAAACTACCGATCAAAAAGTTGATCAGGTGTATCTAGACACGTATTGGGAAAGCTAGCCTTTTGCCAAAATAGATAGAACAAAGGCACCCCAGACCATTGAGGTAAGGGTTAAAGAAACATTACAAAGGGATAGAAAAATGGTGCAGAATGAATGGCCTTATCTACCTCGGAGTAGATTTCACCATGTCCCCTTTGGGCAATGCACCTATCAGGCCGAAACATCTGCCAAAGGGAAAAGGCAAGGATAAAGAGGGAGAATCAAGCTCCGCTCAAGAAGAAGCTCCTGAGAGCCCTCCTTCCGCCACACAGGAACAATTTGTAACTCTAATGTCCCCGAAGAACAAAGCAGTGGAGAGTGTTCCAATGGGCACATCCATTCAGGATGTTGCCACTGCAACAACCATGGAGGTTCCCACCATCCCTTCTCCCCCTTCTCATGTGACTCAAGTGACCATTCCTTTGGTCCTATCCTCTCCCCATATTCTCTTGCTCCCCCTTCCTCATCCTCCATCTTCTCTTCTCTCACGGAGCTGTCCCCCACTATTTCTTCTCTCATCTCTCAGCTCCCTTCCATTCCCACGACTACCTCACCTACAGTATCTCCCCCTCCCATGAGCACTTTCTTGGCCTCTCTCTTGATCTTTGCCACTACATGTCTCTACGCATTTCCCCTCATCCACTGCAGCTGCTCCCTCTTCCACCACTGGTCCCGCTCCCTTAGGTCCAGCATGGCTTTCTCAGCACTTGAGCCAACATAAGAGGAAATTCCCTATTGCACCAATGGACTTCTCCATCATCCCAGCAAAGGGGGCTAAGAAGCAAAAGTTGATAACTCGCTTCTCTCAGAGTGCATCAGGAGAAAGAGTGATGGAGATTGTGTATCCCGATCCTTCAAAGGATAAAAAGGATTTGTCTCCTACAGATTATACAGTGATGTAGGTCACAATGGGAACATCTTCTGAAAGTCTTCAGGGAGAGGCCCTATCTGCGGTGGATGCCCTTTGCAAGAAGCTCCAAGAAGCAAAGGAAGAGAAGAGGCTATTAAAAGAGTAGAACAAGCATCTTCTCCACGCCCGCAGAAAATGGGCAGTGCACCTCCTACAACTGCCGCCGAAACTCTTGAGGTCCTAAGCCAGGATAAGATAAATGAATACACCAAAATTGGCGAACAAGGTATGGCAGTTTCTACCTGGAGAGATCAGATCCTCAAAGATAGTGAGGAGGTAATTGTCAAGTTCACCAAGTTGTATCAGAACATTAGTCGGGTGAACAAAGATCTCCAGCGATTACGGGACCTATCTCCGAAGAGTTGGACCATGCTAGGTTGCAACACGAGACGTTCCAGAAAATGCTCGACTGCTCAGTCAATGATTTGGTAAAATTCAACATTTTCGATCACCCCAAGGTACCCAGCAAAATCCTTGCTACGTTGGACTCGTTGATCAAGAATTTCGCGTTTGTTACTGTCCAAGTTAATGTACCAAACTAATCACAAAAACCTTGAAAAACTCAAATGAAATTGATACCGATGGACAAGATCTCAAAGATGTAGACGGACAAGGAAGCTGATGTAGATAAGATGGGCACACACGAGCAATTCGCACGCATGAGATCCAAGTAACTGCGAGACACCGATGCTTGACGAGAAAAGACCACATTAATGATATTTAGGTGGATTGCCCGAGAAGCGGATCCGGGAAGTGATAAGCTCCCTTGGTGGATGTCAGTCCACGTTTTCAATTAAGTAAAGAAGCACACATGATAAAAGATGTACGTACAGGACTAGATTTTCTGATCAAAGTAATAAACGGAATCTAAACAGCAGACAGAAAGCAACAGAAAATAGGGAACTGTGAAAACAAAGCTGGATTTGTGTTACCTGTTTCCTTTTACCTATTTGTAGGATGATCGGCATCGATTATGTAGAATCGGCGCTTGAATCGGTTCAGATCGGCATCGAATGATTCGGATCGGCGTCGATCCGATATAGATCGGTGTCGATCCGAGACAAAGTGCGAGAAGATTCAGGAATCGAAAAACGAAGGCAAGATTGTCAACGTCTGCTGGATCTATAGAAGCCAGAGAGATACTAGCAAGGCTCCACCTGTGCTGGATACAGGAACAGAGTCACCAGAAAATCAATGGAGACATGTGATGTTGATGTGATAAGAGCAGAGTAACGGTGCTCCTCTCAGGGATTGATTTGGACAAGATCTCGCTCTCATTCGATAGATAATTTTCACACTTGATGCTCAAAGATCTCTCGTTCTCTCTTTTACAATCTGTGTCCCTTACAATCTGTCTCTCTGTGTCCTCCCAGAACTGAGTTCTGGGCCTCTATTTATAATCGGTGCCACTCTGAAAAATCATCGTCGACCGAGTACCGGTCGGCGCCGATCACGGAACAGACTCCCGAGACGGCCAAAAGGAGCGATTTCTGGAAAGATAAGAGTGATCCCTCCACCTCAAATACGGGAAATATCCCACTTTGGGAGGAGGAGAAATAGGGGGGATGTATGGATAGAATAGATATGGGGTGGATAAGTGGTTAGGATACATGTGAAAAGGTGTAATTAAATAGTTAATATTTAATTACTCACGGGTAAAACATAATGGGGTGAATTAAACTTAGGATAGGTGTTTAAATCACAAATTGAATAATACCCCAAGGGGATAGTGGTGATATAAACGTGCCTCAAGTTACCTGAGAGAGCAAATGTGCACGAGGGACACTAAATTGGATAACCAATTTTAGGTGCCTACATTTTGCCCCTTTTTGTCAAGTAACTTGCGATAAGCAAGGTTATGAGACAAAAACAAGGAGATGGAAGGAAGGAAGAAAAGGTGATGATGTGATCCCCCTCAGACTAGGGATGGGATGGGTGATAGAAAAAACGATCCCAAGTTTGAAAAAGGTAGATGAAAACACAGATGCCCAACTGGGATGTCCTGAGTAGATCTCGATCATTAATGATGCACAAACATGAATAAAGAGGTAATCACCTAAGGAACTCACATTGGTAGGACAGACTAGATGGTCTTCTCATGAAACGACGTTAGTACCTACTGACCCATGAGTGTAAGGAGAGCAGCAAAATAGTCAGCATCTAAAGAGAGACACATTGGTAGGGACAACCAGACGGTCTGCAAAGTAGATGACATTAGTGCCTATAGACCCGTTAACTCTAAGTTGCCAAAAAGTACGAGTGCCCCACGCAAAGGGAACAAACTCGAAATGGATGGTGATATCAAAAATATGTGCCAAAAGGCAACATTCAGCGCACAATAATGACCAGATAAATAAGCCAAGCATCAACACTATGGCAAAGAGATATGGAAAATTGGCGGTGATCACACTAATCGGCACCGACCTAAATAAACGGCGCCGACCAAACAAATCGGCGCCGACCGTTCACAACACATATAAATATGTGAATGGAAAACATGAATGATTTATTTACACCGTGATGATTGATTCAGAGAGAGTCAAAAATTGGATTTGAGCACCATGGAAGCCTCTGGAAGCGGTTAGAAGCGGAGGAGGACACGACCTGGGGTAAGTGGTTCTTCTTGAACCCATCATATTTATTTTATATTATATTTTTTTTTATTTTTGGTTTTGTTTGGTGGGAGGCCGTGTGTAATTACCTTGGCTCGAAAATCGGCATCGATTGGTAGAATCGACGTTGATTTTATGAAAGCGGCGCCGATTGAATTCAATCGGTGTCGACTATATAAGATCGACGCCGATTATATTTAATCGACGCCGATTGGACAGACTTATGGATGAAAATGATAAAATTTGTTTTGGATGTTCATATTTACGTAAATATGAAGCTAATATTGCTCTTGATGTCATGGATGCGGTACGAGAGGTACTACACATGAGGGATGCGATGCCCGAGCTACTGAGAGACCATCCTCCCTGACGTCACTGATGCAGATTGGCACCACTTAGAGTTAGCCGGGCTCGGGGGCTTTCGGTACTACAGATGAGTGCCGTGAGATGTAGAGTTGATGCAAGCACTAGTGTGACGATGGGATAGCCAGACTTGCACTTTTTGGTTCAGGACGGTGAGATGACCATCACCCATGAGGACATATACAGGATTTTGAGGCGACGATCACCGGGGACCCGATAGAGATTACGCCACGAGAGCAGCAGCAGAGGGCCCTAGTTCGATTGTATGGAGACAAGGTAGATGATTCAGAGATAGTGTCCGGGGCAGTGAGGATAGCCTCGCAGATAGCATAGATGTTCTAGGAGCAGACGGATAGTGTTGATTTAGATGGCGATCTCCTATTTTGCTCTACCAGATTCAAGAGGTGGGAGATTCCCATTGTTATTACTAGATTGCGTTTGTGACATCCTGCAGTTCAGACAGTGTTTTGCCTTTTTGATGCTTTGATAGCTCAGATATATTATGAGTTATGGATGTATACCACTAGCCGGAGGATAGGTATTGATGTCAGTTTTGTGCTCCATTGCTGGGCATATGAGCACATAGCAGTGATCAGGCCATCCGGGCTTCCTTGGATGCCAGCAGCAGTGGGAGCTATTGATTATGGATTCCGGTGATGGCGGGCTGATATGGCCTCGGGAGATACAGGGAGATCCACAGATTGGTATGCTGAGCGTTTCAGGACGCTGACACTAGAGCAGGTCATCTGGAGACCATATCGGGTATTTCTGACATGGGCTGGTCAGGATGCTCACTTGGTGGGATTGAGACGGAGCAGGGTGGTTAGGGGCCGCAGGCCTGACATGTGGGAGCGCGTCCATTTATACGGGTATTGAGATAGTTCGGCCTAGTACAGACAGTGCCGACTACTTACAGGCCTTACAGGTGAGACAGCAGAGAGACTGATCTACCGATTTTGATCCCGGTAGATCCATTGAGAGAGGCCCCACCCTCCACAGACAGTGATGATGACGCCGAGTGGATGATGGTTATGCGGCATGGTATTCGACAGAGCTACCATGACACCTTCCAGCATCTATAGATGTTGATGAGGAGGATATGGCTACAGTGCTGGAGAGACTAGAGGGAGAGCACGCCACCCTGACACATACACACCAGGTGGCTCTCGAGGAGATCAGAGCTCTAACAGTGGAGAGGGATGCCCTGATTTTGGAGAGAGACACCGCTCTGCGGGAGCGAGATATAGTGAATCCAAAGAGAGGGATCACTACCATCGACATAGGGAGGCCCTCAGGGCCAAATATGGTGATACAGGTACCATGTCAGAGTCTGGGACACAGGGCACAACCATAGGAGGGCCACCACCAGCAGCACCAACACGACCACTACAAGCCCCGGTAGCGTGAGCCCGAGTACATACTCGCCTCTCCTCGCTGAGGTGAGATACTACGAGGATGCCCTAGTGCAAAGATGCCCCCGATGTGCCTCGGTGCACGGGCGAGGAGGAGATCAGCGACAACCACAGCGAGCGGGGCATCAGAGGGAGGGAGCACCGGAGAGACCGAGGTGGGCAGAGGCCTCCAGTAGCAGGTGCATCTAGCTTGATAGGCGGCGGCCAGGAGAGACAGCCTGGTCCAGAGGAGGGTGGAGGAGATAGTGTCTTCCACGCATCAGATTTTACGATATAGAGATTGATGTATTTTGTATCAGTGTAGTGATGTAGCCTCGATTGGAAGGCATTTTATAGATGGCTTGATTGAGAGCCACCCATTTTTTGTTGTACAGACACTCATGTATATATATATATATATATATATATATATATATATATATATATAGATTCATCATTTCCTTTGTCATATGATTGTTCTCCTGCTTTTAATTTTGATATACATGGATAGATGTAGCGTGATGGATATAGTGATGGATATATAACATAGATGTAGAGGACATAAATAGATGTGATTTGATGTGATTGATATGTGGATTTAACTTGATTGAGAAAATAGATAAAGATAGATGTAATGTTACGTGGATAGACAAGTGATTAGATGATGTGATAGATAGGTAGGAGTTAATAGTTGGAATGGATTTGATATTTTTTGAGATTTTTAATTAAATTTTGATAAAAATAGATAGATAGACTCACATGTGTTTATAATAGAGGCGATGAGATGTGTTTTGGACAAAGTAGATCAGATGAAATTAGATAAATGATAGAGTTTGATTAAATTAACATGTTAAATGGTAATTTAACTGGATGAAATAATCAGAAATATTCGCTGTGAGAGCCAAGGACGTAATGAAAATGACCTTGATTAGAAATAAAGGATATACACCCAGATAAGAAGAAAAATGATAAGTTGGACTCCCAACCGACCATAAATAGAATCTGGATAGGAAACCAAAAGATTATGCATACAAGGCCCTATATGAGGTTAAAATAAACCTGACACTAACTAGCCGCAAACCAGATTTAGGAGGGAAACGGAAGGAGCAGTAAGTAGGTATCTCATCGAAATTTACAAGGGACAAAATACATGTTCATACTGGGAAAATAGGATTCTCCATATGATCGACAAAAGGTCTTATATCTCAGCTTCATGATTTCTGGCAGAAAAGCAAACTGATCAATGTGGGAAGTTTGCTCGATATGGAAAGACTGATCAATATGGGAAGTCTTTCAGTGATGCTAAAAAGTGTATAAACTGACTGAAAGGCTGATCAATGCAAGAAGCCTTGAGTATTCTTTTGAGAAACAGCCATCCTTCAAGGGAGCGGTCTGTATTTTGAATTTTAATGATAGCCATCCTTCGAGGGCATGGTCTATATCTTTTGATTCATTTGATTGTATGGGTAGCTATCCTTCAAGGGATCAGTCTATCTTTTTTTTTTTTTTTTTTGAAAAACTTTTTTTTGGAAGAAGCTAAGTTTAGACCTAGATAGATCAGATAGAGGGGAAGAAAACATATAAAGATCACGCACTCATGCCCCGAGTAGATCCGATTAAGATAAGCACTTGGGACAAATGAAATGGTGATTAAGGTATTCCTACCATGAGGAGAAACATATCCAGAAGAAAAATGCTATGAGTAGAGCCACGATACTCATATTTAAGGTAAAAAAGACAATAGGTGGAGAACCACATAATTTCGAATCACCATGAAAGTATATGACTGGTTGTTAGACGGATGAAAGATCTGTCTTGCGACTAGATTTGTGTAAGATAGATTTTAATAGTAGAAGGGCCATAGATGCAAGGCATTAAGAGGTTCCACTTCAGGTATACCATCCATGGAAGATAGACGATAAGCCCCCGACCCATATTTATGAGTGATAATGTACGGACCCATCTAGTTGGGAGCAAACTTACCACGCTGACTCCTTTCGAGTGTAGTGACATTTTGATTTTCTTTAAGAACAAGATCACCAATTTTGAAGTCACGGTGCTGCAAGTGCTTGTTATAAGCACGTTTGACATGCTCAAGATAGACTTGATGATGTTCAAGAGCGTTGAGATGCCGCTCATCTAATAATTCAAGTTGTGCTAGATGATTTTGACGATAGTCCTCATCAGAGACAAATTCTCTAAGAGAAACACAGAGAGATGGGATTTGGACTTCCAAAGGAAGAACAGCCTCAGACCCATAGACGAGAGAGAAGGGAGTAGCACCAATAGGAGTATGAATGCTAGTCCGATAAGCCCAGAGAGCAAAAGGGATATGTAAATGCCAATCCCTACCAAATGACTAGTTACCTTTGCGAGATATTACGCAAAGTTTTATTGGAAGCTTTGGCCGACCATTAGCTTGAGGGATAGTATGGAGAAGAAAAGCTAAGTTTGATATTGAAAGCGTCGCAGAGGTTCTACAAATCAATGTTTTTGAAAGACTTACCATTATCTGTGATGAGTTTGTGTGGAACACCAAAGCGACAAATGATGTGTTGATAGACAAAATCAACTATGGGTTTAGCTTTTGTTGAAGAAAGAGGGATAGCTTCCACCCACTTAGTAAAGTATTCAGTGGTAGTAATGATAGAATGATGATGCTGTGAAGAATGGGGATTGATGAGACCAATGAGATCAAGACCCCATTGCAAAAAGGCCACAAATCCACTGTAGGTTGTAAAGCTTGACTAGGGATATGTGTGAGATTGGAATGTTGTTGACACTTGACGCATTTCTTAGTGTATTCACAACAATCTCGATTAAGAGAAGGCCAATAATATCCCAAATGTAAGATGTGTTTAGCTACGGCCAAGCCACTAAAATGGCCACCACAGATACCGTCATGGACCTCCTGGATAGCTTTAGATGATTCAAGGGTTTTGAGGCACCGAAGCAAAATACCATCAAAGCCGCATTTGTAGAGGATCCCACCTAGAATAGTATAGTGATTAGCGCGTAGGATAAAAGATCTTCTACCATTGGAAGTCAGATCGGAGGAAGCACTTGAATGAGATAGATAATCAATGATCTCGTTGATACCACTCATCCCGAGTATGGGTTGTGACAAAGATGGATTGAAGTTAGTTGCCTAAGATGAGATGGTTGATCTAATCATCATTCACACCACATAAAGTCGTAGTCCTCGGTAAAAGGTGATAAGTGAGGCTAACGGCCATTGTATCTATGAATCGATTAGCAATGCGAGGAATAGCTTGGATAGTGAATTTATCGAAAGATTGGAGTCCATAAGAAAGCATCTCATATCATGATATTTTTCCAAGGATATCATGATATTTTGATAGAAAATCATCTTTGACTTGATTAACGATGAGTTCCCTAATCACCAAAGATGTCAATATGACCAGAGCTTTAGATTAATGGCATTTGGAAGACCCAAGATAAGAGCTTCATATTCAGCCATATTATTGGTGCACTCAAAGTTCAATTTTTCTGTGGACAAGATAGGCTACCCCAAGGAGGAATCATCACGAACTTTTGCACTTTAACCTTGGGCATTTGATCCATCAAAGAAGAGCTTTACTTTAAATGGAGACCACGAAAATCAATTTGTCCCGGATATATTCATCAATATGACCAAGGGGGACTTGAGTGTCGGAAGAGGAGCATCGCCTAATTGATCTCGCAACTGACTTGTGACCCTTGATAGAATTTTGCGGAATAAACTCAAGATCAAATCTTTATAAGCATGAGCCAACGAGTGATACGATCATTGTGAGAAGGCTTCATGAATTGTCTTGAGTGGATTGACACTTGTGACAATGTAAGTTTTGTGATTAAGGAGGTAATGACGAAGCTTAGAAGTTGAGAAGAAGAAGCACAACACACCTTTTCAGCTTGAATAACGTGTTTCATACTCATGGAGGGTTAACGATGTAATGGACTGTCTTGTTCTTATACCGCTAGTGGCCCTAAGGAAATGCGTAGATCATGGCTCCCAGATGGTCGATAGAAATGGCGAGTATAAAGATAGAAAGGCTCTTCCTTAGCGGGGAGGTGTAAGCATGGTGGAGAAAGAAGATAAGCTTTGAGATCATCGAAGGCCTTTTGAAAGAGGTTCATCCCATTCAAAATGAACATTCTTATGGAGGAGATGATGAAAAGGTTGACAACGGTCATGACAATTGTTCAGATAAAATTACGCCAAAGACTTCCACGCGAGACTATAAATAGTTTTTAAGTAAGTGATAGCTTTTATTTTTGCGGGGTCAACTTCAATACCCCTAATGGAAATGATAGGTTTAAAAGTTTACTAGGAGGAGAATCCAAACACGCATTAGATGGATTTAGATGAAGACAAAAAATGATATTAGCCTCTCAAAGAGGGTGCAAGAATGAAAAGATGATCCTATATTCGATGTTTGTTTTACCGAGTCTATCATACATAATCTTCCAGATGGTTTTTGTAAGAGATCATGGAAGATGTAGGTCATCCTAGTGAGAAATGCTGATATGTCTCTCTAAATTTTGTAAGATCCGAAAGGCATGACACGATAACAAATGAGGTCCCCAAGGAGTTATGAAAGAAGTCTTATGTTGGTCTTCCACAATGAGAATTTGATTATACCCAGAGAAACCATCCATAAGAGAAAGCATCTCATGACCCGTAGTTAAATCCACGAGTTGGTTGATATTAGGTGAGGAAAATCATCTATCGGACAAGCAAGATTCGATCCCTGAAGTCATATTATAAATTCAAATTTCCCTTCAAAAGCTTTGTAAAAGAGTTCATTGAAACCCATTGTGGATAATCAATGGGTAAGATGAAGTTAGCCGAGAAAGCAAGTGCTTTGAATTCTTCTTTAATGAAGAAGGGCTACTCTAGGGTGCATTTTACAATTTTTTGTTTAAGTTGGTTTGAATGTCGGGAGATGATGTTGATATTGTGGACCACAATATCGGGATCATCTTGCATATCCATCATGTAAGCAAAGGCTTGACGATGGTTGGAAAGAAAAGTGGTAAAGTCTCCTAACTCCTCGTGATTAAGGATTTCTGACTTAAAAGATGCGCGGTCTTTAGAAGTCCCTATATTAAGGTCGACAACTTCGTTGAGAAGCGTAGATGTGTCGAAGGAATGGTTTTAGGAAGATAGGAAAAATCCTCTTCCCCGATGATAGGTGAGGAAGAATCATCATCCACACAAGGGTAGTGTTGATAGTAGGAGAGTCTCCTCAACTCCAACTATTTGAGCCCGAAAATTAACGGTATGAAGTGGACTGTCATTAGTCTTATAGGAAGGGCCCTAAGGAAATGGTAAATGACAAAAAAAAGTTGGATGGGATGAAATGGCATCATCCACATTGAGTGATGCTTAGACTTAGCGGGAGAAGATGGTTCCTCAATTTGAAGAGGCTCATGGAAATATCATTTGGCTTTGAGGTTTAAATCCTAAACCAAAGTTTTGATGTGGCTTGAGAGTTCGAATGGACGCTCGAGATCATGCACACCTTGACATATTTACCCTCCAAATCCCTTCCACACGATCACGATTCTTCCAAAATTTTGGTCCTAGGAGGAGAATCCGGGTGATAGAGCTTTATCATCACCGTAATGAAATTAGTCATGATTGGGCGGACCAATGGTGACGATGCGACCAAGACCAAATCGATATTCCGGTTGTTTAAATCCTTTACCATTATAGGTTTGAGATGGGAGGAAAAGAAAGGAGAGGAAGCTCTCCTAGGAGAAGTTGCTGCAAGGTCTCTTCTAAATTTTGTACATCCGGTAGTTTGGTTGCAGACAAGAAGATGAGGCCCCGTAGAGATGATGCATTTTCCTTTACTTCATGTCGCATTGCGGAAGGAAAAGGATCTCCCGGATGAGTATAGATTTTGCCCTCATATTGATATTTTAAGCATCGATTATTTTTTGGACCTGCTGGAGGAGTAGCCTCATGGGCATTTGAGATGGAAGTAAGTGAGACATGATTGATTTTGATGGAGGAGGAGCCCTTAAAATAGATTTTGAAGATGATGGAGATGTGACAAGTGTTGTGGTCTTCGAGATAAGGGAGGCATAGCTTCCTAAACTAATGATGATTTAGATAATGTCGATTTAGATGAGGGAGAAGCTTCCAAAGTAGGTATAATCGAGAAACAGAGGGTGTCTGGTTTTGTGTGAGATGATGACTCGATAAAAGAGGTGACATCTTTTTAGTGTAGGTAAGTCCACTTTTTGAGGTGATTGGTGAAGAATGTGTTGTAGAAGAAGATGATGGTTTTGATAAGTTTATAGAATAAGACGCCTTCTCGGTGGACAAATCCAATCTTTTATGAGGCAACAGAGAGAGATTTTTGTGGGAAAGCACCAAGAGTCTTGATGGTTCGAAATATGGGCTTTCCTTTTCGGGATGGTGACAATTTCAACCGCATAAGGTGATTGAACCTTTTTGGGGGAAGCAAATGGGAGAGTGCTTTGGGATGGAGAACGATTAGATTTCGTTGTCTCGGTCTAAGTTTAGGAACCGAGTGTATAGGTGTTGTGCTACTTCTTTAGATTTCGCCTTAATAGGAAAATTAGCATTGGTGATGGAAGAAGTGAGTGATGAAGAAGCGGTTCCTTGCGAGGAACTACTTTTGTAGAGGTGATGGTAATTGTGGGTGAAACTCAGGGAAAGGAAACAGAAAGAGTCAAAATCGAAGACGCTTCCGTCGAATCACTGGCACAACTATAGGCTAATGCGTTCACCAAGGGCATAGTCGCAGCAAAAATGGGAGAAACAGCAAGTAGATGTATCCGCGGTGGAAACTCGAAGGGATGTAATTGCCTCGAGCATTGAAAGAATGTCTGACGATGAGACAGATGAGGATGATACTGTCTTGGTATGGATGGAGATCGACAAAAGAAGAGAGAGAGATGAATCCGTATCTAACAATGTTGGAATATTCAAAGACAGGGCTATCGAAGATGGTGGAATCCTAGCGATTAACGGCGGAAGGAGGCTCTATTTAGTCGATGTGTTTGGCAGATGGCTTAGTTTTAGAAGAAGATTCTTGATGAGAGATGAAGCTGATATATGAGTATGAGTGTTTGGTTTTGAGACTACGAAGCATCATGGTTCGGGAATGATTGGGAAAAGGTTGTTTAAAGACATCCAGCTTGATTTGGGGGAGCATTTGGGTTATCCGAATGAGCTCGCTTTATCAATGAATTTCGGACAAGATTTTTAAGGTCCGACATCGTTCAATGTCATGACCTTTGGTTCTATGATAATGACAAAATAATTTTCCCTATACCAAATGGACGTTCTTGGCTTTCATCAATATTCCTAATGGGGGAAGTTCGATCATGTGGACTTCCAACATTTTTTCTAGAGATAGAAGCATATGATTCCCCAACGAAGTGAAAGATCAAGATGATGAGGACCCTTTTCAGAAGATGAGGAGTCTCTTCGTGGTGTTTGATTAGAAATGGTATCGGCTCGTGATGTTTTTAATACGATAGCATTGGTGGATCCTGATTCTTGTCTTTAGAAGTGGAAGGATTTGATTTGGTAAACCGAGAAAATATGGTTTAGATTTGCAAAGTTTTAACTTCCCTTGTTCAATGGCGTGAGACTCAAGTTTGCGTGCCATCGTAAAGGCTTATTCAAATGTATGAAAGGTCTGGATCCTTAAAGTGGAAGAAATATGATTAGCACAAGATCGAGTAAACAAATCGATCTGTTGGGATTGAGGAAGGGAGAAAGACAATTGGTTTATTATCCCTCTCCAATGAGCGACAAAGTCTCGCAATAGACTCATCATCGAATTGACGAATGTTATAAAAATCATGTAATCGAGATCTTATGCGCGATATTTATTGAAAAGTTTTCAACAAACATCTAAGCCAATTGAGAGAAAGAAAACAAGGAATGTTGAGGAATGTTATTGTACCAGTCTAAAGCAGAACCTGCTAGAGACATAGGAAAAGTACGGAGCATAAGCTCCTGATCCTGGACTATGAGGTAGAAAGCATGTTTGAATGCTCGCAAATGCTGTTGAGGGTCCTCCCGACTATGAAATTTTGAAAATTTAGGAAGTTCCCATTGGGGAGGATAAGGTTTAAAAGCCATTGAGGGGTGAATGGGTTCATTACACACTTCTTCAAAAGAGTATGAAGGATGAGCCCCTTTGGTGGAGGCTTCCAAGTCTGTGATTTTCTTAAAAATAATTTGAACCACGTTAGATTGAGGAGGAGGCACACTGGCATGTCCTACATAAGAAGCAAATGGTGGATGTTGTTGAGGTGTCAACGGGGGATTCATCTGTTGATTGATAGGATGATAAGAGGAGTAACCAGGCATTCTGGGTGACGCCTGGTGGGGTATTTGTTGTGAAGGAGCCTGTGTATAGGTAGGCTATGAGATAATAAGTGGTTGAGAAAATGAAGGTTGGATGATGGACGAGCCTGTGATTGGTGGACTCCTATGCTTGTTGACTGAATCGGAACAGATTGAGGAACATGGGTGCCGATTTGATTGGACATGGTGGGGAACAAGACCTGAAAGAGGATTTTTACTGCCGGATTAGTTGTTAAGGGCACCGATGCTAGAGGATGGGCGAAGGTCACTGTTGTTGGAACATTGGAAGAAAAACCCACTGGAGGACGAGAAGTAGGAACCAACTGACTAGTCGAAGGGGGTTGACTCATAAAGATAATCTTGACCACGGACACAATGGACAACATAGATGAATTAACAACAATATGTGGGTGCACGAGACACTCATTATAGCCAGAGAAGAGGACTTCTCAGAAGTAGGTTGTGGAATAGTCGAGGTAATTGCGGCATTAGGAATAGGTAAGACTATTTGAGAACTAGCTAATATGGTCGGTGGAAGAGAAAAAGGAGGCACAGGTGCGCCACCCTCCTCCGTGGTTCGAGGTGAGAAAAATGATGCTAACTGTTCTACAAAAGCCAGGATGGTTCACGAGAATAATCGTACACTTGTTGGATTGGTGGTCCCTGATTAGATATTTGAATAGACTTGTGTACTAGGTAGTCCATGAGGGCTACCGGATTGTGATCAAGGAGCGCCTGAAATTCAAGATCCCCGAGAGACATACTGAGTCGAATGGGCGAGATGATATTTCTGAAGGACTAGGGAAGCTGGACGTGATGGGGTTGCTTTGGCTTGATAGAAAGGATTATATGACCAGGATGGGGAACCAACTAACAATGGTCTCGAGGAAGACCTTGTTGGGGCCGAAACATCACACTAGTGGTGATCTCGGAGGAAGAAGGGGCTAATTGAGCCATTCTTCTAGGATAAGTCGAGTGATGACCATCATAAACAAGTAGAAAATAATATTGACCTAACCAATGCACGAGATAATTCAAGCAAACGTAGGTGATTATCTCTTTTAAGTTTTTATGCTTTTAAGAAAGAAAATATTAGGGAAGGCATTTTAGAACAGGGAACTACTCGATAGCCAAACTAAGGATGGTTTGGGGGATGTTTTGGTGAGGAGTCCCAAGGCACTTCGATGAAAAGACCGTAACGTGGCTTGATATAGGGGCCTACCCCGCACTTCACACACCGGTCGCGATAAGGGAGTCGGGTGCTTTGCCAATATATACCAGAACTTCTGTGAATTTATAGCGCGGCCCGAGTACTACGTAGGCTCTTCCTCTTGGATGTCACTTCCAAGTAGGTGAGGCCAGGGAAAGAATTTTTGTTTAAATGCTTAATACCTAGTGATTTTGGCTTTGTGTGCAAGGGTGAAAATAAAAATCAAATAGTGTCACTACCGATTTTGATCAATTTTCCAACCTAATTAAAACTAGATGAAAAACATACAGAAAAATGACACGAAAGAGTTCTTTTTTTAAGCACTTAAAAACGAAGTGTTTGATTTCGATGAAGACAAGTCAAACAGATTCTTTCCCAAATGCGATTAAATTCTTTTTAAGCACCAAAAATTGAAATGTTCGAATGTGATAGACAACAAACAAAGATTTTTTTTTTTTTTTTTTAGTTCCTAAAAAGGAGAAAACACCGTAAAAGAGAAATACCTGTAGATTTAGCTCTCCAAGGTGTGTGGACTTCAAAAAGTGCGTTGTTGAGCTCTTCCCCTCGAACAATCCCACAAACAAGCAAAGTGCTCCACAAGAAAAGGTTAAGCAAACACCAAACAAAATCCAGAAAGATATATCCAGATAATGGTGAAACGAAAATTTCTATTTTAAGGAACTAGAAAAATTTCAAGGAAATAACAATTTGGCATAAAGAGCAAGATTAAAACAATGAAAGGAAATGCTTAAGTAGAACTGATAAAAATCAGTGAAGAAAAAGAACAAAGCTCAAAACTAAAAAAGAGATGAACTTACCAATAAGGGACTTTGGTTGGGTCCCACCGGGCGTGCCAGAATGTTGATCAAGAATTTTGCACTTGTTACCTGTCCAAGTTAATGTACCAAACTAAACACAAAAACCTTGAAAAACTCAAATGAAATTGATACCTGATGGACAAGATCCGAAGATGTAGACGGATAAGGAAGCTGATGTAGATAAGATGGGCGCACACGAGCAATTCTGCACAGTAGATCCAAGTAACCTGCGAGACACCGATGCTTGACAGAAAAAGACCACGTTAAAAGATATTTAGGTGGACTGCCCGAGAAGCGGATCCGGAAGCGATAAGCTCCCTCGGTGGATGTCAGTCCACGTTTTCAATTAAGTAAAGAAGCATACATGATAAAAGATGTACGTACAGGACTAGATTTTCTGATCAAAGTAATAAACAGAATCTAAACAGCAGACAGAAAGCAACAGAAAACAGGGAACTATGAAAACAAAGCTAGATTTGTGTTACCTGTGTCCTTTTACCTATCTGCAGGATGATCGGCGTCGATTATGTAGAATCGGTGTCGACTGGTTCAGATCGGCGTCGACTGATATAGATCGGTGTCGATCCGAGACAAAGTGCGAGAAGATTCGGGAATCAAAAAATGAAGGCAAGATTGTCAACGTCTGCTAGATCTACAGAAGCCGGAGAGATACTTGCGAAAGGCTCCACCTGCTAGATACGAGAGGAACAGAGTCACCAGAAAATCAATGGAGATGTGCGATGTTGATGTGATAAGAGCAGAGTAATGGTGCTCCTCTCAGGGATTGATTTGGACAAGATCCACTCTCATTCGATAGATAATGTTCACACTTGATGCTCAAAGATCTCTTGTTCTCTCTTTTACAATCTGTGTCCTCTTACCATCTGTCTCTCTGTGTCCTCCCAAAACTGAGTTCTAGGCCTCTATTTATAATCGGTGCCACTCCGAAAAATCAGCGTCGACCGAGTACCGGTCGGCGCCGATCACGGAACAGACTCTCGAGACGGCCAAAAGGAGTGATTTCTGGAAAGATAAGAGTGATCCCTCCACCTCAAATACGGAAATATCCCGCTTTGGGAGGAGGAGAAATAGGGGGGATATATGGATAGAATAGATATGGGGTGGATAAGTGGTTAGGATACATGTGAAAAGGTGTAATTAAATAGTTAATATTTAATTACTCACGGGTAAAACATAATGGGGTGAATTAAACTTAGGATAGGTGTTTAAATCACAAATTGAATAATACCCCAAGGGGATAGTGGTGATATAAACGTGCCTCAGTTACAGAGAGAGCAATGCGCACGAGGACACTAAATTGGATAACCAATTTTAGGTGTCTACATGGACTACGAGGTCGATCGATGGAATTCATCCTAGAGAAGATTGACAAGGTCAAGGAGGAAGCCCTGGATGCAATGCATCAAATGGAGAAAATTGTTCTAAGAATGTCTTTGGGCTTACTCACTCCTTCTTTCGCCTTGAGGAAGGAAGATGAAACTATTCAGATCTTCAAGGAGATCGTCTTGCAAGGGCTAGGGCTAGAAGTCACTTTTGACACTGAATGCATCAATAACCTTTTGGCTTTCCATGATTTTGTGGGGTACCTGATAGAGGAAGGTAATGAATATTTCAAGATCCCTAAAAGCTTAGAGATGAGCGGGAGACTTGCGAGGTCATCGGCGATCATACAAAGGGTCTTGCCTAGGATCAACTTCAGCCGATGGTTAGTAAATTCATGGAATATCGGACCCAGTTCCACATCACCTCTCCCAAGCAGCAGCAGAAGCAAGATACCCCCTTTTAGCCGCAGACAACGATGAATATCCTTCTTCCTCTTGGCTTCCTTTTTGTAAATATTTAAGAGTATGTTGGCACAAATGATGACATCATCCATGTTGCACCATGGGATGTTGTCATCCACCAAGTTGCCCAAAGTCAACATTGACTTTTAGATATTTTGTAGATATTTTGTAATTAGTTGTTGGTTTCTTTTTGCCTTCACTCTTCTCCTTCTTTTATATATACTTGGATACTTGTTGTATTCAAGGGTGGACACTTTTTAGATTAAAAAAATAGAAGTAAGGATAAAAAGGATTTGTACTTTTTGTAACAGAGAAAAATATTAATACAATATTGAGACTTTGCACTGAATACCTGTGTTATGCATCAGAACTTTCTTATGTTAGATCTGCATGTTTATTCTGTTGAATCTTCTTCTACTTCTCTTGTCATTTGTTCATCAGTATTGCTTTGTTCGTCTATGTAAGTAGGTTTGGCTCCATTTATTACCAATCCCAAAACATAGACCTTCTGATCTTTTTGCTTTGGAATTCATTTCTTTTCTCCTTTCGGATCTATCTTATCTTCGTTCTTTCCCTTCTCTCCTTTCCTTTCACAGTTGGAAACACCTCTACTGGGATGAGATCCCAAACCCCCGAAGGTAGAATATTGTGAGACTTGCACAGATTCTTACTAGTAGAATAGCAATAAACTAGTTTCGCTTTGTTGACTCAAAGAGGGCTATGCCTGCTCACATTACCGTTGGCTCGTTTATCCATAGATCTTCTCTCGCGACAGATTTTCGGACCAACAGTTTTTGGTGACTCTACTAGGGATCGAATAGATCTAATAGATCTATGGTAGTGGTATGTTAGAAAATTAGTAAAAATCAAAAAATCACTACCTGTTTGCAAATTTTAACTTTTTGTTCAAAATCCAAAATTTTTGCAAAAGTGATCCAAACTGAAAATTTTCTTCAGGGATCCATAGATCAGGACTAGTTAGAGATCTTTAGTTCACTGAGTTTTTACAAAAACCCGTATTTTTCCGTAGATCTGAGTTTTGACTGTTTTGTAAAATTTCAAACCCTTACCAAAAGTCAACTCTAAGATCTGAAAATCAGCCTACTAAGTTGGCCATTATTTTATCCTCATTGATCTTTGTCATTAAACCGCAATCGGTTTCCAAAAAGGGGATAAAATTAAATATCTAGAAAAGTACATGCTGCTGATTTTTGTCAAAAAAATCAAAAAATCAGCAAGTACAACCAAAAAGAGTTTTTAAGATTTGCTCCAAAATATTGTAGATCTGGAGGGTACACTGGCGGGTGAACCATTTACTCATAGCAGGAGAGCTCGTGGAGAAGTTGATCTTACTTTCAACCTGCTTCAAAGGCACAACTTCAGTGTTACACCGGCACGCTTCTCATCGCTAAGTTCAGCTGGCCGGTCGTCCAGAAAGTGTCTCACCTCCACGAAGGAAGCATTTCTCACCAGGAGCATCCACATCACTTTGAAGTGCTTTACTGCTCAGTGGAACTGTACTTCTGGCTTGCGTCCTCTTTCCAGCTGTTCAAATGGCAGTGCCATGGGGAAATGTTATGGGCCCTCTCACTTTGTCACATCATGTTCACGCGCTCCCTTAATAAAACTGGAAGAATTTTCCTAAATTTGATGGAAGCGGAAACCAAAGTATGGATGCACACATATCTGCATTCATCGTGTCATGCAGTATCCTGGATGTGACCAATGAAGATGTGTCAATTCACCTCTTTCTAGAGACCTTGCAAGGACCTGCAGCATAATGGTTTCAGCATTTTCTGGCTGGATCTATCACTAGTTGGGCCACCTTACAGACTGCATTTGAAGAAAGGTATAAGCCTTCAGAGGACGTGTTTGCGTTACTTATCCAAGATCACTCACCTAAAGAAGGAGGTCAATGAAACCATGCGTGATTTCATCACCTGTTTCAATTCACTAATCAATCGAGTTCCACCTACCATGCTGCCAATGCCAGAAAATCAGAAGTGTTTCTTCGTAAACACCATGAGCTCAAAAGTAAGTTTCCTACTCTTGCAAGAACAGGTCGCTACTTTGGTTCTCACCCAAGCTGCTGCCATATGGATTGAAGATAACTTGCTAATATCTAGCAAATTAAAGAGAGAACCGTCCAAGCCTAAAGCTTCGATCCATTCTCCCGCCACTTAATTTGACCCGAATTTCAAAATATGGTGAATGACTTGCTCGCATTAAAAAAGCAGCTAGCTCAAGCTTCCCCCAACTCTTCATACCGGGATATCCCCCAGAGAAATTTCGCTTCAAACAACATCCCAAAAAGGTTGTGCCTACCCGCAGCTACTCCACGGTTGGTGCTTGAGGCCCCTCCGGTCAATGCTTTAGCCGAAATCAAAGAAGAGGAGAAAAATTATGAAGAACCTTCATCACTAGGTGAAGATGATCAAGATGTCGGTGAACCGACTGGCGACTCTACTATTGGGTATATGGAATTTGATGAGGAGGAATCTGATGAAGAAGAGGGTACCCAAGGATATGCAAGTAGACAGTCATATGTTATTTTCACCCGCTCGCAAGGAAAAGAAGTAGAAGTTGCTGCCAAGATGTAAAAAGAGAAGGCCGTGTCAAACACGCCTCCAACCATCACTAAAAGAGGTAGTCCCCTTCCTGCTCAACCTGTTATTAAGTCTTTTTCGAAGAAATATTTTTCCCCTATCTCCCCTCCGAATCAGCCCTCTCATATTCCTATCAAGACCAGTAATCCTACCCTACCATCGCAAAATGAGGGACTCATTCCTTCATCAACATAACCCTTGGTCGCATTTGACATAATTGATCATGCTAAAAAGACCAAGATCCAAATGTTTGAAGCCGAGTATCTTCAGTCTAATCCTGAGCAGCTTGTAAGGTTGACCGAATACATCCAAAGCCAAGCTATCATAACTACTCAGGTTTCCCAAAAGGAATCCTTTCTACTCCTCCTGCATCTCGCATAAATGTTACCTCGACATCTGCATCAGGCAAAATAGAACCTTTTTATCTCTCCCTCCTAATCAATGGCCACAAACTAAGCAACTGCATAATTGATTATGGGGCTTCCGATAACATCATGCCAGAAAAAGTCACCCATGCTCTGGGCCTCACCCTTACCAAGCCTTTTGGCAGATGTTATTCCTTGGAAACCAAGCAGGTTCCATTGATCGGTCAAATCAAAGACGCGCAGTTTGCATTTGTGGTGTTCCCAGAGAAAAGAGTAAAGATGACCATCCTCGTTGCCGATATTCCGGCAGCATATGGAATTCTATTGGGAAGGAGTTTTTGTAGTGAGGTTGGTGGAGAGATTCATATGGAATGGTCTAAGGCTAGAATCCCCGTTAAAGGTGTAATGTGAACATTGGAGCCGGAATCGCAAAAGAAGTATTTGGTTACTAACTCCGATGACCCCAAAGCCCAAATTCTCTTTGAATCATCAGGGATGGGGAACTATTTCTTGTCTACTGAGTCTGACAAAATGGATGTTCTTGTCCAAGAAGAGGATCTTAACAAGATCTGGACTTTGCAGTTTGATGGCAGCTACGCAACTAGTGGGTGTGGCGCTGGGGCCATGCTAATATCTCCCGAGGAGGAGATTATTCCTCTCTCTTTCAAGTTGCAATTTTTCAATACGAATAATACCGCTGAGTATGAATCTTTGCTGCTTGGTATGCAAGCCACAAAGGAAAGGGGAATCAAGAACCTAAAAGTACAGGGTGATGCAGAGTTGGTCGTAAATCAAGTAAAAAGGATATACCAAGTGAAAAATGAAAGGCTCAGGCATTACCGCAACGCAGTATGGGACAGCATTGAAGAGTTTGACGCTTTTTCAATAGAAGCCATTCCAAGAGCTCAGAATGACATGGCTGATTCATTAGCCATCTCGGCATCCCTCATGCTCCCTCACCCAGGCTTGAAAATAGACACCTATACCATTGAGGTAGTTTTCCACCCAAGTGTGCCAGACAACTCTCAGCACTGGCAGGTATTCAATGATGACAATCAACTTATTGCCTTCCTGGAAAAGGTAGAGAATTTCAGTGAGCTTCATTTTGAAGGATCCACTTCTACATGCCATGAATCGGTTATGGATCGGACGAAGAATCAAAAGGAAGCGATGGCATATGTCAGCTCAAAGGAAATAAAATTCCAAAAGGTCTGGTTTCTCTAGAATGTTTGTTCGACAGACACGATCATTTTGTCAGGAAGAAAAGGTGAGATGATCCTAACTCCTCCCCAGAAACCGAACCGGTCAATTTAGGTTCGGTAGAACATCCGCAGTTTGTGAACATCGGAAAATGTTGCACACCCAAAGAAAAGCAGAAATTCATCAAATTGCTGAAGAAATACATGGATGTATTAGCATGGTCCTATGCTGATCTAAAGTCTTTCAAGCCAAAGGATGTCCAGCATGACATCCCGTTGAAAGAAGGTGTTAAACCCTTTCACCAGAAACAGAGGCACTATAATCCTAGGATCTTAGGCACCATCCAGGCTGAAATACAGAAGATGTTAGATGCAAGGATCATTTTTCCTATCCATCACAGTACCTGGGTCGCAAACATTGTGCCAGTACACAAGAAAAATGGTGAGATACGCATATGTGTAGATTTTCGTAACTTAAATCAAGCATCCTTGAAGGATAACTACCCACTTCCCATAATGGATCAGGTTCTGCAGGCAGTAACTAGTTCGGAAATGTTGTCCATGCTTGATGGTTTTTCGGCTATAATCAGATTGAAGTCTCGCCTGGAGACCAATTCAAAACAGCATTTACTACCCCCTGGGGCACATTTTCCTATAGTAGGATGCCTTTTGGCCTGACCAACGCCGGTGCCACCTTCTAGCGGGTAATGGACTTCGCGTTCAAAGGTATGATGGGGAAGGTCATTGTAGTCTATTTAGATGACTTAACTGTGTTCTCTAAATGGTGAAATGATCATTGTGATCATTTGGAACAAGTATTGACTAGATGCCGAGAGCACGGGATCTCCCTAAATCCAAAAATTCTATTTTCGGGGTCACGGAAGGAAAATTGCTGGGGCACGTGGTCAGCAAAGAAGGGATGAAGATAGATTCCAAAAGGGTTAGGGCTATTCAGAGCCTTACTTTACCCATGAGCAAGACCGGTGTTCACTCTTTCTTCGGAAAAGTGAACTTTCTCAGGTGCTTTGTTCCCGACTTTGCTGAAAAGACTCACCACATATCAAACATGATGAAAGGGTCACCAACTTTCTAGTGGAGTGAAGAAGGAAAGGTGTCATTCGAGGATATAAAAGCCTCTGTCGCTCACGCACCAGTCTTGGTATGTCCCGATTTCTCCAAGGATTTTATCATGTATAGCTATGCATCTGAGCATACTGTATCGGCCATCCTAATGCAAAATAACTCTGAAGATGTTGAATCCCCAATTGCATTCATGAGCTCTCCTCTCAAGCCTCATGAATTAAAAATGTCTCAGTTGGAAAAGCATGCCTTCGCCGTTGTCAAAGCCATCAAGAACTTCAGGTATTATATTCTAAATTCTCACACAGTGGTGCTGGTCCCTGACATGGCAGTCAAGTCAATCTTAACTCAACAGGAGTTAGGGAGTTTGTGAGGAAATTGGATTGCAAAGGTTCAAGAGTACGATCTAGATATAAAACCAACCAAGTTGGTAAGAGGCAAGGGCCTATGTCAGCTCATGGCTGAAAACCAAGATTCAGAAGACCCTGAGGAAAAGGATGATTGCACCGATGGAGCACAAAGCCAGCTGGAGAAAGCCGATTCTCTACCCATGGTTCTATTTGTCACGACTAGCGATGAATGGTATTCTGATATTGCTTTCTTTCTCACTTATGGTGAGTGCCCAGCTCATCTAACTTCAAAGGAGAAATGTGCTATAAAGCTCAGAGTAGCCAGATATGTCATCTGGGATGACTGTTTATACAAATGCGGAATAGATGGAATCTTCTTACAATGTGTTGATAAGCCATAACAGATAAAGCTACTTGAGAATTTTCATGATTCATCCTATGGTGGTCATTTCTCCTCTTCTCGTGATGACACACAAGATCATTCGGGCTAGGTACTATTGGCCGACGCTATTTTAGGATACAGCCACCTGGGTAGCAAAATGTGAGCTCTGCCAACAATTTGTTGGCAAGCCAAAATTGGCTGTTTTTCCCCTCAGGCCGGTCATTATTGATGAACCATTCAGGCAGTGGGGAATTGACTTTATCAGAGCACTCCATCCCCAATCGAGTGCTAGACATAGTTATGTCCTGACAGCAATAGATTACTTCACCAAATGGGTGGAGGCCATTCCTGTCAAGAATGCCACCTCTGAAGTTGTTTGTAATTTCATCAAAGAGAATATCATCATGAGATTTGGCATTCCACACAAAATCGTTGCTGATAACGCTTCCAACTTCTCCTCACGAGAAGTTGTTGGTTTTTTCTATGAACATGGGATAATCTTGGCCCACGCCTCGGATTATTACCCCCAGGGAAATGGTCAGGCAGAATCTAGTAATAAAAACTTAGTGACCATCATACGGAAGCTAGTTGATGAGAGTCAGCGAACGTGGCACAAGTCATTATATGACGCTTTGTGGGTGGACCGCATTACTCCCAAGAGGTCTCTCGGTATGTCACCTTTTCAAGTGTTATATGGAATTGACGCCGAGCTTCCCATTTCTACAGAACTTCCTACTCTACGCTTGGCACGAGCAGTTGAAGATGAGACTTTCCAAAATTCCCTTGAAAAGAGGATCATGTATCTATCAGAGCTCAAAGAAAAAAGAGTAAGAGTGGTCGATAGGATCACCGAACATCAGAATCAAGTTAAGAGATTGTTCGATAAAAGGGCTAAGCAAAGAGACTTCCAAGTGGGAGATCTCGTCCTTTTGTGGGAAAAATGAAGAGAGCCAAAGGGCATGCACGGAAATTTGATTCTCTATGGAGAGGGCCTTTCAAGATCAAGCAGCTCAATGGAGAGAATAGCTTCTATCTCTCGTATCTAGACGGAACTGATCTCCCGCTTCCCTATAGCGGGCAGCATCTCAAAATATTCAGGAAGTAGAGCTTGCTCTCTTCTTTGTATAGTTTGCTTTCGTTGTGTGTTTGCTTTTGTTGTGTGTTTTCTTTCATCGTCGCCCCTATTTTTGACTCTATAACCCAATGGATAGGCACATGTTGATCTGGGGTTCTCTACCCTTGAGCTTCGCTCAAAGATAGTCCCCAAAAAGAGCCAGTTGTTATCCTGTAAAATTGACAAGGGCAATTTTACAGGTAACCATACCAAAATTTTGTTCTAGTTCCTCGTAGAGGTCCCTCAGCGTTTGAAATGTTGTAAAATCCCTTTCCGGGAAATCTAGTTTTCCGAACTTGGTCTTTTTGGTCCTTTTTGGCTGGGCGCACCTTTTATCTATGTAACACAGGATAAATTTGTGCCCTCTTTATTTCCTTTGGTGCACCTTTTGAAGTGTTGACACAAAAATTGATGTGCCTTCCTGTGATGCACCTTTCTTGCATGTGCCAAGGTGCATGCACCTTCTGTCAACAACAAAAATGTTGCGCCATGTTTTGGTGTGCCAAGGCACTCGAAATATAGTGTCGATAGTCCTAAATTTGTGCCAAAGGTGTAGATAATTCCATGTTGACAAAACCATATCCGCGCCAAAGGGCGCAAAGTTTTCCATGTCGACACGTGTTTTGGTGCGCCCCTTTAAAAAGTGGTTGGCACATTTATTGCGCTTTTGGCTATATATAGCGCATCCGCCCTGTCACTTTCACAATCAAAAACACGTGATAATCTTTATTTCTCTGCACTGTCAGTGTCGGCGCCCATCATTCTTGTGTCACATTCATGGACCCCACTTCATTCTTCTCATTCTATATATTCTAGGTAAGTGGTCCTTGTTTCTCTTGTGTTTTCATTTTTGCTTGGTTGTTTGTGAGGGTTGGTGAAATAGATCTGAGAAGCTTTAACCCCTCCTGCCCATTTTGCAAGTCTTCCCTCCCAAACCGTTTTCACCCTCTTTCCAGATCTGCTGGCCAAGAGGGCTCTGCCTCAAAAATGAACCTAGATCCCTTTGTTGTGCCCCCTTCACCATCTAAATCCATGAAGAAGCGGGCCTAAACTACCCGCAAACCCATCAAGAAAGGAGAGAAAACCTAAAAGTTGTTTCTGAGCCACATTTTTCTCTTGGGCGCAATCGCCACCCTTGTTACAGAAAACACAGTCACGCCAAGAGGGCGCACTGACCTTGATTGCAACACGCAAGATCCCTGCGCCATGCATAAACCAAGTAAATCCTAAACCCGGTGCAAGCGCAATCCCACTAACAACAACAAAGTGCCATGCAAGCTTTCCCTGCGCGCGCCAAAGTCCCCCTTTGCGCACATAAAGTTAGTGCTACACGCATTAATCATGTGCCCTTGGCACACCAAAATTCCATGTTACATGCAAATTACCTGCACCATTGGCGCATCCTGCTCCCATGCAACACTAAACTTATTTACACCCAGTATAAAACTACATATAATGGCGCAGGTGCACCCCTATCTACAATAACAATGATGTTATATGCAAAATCCTTGCACCCTGCCCTTTGGCGCTGATTTATTCCTTGTAACACTCTGCTTCAGTGCGCCATACTATTAACCCTATAGCCTGTAGTGTCCCACGCCCTACGCCCAGGGGCCTTAAAATTGCTAACTCCTCATTTTGTGATGCTTTAATGGAAGATCTGATGGCTAACATGGCTCTTTTGCGTTGGACTTCGCTCCTTCTTCTTGCAGATCAGCAACTAAACTCAGATCCACATATGTCTACATCAAGAAAAAGGCCAACCAAGTCAAAGGGTAAGGCTAAGCTTATAGAGGAAGAGATGAAATACAAGTATCAAAGGGTCAGAATGCCCGAGTCCCAGGCAGAATGTGATCTAGACATTAGAGATTCCGAACTCAACCACATTGACATGGAGGATTTCTGGGCCAGAACCAGGAGGGTCACAAAGGCAGTCCCTGGATGGAAAAGCTGGTGGGAAGTGGTCTACATTTTGCTAGGGGGATCCCCGTCAGTGTAGTAAACAATGATTTTATGATGGTGGTGGCCCACTGTTACAACAAAGACACAAGGTGTGTTGAAAATGAAAAGGGTGAGGTCATAATCAACCTCACTGCCTGGCACTTCGAGATCATGCTAGGCATTCCCCACCACCGACATTTTGTGGTTGTAAGCCAAGAAGACTACATCAAGGCATGGGAGATAACGAAGACAAGTGCATGCAGCTGATGAATGAAGTGTACTTAAAGAATAAGAAGGTGATAACCAGGTGGCCACAGGTTATTCACCGCAGTGACTTCTCTGAGGAATTGAGTGATACCATCACATTCCTAAGTAGAGTTTTTGGGATTTCTAATGCCCATTACTTTCACAAATGGATGCTCAGGTACCTAGAAACCATGAATAAGAATGTGCCTGATCAACACTTTGAGTGGGCGGAGATCATAAGCAACACCATATCTAAGCAGCTCCAACAACTCACCACAACGGGGAGGTTCTACATGAACTCCTACGTAGTCTACGCTATAGCCTCGGAGAGGGATTATCCAGCACTGAGCCGATGTGGAGTTTGGCCTCAGGTGAAAATATATACAAATACTACCCAGAGCTGAAGCTGGAAAATAGCATCTCGCAGTTTACCAAGATCAATGATGCTTTCTTCTACGACATCATCTGCCTTTTGAGGCCAAATATGACTCATGGTCGGACAACCAAGAGCATAGTCACAGCGACTGAGAAGTGGGGAGCACTATTTACCCAATTCCCCACCTTCACCTATCTCAGAGCGGCCAACTTCTTGGGGAACCCACCAAATTGCCAAGGTATGTTGGCCCTAAGCTGATCCTGTTGGAGCTATCCAGACAGCTCATAACATACCATGAGAAGTGTCTAAAGAGAAAGAAGGGTGGAACTCCTTTCCCCCTTACAGTGGGTAGGTACACCTGCATTTCCCACCACAAAGCCCGGAAATGTTTGCAGAGCTAGAACTGCTCAATCTTAAGCACAATTTCCCAGTAAGGCCCACCTTTGATCTAAGAAATTACCTCCCTAAGGCAAAACTCGATCCGATCCACATTCCACAGATCGAGGATATCTACATCAACCTGTATCACGAGGTCGAAGCTCGAAGAAAGGATCACTCTCACCTAGCCCTAGCAGAGATTATTCAGTATGGCGTGGCCATTGTTCCAAAAGGTTATCAAACTACCGATCAAGAAGTTGATCAGGTGTATCTAGACACGGATGGGGACAGCTAGCCGTTTGCCAAAATAGATAGAACAAAGGCACCTCAGACCATTGAGGTAAGGGTTAAAGAAACATTATGGTGGATAGAACACTGGTGCAAAATGAATGGCCTTATCTACCTCGGAGTAGATTTCACCACGTCCCCTTTGGGCAACGCACCTATCAGGCCGAAACATCTGCCAAAGGGAAAAGGCAAGGATAAAGAGGGAGAATCAAGCTCTGCTCAAGAAGAAGCTCCTGAGAGCCCTCCTTCCACCGCATAGGAACAAGTTGTAACTCTGTGTCCCCAGAGAAAGAAGCGACAGAGAGTGTGTTCCAATGGGCACATCCATTCAGGATGTTGCCACTGCAACAACCATGGAGGTTCCCACCATCCCTTCTCCCCCTTCTCATGTGACTCAAGCGACCATTCCTTTGGTCGTATCCTCTCCCCCATCTTCTACTTGTTCCCCCTTCCTCGTCCTCCATCTTCTCTTCTCTCGTGGAGCTGTCCCCCACTATTTCTTCTCTCATCTCTCAGCTCCCTTCCATTCCCATGACTACCTCACCTGCAGTATCTCCCCCTCCCATGAGCACTTTCTTGGCCTCTCTCTCGATGCTGCCACCACGTGTCTCTACGCATTTCCCCTCATCCACTGCAGCTTGCTCCCTCTTCCACCACTGGTCCCGCTCCCTTAGGTCCAACATGGCTTTCTCAGCACCTTTGAGCCAACATAAGAGGAAAGTCCCTATTACACCAATGGACTTCTCTGTCATCCCAGCAAAGGGGGCTAAGAAGCAAAATCGATAACTCACTTCTCTCAGAGTGCATCGGGAGAAAGAGTGATGGAGATTGCGTATCCCGATCCTTCAAAGGATAAAAAGGATCTGTCTCCTACAGATTATACAGTGATGTAGGTCACAATGGGAACATCTTCTGAAAGTCTTCAGGAGAGGCCCTATCTGTGGTGGATGCCCTTTGAAGCTCCAAGAAGCAAAGGAAGAGAAGAGGCTATTAAAAGAGTAGAACAAGCATCTTCTCCATGCCCTGTAGAAAATGGGCAGTGCACCTCCTACAACTACCGCCAAAACTCCTGAGGTCCTAAGCCAGGATAAGATAAATGAATACGCCAAAATTGGTGAACAAGGTATGGCAGTTTCTGCCTGGAGAGATCAGATCCTCAAAGATAATGAAGAGGTAATTGTCAAGTTCACCGAGTTGTATCAGAACATTAGTCGGGTGAACAAAGATCTCCAGGTGATTGCGGACCTATCTCCAAAGAGTTGGACCATGCTAGGTTGCAACATGAGATTCTAGAAAATGCTCGACTGCTCAGTTGATGATTTGGTAAAATTTGGCATTTTTGATCACCCCAGGGTACCCAGCAAAATCCTTGCTGCATTGGACTACCGGGTCGATCAGATGGAATTCATCCTGGAGAAGATTGACAAGGTCAAGGAGGAAGCCCTAGATGCAATGCATCAAATGGAGCAAATTGTTCTAAGAATGTCTCTGGGCTTGCTCACTCCTTCTTTCACCTTGAGGAAGGTAGATGAAACTATTCGGATCTTCAAGGAGATCGTCTCATGCAGGGCTAGGGCCAGAAGCCACTTTTGACACTGAATGCATCAATAACCTTCTGGCTTGCCATGATTTTGTGGGGTACCTAATGGAGGCAGGTAATGAATATTTCAAGCTCCTGAAAAACTTAGAGATGAGTGGGAGACTTGTGAGGTCATCGGCGATCATACAAAGGGTCCTGCCCAGGATCAACTTCAGCCGATGGTCAATAAATTCATGGAATATCGGACCCAGTTCCACATCACCTCTCCCGAGCAGCAGCAGAAGCAAGATACCCCCTTTCAGCCGTGAGACGATGATGAATAGCCTTCTTCCTCTTGGCTTCCTTTTTGTAAATATCTAAGAGTATGTTGGCACAAATGATGACATCATCCATGTTGCACCATGGGATGTTGTCATCCACCAAGTTGCCCAAAGTCAACATTGACTTTTAGATATTTTGTAGATATTTTGTAATTAGTTGTTGGTTTCTTTTTGCCTTCTCTCTTCTCCTTCTTCTATATATACTTGGATACTTGTTGTATTCAAGGGTGGACACTTTTTAGATGAAAAAAATAGAAGTAAGGATAAAAGGCATTTGTACTTTTTGTAATAGAGAAAAATATTAATACAATATTGAGACTTTGCGTTGAATACCTGTGTTATGCATCAGAACTTTCTTATGTTAGATCTGCATGTTTATTCTATTGAATCTACTTCTACTTCTTTTGTCATTTGTTCATCAGTATTGCTTTGTTCGTCTATGCAAGTAGGTTTGGCTCCATTTATTACCAATCCCAAAACATAGACCTTCTGATCTTTCTGCTTTGGAATTCATTTCTTTTCTCCTTTCAGATCTATCTTATCTTCGTTCTTTCCCTTCTCTCCTTTCCTTTCACAGTTGGAAACACCTCTACTGGGATGAGATCCCAAACCCCTGAAGGCAGAATATTGTGAGACTTGCACAGATTCCTACTAGTAGAATAGCAATAAACCAGTTTCGCTTTGCTGACTCAAAGAGGGGCTATGCCCCACACACTATTGGCTCGTCTATCCATAGATATTTTCTCACGACAAATTTTTAGACCAACAGTACGAGAGATAAGGACTATTGAAAATACCCTAGGTTTAAGGAACATGACATTGAGAGGTGTCACGCATTCTCAACATACTTCAAGACTTGATCGACAAGGGTGAACTCCACTGACAATTCAAATGCACCCCAAATCAAAACATTGACATAATAAAAACATTGACATATTTGTTTTCCACAATAATAAACATAGATTTTGTCCCTAGATCTATCTCATTACCTACCAAATAAAAACTTGTCGAATCAACACTAGTACCCAACAAGCCTAAAACTACGACTATTAAACCTTCATCTACCGACAATATTACTAAAATTGTTCCCACATCGCATGTCACTACTAAATATGTACCTACATCATCTATGCCTCCCAAAACTACACCTAAATCCACATCCAACAAGCAACATAAAACTCCCTTTACGTTAGGGAAATCTGGTTCTTCGCATCCTCATCAACCACCCCAAGTTCATCTAAGAACAAAAAGTACCTCATAAACAAGGTGTTTTTCAGGTCTTCAAAAGCCCTCGATGTTCTTCTAGATCAAAACCCTTTATGTAGACCTTGTTCCCTTATACTTGATAATCACCTTATTATTCCAGGGTTAAAGTCCACCTACCAAGCCCTTAATTTAAGATTTTATCCTACACGCATCACTCCACAACAGACATCTATACTAGTTCCTCGTCCCTCACCCTTTACACGGTCCAACTACCCTCAAAGCAAAGCCACCCATACAAGTTCCTCATCCTCCATCTATTACGGAACCTAGAAGCCTCCACACCAACAACTAAACAACATATAACTAAAGTTTTACTTTCTCCCAAGGAAAATAGACATATTATCGTCACCATCCACATCTACACCTAAGGGGTGTTATTCCACCATCTTAGATGACCTCATTCAGCTGGTCACTTATTATGTTACCACATCCTAATGTGTTTAATCATCAAGGATGGAAACCTACCTGGTATGACTTCAATATTTTTGTAATTACCACGAGAACATGATGTCATTCCATAGAAGACTATAGGGCCTTTCACTTAGAAGTTCAATAAATTGGTAGTTCTCTTGTCTTTCCTTCTTAATCAAATATGATGTCAACATCAACACCACCGTTATCAAAACCTAAATAATCCATGCCTAAAATTCCTTCTCATCAAGTTGACATCGTGCACATCACTACTCGTTCACAAAATTATGACAAAGATCCATCTGATCCTAAGAAAAGTAAAACTTTCATCGTTATACCTCCACCTCCCGAATTATCCACTTCATCCAATAAACCTAAGGTATCTATTTCCTTAGCTCCCAAAGCATCTAATCAAACACCATCACCCAAAGCCAAAATTTTGATACAAGTAGTGACACCCCTTTCACTATAGTATAAAATGTTGTTATCAAGAAATTACACCAATCCCCCATCAGGATGTCACTTTATGAACTAGTTCAAACATCACCTTCTCACAAACAAGCTATGATAAAAGCCCTTTAATCCATAACTATGTTGGTTAATGATCATGTTCCTTTCACAAATTTTTTAGGTGCCCTTAAATCATCCACCGCTATATCATTTGAACCATCTGAAATTCCCTCTCTTAGACCGGAGGACCATGACCGCCACTCTTCATCACCGCTTAGATCAATGACATCTCCATCAAGAGGGTCATGATTGATAGTGGTGCCACCATTAACATTATATCCTCCCTTACCTTTGACCAACTTAAACTACCCAACATTGTTATCACTCAAACTCTAGTTTTACTAAGAGATTTTAATGACACTATTGCACCTATGATAGGCACTATTATTCTACCACTTAAATTTAGCATCAAAACCCTACCTAAGCTCTTCTACATTATAGAAGGATAGTTTCAATACAACATGTTGTTAGGACACCCTTAGATATGCACCATGCATTGTGTTCCTTCCACCCTCCATCATTGTCTCAAATATGAACACAAGGGTCAAAATTTCACTGTCCCCGCTGATCCAAATCCATTCATTGATTATTACATGACATACCACCCAAATGATGTCCTTGTACCTAAATCCACATCTAGATCATCTGATGAAACATCTACTAGCACATCTATCCCCTCTTCCAAATTACCATATGATTCCTCTCTTGGTGAGGCTATAAAACGTCTTATGCTTGGGGAATACCATCTCCTCATGCTTAACTCCATCCCTTCACCTAAAACATATGGTCTCCCTAAAAACAACCCATGTATGAGCCAAATGTAGGAGATATTATCTCTATCGGTTTTATCTCAAAACAAACCTCATCTATGGAGGACTTGATAATCCTTCATCCCATGTTATCAATCTGCATCATGTCATGCCATTCACATTAGACTTCAAATCCCTCAATAATCCAAACTTCACTCGTATGTATCTTCACCGTTGTGCATGGAGAGGTTTTTGCCTTGGCCATTATGAACAAGGAACCCATGACTTGACTATCCAATGTTATCTTAAATCCTATGAGAAATATGGTTTAGGTTATAAAAATTCCAGCTCTGAAATATTTGAAGTCACTACATCCGAACTCGCTACATCCATGTTTATTAAAGAACTAGAATCATTGTCACTAGTAAACCTAGTATACCTTATGGACATAAACGACACTATATCCATCCCACCTAACATTTTCTTTAATCAATGTTATATCTTTAGGGCTACTTACTTATCAATCCAATCACTCCACTAAATCATTACCTCTTGTTTGGCTAGAAATGGTTGAGGAAGATTCACCTACTATAGATATCCTCCAATGTCGGATGACCAAGATATCCTTTCCCATATGGGAGCTGAATACCACTTTCTTTATAAATCCCTACCATCTGACACACCAACTCTCCTTAATGAATCCACGCTTGATGTTAACTTAGGCACCCCTCATGATCCTCGCATAGTTAAGGTTGGTCAATCTTTAAATCCACAAGAATTAGATGATTTCACTTCGTTCTTAGCAAAATATGTTTTTTTATTATTGGTAAATAGTTTTTTGAAAGGGACTATAACCTTGAACAAAAAGGCTCAATAAGCCAAATTTTAAAATTATAAAATTAAAAAATGATCAAAATCAAAATAAAACATGAAATCCCAGCAACAAAAAATACTTTGCTCAAAATAGCACGAAAAACCAGCAACTTATTAGCACAAAAATAGCTGATATACACCAACCAAACTGCAGTGGGACAATAACACCATAGTAGAATAGTAATTTTTTTCCCAAGGAAAGACAAATGAAGCAATAGGAAAAATCCAAATAGAAAAATATTACCAAGCCTTCACCTGGTCATATAGTGATATGCCCAGAATCGATCCTAACATCATTGTACACAACATAGTCATGTATCCCAATGTTAAGCCAGTTAAACAAAAACTCTATAAAATGCATCCCATATAGTTCTCCTTATTAAGGAAGACTTGTAATGCCTCTTATCTACCAAATTTATCATACCTATTGAATATCCACAATGGGTCTCTAACATCATCCCCATAACTAAAGCTTCATACAAGTTACGCATTTGCATTGTTGGGCCTTAGAATATTGGTTAAGTACAAGAAGGCGTGTGGGCACGCAGGCCTATTGAAGAAGGAAATGTAGGTGGAATGCGCATGAGACATGGTTTTTGAAGGGTTTAATAGAACCCAAGGTGTGCGCACAAGGCAAGACATATTTTGGGACTTATCCATATTTGGTGTTCCAAATAACACACGAGAAAAGTGTGACCCATTTAGCATGCGGAGCGGATAAGGTGCTATCCTGGCAGCTATATGATCAAGGAAGTAATATTCCATGCATGCGATGGAAGGATCTAGAAATACATCATTGCAAATACTAGAGATCTTGGATCAAAGGAAGCATGCTTCATTAGTGGACCACATGGACACTGGGAAGCCAATTTGTTATCTCAATAAGGCATGATGGTGGAGACTAAATCTATATATAGAGATGTTCGTGTAGAAGAAGATGGACACACCGAGAGTGGCATCATATAGTGTTGGATAGGCAAATCTTTGCAGGAATAATGAAGGATCCTTTGGGTTAGGATTAGGAGAACTATAAGAGTGATGGCATATTTAGAGGGATGGGTCTATAACCAGTTTTGTAATGTGGAAAGAATGGCTTAGGTTCCTGATGCATGACTCTAATCTGCATCATTATATTGGTATGTTATGGCCTTAATGAATGTAACGTAGTTATTGAACTGTGGTTAACATGAATATAAGGTTCTGTTCTAAATAATATATGTTATTCATGAGTATAAACCCCAGTGCATTTCCTTTGTGTTATGAATCAGTTTTGTATTATGTTTAATACTTCTCTTTTGTTATCTGAATGGATGCATTGATATGATAACTCATCCTAAGCTCTTAGAATGAATGCATGGTTCTTTTCCTTCTTGCATCTAAATCTATAATTAAGGATGTATTCTCACAAGAATCATATAAAGGAGGGGCTTGACACCTGTGCATGCCTCGGAGTGAGCGCCAGCGCTTGCCCGGTTGATAGGTCGGTGTGCATAGGATTAGACTGTTGTTCTAAGGGTATAAAAATTACTATATGCACATACTTCAAGGATCTCAACCTCACCTATCCTAAGGATGATTTCCATCTTCAAAACATAGATCAGCTTATCGACCTAACAACCATCCATGAAATTCTTTCCCTCATGGATGGTTTTTCTGGTTATAATCAAATCCTTGTTGTCATTGAAGATCAACATAAAAATTCTTTCATCACCCCTTGGGGAACCTTATGTTATCGTGTCATGTCATTTGGTCTTTAAAATGTGGGGCTACTTACCAATGTGTCATGACGTACATTTTTCATGACCTCATCCACAAGATTGTTGAAGACTACATTGATGAACTTTTAGGAAATTCCAAATCACAAAAAGACCATCTTTACGTCATTAAATCAATCTTCACTCGTCTCATCTAGTATTTTCTTCGTATTAATCTTGCAAAGTGTGTTTTTGTTTTCATCACCACAAAACTTTTAGGATTCATCATATCTATCCAAGGTATTAAATTTTATCTGGAAAATGTTAGAGCTATCATTAAAATTCCTCCACCATCTAATATTAAAAAATTGTATATCCTCCAAGGTAAATTTTAGTCCATTATAAATTTCATATCATAAATGTTCGATCGTTATCAACCATTTCACTATTTTCTCTGCAAGGACATAGAATTTCATTGGGATTCTGATTATCATAAGTCCTTTAACAAAATCAAATAGTATCTATTATCACCTCCTGTGATTACTCCACCTCATGAAGGGGATCCATTTTATCTATAAATATCCACTTCAGAACATGCTCTAGGAGCTATGCTCACCCACTATGATAATCAAGGTCATGAATAGACCATATACTATATTAGTTGCACACTCCATGAGTATGAAACATGTTACATCGAAGCTGAAAATTATGTTGTGTGTTATATTTTTCCACCTCCAAATTTTGACATTATCTCATCAATCATAACACATATGTTGTTACCAACTTTAATCCACTTAAAACCATGCACTTTAAACCTTATCATAATGATCGCATAACTCAATGGTTTATGCTCATGAATGAATTTGACCTTTAAATCATATCTCAAAAATCTATTAAAGGTCAAGCCATTGCAAATCAACTCATGGATGCACCCCTTTCAAATAACTAAATCCCTCATGAATGATTTCTGACGAAATTGTCAATAACATCAATGAATCTTATTTTATCCCCATTAAAATGACTATCTTTTCGATGGTTCTAAATGCTAAGGAGGAATAGCCGATGTCATTATCATCCCCCCTGGAACATTGCACTTTTGTTATCATTCAAACTTAACTTTGAATGTACTAATAACATGGTAGAATATGAAGCCTTAATCATGGGTCTAAATACCACCATTCTCTTAGGTGTCCACATTCTAGAAATATATGGAGATTCACAACTTGTCATTAGTCAAGTTAAAGGAGAATATCAATGTAAAAATGAAATCCTCCAAAAATATAAAGTTGTTGAATTTCTCCTCGGTGCATTTGATCATTATACCATTCAAACTATTCCACGATCTTCTAACAAATTTGTAGACACTATGACATCTCTCGGATCCCTCATCCCTTTAGAAACAGAAAAATCAAAGGATAACACTAAAATGTCCATAGTTATTCAATGCTTAGACCATCCTTCACATCAAAATGAGCTTCCTCCTATTAATGTCATTGACAATAATCCCCCTGACCTATGGTACACTCGATATATGACTATCTTCTTCGAATATAAATTGTCATCAGACTTATCACATGGTGTTAAATGATCATTTCTTCAACGCATCACTCACTTTGTCATTATAGGTGGTATCCTTTATAAATGTAGCTTTAACGGTATACTATTACGATGCCTTAAATCAAAAAAATAAATCAAATCAATAAAAAAGGTCCATGATGGAATGCATGGTGATCACTTCATCAAAATGCGATCGCTAACGTGTCATACGGCTAGGTACTACTAGCCTACCATCACCAAATATTGTTGTGCATATGTAAAGAAATGCATTAAATGCCAAATTCACTCGTATCTCATTCACATCCCTAGCCAAGCATTACAACCCGCTCGGGACTTATGAATTTTTCTCAATAGGGTTAGATCTCATTGGTGTTATCAATCCCAAATCATCCCAACAAGAATCATTTCATTATCACATACATCGAATAATTTACTAATTGAGTTGAAGCCATCCCGTTAACCTCGAAAAAATCATATTTTAGTATATTATATGTCATTTTGGTATCCATCATAAACTCATCACGGATAATGGAAAATACTTTTAAAATAAAGAGGTTAAAAATATATGTGATCCTCAAGAAAATACATTCAACATCAAACTTAGCTTCTCTTCACCATATTATCCTCAAGAAAATAGACAGAGCTAATGCCTTTAACAAAACACTTAATAAAATCATTATGAAAATAGTAGATGACACGATAGGAATTGGCATCTCCAAGTCCCATTTACTCTCTTGACTTATCGAACTAGCATCTTCACACCTACAAAAAGCTAGGCCCTATTCATTTGTCTATGGATCTAAGGTTTGCCCACCTCTCGAGGTCTAAATCCCATCACTTTGTGTATCTCTTAAATATTTCATCTCGATGAAGAATGTCGCCAAGACCACTTAACACAACTGTTAGATGAAAAGCGTCTAACATCATCAATTCACTATTGATCGCTAATTATCCCCTTTCACAAATCAACAACATTCCTCATATCATCATTAATTAATTACACTAAGCTAATTAATTAAGTTTCCTATCCAACAAATACCCTAATTAACAACCTTCCATTAATAAATCACCTCTTCTACCTAGACTAATTAATTATTATTAATTAATTAGCTTTCCCTTCCATTTAACCAATAAATCAATATTTAATTGATTTAATCCCCTTTTAATAGCCTAAATCGTACTAATATTCCTCTAATTATCTTCTATAAGCTTACATCTACCTATTAGTTAATCACCTTTGATTAATTAAAATACCCCCAACTCCCATGACTTGCTAAACATGTATTAAACCCTTCTAAAGTAAGGTTACCTTTAATAAAGCAACCTTATCCATTCCTAATCATGTTTTACCTTTATCCCACATTCATGAGAATGTGTTGAATCATTTATCCTTTGGGCTATATAAAGAGCCCTCCACCTACCTTTTTACTTACACCTAAACTCCTAAGAGAGCAAATGCAAAGCATATAGCAAAGAGACTAAGAGCTTGCACCTTGCCCTTTTGAGAGTTCATCATCTTGAAGAGTTAAGCCTCTTTCTTAAAGTGCTTAGGTCATATGGGAGGTGTCAAAAGGGTCTTGAGCCCAACTTTGATTAGCCCCCATTCCTAGGTTCTTGGAATATTAAGGACAACTATTTTGATAGCCATGGAGCTTACTTAGGTCCATTCATTTATTTGTTGTTAGAGAATAGAGGAGTTTAGATATTTAGCATTGTTAGTTTCAAAGTTTGTATTGATGAATGCTAACATCTAACCCTTGTTTAATTCTTATCATGATGGTGTTTATGCTTTGTTTTAGCTAAATTGTAGAACTATTTTAGGTGGTAGTTCTTGCTTCATTTGATTTAGCATTAAGAAAAGTATACATGCACACATTTGGCACACCTGGTGGGACTTACTCCATTGTCCTTTGCACTTAATTTCAAGTTTTTGTAGTTAAGTTTTATTTTTGGTTACTAACCCTCTTTTACACATGTTGATCTAACTTGTTTTTCTTAACTTGTTTTGTTGAGTTTGCATGTGTTGAGTCTTCCTTGTAGGTATAAAGGAGGTGAAGTGCTGTCAAAATTGGAATTGATGGGAAAATTTCAAGATTTCTCATGTTTTCATTTTTAGAGCTTACTTTTTCAACATTTTACATGCTAGTTTTGTCAATTTCTTGAAAATTTTCAATTTTTGAGCATGTAGGTTAGTGTTTGATAGTGTTGAGTCTTATATTTACATATTAATGTGGTGGGTTTCTATCAAAATTTAATCTTGGTGAGAAAATTTCAAGATTTCATCATGTTTTCATTTTTAGAGCTTACTTTTTCAACATTTTACATGCTAGTTTTGTCAATTTCTTGAAAATTTTCAATTCTTGAGCATGTAGGTTAGTGTTTAATAGTGTTGAGTCTTCTATTTACATATTAATGTGGTGGGTTGCTGTCAAAATTTAATCTTGGTGAGAAAATTTCAAGATTTCATCATGTTTTCATTTTTAGAGCTTACTTTTTCATCATTCTACATGCTAGTTTTGTCAATTTCTTGAAAATCTTAAATTCTTGAGCATGTATGTTAATGTTTGATAGCGTTGAGTCTTCTATTCATATATTAATGTGATGGGTTGTTGTCAAAATTGAATCTTGGTTGGAAAAATTTACCCATTTTGCAGATTAAGAGACGTTTTTTTTTTGACATTTTTTGAGTGCATGTCAAGTGCATACCCATGAGCATAAGAGCATATGCGTAACCCATCTTCCGAAGGCCATAAATTTTGCTCCCAAACTCGAAATGACTCCATTTTTTTACGTTAGAAAGGTATTGAAGTTAACTATGCAATGAAAACATAAATTTGGGATTTATACTTACAGAAATTACAGGTTTTTCTTTTATTTTAAAACTAGTCATTTTCTAACATGTCTAATGTTTTGATGAATGTTGTATTTCCATGCTTACTCGATTTAGACCAAAGCATGTGTATGCTTTTCTTGCACCTTTTGGTGATCTTGAGAATCAAAAACAACTTTGATCTCTATCTTGTTAACATTGGGATTAAACTTGGAAACTTGATTATTCATTTTGCTTAAGGGAATGAACCTTTTACAAAGTATTTTTCAATGGTCCTTTGATTTGAAGTTTTCCATTTCTATATAGTTGGGATAAAGTTTGTGTATGCTCTTCTCTTGCACCTTAGGGTGATCTTGAGAATCAAAAGTAACTTTAGTCTTCATTTTATAACATTTGGTAAATTAGAAACTTCATCTTTCACTTTTGGTTTAAGGGAATGAACATTTATCAAGAATTTTGTATGGTTCATTGATTGAAAAAGATTTTCTTTACTTTTTAGTTGGATTATTTGTTGTGTATGCTCTTCTTCTCTTCATCCTTGATGATCTTGAGAATCAAAAGTAACTCTTAATCCTCTTTAAATAATGTGATTTTCTTGGAGAACTACTAACGCTTGAGTGCAGGACCTAAAAACGCTTGTCAAAGAAAGGAGGAACCAAAACAAAATCAAAAACTACTAATACAGTTGTTATATAGGTTTCCAAAAGGTGTTCAAGCAAACCACACCTAATTAAACAAGATAAAAAGAACAACATATTCAAAACACTGTATTGTAGGTTTTTAAAAGGGTACGCCCTCTCCGCTCAACTGAACATAACCCCTTTGGCATAACGCCTTAAGCTACAACAATGGGGGTGGTTCCAGGAACCCCAAAGTAGTCCACACAAGAGGGAACCTTGTGGATGAAACGGGAAGTGCTCCACACTACCTACTTGACTAGTGATTCCTTTGTGAGATAGCATTACAGTTGTCCATTGTGGCGACCCCAGTGATAGTACACGAGACGCACTAGTTGCCTACTATTCTCAAGGGGGTAAAGTAAAGCCGAGATACTCCCAAACTAGTCAAGCAGTGACTTTTTGGGTAAATCACGCTCGCTCGCTGTGGCAAATTTTGTAACACCTAGGGTGAGAGAACCACCTAGAGAATATACTTTGGCCAGAGCCCACTTTGACCATTTTAAAACAAAGTGTTGAGTCATGAACCTTCTTTTGAGAAATGTGTGACGTATTACTTTTGCCTAGTTTTTACTTGCCTTAGGGCAGGCGAAACTCTGCCGAAGTGAGGCTAACATTTTTCATCTTTTTTTTTGATTTACTTCCTTCACATTCTTTTGACACTTTGTTGATCAAAAGAAGGGTGACTACCTTTGTGTTACCAATTGACTATTTCTCTCACTTTTATGTCCGTTTACGCCCATCCATGTTTGTCATGTCAAGGGTTAGTTAAACGTCTAAAGTGTGCGGAGGTATTTTCACGTCATCATTGGTAGCCATTGTGATCTTGATACCCATGTCAAGGTCATCATTGTAGTTAGGCATGGTTCATCACCGCATGACTTCCTTAGAAGAGTTAGCTTGTTTGTATCGTATCACTACAATTTCGATATTTACGTCTTGTTTCTTGTAAACTCGACATAAATACCTATATTGTATGGTTATGTTGCACACATTTTTAACTATTCCTAGCTATACTTTGAGCTTTTTAGTTTGGTTCTATTATTACCTCGATTTCAAAGAGTGCTAGGTGTTACCATTTGTGTGTGTTATATCAATAACACCTCGATATCAATACTTCACTTTCTCACAAAGTGGGTTAACATATCTTGGTGATATTGTTGTGTCATTCACAAATCAGAATTGCACTTTTGAGATATAGGTCTTAATCAGGTTTGAGCTCGCTCATCGTATATCTTGATTGGGAGATCACATTGACTTCTTGTTTTTACTTACGTTTTGTTCATTTCCTTGAACTTGGCATAAGTGAAAACATCTTGTTGATCATCTTTGCATCGCATTTTCATATGGTGTATTTCCTTGTTGATTGGCTTTGTGTTTCACACTCGCATGATTGTTCCTTGTGATTATTCATTCAGAAAACTTATTTTCTAGGACAATCCCTTTTTATCTCATCGATATTACGTCATCACGATGTCTATTTTCCTTAGACCTTCTTCAAAATCACACACGCATATCAATACTTACGAAATGTCTAGTTAGTTGTCCTTATGCTACCCAAATCGACATGTCACTTCCTTCCCTTTGAAGGAGTTTCATCACACTATCTAAATCTAGACATTTGTGCTTAAAACAACACCAAAAATGACTAACTATCACGCGGTTCCCCATACTTACAAAAATATGGAACCTAGGTTTAGCAATTCAAAACAAAAGATTCCCATTACAACTAAACCTCGTTTGGTTCTTCGTGCTGCTAGAGAGCCCATACGAGTAACTCGCTCCCACCTTCATCTCATAGTCGGGTATGATTTGGACATGTCTCGATCCAAATTATTATTCGAGTTCCCCCACTCTTCTTCTAATTCTAATCCAAACATTTCCTCTTCTTCTTTCTGAGGATTCCAATCCAAAATTTCTCCGACTCTTCCGAGGATTCCAATCCAAATATTTCTTTGACTCTTCTAGGATTCCAATCCAAACTATGTCCTTCATCTACTTTCTTCGACTTCTAGGATTCATCTCCAAACTACTCCTTTGTCATGGTCATCTAATTCAATCTCCTCTTCATCAATCATCTAATGCGACTCTTATGTCACGGTCCTCCCTTTCTTCAGGACCCCTTTTATCACCACCCCAACGACGCTTCTTCCTTCAAGATACACGCGACTCCAAATCCCTCCAATCAGAAGTATAATACAATTCTTGAGTCGCGGTCCTCTCTTTCTTCACAGGACCCTTTTCATCATTCATCTAATGCGATGCTTGAATCACAGCCCCTCCTCCTTTTTCTTGACCTTCTTCATAAATCACCCCCATGGAATCTTCCTTCTTTGAAGATTCGTGTGACTCAAAGTCCTTCAAAACAAACATCTGACTCGACCCATGCGTCACAATCTATAGACTTTGGACTTAATCCTACTATTTTACATACGACATACCATTGTATAGGTAGGTCCACACCACCTTCTTCTACTCCTGAGACATCTAGCTACACATATTCTTCATCCCCCACATCATCTTCTTCTATCAATAATCATCAAACATCTTCTAAGCCTTCCACACCAAGTGAACCTATTTCTTCCAATAAACCCCTAGGGATCGATCAACAACTCATACCGATTGATCTCTTTCAGAATGAAGAAACAATCAGGCATTTATAGGGGCATATGAAGATATTCCTTTAGTAGATTACAAAAAGGATTCTCTTTAGACTTTGATGCATCTGCATATTGTGAGGAAAAGGTTGATTCCTTTAATCAAGAAATGGAGGAAGAGCCTCAGATCATGCAACTTGATCCTCCTCTTATTCTTCCATCTTCACATTCTTCATTATGTGATGAAACTCCTTGGTCTTGCATAGATCCATGGCCTATCTTCTCATCACCCAATAACTCTTCATCTATCATAATTCCTCAATCACAATCTCTTGTGGGGTCAACGCCAAGTAGCCCTTCATCTTCATCTAGGTGTGGGTCACCTTCTAGTAGCCCTCCCTCTTCTATTTGTGGGACATTTTTGAGTAGCCCACTATCTTCGATTATTGGGGCACATCTAACTAGCTCCTTATCTTCTATGTATGAATCACCCCCGGTAGTCCATCATCTTCTATTCTTGGGCCACATCCCGGTAGTCCATCATCTTACATCTATGGGTCACGTCCTAGTAGCCCTTCTTCTTCTATTCTTGGGCCACATCCTAGTAGCCCTTCGTCTTCTATTTATGGGTCACATCCTAAGAGCCCTTCTTCTTCTATTCTTAGGGCCACATCCTAGTATCTTTCACCTTCTATCCATGGCTCACCTCCTGGTAGCCCATCCTCTTCAATTCTTGGACCGTATCCTTTTCATCTATCACATATTTCTTCTATCAATGGTTATGGCAAGCCCACTACCATTCCTATCATTCCTATCATCAATCATAAATTCACATTCTTCTCCTTCTCGAGGTCAGAAAATTCAAGCATTAGCCTATAAGAAACCCAAACAGTTCATTATCAAGCTCATGTCAAAACTTCCAAGAGCTCAAAATCCCCCAACAACTCGAACAATCTCAAAGTTGTAAATCAAGCGCGATTCAAGAACACACATCAACATAACCATCAAGTATGGCGTAAAGTGCATAAACCTCTGGATAGGGAACTCAAGCTTTCACATACAAAATCCATGTTTCAGGATAAATCACAGTCCTTTGTTGAGTGTGAACTCACCACGATTATCGAGATTGGGGAAAACATGACTCTTGATAAACAAACACGCTTAGTCTCCCTTATCAAGGAAGTCACAAACATCGTTGTTGGATCCTATCACACAGAGTGACTTTGTTAGTAACAATGGTTCAATATATATATATATATATATATATATATATATAAATATATAAAAAATTAAAAATCTAAAAAAAAAAAAAAAACAAAAAAAAAATCAAAGGTACAAAGATCAAACATTGCAATCAAGTGTTGCGTACACATGGATATTTCTTTCTTCCCTTCCTTGCTATTCTTCTGCAAGTCTTCCTACCATTTTCATCCCTTCGTGATATTTTGGTTAGCTTATTTGCATGCATTTTGTGACATTTATCTCTATGGTATCTGTTTTCCCCTGGTCTTTTATCACCTTGGTAAATTAAAGAACGACTAACCTCATGGAGATCCTATCACATTCAAACATCTAATAAACTTGTTATGAAGAAATTTTGGACATATTTGTTGACACTAGCCAATGTCATCATCACAATCACTTCCACCTCCTTCCATCAAGCCATCAGTGGTTCTTAACCCCTTGTCAAACAAGAGAGCTGAAATAAGTTTTCAGAAAGTAAAAGAATCAAACAAAACTCAAAAGCTAAAAGCTACAAATCAAAAGAAAATTAATATATAACTCTCTCTTGGGGTATTTCCAATAATCTCTATCGGGGCTATGGATGCCTGACTGGCAATAGAGCAATGTTGTGATTAGAATCAAATACATCTCCGTCGGGGCTATGGACGCTTGGCTGGCAGCAGAGCAATGTACGGCTATCCTTTCACCCTCCATTCACAAAATCACTTATCAAAATAAATCATTCCTACACATTGGCTAGGGTCTCTTCACTTGTTGTCTATTAAATCTTCACTTCAAGAGGTAATAAAATCCACGTGCACACACTGGATCTCTATGAGTAAACAAGATTAGTATGTTACCAAGTGTCTTTTTTGGACCTTGTTCAGACTCTTACTCTAGTCCATATCTCGTCTCACGATTTATGCCTTTGGCTAATCACTTCTTCATCGCGAGGCTTCTAAGCTACATTCATATCATTCACATCATTCTTCTACTTCGTTCAGAACATCCATGTGTATAAGATTACTTATTTTCCATGTTTGTGGAAACCTTTGTCCCCTTCAACACAAAAAAATCTTCTCCTTCCTTTCTATCATGTGCTTCTTAGGCCAACTTACGCTGGGGCATCCTTTCTTCTTCCCAACATTTCATTGGTTTATGTTCATCATCATGTTGAACCTATCCATAATGGCCTTGGGTCCCGCTTCTACCTATGAAGAGTTTACCTTTGAATACTCCCACCTTATCGTTGGGACATTTTTACATCTTCACCTTTCTGGTACGCACGTGGCCTTATGCCCTTGTACATCCCATCTATCATTAGGGCATCCACGCTTTCTCGTCTTCCTATACATAGTTTCATAAAACTTTCAAAATCAACCAAAACATTCAAATATGTTAAAAAAATCATCAAAAACATTCAAATATGTTAAAAAGATCATCAAAAACATTCAAATATGTTTCAGAAAACTTCTAGAAATTGAAAATCATCCTACAAAACATCACTCTTTGGTTCTCACTTGTTCATGTGTGTGACTTGCATGGATCATCTTGATCTACCTCCATCAACAAAAGCTAGGTTGCTTACTTTGTCCATACTGGGGCACAACGAGTTGCCTGGTACTATTTCAGTAGTGCACATTGCTTTTCCATCGACCCAAGTGTCCTCCGTTATTCCCCTCGCATGTATCCTTGCTTGGGGCACCATCATCAACCCTTGTCATTAATTTGCACAGGTCATAACTGAAGCTCGATAATAAAAACATTATATTATGTTTCTTTGTTAGTTTAGCTTGTTTACTTTCTCGTATTGCATTACATTTTGTATGTTGCATGGAGTTAGGCATCTTTCACTTTCTCATATTGCATTGCATTTTGTATGTTGCATGGAGTTGGTGTTTTCAGCAATGGACAATCGTTCGTAGTATGGCTTTTCATGTCATTCTACCTTTGTCGTATGCTTATATTTTTCATAAGGACCGATGATGTAGCTCTTATGGCCATATGATGACACCAAAATTGTTCCAATACACAACGTGCTAGAGGCTAAGCTCTTCTCTCCCCTCCTCCATATTCATTCTACATCACTTTCCTCTCAACCCTATTCTTCCATCTTACCGGGCATCTTGCCTCTTCCCATTCTTCTATCTATCTCTCACCTTTTTCGATCGTCGATCATCTTCTTTCATCACCCCATCGACACTCGAGGGGGCATCTCTCACTTCTACTAATTTTTCTTCTACCTCTTCAAAATTCCACCTGTCTACTATCTTTGAAGTGGCATCACTTACGCCACCCCAAAGAGGGGCAAATGTAGACACCTATAATTACGCCCAAGCAATTTAAATACTTAAATTGCCTAATTATCCCCTTTCTCGCAAATCAACGACATATCGTCAAAAGCACTCATTTTCCTCATATCATCATTAATTAATTACACTAAGCTAATTAATTAAGTTTCCTATCCAACAAATACCCTAATTAACGACCTTCCGTTAATAAATCACCCCTTCTACCTAGACTAATTAATTATTATTAATTAATTAGCTTTCCCTTCCATTTAACCAATAAATCAATATTTAATTGATTTAATCCCCTTTTAATAGCCTAAATCGTACTAATATTCCTCTAATTAGCTTCTATAAGCTTACATCTACCTATTAGTTAATCACCTTTGATTAATTAAAATACCCCCCAACTCCCATGACTTGTTAAACATGTATTAAACCCTTCTAAAGTAAGGTTACCTTTAATAAAGCAACCTTATCCATTCCTATTCATGTTTTACCTTTATCCCACATTCATGAGAATGTTTTGAATCATTTATCCTTTGGGCTATATAAAGAGCCCTCCACCTACCTTTTACTTACACCTAAACTTTCTAAGAGAGCAAATGCAAAGCATATAGCAAAGAGACTAAGAGCTTGCACCTTGCCCTTTTGAGATTTCACCATCTTGAAGAGTTAAGCCTCTTTCTTAAAGTGCTTGGGTCATATGGGAGGTGTCAAAAGGTTCTTGTAGCCCAACTTTGATTAGCCCCATTCCTACTTTGATTAGCCCCACTTCCATTCATTTATTTGTTCTTAGAGAACATTAAGGACAAAGTTTATTTGAATTTTAGATAACCACATTTATTTGTTGTTAGAGAATAGAGGAGTTTAGATATTTAGCATTGTTAGTTTCAAAGTTTGTATTGATGAATTTTAGCATCTAACCCTTGTTTAATTATTATCATGATGGTGTTTATACTTTGTTTTAGCTAAATTATAGAACTATTTTAGGTGGTAGTTCTTGCTTCATTTGATTTATTATCAAGCAAAGTATACATGCACACATCTATCAAGAATGTTTTAATAAAGCCTATAAAAACATGTCAAAGAGCATAAATTCAAAATTGGTGATCTAGTTCTTAAACAAAATCAAAATGTCACTACATTAGAATGGAGTAAACATGGAAATTTTTCCCCAATCGGATGGTTCCATACGTCATTACTCATAAGTATGGGTCACTAGCATATCATCTCACTTCTCTTGATGGAGAACCTAAAAACAACCTTTGAATGCCTTGAACTTGTGGCCTTTCTACAAATAATTGATCATCATAATAGTAGTTACATATAAATCCTATCAATCTATCATATCATTGTAATGATTTGAGAGTATATCTATTAAAGATCCTAAATATACCTTAAAAATAAGCACCACAGTTGTGTTCATTGCATATTTCACTATGGACAAGTTCCTCCTTTGTAGGAGCCACATTTATCGTTACATCCATGTACCTTATACCATTTTAAAACAATAACATGGGGCATATATGTATAGGTCATATATACTTATTCTCCTTCCTTGTACGGTCTATTAGGGTTTTGCCCTCACTTAAAAATTTTATGTAAAGTTAATTAGATGCTTCTTATCAAAAATATAATAGACTTATCCCTTTAAGGATAGCTATTCATAAGTCCAAATCATTATCAAAAATATAAAAATTAGATTGATCCCTCAAATGATAGCTACTAAATAAAATTATGAACCAATCCCTCAAAGGATGGCCATCTTGTAAAATTGTAAAAAAGGATGGTGTATGCACCCAAAATTACATGTGTTACATTGTCATAAAAAAGTTACAAAAGTCCCCAATGAATTTGTCTAAAAATAGTTTTGATTGTTTGGTTCTCCTTCCTCTTCTATTTTTGCATGTGCTTTAGTTAGTTGGAACTACCTCTTCTTTCCTTGTGCATGAAGGCACATCCCAACCCAATTCTTATATATTCCATGCTTGTGTTCAAGAAAAAGGCCTGAGAATTTTTGTGTATCTTGCATAGTATTGCTTGCCACAATCTTGCTAGGAATTGCATAGCCAAGCTCAATCTCTTGTGTTATCTCTCTTCTACTTGCATTGCAACCAAAATACCTTCAAGCTACCATTGCTCAAGCATTCTTCTCTTTGTTTTTCTTGCATTCCCAATTCCTTGGACTCATATGAACACACAAAGAAAGAAAGGAACAAACTTGAGGGGAAACACATATACAACCAGATTTTCCAAAGCTCTTGCTTATCCAGGTTGGAATTACTTGTTTGTTTGCTTCATTTTCCAAATTGTCAATTTTGAATCATTAGTTTCAATTGCATATCAAATAGAGTAGTAAAATTGTTCATTTCAATTGATTAGGAAATTACAAGTAGATCAAATCATTAGAAAGTTTTCTCTTTGACATTACTAGGGAAGTTGTGGGGAACAATAGCTCTTTTAGGGTCATGATTTGTTCTTCACCTCTAAGGTAGGGTTTGAAGGGTTTTGATTAGATTAGGTTATTTGTTTTAGATTTAGATTCACATATTCACACAAGTAACCAGCTACATCCGGCTGATTACTTGTCTTTAGTTTGTTTATTAGATTAGAACACATTGCTTAAAAACTAGAAAAGATAAAAAAACATTTACTTTTATTAGATTAGTTTGCTTTCATTGTTTTTCTCTGATATATTGTGAAAATGCCAAAAACATAGATTAGATTTCCTTTTATAGTTAGTTTGTTTTATCAAGATCATTTCAATTTCATTTTGCATGACCATCAATGGCCCACAACAAGAAAAGATACGTATGGTTGTGATCCTTTGGTCCCACAACCCAACGGGCCAGAGTTGATAATAGATATTGATACAAGTTTACATTTGATAGTCTTACACACACCTACTACATTCTCTAAGAAAATAGAACAAATAAACATGCTAAACATCACTACTAATCAAGCCTATGATTATTGGACTACTCCTGAAAATAGGGTTTGATTACACGCATGACCATAACAGGACCACAACCTCCACGAGTTTTGGTTGTGATCCTCAGGTCCCACAACCCAACGGGCTTGCTAACCAATTAGATATCGACACTGGTTTATGTGCATCAGTATTTAGATCATCACCACTTCCACCCGATATCATTACACAACTTTCATTATTGAACATAATAACCGATCAAGCTAAGACCTTTCTGACTAGACCAGAAAATCATCCATAGTCCCTGTGGCTTCATTACGCCTCTCATTCTTACTTCCATGACCTTGTCTAGAAATCTATACGAGGCACCCAGGTCACTTTCCACGTGTTCAACAACCAATGAATAGAATCTCGATAGAGCTCGATATTGACTGAGTCTCTAGAAAGCTATCATATCATATCGATCAATCATCACACCACTTCAAGTTAGGAGAGCATTCTTTTCCTTAGATTCACAATCCCATTATTATTGTGTGTCAAAGATATAAGGTTACCTCATTAGCTTATCCATCATCACACACACACATCCATTTCTATTCTACACCAGTTGTCTCGGCATGACCTCTGGGAAGTCAGGTGTGAAGAAGGTCACGTGTTGATTTTCTTTCATACAAATTGGTGAACCCAACATGAAGAGCTAGTCTCTAAGTGTTTCCACTTTCTTTATCCATCCTTTATTCTGTGGGTATTCTTATACCCCCAAATATGTTGGGATATGATGAGTACGGTCGACCCATCCCAGGTTTTGACATGTACAACTACCAAACAGTATACCACAACAATCACCTTCACTCTCAACATGGGTAGATAACCACTCAACTAGCTCAAAATCCTCTTCTTCTTTAGGGAACCAATGTTGGTTCCTCTATACATATTGAGGAACTTGACCAGATCACACAGACATATCCTCATGAACAATCAAGTTCAAACAACATGAATTTCACTGGGGAAGCAAGTTCATCTCCTCGGGTATTGTTTCAACAACCCATTAGCATGCAATCGACCAACTCCTCCCATCTAGATGAGGAATACTTATCATGATATGCTAGGAGTGAACAACACTTCTTCCAGAATATGAACTAAGATTTTGATAGGTTACAAGGAAAAAGTGATGTTCTACTCCAAAAAATAACACTACCCTCCACCAACCAAAAATATTGCACAATGAGGGGTGGCAACATAGTGAACAATTCATAGTAGGATACCACACTCCTCAACAACCTCCAAGAGTTCAACAACAAGCACCTAAAAGCACCACCCCATCAATGGGTGACATCATCTCGGTTAGTAGAAAAATTCAAAGAGTTAGAGCTTTCCCAAAATGCTCAAAGTTCATACGCAGGGAAAGCAAGAACTTCTCCCTATCCACAGAATTATGGACAAATACCTACTACGCAAAATCCTCCAGTTTATATGGGTGCTCCAAACCCTAGAGATTTTTGACTGGGATGGGCACCTTGGGTATGCCCCTCACACCACATATGGATATCTACAACATGCACCAAATCGTGTGCATTCTCAAATGCCATACCAACTAGAAATGCAACATTCCCTAGCTTTGTGCCTTCATTCCATATCAAAGTAATCAACCCCCTACGTACACATGTATTCTAAATCACCACAAGGGGATATGTACACTTACCCAGTCCATATGGATAGCCATAGGGGATGCCATATGCCCCAAAAATGTTTATGTTGTGTCCATTTTAACAACCGATGCAACCTCCACCTCCCCAAAAGGATCTTCAATGGTGGAAACGTACGCAATGGGGACCTATTCTAAATATCTTAAGGAGCCTCTAGACTTCTCCATCTAGAAAATCATGCTCCCAAGACCCTTTCCCAATCTTCCAAAATTCAAAGGGGAGGGAAATCCTAATGCTCACATCAAAGCTTACGCAATGGCCATTCGAGAGCTTCTCCCATGGGACACAGTAGTTGTTGTGAAGATTTTCCCTAAGATGCTAGAAGGTATTGCTCTCGATTGGTACTATAGGATACTAGAGGCTTCAATACACTCCTTCAAGAACTCATATCAGAATTTATTAAGGATTTTGATATGAAAAAACTTTTTTGAGAACAAGAATCAGAGAAATTCCTTCATATCAAACAAGAGCACAACGAGTCCACAACCCACTTCATTCAAAGGTGGTGATAGGTTCTCTACTCCTCTGCAAGTGCTCCAAATATGGATCAGATGGAGCTTTGTGATTTTTCCTCCATTCCCTCAATAGGGAGACAAAGGAAGAAGTTCAAAAGTTCCCACTAAGGAGCTATGAAGAGGTGCTAGAGGGTGCTCTTCAATTGACCAAGCAGCCATTAACAGTGGTCATAAGACTTATGGAGAAAATGGAAGGTTAGTCACTCCTAACCAAAATAACCCCGGTTACTCCAACAACACAAGCAAATAATCAAGGGCCGAAGGTCCTTAATAAGAACCATGGGGTCACGACGATGGTGTTACTTGACCAGCCCAAGAAGCCTAATGTTGTTAGTCCTCCCAATATGAATACTACCAATAACAACAACAATGGAAATAATCAGAGAAACAATAACTTCTCACCCTCAGTCAACGTTATAGATTTTAATCATCATCAACAACAACAAAACAACAACAACCTCAAATCAATCAAAAATCAAGACAAACCCAAGGCCCCAATCAATACCCAAGTGGGTATCCAAACCAATTCCAAAACCAAGGGCAAGGGTTCCCAAATTTTAACTATAACAATCAACAATTGAAACAATAATCATAATTTCATGGACCACAACAAGGTGCAAACCAAAGGCCTCGAGATTATGATCCTGATTTATATTGTGGTTTCCATAGGGTTCACGGGCATGACACAAGAACATGCCATGATTGTAACAAGTTTCTACAACATTTTCCAGAGGATCAAAGATAATTATTTGTTGACATGTTTTTGGAAACCCAACAATGCCAACTCAAAACACCTACATGGGACCGGTATCCCCACAAAACACACCACTCAAATCTTTAACAATCCTCTCCCCACACATGTCCCAAAGGATGGTAGAATAGATCCCAATGGTTCAAAAAAGGTATTGTAATAGGGACCCATGATCACGAAGCCTCAACTTTGTCAAACCCACAAGTGGCACCTCCTTTGGATGGTCACCAAAAAAAAAAATTATGGGATTGGTGGAGTTGACACTTGAACCTCATATTAACGCTACCACTAGAACCAAAGATTATTCTTCACATCCAATCTCGATCTACCCAACTATATCAGATGACATTCATGATACATTAGGAAAGCTAGTAGGAGCTTATGACTTGATCAGTGATCTAACCAAGACCTTCTCTCACATTTCCTTTCTTGATCTATTTAAAGAATTCCCTTGCTCACAGAGCCACTCTATTAGAAGCACTAGGTCTTGGCCATTTGATTAACATCACCCCTCCTCCAGAGGCATAGATAAACCATGTGGAATTTGATGTCTATCCTCCAGGGCAGCCTAAAAGAGATGTTGGATTCATATTTGACATCAACAAGATGCCCACGATGCTTGAAATAGCTCATAGAGGTGATCGACATTGTTTTTACAAGTCTGGATTTACAAAACTATGTAAAGCATGTGATGATTGATGATGGGGAAATGGTTAACATAGTCCCCTTCTCTTTCCTTCAAAATTTAGGTTACGGAGAGACCAATTTCTCTTCAACGTGAAATACACTGAGAGGCTATGATAGCCTCAAAGCAACATCGATCGAACTATAGTGTTTCACATCACCTCGGGCCTAAGACAATTTAACCAAGTTTTATATTATAGATCGGGAAACCAACTATAATATGATCCTTGGTCATCCTTGGATTCATCGCATGAAGGTGATTCCCTCCACTTTGTTTCAGAAGTCAGGTTCCTACATTTAGGGAAGGTCTTTGTGGCAGGGTGATCCAAAACCCTTCACATACATCTAGCTAACTTGAAAAAGAGGCCAGGGGTCCACTCTGAGTTTGAGCTTCCTACAAATTAGTTAAATAAACCTACAAGCTCAATACTCAGAGGAAAAAATTTGGTTCCTACAACAAAATTAGAAGTCACGGGTTTGATCAAGGCATTCCAGTAAGTCAAAGATGAAACCATCATCATAGAGACAGTGTCATTAGGAACCACAAAAATATTTTGAGCTATTATTGGAGAAGGATTTACCTATCCTCCTTCCTTTTGATTCTATGGGTATGGGACATACCTTAGGACTCGGTTCTCTTCCAACAGATGAAGTTTGTATGGTTGAAGTAACTAAGGTAAAAGAAGAGGACACAAAGGATGATCCAACATCCATTTTTCCAAGTAACTATTGGACTCTCCATTTTGATGGAGCCAAGTGTCATTTTGGTGTCAGGGTAGGTGTAATTCTTACCTCTCTCTGAGGGAAGGATTTTTCCTTTTTCCTTCAAGTTAAACTTTGAATGTACAAATAATGGGGCTGAATATGAAGCCCTTCTACTTGGTCTCATTATAGCCAAAAGAATGGGTGCTCTTAATATTAGGGTGTTGGGTGATTCACAACTTGTTTGCAAAATCAAGATATCTGAGGTATATGAGACTAGAGCTGAGCATTTACAACTCTACAAAACAACAATAATGCTAAATCTAACAAAGGGGTTTGACTTCATATCGATTGAAGCAATTCCACGAGAGAAGAACCTCCTCACAGACTCAATAGAAAACTTCCACTTCTCACTTTACTCCAAGTAAGTGAGTTGGAAGATACAAACTTCATGGTCTTCATGTGTTGAACCTTTGGTTCATAAAACACCGATAACTCCAATGTTGACATACATAGAAAATGAGAGTGAGTCTATCATTTCAGATCACATTTGACATTGATAAAGAAACTCTAGGATATCTAAACACTCTTTGTAGAATTACATCTTACTCATCACGAGGTTGATCTTTCCCTAATTCCACACTCTTCTTCCTATTTTGGAAATCCCATGATAGAATCTTCCCCTGGGAAGGAACTCAAAATTTATGAGGTAGGAGAAGAGGGGGATTTAGAGTTACCTCTAGCCCCACCTTGAGTTTGAGGAAGGAAATGCCTCCTTAATCAAGGGAATGATCGATATAAACATCGGGACCGAGGAGGAACCAAAAATATTGAAACTAGGATCCTCTTTAACTCCTGAGGAAGTTGAAATACATACCCATATCCTCAAAGAGCATCAAAAAGATTTCACATTTAGCTACAAGGAAATGATGGGAATTACACCACACATGTAGTTCACAACCTCATCACCAAGCCAGATGCTAAGCCAATTAAGAAAAATTCAAGGCCCATGAAGCCAAAGGTGGCCCTCATGGTGAAGGAAGAAGTGATGAAACTCCTCAGGTAGGGTTCATCAAGCCAGTTGACTACTCACAATGGGTGTCTAATATCATCCCCATTCTCAAGAAGAATGGAAAGATCCATATTTGTATAGAATTTTGGGATATCAACAAGGCTTGTCCCAAAGATGATTTCCCATTACCATCCATCGATGTTATTATCGATGCAATAACTTGGTTTTGAGTTGTTGTCTCTCATGGATGGGTTTTTTGGGTACAATCAAATCAGAATCTCTAAGGAGGATCAAGCCAAAACTACGTTCATAACTCCTTGGGAACCTATTATTATGTTGTCATGTCATTCGGGCTTAAGAACACTAGTGGTGCCACGTACCAACGGGTGATGACTTATATATTTCATGATCTTATACATAAGATTGTGGAATCCTACATGGATGACCTTCTAGCTAAGGCCAAAAATGTTGTGATCACCTAGAGGTGCTTCATATCATCCTTTCTCACTTAATCAAATACGACATCACGTTGAATCTAGAAAAATGTGTGTTCGGTGTAACAGAGGCAATATTTTGGGATACATCATATCTTCATGAGGGATTGATGTAGACCCAACCAAAAATCTGAGTTGTACTGAAAATGACTCCACCATTTGATGAGTCTGGCATCAAATATTTTCTTGGAAAACTTGGTGCAATCCAAAGGTTTATCCCTGATTTGACCTTTTTATTCACCCAATCAACAATTTTTTGAAAAAGGATTGCAACATTGATTGGATGGAAGAATGCAATGAGGCATTTGAGTTGGTTAAATGGTTCTTGTTGTCTCCTCCCACACTCATGCCACCTAGGTCAGATCACCCCTTGATCTTGTATTCACGAGCTATGATGTCTCATTAGCTTGCATGTTGGCTCAAGAAGATGATGATAAAAGAGAGATGTGTAGTCTATTTCATTAGTCGAAATTGCTTGATTATGAGACACATTATACACAAGTAGAGAAGGAATGCCTTGCTATAGTCTTCATGACAAAATGCTTAAGACATTACATGCTAAACCAAGAAACAAGGGTTATTGTTAAATCAGATCACCTACGACATTTCTCATGCAAGGATCCTTATCTAAGAAGGTTGATGCTTCATAACTCTGATGGGTGAGTTTGAGTTAACATTTGTTAATCAAAAATCCATCAAAGGAAAAATCATTATGGACTAGTTGGTTGATAACCCATTGGATGGAGGTGATCTAGTAAATTTAGACTTTCCCGATGAGTGTGTGTATTTTTTTGAAACTAAGCCTCCCATTTCTATGTGTCCATGGTACACTAATATCATTAATTTCATAGTGGACCATACATATCCAGAAGGGGAAACCTCATAAAAAGAAGATGGTTATGTATAATAACCACCAAGTATGTCATCTTGGAACAAGTGCTCTATCATAGAGCCTTTGATGGAATGTTGCTAAGATGCATTGATGAAGAAGAATCTGAAAATATTCTTTATGAATCACATAGTGGAGTATGTGGAGGTCACTTTGGCCACACCACTTACTCAAAAAATACATCGATGGGCTATTTTTAGCCCACGCTAGAGCATGATGTGGTAGAGTTTGTGCACAAATGCCATAAATGTCAAGAGTTCTCCCATGAGATCCACATACCGGCACATAGCTCTACAACCAATTGCAACACCATGGCCCTTTTCCACATGGGGCCTAGATTTGATAGGGAAATTCTCTCCCTCATCAATAGATGGTCATAACTTCATAATCACGGCCACATAGTACTTTACTAAGTGGGTAGAAGCCATGCCTCTTACCACCATGCCTAGATCAGTAATCACAAAGTTCATTCTAAACCAAATTATTTGTAGGTATGGGGTCCCACAAGTCATTATCTCGATAATGGCACATCCTTTAAAAATGATGAAGTACGTGAGTATGTGAAAATTCAAAATAAGTCACCACACAGGCTCTCTCTTATTATCCTCAGCCAATGGATAGGAGGCTACTAAACAAGACATTGAAGTCTATTCTCCTTAAGACCATCAAGGAGAACAAATGAGATTGGCATTTAAATATTTTTCTAGCCTTGTGGGCCTATCGACATCGGTAAGAATGCCGATAGGGGAAACCCCCTTTTCTTTGGTATTTGGTGCAAAAGTGGTTTTACCACTCAAAGTCAAGATACCTAGTCTCTGTATATCATTGCAAGGAATTCTGGGAGAAGAAGGCTATCGAGAAGCATGAATCTCTCTCAACTAGAAAGTCTTGATGAGGCTAGACTCAATGTTGAACAATGACATAAAGCATTTACACTGACTGGATGGCTCGGAAAATACAACAAGAAAGTCTATGAGCATGAAATATATGAGGGAGATTTGGTTCTAAGACTTGACATCCGAATAGACAAAAAGACCGAGAAGGAAGGAAATTCAGACCCAAGTGGTTGGGTCCATATCGAGTAATAGAAGACTACAAAAATGGGGCATTTCACCTGTGTACACTAGAGGGTGAGGAGTTTAATGAATATGTGAACTCTCTTCACCTAAGAGGTATTACACATGATCCATTAGCATTTTCATATGTACATTACTACATCTATTGCATTTTCATCTTCTAGTTCATTTTGTAAAATTTGTGATCAAGGGACTTATTCTTATAGAAATTCCTAAAAAATTCTAAAAATATTGGCAAAACATTCAAATCATACCTCTACAAATCTCCACAGTGTCATCAATTGTTTCCAAATCATTTCATCAATTCAAACAAGATAAGACAAAGTTTTGACAATAACCATACCAAGGCCTACATACTTGGTTCTACTTATAGTCTCTTTCTAGATTAGGTGTCTTTTCCTATAGTCTATTCTAGAAGCTTCATGGTGTCACATCTATCCCATAAAAATCTCTTTGGAAATAAGAACATTCTAGCCATTTTTCCTAGATAAATAAGTCAAATGCAAAATCCACAAAAAATTTTATTTTACACATTTCTTTTCCCTACCAACCTTCGGTGTTGAGCCTTGTCTCTTACTAGTGATGTAGGGTTGGGAAAGGAGAGAAATGCCCTTACTCACCTATGCCTTTCCATGGTGATAAGCCCATACTTCCTACTGGTAGTAGCATGGGGCAAGGTGTAGGGGGTCTCTTTGACAAACTTGAAAGTTAGAAATAGTTCATTCAAATATTGTGAAATCATAAATCAAAACAAAGTGAGTTAGATGTCCAAAATTCCAAAAGAGCTTAAAACCTCAAAACCATATTTTTCAACCAAGTGGCCATCTATGGATCTAAGTCTAGATAAACTGGAAAGCAATTCACATTCTAAACTATGAAGCAAACTTGAGTAGAGTGAGGTTGTAGTGTCCCAATTTGGTTTTGTCAAAACCTTGTCTTTCTCTCATCATTACCATTCAACAAATTTCATAACTTGTGCCCTTTCTGGATCTTGGTGTTGAGCCCTCACATCTTACTAGTTGCATGGGGTTAGGAGTGGGGAAAGTTCATTCACTTATCATATCACAATATAACCAAGTTTTTCCAAAACAATATGAAGTACCAAAGGTTGTTTAAAGAAACTAAAGTTCAACATTACAATGTGTTTGCATTATCATATATCAACATTATAAAATACAAAAAAAAAAAATCATTCTGTTATCATTCACATCCACTACATACATTCTGAAAAGCATAGAAAAAAGTGGAAATTCTAAACATCTAGAGTACACATGTGAGATAAGCCAAAAGGAAGTCAACTCAGATACAAAGGATTATCAAACCAAAAAGAAGAGTCTATATATATCATGGTGAGTCAAGTTTGTATACAATGCCATCACACACTAGGCATGGTCAAAATGCTCTCAATGAGCCCAAAATATACAAAAAAATCATATAATGATCAAAAAATCACAAAAAATAAATAAAAGGCCCAATGGCCTATCAATCCCTCTCGAGGATCCTCGGATGGTGCATGACACATCCGGGACTCCTACTGTGGCTATGATGATGATGAGAATGAACCAAGTGGTGTGAGTGCTCATGGTGGTGATGCCTGGCCAGGTGTGGTCTCACTACGAGAGTGGCTCCACCTCATCAATCACTCGGCTTCCTCATACCCAGCCACCTGAGTACGAAGGAGGTCATCACCTCCACTACTCTCCAATAGGTGCAAACACATCAAGTATGTCTATCTCATGGTTATAGCTAAGCTAGTGGCTGGCCTCAATCCTCGATCAACTTCATCTCGGGTCTTCCCTGAGGGGATCAACAGGGTGTCCACACACACCCATCTAAATAAGCTCTCACTCCTATGTAGTCACTTGCAAGCAAGAAAAAAATAAGAAGAAACAATGAGTTAGAAAATTACAAAAAAAAAAAAAAAAAAAAAAAATACCAACTAACATTTCCAACTAACAAAGTCGAGAGAAGAGTGTCAACATACTCGATCTCCAGGCATCCAGGTCGGATCATGGTTGTTACTTGTTACTACTGTGGTGGTGCTGGAGGCCTCCCCAAAGCTAGAGGTGAGATGTTTCCTATCATAGACTCATCATCTCCCTCTCCATCTCGAGGAAGTGGTGTCTCCGAGACCAAGGTCTCTCTCTCTCCACACTCACCTCCTCATGTGTTGCTCTCAAAATATCCTGAGTGTCATGCCACTCAGATCACTCTCCTCCTCCTCCATGTGGGCTTCCCCACCAGCCTCACCACCTAACCCCTCATCCCCCATCTCCTCTCTAACTGAATCCTCCTCGGTCTCATCTCATGTGTACTCCTCAAAATTGGAGTCTACATCTATAGGCTCATCCTCCTCTCCACTGTGAGTGGGAGTGGCCAAAATCTAGAGTAAAGGTGCTCGAGGAGCACCAACTTCCCATCGGGCATGGACAACATGCCTAACTATAATGGGCACACTTGGAGTAACCACAGTCCATCCAGGGTCCCCTCTAGGGCCCTTTTGGGCCTCCTAAATAGTCCTATATACCGGTGCCACTGGAGGAAGCATAACTACATAAGGGAGGCCAAACTACTAGAGGAACCTGGTCGAATGGATGAATCTCAACTCTCCCTACCTTGTCAACTAACTACCCTGTGGTAGAGAAAGCCACCACCATGTGGTCACCTCCTACCCCCATAACCCTGCCATGTCCTGGTAGGGTGTGGCAACCATGTCTACCATGGTCAAAGAAGCCACTAGGCTGGTGTGGGGTCCAAAGTACTACATCCCTATCCACCTCACTACTTCCCAAACAACCCCTAGATCCAACACTAATATTCCCCTTCCATAAGGGGCAATGCACTCATACACCCAACTCATGACTAAGGTAGGGTGGCTCAATGACTGGCCTGTATATAACTTTGACGACCCCATATATAGTCATGATATGTAGTCCCCAATATGTCTTCTCCCCTAGGCGTAAATATGGCCATGTGCCTCAATCTGAGTAATAATGGGAGCCCAATAATAGAGTAGTGTGTCACCTCCCTTGTCCCCGATTAACCATGAGAGGCCAAGATACCCATGATGGCCTTGCGGATAGTGGGGATGGGAGTAGTAGGAATGGATCAAACCTTGACCCCCTTCTTCAACCAAAAGAGACCACAACATCCCCCATATAAGTGGCCCATAGAGTCATCATGGCTCTGGATCCCTATTCTCTCAGGGTCAATCTCCTCCCAAGTATCGGAGCCCAAGAATGTGGTATACATCCTCCAGGGTGATGGTCCACTCACCCCGACACTGACAACCAAAAGTGTTCTATCTCATCCCAATAAGAAAACAAGTCACACAATATGTGACTAGTAGGAGTGACATGGGGCACCCATGTAATCCTCCAAATCCCTACCCTCTGGAGAGTGTCCATCTCATCCTGAGTCAACTGATCCAAAATCCCTAGGAGCCAATCACACTCCCTCTCATGGCTCCAATGGATGTACTCCTCCTTCTTCTTCACCAAAAACATAGAAAAAGAGCAAGTTAGTAACGTATATCAAAAGATAAGCTCACCAAAAACATGACAAAACATCAAAAATCCAAAAAAAATCAAGTTAACACACATTTTGGTCATTCTGTCTTAGAACCACCACCCACCTGCAAGTGGGGGTGGTTCCAGACCATCAACCACTTCCCCGCTACTTAGGGGTGGTGGTCCCTGACCTACTGGCTAATTCTGACTTTTTCCAAATATATCTTTAACCCTAAAAATGCTCAAAAACACAAAAAGAGACCATTTTGAATAAAATAAAAGACTTCCCCATGGGTGCCCCCCTAGAGACTCATTTAAGACAATAAATTTTGAAAATAATCCCCCTAGGTAAACTTTTTAACATTTTTACATTTTAGGTTTGAAAATGTAAAAGTGAAAAAAACAACCTTAGAATGCGTTGGTTGATCTCTCACTCATGGAGGCATGATCATGATCTCATAATGGTTGTTTTGGTTGTACTCTCATCGAAAATGGTCACCATGGGTCTAGAGCTCCAAAATCAAAATCAAATAAGCAAATAAGCACAAATGAATTGAAAATGAGTTTGTTTTGATATATATATATATATATTATTTAACCTTTTTTGACCTCATTTTTGAGTGTATGTTTCACATAGGGTTGGAGCATTGGCGCAAGTATATCTCTATATCCCCACACAAATGGTAAGTCCTCTTTGTTTTGATTTAGTGTTTATTTTTTGATATTTTGTCTATCTACACTTGAGTCTTCTTTCCTCTTAGGTATCAGGAGCTTGGATGATGATGTTTTGACACACAGGTGTGTCAGGTATAGCTTCTAACTCCCCATTTTGGGAATGCCATACTCGACTCTACGTTTTACACCTTTTCATGGCTAAGACACTTCTCCAGGGGGAAATATGTACACACCCAAAATTACATGTGCTACATTGTCGAAAAAAATGGTTACAAAAGTCCCCAATGATGATTCACATCCTTTCAAAAGATGTTCGAGCTCCAAAACCCATATACAGTGTATATTTGTAGCCTAGACATCCTTACATAGCTTTTCCATGCTTTTTCCAGCTTCCCACTTCATTTTGTGCATGTTTTGGCCTTTAGTGCCAGGACCGCCACCTTGCTACCGTCGGTTCAAAACCACCCCAGGTGGTGGTTTTGAACCCCCCACCTAGGCAGGGTGGTGGTCCTGAGTGATTTTTCCAGATTCCATCATGCATGTTTTTAACATGTGATGATTCACTTAACTTCACTTTTAGGATGCATTTGTGAACCGATTTGTCTAAAAATAGTTTTGATTGTCTTGGTTCTCCTTCCCTCTTCTATTTTTGCATGTGCTTTAGTTAGTTGAACTACCTCTTCTTTCCTTGTGCATGAAGGCACATCCCAACCCCAATTCTTATATATTCCATGCTTGTGTTCAAGAAAAAAGGCCTGAGAATTTTTGTGTATCTTGCATAGTATTGTTGCCACAATCTTGCTAGGAATTGCATAGCCAAGCTCAGATCTCTTGTGTTATCTCTCTTCTACTTGCATTGCAACCAGACTTCCTTCAAGCTACCATTTCTCAAGCATCTTCTTCTTGTTGTTTTTGCATTCCATTCCCAATTCCTTGGACTCATATGAAACACACAAAGAAAGAAAGGAACAAACTAGGGGATAGACACAGATACAACCGGATTTTCCAAAGCTCTTGCTTATCCAGGTTGGAATTACTTGTTTGTTTGCTTCATTTTCCAAATTGTCAATTTTGAATCATTAGTTTCAATTACATATCAAATAGAGTAGTAAAATTGTTCATTTCAATTGATTAGGCAATTACAAGTAGATCAAATCATTAGAAAGTTTTCTCTTTGACATTACTAGGGAAGTTGTGGGGAACAATAGCTCTTTTAGGGTCATGATTTGTTCTTCACCTCTGAGGTAGGGTTTGAAGGGTTTTTTTAGATTAGGTTATTTGTTTTAGATTTAGATTCACATATTCACACAAGTAACCAACTACATCCAGATGATTACTTGTCTTTAGTTTGTTTATTAGATTAGAACACATTGCTTAAAAACTAGAAAAGATCAAAAACATTTACTTTTATTAGATTAGTTTGCTTTCATTTTTTTCTCTGATATATTGTGAAAATGCCAAAAAAATAGATTAGATTTCCTTTTATAGTTAGTTTGTTTTATCAAGATCATTTCAATTTCATTCTGCATGACCATCAATGGCCCACAACAAGAAAAGACATACAATGTGATCCTTTGGTCCCACAACCCAATGGGCCGAGTTGATAACAAATATTGATACAAGTTTATGTTTGATAGTCTTACACACACCTACTACATTCTTTGAGAAAATAGAACAACTAAACATGCTAAACATCACTGCTAATCAAGCCTACGATTATTGGACTACTCCTAGAAACAAGGTTTGATTACACACATGACCATAATAGACCACAACCTCCATGAGTTTTTGGTTGTGATCCTCAGGTCCCACAACCCAACGGGCCTGCTAACCAATTAGATATCAACACTAGTTTGTGTGCATCAATATTTAGATCATCACCACTTCCACCCGATATCATTACACAACTTTCATTATTGAACATAACATCCGATCAAGCTAAGACCTTCTGACTAGACCAAAAAATCATCCATAGTCCATGTGGCTTCATTACACCTCTCGTTCTTACTTCCATGACCTTGTCTAGAAATCTATATGAGGTGCCCGCAGGTCACTTTCCATATGTGTTCAACAACTAATGAATAGAATCTCGACAGAGCTCGATATTGACTAGAGTCTCTAGAAGCTATCATATCAGATCGATCAATCACACCACTTCAAGTTAGGAGAGCATTATTTTCCTTAGATTCATAGATTCACATTCCCGTTATTATTACATGTCAAAGATATATAAGGTTACCTCATTAAGATTTTGTGACTACCTATTGATAATCTTATTTAACATTTATTAAGGCTACAAGTGCAAGTGTTTTCACACTTTTCAAAACCTGTCACATATATATCAAATCCATAAAGGGGCAATCATTTCATTTTTACCTCATTTTATTTAGTCACAAATATCATACTTTAAGATCACATTTTAAAGTCATTTGAATCAATAAAACATTCAACCTCACATAATCATATGTAACTAAACATATTTATAAAACAATCTTCTTAACTTCACATCACATACATCCATCTAACACTAACACATTCTAATTTAAAAACATAAAACATGTAACACATACAGATTAAAATATAATATAAGCCATAAAAACTCGTCATCATCATATATATACATATATAAATCAAAGTCTGATATACATCATGATCAATGTCTAAAAAATCAATATATATCATCATCATACAAAAATGGGCTTCTATGATCCTATGTTATCATATACATCAAAATAAGCTAGTAAACTCCACATCCCTCAAAGACCGCACTAGCCTTGAGTTGTGTTCCCCTCTCCTCCTGATCATGTGTACCTCTAGCAAAATTTGTATCTCTAACCCCTTCGGGAACACTCATAGCCAAAATCTCACCTCTGGCTCATCTCTCGTCACCATCCACTCTCTCTAGCCTCCGAGGTGGATGTCCCACGCTCACCACACTCATACTAGGTATTGTTGTTGCTTTGTCTGCCCATTTGGCAGCCAAGTAATCTATATATAAATTGGATTCATGATAGTTCTTTATGATCAAATCAACATAATAATCTTGTTCACCTTGCACAGCCTCATAATGATCCACCAAAATCATGTTAGATGAAGGAGATGTTATAGGTGCTCCTCTCTACCTAGCCATCGCTGATAACTCCACTCTAGATATAGAAGACCATGTATTCCCCAAGGCCTTCCTCAATGAATCCATATGGCCCTTTTACTTGTCTCTATCTCTAGAGATTTGTGTAAGCCGTACTCAAGACCATCTTACAACACCACCAATATATCCCTCTCAATAATCATCACATCCTTTTCTGTAATAAGGGCATCCTGCACACCAAGAAGATCATTTCACTCCTTCCGAGACTCATCTCTCCTCCACTAATGCCTTCTCATCTCACAAGTTTATAATAGCTGAAATGTTGACATCATCACCCTCATCATCCTCATCCCCGGATCATGGAACTACTTGTGCTCTTCTCTCTGCTTCAAGTAGGTAATCATCTCACCCTATATGCAGCCCTCTATACTACTCCGGCTCTCTGTCAAAATTCCTCAAGGCCGGAACCCACCATATAGTATACTTAGGGCTAACCTCTAGATCATCAATCTATATAATCTCTCCCTCCTCATTAGGGATTGTAGCCCCCAGGCATCTCCTCAATAATAGCGGGTCTCTTCACTATCCCTGCGGAGTCTCTATATTTGTATCCTCCCATCTATACTAAATAGACTCATGAGGTACCACCTACACTAATCCAAACTACCTCTCGAACATGATCAAAATGTAGTGAATCATGCTCACCCACCCTACTTTCCTAAAGCCACATGAACTGGTGTAAATAGAGTAAATATCGAGGATACTCAGGCCATGTAGGTAAATCCAAATAAGGCCTCCATGTAATATCTCCCACCTGTAGTCTAGATAATAAATCTCTATAGAACCATGTCCTCCTCTTCTCTGCATGACCCCTGTCTAATCTCCATATCATAAAACCAGGGTGTTGATCACCAATTCCCCATGACATCCCTGTTGGTCGAGCAATAGAAATATTCTCTAAGGCCCAAGCCTATAGGAGAAAAGCAACATCAATCCCATAATGTTTGTGGGCCTTCCAGGCCCACAACTCTTAGAATGTTTGAGAAAGTAAGGTAGGTCCCCACTCAAAAATGCTGCACTACTCCTTCATCTTAGCTACTACCCCAGTCATCACCCATGGGAAATGACCACCTCCATAATCTTGCAATGCATATTAAATGATGGATGCAGCATCATCATGGTCATCCGTGCATAACCCTCTCTCTCAAATGAATAAAAAAGGTCGTAAGAAAAATCCCCAGACTCATATCTAATATCGGCAGCTTCCTCCCCATATAATATGATCATCACACCATATCTCTCCACCTTGATAATTATATACACTCCTCCCCATGGATCAAGTAGCCTCGGGATGTGGTGGACATTCTCTAATGTGATCGTGATCTCTCCCGTGGGCAACTAGAAAGTGTTGGTGGAAGAATTCCACCTCTCTAACAATGTTAGGATCAAGCTTGGACATCTTTTGATCCATCTATAATACCTCATAGCACCAAATCCAATAACCTCTACATGCTCTCAATCATCATCAGTCATGACCTCTCTCACCTACTCAAAGATTAAAGGGATATGGTCGTGAATAGATAGCTTCACATCCACTGCAAACAATAAACAAATTAACATTAATATCATCAATAAAAACATCAAAAACATATCAAAGATACATAACATAACATCAACATCATCACAATAACACCAAAAACATATAAAACATTGAAACATCCCACTTCATTTTGAAAAATGCTAAAACATAGGTAAATCACCAACGATCTACCTAGATTGCCAATGATTCTATTAAATCATCGATGATCACATCAATCACCAGTGATTCTGGTTAGGGAACCCATACACCCCAAATATGGAAATAAAAACCTAAAACTACCAAAAATTATACAAAAATAAAGGAAAGTTGACCTACCTCTACTATGGGTTGTTGCCTATGTCTGTTGGAGGTTTTCATCTTGATCAAGTCACGCAAAAACACTCAAAATCGTTCAAAATCCACTCTCACATTTAGCCCATAGACAAAATGAATAGTAAACCATAGGGATTGGGTGTTTATATACCCCAATTTTTTGTTATGAAATAAGAGATAAAATATGTGGAATAATCGCTACAGTAATCGCAATGAGACACTAATATACAAAAAATATACAGATCTAAAATAAAAGTGCGAATAAATAACACAACATAGAAAGATAACATTTAACGTGGTTCACCCAATGTGGGCTACGCCCACCAAGAATCACTTGCTCATATTTTATTACAAGCCTCCACTCTCTCAATACAATACCCAAATCCGTTTGGAGCTATGCTCAAAAAACTCTCTGAGAATTCACACCCGAATTCAAAACACATCTGCAATACATTTTCTTGTCTATCTATCATATGCATAAGACCATATAAATAGACAATTGCTTAAGCAATTTGATACAAAACCGTGGGTATCAAAACCGTGGGTATCAAAACCATGGGCAAAAAAAAAACCGTGGGTATCAAAACAATGGGTACCAAAAACCATGGGCCCAAAAATAGCCCATAACGGTTACCCATTACCCATGGGTTAATAAATCACCCATGAAACTTTGCTTCGGGGCTTCACCCACCGACCCCCGACTCGCTCACCGGCGAGTGGGACCATCAAAAATACCCGAGTGTAACACATAGAAGGTGTACCACACTCTAACATTAAAATAGGCTCCAAAACATAACAATCTCCCACTTGAGACTCGATTTCCACCGAGAAAGCTTCTCAACCCTTCACCGTCATCCGCGAAGGCCAACCAAAGTTGAACATAGGTTTATTTTATCCCTTGTGACCACCTTGGTCATCATATCTGCAGGATTCTGACTAGTATGAATCTTCTCCAACTTCAACTTATCTTCCTCCAAAGTTATCCTGATGAAGTGATATCTCAACTATATATGCTTCGTCCTGGAGTGGAAAGTAGAGTTCTTAGCTAGGTGTATAGCACTCTGACTATCACTATGCAGCTTACATTCCTCCTACTTATGCCCCAAATCGTCAAGCAATTTTTGTAACCAAATCATCTCTTTGCTTGCCTCTGTGGCAGCAACATACTCAGCCTCCATGGTTAACAAAGCCACCAGCTTCTGTAGTCGTGAAATCCAGCTCACTGCTATCCCACCTACAGTGTAAATATAACCTGTCGTGCTCCTCCTGCTATCTACATCTCCAGCCATGTCTGAATCTACATAACCATGTAAAGTGGTGTTTGATCCACTGTAGCACAAAATTGTCCCCATTTTCCTCAAAATACCAAAGGATCCACTTTACTGCTTGCCAATGCTCTTTACCTGGATCACTCATAAATCTACTCACAGCTCCCACTGCATGGGAAATATCAGGCCTAGTGCACACCATAGCATACATCAAACTACCAACTACTGATGAGTAAGGTACCTTGGACATCTGGTTTCTTTCCTGCTCTGTCTTGGGACACTACTCCTTTGATAACTTAAAATGGCCTACCAAAGGAGTCCCAACTAGTTTAGCATCCTGCATGTTAAACCTATCCAATACCTTCTTAATGTACTCTTCCTAAGATAAATTTAGCTTCTGTTCCTTCCTATCCCGAGTTATCCTCATACCAAGGATTTGTCTGGCTACCCCCAAATCCTTCATATCAAAGGATTCACTTAGCTATTTCTTGAGTACTTTTATTTCCTGCATGTTTTTACCTACAACCAACATGTCATCAACATACAAACACAGGATAATATAACTTCCATCCTCAAATTTCTTTGTATACATGCAATGGTCAGAATGACATCTAATATAACCTTACTCCATCATGAAGCTATCAAACTTCTTATACCATTGACGTGGAGCTTGTTTCAGGCCATACAATCTCTTCTTTAGTTTGCACACCATCTCCTCTTCACCTTTGAATTCATATCCTCTCGGTTGCTGCATATATAGTTCCTCCTCCAAATCACCATGGAGAAATGCAGTCTTTACATCTAACTTTTCTAAGTGCAAGTCTTCTATTGCCACTATTCCAAGAACAGTTCTGATAGAAGTCATTTTTACTATAGGAGAAAAGATCTCATCAAAATCTATACCTCGTTTCTCGCAAACCCTTGACCACCAATCGAGCCTTATATCTTTTCTTTCCTCCTTCTTTGTCTTTAACTCTATACACCCACTTGTTCTAAAATTCTCTTTTTCCTTTCGGTAGCTTCACCAAATCCCAAGTCTCGTTCTCCATGAGAGACTTATGCTCCTCATCCATGGCTTACTCCCACTTCTTACTGGCATCTACCTGCATTGCTTCATCAAAGCTCTCTAGCTCTCCACTATCAGTGAGTAATAAATAATAAAGAGAAGGAGAAAATGTTCGTGTTCTTTTCTTACCTAGAAGACCTCCTCACCGTAGGAGTTTGGGGTTCTGTTGAGTCGGTTCTCGAACCGATTCATGGGTCACCGTCCCATCCGTAAGATCCTCTACCACCGCATATACTTTCTTAGATTCTTACCTATTTTCCTCAGAATCGTTGCTTATACATGACTTTCTCATTAAAGACCACATCCCTAGACTCGAATTATTTTCTTTTCCTTAATAATCGAACATTTAAATCCAAAGTCATCATCACCATAACCAATGAAAGTACATTTTTTTGATTTAGCCTCTAGCTTGGTCCTATCATCCTTGTCTATATGAACAAACACCTCACATCCAAAGACTCTAAGAAATGAATAATCAACTTTCTTACCATACCAAGCCTCCTCAGGTATGCCTCCATCCAAGGCACTTGAGGGTCCTCTCGTTTATCAAGTACACAAACAGTGCTCACCGCTTCTACCCAAAAAGAAAGAGGTAGTCCTGCATGTAACCTCATGCTCCTAACACGTTCCATTATTGTTCTGTTCATCCTTTCTGATACCCCATTCTGCTTTGTGGAGTTCCTAGAACTGTCTTTTGCCTACAAATTCCATTCTTAGAACAATAATCATTAAATTCATTGCTGCAATACTCCCCTCCATTATCTAACCTGAGACATTTGAGCTTAAGACTTGTTTCATTCTCTACCAAGGCTTTCCATTTAACAAAAGTTTCAAATACATCATATTTTTTTATAATACAATAAACCCAAACTTTCCTTGTTGCATCATCAATAAAAGTAACATAATAACTTAAACCCCCAAGAGATGATACCTGAGTCGGCCCCACACATCAGAATGCACCAACTCTAACTTACTCTCTTTCTTTGTAGGTCCAACCTTGAGAAACCTTACTCACTTTTATTTCCCATATATGCAGTCCTCACAGAACTCCAAAATTGTTTCTGTATATCCAGGAAAATTATTCTTTATGATTTCCATACCCTTATGGCTCATATGACCAAGCCTATAGTACCATAATGTTGTATCTACATCTGAAGCCACAAGATTACAATTATTAGTACTATCGTGGATAAATACAAGGTTCCAACCTTCTTACCTCTTGCCACCACAAGACAAGCCCTTGTAACCTTCCAAGAGTCACCAAATATCACAAGACAACCATCACTTCCCAATTGCCCCACCGATATCAAATTTCTCCTTAATGTAGGCACATGTCTGACATCCTTCAATAGCCATGTATTCCCATTCTGCATCTTAACCTAAACAAGACCTTTTCCAACTATACTGCAAGGCTCATCATCACCAAGAAAACATGCCCAAAATCTCCTTGAACATAATCAACAAAATAATGCCTATGTGGAGTAGCATGAAAAGAAGCCCCTGAATCTAAAACCCAAGATTCAATAATATTATGCAAAGAAAGAATCAAAGCATCTTGACATACATTACCCGATGCCACATTTGCCTCCTTATTTTCTTCCTGTTGTTTCTTCTTGTCCCGAATCTCCCAACAATCCTTCTTTGCATGCCTAGACTTTCCACAGTTCCAACATACAATCTTGCTCTTGGATTTTGACCTTGCCCAATCTTTTGATTTTCCATGGTTTTCTCTATTCTTCTGTCTCCTCTAGTTTCCATCACAAAGCATTCCTCAAGTAGAAGATTCCCTAGATCTTTTCTTCACATTTCCTCTCTTAGAATCACCCCTACAACATCCTCAAACTTCAACTTCGAGTTAGCCGAACCGAGTTGCTTACCGCCCTTACCAAGCTATTCCAACTTTCGTAAAGAGCACATAATTAATAAAGCCCTAACTCATTCATCAAATTCTATTGTAACCAAAGCTAGCATATTCACAACCATATTGAAATTATTTAAATGATCCGATCTTTGAACTATTCTCGACATCTTCATATTAAACAAATTTTTCATTTAAAATATCTCGTTAGAGGAAGAGGGTTTTTCATACAACTTCCCTAATGCATCCATTATATCTTTTGTAGTCTTTTCCTTTGAAACATTAAATAATACCGAAGATGCAAGACACAACCAGATTGTCCCAAGTGCCTTCCTATCCAACAAATCCCATTCCGCATCTGTCATGCTCGAGGTTTTGTTCACCTTCTCAGACAATAGAGTATAAAGATCCTTCTGATAAAGGTAATCTTCCATCTGCATCTTCTAAAGACTGAAATTCTTCCCGTTGAATTTATCAACCCTAGATCTTCCATCATCTGTCATAGCTCCCACTCAAGCTAAAAATTTCCCTATGATTCAACACTTCAACAAACCAAACCAAGCTCTGATACCAATTGTTAGGAAATAAGAGATAAAATATGTGGAATAATCCCTTATAGAATCACAACAAAGAGAAACTAAGATGCGTAAAAATATTACAGATCTCAAATAAAAGTGCGTAATAAATAACACAACACGAAAGATAGTATCTAACATGGTTCACCCAATGTGGGCTACGTCCATCAAGAATCACTTGCTCGATTTTATTACAAGCCTCCACTCTCTCAATACAATACCCAGATCCGTTTGAGATATGCTCAACAAACTCTATAGAATTCACACCAATTCAAAACACATATGCAATACATTTGCTTGTCTATCTATCATATGCATAAGACCATATAAATAGACAATTGCTTAAGCGCTTTGATACAAAACCGTGGTATCAAAACCGTGGCAAAAAAAAACCGTGGGTATCAAAACAATGGGTACTTAAAACCATGGGCCCAAAATAGCCCATAACAAGATTTACCCATTACCCATGGGTTAATAAACCACCCATGAAAATTTGCTTGGGGCTTCACCCCGAACCCCCTGACCCGCTCACCGGTGAGTGGGATGCCGTAAAAATACCCGAGTGTAACACATAGAAGGTGTACCACACTCTAACATTTAAATAGGTTCCACAAACATAACATTTTTACCACAACCCAATCGGCGCAGTAATTTTTCCACAATCGTAGACGATTCACACAATTGCTAGTGATTCCCCCATTCTTATAAAACAATGTCATTTGCTCCCTCAAGTATATCAAAACACCACTTGTGCACAAGTGGGTCACATCCAAAGAAACCAAATCCTTGGAATATTTAAATCAAACAAACAAAATCAATTTTGGGACTCGTCATATGTCTATGGTACATGAGCCCTTTGGCCCCCAATCGCTTGACTTCCTATCAAATCAGCCTATCTCGGTGAGGATAGATATGTCTATAGGTATCGAACCCTTTCGTCACCCTATCATTTAATTCCTCGGTAGCACATTCTATTTCGGTATCCCCTCATAATGGGGAAACTTTTGGAACGAAACACACTAGTGTTCATTGTATTGCGTTGTAGTTGAGTCACCCATATGAACAAAAAATTCATTTTTTTTTCTCTAACGATTTTTCAAATTGTTAGACAACAAGGGGAAAATATAAACACCGAGAAATTTACCTCCTCCCATCCTAATTCATTTATCCAATTAAATGTGTTCATTTAACCGCACACACCATCACATTATTTTATCCCCTTCCATAACATCCCCCGACCTAGGTAATCCACTGGTACCCTTTAATTAATTAATTTAAATTACACCCACCTATCCTAAGTCATAACCCACCTTGTTTTATTCAATTAATTAATTTATCTTATTTCCTATATATCCATTCAACCCCATATGAAGTCCCTCTTCCACACTAGTTAATTTTAGTTTAACCAATTGAGAGACTTTCTAAAATCATCCCATAATTATTCTAGCTCATTTCTAAATTAAACCTACATAACTAAAATAATCGCGGCCTTAGTCCAGTTACCACATCCTATCCCTAAAAATCCCCAATCAAATCAAATCAAATTAGCAATATAAATTAAACTTGAATTGACCGAAATCATCGCTGATTCCTTCGGTCATAGGCGCATCTATATAAACCAGATTCTCTACCTCTCTTGGGGATCATCCATGATAATGCACAATAATTTTCATGTTTTGAGTCTTTTTTAAGTCCATCAGCTTCATTTTGCATCAAAGAGAGCATGTTATTATTTAACACTCCCATTTGTGATCATCAAGCATCTTGGGATTCATTTTGAATTCTTTTCATCATCCAAATTAAAAAATCTTACCAAATTCTCATCTCTCGTCATCAATCAAGGTCAGATATCATCTTATCATTTTGTTTTTCACTTTAATATTCTTATCTAATCATTTGTCATTTTACAGTAGCTTTTGAAAGACCATAGTTTCCTATTGTTTAGTCAAATATTTAATTTTATTAGCTTGTTAAAAATCTTGTAAAATCACCTGTGATTCCTAGAATAGTCTCAGTGATTCCTATGTAGTTTGTTTTTCATACGGTCAAATTTCATTTACTAATTCATATCAATCATTTATGTCTCTTTTATTGCTAATATTTTTTAAATAATGGCTTATGTTAGATGGTCATAAAGTGCAGACCCAATCAACCAACCATGAGCATCAACTCCTTACCAATCATATGTCATCCACTTCATTGGGAGAAGTATGATATTTTACACGACCTCAAGTTGTGCGCTATCCATTCAGCCCCTGTCGATAGATTAGGGAGCATTTTTTAATTCACCTAGAAGATCCGCGAAGCTACTGATGAATTTTGGGAGGTTTACTACGAGGTGCAACAAATCGAGCTAACATTGCCTAGTTGAGCATCATTATGAGGCTGGATTAGACATTCTTGAAGGCTCCAATACTGAATCTGAATCAAAATTTGAAAGTGAGGCTAGTTTTGAAGACTTTGACTCAGACTTGCATGACAATACAACACCAAAGAATACTACTCAAATTTCTCAATGACAATTATATTGAGGAGCCCAATTTATACTTCTCCAAGGAGGACATACCAAACTACTTTATAGGCTCAAACTTCTCTCGAGAATCTGACACCGATCTTGATTCTCGAATTTGAGCATTAGTCATATTTTTATGTTATCATTATCAGTTGTGTGTTTGTAATAATCTAAATAAATCATAAACATTTTATCACAAATTTCATATATCATATGATGTATTTCATTTCCATAAATAAACTTAAGTGTTTCAAAGTGGGTTAAATTTTTTACAAGGAAGTCCTTTGACTTCTAGGAACTGGCCTTTTCCAAGAAACCTACCTATCTATATTACTAATTCTTCTCTCGTTAATAGTGTCTATTATCGTAGGCCTTCTCACAATAGAGATTTGTTTTCACTCCTTACATGGAGTGCAAAAATCCAATCATCTTCCATCACATCTTGCAGGTATCATTGAAACCTTTCCATATCAAGGTTTGGTAATTCTTATTGTGTTGTTTATTGAGTTAGGTTGACGAGGTAATATTTATCCTGAACAAGAGTAGTTAACTACCATCAAAATATCTTCTCGTGAATGTTAGACATTCTAGGCATGTAGAGGGGGGTGAATCAGTGCTCTTTAAGCATAAAGATTCAACCATGAGAGAGAAATAGGAATAAACACACATAAACACATGAGAAGACAAGATTTAAGGTGGGAAACCCATCAAGGGACAAAAACCCACAAAAATTAGAGAACTAACTTTAAAAAAATTCCTATAATGTTACAATGATTTCACCATGTGGTGAGCACCCACTCATCTTGAATCACCCATTTCAAATTTTGAATCACCCATTCCAATACAAATCCAAGCATTGACTTGACTACTTTAGTAAGCACCTACTTGCTAGGAAGCACCCACTCCCAAATTATTGAGAAACAACTCATAATTTTGTAATAAAAAAATTTTGATCACCTTCACCACCTTGTTGCTTACATCAACATATTGTGATCTTTGTTTTAGTTCACTTTCCTTCTCTTCTCTTCTCTTCTCCTAATTTTTCATAGGTTCAACACTTCCTTTACATTCTCAAAACTAGCACACCATCTCCATCAACAACAATTACATGCTAAAAATGAGATTATATAAACAATAATAACCTCTCAACATGGCCTTTTACCTTTCAAATACAATGACTCTTCAACTAATTAATTCTTCCATATGTACAAGTAGAATGAATTGGTCTTACCAAAATTACCTTACACTTTGTCATTGAGCATCTGATATGTTTCAGTTATGTTATCAAATTTGTAGGCTTATTTTAAGGTTCTCTAGAGATAAATGATGATGAGTAAAGCCTTTTGAACTCCCTTTCATTCTGCCACACCTGACAATATTCCTTCTACCCCTAAGAAATAGTTTTGTAACTATAAAAATATAGTTTTGTCTTCTAGATAGTGACTTCTAATTTGTATTTTAGCATATTTTGAGTGTGCACCACATAGCATATGCATGCAATCAGTTACCAAACCTTATAAGGTGATTTATTAACTCTCCACGTTCTCCATTCCTTGTAATTATCTTTCAATCTCCATTTTTAGCACATAGGACTAGTCTTAGTTATCATTGTCTTTAAACTTGAATAAGGATATGATTATGACTTCATACCATGCTACAACATCTATAGGAGATTCACATTTACATAAAATTCTTGAGAGTTATCATATCAACATATGAATCACCTTACTCACCTTTTCATCAAGGCCTTCAACCCATAATCTGCATATAAAACATGGAAAGACTTTCTTATCATCAAGGATTGATTTGACAAGCCACATAGTACTTATTTTTAATAGATTTCACACCTTAAAGGAGATGATTTCATACTTTTAGATCATATTGACCATGAAATAATAAAAAAGGCACTATCGACCTCTTCTTAAGGCATTCATAAGGAAACATTTTCACAAGTTTAAGGTACAACAATACTTTCACAAAGATTAGCAAGATAGAACTATGATCTTTCCATTTATGTATTGAATGAAAAATTTCAGTGGAGGTGTAGATGGCATGATGCTTACAAGATACAATAGCTCACTTCACTTCATAGTCACTAACTCAAACTTGCAGGGTCATCAACACATACACTCAACCAAACATGTGAGCATAAAACACAATCGGCAATAGTGAGATGATTTTATTGTATAAACCTATGTCCACATCTATAAAGACACATTTTCTTAGATGCCCCTTTTCTTAAGCAACTTCTCATAGTAAGATTAGTAACCAACTCAAACATCTTGGTTATGAGATTTAACCATTCCTATAACTAGTTATGAGCTTTTTCCTAAGGCTTTACTCCACTTCACCAAATCAATTATGAGCTCCGACAGTTTTTCTTGGACCTGTAGAAGATGTTCACATTCATACTTCACCTAAAAGAAAGATTTAGATACAAAATACCTTCTAAAACCATGAGTGTAATCCAAATTTGCAAGGACAAAGTACAATCAGATAATACGCAAACACTCTTGTAGACATAAAATACCACCAAAATGGACTAAAGAGATCCTCTACACACCTTAGCTGGTTTCACAACTTGCAAACTTGATTTGGAGTCAAACAATCAATTTCATGTCCATCACTTTAGAAAGAAGGTTTGGAGAGAGAAAAACCCTATTAGTAAATTGATTAGAATTTTTTTGTTTTTGCTCCTTTTGACCTCAAACTTTTTGAAAAAGTTCTATATTTGAGTGCTCTTAAAAATTCCTTATATGATTTATTTGAAGGAGGATTTTCAATTTTTCTTGAGTGCTAAGAAGTTAAGGTGCCCAATTTACATTTTCAAAAACCCTATTTTTGTAAAACTTCCATAACTTACACAAAACACATCCTTAGGTCCTAAAAATTTGACCAAACCTTCAAAAAAATCCCTCCATGAATTCCAATGACCAATTTATAATATTTTTTCTCTATAAATCTCTTCCCATATCATTTTTGCAGAATTATTTCTTTATTCCCGAGAAAGAATGTTATTCAGACCTATATGAGTGCTCAAATCACCTTCTTAGTCACTTATGAATACCTTTACACCTCATATATCATCATATTATGCTCATTCCATGCTTATTTTGCATCATCATGCCTTGGGTCATCACCCTCACTTGCCTATTAGGCTGTCTTACCTGAAAATCTTCAGAATGCCCATTTTCATGCCCTATAACCCTAATTCTTGACCTAATACTTCTCCTCTACATGATATTCAAGCTCATACTTCTTTAACCATAATTTTCATGTTTTTCCTCAATCCATTTCTCATGTTTCCATGCCAACCTACTTGATTAAGACTAGGATTAAGCCTAGAACTACCCGACTCTTCAAGAATTTGACCATGTTGACATGTTATAGACTTGTTAACACCTCACACACATCTCATTGACCATGTTTGACCTTATGAATCCTTCATACAACCTTGGGAGGGCACATTCACACAACTATCTTGCTTGACCATGCACTTAGACCATGCTTTAACTCCCGAATAGATGATTTGACGTCTCATGAAGACACCGAGACCACTTGAGAAGAAAAATAACCACAATGATCATCATATGACATCACTGACCACTTGACATCAATGACAACACATGACTATACCATCCAAAAATATCTCCCTTTTTCATCGATGTCACCTACCACCAATCACACGTACACCTACAATATTCCTTTCACATGTTTCTTGGTTCACTCTCCCCATTTCACATATATGACAAAGGTGACTAGACTACTTGACAAGAAAACAATGACAACCAAAGACAAAAATGAATTTAGGTAGACTTACTTGTTCACAAGCTCCCCTAATACTCAGACTCTTTCTTCTTGACTCCAACTAGCAGTAAATTGGATTCATGGTCCTATATTGGGCATTGAAATAGCTCCCTCAAAGATTGCACTCCTATTACACCATCTTGACTCTACATCTTGGCTTCATCTTGGCTCTACACCACCTTCTAGACTTTTCCTTTCAAGGCATCATTGGGAAATCAACATATTACGCCTTCATACTCTATTTTCCCATTATTTTGCACTTGTAATGGATTTGAGAGACTATCTTCTTGGCTAAACCAAGATCCACCTAGACTTAGACAACCTCCTTTGAGAGTAAGAACCATTTTTACTAGTCAATCTCACATAGACCCTTGGCTTCTCATCATCTCCATCTTTTCCTCAACCGATATATATAGATCCCTATAAGCATATTTTCAAAGCATTTTAACTAAAATTGATAGCATGTTGAGCTATCACCATTTCATGAAGCCTTCTTCCAATGCTTTCCCGGGTATGGACCACCTCTTCCTACTTGAGAGCACAAAATTGAGGTTTGGAACATGATTACCATACCCAAATAATGGTCACAAATTTCACTAGGGTTTTAAACTTTTCTTGTAGTGTTCTTAGCAATATTTGGCAACAATTCACAAATATATTCCACTACTAAGCCTAGACCGCTATATTATCCTTAATATATACTAGTTTTTAAATATTTTGCATGCTTTGACTATCAAATCCTTATTGTTTATGTCATTCCACCATGCTAGGTGTTTCATCTTTGTGTACTCAAGAAGCTCTTATTGTTAATACACATATTTTCCAAATAAAATAACTGTTTTTGTTGTCATTTACACCATTTAGACATCATATATTCCCTCTTTTATAAATTCCACCATCTTCCAATAGTTCTCATGGCTTGTACTATTTCATCAACTATTAATAGGGCTCATTATTATGACATGGTACCTTCATATACCCTGATTGTACCATACAGAGATAGAGGACACAGCTTTGTTCACTTTCTTTCTTCTCTATATTTGTTCAAAGGTCAAGAGGTATAGTAAACCATCCATTTCATGTATACCACTTGTGAAGCACATCACTGATCCATTACATAGCTTTAATAGACATCCAAACACACCCTTTCTTTAGTAACAACCATTGAAAACTCAATCATTTTTAATCATAGTCCATCGAACAAAAATTCCATCACTTTATTTATCACACATCTCTCTTCATATGAGTTTCTTAAAGCAAATGAGAGTACTCATATACCATACTCTTGATCATATGAGGCATCTTTAAGTGCTTTTCATTATCACATCATGTTTATTTTTGGCTTAACATTTTTAAACCCCATACTAACCCATGACTCATGTTAGAATCATGTTGTGCATGATCAAGGTAAATTAATACCATCCCTAATTTCATCTTAAGATTGATGCACAAGATCCTAGGCTAAAAATCAAGTAATTCTCAATTATTAATTTTCTTAATTTGTTAAACAACCTTCTTCGTAGTCCTTTTTTAAGGTATTTTTACCTAAATTTTTATAGAATGGATTTCCTTGCAATGTAAAACAATAATTGAGTACCCATCATCATGTTATGTTTGCACAAGATATTTCAGAATCCAACACACAAGGAAGGTCACATTTTTCCATGATCAATTCTTATTTCTTTAGGTCTCTTTAGGACTGCACCATACCTCTCACAAACTGATGGCAAATGCTCACACGTGTGAAGAATTTGAATTCCCTAACCAAAAAATATGTGTAGGTGTTTGTCAAATATGATTTGTATGAAGTTTCATCAACTAGCTATTAGAATTTGAGGATTCTAATAAATATGGATTTAATTAACTTACATAATACATAATGTTACAATAAATATTTAAATAAAGATTACATCATAACATAAGTAAATAAATAAATACTTACAGAAATAAATAACACAAGTGACACAAAGATTTATAGTGGAAACCCCAATAGGGTAAAACCCACTTAGAAAATAACCTTTTACTTCAAAGAACTTATTTTACATCCAAAGAAAATCACCTCCTCCTTTGAAACCCTATTTACCAAGGGTAAAACCAAATCACTTGATTTGCACACCTTTGATATATTACTCGAATATATCAAATGAGGACCTAAAGTACTTTTTATATAAGGTGATCGGTATGTCTCCCAACACACTTTTTCAACCTAAAATGGTGAACACATACACCTAGGTTTATAATATTTAATATTAGCAATATAATCATTTCATGATATTAAATATTTAACCTAAAGTATATACCTAGGTTAGCATATTTAATAACAGAAATATGAATATTTCATATTATTAAATATTAACCTATATATTAGTGATGGACCCATATACATTAAGGGTTAGCTGACCACTTAATCATTATTTTCCAACACTCCCCTTAATGTTAAGTGATAACATAACATATGTCAATAGATTACCCGTCTATGGTACACTATAGGATTTACAATCCTTAAACCATAAAATTTTTAGGCTAGTATATCGGTAGAAGAAGAATTATAACACCTTCATCATACTCAAATTACCTTTTGGTACAAAAGGATTTGGAATCCCAAAGATCATCCCATTATTGGTGGCTAAGTATGATTTTTGAGTTTTACATGTTCTCACAGTTCTCATAAAAGGTTATCGAACCCAAGCATATAGGATCCTTTTACAACCAAAGACCTCCTTAACAATATGCTTGTACTGGATGTTTACCAGTAAACCCAATAGCACTAAAGAGTTTATTAAAGACCGCCTTTAATATCTTTCTACACTTATTTCTAAAAAAGAATTCGATGAGGTATACATGCCCAAAGGTCTTTTTACACTTTCCCAAAGGTCTTTTTACACTTTCCCAACGGTCTTTTTTTACAATTGCCCAAAGGTATTTTACATATGTCTAAAGGTATTTTTACAAAAACTAAGTTCCATTAGGAGATGACATTGTCATGCACACTCCCCAATGGCAACTCTGAAAATCCAATCTTTTTACAAAAGTGACAAAACTTTGCAGCACTCAGGGGACTTTGTGAAGATGTTAGCAACATGCTCTTCAATCAACATGAACTTGAGATTTATCTCATAACTTTGCACCTTCTCACTGGTGAAGCGTATATGTATCCCAATGTTTTTCATCCTCTGATGTTGAACTAGATTCTTAATCAAAAGTAATACAACTCTGACTACCACATAGAGGAGAAATACTTCCTTTAGCTTACATGTGTATCTCTACCAACAGTCATTGCAACCACATGGCTTCTTTACTTCTTCCATTGTACTTCTCTACCTCAGTAAAAGAAATGGAGACTGTTGATTGTATTTGTTGTTCCAAGTAATGGTTCCTACACCAAAAAACTTGAACACATATCCAATATATTTTATAACACAACATCGGTATGGTTAGAATCACAAAATCTATATAAGATAGCATTTTCATTCTTATTATAATGCAACCCATAATTGATTATTCCTTTCAAATATCTAAAAATTCTTTTTACAAGATTCCAATGATCTCTAAAAAAGGTTCCTACATAAACCTTGAAGTAATTCCTACTGTATAGGAAATATCTGATCTAGTTATAGTTAGATAAATCAAACTATCAACTAACAACGTATATAAAATAGGATCAACTTTTTTTCATATGCGTATATATGATCAATATTTATTCCAACTTCTATTAAAGTAGAAAATGGTTTACAATCAATCATAAGAAATTTTTTCAATACAATGGTTGCATATTGTGTTTTAAAAATTAACAATAGAATGAAATATAGTCATACAAATAACATGATGTGAGAGACCTAACTCATTCATTTCAAAGTACTTTGCTTCAATTTCTCTTTAATCCTATGAATTAAATCATAATTGTCACCAAACATAAGAAAATCATCAACATATATACATATAATGATAATATGTGAGTCTTATTGCTTAGTGAATATATTATTGTTAGAAGAACAATTAACAAAACCTAACAGCTTAAAGAAGGAAACAATTTTCGCATAAGAAGCTCTAAGAGCTTGTTTTAAACCATACAAGGATTTATCAACTTACAATCATAGTTTTCTTTACCGCTTTCTTCAAATCTTTTAGGTTAAAACATGTAAAGTTCTTTTTTTTTTAATCGCAATTCAAAAAAATATTTTTCTTATCTATTTGGTGGATTTCCCACTCAAATTGAGCGGCAATTTGCAAATAAGACTATAAAGCAAGACTCATTTTAGATATAGGAAATGTCTCAAAATAATCAATACCAGTGTTTTTAAGAGAGAGGTCTACTTTTAATCTCCTCCTATGAATCTTCCCGATAAACACCGCTATAGATGGTGCATCCCGATTTGTTCCTGTTGTTCCTTTTTATCTCGATTGTTTCAATTAGTTCCGAATTGTTCCGATTGTACTAATTAAAAGAGATAGAATGCATTATGTAACTAGAGGATTTTTCCTATAATTATAGAACTACTCTGAAGGATTATGTAAACTATGTTGACACATATGCCCAGAAGAGGACACATGCACCTAGGCATTACTCGTTTAAGTTTAGGCACCGGTGTTTGTACAGTGTGTGTCGACTCCAAGTCATATTCTGGGCAGTTCTATGACTGTGTTGTTAGGGTTTTTATGTACTGTGCAAATCTATGTTGTAGCTCTGACCTACTATAGGGATGATTTATTTTCCCAATGTATACCCGCCCTAGATTGGGGTGCGTGTGAAAATGGTAGGAGGATGAGGACTAAAGGAGAGAACGTGATGTTTTTCTGAAGTGGATACCTGCAGGGGTTAGGGGATGTGCACGGTAGAAACCAAAAAAGTAGCTAGTAACACATGTTAGTAGAAAAAATAGCAAAAATGTAATAGAAGAGAATGTAACAAGCAAGTGTGTAAACAAAGTGGACCGTGAAAATCAGGTTTCAAACATGGAACATTGCTCATAATGTCACAAGATAGTTAGGGTCAAATTTTCCAAAAGCATACAATGAGCACAAGCATACAAAATATATGGAATAGCTGCAAATAATAACATATAATGACATAAAAGATCAAACAAAATGTGTCAGATAACGATGGTGACATATAGTCTTGCAAAGAAAATTCTACACATGAAGCACCCGGTAGCATTCTAGAAAGATAAATGGTATGTCAAGGCATGTATGCATAAATGAAAATTAATGTGCTAGAAAGTAAAAATAGTAAATGATGAAACAATAACACCTGTAATGTGTGAGTGTTGTAAAGGTAGATGCCCTCTGGAGCCTCGGTGGACCGGTAAAAGGTACAAATTCAAGCATCATCATAGGTAAGAAGAACTCGTAAGAGATCTATATTGACAAATAGAAACCAAGTGAACGCACATGTGTATATGATAAAGACAATGACATATTAAGAACTCGTTTAGCATGGAATAAAATGTGTAACATGTAAATATAATAAGATAGCAAGAGTAGATGCAACCAACATTTCCAAATGTAATGTATGAGTGTGATGGAATGGTATGCAAAGTGCGAAGATGATAGGAGTGTTAGAATTTTAGGATTTTAATAAATATGGATTTAATCAAATTACATATTAATAATGTTATAATAAATATTTAAATAAAGATTACATCATAACATAAGTAAATAAATAAATAATTATAGGAAATAAATAACGCAGGTGACACAGTATTTATAGTGGAAAACCCCAATAGGGTAAAAACTACTTTGAAAATAACCTTTTACTTCAGAGAACTTATTTTACATCTAGTAAGATCACCTCCTCCTTTGAAACCCTATTTACCAAGGGTAAAACCAAATCACTTGATTTACACACATTTGATATATTTCCCGAATATATCAAATGAGGACCTAAAGTCCTTTTTATATAAGGTGATCGGGTATGTCTCCTGACCCACCTTTTCAACCTAAAATGGTTGACACATACACTTAGGTTTATAATATTTAATATTAGAAATATAATCATTTCATGATATTAAATATTTAACCTAAAATATATACCTAGGTTAACATATTTAATAATAGAAATATAAATATTTCATATTATTAAATATTAACTTATATATTAGTGATAGACCCATATACATTAAGGGTTGGCCAAACCACTTAATCATTATGTTCCAACACTCTCTTAATGTTAGGTGAGATAACATAACATATGTCAATAGATTAACTGCACATGGTACACTACAAGATTTACAATCCTTAAAACATAAAGGTTTTAGGCTAGCATATCGGTTGAAGGAATTATAACACCTTCATCATACTCAATTTACCTTTTGGTAAAAAAGGATTTGGAATCCCAAAGATCATCCCATGATCAATGGCTAAGTATGATTTGTGAGTTTTACATGTTCTCATAGGTTCTCATAAAAGGTTATTGAACCCAAGCATATAGGAGTCTTTTACAACCAAGGACCTCCTTAACAATATGTTTGATTGATGTTTACCAAAGAAACTCTCAATAGACTAAAGAGTTTATTTAAAGATCGTCTTTAAGATCTTTCTATAGTTATTTCTAAAAAAGAAGTCAATGAGGTGTACATGCCCGAAGGCCTTTTTACACTTTCCCAAAGGTCTTTTTTTACACTTACCTGAAGGTCTTCTACAAATGTCCAAAGGTCTTTTTACAAAAACCAAGTTCCATTAGGAGGTGACATTATCATGCACACTCCCTCTCAATGGAAAATCCGACAATCCAAGTTTTTCACGGAAGTGACAAAACTTTGTAGCACTCAGGGACTTTGTGAAGATGTCAGCAACATGCTCTTCAGTCAACATAAACTTGAGATTTATCTCATCACTTTGCACCTTCTCACCGGTGAAGCATATATGTATCTCAATGTTCTTCATTCTCTGATGTTGAACTGAATTCTTAATCAAGAGTAATAAAACTCTAACCACGACATAGAAAAGAAATACTTCCTTTAGCTTCCATGTGTATCTCTACCAATGTACCATCATGCAGCCACATGGCTTCTTTACTTCTTCCATTGTACTTTTCTCGCCTCAATAGAAGAAATAAAGACTGCATTGATATTATTTTGTTCCAAGTAATGGTTCCTATACCAAAAAAACTTGAACACATGTCCAAAGATATTTTATAACACAACATCAAGATAGTTAGAATCACAAAATCCATATAAGATAACATTTTCATTCTTATTATAATGCAACCCATAATTGATTATTCCTTTCAAATATCTAAAAAAAATTTACAATATTCTAATGATCTCTAAAAAAGTTCCTACATAAACCTTGAAGTAATTCCTACCGTATAGGAAATATCTGGTCTAGTTATAGTTAGATAAGACAAACTATCAACTAACAAAGTATATAAAATAAGATCAACCTTTTTCATATGCAAATTTAAAATCAATATTTATTCCAACTTCCATTAAAGTAGAAAATGGTTTACAATCAATCATAAGAAACTATTTCAATACAATGGTTGCATATTGTGTTTTGAAAAATAATAATAGAATGAAATACAGTCATACAAATAACATGATGTGAGAGACCTAACTCATTCATTTCAAAGTACTGCTTCAATTTCTCTTTAATCCTATGAATTAAATCAGAATTGTCACCATACATAAGAAAATCATCAACATATATACATATAATGATAATATGTGAGCCTTATTGCTTAATGAATATATTATTGTTAAGAACGAATAACAAAACCTAACAGTTTAAAGAAGGAAACAATTTTCGCATACGAAGCTCTAAGAGCTTGTTTTAAACCATACAAGGATTTCTCAACTTACAAACATAGTTTTCTTTACCAGTTTTTTCAAATCCTTTAGTTTTAAACATGTAAAGTTCTTCTTTTAAATCGCAATTCAAAAAAATATTTTTCTTAACCATTAGGTGGATTTCCCACCCAAATTAAGTGACAATTAAAAATAAGGCCCTAACAGTACTCATATTAGCTACAGGAAATGTCTCAACATAATCAATACCAAGTTTATGAGTGAAACCTCTAACAAGTCTAGCTTTATGTTTGTTAATACTACCATCAACATTATATTTTACTTTGTATATCCACCTAGACCCTATAATACTTCACGGCTCAGGTTCATACAAGGTAATTAATGCATGGTACATATGATGGCTTTTAGTCATTTTTCTAAAGTTAATAGGATTTGAAATCTCTAACATAGATTGAACCCAATTTAATTTCTTATCTAGGAAGATAAGAGTTTCAAAACATCTATAGCATCAAAACATCATCATGACCATTTACTAAATCAGAATCAAAACCATCATTTAGAAGCATTTAATGAAGTAACTTCAAGAGAAGAAGACAACACATGTAAACTTTTCACTAGATTATATCTAGACATTTCATATAAGCTTCAATAATTAACATGTCCTAACCTTTCATGCCATAGTTTTGAATTATTCAAACTTTGAGATATAAAACAAGATGCAGAAGAGAAATCATCAAAAATATATAGATAACTTTTATTTGAATTCCTTCAGCTATTTTACTCTCATTACTATCCTTGATATACCAAGTATCCTTCATGCATGGATTCTAGTTGTGTCCATACCTCTTTCGGATGTTCGATATTACCAATGTGTAGAAGGTACTCATTGTTCACATTGCGTAGAATCATAGAAAGAGTCTCTTGCATTTGTTACAAGAATGTATTCATGTTATCTACAGTTGTTTGACAACCGGTGGGAGAAACCTCAGATCTAGAAATAATCATCTAGAGTTTTTTCGCCATAAATTTTGTTTTGACCCAAATGTTGTAGTTGGTTTCATTCAAGATTTGGGTTTTGTCAAGACAGAAATAGTTGGATGCCATTATTTTCTTAAACTTGTAAAACACACCCCATTATAATATACAATGTACCATAAAGTTAGATACATATTTATCGATAATAAAAACAACACTTTTAATAGAATCATATCTAAATTTTATAGATCTAAAGAAATTATTTGATCATAACTAATTATGTCATTACAATGCATACTAATTAACCTCCCATGATCAAAATAATAACCCGCAATATAAAGGGCTCTACATTATACCCTAGATCTATATATAAAAATATTTTTGACCATATAGAAGTGAAGAAGAGACCCCTAAGAATGCATAACAACTTCAAATTTCTAAAAAAATAATGTAGACAAAAATATGGCTAGCTTAAATTTGACGTCTAAATGACCGTCATAATGGCTTTTTTTTGGTCATCATGACGGTCATTTGACCGTCAATTTTAACACAATGAAAGTTTCCTGAACCTACGAGCTTAAATTTGACGTCTAAATGACCATCATATTGTCTTATGTTTGGTCTACCGTGACGGTCATTTGACCATCAAATTTAATGAAGCCAAAACTTGTTGTGTATTTCTAGAATGTGAAATTCTAGAATTTCTTCTTTTGTATAATATTAGGGAGGTTATATTTTAACATTATAATAACCTATTATAATTTATAATGTAATAATATATACATTTTTTTTTTTTTAAAAAGGTATATAGTTTATAGAATGTAAATAAAAACAACATATAGTTCATAAAAATTATAAACTATAGTATATTTTTTTATATATAAAAACACATAACCCTTATTAAAGGGGTTTAAAGGACATAGACCAGTTAAAAGAATTTTACCAAGTGCAAGTATATTTATGAGAGTATAGATTAACTTGCATATTTTACAGAGGGGACAAGTAATTTCACCCGACCAATGAAATAAATTCAAATCCCTATTTTCATGAACCTTGTCTCCTCCCTTCATTTACTCTTAATTTTACCCTGCACACATTTAAAACTATGGAAATATTGTAAAATATTTTATAGAATTCTTACAAGCTAAAAACTTTAAAACTTTTATGTGGCTATAACTACAAATATTTTAATAAATATTTACCACACTTCATGTGGGCCACCAATAAACTAGCCCTTTTTTAATTCTCCATTTATACTTTTAAATACCCTTTGGGGTTGGTTGAAAAACTCGTAAAAATTAAATAAATAGAATACACAACATTTGATCTTAATTTATTTAATTTACCTCGCTCTGTTACCATGTTAGAATTTGAGGATTCTAATAAATATGGATTTAATCAACTTACATATTACATAATGTTACAATAAATATTTAAATAAAGATTACATCATAACATAAGTAAATAAATAAATACTGCATGAAATAAATAACACAGTGACGCATTATTTATGGTGGAAAACCCCAATAGGGTAAAACCACTTAGAAAATAACCTTTTACTTCGTGAGAAATTATTTTACATCCAAAGAAGATCACCTCCTCCTTTGAAACCCTATTTACCAAGGGTAAAACCAAATCACTTGATTTACACACCTTTGATATATTTCTCGAATATATCAAATGAGGACCTAAAGTCCTTTTTATATAAGGTGATCGGGTATGTCTCCCGACCCACCTTTTCAACCTAAAATGGTTAACACATACATCTAGGTTTATAATATTTAATATTATCAATTTAATGATTTCATGATATTAAATATTTAACCTAAAGTATATACCTAGGGTAGCATATTTAATAACAAAAATATAAATATTTTATATTAGTAAATATTAACCTATACATTAGTGATGGACCCATATACATTAAGGGTTGGCTAGACCACTTAATCATTATGTTCCAACACTAGCTCCATAATTTAGGCCTTCAACACTCAAACCCACCCTTGTCAAACCCTAAGAGGATTTCACAGCTTTAGCCGGGAGAAGAAATTGTGCAACCAAATCCTCAAAGCTTAATCCCATTATCTCAAACCAATTTTACAAGTTCTATGCTATGCTGGTTGACCATTCTATCTTACCAATAATAACTATCTCCTTGCGATGTTTGCTTTGATTAGAAGATGCCCTACTCGCCGCTTAATCTTGGTGTTCTTAACCAATGTACATCATGTTTCTTGTTATTCATGCTTGTGTCTCACGTGCATGCCTTTAAATATCCTTCTTAGATATGGTCCTTCATCTCTTTGATTAAAGTTGATCTCAATCTTGCTTTCATAATTAGAAAAGGTCTTTCAAAACATTGTTTCGGGTTTCTCATCTTAAATAACATTTTACAAACACTTTTGATGATGATTTTAACTCTTCAATATCTTGAGAAGCATAATACATGATTTAAATTATCAGCACCTTGTTTTCATATGACTACTAGACAAGATTGACATAAAAATGAAACATCCTCAGAAGCACTACCACCTCTCAATAATCTCAAGACGAGAACATAAACTTGTTTCATCCTACTAGGGTTTTCAACAAAACTTCACACTTATTTTGCCAACATTACTTTAGTGAGTATGTAAACACTCTTTTTTGGGATGATAAAATGACTAAGTATCGTAACAAGAAGGAATGCACCTATGTAAGGAAGTAGAGGTATCACGTGGGATGGTGAGCAGGGTTGCATGCGGAAATGTACAAGAGAATAGACAGGTTGATTACTTGGTAATTATCCAGGATAGGCTAAAATTAAACCCTAAGTTCTCATCACACAAAGGATACCTTAGAAATCAAGCATTGGCTATTTTTGGAGAATTTACATGCATGTTATACTTATGCATGGAGGGATATTATCAAGATTATAGTAAGTCTTATTTATAAGATAGTCTATTAATAGATGATGTACAAAAGCATGCATATTGTCTATTTTGAGCATGCCTATTATTAGGGGATTGCATGGTAGGTGAAGGAAAGTCCCCACCTATATATATACTTATGGTACTTCATTTTTTAAGACACCCATGATGTAGTTGTGTTATGTTGTCTATTATACTGGCGTGCATGGCTTTATGGACACATTTTTTGGATGTTATATATCTACTTCCTATTATGTATTTATTTCTATGAATTAATGGATAACTAATGTTGGATTATGGTCATTGATGTGTCTGAATATGGAGATATGTTCTTACAATTGATCTTAGTTGTTATCCAATCTATTAGGTTTCCTTATACATGTGTCTCCTATATGAGTTCATGATATGATGCAATGTTTTGTATTTGGATGGTTGTTTTGATAATGGTTGTTATGGATATGTATGTTAACATTTTGATAAGAAAGTGAAAAGGAGGTACCAGTTAGCTATCCGTGCTTCGGTGAGCATTCATATCTGTCTAAATGAGTTGTCAGCGCTTATAGAAATCGTGTGATAAAATTAGAGACTACATTTAGGTTCTATATTTGGTACCTCCTTTCAAAATGCTTTCTAAGATGTTGCATATAGATGGCATATCAATTAACTCTGGAGAGTATTGAAAGTTGGGTAGAAGACGGTCAAGATTAGTTTGCATAGAGATATAATACTCGACCTGAATTTAATGCACAGAGATATTTATCATGATCTCTATGAAACATTCTTCAACTTCTTTCCAATAGAATTGTATGAGTGGATGGAAAGCATATGCATTAGGAAAGTTTTGGGGATATAGGCCAAGACTTTGGATGTAAAAGGATTACCAGACTCTTGTTGATGCTAATATAGAGTGGATTAGAGTGTAGATCATGTGTAATTTGTGTAATTATACATTGGAGTATGTTATTTATACTTATTTGTGTCCAAAGGAAGCTGAGTTCGATTCTTGGGTGAGCCCATAGGATTGTACTTACACACTATATCATTATCGATTAAGATTTTAATAATAGAACTAGATGTAGAGTTCCTACCCATGGCTAAATTAACCCCACCGTGAGTAGGGGAAAGAGCAGTGTGGAAAAATATGGTGGAACTAGCGAGAAAGATACAAAGAGGAAAGATGACTCAAGTTTAATGAAGTGTGAGAGAGGTACATGGCGCAGAATTAAGAGATTGACAAGGCACTAGAGTTGAGGAGGATGATGGATTGTGAAGTTCTTCAAGCTCTCGTGGAATATGAGGAGCCACATCATCATGATCTCTCATCTTTTGGAAAGAGGGATAGATAATCCCCTTTATCTTTGGATGAGATTGCATTAGAAGAGAGAATGAGGACCGCAAACACGCATTTGATCCCACCTAGCCACCTATCCCTTTTGTTTAGTGTTCTAGATCCATAGATAATCATTGAGAAGTAGGCTAGTAAAAATAAGAAATCGAGAGATGTAGATATCATTTTGTGTTGAATTTAAGTGATTAAGTTAATAGCGTACCTATGACATAATAGTCGGTGCCATTGTTTAGAGCACCTATGTAAGATTTTTTTCAAGAGCGTTGTCAAAGATAGAGTGTTGGCATGTAGACCATTATAAGTACTTCAATAGTAGCTATGACCATGCATACCATTGGTGTCCAATCTGGTACCACCACTGGGACACAAGGAATTTCATCATCTGGACCACAACCCGCAGTAGGGGGCGTAGGGGGATCGAAAGGGTCAGTGGGTGGTGAGGTCCACCGCCACATGGAGGAGGAGGTTTTAGTTCGGATCTAGTGGGTAGGGACCACAACCACCACTAAATAAATCGTCACATCATCAACAAGTGTAATTGACACCTCAAGTTTAGTATGATATGTCTCTCCACCTGCTATAATATAGGGTATTGAAGATGTAGCAAAGAATGTGCATAAGTACAAACTACTATTACGTGCTAAGGGAATTACAACTTCGATATACGGCAATGACGGCAAGTCAGTTTTCCACTACACTATAAGGGCACATGCATAGCTAGTATAGGAAGTATGACCCACATCAAACCATGGTAGATTATAATACTTTACATACAGTGTTTCTAGTAGAGTTTCACATTCCAAAGTTTGAGTAGCAGAGCATCAACATGCTCAAGGATATCAAGTAGGTCTTATTCAAAAGCGTGAGGGAGTATGATGTGTGCTTTAAGTCTCTATTGTCAAAGTTTTCTTATGACATTCATCAAAGTCAAGCATGTGCAATGGTTTGTTGGAGGATTTTTTATTTCGTTCCGTAGATATCTATCTCATAATACATATATTGATCCGCGCGAGGCCTTAGAAGCAGCCCTACATGCCGAGGTGGGTGGGAGTGTTGATGTTGGATTAAGCCCATTCTTAGAGGCACAGATTGTAACCATGGAAAAATAGTTGGAGAATCTTTTTTCCAACTCGCAACATGAGACATGCATTAGAATATGGTACACAGATTGTGAAATTAAGGGACATACTAAATATAATTACCCACGCAAGTTATTTTGTGTGTTATTACTAGATTTTGAAGTATTTTATATGAACCATGATGTTCAGGATTGCCCTCTTTTACAGCACGTGATCCAGAAGAATGTGTCCATGTACTATAAGATTTTCAAGTCCCATATTCACAAAACCAATGACTATAGATTAATTGATCACATCCACGAATCCATTGAGACATGAGTGTGCCAAAATAGTGTGGTGAGAAGATCCAAGAAGTAGGAAGGACAACATAATGAAGGGCATAACCATGGAGATAATAGAAATGGAGGATTTTGGGGAGGATATCATGGCCGAGGTCACGATGGTGGTAGAGGTAGGTTTGTTAGAGGAACTTGTTACACTTGTGGGTCACTTAACCATTACCAAAGTGGGATTTCCCTTAGAATACAGCTCGATCATGGTGTGGGAAGCCATATAAGTTAGAGGATTTCCTGGACTTGTATGAGCACATGAGTAAAAACAAGAAAAAGAACAAGGGCATCAGGATGATAAAAGTGCAACACACGAATGTTGATCAATGAATGCCTAAGAATATGATTGGTCTAGAATTAGAACCCATCTTGGTTACAACGCACATTGAGGTAGCACACTCATGTGAACGTATGAAGGATAAGCCACTTATTACTCGAGAGGAAGTGATACATGCTAATTATCCACATGTGGCACATCAGAAGGAATTTATCAAGATACTATGGGAACCATTAGAGATCTATAGAGTGAAATACAATTCTTACAAGAATAGGCGTGCACAAGAGAGGATGTAAAGAATGTTGAGCTTCCATAGAATGATGTGGATGAACTAAAGGATGTGTGTAAGATGTTACACCAGGATAATATCATTCCATTTCTAGGGGAATGGCTTTGAGAGAAGGTACCACGCACTAGAGTTGAGCATAAGAGGAAGATACTTCATGCAAATCTACCACCTCGTGACCATGAATTTGACAAGGAGATCACACTTGATGCGTTTATTAAAGGTTTGTTGGTAAGAAATATCTTGATAGATACAAACGTTGAGGTAAATGTACTCACTCTGGAAGCATGGAATTAGATGGGGAGGCCTACATTATATCCATCTTCGAATGTGTTGTATATGACAAATAAAACTAAGTTTATTCCTATTAGGGTACTAAAGGATACATCTATTATCATTTAGGGGCCAATTTTACTGGAGACTTTGAGGTGTTGGAGCTTGTTAAAGTAGACAAATTTCTAGCATTACTTGGACGGCCTTGGTGTTATGTAAACAATGTTGATTTGTGCTTCAACAAGAGATACATCAATTTTGAGAACAAGGATGAGTAAATGATTATACCTTTGTTTAAAAATAAGGTGGAACCTTATGTTGAGCCTTTGAGTGAAGAATATATTAATAGAATCTATTCTCATACATGCATGATCCAAAGAATCTAGAACCATAAAAAAGGTGTTCTTCAAAGGGGAGGACGTGAAGTTTGTAAGTGAAACTAATAGTTTTACTTGTGATAATTGGGCTCATGGAACATATGAAATGGTTTGGCGTAAAGTTAAGGAATGAGTCATAAATATTATCGGCCACACATGGTCGTGCATTTAGGCGTAGCTCAAGTACCAAGATATACTAGTGAAGAGAAGCCCGATACATTCATATGCATCATAGAGAATCAGTGGCTGAATGAAGGAGATAGAAGAAACATGATGGTCTATACCTTGCATGGGATAGTAGCACACTAGTGGGAAACACATAGAGATAACCTCTTGGAGTGGTGAGAAGTGAGAATCATATTTTCCACTAGGTTCACTTAGAGCAATGTACCTACACACGTATGTGAATTTCATGGTAATAATTCAGCCTCTCATTACATCGATAACTATGAGAGACTATGGCAGCAAGGCCAGGAGGATTTACTACCATCCCTTTGGGTACATAAGTTCTACTCCACATTGCATGGAATCGTGCATTCCTAGTATGCCCATGTTGAACTAAAAAGGGAGACTGTGAACTGGAAAGAGATGATTGTAGGTATGATTCAAACTTTTGATTACTTTTCTACTAAGCCTCCAGTCCATGAAACATTATAGTTAATAAAGTTCATCACTTTGGGGATAGCACAAAGGCTAAAGTGCTCGTACTAGATCTGTTTAGAGAACCTGATCTCGAGGCATGCCTTGATCTCGAGGAGACAGAGAGGTATAGATCGGTCGCACCTAGAAATAAAAAGAGAAGGGTAAACCAAGATATATGATTCATGATAAGGAAGTTAAAATTTTGGATGTTAACCACACTAAATATGCACTCAAGGTGATGGATACTATAGATGAGAAGGCACACACGTACCATGCTCCTATGAAGACAAATAAGGTTAACATTGGTACTAAGGAAAAATTCAATAAGGTCATTATTGGTGATTACTAGTCGAGCAATAAGCAAAGCAAAGATTATTGAGTGCTCGTGTGACTTCTAAACTTATTCCTATGGGGCTATCATGAGTTAAAAGGTGTGCATCCTTACTTAGGTGAGATGAAGATAAATTTGAAAGGTGTGTGCCTGGTTAGGAAGAGGCCTTATAGGATGAATAGTAATCTACATGTGAAGGTGAAGGAAGAAATTGATAAAATGCTCAAGTTTGGAATTATTGAGCCTATTGAAGAATCTAAATGGGTCTAGCCCCATGGTCATAAGCATTAAGAAGGATGGGAGGATAAGGATTTTTGTAGACTATAGAGAGCTTAATGCTTCATGTGTTATAGATCCTTTCCCCACCCCTTTCACAGAAGAAATCCTTGAAAGTAGACTACAAATTTTTAGGATATCACCAATTGTACATCATGAAAGAAGATCAATAGAAGACAAATTTCACCACTAAGTGGGGAAGTTTTGCATATACCATTATTCCCTTTGGATTAAAGAATGCGCCAAAATTATTCTCACGCATTGTTGTACAGAATTTCATAATTTTATTCATAAATTATTACAGGTATATTTGGATGATTAGACAATATATGGCTTAGTCAAGGATCATTTTGATAATCTAAGACTCATATTTGAGAGGTGCAGAAAACTAAGCATATCTCTCACTATTAATAAGTGAATCTTTGCTACACCCTTTGGAACCTTTTTGGGCACATCATTTGCAAAGAAGGATTGTTGGTAGACCTAGCTAAGATAGTTGTGATCTTGGGCTTAGAAGAACCTACCAATCAAAGTGAGTTGTGCATGTTTTTGGGGCACACAGGATACTAGAAGAAACTTATAAAAGGTTATGCAAATATTGTCACGTCCCTCGAAGAGTTACTCAAGGCTAAAGGAAAATTTTATTGGGTGATGAGAAACAGAGGCATTTGATACATTGAAAGAGAGGCTTACTACTACACCTATTTTGCAATTTGCTTCATAGGATCATCCTTTTTTGTTCAAATTGATGCCTCTCGCATGGATATTTGTACAATGTTGGCACAACTAGGAGAAAGAAGTGTTGACCATGATATTTTCTTTGCAGGAGGAATTTGACACCCACGGGGTAGAATTACACAAGTACTTAGCATGAAGATTTTCTATGATCTACGTGTTGCATAAGTTTAGACAATACTTGTTAGCGACCCCATTTATTTTCTATACATATCATATGGTGCTTAATTACCTAGTAAACAAACCTATTTTGCAAGGGTGCACATACAGGTGGATACTTCTATTTTAAGATTTTGACTTTACAGATTATTGTGATCTAGGTAAGAGAAATTCAGGGCCTAATTATTTATCAAGGATTAATTCTGGTGAGGACATGTAGAGCATTGAAGATATTATACCTAATGTGCAATTGTTTAGACTTAACCACGTGCCCACAAATTTAGAAGATATTGTAGTGTTTTTACATACTAGCATGGCTCCAATTAACAAATACATTGAGAAGAATAAACTTAAAATACATGTGGCATCATATCGCTTAATCACAGGAGACTTGTACAAATTGAGAAGATATGAGGTTTTGTGTTATTGTGTTTTAGAACATGATCGTAATGCTATTATGGAGGAGGATCATGGTGGAATAGAGGCTCATGGTGGAACAGAGGAGGGCATTACGTTGGTGATGTCACCACGTGCAAGACCCTTATGGCTGGAATTTTATGGGAGACTTTGTATAAGGATACTAAGTAGTATCTAAAAACATGTGATCATTTTCAGTGCCTTGGAAATCCTGGACATAGAGATGAAATTTTGTTGTTACATATTGCAAGTGTGGAACCTTTTGAAAAGTGGGTTATTGACTTTGTAGGTCCTATTTCACCACCTACACGTAGGACTAGTGCACGCTATATCATAACTTGTACAAACTATCCGACCAAGTGGGAAAAGGTTGTGCCTACGAAGGATTATACTGCATGCTAAAGCAATGAGGTTTCTTTGGGAGAATATTATTAGCAGGTATGGCTGCCCATTAATATTGACAAGTGATATAGGAACTCATTTTTTAAATGAGAAAAATAGAATTTTTTTGGTATATTTTATGGTGGCACAACATAAAACTACCCCTTATCACCCATAAGTTAATGGCACTACAGAATCTTTCAACAAAAATTTGGGACAAACTTTGACAAAAATCTGCGATGTTGGAAGAAAATATTGGGATGATAAAGTGTCAATTATGCTTTGGGATTACATGACTTATAAAAGATTGAATAAGGCCACACCTTTTCAATTGATGTTTGGCGTAGAAGTAGTACTACCCATTGAATTCATGTTACCATCCCTGGGTATTATGCGTGCATGTGGATTGGATGATGAACAAGCTATTAAGAGTGCATTGACAAAGTAATGCAGTTAGATGAGAGGTGTGTTATTGTGAGTTGGAGCCAGAATACTAAGAAGGAATGATAGAATTATTGACATGATAGGCACATTAAGAATAAGACATTTTAAGTTAGAAATATGGTCCTTCTCTATGACTCCAAGTTTGTGTGCCATTCAGGAAATTGAAGGTGCATTGGTTAGAACCTTTTGTAGTAACCAAGATACTTGAATCAGGCACATGTCAGTTGTAGGTGTTGGATGGCACCATGTTACTCGATAACTTCAATGGGAATAAACTAAATCCCTACTATAAATAAGGATTCTCGGTGTTTGTAATAAGGTAGTATTATCATTTAGATTAGATTTCCCTTTTATGTGTTTCTTTCATGTTATTGTTATGTTTTTTTCAGTAAGAAGTGTGTTTGCACAAGAAGCTAATTATTATCTATTGAGTTCATGTGCAAAGGACCACGCATAATTTTTTTGGGGTTGTTGTCCACTCAAAATTCCCCTGCTCTAATGAAAGTAAAAATTTCAAAATTTTGAGTTTTAGTGTCTTCTCTCACAGTGCTGAAATTGTTGAAGGTCGTGAGATTGAGAAAATCCATAGTTTTGGGTCATTTTGTATGTATTTCGGGCTGTCGGACATTTTTGTCCCACGTGTCCCAAGTTCAAGTGCGCCTGCTCCCGATCACCAAATCCCCGGGAAGTTGTTCCATTTTCGGCCCATCGAACTTTCTGTCCCAAATGTCCCAAGTTCAAATGGGCCTTTTGTTCCATTTTCGGCCGAAACACCCGAACCACGTACTTCACGCGTTTTCATCCCAAATGTCCCAAAATGCATTTGTGCGTCTCCTCCTACTTCACCCGAATCGGCCGAGCCGCGTGTTTCGCGCATTCGCGTCTCACATGTCCCAAGCGAACCAAGTGCCATTCATACTTAGTTTTTCCCGCTCTACCCGAATATGTTGCTTGTCAAATTGGTAGATATGAATTTAATGCGCATTGATTTCCTTTCTCTCTCCAAAACGGCTATATAACGGGTAGACCCCTTTTGCATTTTTCACACTGCTTCCTTGCTATCTTTTGCCCGAACCCCCACAATCTAATTTCCTACGCACATACCCGTTCCCTACTGCATTTCCTTCCCAAGTCTAGATTGCAATTCTCTCTCTCTGATAATACCAATATGAAGATCAAATTCCAGGGATAGGAACAAGTTTCACCACTAGAGTCTGTCGTTCCCAATATTGGGGACAATGAAGCTCGACATCTCGACTTCAGCGATTTTTGGGCGAGGGTGGTAGATGCAAACCCTACACCAATGGCAAAAATGATTCACGATAGCGGTTTGGCCTTTCACGGCGGTTTCGATCTCAGATAAAGCGCTGATATATCGTGCTTTCGTGCGGAGCTCACTTTGACCCTGCTTCGAGAAAATTGACCAATATACACGGGGAACTCATCGCCAAACTGGATGCTGCCACCATTAGCACTGCTCTGAGGATTCCAGAGATGGATAATGCCATAGTCGCTTTCCGGATCAAGCACAGGCCCTGTTCGACCAAGACAAAGGACAAATATAAGGCACGAGTGGCGAAGTCCTGGCTGAAGAACCCTAAGAAAGGAGCTTCTCGTCTGACCAAAACCCTTTTACGGGTAGATTTCAATGAAGAATTGTCTGACTTCATAATTCTCGCTGGCTCGGGTTATGGGTTTTCCTCTACCAATCAATTTCACTTTTGGATGTGCCCGCTCATCAAAGATGGTGTGCGAGGGATGCGTAATATCAACTCGGCAGAGATCATCAAAGATGAATTTGGTAGAGCAGTAAATGCCTAATGTACAAAGAAACGAAGTTCTACATGACTTCTTATCTGATGTATACCCTAGCAGCGTCACGGCAATGGTTTGGCTTTTCCTACATTGATGCTCACAAAGATGACCCAGTGTATGCCTATCGCCCATAGCTTCACCCCGAGACCAAAGAATCGAAATTTCAGAAGGGTCAATGATGCTTTCACCATGTACGTGGTCAGACTACTCAAAGGTGATACTGCTAGAAGGTTTTCAGATGAAGCCATGAACCTGATATCACAATATGGTGCTTATTTCATCCAATTCAGGAAATTTTCTTATATCAGGCTTGCTGGCTATGAGAGCACCCCTCTGCGGCTTCCCATGTTCTGCAATGATAAGATGGCTTTGATTGAAGTATGTAGGAAGTTGGACAAACTGCACAGAACCTGCAGGACAAGAAGATTTCTGATTTGCACTTTCCCATCTCTTTGGGAAATTACACTTGTAAAACAGCCCTGGACGCATAGAACATAGAGAGAGCCCTGGTTCCTATCACTGTCCATTTCTTCAAGCCAAGAACTTGCTTCGACTTGAAGAAGTTCATTGAGCAGAACATCAAGATAATCTACCATCATAGGGCAGATACAGAAGACTACTGGGCTGACTGTGCAGATGATTTTGAGGCCAGGAGAAGGCATTGTGGCAGGTTCTCCCTGCAATTGATCCAAGAACTCAGCTTGTACCAAGTTCCCGAAGGACTCCAGGATGACAATTCTGATCTATACTCGTATGAGTATGACAGTGTGATTAAGCACACCCCCTTGGAGGACTTGGATTGGAACAGGAAAGAAAAAGATGATCTGGCTGAGATCCTTGCTCCAGTCTTAGTCAGGACTAAGGTCTAGTTTGACAAGAAAGTTCAAGAGCTCAGAAGGCACTCAGGAGAATCCTCTTCCAAGGATGTTTCAACGCCAAGGAGAGAGGCATCAGTTCCCAGGTCAGAAACACCAGTGTAAACCCCACCTGCCTCATCAATACAAAGACCTGCAGCTTCCACTCCTTCTTCATCCACTCAAGTGTACCAGAAGAAACTCAAGGAGGTTAAGAAGGAGCCTGTGGAAAGTGACCCTCAAAGAAAGCAGGCGGAGTTGCCTATGGGACCAGAGAACATCATTGTTCTCAGTGAAAGTGAAGAAAGCGAAGTACCAACTCCTGCAAGTGCTCCTGAAGATCCAGCTGATAAAGATAAAGAAATCCAAAGCACTGAGCTTTCAGGTGATGTTGACTATTCTGCCGCAATTACCCCAAGTGCCCCACTCACCTCTCAACTCGAGTCAACAAATGCACAGCGCAGACCTTGAGTGTCATGAGCTCTCTCTCTTGGTCCCCTTGCCCCTCCCCGCTGATTCCTCTTCCTCTTTTGCGTGGGTGCAACCTTTGGTTGACAAAAGGAAGAGGAAATTTTCCTCTCAAAGCTCAGGACCAAATTTTGATGCTGTTGCAGCCTTGTTGGGCACCACTCCTTCTCGTGCCAAGAAAGCCAAGGTTACCTCTAGAATAGTGTCTGATGCTCAAGGTCAGTAATTCCTGGAGATTGCCAAGCCTACAATGGATAAATCAGAGCAGGACTTGCAGGTATCTGACTTAGAGCTCTCGAGAATCCCAATGGGAGAGTCTACCCCTGAAGGTGAAATTCACAACCTCCAGGAAACAGTCACAAGAGTCATTGGGAGGGTAGAGAAAGGGCAACAAAATATTGAACAACAAATGGAAGAACAGCCCAAGTTCTCACAGGGTTTCATCAAGTCTCTTTTATCTAAGGACAAATTTTTAGACACTACCCCATTGACTACTCTCCCACCTCCCGTAATTCCAAGCCAAGATGAAGTGCGAGTATCAAAGATATGCACAAGTATTATGTCTATGGCAGAGCTATTGAAGCCCTAGTGGATGACATGCTTGTTGCTAGATTAAACTTCATCGAAGAAGCTTTCAAACTCCACGAAAAGGTGAGCAATGTGCAAATCAAGCTCTCCTCCACCATCAATATCATGGATAAAGAGCTCAAACTCTGGAGCAGTTGCATAGTAGACCTCCGCCTCATGGGACAGGTAGATGAGAACATTTTGTTGGCAAGTAAATTCTTTGATGATGCAAAGGATAATCTGTCGAAGTCTTGGGTCTACAGCGTGGTGTGGAAGATCAGAGTCCTGGAAGAGGCTTTGGGAGAACTGAAGAACAGTTGGCAGAAGGGCGAAGCTTTCAAGACACTGGTTGTCTCTGCTTTCAAAGATATACACTGCCATCTTCAAGATGAAACTTCTGGTGTACTCCTTTCCTTGCAAGAAATCAAAGCTCAATTCAGAGCTTTTGTCAAAGATAATCTGTTCAAGGAAAGTTCCATCTCCAAGGATAAAATGAAGGAGATTTTCTCTCTTCAATCTGCCATTGAAGAAGCAAATAAAGATTATCATACTCATGTCGAGTTTGATAAAGAGATGGAAAAGTGTCTGGGATTTTGGACTCAGTCTACGACTAACACGTCAGTCCCTCGTGGCAGAGATATAGCTGAGGCGTTAAAGAAATTCAGGCAGCGGATTCTGAAGTCAGTGGGTCCCTCTCAGTGACCGGCCACCTGTCTTCTACTCCTTATTCTTTTCTCTTCTTCCCTTTCTTTTCCGTTTTCTTTGTAAGAAGTTGAGGTACTGCGATTGGCGGTCCTTAACTATTCTTTAGTTAAAAGAAACGGTTACGAAGAGTAACTGATTTGTAAGCTATATAATGGCCTTCTTTACGCCATTCTAAAGAGGAAGAACTTGGCTTATTTTCTGAAAAGTGTAAATAGATTATAAAGAAATCAATACAGAAGGACTTTCCCATTCTTTGTCTATCTGATCTCTGTTATTCCTAGGCTTTCATTTATTTTCTTTGTGAAGATCATTTGTCTCAAGTTCATTAGTCTTACCGATTGCATACTCTTCAACTTTGCAAGCACGGTGATCTTGTATAACCAAGAAGGAACTTTGTGTCCTTGATTAATGAATCTGTGTTATGTTAAGAAACTTTGTGTTCTAAGCAGATGTTATTTACAGAACTTTGTGTCTTTAAATTCCATCTTATTTATTCGATACAAATGATCTTGTTTCAATTCATCGTGACTTTCGCATACATAAAGAATTACTCGATATCTATAATTCTCGCATGTTGCCTTTCTCGCTCTTTCCGTACTCTCATTTCCTCACTCCTTTTGTAATTGATGATCTTCATAGAAAACATTTTCGTGATATCCAAGTTTAACCAACAAATCATGTCCTATACATTTGTAAATAAGTTCGCTTCAAATAAGGGAACCTCTCCCATTAAAGAGAAGGGACTTCTTATCCCCCACCGTTGCTCTTCGTAAAGTCCTATCTCGATGACCAATAGTTTTTGGCGACTCCGTGTTTTACTCGAGGGAGGAGGGCCCTTGGTGTTGAAGATTCTCGCCAGCTTTTGAGCAGCAAGGTTTTCCTTTCCCTTCAACAAATAGAAGGACTCGTTCGACAAGCACTCCACCTGTTCAAGACAAAATTCCCACGGGTGGTTTTTCTTCAGAGCCAGCTAGCCCTAATCTTCAAGCTTTGATTCTTGCTGGTGTTGCAGTCCCTCTCCAAGCCGTTTTTCCAAGAATGGCGGCACCATTACCATGGGGTCATCATGTCGCCCCCGCCCTTACTCAGCCTTTGCATGAGTTACCCAGAGGTAACCGGAAGAACTTCCCTAAATTCAAAGGCGATGGCAAAGTGCATCCTGATGAACACATCGCAGCCTTCATTGTTGCATGTGGAGTTCTGGGAGTCGAACATGAAGACGTCTCCGTAAGGCTGTTCGTTGAGACGTTACAAGATAATGCTGCTGATTGGTTCTACCACCTTCGGCCGGGCGCTATCATCATCGATCGGGACACAATGAGAACTCAGTTCAAAAACCGTTTCAAGCCGGCAGAAGATGTACATGCCTTGCTAGCCCAAATCTCTCAGATAAAGAAAGATTCACAAGAGCCCATGAGAGAATTTGTGGCCCGATTCAACAGATCGATCAACAAAATTCTGCAGCTTACCCGAATTGCTGATCAAATTCAAAATGTTTCTTCCTAAATGCTCAATTGCCCAAAGTTAGTTATGCACTAAGAAGGGATAATCTCACAACATTGGTCGAGGATCAAACCTCATTGTTAGTATTAAGGATGACTTGATCATGTCGGGGAAGTTGAGAAGAGACCCTTCCAAATCTAAGTCTGCTGCTTCTTCCTCTTCCACCCCTGGACCTAATACTGATCCATTAGTTCAGAAACTTGCGAATGATCTTATTGCTATAAAGAAACAATTGGCTCAACACGTTCCTTATGCAGACGTTCCAAGGAGGAATTTTCAGCCCAGAAATCATTTTCTTGCTTCTCAAACAAGATTAGCACTTGAAGGACCTCCTGTTAAAGTTCCTGTGAATGCAACTTGTGAGGTTGAAGAACCAGATGATGATGAGGATAATGAAGCTTGCGAGGAGTTTTTGAAGAATTTGATGATGAAGCAAACAAACTTGAGGGATCTCGAGTAAATTTCTTCACCACTGAGGGCATCGATGATGGAGATGATTATGATGAAGTGGTAGTAGAAATGAATAGCGAATCATTCACCATCATGACTCGAGAGCGGATAAGTCGAGGGAGAAAGTGACACACCCATCAAAGAAATCTAAGGAGCATCCGGCAACTATTCCCGTAATTGCAAAAAGAGGATCTCCTATCCCTACTTTATCTACACCAAAGGTGAGTCCTGTCAATCCTACTAGCAAAGTTCCTTCTTTTTCTCCTAAAGTTGATAAGCCTAGAATTTCAAATGATGATGGCCCGTCCACTTCTGGGTCTTTTGATATTATTGATCACTCCGAAAAGACCAAGGTCCAAATCTTAGAAGTTTGAGTATTATCAAACTCATCCCAAATCTTTTGCCAAGATGATTCAATTTGTTAATTCCCATTCCAAGACCACCTCTAAAGGCCTTTTGCCCACTCCTCCTTCTACACCACAGCCTAGCCTGGTAGCACTGTCACCTCACCTAATGACAAGATTAAACCATTTTATGTAACACTTCTTATAGCTGGCCATAGGCTCGAATTGTGTCATAGATTCAGAGCCTCGAAAATTTCATGCCGCCTAAAGTAGCTCATGCCTTAGGCTTGACCCTCACTCGTACTTATGGATCTTGCTACTCTATGGAGAGTAAGGAAGTGCCTCTGGTTGGAAGAATTAAAGATGCACAAGTGGCTTTTGCTGCTTTTCCTGAAAAGAAAGTGTTGGCTACCATCTTAGTAGCAGATATCCCTCCTTCATACGGGATGTTGCTAAGTAGGAACTTCTGCAAAGATGTGGGTGGAGAAATCCAAATGGACTGGTCACATGCACTCATACCTGTCAATGGACACATGAAGAAATTGCTGCCTGAGAAGCAGTCTGAGTATATTGTGCAGAAAACAGATGATCCTAAAGCACAAATACTCTACGAGGATATGGGGCATGGTAACTACATGATTATGTCCCCTGATGAAATCTGACCTCCCAAAGTGTCTCCTAAAGATCCTAATGGGGTTTGGATTTTAGAGTTTGATGGAAGTTGTTCCTCAGCTGGTTCTGAGCCGGTCTCCTACTGGTGTCACTGAAGGAAGCCTACACCCCTTTTCATTTAAGTTGCAGTTCGAGAATACTAATAACACAGCAGAGTACGAGGCTCTCATTCTCGGATTGCAAGTGGCCAAAGAACAAGGTGTAAAGAATCTTCTGGCTCGTGGTGATGCAGAGTTGATTGTAAAGCAGGTCAGAAACCTTTTTCAAGTAAAAAATGGGAGGCTGAAACATTACCGGAATCAGGTTTGGGATTCCATTGAATTCCTTGATGCTTTCTCCATTGAGGCAATACCTAGGGAGAAGAACAGCAGGGCTGATTCACTAGCAGTCTCAGGGTCACTACTGATTCCTCATCCTGATTTCTCTCAGGATAAGTTCACCATTGAGATGGTCCATCGGCCTAGTGTACCTGATAATGCCAATAACTGGCAAGTTTTCAATGATGATCAACATTTTCTTTCCTTCCTGGAACTCAAGGGTAATTTCGAACAACTGTATTTTGAGGGAAGTGACAACCTACCTCGTGAGAGTGTGCCCTTTGACAAAGTAGTCGCCAAGGGAAGAAACAGATCAGATGGATGCATCAATCTCAAAGGAAACAAGATTCCTAAATGATTGGTGAGTTTGGAGGAACTATTTGATAAACATGACAGATATGTGAAGTCTAGAGCTTCTCGGACCTCAAAGAATTAGTGAACATGACAGATTAATATTGGGAGTCCTAATGACCCTAAGCTAGTAAATATTGGAAAATGTTGCACAACAGATGAGAGGAGAAAAGCAATTGATCTTTTAAAAAGGTATAAGGATGTTCTTGCTTATTCTTATGAATATTTGAAAGCTTTCAAACCAAAAGATATGCAAAGACTCTATTCCTCTTAAGCCTGGAATTAAGCCTTTCAAGCAGAAACAGAGGCAATACAACCCCAAAATAGCTGACACCATCTTTCAGGAAATACAGAAGTTGTTGAAGGCTAAAATTATTTTTCCCATTCACCATTCAACATGGATTGCAAATATTGTGCTCATAGGAAGAAAAATGGTGAGATCCGCATCTGTTGATTTCAGAACTCGAATCAGCTTCTTTGAAAGACAATTATCCTTCGCCTATGATGGATCGTGTCTTGCAAGCAAAGAATAAGATCTGAAATGTTATCTATGCTTGATGGATTCTAGGGATATAATCGTGTAGAGGTTGATACTTTGTAGATCAACACAAAATAGCTTTCACTACTCCTTGGGGTACCTTTGCCTACAAGAGGATGCCTTTTGGGCTTATTAATGCTAGTGCCACTTTCCAGAGAGCTATGGATCTGGCTTTTGGAAGTTTGAAAGGGAAGTGTATTGTCATATATCTTGATGACCTGACAGTATTTTCCAAGACAAGAGCGGATCATTTTGATCACCTAGAGACAGTTCTGCTAGAGATGCAGAGAGCATGGAATTTCTTTGAATCCTAAAAAGTCTATTTTTTGTGTCACAGAGGGAAAATTATTAGGGCACATCGTTTCCAAAGATGGTATTAAGATTGATCCTGAACGAGTACAAGCTATCCAACAAATTCCTCTCCCAACCAGCAAAAAGGGCGTGCACTCCTTTGGCAAGATCAATTTTTGAGAAGATTCATTCCTGATTTTGCAGAATTAACTTTGAATATTTCTCAGATGATGAAAGGGAAGCAAACATTTGGTTGGTCTTCTGAAGGAAAGGAATCCTTTGAAGGTATCAAGAGAGCTATTGCTAAAACTCCTGTTTTAGCCTGTCCTGATTTCAGCAAAGATTTTATTATCTATTGCTATGCCACAGATAATACCTTAGCTGCTGTTTTGACTCAAGAAGACTCTAACGAGCATGAGCTCCCAATTGCGTTCATGAGCTATATTCTCGAAGGATCACGAGTTGAAATACACCATGATGGAGAAACATGCTTTTGCAGGTGGTTAAAGCCACAAGCCAGCTTTCACTTTTACATCCTCAACTCTCATTCCATGGTATTGGTCCCGTATACAATCACAAGTCGATTCTCACACAACGCAAGAATTTGGATCCAAGAGAGGGAACTGGGTTGCTAAGGTCCAAGAGTATGACATTGACATCAAACCGACCAAGCTGGTTCGTGGAAAAGGCCTTTGTGAGCTCATTGCTGAAGGAGCCAAACATGAGTTGCTGGAGGAGAAAGTTGACCTTCCTACCATTCTGTTCCTTAGCTCAGTTGATGAATGGTATGCTGACATCACCCATTTTCTCACCTATGGGGAATGCCCCTCTCATTTAACTGCCAAAGAAAAGAGGACTGTTAAATTGAGGTCAGTGCAATATGTATTGTGGGAAAATGCCTTGTTCAAGCGTGGGTTAGATGGGAGATTTTTGAAGTGTGTGGACAAGGAACAACAGAGAAAGTTGCTCTCAGCTTTTCATGATCAGGCATGTGGAGGGCACTATTCATCAATGGTTACAGCTCATAAGATACTCCGTGGAGGATACTACTGGCCTTCCTTGTTCAGAGATGCATCCAAGTGGGTGGATAAATGTGAGGCTTGTCAGACCTTTGTGGGAAGACCTAAATTGGCTTCTTTGCCTCTCAAACCATTGTGATTGAGGAACCCTTTCAACAAAGTGGGGTTTCGACTTCATTGGTACACTTAATCCTGCTTCTAGTGCTGGTCACACTCATGTACTAACTGCCACTGACTATTTCACCAAATGGGTGGAAGCTATTCTAGTCAAGAGTACTACTTCTGAAGTGGTGTGCAGCTTCATCAAAGAGAACATCTTGGTAAGGTATGGTGTACCTAACAAGATTGTAACAGATAATGCCTCGAATTTCTCTTCAACTGAGATAATGGATTTTTGCTATGGGTATGGCATTTCTTTGGCTCACTCTTCAGATTACTACCCTCAGGGAAATGGGCAGGTAGAATCCACTAACAAGAATCTGGTGACTATTATAAGAAAGTTAGTAAATGAGTCTCAACGAAACTGGCACAAGAAGCTCTACGATGCTCTTTGGGCAGACAGGATTACACCAAAGAGAGCTATTGGAATGTCTCCTTTTCAAGTGGTATATGGAGTAGAAGCTCAATTGCCAAGAATGTGAGGGGACCGCCACCTTGCACCTAATGAAGGCCATCAAGATACTAGTTTCGTAGATGCTTTGGACAAGAGAATTATGTACCGCACAAACCGAATGAGGATAGATTGGTGGTTGCTTTGATAGAATATCTATTCACGAAGCGTAAGGTAAAGGTCCTGTTTGATAAGAAAGCTAGGTTCGTAGATTTCCAAGTTGGAGACATCAGTCTTTGTTATGGGATAAAAGGCATGAACCTCGTGGCAGCCATGGAAAATTTGATTCCCTTTGGCTCGGACCTTTCAAGATCGACACTTTCTTTGTAAGCATTCCTTTTATCTTGATTGCATGGATGGTTCTCCTCTCCCACTTCCTTATAGTGGGCAGATACATCAAGTTGTTCAAGTCCTAAGTGATTAGGAGGTCCTTGTATATTCTGCATACGCGTTTTTGCTTTTCTTTCTTTTTGTTTTGGTGTGTTATCCTCTCGTATTGATCTGCTTTTTGACTCCGTTGCCCAATGGATAAGGTAATCGTCCGCTTCCCGAGTTTGTCTAAGTTCTTGCCTTGTCTCATTCCCCTGAATTTATGCCAAGTCATCCCTGTATGGAGCCACCGTTGTCCACTCAAAATTCCCTACTCGATGAAAGTAAAAATTTCAAAATTTTGAGTTTTAGTGTCTTCTCTGTTGTGCTGAAATTGTTGAAGGTCGTGAGATTGAGAAAATCCATAGTTTTGGGTCATTTTGTATGTATTTCGGGCCTGTCGGACATTTTTGTCCCGCGTGTCCCAAGTCCCGAAGTGCGCTCTGTTCCCCGATCACCAAATCCCCGAAGTTGTTCCATTTTCGGGCCCATCGGAACTTTTTGTCCCAAATGTCCCAAGTTCAAATGGGCCTTTTGTTCCATTTTCAGCCGAAACACCCGAACCGCGTACTTCACGCGTTTTCATCCCAAATGTCCCAAAATGCATTTGTGCGTCTCCTCCCTACTTCGCCCGAATCGGCCGAGCCACGTGTTTCGCGCATTCGCGTCTCACATGTCCCAAGCGAACCAAGTGCCATTCATACTTAGTTTTTCCCGCTCTACCCGAATATGTTGCTTGTCAAATTGGTAGATATGAATTTAATGCGCATTGATTTCCTTTCTCTCTCCAAAACGGCTATATAATGGGTAGACCCCCTTTTGCATTTTTCACATCTTTCCTTGCTATCTTTTGCCCGAACCCCGCAATCTAATTTCTTGTGCACATACCCGCTCCCTACTGCATTTCCTTCCCAAGTCTAGATTGCAATTCTCTCTCTCTGATAATACCAATATGAAGATCAAATTCCAGGGACAGGAACAAGTTTCACCACTAGAGTCTGCCATTCTCAATATTGGGGACAGTGAAGCTCGACATCTCGACTTCGGCGATTTTTGGGCGAGGGTGGCAGATGCAAACCCTACACCAATGGCACAAATGATTCACGATAGCGGTTTGGCCTTTGCTGGCGGTTTCCCGATCTCGGTACAGTGTGCTGATACCGTGCTTTCATGCGGAGCTCACTTCGACCCCGCTTCGAGCGAATTGACCAATATACACGGGGAACTCATCACCAAACTGGATGCTGCCACCATTAGCACTGCTCTGAGGATTCCAGAGATGGATAATGCCATAGTCATTTCCCGGGATCAAGCACAGGCCCTGTTCGACCAAGACAGTGACAAATATAAGGCACGAGTGGCGAAGTCCTGGCTGAAGAACCCTAAGAAAGGAGCTTCTCGTCTGACCAAAACCCTTTACGGCAGATTTCAATGAAGAATTGTCCGACTTCATAATTCTGCTGGCTCGGGTTATGGGTTTTCCCTCTACCAATGAATTTCACTTTTGGATGTGCCCGCTCATCAGCATGGTGTGCGAGGGGACGCAGAATATCAACTGGGCAGAGATCATCAGCATGAATTTGGTAGAGAAGCTATCCAATGTACAGCAAACAAAGAAGTTCTACATGACTTCTTATCTGATGTATACCCTAGCAGCGTCACGGCAATGGTTTGGCTTTTCCTACATTGATGCTCACAAAGATGACGCAGTGTATGCCTACTGCCCGCAGTTCACCCTGGAGACCAGCAATCAAAATTTTAGAAGAGTCAATGACGCTTTCACCATGTACGTGGTCAGACTGCTCGAAGGTGATACTGCTAGAAGGTTTTCAGATGAAGCCATGAACCTGATATCGCAATATGGTGCTTATTTCATCCAATTCAGGAAATTTTCTTATATCAGGCTTGCTATGAGAGCACCCCTCTGCGGCTTCCCATGTTCTGCAATGATAAGATGGCTTTGATTGAAGTATGTAGGTAGTTGGACAAACTGCACAGAACCTGCAGGGACAAGAAGATTTCCGGTTTGCACTTTCCCATCTCTTTGGGAAATTACACTTGTAAAATAGCCCTGGACGCACAGAACATAGAGAGAGCCCTGGTTCCTATCACTGTCCATTTCTTCAAGCCAAGAACTTGCTTCGACTTGAAGAAGTTCATTGAGTAGAGCATCAAGATAATCTACCATCATAGGGCGATATACGTAAGACTACCGGGCCGATCGTGCGTATGATTTTGAGGCTAAGAGAAGGCACCGTGTGGCAGGCTCTCCTGCACCGATCCAAGAACTCGGCTTGTACTCAAGTTCCCGAAGGACTCGAGGATGACAATTCTGATCTATACTCATATGAGTATGACAAAGGTGATTAAGCACACCCCCTTGAGGACTTGGATTGGAACAGGAAAGAAAAAGATGATCTGGCTGAGATCCTTGATCCAGTCTTAGTCAGGACTAAGGTCTGGTTTGACAAGAAAGTTCGAGAGCTCAGAAGGCACTCAGGAGAATCCTCTTCCAAGGATGTTTCAACGCCAAGAGAGAGAGCATCGCTATTCCCAGTGTCGAAACACCAAAGTGTAAACCCCACCGCCTCATCAATACAAGGACCTGCAGCTTCCACTCCTTCTTCATCCACTCAAGTGTACCAGAAGAAACTCAAGGAGGTTAAGAAGGAGCCTGTGGAAAGTGACCCTCAAAGAAAGCAGGCAGAGTTGCCTATGGGACCAGAGAACATCATTGTTCTCAGTGAAAGTGAAGAAAGCGAAGTACCAACTCCTGCAAGTGCTCCTGAAGATCCAGCTGATAAAGATAAAGAAATCCAGAGCACTGAGCTTTCAGGTGATGTTGACTCTTCTGCCGCAATTGCCCCAAGTGCCCCACTCACCTCTCAACTCGAGTCAACAAATGCGCGCAGACCTTGAGCGTCATGAGCTCTGTCTCTCTGGTCCCCTTGCCCCTCTCGCTGATTCCTCTTCCTCTTTTGCGTGGGTGCAACCTTTGGTTGACAAAAGGAAGAGGAAATTTTCCTCTCGAAGCTCAGGACCAAATTTTGATGCTGTTGCAGCCTTGTTGGGCACCACTCCTTCTCGTGCCAAGAAAGCCAAGGTTACCTCTAGAATAGTGTCTGATGCTCAAGGTCAGCAATTCCTGGAGATTGCCAAGCCTACAACGGATAAATCAGAGCAGGACTTGCAGGTATCTGACTTAGAGCTCTCGAGAATCCCAATGGGAGAGTCTACCCTTGAAGGTGAAATTCACAACCTCCAGAAACAGATACACAAGAGTCATTGGGAGGGTAGAGAAAGGGCAACAAACTATTGAACAGTTGGAAGAACAGCCCAAGTTCTCACAGTGTTTCATCAAGTCTCTTTTGTCTATGGACAAAGTTTTAGACCCTACCCCATTGACTACTATCCCACCTCCCGTAATTCCAAGCCAAGATGAAGTGCAGAGTATCAAAGATATGCACAAGTATTATGTCTATGGCAGAGCTATTGAAGCCCTGGTGGATGACATGCTTGTTGCTAGATTAAACTTCATCGAAGAAGCTTTCAAACTCCATGAAAAGGTGAGCAATGTGCAACTGAAGCTCTCCTCCACCATCAATATCATGGATAAAGAGCTCAAACTCTGAGCAGCTTTTCATAGTAGACCTCCGCCTCATGGGACAGTAGATGAGAACATTTTGTTGGCAAGTAAAGTCTTTGATGATGTAAAGGATAACTCACCGAAGTCTTGGGTCTACAGCGTGGTGTGGAAGATCGTAGTCCTGGAAGAGGCTTTGGGAGAATCAAGAACAATTGGCGGTATGGGCGAAGCTTTCAAGACACTCGGTTGTCTCGCTTTCAAAGATATACACCGCCATCTTCAAGATGAAACTTCTCTGTGTACTCCTTTCCTTACGCAAGAAATCAAAGCTCAATTCGAGCTTTTTTGTCAAAGATAATTGCTTCAAGGAAAGTTCCATCTCCAAGGATAAAATGAAGGAGATTTTCTCTCTTCAATCTGCCATCAAGAAGCAAATAAAGATTATCATACTCATGTCGAGTTTGATAAAGAGATGGAAAAGTGTCTGGGATTTCGACTCGCCTACGACTAACACGCGGAGTCCCTCATGGCAGAGATATAGCCGAGGCGTTAAAGAAATTTAGGCAACGGATTCTCAAGTCGCTGGGTCCCTCTCGCTGACCGCCACCGCCTTCTACTCCTTATTCTTTTCTCTTCTTCCCTTTCTTTTTCCGTTTTCTTTGTAAGAAGTTGAGGTACTGCGATTGGCGGTCCTTAACTATTCTTTAGTTAAAAGAAACGGTTACGAAGAGTAACTGATTTGTAAGCTATATAATGGCCTTCTTTACGCCATTCTAAAGAGGAAGAACTTGGCTTATTTTCTGAAAAGTGTAAATAGATTATAAAGAAATCAATACAGAAGGACTTTCCCATTCTTTGTCTATCTGATCTCTTTTATTCCTAGGCTTTCATTTATTTTCTTTGTGAAGATCATTTGTCTCAAGTTCGTTAGTCTTACCGATTGCATACTCTTCAACTTTGCAAGCACGGTGATCTTGTATAACCAAGAAGGAACTTTGTGTCCTTGATTAATGAATCTCATGTTATGTTAAGAAACTTTGTGTTCTAAGGAGATGTTATTTACGTAACTTTGTGTCTTTAAATTTCATCTTATTTATTCGATACAAATGATCTTGTTTCAATTCATCGTGACTTTCGCATACATAAAGAATTACTCGATATCTATAATTCGCATGTTGCCTTTCTCGCTCTTTCCCGTACTCTCATTTCCTCAATCCTTTTGTAATTGATGATCTTCATAGAAAACATTTTCGTGATATCCAAGTTTAACCAACAAATCATGTCCTATACATTTGTAAATAAGTTCGTTTCTCGAATAAGGGAACCTCTCCCATTAAAGAGGAGGGACTTCTTATCCCCCGAATCGACTTGCTGCTCTTCGTAAAGTCCTATCTCGATTTTTTGGTGACCACCAATATTTTCATCCTTTGATCTGGCGACTCCGTGTTTTACTCGAGGGAGGAGGGCCCTTGGTGTTGAAGATTCTCAGTTTCAGCTTTTGGAGCAGCAAGGTTTTCCTTTCCCTTCAACAAATAGAAGGACTCGTTCGACAAGCACTCCACCTGTTCAAGACAGAATTCCCATGGGTGGTTTTTCTTCAGAGCCAGCTAGCCCTAATCTTCAAGCTTTGATTCTTGCTGGTGTTGCAGTCCCTCTCCAAGCCGTTTTTCCAAGAATGGCGGCACCATTACCATGGGGTCATCATGTGTCGGGCCCCTGGCCCTTACTCACCTTTTCGTGCATGAATTACCCGAGAGGTAACCGAAAGAACTTCCCTAAATTCAAAGGTGATGGCAAAGTGCATCCTGATGAACACATCGCAGCCTTCATTGTTGCATGTGGAGTTCTGGGAGTCGAACATGAAGATGTCTCCGTAAGGCTGTTCGTTGAGACGTTACAAGATAATGTCTGATTGGTTCTACCACCTTCCGGGCGCGCTATCATCGATCGGGACACAATGAGAACTCGGTTCAAAAAACCGCTTCAAGCCGGCAGAAGATGTACATGCCTTGCTAGCCCAAATCTCTCAGATAAAGAAAGATTCACAAGAGCCCATGAGAGAATTTGTGGCCCGATTCAACAGACTGATCAACAAAATTCCGCAGCTTACCCGACTATTGATCAAATTCAAAAATGTTTCTTCCTAAATGCTCAATCGCCCAAAGTTAGTTATGCACTAAGAAGGGATAATCTCACAACATTGGTCGAGGATCAAACCCACATTGTTAGTATCGAGGATGACTTGATCATGTCGGGAAGTTGAAGAGACCCTTCCAAATCTAAGTCTGCTGCTTCTTCCTCTTCCACCCCTGGACCTAATACTGATCCATTAGTTCAGAAACTTGCGAATGATCTTATTGCTATAAAGAAACAATTGGCTCAGCACGCTCCTTATGCAGACGTTCCAAGGAGGAATTTTCAGCCCAGAAATCATTTTCCTGCTTCTCAAACAAGATTAGCACTTGAAGGACCTCCTGTTAAAGTTCCTGTGAATGCAACCTGTGAGGTTGAAGAACCAGATGATGATGAGGATAATGAAGCTTGCGAGGAGTTTGTGGAAGAATTTGATGATGAAGCAGACGAACTTGAGGGATCTCGAGTAAATTTCTTCACCACGGAGGGCATCGATGATGGAGATGATTATGATGAAGTGGTAGTAGAAATGAATAGCGAATCATTCACTGTCATGACTCGAGAGCAGACAAGTCAGAGGGAGAAAGTGACACAGCCCATCAAGAAATCTAAGGAGCAGTCGACAACTATTCCCGTGATTGCAAAAAGAGGATCTCCTATCCCTACCTCATCTACACCAAAGGTGAGTCCTGTCAATCCTACTAGCAAAGTTCCTTCTTTTTCTCCTAAAGTTGATAAGCCTAGAATTTCAAATGATGATGGCCCGTCCACTTCTGGGTCTTTTGATATTGTTGATCACCTGAAAAAGACCAAGGTCCAAATCTCAGAGGCTGAGTATTATCAAACCCATCCCAAAGCTTTTGCTAAAATGATCCACTTTGTCAATTCCCATTCTAAGACCACCTCTAAAGGCCTTTTGCCCACTCCTCCTTCTACACCACATGCCTAGCTCTGTAGCACCACACCTCACCTAATGACAAGATTAAACCATTTTATGTAACACTTCTTATAGCTGGCCATAGGCTCGCAATTGTGTCATAGATTCAGAGCCTCGATAATTTCATGCCAAATAAAGTAGCTCATGCCTTAGGATTGACCCTCACTGTACTTATGGATCTTGCTACTCTATGGAGAGTAAGGAAGTGCCTCTGGTCGGAAGAATTAAAGATGCACAAGTGGATTTTGCTACTTTGCCCTCGAAAAGAAAGTGTTGGCTACCATCTTAGTAGCGAGATATCCCTCCTTCATACGGGATGTTGCTAAGTAGGAACTTCGCAAAGATGTGGGTGGAGAAATCCAAATGGATCGGTCACATGCACTCATACCGCAATGGACACATGAAGAAATTATCTTGCTGAGAAGCAGTCTGAGTATATTGTGCAGAAAATGGATGATCCTAAAGCACAAATACTCTACGAGGATATGGGGCATGGTAACTACATGATTATGTCCCCTGATGAAATCCGACCTCCCAAAGTGTCTCCTAAAGATCCTAACGGGGTTTGGATTTTAGAGTTTGATGGAAGTTGTTCCTCAGCTGGTTCTGGAGCCGGTGTCCTGCTGGTGTCACCTGAAGGAAGCCTACACCCCTTTTCATTTAAGTTGCAGTTCGAGAATACTAATAACACAGCAGAGTACGAGGCTCTCATTCTCGGATTGCAAGTGGCCAAAGAACAAGGTGTAAAGAATCTTCTGGCTCGTGGTGATGCAGAGTTGATTGTAGAAGCAGTCGAAACTTTTTCAAGTAAAAATGGGAGGTCAAACATTACCGAATCAGTGTTTGGGATTCCATTGAATTCCTTGATGCTTTCTCCATTGAGGCAATACCTAGGGAGAAGAACAACAGGGCTGATTCACTAGCAGTCTCAGGGTCACTACTGATTCCTCATCCTGATTTCTCTCAGGATAAGTTCACCATTGAGATGGTCCATCGGCCTAGTGTACCTGATAATGCCAATAACTGGCAAGTTTTCAATGATGATCAACATTTTCTTTCCTTCCTGGAACTCAAGGGTAATTTCGAACAACTGTATTTTGAGGGAAGTGACAACCTACCTCGTGAGAGTGTGCCCTTTGACAAAGCAGTCGCCCAAGGGGAAGAAACAGATCAGGATGGATGCATCAATCTCAAAGGAAACAAGATTCCTAAAGGATTGGTGAGTTTGGAGGAACTATTTGATAAACATGACAGGTATGTGAAGTCTAGAGCTTCTACTGGACCTCAGCAATTAGCTGAACATGACAGATTAATATTGGGAGTCCTAATGACCCTAAGCTAGTAAATATTGGAAAATGTTGCACAACAGATGAGAGGAGAAAAGCAATTGATCTTTTAAAAAGGTATAAGGATGTTCTTGCTTATTCTTATGAAGATTTGAAAGCTTTCAAACCAAAAGATATGCAGCACTCTATTCCTCTTAAGCCTGGAATTAAGCCTTTCAAGCAGAAACAGAGGCAATACAACCCCAAAATAGCTGACACCATCTTTCAGGAAATACAGAAGTTGTTGAAGGCTAAAATTATTTTTCCCATTCACCATTCAACATGGATTGCAAATATTGTGCCTGTTAGGAAGAAAAATGGTGAGATCCGCATCTGTGTTGATTTCAGGAACTCAATCAGCTTCTTTGAAAGACAATTATCCTTTGCCTATGATGGATCAGGTCTTGCAAGCAGTAACAGGATCTGAAATGTTATCTATGCTTGATGGATTCTCGGGATATAATCAGGTAGAGGTTGATACTGTAGATCAACACAAAATAGCTTTCACTACTCCTTGGGGTACCTTTGCCTACAAGAGGATGCCTTTTGGGCTTATTAATGCTGGTGCCACTTTCTAGAGAGCTATGGATCTGGCTTTTGGAATTTTGAAAGGGAAGTGTATTGTCATATATCTTGATGACCTGACAGTATTTTCCAAGACAAGAGCGGATCATTTTGATCACCTAGAGACAGTTCTGCTAAGATGCAGAGAGCATGGAATTTCTTTGAATCCTAAAAAGTCTATTTTTGTGTCACAGAGGGAAAATTATTAGGGCACATCGTTTCCAAAGATGGTATTAAGATTGATCCTGAACGAGTACAAGCTATCCAACAAATTCCTCTCCCAACCAGCAAAAAGGGCGTGCACTCCTTCTTTGGCAAGATCAATTTTTTGAGAAGATTCATTCCTGATTTTGCAGAATTAACTTTGAATATTTCTCAGATGATGAAAGGGAAGCAAACATTTGGTTGGTCTTCTGAAGGAAAGGAATCCTTTGAAGGTATCAAGAGAGCTATTGCTAAAACTCCTGTTTTAGCCTGTCCTGATTTCAGCAAAGATTTTATTATCTATTGCTATGCCACAGATAATACCTTAGCTGCTGTTTTGACTCAAGAAGACTCTAACGAGCATGAGCTCCCAATTGCGTTCATGAGCTATATTCTGAAGGATCACGAGTTGAAATACACCATGATGGAGAAACATGCTTTTGCAGTGGTTAAAGCTGTCAAGCAGTTTCACTTTTACATCCTCAACTCTCATTCCATGGTATTGGTCCCAGATACAACTGTCAAGTCGATTCTCACACAGTAAGAATTTGGATCTAAGAGAGGGAACTGGGTTGCTAAGGTCCAAGAGTATGACATTGACATCAAACCGACCAAGCTGGTTCGTGGAAAAGGCCTTTGTGAGCTCATTGCTGAAGGAGCCAAACATGAGTTGCTAGAGGAGAAAGTTGACCTTCCTACCATTCTGTTCCTTAGCTCAGTTGATGAATGGTATGCTGACATCGCCCATTTTCTCACCTATGGGAATGCCCTCTCATTTAACCGCCAAAGAAAAGAGGACTGTTAAATTGAGGTCAGTGTAATATGTATTGTGGGAAAATGCCTTGTTCAAGCGTGGGTTAGATGGGAGATTTTTGAAGTGTGTGGACAAGGAACAACAGAGGAAGTTGCTCTCAGCTTTTCATGATCAGGCATGTGGAGGGCACTATTCATCAACGGTTACAGCTCATAAGATACTCCGTGGAGGATACTACTAGCCTTCCTTGTTCAGAGATGCATCCAAGTGGGTGGATAAATGTGAGGCTTGTCAGACCTTTGTGGGAAGACCTAAATTGGCTTCTTTGCCTCTCAAACCAGTCGTGATTGAGGAACCCTTTCAACAGTGGGGTTTCGACTTCATTGGTACACTTAATCCTGCTTCTAGTGCTGGTCACACTCATGTACTAACTGCCACTGACTATTTCACCAAATGGGTGGAAGCTATTCCAGTCAAGAGTACTACTTCTGAAGTGGTGTGCAACTTCATCAAAGAGAACATCTTGGTAAGGTATGGTGTACCTAACAAGATTGTAACAAATAATGCCTCGAATTTCTCTTCAACTGAGATAATGGATTTTTGCTATGGGTATGGCATTTCTTTGGCTCACTCTTCAGATTACTACCCTCAGGGAAATGGGTAGGAGAATCCACTAACAAAAATCTGTGACTATTATAAGAAAGTTAGTAAATGAGTCTCAACGAAACTCGGCACAAGAAGCTCTACGATGCTCTTTGGGCGACAGGGATTACACCAAAGAGAGCTATTGGAATGTCTCCTTTTCAAGTGGTATATGGAGTAGAAGCTCAATTGCCAAGAATAAGGAACTCCAAATTGCACCTAATGAAGGCCATTGAAGATACTAGTTTCGAGATGCTTTGACAAGAGAATTATGTACCCGCACAAACCGAATGAGGATAGATTGGTGGTTCTTTGATAGAATATCCGTCACCAAAAGCGAGAAGGTAAAGGTCCTGTTTGATAAGAAAGCTAGGTTCGTAGATTTCCAAGTTGGAGACACCGTGTCTTTGTTATGGGATAAAAGGCATGAACCTCGTGGCGCCATGGAAAATTTGATTCCCTTTGGCTCGACCTTTCAAGATCGACACTTTGCTTTGGTAAGCATTCCTTTTATCTTGATTACATGGATGGTTCTCCTCTCCCACTTCCTTATAGTGGCAAGTACATCAAGTTGTTCAAGTCCTAAGTGATTAGGAGGTCCTTTGTATATTCTGCATACAACGCTTTTTGCTTTTCTTTCTTTTTTTTTGGTGTGTTATCCTCTCGTATTGGTCTCGCTTTTTGACTCGTTGCCCAATGGATAAGGTACTGGTCTGCTTCCCCTGAGTTTGTCTAAGTTCTTGCCTTGTCTCATTCCTTGAATTTATGCCAAGTCATCCCCAGAAGGAGCCAGCTGTTGTCCACTCAAAATTCCCTACTCGATGAAAGTAAAAATTTCAAAATTTTGAGTTTTAGTGTCTTCTCTATTGTGTTGAAATTGTTGAAGGTCGTGAGATTGAGAAAATCCATAGTTTTGGGTCATTTTGTATGTATTTTGGGCCTATCGGACATTTTTGTCCCGCGTGTCCCAAGTTCCGAAGTGCGCTCTGCTTCCCGATCAATTGTTCCAATTGAAAATCCCCGAAGTTGTTCCATTTTCGGGCCCATCGGAACTTTCTGTCCCCAAATGTCCCAAGTTCAAACGGGCCTTTTGTTCCATTTTCAGCCGAAACACCCGAACCGCGTACTTCGCGCGTTTTCATCCCAAATGTCCCAAAATGCATTTGTGCGTCTTCTCCCTGCTTCGCCCGAATCGGCCGAGCCGCGTGTTTCGCGCATTCGCGTCTCACATGTCCCAAGCGAACCAAGTGCCATTCATACTTAGTTTTTCCCGCTCTACCCGAATATGTTGCTTGTCAAATTGGTAGATATGAATTTAATGCGCATTGATTTCCTTTCTCTCTCCAAAACGGCTATATAACGGGCAGACCCCCTTTTGCATTTTTCACACTGCTTCCTTGCTATCTTTTTCCCGAACCCCCGCAATCTAATTTCCTGCGCACATACCCGTTCCCTACTGCATTTCCTTCCCAAGTCTAGATTGCAATTCTCTCTCTCTGATAATACCAATATGAAGATCAAATTCCAGGGACAGGAACAAGTTTCACCACTAGAGTCTGTCGTTCTCAATATTGGGGACAGTGAAGCTCGACATCTCGACTTCGGTGATTTTTGGGCGAGGGTGGCAGATGCAAACCCTACACCAATGGCACAAATGATTCACGATAGCGGTTTGGCCTTTGCTGGCGGTTTCCCGATCTCGGTACAGTGCGCTGATACCGTGCTTTCGTGCGGAGCTCACTTTGACCCTGCTTCGAGTGAATTAACCAATATACACGGGGAACTCATCACCAAACTGATGCTGCCGCCATTAGCACTGCTCTGAGGATTCCAGAGATGGATAATGCCATAGTCGTTTCCCGGGATCAAGCACAGGCCCTGTTCGACCAAGACAGTGACAAATATAAGGCACGAGTGGTGAAGTCTTGGCTGAAGAACCCTAAGAAAGGAGCTTCTCGTCTGACCAAAACCCTTTTACGGGCAGATTTCAATGAAGAATTGTCTGACTTCATAATTTTCATGGCTCGGGTTATGGGTTTTCCTCTACCAATGAATTTCACTTCTGGATGTGCCCGCTCATCAGCATGGTGTGCGAGGGGATGCAGAATATCAATCTGGCAGATCATCAGCATGAATTTGGTAGAGAAGCTATCCAATGTACAGAAGCAAACAAAGAAGTTCTACATGACTTCTTATCTGATGTATACCCTAGCAGCGTCACGGCAATGGTTTGGCTTTTCCTACATTGATGCTCACAAAGATGACGCAGATATGCTTAATGCCCAGCAGCTCACCCCCTGAGACCAAAGAATCAAAATTTCGTAAGAGTCAATGACGCTTTCACCATGTACGTGGTCAGACTGCTCGAAGGTGATACTGCTAGAAGGTTTTCAGATGAAGCCATGAACCTGATATCGCAATATGGTGCTTATTTCATCCAATTCAGGAAATTTTCTTATATCAGGCTTGCTGGCTATGAGAGCACCCCTCTGAGGCTTCCCATGTTCTGCAATGATAAGATGGCTTTGATTGAAGTATGCAGGTAGTTGGACAAACTACACAGAACCTGCAGGGACAAGAAGATTTCCGGTTTGCACTTTCCCATCTCTTTGGGAAATTACACTTGTAAAATAGCCCTGGACGCACAGAACATAGAGAGAGCCCTGGTTCCTATCACTGTCCATTTCTTCAAGCCAAGAACTTGCTTCGACTTGAAGAAGTTCATTGAGCAGAACATCAAGATAATCTACCATCATAGGGCAGATACAGAAGACTACTGGGCTGACTGTGCAGATGATTTTGAGGCCAAGAGAAGGCATCCGCGTGCGGGCTCTCCCTGCACCGATCCAAGAACTCGGCTTGAATACCAAGTTCCCGAAGGACTCGAGGATGAAAATTCTGATCTATACTCATATGAGTATGACAGTGTGATTAAGCACACCCCCTTGGAGGACTTGGATTGGAACAGGAAAGAAAAAGATGATCTGGCTGAGATCCTTGCTCCAGTCTTAGTCAGGACTAAGGTCTGGTTTGACAAGAAAGTTCGAGAGCTCAGAAGGCACTCAGGAGAATCCTCTTCCAAGGATGTTTCAACGCCAAGGAGAGAGGCATCGGTTCCTAGGTCAGAAACACCAGTGCAAACCCCACCTGCCTCATCAATACAAGGACCTGCAGCTTCCACTCCTTCTTCATCCACTCAAGTGTACCGTAAGAAACTCAAGGAGGTTAAGAAGGAGCCCGTGTGAAAGTGACCTCAAAGAAAGCAGGCAGAGTTGCCTATGGGACCAGAGAACATCATTGTTCTCAGTGAAAGTGAAGAAAGCGAAATGCCAACCCCTGCAAATGCTCCTGAAGATCCAGCTGATAAAGATAAAGAAATCCAGAGCACTGAGCTTTCAGGTGATGTTGACTCTTCTGCCGCAATTGCCCCAAGTGCCCCACTCACCTCTCAACTCGAGTCAACAGCTGCGCAGACCTTGAGCATCATGAGCTCTCTGTCTCTTGGTCCCCTTGCCCCTCCTGCTGATTCCTCTTCCTCTTTTGCGTGGGTGCAACCTTTGGTTGACAAAAGGAAGAGGAAATTTTCCTCTCGAAGCTCAGGACCAAATTTTGATGCCGTTGCAGCCTTGTTGGGCACCACTCCTTCTCGTGCCAAGAAAGCCAAGGTTACCTCTAGAATAGTGTCTGATGCTCAAGGTCAGCAATTCCTGGAGATTGCTAAGCCTACAATGGATAAATCAGAGCAGGACTTGCAGGTATCTGACTTAGAGCTCTCGAGAATCCCAATGGGAGAGTCTACCCCTGAAGGTGAAATTCACAACCTCCAGGAAACAGTCACAAGAGTCATTGGGAGGGTAGAGAAAGGGCAACAAACTATTGAACAGTTGGAAGAACAGGCCCAAGTTCTCACAGGTTTCATCAAGTCTCTTTTGTCTAAGGACAAAGTTTTAGACCCTACCCCATTGACTACTCTCCCACCTCCTGTAATTCTAAGCCAAGATGAAGTGCAGAGTATCAAAGATATGCACAAGTATTCTGTCTATGGCAGAGCTATTGAAGCCCTGGTGGATGACATGCTTGTTGCTAGATTAAACTTCATCGATGAAGCTTTCAAACTCCACGAAAAGGTGAGCAATGTGCAACTGAAGCTCTCCTCCACTATCAATATCATGGATAAAGAGCTCAAACTCTGGAGCAGTTGCATAGTAGACCTCCACCTCATGGGACAGGTAGATGAGAACATTTTGTTGGCAAGTAAAGTCTTTGATGATGCAAAGGATAATTTGTCAAAGTCTTGGGTCTACAGTGTGGAGTGGAAGATCAGAGTCCTGGAGGAGGCTTTGGGAGAACTGAAGAACAGTTGGCAGAAGGGCGAAGCTTTCAAGACACTGGTTGTCTCTGCTTTCAAAGATATACACTGCCATCTTCAAGATGAAACTTCTGGTGTACTCCTTTCCTTGCAAGAAATCAAAGCTCAATTCAGAGCTTTTGTCAAAGATAATCTGTTCAAGGAAAGTTCCATCTCCAAGGATAAAATGAAGGAGATTTTCTCTCTTCAATCTGCCATTGAAGAAGCAAATAAAGATTATCATACTCATGTCGAGTTTGATAAAGAGATGGAAAAGTGTCTGGGATTTTGGACTCAGTCTACGACTAACACGTCAGTCCCTCGTGGCAGAGATATAGCTGAGGCGTTAAAGAAATTCAGGCAGCGGATTCTGAAGTCAGTGGGTCCCTCTCAGTGACCGGCCACCTGTCTTCTTCTCCTTATTCTTTTCTCTTCTTCCCTTTCTTTTTCCATTTTCTTTGTAAGAAGTTGAGGTACTGTGATTGGCGGTCCTTAACTATTCTTTAGTTAAAAGAAACGGTTATGAAGAGTAACTGATTTGTAAGCTATATAATGGCCTTCTTTACGCCATTCTAAAGAGGAAGAACTTGGCTTATTTTCTGAAAAGTGTAAATAGATTATAAAGAAATCAATACAGAAGGACTTTCCCATTCTTTGTCTATCTGATCTCTGTTATTCCTAGGCTTTCATTTATTTTCTTTGTGAAGATCATTTGTCTCAAGTTTGTTAGTCTTACCGATTGCATACTCTTCAACTTTGCAAGCACGGTGATCTTGTATAACCAAGAAGGAACTTTGTGTCCTTGATTAATGAATCTGTGTTATGTTAAGAAACTTTGTGTTCTAAGCAGATGTTATTTACAGAACTTTGTGTCTTTAAATTCCATCTTATTTATTCGATACAAATGATCTTGTTTCAATTCACTGTGACTTTCGCATACATAAAGAATTACTCTGATATCTATAATTCTGCATGTTTCCTTTCTGCTCTTTCCCGTACTCTCATTTCCTCAGTCCTTTTGTAATTGATGATCTTCATAGAAAACACTTTCGTGATATCCAAGTTTAACCAACAAATCATGTCTTGTACATTTGTAAATAAGTTCGTTTCTGAATAAGGGAACCTCTCCCATTAAAGAGGAGGGACTTCTTGTCCCCTGACTGTTGCTCTTCGTAAAGTCCTATCTGACGACCAACGGGGTAAACCAGAAGAAATGTGTCCTGAAAGGAGATATGTTTGGTGTTTAAAGGAAATTTGAATTGGATAAAGAAATGTGCACAATGTTAGGAGAATTGTATGTTGGTTGCAAGGTGCACACATGAAGAGTGGAAAAAAATGATATCACACAAAGTGAGAAGGATGGTGATAATAAGGAAATTGCTCAAGATCGAAAAACCACGTGTGAGGAATGGTCTCACGGTGTAATGCAAGGTAGGAAGTGCGATTGTGAACTACTTAGTATAAGGCATAGAGGATTATGTATTATGGTATAGGGAATCACGCGTGGGGAGGTCTATGGCAAAACAAAAAGGATCAAGATCCATTTGAGACATAGAAACCCCAACAAAAGAGGGCCTAGAAGCCGAGAATAGGAAGAGGACCAGTTACCCATTTGAGACATAGAACAAAATCCAAGAGTAACCCCAATAACAAACTTAAGGAAGAAGAGCAAAGCGGCAAAAAAAAAAAAAACAAAAAAATACAGAGAAGCGCAGCAAGAGTATCCACAATTACTTCGTGGCGGCTTTGTCGATTCTAGTTTTGATATTCTACCAAGAGGTGAACATAGCCAAAGTCATCATGTGGGTAGAGTCAGTAACATCCAGCTGTTCAATGGTCCTTTTGCTTTCCTCTTCCGTACCCCAAAGAGTTTCTGGAATTCCACTGAGATTAGAGACACTGCGGACATGTTGCTCAATAAACTCTTCAATTGCATTAAAAATAGCCATATTATGATCATGGCGAGTCTTGGTCTTCCCTAAATGGTTATCTAAGGAGTTCAGCTTTTTGTATATGTCTTCAACATTTATTATCAATGACAGCCTCCTCCTCCTTCTTCCTCTTACCTTTTTGCTTTGTCAAGTTTTTTACCTCTTCTTTCAACAGCATCATGTCGGCTTCTAAGGCTTCCAGCCTTGTTTTGGAGCTCTCAATGCGTGCCTCCTATGTGAACTAGTACTACTAATATGCAGGAGGTTATGGGAAATTTCTAACTCCTGAGGAACATTCCCCACAACAGGGGTATCAAGGTTCAGCCTTCTAGAAGACCTAGTAACAGGTCTGGACGAAGTGGAAGTGAAGGGGGTGGGAGAAGGTGGTGGGGGATGATAGAGGGAGCCGAGAAGGTAGGCAGAGGGGTGACAGCAGTGGTGGTGGGGGCAGAAGGTGAAGAAATGGGGCTAGTGGTAGCTGCGCTGGGCAGAGGAGGAACAGAGACAGGGGAGGAAGGGATACCAGGAGACCTAAGAAGACAAAGCTTATGCAACAAGAAGATGAGACCCTGATGCAGCGGAACCACACGTGTATGCTTTTGAAACTCCAAAATGGAGCTCAAGAGAGTTAAGTAGATAGTGAGGGAAGCATACCGTGAAACTCCTGCGTGGAAGTGATTGAGGAATACAAGATGCTTAGAGGGCACAGTGACGAATCTCCCCTCCAAAGAAATGTAACGCACCATCATGTGGGTGACCTCGTCAAAAGGCGGAGGGATAGAACTGACCTGTAGGCCCACCGTGACAAAGATCAGCTTCTCATTACCCTCAACAAACTTCCTCTCCTCAGCACCTCTGTCAATCCTTTTATTAAAAAAATGGTACCCATCCATGCCAAGGCCAGTAGCCTCGGCTATTAACTCCTCAGTGATCAAAATCTTCGCCCTCCATAATCCACAATGCGATCCTTCCAATCCTTCACAAAATGAATGGAAATACTTTGGTCATGGCCCTGAATCTTCTCAATAAAATTAGTGATGCCTCCTATCTGAGAAGATTCCAAAGTTCTTCATTACTTTTCCATTCCGGATCCACGTTGGGCTCTATCTGGCAAGGGGCTCCTCCCATAATCACCGTGCCTAAGTGTATGCAAATAAAATTTTCAAAATCCTTATGTGGAGGTCTATAGCAGCCACGTAGATGCCAGTCCGTCTTTCACTATTAATTTCGCACGATGAGAATGATCACTAGGATAGCCATTGTTGTTCCCACGAATACCTGAGTAACTGCTGTTATGTACCTGGGAAAATCCGCATGTGTGAACTTTAATCCTTTTAGTAGCCCACTCCAGCTCATCATCATCCTTATTACTGACTTGGAAATCCAGTAAAGTCCTGTTTAAAAGCTATTGAGAGCTCAATATTTCCACATGCGCGTCTTTATATTCTTCATATATATCCACTTTAAGGTCTCATTATACTTCATATAACCTTGATTTCCCATCAAGATTTGCTTGAGTGTGTTTTAAAATCAGCACGTGTGGGAGTTTTATTATTGCAGTTCCACTCCCAATGCTCATATCTCATACCCCGAATTTGCATGCTCATAAGTATCCACTTGTATGCTACTTTGAAGTTGTTCAGGCATGTTATCTTTATTATCCCAAATCATGTGATTAACATTTATGCCATAATTAGCCAATGCATCTGCCACCTTGTTACCCTCCCGGTAAGTATGCTTGATCTGAATGTTATTGAAGGTTTGGCAAATACTTATGGATTCCAAGATGAAATCCTTGATGTTCCAACTTGGAGGAGAACACTGATTTAGATGATTAATAATATTAAGTGAGTCCCCTTCAAGAATAAGGTTTTGGATATTATGAGTCTGAGCAATTCTAAGACCCCATAAAGCAGATAATGCTTCAGCAAAATGATTAGTTTGAATTCCCATTTTTCCAGCATACGCAGCAATCAAACTACCTTTATGATCCCGGATCACTCCACCCCGCCGCAATTCCAGGGTTACCCTTAGAGGCCCCATCAAAATTCAACTTATACCAGTTAAGATCAGGAGGATGCCAATGAATCAAAGATCTATCAATACTATTACCGAATTATTCCAGATATTGTTAGCTCCAATCTTCCAGTGGGACAAGATATGTTCTTCATTTTCTAGATAACTCTTGTTCTTGGGGGGTTTAAATCTAGCAATATTTTCTTTAATATCATTAGAAATTTTACCAATACTGAGCTTAAAATTCTATGTTTTATTTCTAAAGATAATATCATTTCTATCTTTCCATATCCTCCAAATAATATGAGGAATAACTAGATTCCAGAGCCTTCTAACAACACAATGTTTATAGGGTGGGCTCCATTGGGTCCAGAGCTGACTGAAATCCTTCGGAATCACCCAAAAAGCTTTAAAATTAGAGAGGACAAACTCCATATTCTGGTAGCATAATCACAATGGATAAACAAATGACTGATATCCTCAGAGTCTTTTTTACAAAGATGACATCTATTAGGCATTATGAAACCCTTTCTTATCAGGTTGTCAGTGGTAAGAATTCTACCTCTGAGAGCCAGCCAAAAGAAAAATTTATTTTAGGTGTTAACTCAGTCATCCAAATTCTACTCCATTTAAACTCAGTTTGACTATTGTCGAAGAAAGTATTATACCCAGTTTTGACAGAGTAGTCCCCATCAATAGAATTACTCTAGACCAATTCATCCTTAACATCCAGCTGACTTAAGGGAATAAGATCTAACTGATCTTGAAGGGAGGAAATATTTTGGATCAGATCATCTCTCTCCACAGAAAGTTTTTTCCATTTCTTATTGTTGCCATTTCTCTCAATATAATCCTTAATTCTAGTGCCATACTTGTTTTCAAGACTGTCTTTGACCATCCCAAATCTGTCCATAAGGCTTCCATTAAACCAGTTATCCTCCCAGAATTTTATATCACAGCCATCTCCCACTTTCCATTTACTACCTTGTTTAATGAAATCTCTGCTCTTTACTAAATTATTCCAAAAAATGGAACCATAGGGAAGGTGCTCATCATGAAGAAAAGAAAAGATAGCTTGTTGATTAAGGTATTTAGCCTTAATTAAATCTATCCATGGTTGCTTCTCAGAAAGCATTCTCCATCCCATTTTCACAATGAGAGCCTCATTCATTTTCTTGATGTCTTTTATGCCCAGTCCTCCTATAGATTTAGGAGTACAAACCTTATCCCAAGCAACTAAATGAAATTTAAACTTCTCCTCCATGCCCTGCCATAAGAAATTTTTTTGAATCCTCTCAATTCTTTCTCTGAAGGTAGCAAGGGATCTTATAAAGAGACATGATATAGATAGGCAGATTTTGAAGAGTGCTTTTTATGAGCAGGCACTTACCAACACTAGATAAAATGGCTCCTTTCCATCCAGCCATTTTTTTTTGAAATCTCACCAATAGATCATCCCACACCTTGTTAGAGACTTTTTTAGTGCTGAGAGGGAGCCCTAAATAAGTGGCTGGAAGCGCACTTATTTTACAGCCCAAAATTTTAGCAATTTTAAGTTGTCTTTCCTCAGGAGTGTTGAAGAAGAAAATGGAGCTTTTATCATAATTGATCTCTTGCCCAAAAGTAGACTCGTAAAGTTACAGAATAGCCTTGATAGCCTTAGCTTCAATGATAGAAGCCAATAAAAGGAGGATTGTATCATCCGTGAATTGCTGATGAGAAGCAACTTGACTGATGGAAGTGGGCTTTGAGCCTTTCAAAAGACCGTCAATGACTACTTTACCAATAGTTCTACTAAGACTGTCTACCATAAGAATGAAGAGCAGGGGGGAGATGGGGTCCCCTTGTCTTAGTCCTCTACTACTTGTGAAAAAGCCCACTGGCTCCCCATTAACCACCACAGAGAATCTGACCATAGAGATACAAGCCTTAATGATTTTCCTGAATTTGGCCGAAAACCAAATTTAATTAAGATTTTGTCAAGAAAAACCCAAGAGACCTTGTCAAAGGCTTTATTCATATCGAGCTTAATCACCATATTCACTTTTTTATTATTCTCCATAGAATGTATGGTCTCATGAACCATAATCACTCCATCTTGGATAATCCTACCTTTAATGAATCCACTCTGCTGCCTTGAAATTAAATCATTCATAATGCATTGAAGCCTGGTAGCAATGATTTTGGTAAAAATTCTGTAGATAGCATTCACAAGGCTGATGGGTCTAAATCTTTGAAGTCTTTCACATCCATTTTTTTGGGGCCAAGCACAATGTGGGTGTTATTCAGCTCTTTCAAAAGAACTCCAAGTTCAAAGAATTCATTCACCGCTCTGAGAATATCATCCGAACAAATTTCCCAAAATTTCTAAAAAAGTTGATGGAGAAACCATCCGGGCCTGGAGCCTTGTCGCCTTCTAGAGTAAACACAGCTTTTTGCAGCTCTTCAAGCGTGACAGCTTTAGTGATATCTTTATATCTCTGCTCCTCAATTTTGTCTTGGGGAATAGCCTCCAACATGAAAGAATTTGCCTCAACATTAAAGATATTCCTCTCATTAAGAAGTTTTTTATAGAAATTTAGAGCTTCTTCTTTGATGCTATTGGGATCTTTTATAATATTTCATTACTTTTAGCCACTTCCATGATCCTATTACAAGCTCTGTGCTTCAAAGTGGTCATATGAAAAAACTTCATATTCCTATCTCCTTCTTTAAGCCAGATAGCCCTCGATTTTAGTCTCCATAAGGATTCTTCTCTGCTATAAATAGTATGCAGCTCTGAGAGAATATTCTTTTCATCAGTTTGGTCTTCAATAGATCTCCCCATTGTATTCATTTTGATTTCCAGATCCTGAAGCTTTTGTTTTAACTTCTTTTTTTATCAAACACATTGCCAAAAACTCTTTTATTCCAGATTTTGACTTGTTTTTTAACATTTTTGAGCTTTTGAATCAATCTAAATTGAGCAGTGCCTTCACCATTCCAAACCCACCACTCTTTAATTTTTTCATAGATGTTGTCATGCTCCATCCACATCTTTTCAAATTTGAATGAGCTTCTGATGGGCTTAGTCCAATTAAGAAGATTTAAAGCAATCGGATTGTGGTCCGATCCAATTCTGGGCAGGGAAGAGAGGTGGAAGTCTTGATTGAGAATCCAACTAGCAGAAATTAGGGCTCTATCCAGTCTAACCTAGATAAGATATTTTCCCAACCTTCTGTTATTCCAAGTGTATTTATTCCCATGTAGATCCACATCTAAGAGATTAAGCTCAACAATAAAATCAGCAAATTCCTCCATACCTGTGGAAAAACTAGAGTTTCCTCCATATTTTTCATCTGGGTTTAGAGGAGAGTTAAAGTCACCCATGATAAGCCAGTTAACTGTACTGTGTTGGTTTCTAAAGATCTTAAGATCAGACCAAAGTTTACGTCTCCCACTAACCGTATTAGGGGCATAGATATTAGAAAGGATCCATTCACCATTATTCTCAATAGCATGAAATTTAATAGCAAGATGATTAGTGCTAGCATTAAGAACCATACCAGTACAGTGCCTTTTGTCCCAAAGAGTAGCCAGACCTCCAGAGGCTCCCTGAGAGTCCATCACAGCCATTTCAGAGTTTTCCCAAAAACTCTTTTTATTAATTTCAAGGATCTTAGCTTTCATCTTAGTTTCCTGCAAAATCAAAATACTAGGACTACTAGAGTCACGTAACTCCTTAATGATTCTCTGTTTGGAGTTTCCATTTAGACCTCGGATGTTCCAAGAGATAATCTTCATTTGGAAGGAGTGGGAGTTGGGATTTCCTGATGGCTCAATTGACGTTGAATGCCATCTGCAATGTCTCTCTCTGTTCTCTTGGATCTAAGAGCCTTTTTTGAGGGCCTTCCTCTTTTAGAGCTACTTCCAAAATCAACTAGTCTTCTTGCAGAAGATCTAGTAGTTCTGGATGTTGAAGTTTCCCAGTTGTCCATTTTCTTTTTCTTATCACTGTAGAGTGATTCTGGGATCTTTTCAAATCCTTTCATTCTCTTTTTTTTTTTTAAATGACCTTTATGAATCCAGAAGTAAGCTCCTCATCTTCCTTGAATGGCGTTACTTCTCCCTCTTCTTGCTCTTTCTGATTCCTGTCAATAGAATGTGGATTTGCTGATCAGTTGCTGAAGCAAGTAGGTGAAATTATTGGTCTTTGCTTGAAGCAAGGAGGTATATCTGTTGATATTTTATCATCGCCCCTTGGAGTGTTTTTCGCCTTGTTTCTTTAGAACCCATGTTATCCTTGCCCAATATTTCCTCAATGATGCACAAAGAGTTATCTATCTCAGCTTCCTTATTGTCCAGGGCCTGATATAGATCATTAGGGATGATATTTATCTTTACAGATCCTTCTTCTTCGTCCACCTCCATAGTCATCTTTATAGGATTTTCTAAGCCTTCTTTGAAAGGTGCTGCATGTAAAGTTATTGCTGGGGTTTTTGGATGCCAGACCAAATGTTTTCTTATTGAAGTTCTAAATCCCCTTTTTTTTCCTTTTTATTGTAGTTCAACTCAGTTTGGTTAGGGACCTTGTCTTCTCTTCGCTATCAATGTCAAGATCCCTGCATTCCTTTCTCAATTCTAAGTCACCCACAGGTTGTTCAATCTTTTTGTGTATATCCTCCTCTGTAGGGATCTCCTTTTTGGGACAATTTTTGGTGAAGTGTCCTATGTGATGACAATGCTTACACCTTAAATGAAATGTTTCAAATTTGATTTTTTGAATCCACATTCCATACTTGGATTTCAAGATGATGTGCTCCGGTAACTCCTGTTCCATTTCAGAAGAAATGCATAAACGAGCAAAAGCAAGTCTGGATCTGTTTCTCGTGGGCCCATCCAACCTGAATCGAGTGCCTATGGACTTAGCAATGTTTAGAAAAATTTCATCATCCCAAAATTGTAATGGTAGCCCAGGGAGTCTACACCAGATTGGAATGGTGTTTATATTTTCAATGTTAGGGTCAAACCCTGGATACCATTTTTTCAAAAATAGGCCCATATTACCCAGCCACCACGGTCCTCCCAGAAGCACCAATTCCAAATCAGTCTGCTAATTAAATTTTTCCAAAAAAAAACCCCGAGGCATGATGGTAATACTCAGATCCCCCTTAGGTTTCCACTTTCTCAGAGCCCATTTTCTAATAAAATCAATATTAGGTCTAGAGCCTAGAAACTTACCAACAAGGGAAAGATTCACTTTGCTCAAATCCCTATTAACGCAACCATCTGGGACCATCAGGTAGGTAGCACCTTCATTGTCCTTTTCCCACGTGAACTGTCCTCTTTCAGGAGACTGTGGACCCACTTTTATGTTAGGGTTTTGAAGAATCTTATTCCAGGCCAAAGGTGTGGATCCCAGTGCGTCCGCTTTTACAGTTTGCATCTTTTCATCCATCTGATTCTGGTCAGAAAGTAGCCTTTCCTCAGCAAATCTTGGCCTAGAACATAAACATTCTGTAGCCAACACTGTAGAAACCACGCTTATTGTACCTTCATCACTTTCTCTATCGCTCGCTTTCTCCATCGCTATATACACAATTTAATGTAGTATAAATTTGAAAATATATAAAAGAGTGTCAAGGTAAATTCATTTTTACCTTACTGCAAGAATGAGTGCAAGGTAAATTCATTTTTACCTTACCTTGAGAAGAACTTGTGCATTTTCAGTTTTGAGTGAATTTGTGTGATTTCTTGCAAGAATGAGTGCGAACGGCAGTGAACCAGTTGGATTAAAGATATGGTGAGTGGAAGAGCGCATTCGAAGAAATTTTGAGGCTTGGGGTGACGTGTAAGCTTTGTTGTACAAGTCAAGTGCTATTATGGATAGGGTTTGCTTTTTTGGCTAGGGTTTTGAGTTAGGGCACGAAATTGTGGAAAGATCATAAGATAAAGAGAATAGGTGACACAAAAAGTTTGAAGTATTAAATTCATGACACCTAAATCTTGTGAGGCATAGCAAGGTATTAGTATTAAAGATTAAATTAAAGCATGTGATGGCACCAAGGAAGGAAGCAATCATATCTCCAAAGGGGAAACGAAAGGGTAAGGGAAAGGAAAATCTCATAGCTAAGGATACACAGAAGAGTGCTACTCTGAAATGCAGTATCCGGATGGGGTACTTATGGGGAAATATTGGGTCTCACATGTGTGTAAAATGGTAGTTAGTGATTACAACCATCGCACTAATGTGAATGTGTGCAAGATTCACACGAAACTAATTCTAAAAACATAGGAGAGAACAACAGATGATAACCATGTATATGATGGTAAAGGGCATATGAGTGTACCATACAAGAAGGAAGAATGCATTGCGAGATACAATTACACTTGCACACCCAAACTTGGTCACTCAAGTTTATCCCACATATGAGTCAGCCCTACATTTTCTGGAAGACTTGGCATGCATGATTACACATGAGAAGAAAACTCTATCCTTAGAATCAGTAGAAGAAGTACTGCATGACATGGAATATATGGAAGCACACCTTACGCAGTATGATGTCTTGTGGCAATCTAGGTTAAAGTGGTTACATAAGTATCAAAAATTTTATATGATCACCGTGAGGACTTCGATCATGTTGTGGATTTACTTTTTGTTAGGGATGAATCATAGTTAAAAGAGTTCTAGGCTAAAATTAAAAGTAATAGCACAAATTAAGAAAATATATTGGTCGAGGTAGAGCAGAAGAGGGAAGTAACAAATATGTTAAAAACCTCACTCAAGGACAGGTTGAAGGAACTATTCCCACAAATCACTTGTAGGATGGATACATTGAACGGAGCAGAGAAGTGGTGGGACCGTGATTGAACAATCAAGGGTAATATTAATGATTTGACCCCTGCATAAGACCACGGGATTATTGTTCATGTGTCAATGTAGCGAGCAAGTAACTAGAAGGGTGGAAGGAGCTAGAGAAAATATTGATTAAGGATTTCCCACCATTCTTCCACCCAAGGAGACATGATTCTTTTTGGGTGCAAGCCTTATTCTTTATTCTTTCATTATTTGATTCATGATGAGTACTCTATAATTATTTTGAGAAAAATATTTAGTGTTTCCAAGGATGGAAAACATACCTAGTGTGGGGTAATGTTGGGATGAGAAAATGACTAAAACAAGTAGGAATGTGCGCACATGCAAGGAAGTAGATGTAGCACACGGGATGGTGAGTATTGTTTCACACGGACTGCGGGAGAATAGATAGGTTGATGACTAATCCATTTTCCAAGGATAGGCTAAAAATAGACTTGGAGTGCTCATCACGCAAAGGATACCTTGACAATCAAGCATTAGTTATTTTTGGAGAATGCACATGCATGTTATACCTATGCATGGAGGATATTATTGGGGTTAGATAAAGTCTTATTTATAGGATAGTCTATTAATAGATGATGTACAAAAGCATGCATATTATCTATTTTGAGCACACCTATTATTAGGGAGTACATAGGTGATGAAAGGAAAGTCCCCACCTCTATATATATTTATGGTACTTCATTGTATAAGACACCCATGATGTAGTAGTGTTATGTTGTCTATTATACTGGCACGCACAACTCTATGGACACATGTTTTGGATGTTATGTGTCAGCTTCCAATTATGTAGTTATTTCTATGAATTAATGGATAACTTTGGTTGGATTATGGTCATTGATGTGTCTAAATATGGAGATGTGTTCTTACAATTGATCTTAGTTGTTATCTAATCTATTATGTTTCCTTATTACATGTGTTTCCTTATGCATATTGTCTATTTTGAGCACACCTATTATTAGGGGAGTACATAGGTGGTGAAAGGAAAGTATCCACCTCTATATATAATTATGGTACTTCATTGTATAAGACACCCGTGATGTAGAAATGTTATGTTGTATGTTATACTTGGTATGCACATCTCTATGGACACATGTTTTAGATGTTATGTATCGCTTCCTTGTAGTTGTTTCTATGAATTAATGGATAACTATGGTTGGATTATGGTCATTGATGTTTCTAAATATGGAGATGTTTTCTTATATTTGATCTTAGTTTTTATCTAATCTATTATGTTTCCTTATACATGTGTTTCCTATATTATTTCATGATATTATGCAATGTTTTGTACTTAGATCGTTGCTTTGATAATGGTTGTTATGGATATGTATGCTAACATCTTGATAAGCAAGCACAAAGGAGGGACTTGATAGCTACGCGTGCTTTGGGTGAGCATTCAAATCTGTCTAAATGAGGTGTTAGTGTGCATAACAATTGTGTGAGCAAATCATAGACTACACTCTTTTCTCAACTTGTATAGGATTGATAAAACCTTGCAACTCAAATTTACACTCAGATTTCTTTACTTGAATCAATTAGCTCATCACTAAAATTTTTAGATACTAACAAGACATGACCCATTTCTTGATCACTCAGTATTTTATGAACATTTTTAATGGCTTCATGATAGGGAGATTATCATGGTTATCTTGGACTTCTATGTGATAACATCATTAACAGTTTGTCTTGGCATTGACTTGACTTTCTCAATGCTTTAGCTATGTACAAGTATTCTTCTCATCACCATCATGGAGATTTTCAGTCTTTGATCCATCTAGCATTAGTTATATTATCACCTTTTTACACCATCTTTACTTCACACCCATTGTTCATATCTTTATACTTAAACGCAACCACATGACCTTTCTCCTCACTTTTACATTTCCTTTATTATGTTTCTTGATGAACCTAGTCTTAAAATATTATATTGAGTCTTCATCCAAGATCTTGATGACATATCTAATTGAATTTGAATTCACTCATACAAGTGTGAGGTGTTATCAAGGGCATGATCACATTTGATTCTTAAGCCAGAAAATTTTTCCTCCTTCATTGAGTTTTAGATAACCTTGAACAAATTTTATGACCAAGGCTATTTCTTACACAGGCTTCAGTACATTAGGACTATCCCAAGTGAATTCACACTTTGAAGGCTTAATGTGGAGGAAATATAGACCATCACAACACATTTATACTTCTTATTAAATATATTTATGCACACAACACAAGATGGCCTTTGATAGCACACAAAATGATGACAAAGCAGACCTTTTCAAGGATTACTTTGTTTATGGTTCCGGTTTTTGACAACTTGATGAATGTGTTGGGTAATCAGAATATAATTGATCAATATTTATTGAAGACAGGCCAATAACTATTCAAGGACATAACCATGGGATTATTCCATATCCTATATGCAACCTACTCAAAATGATTCTTTGGCAACACATACCAAAGATGGAATTATGGACCTTTGGACTAGATTTACAATATCTTATCAACTTAGATAGACACATAGAATCTTCAAGCATCTTGTACACACTAATCATGTACCATGACATCATGAATAATATTAGCACATACCTCTTGACTTTTTACTTGAAACCTTGGATGACTACCATACAATGTGACATCATACTCCTTGAATGAAGCTTGATGAACTGAATTTGGGGAACTTGATTTTCTTGCTCAAAAACATCATGGAGAGGAACCTTCAAACCTTAATCATCTACAAAATAATAAGATACTTTTAACTTCATATCTTCTATATTTTGAGAGTTATTTCTTTGAGGTGGAAAAAGATGATAAAGACCTTCAAAGAAACCATATGATTCCTTTAAGTGATACATGCCTTCCAGAATATTTTGGAAGACATTTCATGCTCCTAAGAGAAGTAGAACAACATGAAGCCCTCAAAGGATTCTAATGACTTCACATTCCCTTATCTCTTGCAAACTGATTTGATGATTCCTTTAAATAGTTGCCTAGGAATGATGCTCTCCTGAGTTTTGTTCATTAAGCACATATGGTTCTCTTCATACATGGGCTTATCATTTACTAAATCAAGAACACCTCTCATAAGGCTTGATGGTTGATTGGTCTTGACTGATCCAACTTCCTTATTCTTATCTTTGTCTATGCATTCTCTCACCTCAATTGATCTTAGCTCTTTATTTGCTAGTTTTGATTCTTCATTAGATGTTTCTATACGAGTAACCTTGACTTCATCCTTTCTCTTATAGATGATCTTCCTCTTATTACATTGTCTTGCAAAGTGACATGTTTTGTTACACTTAAAGCATACAAGATGACTCTTGTCTCTAGATGCCTCCTTTATCCAATCTTGCTTCATAGGCTCTTAAGAACAGAATTTTGTTATGTGACCCCTCTCATGGTAGTTGAAACAAACTCTATTCTTTTCATATTCAATCCTACAATCTCTCCATGGGTGTTCTTTGTCTACTCTCCTTATACAATCCCTAGCTCTATGTCCAAATACATGACATGAAAACAAACTCCATGGAACTTACCTAGGAATCTCCTTGCATTTGGTTTCCTGATGGTCTTCTTTTGTCCTTGATATGATACATGGATTGACTCACCCTTCAACTCCTTTTTCCTTTCTTGTTCTAGTTCCTCTCTTAGTGTCTTCAATTCTACATTTATTTTATCACATTCTTCAGCCTTAGATTTGATAGTTGCTTTACATGGCTCATGACAAGATTCATGCTTCAATTCATTCTGATTTTCTTCACTTTTGAGAATCAGACTTGATCTATCATTAGGATGTTTTTGTTTGTTTAGAAAATCATCAAGGATGTTTTAGCCTTCCTCAATTATTTGATACATCATCAATTTACTTGTGGTTTTTTCTAGCTCATCCTTTAGAGTCTTCAATTATTCTTCATGTTTGAGACAAGATTTTTCCTTAACACTTAGATCTTTTGACAACTTACTAACAACTAATGTCACCTCTTTGATTTCTTGAAGATGATTTGTTTCCATGAAATTGATTTCAGTCTTTAACTCATTTATCAGGGCTTGTTCAATTGCATACTTCTTCTTCAATATTGTTTCATCTTGACCACCCATGTTTGTGCCTTAAGGACCTTCTCTTAAGTTGTTAAAATTTTACCAAGAGAACCAGCTTTGATACCAATTGTTAGAGATTCTAGCACCGAGAGGTGGGGTAAATCAATGCTCTTTACAACTTTTTATGCAAATTATAGTGATTCAATCAATTAGACTTTACTATCTTAATCACAATAAGCATGAGAATTCAACCATGAGAGATAAATATGAATAAACACACATAAACACATTAGAAAACAAGATTTAAGGTGGGAAACCCATCAAGGGACAAAAACCCACAGAAATCAGAGAACTAACTTGGAAAAAATGTCCTATAATGTGTTAGAACATAATATTAAGTGCTTATAATGTTTATTTTATAATTAAATAATTTAGAATATAATTAATATTCTTAATTATTTAATATAAACTTTAGATTATGTTTTATTAGTTATTTAATAACTAATTAATTTAAACCGGGGTACACACCCTGTCACTTAATTGTTCATGACCCTTGGGGTCATTTAAATATGGTCGTGGGCCATATTTTGTTTATTTGTGTGAGGTGAATTATACAGGAGAGAAGTACTGAGGAGGGATAATGCTTTCCTGTAAAAGTTTCTCACATTATGGAAATTATTTTCTCTATGGTTTTTCCCCAGGGGTTTTCCACGTTAAATTCAGTGTTCATGTGTTTTTACTGTGTGATGTATTTATTTATGGTTTACATTAATGTTTTGGTAAATGTTATAAATCATAATTTAATGTGGTTAATTAATCTATCCCTCGATTTGACATGGTACCAGAGCATGTGTATTTAATTATATTTTTAATTAACCAATGGATGTGTCTGTTCGGGTGGTTGGGTGGTTAGTTTGGTAGAAAAATTAATTTAAACCCCCTTCCCTCCGGGACATAGATTTTTAATATTGTGTGTGCACAGGTGAAAGGGATTTGGAATAACATTTACCTGCACATGAAATCACATACGAGAACACAAATAAGGGTTAATTACTATATGAAATATTTTATATTTTTCTATAGTTTTAAATGTGTGCAGGATAAATGTTTTCAAAGGTAAATTCAAGAGTAAATGAAGGAAGGAGACAAGTTTCAAAAACTAGGATTTAAAATTATTTCATTACACTGGATGAAATAGATTGTCCCCTCTGTAAAAATTCAATGTTACCTATAATCACACATGGATTCGAAAACTCCTTGCCCTAGTAAAAATTCATTTATTTATTTTAACTTGGTTTATGTCCTTTGGACCCCCTTTAATGAGGGTTGCCTTCATTCTTTTTTCCTAACTATATAATACTATAGTTTATAATTTTATAAGGTGTGTTCTATAGTTTAATATAAACTATATAATAAAAACCTTATTTTATAAGGTTTATATAAGATATACTATATATGTTAATCTAAATAGAAACTATACTAAAAAATTTATATTATGTAAACTATAATATAACCTATTACACCTATGATCAATGTTTCTAATCTAAACTTTTATAAAGAAATAAATGTGGTTTTAAAATATCTTTAACCCCACGGTGGGGCATCCCCCCTCCTTCTCACACATCTCGGTGGCCAACACATGGCATGCCATGTGCTTTCATCCCCACACCACTCCTAATTTACCATGTGCCCTTGTTGTCCCCTCCCAGCCCATCCCACCCCGTTCTACCTAGGTCATAGGCCTCTTGTTTTGTTTGTTTTATTTTCTTAGTCCCACATTAACTAAGCACAATGTGGCAGAGGGATTTATAAATTCTATTCGATGCATGTTATAATGTGACTTCAGTCACGTGGAGGTCATTTTATTTAAGATCCAAATGTCTCGGCTCGGCCACGTGCTCAACTCGCCCTTAATGTGAACTGTCGTGGTTGTAACTCCTTGGAAAATGTGAATATGGTAGTATAAATCTCATTTGGTGGAATATATATATATATATATATATATATATATATATATATATATATATGAATGAGTTTCATTGGAAGTATTTGGTTTGGAATATAAGAAAAATTGGTGCTAATCAACTTAACTCACCGAGTTGGGTAACCCAACTCAGTTGAGCCAAATATAAAATGTTCTATAGGGTGCAATGCTCCCCATTTGTTGTTTATTATTATATATCTAGATTTTTGTATATACAATATTTTTATTATTTCTCATTTTAATATAAATTAATTTAATTTATTCTTTGTTATTTTAAAATGATAAAAATGTTTTAATTAGATCTAAATAATGTATTTTACAACACGATGACTGAGTCATCATCATCGTCATCTTTTTGTATGAAAAACTAAAAAAAATTTCACTCACATTTTGATAAAATACTATTATTTTCAAACTAATATATCATATGTATAGATTATCTATTTGACATGTCTTTTTTTCCTCATGAATTCATCGAATTTCAATTACAAGGCTTGAACAACGACATGGGGATTTTTTGAACCTTGATTGTTATTAATCTTCATTGTTCTTAATTATTCAAAATTTATTTACATGAAAATGGGGTCTAACCACTTTACTATTGATAAATATCAGATGTTGAATGGAAATAATTACAACATCTGGAAAATATGATTGAAGGTAAAATTCATGGCTTGGAAGCTCTAGGTAGTCGTGAACGGAATTGAGAAGGCTCCGACTAGAAGACAAGAAATTGTGGACAACGTCGTTGCATATCAACAAAAGGTGTAGGAAGCTATGTCCATCATTTTGTGGAGTGTGTAGGATGATTTTCTCCTTCATATCGGGAATCAAGAAAGTCACACTGAGGCTTGAGCACAACTAGAATTGATGCACGAAGGTACGTGGTTATCAAAAATCATTAAATTGATTCTAGAACTAATGACAACTCCCATGAAGGGAGATGAAAAAGTAATTAATTATTTGGATAAAATTAAAAATATTAAGTCTCAGTTGGATGGATGTAACTATAACTTAATTCAGGATAAATTACTTTACTTTATTATTCAATTGAATATTCATGAAAAGTTTAGAAATTTCATTTCAATTCTAAATTCTAAGTATCAAACTAAACAAGACATCCCTGATTTGCAAACCCTTAGTGCTCTCTTGATTCAAGAAGAGAAAGTTATGAAAAAATTGATTCAAAAGAGAATTCCACTTAGGAACTTCTCACTCAAAATAAAAAAGTAAACCTTCTAGGTTCAACAAGAATCAAAAATCAACTTTTAAACCTCCTAGTAAAGATAAGAAACTAGGAAACTTAAGAGTTAGTTTTGATGGTAAATTTCATTACTGTGGAAAATTTAGCCATAAGAAATAAGATTTTAAATCAAGAAATAAGTCAAATTTCAAAAACCAAAAGGGAAACAAATCAGATCAAAATCAAAATCAAAACAAGAATAAAAAAATAGTAAAAAATATAATGTAATTGCTTTGTATGTTGCCTTTGTCACTGCAAAGGAAAATGAGTGGATATTGGATAGTGGTGCCTCTAGGAAGATGACCTTCAAATATGATATCTTATCTGACCTTAGAGAGTGTAATGATCATATCTATTTGAGTGATCATTCCATTCTCGACGTTCAGGGACAAGGTAAAGAAAAAGTATCAAATAGTTTTATTAACATTGTTTTGTTAGTTCCTAAACTTAAAATGAATTTTCTTTCTTGTTCTCAATTGACTCAAAATAACTATAGTGTAACTTTGTTAAAAGATAAATGATTTATTAAAAATGAACAAGATGTTACTATAGTTGAAGGCATACAAAGAGATGGTCTTTATGTGTTTAATGGATTTCCCTCTACTTCTTGTTTGACATATCAAATAAGTGACATGTAATTGTGTCATGACATGAAACTTTAGGAGCATCTACGACATGTCTCGACTAAACCTACTATCTAATCTGCCACCTATTTCCCAAAATCATGAAATGTGTGAAGGATGCTTACATGGTAAGCAATATGCTAACCCCTTCCATGGTCATCATGATGCAAACTCTTATGAACCTTTGGAAATTTTCCATAGTGATGTCTAAGGACCCCTATAAGTTTCATCCCTTAATGGTTCTCTATATGTTGTCACGTTCATTGATGATTTCTCTTGTATGATTTGGTCTTCTTTTATCAAAAATAAATCTGATGTCTTGTCAAAATTTATAACTTTAGTTGAAAATAATTCTAGTTATAAAATTAAGAGGCTTATGACTGTAATGGGGAGAATATGTCATAAAGTATTCAACTCATTTTGTGTCGAATATGGTATTCAAAAAGAATTGACCACTCATTATCCCCTTGAATAGAATGGGATTGCGGAAAGGAAAAACCACACCATTCTGGAAATGGCTAGAACTATGTTGCATTCAACACAAGTCCCTAAATTTCTCTAGGCTGAAGCAATGAACATTTTTGTTCATATTTTGAATAGAGTACCCACTAAATCCTTAGTTAACTCCACTCCTCTATAAAAGTGGTCAAATCAAAAACCAAGTGTGTCTCATTTGATAATCTTTGGTATCCTTGCTTCTCTCTTCATTCTGAAATCAAAAAGGAAGAATCTTGATCAAACCTCCTATCCCTGTATATTTGTAGGTTATGGAGGTAAAAATAAAGGTCTTAGGATCTACGATCCTTAAAAAAGAGAAGTTATAGAAAATAGGAATGTAAAAGTATTAGAAAAACCTTTTTGTTCATCTTTTGTTTCTATTATTCATGATGATTCTAATGAAAATGAAAATGATGTATGTGATGATGAAATTAGTAATGAACCTATAGTTGAAAAAGATTTAGTTCTTGTTTCCTCTATAACCAAAAGACCTAGATGGGTTGAGTCTATTATTCAAGACTCTAATCCTAAAAACCTTCAAAAATGACTAGAAGTCAACATACATATCATGCCTTAATGACATGTATGAACCTAAACCCCAATATTTCAAAGAAGCTTCTTCTAAAAAATATAGCTAAATGCAATGAAATCTGAATATACTTCCTTGATTAAAAATCGGGATTATGATTTAGTCCCTCCTCCTAAAAAATCAAGTATAGTTGGATCTAGATGGTTGTACAAGATTAAATATAAAGTTGATGACAGCGATGATAAATTTAAATCTAGGTTAGTAGCTCCAGGGATTACTCAAAAACTAGTTATTGACTATGCTGAAACCTTTACACCAGTTGAAAAAATGAGCACAATAAGGATTTTGATTGCCTTAGCTCCTCAATATGGTTGGGAAATCCATCAGATGGATGTCAAGAATGATTTTATGAATGGTGACTTAAAAGTGGAAATCTATATGAACCAACCTAAAGGCTTTAAAGAACCGTAAGGAAATGTATGTTTGTAAATTGAAAAATATTTATATGGTTTAAAACAATCTCTTAGATCTTGGCATGTAAATATTAACAATTTTTTCAATGAAGTTGAATTTTCTAATTGTTCTTCGATAATGATTCATTTGTTAAAATTGAAGAAATCATGTTATTCTCATTGTATTGTATGTGCATGATTTTCTTATTACTAGTAACTCTAGCAATTTAATTATGAAAATTAAATCAATACTTTTAAATGAATGATTCGGGATTATTGCATCATTTTTAGGCATGGTTATTTATCAAGATAAAAATTCTCTTATTGTATCTCAATCACAATATACCACTAATTTACTTAAGATGTTTAATATGATTGATTATAAACCTGATGTTATTCCTATAAATTTTGGATGTAAAATTGATCCTAAACCTGCATGTGAAAAAACTAATCCTACTTTGTACAAGTAACTTGTAGGTAGTTTGATTTATCTAACTATTACTAGACCTGACATTGCTTATACAAGTAGGGATTTCTTCAAGGTTTATGTAGGAGCCATATCAGGATCATTGGAAGTTATCCAAAAGAATATTGTGTTATATTAAAGGCACAATTAATTTTGGTTTACATTATACTTCTTCTAACAATGCATATTTATATGGATATTGTGATTTTGACCATGTTGGTGATGTGATAGATCGCAAGTCTACAACTAGATATGTGTTCAAGTTTGGTGCAGGTGCCATTACTTGGAGTAGTAAAAAGTAACCAACAGTTTCCATTTCTTCTACTAAGGAAAAATATAGAAGTGTAATGGAAGCAAAAAATAATCCATGTGGTTGAAGTAGCTGTTAGAAGAGATACACATGGAATCTAAAGGAAGTAATCCTCTTCTATGTGATAGCCAGAGTTGCATTTCTCTTTCTAAGAATCTAGTTCAACATCAAATGAAAAATCATATAGATATACATATGCACTTTATTCGAGAGAAGGTTCTCTGTGGTGATATAGATCTCCAGTACTTCCTAACTAAAGATCAAGTTGCAGACATGTTTACGAAGCCATTGTGTGTTGTAAAGTTTTACAAGTTTTGTGCAATGCTTGGCCTTTCATAGTTTCCATTAAGGGGGTGTAAATGGAAATGTCACCTCCTAATGGTTTTCTAGTTGATATCTCCTTCTCCTTTCTACTTTTGCTTCATTATACAGCATTGTATAAATATATTTATGATCTTTGTAAACTTATAACTCTAATTTTATGGTGTACAATCTAGTGTGTTGCATATATTTTTAAAGGAGGTCATTGTGTTACAAGAGGCTCCTATATATAACGCTTTAATAATTTTACATGAGAAACCATGGGATGTAGTCTCACAAATCATGCTTAGCCTTGAATCATAACTTCTGATTTATGGATTCCAAATCTTTTTGTACCAAAAGGTAAGTTTAGCATGATGAAGGTGTTATGAAGGTAAGTTGAGCATGATGTAGCCTAGAATTTACCAGATAACACCCTAGATGCGTTGGCACATCACTCAACCTAGACTGAGCACTGACCTCAAGCATGTAAAGGTACCAGGTCCCTCTTTAGGGTTGCTTTATAGTAGGATGTTAGCATGATGAAGGAAGAAACATATAGATCCATAACTAATCCATCATTCTACAATGCATGCCATATTCAAATCTATGAAAGAACAAACTTAAACAATAATCATGATTGAATCAAGAACATGCACTACTCAATTACACACAAGAATGACACTTAGATTCAGCCAATAACTTCCATCTATTAATAAACACAGAAGCTCCTTACAATAATGGCATTCTATACCAATGCGCGCATGGATCTAATATAGTAATCTAGTCATATGCACATATCTCTTTATACTTACCTCTTACGCTCTACATATATCTATATCTCTCATCTCCCTCTCTTAGGTAATTCACTACATATATATAGGGTGGGGAATTTCCCTTCACCGCTTATCTATTCCAAAAATAGGCTGCATGCTATTAATAACCACATGCTATTTACAGGCATAGCCACACATGCAAGTGTGCTATCTATAGACCTCTTACAGATTAATCAAGGGACGATCCTATTCTTAGCTTGTCTCCATGAAAAACACTTCAATCCAATCCTCTAAAGATAGAAAATGTGTGGTGTGCACATCTCTCGCATCGTTGGTGTGTTCCGCATGCCCTCTTCTAAAAATAGGTCTTCATGCTCAAAATCAGCTAAGTCCTGAATGTTGAACTTCCGCTCCACGTGTGTGTTCTTCCTACCCATTTGTGCCCTTAAACCTGGCATGTTTTCCCACGTGGACTTCTTGTGTGAGTTCTATCAAGTGTTCTCTAATCAACATTACCCCACACTAATCTCATTGTCACCCCGACAATGGGTATCTCCAAAATTGAAGTAAAGAATAGAAGAATGGAAAGAATAAGAATGAAAGAATGTAGATGAATAAAGAAGTTTTATGAGGTAGCCTCCTCTATATCAATTTGAAGTATCAACTCTGGATACTCCTCCTTTATTTTGGCCTCCAAGGCCTACCATTTAGCAAGTGCTTATTCTACTTTTTCTGGAATGTCCATAGCAATGGACTCTAATTCATCCCTCGTAATTTCCCCTTTTTCATTTTGCAGAACCAACACAACATTAGAAATTGAGGTCATTCTTCCTTCTAGAAGATCCATCTTTATACAATGAGCTTCCCAAGCTCTTCCAGCCGAGTCTTGTGTGGCTCTTGTGCTACTACCAGGGCCTCATGTTTTCTTAACCATTGACAATCTTTCTACGCAACCCAATGTTTCATCCTTCATTCCTCTCTGGACCTCATTATTTTCTTCCAAGGTCTTTATGTTGATAAGGGCATCTAGAGTTATACACATGTTCAAATCCTAGTCTGCTTTCTTCGATACTTCTTGTAGTGCTTGCAGTAACCCTTCATAGGATGTAATCTTTCACATCACTGAGGCTTTCTCTCACTCTACCTCTTGTTCTAGATTCCTTGGCACTGGCATGTGCAAAGGTTCATCTTCAAGTACCAGGTCCACCAACTTTCCTACATAATGTATCATTGAGGGAAACATCTGTGGTACCTTGGGCTCCAAGTGTGGCCTAGCTCTTATGACATTGTCTCCAATATCCTCTGCGATGCTGATAAATACTTCGTTCTTCTTATGTGCTAAGTCCCTCTCTTGTGTTATGCACGTTATCTCTACATCCTTTGTCTTTAGCTCCTCACACAATGCTCTTATCGTTGCAGCTTTGTCCATGTTTCTTCTAGAAACTTTAGTAGAAACCTTCACCAATGTGTTGTTGACCTGCTCATCTGACATGACAGTAGGCTTTACTGTCATATGTCTAGCTTGGGGTGCTTTCTTCAGCCATCTTGAAACACATGACTCTTCGCATACATCAAAGTTAGGCTCATCCATGTGGGTATGCATTTACCATGAGAGTTTTTTTCTAGTGCAAATGGTCACCATATCCCCATCCATTAATTCTTAGCTAAATAAATCCTTTTATTTTACAGTGCTTTGGAAACGTGTGTGGATGATTTTTGTGGTGTCCTTTGCATATCCCATGATTGGTGCACTATGTTCCCCACTCATCCTCTTCAATCTAGGTCCCTTAGGAGTTATAGGTTCAAGGTTAGGTTCCTGTCCCGTTAAACCTTGAACAGTCGCATGCGTGGATCCAGAGGTTTCCTTCTCTCTTTCTTCTTCATCCTTCATATCTTCATCTTATTACTCTTCCTCGTTATGTGTATTATCTTCTTACTCAATTGGGGTAGGAGATGCACACTCTCTATCCCCAAATTCCTCCGCTTCTTCATCCAACTTCAACTTTCTTCTCCTCTTTGGCTTAGTGGTCTCCTTGTGTGGAGAGAGATGAGGTGATTTCCTTACCATTTGTGGGGTTCCACCTTGATTCCTTGTGTGTCTAAACACTTTCTTAAATTTTTGCTCCCCCTACTCAACCTCTGTATCTTCCTCTTTGTCATGTCCCTAAGGTGGAGTGGTCACATGTTGTGACTCTTCTCTATCATATGGTTGCTTTCTTCTATACTCCAAGCCTCCACTATCTTCACGCTCATCTTCTTCATCCTATACTTCAATAGTTTATGTGGGCTTTTGTGCTGGTATGTTTTCCATTGTGTGCTTACCCTTCGGTTGCCACAGGAGCATGAATTCATTCTCCACATACTTACTGTTCTCCATCTTGGGCTTCAGATTGAAGATACACTAATTTTTCCCCTATATTTGCTACTTTCTGACCAAACTTATTGGCTTAGTATTCAATACCTCCGAAATCAGCCTCTCGACATAGGAACTTCTTCCTAGATACACATACTTCTTCCTCAACATGTGGTATTCACAGTCTACCTTATCTGCATTGAATACTAGTCATCGCGTGTTTTTGAATCTATGAACAGATTCTTGAAATACCTTGTAGTGAATTCGTAACACAATTTACACCAAGGGATCCAGACTCCATCTCTCATTGGGAAGTGTGTGATGCAGAAATGTTGATATATAATAAACTAGACTTATTTCCCCACTACTGATGGTAGGTCCTTCAGGATGCACCACTCTTCTCCAAATGCCGTGTGGAGCCTATTGTACCATTTCTTTGCCCTTTGCTTGACATCATCTGTCATGGACCCTTTACATAGGTACTTGCTAAACCTTTCAGCTAGTGAATTATTCTCCATGGGGTATTCCCATACCTTTTCTTTCGGCCCGTCTTGTATGCCAATTTCCATGAATACCAGTGATAGTAGAACAGCCCCAAAGATGATCTTCCCTCCTGTGTGTGCTTCCTCGACTATTTTCTCTATAATGTAGTTGCAATATTGTAGACTTCTCCTTCGACATCCTACATGTAATGTGTAACCAAATAGTATTTACCTGTGACCACCACTCATGGTCATTCAACTTTGTAACAAGGTGTGTTGTTGCTTACACAACCATACAGTTCTTCAATTTGTCTATATCCATACCGTGCGGACCCTTCAAGTACCCCAACTCCTATTTGGTCTTTAAGATCGTGGCTTTATCTGTGAGATCATTCTTTATATCTTCTCATATGGCCTTCAAACTCGTCACCGTTGAGATAAGTGTGGATGATATTCTAACTCTGTGACTGCAAAGTAGAAGAATTCCTCATGCACTATGCTCATGAGCCACCGGTACAAGGGATCATACTTCCTAAAATATGGAAGCTCATATAATTGGTAGACACCAATTATTTTCAAAAGCTTCTCGCATGCATCATCATACACCGGCATGTCATCCATCGTATGTTTGTTCATCCTCGTAATGAGTAAGGAATTGAGCTCCTTCTTGTTCTCTGCTGTGATCTATGATTATATTCACTTACTTTTATCTTCCTGATGGGTGAATCCCATTCCTGGCCGATGATGACTCCTTCTAGATATTACATTTCTAAAAAATTGCTTTCAAGTACCATGTCTTCCTCCTTGATGACCACCTTCTTCTTTCCTTTTTCTCCTGCTACAACTACCTTCTTGGGTGCCATTTTTACCTTGCAATTATCTCCTCTTTAACTCTGCAACTGTGAATCAAATCCTAGCTCGATTCAATCGTACCCTAGGTGGAAACTTCATGCCCTAACTCCTCTCTGTCACCTTTCTTCACTCAAACCCTTCACCACCGAGGATGCAAGATTATTTTTACATAGATTTGTTTGTCACGCTTGGTTTCACACCCTTCACACCTTAACCCGATCACTCGGCTCTTTGCACTTAGCTCTTTTCTCAAATACTCTTAGTCGCAATGGTAAAAATGAATTCGCATCCCATCCTTATATTATTTTTTTTAATTTTGATGCATTTATTGCTCCTCCACCTACCAAATATCCTCTCATTCATTGACCAAATTCATTCATTCCACATGGTACATCTTCATGCCCCAGTTATAACCTTCTAGTGCACCTTCCTACCCTCTGGTCACAAACTTCTCTTTAGCGTGTACCCTTATTCCCAAATACCTCGTCACTGTACCTTCTCTTGGTAGTTATCATGGCCTCTGCTTACCTTGTGTTATACTATCATTTCATTTATCTCCATCCATGGTCACTTTTGAGAAGCAATCTTCTTTTAACTTCACCCATAACAAATTTATTCCTTTCACCTTTCAATTCCCACAGTCTTTTACTTGGATAACTACAACCACCCCACACTAAAATTATGTGCAGTCCTCTACACATAAACATTCTTCATGTAGTAATTAGCTTCATGTGTGCAAGCAGCACTTATTACACAATAACAACAACTAAATTGATAAAGCATAACGACAATGAAGTAAATAGATTAAGGAAATACATAATTGAAAACCTAATCTAAATGGAAATAATACCTTATTATAAACACCTAGAAGACTTATTTATAGTAGGGCTTCAGCCTACTCCCGTTAAAGTAACCGGGTAGCCGTGTTCCATCAAGTTCTTCTAACTAGCAAGCACCTAATTCAAGTACATAAGTGATGACATACAATCCTAACCAATGTACTTTGAGCTTACATGGATGGCGCAAGAACTTTGATTCATAAAGAAGTACCATTTATCCAACCACCAACTTATTATCCCTTATGTTTTTCTCATGCCATGCTTTCTACCTATCCTTTTATTACTTCTAACTCTAACGTGTTATGGCTTATCGCTCATCCAATCAATCATCTTTTCAATCCTATCTTCTAAAGTGTGCTCATCATCTATACCTCTAGCACGTGTAATGTGTAAAGAAGGTAACATAAATTCAATAGGAGAACAACTTACCCAAACAAAAACTGAAATGGTGTGGCTTAGTTCAATCTCTTATAAGTTATTATATATGCCCAAAGAACACTTGACACTTTATCGTCCCAATCCTTTTTGTAACATCACAATTTTTTTCAATGTCTAGCTCAAAATATTGTTGAAGTCCTTAGCAGATTCCATTTTCCCGAGGGTGGTAAGTTTGTAGTCTTATAGTGGGTAACCATAAACTCATCTAATAGGATCCTTATGGTTTCATTTAAAAAGTGTGTACCCCTATCACTTGTCAAACTTAAAGGACATCCATATCTTGTAAGAACATTCTCCCATAGAAACCTAGTTGTTGTAGTTATTGTAAAGTCCTTCGTAGGTGTTGCTTACCCACCGTGTGAGATAATCTATGCAATTAATGATATAGCATGATCCATTCCTCACACACTGGTGAAATAGGTCCTACGAGTCGATGGCCCATTTCTCAAATGGTTCTACACGATAATAGGTCTCGGTGGCATTTCATATCTTTGTCATGGTTTTCCTAGGTGCTGACAATGGTCACACGCCTTACAATATTCTTTACTGATCACTGTATACTATGTCTCCCACCATAATCTATCAAGTAGGATCTTTGAGAAGTCGCATCACCTGCATAATGGCCTCTGCGCAATACCACCGTGAGCTTCTTCCATAATATCCTTGCGCTCATGCTCTAATACACAACGGCATAATACTTCTGTCTCTACCTAATTTTTAGATGTCACCACTTATTAACATAAATGGTGTTGTGTGTATAGTAAGGTGTTTCTTTTCTAATGCCTTCATTCCTTTTGGTGCTACACTATCCAGAGAAAGATAGAAATATCTTCTAATTCTAATGGCACGAGCTGTAACCTATATAATTGGGCATTTGGCATGGTTTATTCAATTTTTGTGCTTCCTCTCCCGAGTCTATTCTAGACAAGTGGTCTGGTCCAGAGTTACTTTTCCCTGGCTTCACCACAACTGTGAAATCAAACTCTTGAAATAAGAGTACCCATATGCATATGTGCCCTTGTAAGATGGGTTTTTTCACCAAATAATTTAATGCCATGTGATCCATATAGAATAAAAATGGTGTAGCTAGCAAATACTGTCAAAACTTGTGCAATACATAGATCATTGACAAAGCTTCACACTCTGTAGTTGTATAATTATGTTCATAGGAGTTAGCTTCCTACTAGTAAAGCAGATAGGATGATCAACAATACCTTCTCCAGGTTGAGCTAATATTGTGCCAATGGTCATGCTAGAAGTGTCCATGTGTACATGAAATGGTTTGTCCCATGAAGGAAAATGTAGGATAGGCACGGTAGTAAGTTTCTCTTTCAATGTTTCAAACACGCGCTATTGCGATTCTCCCCAATAGAATGTACCTTTTCCTTTCAGTAACTCCTCTAAAGGTGCAGAAATTTTTACATATCCCTTTATGAATTTCCTATAATATCATGTGTGACCTAAAAATATGTGCACCTCACTCTGAATGGTAGGCGCTTCCAACCCTAAAATGACTGCAACCTTAGCTGGATCAACAAGCAATCCTTCCTTGGAGATAATGTGTCCTAATAGTATTCCAAAAGGTGTAGCAAATATGCACTTCTTGATGTTTAAAGAGATACTCAATTATTTGTACCATTCAAACATTAAGTGCAGATTGTCACAATGATCCTTAACAAGCCCATATACTGTCCAATCATTAAGGTAGACCTGTAAGAAGTTGTGAATAAAATCTTTGAATGCCTGAACAACTATGCGCGAGAATATAGCAGGCACATTTTTCAATCCAAAAGGCATCAAAGTATAGGAAAATTTTCCCCATTTAGTAGTAAAATTTGTCTTTTCTTGATCCTCCTGAGCAATCCTAACTTGATGATACCCGGAAAACCCATCTGTGAATGAATATATTTCATGCCCTACAACTCCTAGTATTTCCTCAGTAAATGGCATAGGGAATGGGTCTGTTACACATGCAACATTTAGCTCCCTGTAGTCCACACATATTCTAATTCATCCATCCTTCTTGATACTAATCACCATTGGACTAACCCATTCTGACTCATCAAGGGGCTTGATAATTCTAGATTTCAACATTTTATCAATTTCTTCTTTTACCTTTTCACGCAAATTAGGATTCATTCTGTAAGGTCTCTTTCTCACTAGACACGCACCTTCCTTAAGTTTTATCTTCATTTCCCCAAGTGATTCATGCACACCTTTAAGTTCATGATACCCTCAAGGGAATAAGTCCTAGTAATCTCGTAGTAACTCAATAATCTTTTCCACCTTCGAGTCTGACAAGTAGTCTCCAATTATGGCCTCCTTAGGCTCAACCTCGATCCTATATTGACCTTCTTTGTCTTCATTGGTTCATGGTATGCACGTGTATCCTTATTTACACTATCCAAGACCTCGCACACCCCTATGAATGGTCAATATCCAAGTTTTCAACTTCCTCATCATCCATGGTGTACACCACATTTCCTTTTTCTTTCTCAAGGAAAGCATGTTCAAGTAATATGGAGTCTTCTCCTTCTTCTTCAAAATGTGCGCCTGATTCTATCTTGCCAATTAATTCTTGTATGAGTTCCTCTACCTTTGCATTATCTCCCATGGTTAATTGCTTGACAAATTTTAATGCCTCTTCTATTGGAGGTTGGGAAGAAAAGTAGTCAAAGGTTTAGATCATTTCTGTAGTCAAATTTTTCCAGTTTCTAGTCTCTCGATGTAGTTTTGCATATACATACCAAGCATGTGTGCACCCTTGTAGAGTAGAGTATAATCTATGCACCCAGAGTGAAGGTGGTAATGTTTCCTATCCCACTTTCTAGAGTCTCTCACACTGTTGAATGTGATGTTGGACCATTGAACACCATTATAAATGCATATCTATGTAGGTGCATTGCTCCTCACAAACTTAGTAGATAGGGAGACTCCAATCTCCTCCCATTCTATAAGATTATCTCTATGGACTACCCACCAATTCATTGTTGCCTTGCGTAAGGTTTATACTAACATATCTCTTCTCCTGACCTGGTCTATCCACTGTGCCTCCATGGCTTGTAAGAATATAGGAAGATCTTCTCCTCCTGTATACCAAAGTACTGCACTACCTATCCATCAAACAAATTGAAGTCCATTCTTGCACGTAACTATGGTTTTTACCTCGTGTCATACAAGTTCATATGTACCATGAGCCCAATTGTCACAATCAATACTCGTAGTATCACTAATCGAATGAGAATCATCCCACTGTAGGATGCCTTCCTTTGATGGCTCATTGACCTCTGGGTCCTAAATAGCACGTACATAGATTTTATTTAATTCCTCCTCACTTAGAGGCTCAACATAAGGTGTAGACTTCCCATCATCAAATGTTTCATAACCCTTTCCTCTTTTTTCTCAAAGCTGATATACCCCTTATTGAATCTCAAATTATCATTATTCGCATAACACCAAGGGCATCCAAGCAAGGCTGGAAAATTGTCTACTTTTGCAAGTGCTAATACCTCGAAATCCCCAATGAATTTGGCCCCTTTTTTGGTTATAGATGTATCCTTCAAAGCTCCTATCAGAGTCGCCTTAGTCCTATTTGCCATAAACAACACATTAGATGATGGCTGCAATGGAGGCCTCCCCATTTGTACCCATGCATCTAATGTAAGCACATTTACTTCTTCACCTATATCAATCAATATGTTTCTCAGTAGTCATTCATCCACAACATCATTCAGATTAATTTCCTTGTCATATTCAATGCTATCAAGGGGAATATGTGCATGCAGGATCTTCCATCCGGTCTCAATACTTGCATGCAGAGTGTTCCCTTTTAACCAACTTCCTAGAAGTGAAATGATGTTCTCCTGGCACAACATTTTTCACGCTTCTCTTAGATCATCAATATCAGTTTGGATTGTCTCCGATGCTTTCTTATTATCCTTTAAGTACTATATCTCACCCTGAAGATTCCTTAGCACTTCCACAGTATCCTAGTAAACATCCTTCTGATGAGCAAGATCTGGGTACCTTGCATGAAAAACCTCCTCCTTGGTGATCGTAGGCTTCTGGTACAATTCCTCTCTTGCGCGTCACTTCAGCTCATGTAGTAATCTTCTCAATCAATGCCTTAGGTCCTTCTACTATCTTGGGCATCCATTGATCTTCTACCACACACTGGATTCTAACCATGCCAACGCCTTTTTTCTTGCTTATGTTGCTTACTCAGATGCTCATATAAGTCTGGGCACTCTTCATAGCTATGGTTCTTTTTGTAAAAAGAACATGTAATATTTTGGGGACATTTCGCGCGTATAGTGGTTAGGATATCTACACGTATAACATGTTCCACAAGGGAACTCACTTCTTCCTCTACCATAGCCTCGTTCTCCATATCCACCTCGATATCCATGTCCTCTTCCATGACCTCCTTCAAAACAGCCCTCATTCATGTCATAATACGGTTGATTATGATCCCAATCTTGGTGCTCATTCTTGTCCTTAGAGTTATCTATTACACTTTTCTGGTGTACCCCATTGTCTATAGCATCATGGATCTGACCAATCAATCGACAATCCTCAGTATCATGGGTCATGGATCTACAAATCTTGCAAAAGTGGGATACATTCTTCCTTATCGCGCATTGTAACAAAGGACAGTGGCTAGCATCATGATTCAAATGATAGATTTCATAGTCTAATAGTAATGAACGTATAGATTTGTGAGGTCAACTATCCTCGGAGTGACCTTCCACTTCACAATCTATACACTAAATCCCTTAGTGCATTTCATAGGATGAATTCACGATAACTTCTCTAACAATTTTTCCATAGCTGCAATCATGTGCCTCTAAGAATGGACTAACGATAGTTTCAATGCTCCCAACTACCTCGGCATGCAAATCTACTTCCAGATTAGCTTTACGTAGATCAATTTATTTCGTATGTGACATTGCTCTTCCGAATGGTGTAATCAATCCTCCAACAAATAATTGTGCATGCTAGGCGGCATGAATATCATAAGACAACTTAGATAGAAGTGTCTTAAAATGTGCATCATACTCACGTACACTCTCGGTAGTGCCTTTCTTGATATCTTTGAGCATGCTTTGATACTCTTACGCTCAAACTCAAGGATATGGAACTCTTTCAAGAAAGCATCCTTCAATGCTCCATAATCCACACAAGTTTGATCAAGGTCAAACTTCTTATACCAGTTGTGTACATGTCCCTGTAATGTAGTAGCAAATTGACTTGCCTTGCATTCAGAAGCCATGATCCCTTTTTCACACCACAATATTTCACACATGTGCACAGGCTCATCAAAGCATCCTCTATGCCTCTATACTCCAAAAGATGAAGAGACATCTCCATATAGATATTATGTGGTTGCTTTGCGGGCCTTGACCACCTGATCTAGAACCTCTTGTGTTTCCTCTGCCTCTAGAACCACCGAACTAAAACCACCTAGACCTCCTAATCCTCCACATGTAGCTAGAATAGGACCTATAGATGTACTCCCATGTCCTCAGCGACGGTAGTACTATATTGAACCCCTATATTTTGTGAGGTAGTTCCACTTCTAGAGGTGAATCCAACATTCTTTGCACTCATGTTCTGTGCGGAGGATGCGCCTAAAAATGTTCCTCCAAATAACATTGAAGTCATTTGTCCTGCCATTGATGTACTTGCTTCCTGACTTACTCTTGCTCACCTACTTCCCAAGTTAGCTTGCTAGTTACTTTTCATACTAGATAAAGGAAAACCAAACATAAGGGCTAGGTCACCAGGTGGATTAAGATGCACGCCCATGGCCCAAGTAGTCTTTGCTGGCAGACTTCTATGTGAAGCCAAGGGGGATCTCTGTCATGCTTTCCAAGATGCGGGAGTTCCTAATGCTTTGGCTCCACATCTTCTACATGAGCTTCAAATCCTTCATGAGACGTCTCTCTCCTTGACGTCATACTTTCTACAATGGTATGCTACTTTTTTATCTCCCTCTCACGTGCCTCATCATACATAAGCCACCTTTCCTCTCTCTACCTTTCTGCCGCTAGGTTTGCCATCTTTCACCAAACATGTTCTTGCCCTCGTGCGAGGCAAGGTTTAGTTAGCAATCGATTTACTCTCCAGGTTCAAAGTTACCATCAAGATCTTGATCACCAGTGGAATAACTTGCAAATATTCTCCTCTAAGATACAGCAAAAACTAGAATTCAACTACCTCCGAGAAAGAATACGTCAAAATTGAATATTCAATAATATAACTATTTAGAACACCACGAAACCACGTATCCACAACACAAGTCTAGATCAAATCAACATCATAAAGGGCCTAAAATTATTCCTCTATCTAGAAAAGTATGCGATACCTCCAATTCCGCTTAGATGCATACGTAATCAGCCACTCATATAATTCTACTAGAAAGATGGTGAAAAATCTCTCATATAAGTTTGTCATACAGATTTTGTTCTACCCAAGTGCATGTGTTAAACTCAAATCCACTACTAAACCATCATGCATATTCTTCCTCTAAGTCATGTATCCACTCCTCAATACTTGCTAGAGTTAACTGGTACATCTTCATCGCGAACCATCCTGAAAACAACTGAAAAAGAGGTCCCAACAACAAAACCAATGATGCAACCTATAATTTACCAGATAACACCCTAGACATGCTAGCACATCACTCATCCTAGGTAGTGCTCACTGAATCATGCAGGAGGTATTAGGTCCCTCTTTAGGGTTGTTGTAGCAGGATGTTAGCGTGATGAAGGAAGAAACATATAGATCCATAACTAATCCATCATTCTACAATACATGCCATATTTAGATCTATGAAAGAACAAACTTAAACAATAATCATGATTGAATCAAGAACATGCACTACTCAATTACACACAGGAATGACACTTAGATTCAGCCAATAACTTCCATCTATTAATAAACACATAAGCTCCTTACAATAATGGCAATCTATACCGATGTGTGCATGGATCTAATACAGTATTCCAGTCATATGCACATATCTCTTTATGCTTACCTCTTACACTCTACATATATCTATATCTCTCATCTCTCTCTCTCAGGTAATTCACTACATATATATAGGGTGGGGACTTTCCCTTCACTACTTATCTATTCCAAAAATAGGTTGCATGTTATTAATAGCCACGCGCCATTTACAGGCATAGCCACACATGCAAGTGTGCTATCTATAGACCTCTTATAGTTAACTGAAGTGACAATCCTATTCTTAGCTCATCTCCATACAAAACACTTTGATCTGATCCTCTAAAGATAGACAATGTGTGGTGCGCACGTCTCTGTATCATTGGTGTGTTCCGCATGCCTTCTTCTAAGTGAATGGTGAACTTTTGCTCCGTATGTGTGTTCTTCCTACCCATTCACGCCCTTAAGCCTAGATTTTTTTCCTACGTGGATTTCTTGTGTGAGTTCTGTCAAGTGTTCTCTAATCAACATTTTCCATGAGAAACAAAGTGAGATGTAGTCTCACAAATAATGCTTAGCCTAAATCATAACTTCGATTTTGGATTCCAAATCTTTTTGTACCAAAAGGTAAGTTGAGCATGATGAAGGTGTTATGAATCCTTCAAAACCGATATGCTAGCCTAAAACTTCACTAATGGTTTATGGATATGTAAATACTATTGTGCAAATATGTAATGTTGGCATATGGTTCCCCACTTAATATTAAGGGGGTGTTAGAACATAATATTAAGTTCTTATAATGTTTAGTTTATAATTAAATAATTTAGAATATATTTAATATTCTTAATTATTTAATATAAACTTTATATTATGTTTTATTAGTTATTTAATAACTAATTAATTTAAAATGGGGTACACACCCCGTCACTTAATTGTTCATTTCCCTTGGGGTAATTTAAATATGGTCATGGGCCATATTTGATTTATTCACATTAGGTGAATGATACATGTAGAGAAGTGAGGAGGGAGATAATTCTAGACTGTAAAAGTTTCTCACATAATGGAAATTCTTTTCTTCGTGGTTTATTCCCCTTGGGGGTTTTCCATGTTAAATTCAGTGTTCACATGTTTTTACTTTGTGATGTATTCATTTGTGTTTTACATTAATGTTTTGATAAATGTTATAAATCATAATTTAATGTGGTTAATTAATCTATCCCTCGGATTTGACATAATGTTATAATGATTTCGACATGTGGTGAGCACCCACTCACCTTCAAGTACCCACTCCAAATTTTGAAGCACCCACTCCAATACAAATCCAAACACCCACTTGACTGATTTGGCAAGCACCAACTCCCAAATTTTTGAGAAAAAAACTCAAACTTTTGTAATAATAAATGTCTGATCACCTTCACCACCTTGTTACTTACATCAACATATTGTGATCACTGTTTTAGCTCACTTTCCTTCTCTTCTCTTCTCTAAATTTGACATAGATTCAACACTTCCTTTACACTCTCAAAACTAACACATTGCTCTCATCTCTATGAAAAAAATTACATGCTCAAAAATGAGCTTATATAAATAAGAATAACCTCTCAACATGACCTTTGACCTTTCAAATACAATGACTCTTCAACTACTTCATTCTTCCATACGTACAAGTAGAATGAAGAGGTCTTACCAAAACTTCCTTACACTTTGTCATTTAGCATCTGATGTGTTTTAGTTATGTTATCAAATCTGTAGGCTTATTTCAAGGTTCTTTGAAAAAAATGATGAAGAGTAAAGCCTTTTAAACTCCCTTTCATTTTGCTACACTAGACAATATTCCTTCTACTCCCAACAACCAGTTTTGTAGCTGTCAAAAATACGATTTTGTCTTCTTGCTAACGAGTTATAATTTGTATTTTAGAATCTTTTGAGCATTCACCATGTATCATATCCATGCAAGTAGTAACCAAACCTTTTAAGGTGCTCTATTAACACTTTGTATTCTCCATTCTTCGCTATTATCCTTTAATCTCCATTTTGAGCACATAGGACTAGTCTTAGTTATCACTATCATTGAACTTGAAGAAGGATATGCTTATCACTTCATACCAGACTACTACATCTACATGAGATTTACATTTACATAAAATGCTTGAGAGTTATCAGATGAGGATACGGAACAGCTTACTCAACTTTTCTTCAAGGCCTTGAACTCATAATCCGCATCGAAAATGGAAAGACGTGCTTATCATAAAGGATTGATTTGACAAGATAAAGAGTACATATTTTCAATAGATTTCACACCTTAGAGGAGATGATTTCAGACTTGTAGATCATCTTGACCAAGCAAGAAGAAGAAAGGCACTACCGACCTCTTCCCGAGGCATTCATAAGGCATATTTTTCACAAGTTTTCAAGTACAAGAAGACTTTCACAAAGATTAGTAAGATATAAATGTGATCTTTCCATTTATGGCTTGAATGATAAATTTCAGTGGAAATGTATATGGTATGATGCTTACTATAGATAATATCTCACACCACTTCATAGTCACTAACTCAAACTTGCGGGTCATCAACACATACACTCGGCCAGGGCTTGTGAGCATTAAATTAAGTCAACAATAGTGAGATGATTTTCTTGTATAAACCTCTGCCCAAATTTGCAAAGACACTTTTTCTTATATTCCCCTTTTCTTAATCAACTTATCATACCAAGATTAGTCACCAACTCAAAGACCTTGGTTTTGAGATTCAACCATTTCTAGGACTGTGGTTATGAGCTTTATTCAACCAGTTTGGGAGCAATTAAGGCTTCACTCCACTTAACCAAATAAACTATGAGCTCTAACAGGTTTTCTTGGACCTGTATAAGATTTTCACATTCATACTTCATCTTAAAGATAGGTTTAGACACAAAACACCTTCCAAAACCATGAGTGTAATCAAAATTTACAAGGACAAAGTATAGTCCATATAGTACATTCACTCTTGTAGAAAAAAATTACCACCAAAATGGACTATAAGATGTCCTCTACACTCTTGAGTTGGTTTCACAACTTGAAAACTTTATTTGGATTCAAAACAATCAATTTCATGTCCATCGCTTTAGAAAAAAGGTTTGAAGAGAGAAGAACCATGATAGTAAATTTATTAGAACTTTTTGTTTTTGCTCCATTTGATCTTAAACTTTTTGTAAAATTTCTGTAATCTGAATTATATTCAAAAAAATCCTTATATGATTTATCTAAAGGATGATTTTTAAGTTTACTTGATTCTTTAAGAATTTTAGGTGCCCAGTTTGTATTTTCCAAAAACCTAGTTTTGGTAAAACTTCCATAACTTGCACACAACACCTCTTTAGCTCCTGAAATTTTGGCCACACCTTCACAACTAACCCTTCATGAATTAAAATGACCAATTTATCATAATTTTCTCTAGAAATATATTCCCCATCTCATTTATTCAGCATTAGTTCTTTATTCCTAAGAAAGAATGTTCTTGAGACTGTATGAGTTCTCAACTAACCTTCTTAGTCACTTGTGAATATTTTTACACCTCATATAGCATCATATTATGCTCACTAAATTATTAGTTTGAATCATCATACCTTGGGTCATCACCCTCACTTGCCTACTAGGCCTGTCTTACCTGAAAAGCTTTAGAATGCCCATCTTCATGCCCTATAACCTTGATTCTTGACCTGATACTTCTCCTCTGCATGATATTCAAGCTCATACTACTTCAACCATGATTTTCATGCTTTGCCTCAATCCATTTCTCATGTTTCCATGCCAACCTACTTGATTAGGACCAAGATTAAGCCTAGAACTACCTGACTCTTCATGAATTTGACCATGTTGACTTGTTACAGACTTGTTAACACCTCAAACACATCTCATTGACCATATTTGACCTTATGAAACCTTCATATAACCTTGAGAGGGCACATTCACACAATTGGCTTATTTGACCATGCATTTAGACCATGCACGAACACTGAATACATGACTTGACATCTCATGAAGACACTTGAACCACTTGGGAAGAGAACTAACCACCTTGGGAATCATATGACATCACTAGCCACTTGAAATCAATGACAATTCATGACTATACCATACAACACTCTCCCCTTTGTCATTCATGGCAGCTACCACCAATCAAACCTACACCTACAAGACTCTTTTCACATGTTTCTTGGTTCACTCTCCCCCTTTGACATCTATGACAAAGGTGACTAGACTATTTGACAAGAAAACAATGACAACTAAAGATAACAATGAGTGTAGGTAGACTTACTTGTTCACAGGCTCCCCTTAGGATTGTACTCTTTCTTCTTGACTCCAACCAATAGCAAATTGGATTCATGGTCCTATCTTAGGCATTAAAACATCTCTCCCTATGAGTGTACTCCTATTACACCATCGTTTCTCTACACCTTGGCTTCATCTTGGCTCTACACCACCATATATACTTTTCCTTTCAAGGAATCATCGGAAAATCAACATATTCTACATTCATACCTTGTTTTCCCATTATTTTGCACTTGTACTGGCTTTGAGAGACTCTCTTCTTGAGTAAACCAAGCTCCCACGGAATTGGACAACCTCATTTGAGAGCAAGGACTAGTTTTGACTAGTCAAACTCACATAGACCATTGGCTTCTCATCATCTCCATCTTTTCCTCAACATGCTATATAGATCCATGTAGCATATTTTTAGTGCATTTTGACTAAATTTTGATAGCCTCTTGAGATCTCACCACCTCATGAAACCTTCTTCCAATGATTTCCCAATGTGTGGACCACATCTTCCTAATTAAGAGAAAAAAAATTGAGGTTTAGAACATGATTACCATACCCAAATAATGGTCACAAGTTTCACCATGGTCTTGAACTTTTCTTGCAATGTTCTTAGTAATATTTGGAAACAATTCACAAATATATTCCACTATCAAGCCAGGACCACTATATCATCCTTAATATATACTAGGTTTTGATGCGGCCTAGAATTTACCAAGAATAACCCAGTGCAAAGTACATCACTCGGCCTAGACTAAACACTCACCCCGAAGCGTCTGACAAAGGTACGAGGCCCCTCCTTAGAGTTGTTTGTGCAAGATGTGAACATGATGAAGAGTTAATGCATTTAGATCCATAAATAGTATAAACTTTCTACGAGATCATTTTCTCAATCTAGATCTATAAGAATCATGAATCAAATGATAAACATAATAAAATTATCCATGTAATAAATAATTCTGATCACTTACGTGCCATTATTAATCCAATACACTCCATAATATTAAATACAAGTAAATACTTAGAAGCTTCTTACGTAATTAGTATCATAACTCATGTGCGCATCGGTTACGGCGGCATAACTCCTCAATAGCTCATACACAGTACTCTCCTAATCTACATAAATTACTACATATTTATAAGGGTGGGGACTTTCCCTTCAATGCTTACATAATTCCCAAAATAGGTCGCATGCTGAAAATAGCCATGCACCTTTACAATAATAGACACTCATGCAAGTGTGCTAATAATATATATATATTCTAGTTAAATTACAGTGGTAATCCTATTATTAACTCAAACTCATGCAAAGAGCTTAGTATATGCTCTTCCAAAAATAGCATTTACGTGCCGCACAAGTTTCCATCTGTTGTGTGCCCCATAAGCTATCTCTAAAAATAGCCCGTAACCATGAAAATCGAAAAGTCCATATTCAATCTTCCTTTCACATGCACTTCCTTCCCTATCCTTCTGCACCTTCAAACCTACCTTATTACCACATGTGAATCTTCTGTGTGCCTTCTTCTTAGTGTCATACTTTGTCTACTCAACATTACCCCACACTAAACTGCATTGTCACCCCAAAATGGTTTCCTTTTGATATCTAAAGAATAAAGAATGGGAATGGAAGGAAATTAAATAATTATTGTACAAAGAATGAACTTTTACCCTGTAATATCCTCTGTTTCAACTGGAAGAATTAACTCCAGATATTCTTCTTTGATTTTAGCCTCTAAGGTTTTCCAATCATTTAGTGTGGCTTTTGTATTTTCTGGAATATCTAATGCAATAGAATCTAACTCATCTTGTGCAATATCTTCCTTCTCATTCGTAATACTAGAACAATGTTGGACATTACAGACACCCTTCCTTCTAGAAGATCCATCTTCTACACTATAAGCTTCCCAATTTCATCCAACCTTTCCTTATGGGGTTCTTGGGCTACTGCAAGGGCCTCGCGCTTTTTCTTGACTAGTGCTAATCTCTCTGCGTGCCCCAAAGTTTCATCCTTCATCACCTTCAGGACTTCATTGTCTTCTACCATCATCCTGATTTTGATTACTGCTTCTGGAGCTGCATAAATATTCAAATCTTGGTCTATTTTCTTCAGCTCTTCATGCAAGGTTTGGAGCAATGCTACGTAAGATGAAATCTTTCTAACTACTAAGGCCCTTGCTCTCTCCACTTGCTATTCAGTGTCCTTTGGCATTGGCATGCAAAAGGGTCCATCCTCAAGCACCAAATCAACTAAGGTACACACATAATACATAGCCGAAGGAAACTTCTCGATTACCTTTTGAAGGCCTCGTTCTTTTTCTTCTCCAAGTCGTTTTCTCCTTGTAGACGTGTTATTTTTGCGATGTGTTAGCCTGTAATTTTCTCGTAGCACTCTAATATTCACATCCTTATCTACGTACCTTTGAACCACCTCTATAGATACTTTCACCAAGGCATTACTCACTTTCTCATCAGACATAACAATGGGTTTGATAGTTATGTGCATGTTTTGTGGCACCTTTTTCATTCTTCTTGACACACAAGACTCTTCACATACATCAAAATCAGGCTCGTCCATGTGAGTTTGCATTGACCAAGATAACTATTTCCTTGTGTGCGTGGTTGCCATGTCTGGGTCCATCAACTCCCATCCATACAACTCCTTGAGGCCCATTGTATTCTAGAATCAAGCGCGAGACAATTTTACATGTGTCCTCGTCATAGCCCATATGTGGAACATTGTATTCTCCACTTGTTCACTTTGTTCTTGGCCCCTTAGGTACCTGAGTGCCAAGGTTTGGAGTTGGATCTTTGATGTTTTGAGTGGTATCATGTTCTAGTTCTCCTGCCTCTTTCCCTCCTTCCTCTTTATCCTTTATATCTTCATCCCTAGGTGTTGGGCCCCCAGAATATTGACTAAGTACATAGGGCTGCATGGGTGCGTAAGGCCTAGGTTGAAGGATGGGCGTGCAAGTAGAATGTGCACAAGGTAGGATTCTCAGGTGGGTCTTAGTAGAACCTGTGATGCATGCCCACAAGACAAGGTCTCAAGACTTAGCCATATTTGGCGTATCGGGTAGGACATGAGAAAAGTGTGACCCGACTATGCATGCAGAGTGGATAAGATGCCATCCTAGCGACAGGTTGGCCTAGGAAGGAATATGCCATGCGATGGAAGCTCCTAGAATACCATCATAAAAAAAAGTGGAGAGCTCAAGCATGGATGATCATGTTCTCATGAAGGACCACATTCGAGACACTTGGCAACATCGAGGCCCTAGAAGGATGAGTTGGCACTTCGGAATGCTTATATATATGAGCACCTATAGAAGAAGAAAAGTGTGGTGGTGGTGGAGGTGGAATCGGGTATAGAGAGAGAGGAAGAAGGAGCAGAGCCTTGTAGAAATTCCACAAGGAACTCTATTTGGGTTGGGTAGATTAAATATAGAAGGATGTATCAAGGGCTTGGGGATATAAAATATCTTTTTAAGAGCTAAATGATATGGATCTAGTTATGATGCATGACTTCGGTCTACCATAATGTGGTGTTTTGTAGTAATTCTAATGAATGTAATGGGGTTACCAAGTTAATTGAATATGATCCTTATTGGTTTGGATTCATACATGATTCTTCATAGTTCCTTTTCATGTCTATTTATAAGATGAATATGAATTCTTGTGCATTTCCCTTCCTGTTTTGATTCAGTTCTTAATCAGTTAAGTACTTTTTTGTCTGGAATGACTACATTGATATAGAAGTTGTTTTGAGCTCTATGATGCTTGCATGTCTCACTTCCACTCACTTCCTTTAAGTTTGGATCATAGATGATGATTTCCCACTCAACTCACATAAAAGAGAGACTCAGTGTCCGTGCGTGCCTCACGTGAGCACCCGGCGCTACATGAGTGATAGGTGAGTGCGCATGGGATTCCCTTTTTCTTTGGTGGGCATAAAAATGACTACATCTTGGTTTCATTGCCAGGACCTCTTTTCAAATTTATAGTGGGAAATGGCATACATCGTTATCTATGCAATGAGTGATGATGAGCGTTTAACTTTGGAAAGTGTTAAAACATGGTTTAAAATCATAGAAGATGAATTTTCTTAGAGATTCAGCATTGGACCTGAGTTTGATGCACGTAGGTGGGTAGAAGAGAACCTCTACCATGAGTTGTATGAAAAAAAAATTGTTGCTTCCCAGTAGAGTTGTATGAATGGCTCTCGGCATATGTGTCTAGATCAAGCTGGTATTATAGATCATGCACGTGGACCCAAGAATAATACCATAGACTGAAAGATGTAGATCTGGCGTGGACTCATGTTATGTATCATTGGTGGAAATGTGTGTTGGCTAGCTACACTCTGGAGTATGCTATTTCTACATATTCTTGTCCGGAAGTTGCTGAGTTTGAGTTTTTACGGAGCCTAGAGGATAATTTCTACGTGTTATTCCTCTGGCCATGAAGATCTTGATTATTACCTTGAGTTTAGAGGAATTTCCAAAGGTTGGCTAAACCATCCCGATCGTTGGGTGAGGAATCTAAGGTGGAGGAAGATGGCGGACATTACGACGGAGAAAGAAATGGAGGAGAGATGACTCAATTATAATGAAACGCATGAAAGGGAGATTATTAGACAATGTGATGTTGTAAGTTTGATGGATCTATGGAGGCGAGATGTTGTGGGAAGGAGTTGATGTTCACGTAGAGGACATGGAATCTAAGCAGCTTATACTACCCCATCTTGGCAAGCACGTAAGACAAACCCCTTCAACTTCGATGAGAGTTTTTACATGGAGAGAGAAGATTTGTTAGCACGCATCCGAACCCACCTATTGACCAAACCCTACCACTTGGTTTTCCAGATCAAGAGAGGAGTATTATTGACCCGGTTGGTATCGTGGAAGTGACAGATCTGCACCCAAGAGATATAATTTCTCGTTTCCCACTTCTATGGCTACACATGATATTCCAGTCTATGAAGGAATTTTTAGACAAGTAGGAAGTACACAAGCCTTTGGTCTCACATCTGGGAGTGGCGCGGGGTACAATATTGGTAGTGGGGCATTATCATATACCATCAGCACGTAGTTCAATGTAACTTTCAGGACCCTTGGCACGACCACTATAGGACCTAGTGGACCTGGTGGGTCTGGTGGGTTAGGAGGAACATGACCTGGAGGATCCAGTGGATCTGGTGGGTTAGGAGGCAAAGGACCTGGTGGATCCAATGGAGGAGGAAACCAAGGCTCTGGCTCAGGAGGATAAGGGCCCTAGCCACCTCCTCAAGTCTTCTTTGATATGTCTTTACATTTTCTAGATTACATGGGTATTGAAGATGTTGCAGAGCACGTTCACAAGTGTGAGTTGTTATGGCACACAAAGGGGATCATAACCCTAATGGAAGGCGATCGATTTGTAACAACATTGCAAAGGGCGTGCACGTAGTGGTATAGGAAATATGACCCTCATCAAATGGTGGTGGATTATACTACTTTAAAGAATACCTTCTTGGTAGAATTCCACATCCTTGAGTTTGAACAAAAGAGCATCGGTAGCCTAAATGAGATTCAACAAGGAATGGTTGAGAGTGTGCATGAGTATAACACGTAATTTAATACTCTCTGTCAAAATTGTCATATGGTATTCACCCTTCACAACATGCTCAATGGTTTATTGGGGGTTGATAACCCCATTTAGAAGAGCTTTATCTCATAAAAATTTCACGACTTGCACACTGCGCAAGCGTTAGAAGCCTCCCTACACACCGAAGCTATTGGAAGTGTTGATACTGGTGTTAGCCCATTCTTGGAGGCTCAAATCACTGCTATGGCTAAGTAGTAAGAAAAGTTATCGAAAACTCAGCTCCCGAGACTCGCAGGTGGTATATGGTGTATAGATAGTGAAGTAGAGGGCATGTCGAGACGATTTGCCCCTGGAAGACAATGCCCACCGTAGCGAAGAGATGTGATATTTATCATAGGGACCATTATGTGAGTAGATGTCTCTGTTGCGTCAGTGTGCGATGTGGAAGAATGTGTCTTGCTAGTGTAAGATCTACACCTCTACAACCCATGATACTAAGGATTGTAGGCTTATTGATCAAATCCATTAGGCTATTAATCATGGTGTGCACAGACTAGCCTTGCTAGTAGTTCTAATAATGATGACCTCTATTATGAGGAGTGCACAAATGGAAGCACGCGTGGAAGGGAATTTTGCAAAGGATTTCATGGTCGTGGTAACCATAGAGGAGGAAGAAGTCGGTTCCCATGTGGAACCCGTTTTAATTGTGAGTCTGAGACCACTACAAGTGTGAGTTCCCAGGACTTATTGCATTGCTCATGGTGTGGGAAAAAGCAAAATTATGAGGAGTTCCCTGAGTTTTTAAGCATATGAATTAGTAGCACTGAAAATAAAAGGGTGCTACAATGGTAAGCATTAAGAAGGTGACACACAATGGATGCCATGGGTGACACGTGATGCGGGTTTGGAATCTATTATGGTAACAACAAGAGTAGAGGCCATGTGTGCAAAGGAAATACCAAGGCAGAAGAACCTAGTTTCAAGGGAAGAAGTGGTACATGGGAAGTACCTAGACCTGCGCATCAAAAAGAGGTATATCAAGAGAACATGGACATCATTCAGAGTTTACAAGGAGAAATCTAGTGTCTAAAAGAGCAATCCAGGAGGGAGGAGCAAAGAAGGAAGGTCGAGGTACCAAAGGATGACCTAGATGAGGTCAAGGAAGTATGTAAAATGCTAAGGCAAGAGAATATTATTCCCTTGCTAGGGGCATGGTTAAGAGAGAAGGTACCATGCACCGAAGAAGAGCATGAGCAGGTCTTACATGCAAACCTTTCCCCCTCATAGCCTTGACTATGATAGGGAGATCACATTAAATGTGGTCGTGGATGGATGACTCCTTAGTAATATCCTCATTGACATAGGCATGCAAGTCAATGTTCTCACCTTGGATGCATGGCATCAGATGGGAAGACTTGCATTACAACCATCTTCAAATGTGTTGTATATGGCAAACAAGATGAAGGCAATGCCCATCTATGTCTTAAAGGATGCATCCATCACCATTTAGGGAGCTAAGTTTACTAGGGACTTTAAATTCTTGGCACTCACCGAGGAAGACAATTTCCCAGCATTACTTGGGCGCCCATGGTGCTTTATGAGAACAATGTAGATATTCGGTTCAATAAGGGATACATAAGCTTTGAAAATGAGGAGGAATGGGTCATCATACCCTTTGCTGATAGGAAATAAACACCCTATACTAAACCCTTGGGAGAAGAGGTCCTAGATATAATATATGTGCACTCAATCAGGGAGCCAGAGATAATTCATCCCACATAAGGAGTTATCCAATTTGAGGATGCTCAGTCCCTAAGTGACACCACCAAAAGTATAGCGTGTGATAATTGGGCGTATGGGACCTATAATTTAATCGGATGGAATTTGAGAGGATTTGTAATAAAGGTGACAAAGGAACATATAGTTCGGTGCCTAGGAGGAAAGGAGCTACCTAAGTACTCAGGAGGAGCCTTCCCTGAGGTATTTTTGCAGGATATGGAAGCTCAGTGGAAGGAGGAAAATGAATGAAGGGGGATGTTAAGTTACATCCTACTTGGAACTATTACACGCTAGTGGGCAACACATCGGGATAATCTCTTGGAATGGCACGAGGTGAGAATTGCCTTCTCTATAAGGTTTTGCATGAGTAACATGCCCATGGCTATAAAAGACTACCATGGTAAAGAGACCACTTCCCTCCATATCCAAGCATGTGAGACAGCCTAAATGGGAAGTGTAGAAGCATTTCCACCTTCATTATGGGTTCACAAGTTGTATTCCACATTACAAGGTTGTGTGCGCGCATGGTACATTCATTCTAAGACACACCGCCAGATAGGGAATTGGTAAGAGTTAGCAACTAATCTCATTCAAACATTCAAGTATCGGAGTATAAAACCCTTAGTGGATAAGGAATTGTAGGTTTTCAAGCACCTTATCATTTGAGATAGCGCCACGGAAAAAGATAGGCTCTGGACTGTTAGGTGAACCTAGCACGGAGGTGCACTTTGAGGAAGAAGAAATAAAGTAGAAGTACGCATTGAGCACGCATGTATGGAAAAAGAAGTCTCTAAGATCATTGATCTTTTACGTGAGTTTGAGGATTTATTCCCATGTGGGTATCATGAGCTTAAAGGCGTTCACCATTCCTTGGGGAAATGAGAATTAAGTTAAAGGAGGGTGCACACCCGATCCAAAAGAGACCATACCAAATGAATCCTAACCTGCACGTGAAGGTTAAGGAGGAAATAGATAAAATGATAACATCAAGTATTATTGAAGTTGTTGAAGAGTCGAATGGATAAGTCCAATGGTGATTAGTATCAAGAAGGATGGAAGGATAAGGATCTATGTTGATTATAGGGACCTGAATGTAGTATGTATCATTGATCCTTTCCCAACCCCTTTTACTAAAGAAATCTTAGAAGGAGTGGCAGGGCGTGAGGTCTATTCTTTCACAGATGGATTCTCGGGCTATCACCAGGTAAGGATCACAAAGGAGGAATAAAGGAAGATGACTTTTGCCACTGAGTGGGGAGTTTTTTCCTATACATTCATGCCTTTTGGGTTGAATAATGCACCTATTATGTTCTCGCACATTTTGGTATAAGCTTTCCAGGATTTCATCCATTAATTCCTTCAAGTCTACTCCGGATGATTGACAAAGTATATGGGTTAGTAAAGGACCATTGTGACAACTTAAGGCTGATGTTTGAAAGGTGCTAACAGTTGAGGATATCCATCAACATTAAGAAATGTGTCTTTGCTACCTTGTTTGGAACATTATTGGGGCACATCATATGTAAGAAGGGCCTAATAGTAGACCCCGTAAAAGTTGTAGTAATTGTGGGATTGAGGGAACCTACTAGTCAAGGCATGGTGCGTGGATTTCTTGGGCATATGAGGTACTACAGAAAATTCATTAAGGGATATGCCAAGATCGTCGCACCCTTAGAAGAGTTACTTAGACATAAAAGTGCCTTTCATTGGGGAGAGGCACAGTAGAAGGCATTTGACACTTTAAAGGATCGGCTTATCACCGCACCCATCCTACATTTCCCTTATTGGGATAAGCATTTCCATGTTCATATGGATGCCTCAGGGATAGCCATTGGAGCAATACTTGCATAGCCTGGTGAGGGATTATTGATCATCCTTTGTGCTTTGTAAGCAGGAAATTGACACCAGCAAAGTAGAATTACACTACGATTAAGCGTGAGGCATTGTCAATGATCTACGCACTTCATAAATTCAAATAGTATTTGTTGGCAACCCCTTTTATATTTTACACTGACCATATGGCATTGAAATACTTAGTGAACAAGCCCATTCTACAAGGGCGCATATGTCGGTGGGTACTATTGTTCCAATAATTTGAGTTCACAGTGGTTTTCAAACCAGGAAAAAGTAATTCTGGACCTGATCATTTATCTAGGATTGATTCAGGGGAGGACGTGCGAGAGCATTGAAGACACCATGCCAGATGCACAACTATTTAGGTTACAGTGCGTGCCCCCTCGGATTTAGAGGACATTGTAGTATTTCTCAAAATGAGTGTGGCACCAGATGAAATGAAGGCCTTAGAGAAGAAGAAGTTGGCCATACATGTCACACCCTACATGTTAATTAGTGGGGATCTATACAAAATGGGTTGTGATGAGGTTCTATGCCATTGCATGCTAGAACATGAGTGCATTACAATTATGGAAGAGGCACATGGTGGGATTGTAGGAGGAAACTATGCGGGAAATGTAACGCACGAAATATTCTACTCGCAGGGCTTTGGTGGGAGACCATTTATCAAGATTACATTGAGTTTTACAAGGCATGTGACCACTACCAGCGCCTTGGAAAACTTGGAAAAAGGGATGAAATGCCCTTGCGACCAATAGCCAGCATGGAACCATTTGAAAAGTGGGCTATCAACTTTTTGGACCAATCTCGCCATGGCGTGAAGGACTGGTTCATGGTATATCCTCACTTGCACTGATTATTTGACAAGGTGGGCAGAGGCGGCACTTATAAAGGATTGTACAGTGGCTACCGCTACTATATTTTTATGGGAAAACATAATCAGTAGGTATGGATGCCCATTGAGTTTAACAAGTGATAGAGGTACACACTTCCTTAATGAAATGGTCAGGATTCTACTATCAGAGTTCATGGTGGCCCATCACAAAACTACTCCCTATCACCCTCAGGAAAATGGAACTATTGAGGCATTTAACAAAATACTTAGCCACACATTGACTAAGATTTGTGATGTTGGTAGATAGGATTGGGATGACAAAGTATCAGTCGTTCTTTGGGTCTATAGGAAAACCTACAAGAGGTTGAATAAGGCCACACCATTTCAATTAGTGTTTTGTGCAGAGGTTCTCCTACCAGTTGAATTCATTTTACCTTCTTTGCGTTTAGCATGCGTAGGATGATTGGCCGATGAACAAGCGCTCAAAGAAATAATTGACAAGTTAATGTAATTAGACAAAAGATGATCACTCGCTAGGTGGAGCCAAAAGATGGAAAAAGTAAAATAAAAGGCATGGTATGATTATCACGTTAAGAACAAGAAGTTTGAGGTTGGACAGATGGTCTTACTATATGATTATAAGTTTCTATGCCATCCTGGGAAGTTAAAAGTCCATTGGTTAGGTCCCTACATCATCTCGTACATCCTTGATTTAGGCACGTGCCAATTACAAGCGCTAGATGAGACGAGATTTCCAAGACACTTCAATGGGAGTAGGTGAAACCCTACTATAAATAAGTCTTCTTGGTGTTTGTAAATAAGGTAGTGTTGCCAGTTAGTTTAGGATTTCCTTTAATGCATTTTCTTTCTTGTGTTTCCCTTTCTTGTTGTTGTTTTGTGTTGCACCTTGGGCACCGGTAATCTCATTACTTTTTGAAGGTTGTAACTACGCAGAGGACTGCGCATCATTTTAGTGTGGGGTGGAGTAAGGTGGAAGAAATTGAAGTGTGAAGTGCTAGGAAGGATTGCATTGGAAAGCCCAGTTGAATGGCCCTGTGAAGGAAGTACATGCAAGGAAAGGTGAAAAAGGATGGTTGGTGTCAAGGTAAGGCTACATTGGGATCCATGTACAAGAGAGGAAAAAGTGCAAACACAACATGAGGTAGTCAAGAGAAAAAATCATGATAGAAGAAGTGTCTTCAGCACTAGTTATGCATGCATAAGAGTCTCCTATCAAAATGGATTGGTTGTGCACCAGAAGGTTGGGGAATTGTTTGTGTAAGTTTAGGCGGGTGAGTTAAAGTGCCAAAGTCAGACTTTGGTGAAAAAGTTACATTAAGTGTTAAAGTATGGTGGTAGGTAAGGTAGCATTTAATGTTAAAAAGTGGGAAAAACTAAAAATAGAAGGTTGGGCACTTCATTATTTACATTGCGAATACAAAGAGGGAAGAGCTTTTGCAAACTATGATTTCTAGAGTTGATCCATGTGAAGAAAAATCAGAGGAATTTAACCGTAAGTGACTAGTTTGGATCTGCAAACCAAGAGGTAAATAGTTTGCGGGCATGGAGAGAGTTGTGGAGAAGCATTGTCTTGTGAAGGAGATAATCCAATTAGGGTTTGGCATCTAGGGCGTGGGTTGGAAAGGAGTTTCTTTACAAGTTCAAGATTTGAACTTGGAAAGGGTAGAAGAGCAGATCTAGGAAGAGAAGTGGAAGTGATAACCTACACAATGGCACCCAAGAAACCAACTATAACACCTAAGAAGAGCAACGGTAAGGGCAAGGGAAAACAACAAGAGACTACCGCAAGTACCAATGAGGAATGGTATGCAGAAATGCAGTACCTAGATGGGGTTTCACTTAGGATGGAATGGGAATCCCACTTGAGAAAAATGACAGTAAGTGACTACAAGTATCACATGAACGTTATTGAGAAGGAAATGGAGTTGGAGTTAGTGCATTGACTAACCAGAGAACACCTGAGGGGTTACCAATTTATAGCGATGAAGTCAAGGTGAAGTTGGAGAAGGCAGGTTTATTACAACTCTATGAGTTACCCTACTTCGAAAGCTAGAGTGCCTCTATCAGTGGCTGATGTTGCACATACATGAAGACCACTTTCACTTCGCAGGCACAAGATGTGCATAACCCCTCAACTAATTTCAAAATTCACAAGCCTTATCTGTGAAGGAGAAGATATAAAGGATGAATTTTGTGACAAGGAAGTAATTAAGGACACAATGGCCGTGTATGTGTATAAGAAGGGGTCAAGATACTTTTATGTTGGGGATATCCAAGACCCAATAATGAGAATTATCACGCACCTGGTAATAAAACTCAATGCGTAAGAAATATGGATGCAGGTAAACAAGTCTTGGTTGAATGTTTGTAGAAGAATATCAAAGGGCACCATCTACAATCTGTCCATACATTGTAGATGAAATTATCACCAGCGCACAGGAAGGAGACAAGATTCTCTTTGGTAATGTCCTCTTAACCATTGTGTTCTCAGAGATCGGAGTACCTAGATGCAGCAGACAAGTTCATTTGGGAGTACCTAGAGGAAGACCCCTTGCACTGCAAAATATTTGAGAAATACACTTGTGATAGCATGACGCCCATTCACAAGGCACATCTTAAAAAGTGGTATATGCACTTAAGGAATGCATTCGGGAAGAATGGAGAATACTAGAAACAACTACCAGCGCTTACAGTAGGAGAAGTTGAGTTCATTGTATACCAACACTTTTGTATTGGTAGGTTCAAGTTGACTAATGAAAACATGAGCCCATGGTGCAAGCTCCCATTCACCTTCATAGCTCAATACTTCCATGAGTAAATAGATTCAAGGATTCCAAAAAGTTAAAGCTTGACCTTGGAAGTTTGGACCAGGACCACAGGGAGATGCACAAAACATTGGTCTACCCCAAAAAGCATGCGTACATGGAAAAGTACATTTTGCATGAAGTCCAAATGGTAAAACCCCTGACTTTGACTATTACAGGAGGTCCACGGTGCATGTATACCTTCGAGATAAGGCCCAAGTTTGAGAAGGGTGCTTATCTTGAAAATGAGATAGCTATACTGAGGACCTTACAGGTAGGAAGAAGCCCATGCCCAGACAAAAAGAAAAATAAATGCAAAAAAAGGCACCAAGTGCCCAAGATACTCAGGCGGTAGGTGCCCCAAGAACAAGCACTAGAACAAGTACTTACACGTGTAGGAAGAGGTCCCCAGTCAAAGAGAAGGTACCAGCACAGGAAAATCTCATCGCAGAGGAGAAATCACTAGAGGAAGAGGAAGAAAAGTAGAGTCTCCTATACTAGAATCCCTAGTTAGGAAGAAATATAAGGTGATGGAGGAAGCTGACTCGGAGGAGATAGAGAGCTTGGAGAAATAAATAGGTGAGAGGTATGATGATGAAGAAGATGATTCTGAAGAGGACCAAGAACCACTTGTTTTCAGCATGCACGGTTCAAAGAAGAGGGCGGAAAAGAAGAACATGAGTTCCTTTTCGTGCGATGCAAGGGTAGCTAAGAGGAGGAAGGCACCCAAGACATGGAAAGAAGTGAAGAAGTTGGCATGCAAGATCAGAAAACTCCAAGCCTCATGAAGGAGAAAATAAATGAGGTGGAAGAAAAAGAAGCAACGAAAATCATCGAAGCCTTGGTAGAACAAGAATTGAATCATAATGCTGACGTAGTGATGGAGGAAGATAAGGAAGATAGTGCAGGGAAAGATCATGGTAGCGTGGGAGGCCCCAGTCTAATGGTAATTGTTCCTAAGGGAGCATACACAGGGGGAAAGTGCATGGAGATCCAGAGGTAAGGAATGATCTACATTAATGATCCCAAAGGTGTTGTACGTGTGCTTCCAAAGCACCGTTCCAACATATCGACTCATGGCAATGAAGTCATTCGATGAAGAAGGTACATACCCTCGGATGAGGAAGATGCTCTCTTGGGAAATTGAGTCCCACATTGACAAGCTAGAGTTTGACGTAAGCCAAAGGGCACTAATAAAAATACCAGAGTCAAAAGGAGACAACCCCTTGGTAAATGCTCAGTAGCTTTCAGATGAGCAGTTATGCAACACGCTCAACAAGGTCTTAGTTGAGGTTGAGGCTAGGATCTTTAGATGGAATGACAAGATAATATTTCTAGAATCAGAACTAGAAAATAAGGAGGAAGAGCTAGAAAAGAAGTCCAAGGATTTAAAGCAGGAGGATTTAATTAGTGCTTAGCTAAAGCATGAACTCAAGAGAAGAAAAGGCAAGGGTGCGTGAAGTACATAAGAAGGTAGAATCCATCATTGATGTCATTGTTTTGAAGCATCTAGACCTAACACCACCCGCGCAAAAGTATGGATCTTCCCTTGAGTGCCTTGAAGACTTGATGTGCATCCTCACCATGGAAAGACAACCTCTAGCCTTAGAATCCATGGAAGAAGTAGCAGTACACCTAGAGAAGGAGGATAAATTGAAGGTAGTAGCAATCATGGCTGAATACAACAAAGTCCTTGCTGATGTAAATATTTTTGCCCATACCGTTGAGGCCGCATATGACAACTACGTAGACAAAGATAAGGTGGCGGGTATTCTAGTCACCAACTATGAAGCAGAGCTTAAAGAGTTCCAAGAAAATAACAAAGGGAATAGAGCAGAGCAGGATAGAATCCTAGCCGAGGTTGAAAAGAAGTCAGAAGCTATTAAGGCCCTAAGGGGTACAATCAAGAACCAACTAAAGGAGCTATACCCATAAATTACTAGAAGGATGGATGCACTTGAAGACATGGGCAAGGAGTTGGAGAAAATTGTTGACACTATGAACGCTCAAAGAGATGGATTGAGTTTTGGGAGGTAAGCACCCTAGTCGGCGACCTCTATCAGAGAGAGAAAAATGAAGATGATGCCTGGAACAAGTTAGAGGCCGACTTGCAAAAATATTTTCCTAGCTTGTTACATTAATGCCATCACTTCCCCATTCTTTCTTCTTTTCCAAATTCTTCATCCCCTTATTATTTTGCCAGGACATTAAGTATATTGTGATTCTTTATTCTTTGGAGAAGTGTTCCCATGGGCGGAGAATAGGCGTAGTGTGGGGTGATGTTGGGCCCCTAGAATATTGACTAAGTACACAAGGGCGCATGGGCACGTAAGGCCTAGGTTAAAGGATGGGCCCGCAAGTAGAACGTGCACAAGGCGGGGTTCTAGGTGGATCTAAAGTAGAACCCGTGATGCATGCCCACAGGACAAGGTCTTGGGACTTAGCCATATTTGGCGTATCGGGAAGGACACGAGAAAAGCATGACCCGACTATACATGCAGAGTGGATAAGATGCCATCCTGGTGATAGGTTGGCCTAGGAAGGAATATGCCATGCGATGGAAGCTCCTAGAAGACCATCATGACAAAAGTGGAGAGCTCAGGCCTGGAGGAGCATGCTCCCATGGAGGACCACATTCAGACACTTGGCGATAGATCTAAGGCCGCAGAAGGATGAGTTGGCACTTTGGGATGCCTATATATACGAGTGCCCAAGAAGAAAAGTGTGGTGGTAGTGGAGGTGGAATCAGGTATAGAGAGAGAGGAAGAAGGAGTGGAGCCCTACAAAAATGCCACAAGGAACTCTGTTTGGGTTGGGTAGATTAAATATAGGAGAAGGATGTATCAAGGGCTTGGGGTTATAAAATTTCTTTTTGAGAGCTAAATGATATGGATCCAGTTATGATGCATGACTTTGGTCTACCATAATGTGGTGTTTTGTAGTAATTCTAATGAATGTAATGAGGTTACCAAGTTAATTGAATATGATCCTTCTTGGTTCGGATTCATACATGATTCTTCATAGTTCCTTTTCATGTATGTTTATAAGATGAATATGAATTCATGTGCATTTCCTTTCTGTTTTGATTCAATTCTTAATTTTTTAAGTACTTTTCTGTCTAGAATGACTGCATTTATCTATAAGCCATTCTGAGCTCTATGATGCTTGCATGTCTCATTTCCACTCTCTTCCTTTAAGTTTGGATCATAGATGATGATTTCACACTCAAATCACATAAAAGAGAGACTCAGCACCCACGAGTGCCTTGGGTGAGTGCCCAGCGCCCGCTGGGTGATAGGCCAAAGCGCATGGGATTCCCTTGTTCTTTGGTGGGCATAAAAATGACTACACTGGGTTCTTCCACTTCTTCTAGTTGTACAAGGGATCTGGGCACGCTCTCTATAGACTCCTTTACCTCCTCATTTAGCTTCATCTTCCTCCTTTTCCTCTCATTCGTCTCTTTTTGAGGAGAGATTCATGGTAACCTCCTAACAGAGTAAGGAGTTCTCGTGCCTTGTTTCCTTGTTCTTCTAAACACCCTCTTGAAATGGTGTTGTTTTTGGACTGCTTCTAAGTCATATTCTTCTTCTTGTACCTAAGGTGGGGTACCTATGCACTCAGTCTCCATTCTATATGTGGGCTTCCTCTAGCCTCTATGTTCTAAGCCACCACTATCTTCCCGCTCTTCTTCCTCCTCATCCACTACTATAGTTTCTGTAGGTTATGGGGCTGGCATGTTCTCTACCGTGTGCTTACCTTTAGGTGTGCTTACCTTTAGGTGGCCTTCTATGTTATAGACTACTCCCTAAGACATCTTCCTCATGACATGGAGCCACATTGTATTCACCTGCGACCATCTCTCTTGATCATTCAACTTGGTCACTAGATGCGCAACTACTTGTACCACTAGGTACTTCTTCAATTTATCAATTTCCATTCTACATGGACCCTTTGTATAACCCAACTCCTTCCATGTCTCCATGATTATTGCTTTATCAGTCAGGTCACTAGCCAAGTCTACCCCTATGCCTTTTAATCTTGTCAATGTCAAAATCAGGGTTGTTGTGATTCTAACCCTTCGTCCGAAAAATAGAAAAATTCCTCATAGACTCGTGCATCAGCCACTAATATAAAGGTTCATACTTACCAAAATATGGGAGCTCTTACAACTGATAGACTCCTACATGTTTCAACAATTTCTCTCCAACGTCATCGTCCACTAGCATATCCTCCATCGTGCACTTGTTGGTCTTTGTACTCAACAATGCGTCCAATTCTTTCTTGTTATCAAAAGTGCGGTGGTTGTAATCACTCACCTTGCAGCTTCGTATGTGGGAATCCCATTCTTGTCTAATTATCACACCCTCTGATATCTACATCTCTGAGAAATTACTCTCGGGAGAAATTTCAACTTTTGTTTCTACTTTCTTCTTTCCTTTAGCTCCTGCGACAGGTGCTTTCTTTGGTGCCATATGAAAATATCAACTTTCTATCCTTTGTAGTGAGCAAGTCAAAACCCTAGCTTGAATCTACATGCCCTAGTTTGAAACCACGTGCCCTATCTCTTTCTCAATGCGTCTTCTTCACTCAAACCCTTCACCAATGGGGATGCAAGCTTCTTCTATGCACAAATCTGCTCTCCACATTTGGTTTCACAACTCTTCGCACTTAACACAACTCACTCAACTCATTTTTACTTAGCTCACTCAAACACTTGTGATCACAAAGGTAAAAATGAACTCACATCACATCCTTATATAGATTTTCAAAAATTTAGTGCATTTATTGCTCCTTCACCTACCAACAATCCTCTCACTAATTGACCATTTTCACACTTTCCGTGTGGTACATCTTCGCACCCAAGCTATAACCTTCTAACATGCCTTCCTACATTCGGACACAAAATTCTCTTCGATGCACTTCCATGTGCCTTAATACCTCGCCACCGCCTCTTCCCTTGGTAGTCTCCATGGCCTCTACTTACCTCGTGTTATACTTGTTCCTTCATTTATCTCCATTTATGGTCCTTGTTTGGAAGCAATCTCCTTTCTAACAATGCCCCAAACTTGAATAGCACATGTAGCAGTTTGTTCCTTTATGTGTACCCATTTGTCAATAGCCACCCCACACAAATGGTATGTGCAATCCTCTATGCATAAAAATTATTCAAATGGTAAGTAGCTTATAACACCCAAACGCGCTTATTACACAAAACACCAACTAAAATGACAAAGCATAGCGACGAAGAAATAAATACATTAAAGGAATACATAAATGAAAACCTAATTTAAATGCCAACACCTCCTTATTATAAACACCAAGAAGACTTATTTATAGTAGGGCTTCAGCCTACTCCTGTTAAAGTAACCAGTAATCGTATTCCATCAAGTATCTTTAACTAACAAGCACTTGTTTCAATTATGTGAGTGATAACATATGGTCCCAACCAATGTACTTTAATTTTTCCCGATGATGCAAAAACTTAGAATCATAAAGGAGCACCATCATCGTCCCAATCTCAAACTTTTTTTCCCTAATGTGCATGTCATGTCATGCCTTCTACCTAGCCTTTTCTTGCTTCTAACTCCATCATGCTATTTCTCGTCTCTCATCCAACTTGATCAACTTTTCAATTCATTCCTATAATGCTTTCTCATCAGCTAGACCTCCAATGTGTGCAATACGTAAAGAAGGTAACATGAATTCCATAGGAATAACTGCTTATACGCCAAACACCAATTGAAAGGGTGTGGCCTTGTTCAACCACTTGTATGTTGTTCTATATGCCCAAAGCATGGAAAAAACTTTATCATCCCAATATTTCCTTCCAACATCACAATTTTTTTGTCAATGTCTAGCTCAAAATCTTGTTGAAAGCTTCAACAATCCCATTTTCTTGAGGATGATATGGTGTAGTCTTATGGTGTGCAATCATGAACTCATCTAATAGAATTTTGATTGTCTCATTCAGAAAGTGTGTGCCCCTATCACTGGTCAAACTCAACGGGCATCCATACCTTGTAAGAACATTTTCCCATAAGAACCTAGTTGCTATACAATCCTTGGTAGGTGTTGCTTCTTCCCACCTTGTGAGATAATCTATGCAAGTGATGATGTAGCGCGATCCAGTCCTATGTGCAACTGGTGAGATAGGACCCACAAATTCTATAGCCCATTTCTCAAACGGCTCTACACTAGGAACAAGTCTTAAAGGTGTTTCATCTCTTTTCCCAAGTTTACCAATGCGTTAATAATGATCACATGCCTTACAATAGGCTTTACAATCCTTGTAGAGGGTCTCCCACCATAATCCTGCAAGTAGAATCTTGTGCACAGTGGCATCACCTGCATAGTGCCCACTTGTAATACCATCATGAGCCTCTTCCATGATATCTGTGTGTTCATGCTCCAATACACATTGGCACAATACTTCATCTCAAACTAACTTGTATAGGTCACCATTGATCAACATAAAAGGTGTTACATGAATTGTAAGTTGTTTCTTCTCTAAGGCTTTTAGTCCTTCTGGCACCACACCTGTGTATAGAAAAACAACAATATCCTCCAAGTTTGAAGGTGCACAATGTAACCTATATAATTGTGCATCTGGCATTTTATCTTCAATTGTTTACGCATCTTCTCCTAACTGTATCCTTAATAAATGGTCTGGGAAGATATTACTTTTCCCTGGTTTTACCACAACTGTAAAATCAAATTCTTGGAATAAGAGCACCCATTGACATATGCACCTGTAAGATGGGCTTATTTACCAATTATTTCAATTTCATGTGATCGGTATAAAATACAAATGGTGTTGATAGTAGGTATTGTATGAATTTATGTAGCACATAGATCATTGACAAGGCTTCACACTCAGTAGTTGTATAATTATGCTCTGTGAGGTCAACTTTCTACTAGAAAAATAGATAGGATGATCTATAATACCTTCTCCAGGCTGAGCCAACACCATGCCAATGGTCATGCCAAAAGTGTCCACATGTACATGAAACGGTTGGTCCCACGAGGGAAAGTGTAGAATAGGTGATGTAGTAAGTTTCTCCTTCAATGTCTCGAATGTGCGCTGCTACGGTTCCCCCTAGTAAAATGTTCCTTTTCATTTTAGTAACTCTTCCAAGGGTGTAAACCTTAGCATACCCTTTGATAAATTTTCTATAATACCCAATGTGACCTAAGAATCCACATACCTCACTTTGATTGGTAGCCTCTTCTAGGATGATAATAATTACATCCTTAGCTGGATCGACCAACAAACCCTCCTTACAGATGATGTTCCCTAACAAAGTGCCAAATGGTGTAGCAAATATGCACTTCTTGATGTTCAACGAGATGCTTAATTGTCTACATCTTTCAAACATTATACACAACTTGTCAAAATGATGCTTAACAATCCCATACACCATCCAATTATCCAAATAACTTGTAAGAAAAGATTAATAAAATCCTGGAATGCTTGAAGAACTATTCACAAAAATACAACAAATGTGTTTTTTAGACTAAAGGGAATCACAGTATATGCAAAATTTCCTCATTCAGTGGTGAAGGTTGTTTTTTCATGATCTTCCTGTGCAATCCAAACTGATGATACCCAGAGAATCCATCTGTAAAAGAATAGATCTCATGCCCTGCAATGCCTTCTAATATCTCCTCTGTGAAAGGTGTAGGAAAGGGATCAATCACACATGTAGCATTTAGTTCTCTATAATCCACACAAATATTTATCCGACCATATTTCTTTATACTGATAACCATGGGGCTAACCCACTTTGATTTTTCTAGGGGCTTAATGATTCCAGTTCAACATTTTGTCAATTTCTTCCTTGACTTTAACATGCAAGTTCAGTTCATTCTGTAAGGTCTTTTCCTAACCGGAGCGCACCTTCCTTAAGATTTATCTTCATTTCTCCTAATGATTCATGCACTCCTTTCAATTCATGATATCCCTAAGGAAATAAGTCTTGAAAATCATGGATCAACTCTACTATTTTTCCTACTTCTTATTTGGACCAATAATCTCCAATTATTGCCTCTTTAGGTTCAGCATCCGTACCAATATTCACTTTGTTGGTCCTCATAGCATCATGATAGGTGCATGTGTTGTCATCCGCATTGTCCAAGACCTTGCATGCACCTATTAAATGATCTATATCTAGTTCTTCTACTTCTTCATCATCCACTATGTAGACCATCTTCCCTTTTTCTTTCTCAAAGTAAGCGTGCTTAAGTAGTGTGGCATTTATCTCTGTTCCTTTAGAAAAATGCACTCCTGAGTCATTTCCATCAAATAACTTTTGAATGAGTTCTTCCGCCTTTGCACGGTCTTCCATAGTTAACCATTTTATAACCCTTAATGCATCTTCTACATGAGGTTTAGTAGAGAAATAATCAAAATTATGTGTCATACCTACAATCAAATCCTTACGGTTTCTATTCTCTCTATGTAGCTCTGCGCATATACATACCATGTGTGTCCGCAGCCTTGTAAAGTGGAATAAAATTTTTACACCCAGAGTGAAGGTGGTAAAGATTCCTACCCCTCTGTTCAAAGCCTCTCACACTTTGTTGAAAGTGGTGTTAAACAAGTTAATTACCATGATATGTGTAGATTTGAGTAGGTGCATTGCTTCTAAAAAATTGATTCGTTAGAGTGATCCTGACCTCATTCCATTCTATAAGATTATCTCTGTGAACCACCCACCAACACCTTGTTGTCCCACACAGGTATATGCTAACATATTTCTCCTCTCAACTTGGTATGTCCATTGTTACTCTATGGCATGCAGAAATACCATAGGATCCCCTTCCCTAGTGTACCAAGGTTCAGAGTTGTTACCTATTCTCTTAATGCAACAAGGTTTGCTCTTTCATGCAAATGTTCTCCTTACTTCACACCAAACCATATCATAAGTACCATTAGTGTAATTATCACAAGAAATACTTGTAGTATTGTTGATAGATTGTGTATCTTCCCACTAAAGGATTCCTTCTTTAGATGGCTCGAGCACTTCTGGGTCCCAGGATGGCGCGTACATAAATCCTATTCAGATCTTCCTCACTCAAAGGCTCAACATAGGGCACATATTTTCCATCTGTTAAAGGGATAATAACTCTTTCCTCCTTATTCTCAAAACTAATATATCCCTTTTTGAACTGAACATCAACATTATTTTTGTAACACCAAGGGTGTTAAAGCAGAGTTGGGAAATTGTTTGCTTCTACAAGTGCTAAAACCTCAAAATCCCCAATGAACTTGGCCCCCTGTATAGTAATGGATGCATCTTTTAAAACTCGATAGGAGTAGCCTTTGTTCATTTAACCATAAATAATACATTAGAAGATGGATATAATGTAGGTCTCCCCATCTGCACCTATACATCTAAAGTAAGCACATTTACTTCCGCACTTGTGTCAATCAATATATTACTCAAGAGACATCCATTGAAAACTTCATTCGAGTGATTTCCTTGTCATAGTATAAGATATAGGGGAAGATTTGCATGCGGATCTAACTTCCATTCTCAATACCTACGCACAAAGTGTTTCCTTCATCCAATTCCCTAACAATGTAATGATATTCTCTTGGTGCAACATTTTGCACACTTCCTTAAGTCATCAATATCTGACTGACCGTCTCTACCTCCTTCTTTAGTTCCATCTTTTGTGATTGCTCCTTTAAACATTGTATTTCACCCTAAAGATTTCTAAGGACCTTTATGGTCTCTTGATAAACCTCCTTCGATGGGTAGGATCTAGGTACTGGGCATGTAAAACCTCCTCTTTAGTGATAGTAGGCTTTTGTTGTAGCACTTATTTTGTGCATGTCGCTTCAACTCGGTAGTGATCTTTACGAAATACCTCAAATTCCAGTTCTAACATTGGCATCCACTAATTTTCCACAAGGCGTTGTATCCTAACCATCCTGCACCTTTTTTCTCTTATTTATGTTGCTTATTAAGATGCTCATATAAGTCTGGGCATTCCTCATAGCTATGATTCTTTCCATAGAAAGAACATGTAATATTTTGGTTACATCCGCACTGTAGTGGTCAAGAGATCTGCATATAAAGCACGTCCTATAAGGACTCTTGCCTCATCCACCACCACGGCCTCAACCTCCAAATCCCCATAGTATCCTCACCCCCGCCATGACCTCCTTCAAAACACCCCTCATTCTAATCATAGCACACTTGATTGTGATCCCGATCCTAGTGCTCATTCTTTCCTTTAGAGTTATTTGATACGCTTTTCTGTCACACACCAATATCTATAGCATCATGGATCTGACCAATCAATCTACATTCCTCTATATCATGAGTCATGGACTGAAAAATCTTACAATAGCAGGATACGTTCTTTCTTATCGTGCGTTGTAATAATGGGAAATGGCTAGCATCATGGTTTAAATGACATATCTCACAGTCTAACAACAATGAATGTACTAATCTGTGGGGACAAATATCCTTGGTGTGACCTTCCACTTCATAATCTATACACCAAATCCCCATGCGTGTCTCATGTGCTGAATTTGCTGATAGTTTATCCAACTACTTCTCCATAGCTGAAATCTATGCCTCCAATAATGGGTTGACTCCGATTGTCTATACTCCCGAATGCCTCGGGCACAAAGTTGCTTTAAGTGCTTCACACAAATTAGTGTACATCTTATGTGATAGTGCCCTTCTAAAAGGTGTGATCAGACCTCCAATGAACCATTGTGCATGTTGGCTTACTTGAATATCATATGAAAGCTTAGATAAAAGTGTTTTGAAATAGGTGTCATACTCTCGGACACTCTCAGTAGTGCCTTGTTTAATATCCTTGAGCGTGCTTATACTCTTCTGCTCAAACTCAAGGATATAGAACTCTTTTAAGAAAGCATCTTTTAATGTTGCATAATCTATGTAAGTTTGATCAGGGTCAAACTTCATGTACCAACTGTGTGCACATCCCTACAATGTAGTCACAAATTGGCTTGCCTTGTGCTAAGAATTCATGATCCCTTTTATACACCATAGTATTTCACACATGTGCACATGCTTAGTAGCATCTTCTATACCCTCATACTCTAGGAGATGAAGATACATTTCCATGTAAATATTCTGGGGTTGGTACAAACCTTGACCACCGACCCATAACCTCCTATGTTCCCTCTACCTCTAGAACCACCAAATCCAACGGAACTAGAACCACATATACCTCATGATCCTCCACCTATAGTCAAAATCAGACTAGAAGATATACTTCCCTGTACCCCAACAAAGTAGAACTAAACTAAACCCCCATGGTCTATGAAGTGGTACCACTCCCAGAAGTGAGTCCAAAATTTTACGCACTCACATTCTCAAGTAGATGATGCACTGAAAAGGTACCTCCAAACAAAAACAAAGATGTTTACACCGCCATTGATGTAATTGCTATGTGACTTATTTTTGCTTCTCATCTGCCCAAACTAGGTTGTTGACAAATACTAGAAAACCAAGCGCAAGGGCTAGGTTACCAAGTAGGTTCAAATGTGCACCCGCGGCCCAAGTCATCTCTTTTGGCATGCTTCCTTGTGAGGCGATGAGGGTTCCCCGCCATGCTTTCCCAAATGGGGAGTTCTGATGCTCTAGCTCTAAGCCTCCTACATGAGCTCCAAATCCTTCACAAGCCATCTCTCTCCTCAAAAACTTCTACTCGCAATGTCACGTTACTTCTCTATCTCCCTCTCGCATGCCTCATTTTACCTAATATGCCTTTCTTCTCTTTATCTTGTTGCTGCTACGTCCACCATCTTTCACCAATCTTGTTCCTGCCCCCACGCATGGTGGGTTTAGTTAGCCATCTGTTTGCCTTCTAAGTTCGGGGTCACCATCAATATTTTGATTGCCGGTGGAATTCCTTACAAGTAAGTTCCCTGGGTAACGTAAAATTAAATTCAGCTACCTCTCGGGCAAGAATAAGTGGAAATAGAGTATTCCATGATATAGGTATTTAGAACACCACAGAACCAAGTATCCACAGCAAGTGTCTAAATTAGATTAGCATCATAAAGGGTCTGAAATTCTTCATGTGTCCATTCAAGTGTGTGATACCTCCAATTTCATTTAGACGCATAAGCAACTAGTCACTCATACGGTTTGATCGGAAAGATAGCAAATAATCCCTCATACAAACTATCATACAGATTTTGTTCCACACATGTGTGTGCTTTAAACTTAGATCTAGAGTTGAACCTCCATGCGTACTCTTCTTACAGATCTTTTATCCACTCCTTAATACTTGCTAGGGTCAACCGATACGTCTTCATCGTGAACCATCCTAAAAACAACTAAAAAAGAGGTCCCGGCAATGGAACTAATGATGCAGCTTAGAATTTACCAAGAATAACCCAAGCGCGTTGGCACATCACTCATCCTAGACTAAGCGCTCACCCAAAGTGTGCAAAGGTACTAGGCCCCTCCTTAGAGTTGCTTGTGCAGGATGTGAACATGATGAAGAGTTAATGCATTCAAATCCATAAACAATATAAACTTTCCACAGAGCATATTCTAGATCTAGATCTTAAAGAATCATGAATCAAATGATAAACATAATGAAATTATCCATGCAATAACTAGTTACAGTCATGTTTGACACCATTATTCATCCAATACGCTCCATTATATTAAATACAGTAAATACATAGAAGCTTCTTACAATAATTAGTATCATAACTCATGTGTGCATTAGTTTTGGTAGCATAACTCCTCAATAACTCATACACGACTCTCCCTAATGTACGCAAAATTACTACATATTTATAAGGGTGGGGAATTTCCCTTCACCACTTACATAATTCCCAAAATAGGTCACATGCTGAAAATAGCCATGCACCTTTACAATAATAGACACACATACAAGTGCGTTAATAATAGATCTCTTCTAGTTAACTGGCAGTGGTAATCTTATTATTAACTCAAACTCATGCAAAATGCTTAGTAGACGCTCTTCCAAAAATAGCATTTGTTTGCCCCTTAAGTTTCCATCTGGTGATGTGCCCCACACACTATCTCCAAAAATATCCTATAACTATGAAAATGGCTAAGTCCAAATTCAATCTACCTTTTACACGCGCTTCCTTCCCTATCCTTCCGTGCCTTTCAAATATGCCTTGCTTTAAGACGCACGAATATTTTGTGCGCCTTCTTCTTAGTTTCATACTTCATCTCCTCAATAGTTTTCAATATTTTTATGTTTTGAATATCAACTCCTTATTGTTTATGTCATTTCACCATGCTAGGTGTTTCATCTTTTTGTACTCAATAAGCTCTTATTGTACATATACATATTTGTTAATGAAAATCATTGTTTTATTGCCATTTACACCATTTAAACATCATATATTCCCTCTTTTATCAATTCCATCATCTTCCAAGAGTTCTCAAGGCTTGTAGTTCTTTATCAACCATTAAGAGGGCTCATCATTATCGACAAGTACCTTCTTATACCTTACTATACCATACGTAGATAGAGGACACATTTTGTTCACTTTCTTTCTTCACTATCTTTCTTGAAAGGTCAAGAGGTATAGTAAACCATCCGTTTCATGTATACCAGCTTATGAAGTACATCACTAGTCCATCACATAGCTTTAATAGACATCCAAACACACCCTTTCTTTGGTAACAACCACTTCAAACTCATTCATTTTCAATCATAGTCCATCAACAAGAATTTCATCACTTTGTGTTACACATCTCTCTTCTTATGAGTTTATTGGTAAATTAGAGTACTCATATACCTTACTCTTGATCACATGAGGCATCTTTACGTGCTTTTCATTATCACATCATGTTCATTTTAGGCTTAACTTTTCTTGACCTGCCTCAAACCCCATACTAACATATGACTCATGTTACAAGTTTGTTGTGCATGATCAAGGACAATTAATACCATCCCTAGGTTCATCTTAAGATATATGCATAAGATCCTAGGCCAAAACATCAAGTAATTTCTCAATTCTTACTTTTCTTACTTTGTTAGATAACCTTCTTTGTAGTCCTTTCTTAAGAGTTTTATTTACCTAACATTTGATAGAAGGAATTTCCTTACAATGTAAAATCATATTTGAGTACCCATTATCATGTTATGTTTGCACAAGATATTTCAGAATCTAACACATAAGGAAGGTCACCTTTTTCCATGACAGTTATTCTTTCATTAAGTCTCTTCAAGACTATACCCTACCTCTCACAAACTGATTGCAACTACTCACACATGTGAAGACTTTGAATTCCCTAACCACAAAAATCTATGCAATTGTTTGTCAAAGATGATTTGTATGAAGTTTCATCAACTAGCTCCATCATTTAGGCCTTCAACACTCAAACCCTCGCTAAACCCTAAAAGTGTTTCATAGTTTACAGGAGAAAAAAAAATTGTAACCAAATCCTCAAATATTAATACCATTATCTCAAATAAATTTTATAAGGTCTATGTTATGCTTTTTGACCATTCTATCTTACTAGTAATAACTATCTCCCCTTGAGATGTTTGCTTTGGTTAGAAGATGCCATGCTTTGTTGCTTAACCTTGGTGTTCTCAACCACTATTAATCATGTTTCTTGTTCCTCATGTGTGTGTCTCACTTACATGCCTTTAAAGTATTCTATGTACACTTGAAATATCCTTATTAGATATGGTCCTTCATCTCTTTGATCAAAGTTGATCTCAATCTTCCTTTCTTGATTAGAAAAGGTCTTTCAAAACATTGTTCCAAGTTTCTTTGCTTGAATAACCTTCTGCAAACACTTTTGATGATGAATTCAACTCTTCAATATCTTGAGAAGCATAATACATGCTTGAAATGATTACACCTTGTTTTCATATGACTGTTAGACAATATTGACACTAAAAACATCCTGTGAAGCAATGCCACCTCTCAATAAGCTCAAGATGGCATAAACTTGTTTCATCCTACTAGGGTTTTAACAAACCTTCACACTTATTTGGCCAACATTACTTTATTGAGTATGTAGACACTCTTTCCTTAGCTTTTAAAAGATTGATAAAACCTTACAACTCAAATTTACACTCGTATTTCCTCAATTACATCAATTAGCTCATCGTTAACTTGTTTGAATGGCTTCTTGACCACTCGGTATTTCATGAATAGTTTGAATGGCTTTGTGAAGGAAGATTATCATTGTTATCTTGGCCTGCTCTATGATAACATCATTAACAATTTGTCTTGCCATTGAATTGAATTTCTCAATGCTTTAATTGTGTACAAGTCTTCTTCACATCATCTTCATGGATATTAAGTCTTTGATTCATCTAGCATTAGTCATATTGTCACCTTGTAAGACCATATTTACTTCACACTTTGTTCACATCTTTGTACTTGAATGCAACCACATGACCTTGCTCCTCACTTTTTCATTTCTTTGATCATGTATCTTGATTAACCTAGTCTTCAACTCTTGTGTTGAGTCTTCAACTATTACCTTGCTTACATCTCTAATTGACTTTGAATGCCCTCATAGAGGTGTGAGGCCTTATCAAGGTCATGATCACATTTTATTCATAAGCCGATGATTTTTCCTCCTTCATTGAGTTGTATTTAACCTTTAAGAAGATGTTATAACCATGGCTATTTCTTACACATGCTTCAATACATTAGGGTCACTCTGAGTGACTTCACACTTTGGAGGCTTAAAGTGGAGGAAATATAGACCATCACAACACATTTATACTTCTTATTAAGGGTCTTTATGCACACAACACAAGATGGCCTTTGACAACATGCACAAAATTATGTAAAAGTAGAAATTTTCAATGATTACTTTGTTCATGGTTCTATTTTTTGACAACGTGATGAATGTATTGGGCTATTGGAACACAATTAATCATTATTTATTAAATACAGAGCAATAATTGTTCAAGGACATGACCTTGGGAGGCTTCCACAATCTATATGCAACCTACTCAGAATGATTCTTTGGGAACATATACTAACTATGGCATTATGGAACTTTAGACTAGATTTACAATCTCTTATCAACTTGGATAGACATATAGAATCTTCAAGAATATTGTACACATTAATCATGCACCAATACATCATACATAAGCTTAGAACATACCTCTAGAATTTTTACTTGAAATCTTGGATAACTACCATACAATGTGACATCATACTCCTTGAATGAAGCTTGATGAATTGAATTTCAGAAAATGATTTTTCTACTCAAAAACATCATGGAGAGGAACCTTCAAACCTTGATCAGCTACAAAATATAAGATACTTTTAACTTCATATATTTTATCTTTTGAGAGTGATTTTTTTGAGGTGGCCAAAGATGATAAAGAACTTCAAAACAACAATATGATTCCTTTAAGTGATACACGCCTTCCAGAAGCTTAGGGAAGACATTTCATACTCCTAAGATCATTAAAACAACATGAAGCCCTCAACAAAATCCAATGACTCCACCTTCCTTTCTCTCTTGTAAATTGATTTGATGGTTCCTTTAGATAGTTGCATAGGAATGATGCTCTCCTGAGTTTTTCTCATTAAGCACATATGGTTCTCTTCATACATGGGCTTATCAATTACTAGAGAAAACATACCTCTCATAAGGCTTGATAGTTGATTGGTCTTTACTTATGCAACTTCCTTCTTCTTAGCTTTATCTATGCATTCTCTCACCTCAATTGAGCTTAGCTCTTTATTTTTCAGTTATGATTATTCCTTAGCTATTTCTATAAGAATAAGCTTGACTTCATCATTTATCTTTTAGATGAGCTTCCTTTATACAATGTCTTGCAAAGTGACATGTTTTGTTGCACTTAAAACATACAAGATGACTCTTGTCTCTAGATTCTTCCTTTATCCAATCCTGCTTCATAGGCTCTTCAAGACATAATTTAGCTATGTGACCCCTCTCATGGCAATTGAAACAAACTATATTCTTTTCATATTTAGTCTTAAAATCTCTCCATGGGTTTTCTTTTTCTACTCTCCTTATACAATCCCTAGCACTATGTCTAAAGACATGACATGAAAAACAAACTCCATGGAACTTACCTGGAATCCTAAACACACAAAATTACATGTGCTACATTGTCATAAATAGTTACAAAAGTCCCCAATGATGATTCATGTCCTTTTAGAAGGTGTTTGAGTTTCTAAACCCATTCACAATGTATATTTGTAGCCTAGACATCCTTACTTAGCTTTTCCATGCTTTCTTCCAACTTCTTGCTTCATTTTGTGCATGTTTTGGCCTTTAGTGCTAGGACCGCCACCTTGCCTAGGCAGCAGTTCTAAAACCGTTGCCCGTGCAGGGCGGCGGTCTGCGTGATTTTTCCAAAACCTTCCATACGTCAAATTCACACGCAATGCTTCACTTAACTTTTGTTTTAAAATGCATTTCTTGCCCATTTTAGATGATTCCAAATCCCAACTGCTTTTTTGCATGGTATTCCTTCCCTCTTCTATTTTTAAATAGATTTAATTATTTTCAACTACCTCTTCACCTAATGATTTTGCACTCCAAGGTTTCCTTGTGCATGAAGGCACATCCCACCAATTACTATATAATCAATGTTTGTATTCAAGCAAAGGGTATAAGAATTTTGTGTATCTTGCATAGTATTGATGCCACAATGTTGTTGAAATTACATATCTAAGCTCTATTCACTTATGTTATCCCTCTTCCACCTGCATTACAACCAAACGCCTTCAAGCTTCCAATGCTCAAGAGCCTTCTCCTATTATTGCCTTTGCATTCCCGATTACTTGGACTCATATGGACACAAACAAAAAGAAAGGATAGACGGGGAAAAATTACTACATAGCTGGTTTTACCTCTTTTACTCAGTGAATTCTAGGTTGGATTTTTTTTTTGATTTCCTTCATTATTGTAATTTATCAACTGTTACATCATATCAAATAGAGTATAAATCAATTTCCTTTCATTTGCAATTAATTAGTTGATTTCCAAGAGGGCTTAAATCATTAATAGCAGCTCCTAGTGTCAAATCCTCTTCTTCCCATCCCCGTGGATTTGAGGGAGAGAGTATTTGTAGGAGGTTGTCTATACATCATAGATCATTTGGAAAAGTTCTTTTTTAAGTTAGTTTAGTTTTAATACACTCAACACAGGTGAATAACCACACCGGGTTATTTTACTTGTTTAGTTTTAGTGTAGAAATATTTTAATTACTTAGAATAGAAGCGGATCGTTGTTTGTGATTGTAATATTTTAGTTTTTGATTTTTTTATATTATTTTCCCTTTCAGTAGTAGCATAGATTCTTAGTTTCCTCTAAATTAATTTGGACACTTCAAACTAGATCAACACTTAGATCCAAGTTAGGCAAACAAACCATATGGAATTTATGTTACCTATTCATAGCCTCTAAATCCTCCCTTTGCCAATTAAGATACCAAGAGATCACACTACTAGATCTTAGTAATTGATCCTCCTATGGTTATCCACACATATTTCCACATTGGCTGTTTCGGCATGACCTTGGGGGTCGAGTGTGGTTGAAGGTTGCATGTCGATTTTCATCCGTACAAATTGGTGAACCTGGCATGAAGGATTAATTCCTTCTTGTTTCCTTTTCTTTCATTGTTATTACCTCACCTCTCCATTTTTTCCCCTATTTTAGTAGGTATTTTATATTTTCTAAAATATGTCTGGAAGAGAGTTTGGTGGGCCATTTGGCTCTGATAGATATTACACAAATATGTAACCACAATAGTCCCCTTCTCTTTCGAGATGGGATGACAACTACATAAGCAACGTTAAAACCTCCCCTAGTTACACTTCAAACCCCATCATTTGTGTAAGGATGGAGGAGGTTGATCAACCGTTAAACATACAATACGGTCCACCCAATACAAACCACATTGTTATCACAAATGGAACATGTTCTTACCATAGAGTCATATCAAGACCTCACATTGCCATGCAATCAACAAAAGATTATACATTCGCATGAATAGAAAATACTCTTCATCAGATAGATGAGTCTTTGGATAGAATGAAGGCTACAGACCTCGAGATTTTGAATGCCTATCCTAAGATTCTTAATTCTGAGGAAGACAAGAATTATAACACTAAACAATTCATTACAGGGTATCATGAGCCTACTTAATCAAACCCTATGCCACATGCACCCCAACAAGAGACTCAATCATCTCCCAATGATATCATTTCTACTTTAGTAGGGAGGATTAGAGAAATAGAAATTTCCTAGACTTCACAACCAACACATGTAGTAGGGAAAAACATGGGGTATCCAGTTGACAACAAAGGATACATCCCTTTCAATGAGAAACCAATGCAATATCATGTACAACAAGGTTATCCAGTTCATTCAAATCTAGGTGATCTTCTCACAAGAGTTAGACACACTAGGGATGGGTCCTCATCCTTCTCAAGCTTATCCTATGCAAGGGCTAGCCAAAAGTGCATTCTTGAATGCCACCACAAAAGTCAATGTGACGTTCCTCAATTTTACGCTCGCTAGTTCATATCATGGTATTATCCCACCTAACATGCACATGTATTCAAAAACCCCCAAAATGGACCCATATGCCATTCCCACTCCCTACATGCCATATCAAGGGAATCCATATGTTCCCATCAACACTTATAATGTAGCTTATCCAACTCCTCCTCCTCCACCTCCTCATCAAGGATCTTCAATGGTGGAATCTTACGCAATGGGTACATACGTTGAGTACTTAAAGGAGCCTCTTGACTTCACCATACGTGGTGTCATGCTTCCATGCCCATTGCCGATCTTCTAAAATTTAAGGGAGAAGGATACCCAAATGCTCATATCAAGGCCTATGCTACTACTATCATGGAATTGCTTCCTTGGGATGTTGTAGTGGCTAAGATCTTTCCAAAGACTCTTGAAGGAATCACACTGATTGGTATTACCATATTCTAGAAGCTTCTATACATTCCTTTAAACAGCTTGTTTCTGAGTTCATCAAATCATTTGACATGAACAAGTTGTTGCGTATAAGGATTAGAGAGTTCCTACATATTAGACAAGAGAAAAATTAATTTGTTTCCCATTTCATCCAGAGATGGCACCAAGTTCTCTATTCCTTTGCAAGTGCACCCAACATGGACCAGATGGAAATTTGTGATCTTTTCCTTCACTTGCTCAATCGAGAGACTAGGGAGGAAGTCCAGAAGTTTCCTTTCTATAGTTACAAGGAAGTATTGGAAGGTGTGCTTCAGATTGACCAAGCCACTATAGACAGTGGGCGTAAGATCTATGGTCCCAATGGAAAATTGGTATCCCCAAATCAAAATAATGCAAATTATCAAAAAAATGGTGCCAACAACCAAGGACCTAAGGGTGTGAATCGCAATCATGGTGCTACCATGAATAGTGCTATTGATCAAGCAAAGAACGTTAGTTTTCCAAACAATGGAAATAAAAACAATAACAACTCGGAAAATCAAAGAAGCCCTAAAATTGTGTCATCTATCAACCCGGTTGCTTTAAATCATCCACCACAAAAGAAAAATCAAACCCAAGGCCTAAACAAGTATCAAAACTCGCCAAGGGCAATGAATCATGCTTATAACAATCGGTTTCAAAATTACAACCAAAGTTATAATCAACAACAAACGATGTTTATCAAAGGCCAAGAGATAATGACCCTAACCTATATTGTGGTTTCCATAAGGTTCAAGGTCCTGAGGATAGGAATTTTTGTGATTGCAACAAGTTTCTGCAAAGACTTCCCAAAAACCAAAGGCATCTCTTTATATACATGTTCCTAGAAAATCCTGAAACAAACCTGCAATCTAGTCATATTGGACCTGTCACACCTCAAAATGTGAACCCAAAACATCCTGGGGGTTCCCAATTAAATCCTCAAAATATAAACAAGGGTATTCCTATAGTAAAAATGACCATGAAGCCTCAACTTCTAACAACTCTCGGGTTGCTCCTAACCTTGGTTCAAATGATAATACAAAATTCTTGGGGTTAGTCGAGCTAGAGGTCAAGCCAAAAATTAATGCAACAACTCAGATGAAGGAGTACATTTCACAACCCCTACCCACTCTTTCCTTCCCACAGGATGATGTTCCTACAATATCAAAACTAGTAGGAGCCTATGATTTAATATTGGATTTGAACAAGACCTTTTCTCACATTTTGTTTCTAGATTTGTTGAAGAATTCACCTACGCATCATTTTGCATTGCTCAATGCACTAGGTCTTGGTCATCTAATCCATGTTATGCCACCTCCTAACACTCAAATAAATCATATTGACTTTGACATACATCCACTAAAGATAGAATGATATGGGTACTTGGGTTTGTTTTCATATAGACAAGATGTCATCGATGCTAAATTGCCCAAAGAGGTAATCCCCTTATTTTTACAAGTTTGGGTTTTAAAAATTGCATTAAGAGAGACATGATTGACGATGAGGCTGCTATAAATGTGGTTCCCTTCTCTTTCTTGCAAGTTGGGATATGGAGAGACAAATTTTTCCTCTACAAGAAACACATTACGGGGGTACGATAGTCTTAAAGCGACCTCAATTGGAACCGTAGTTCTTACAATCACGCTTGGTCCAAAAACCATATTAACAGAGTTTTACATTATCGACAGGGAAACAAGTTATAACATGATCCTTGGGAGACCTTGGATTCATCGAATAAAGGCTATCCCTTTTACCCTATTCCATGTGATTAGATTCCTCCATTTGGGGAAGGTATTCATCGCTCACGGGGATCCTAAGCCCTTCGATATACACTTAGAAACCCTCGGGAAAAAAATGGAATCCATACGGAGTATGAAATACATGTGAATCAATTTAACAAACCACCTCTATCAAAAGAGTTAGTCCCAATCACCTTGGGTGTGCAAGGCTGAAGTCGTTGACCCAAAACATTTCATGTGGTAAAACGATAAGATAAGGTAAATCAATATTTGTGGAAACAGTGTCCACTAAAACCACAACAAAAATTATGAAACTCTTAGAGAGTTACGATTCGATCTTCCTCTCGTTTGAACCATTAGGGATGGGTAGTCTTCTCGATTTAGCATCTCTTCTCTCCAACGGTCTAGGTCTACGTGTAAACATGGTAGAATTAACAAACAAAGAAGGGCAATTTGAGACTAAAATGATGCCCATCAAAACCATCTCTGAGGGTTTTTATATTCTAAACCCCGGTTTCAACCCATGTGCATCTGAAACTAAGCTCACCATATCCATGAAGGAAGGCCTCATCATTCGGTAAGTGTCACAAGTGAACACAATGCTCTATATAGGAAACAAGATCGAGCAACGTAGTCATGCTCATCCACACACAATGTCTCAAGAATGTGACAAAGAGGTGCATGAACGCGTCTTTCAGAAAAATGATTTTAATGATTGGACATATAAACTTATGGGAAAGGGTTGTAAGTTTAAACCCATAATGGTAGGCCCTTATCAAGAGAATGGAAATTTTGAGGATCATGGTTCTCCGTTGTGTACTTTTAGGGGTGAAGAATTCAATATTCATCAAATTTCTTCACCTTAGACATCATGACATGTAATTTCACCTGCATTTCCACATGTACATTGTTGCATCTGTATTGCATTTTCATTTTTGGTTCATATCATGAATTTGTAATCAAGGGACTTATTCTTATAGAAATTCCTAAAAACTTCTGAAAACATAGGCAAAATATTCAAATCATATCTCTTCAAATTTTGACAGTATCATCAATTATTTCCAAATCATTTCATCAATTCAAACAAGATAATACAAAGCTTTAGAAGCAGCCATACCAAGGCTTGCATACTTGGTTCTACTTATATTTTCTTCTAGAATAGGTTTCTTTGCCTATAGTACATTTCTAGAAGCTTCTTGGTGTCGCATCTATCCCACATACATATCTTTGGAAATAAGAACATTCTAGACATTTTTCCTAGATAAATAATTCAAATGTAAATCCACAAATAGAATTATTTTACACATTTCTTTACCCTACCAATCTTCGGTGTTGAGCCTGCGTCTCTTACTAGTAATGTAGGGTTGGTAAAGGAGAGAGGTGCCCTTACTCGCCATGCCTTGTCCATGTTTATGAACCCATACTTCCTACTAGTAGCATGGGGCAAGGTGTAGGGGGTCTCTTTGACAAAATAAAAAGTTAGAAATAGTTCCTTCAAATGTTGTGAAATCATAAATCAAAACAAAGTGAGTTAGATGTCCAAAATTCCAAAAGAGTTTAAAACCTCAAAACTAGATTTTGTCAACCAAGTGGCCATCTACGGATCTAAGTATAGATATCTTTGGAAAGCAATCCAAATTTTAAACTATGAAGAAAACTTGAATAGAATGAGGTTGTAGGGTCTCAATTTGTTTTTGTTGAACCCTTATCTTTCTCTCATCATTACCATTCAACAAATTTCTATAACTTGTGCCCCTTCTGGCTCTTGGTGTTGAGCCCTCACATCTTACTAGTTGCGCGGAGTTAGGAGCAAGGCAAGTTCATTCATTTATCATATCACTCTTTCACCACGTTTTTCCAAAACAATACAAAGTTTTGAAAATTGCTTAGAGAAACTAAAGTTCAGCATTACAGTGTATTTTCATTATCATGTATCAAAGCATTACAAAACATAAAAAAGAAATGACTCATTAGCATTCATATCAGCTGCATACATTTTGAAAATCATATAAAAATAGAAGTTATAAACATCTAGAGTACACATGTGAAGTGATCTAAGAGGAAGTCAACTCTATGCAAGGAATAACCGAGCCAAAAAGAGAGTCTCAGATATATCATAATAAATCGAGTTTGTATACAATGCCATCGTGCCATCGCACTAAGCATGGTTAGAATGCTCACAATGATACTAAAATATATATAAAAAGTCGTATAAGTTACCAAAAATGGAGACTAAGCAATAAAGGCCCTCTACCTATCCGCCTCTTTGAGGCCCCTTATGACTGCTCTAGTTACAAATTTCTTAGGAGTTCTTCTCAAAAGCATTCAAATAGCAAAGGGCCAAGCCTAACACAAAATACCATTCCTAAATCCATTCCAATTCAACCATACTGACAAACGAAACATTCACTTTGGGGGCCCGAACTCAAAAATCACCAAATTGATATGTGGAAATGAATTTGAAAATGAGTTTGTTTAGATAGATATATGTTGTTATAACTTCGTTTTGAGTGCATATGTTTGCAGGGTTGGAGCATTGGCACAAGTATATTTCTATATCCCCGCACAAATGGTAAGTCCTCTTGTCATTTTAATTTAGTGTTTTTGATATTTTATCTATCTACACTTGAGTCTTCTCTTCATCTTACAGGTAGCGGGAGTTTGGATGGCGACATTTCAACACATGGGCATGTCAAGTATAGCTTCTAACTCCCCATTTCGGGAATTCCATACTCGAAATCTACGTTTTACGCCTTTTCATGGCTAAGATGCTTTCTCGGGGGAAATATGTATGCACCCAAAATTACATGTGCTACATTGTCAAAAAACAGTTACAAAAGTCCCCAATGATGATTCATGTCCTTTTAGAAGGTGTTCGAGTTTATAAACCTATTCGCAGTGTGTATTTGTAGCCTATACATCATTACTTATCTTTTCCATGTTTTCTTCCAACTTCCCGCTTCATTTTGTGCATGTTTTGGCCTTTAGTGCCAAGAATGCTGCCCTTCACAAGGTGGCGTCTTTCACACTTTTTCCAAAACCTTTCATGCGTCAAATTCACATATGACGCTTCATTTAAATTTTAGTTTAAAATGCGTTTCTTACCCATTTTAAATGATTCCAAATCCCAACTTCCTTGTTGCATGGTATTCCTTCCCTCTTCTATTTTAAAATAGATTTAATTAGTTTGAACTACCTCTTCACCCAATGATTTGGCAGCCTAAGGTTTCCTTGTGCATGAAGGCACATCCCAACCAATTTTTATATAATAAATTCTTGTATTCAAGCAAAGGGCCTAAGAAATTTGTGTGTCTTGCATAGTATTTCTGCCACAATCCTATTGTAAATTACATAGCCAAGCTCTGCTCACTTGTGCTATCCCTCTTCAACCTGCATTGCAACCAAACTTCCTTCAAGATGTCATTGCTTAAGCGCTTTCTCATCCTGTTGCATTTCCATTCCTAATTCCTTGGACTCATATGGACACACAGAGAAAGAAAGGATATACTGAGGGTACAAATTACTTCATATCTATATTTTCCTTTGTTCTATGAATTCCAGGTTGGATTATTGTTTGATTTCCTTCATTATTACAATTTATCATTATTACATCATATCAAATAGAGTGGAAATCAAATTCCTTTCATTTGCAAGTAATTAGTTGATTTCCAAGAGGGCTTAAATCATTAATATCAACTCTCGGTGATGGATCCTTTTCTTCCCATCCCCATGGATCTAAAGGAGAGAATATTTGTAGGAGGTTTTCTACACATCCTAGATCATTTGGAAAAGTTCTTTTTTAAGTTAGTTTAGTTTTAATACACTCAATACAAAGTGAATAACCTTTGGGTTATTTTTTGTTTAGTTTTAGTGTAGAAATATTTTAATTACTTAGAATAGAAGAAGATCATTGTGTGTGATTGTAATATTTCAATTTTGTGATTTGTTTAGATTAGTTTCCCTTTCAGTAGTAGCATATATTGTTAGTTTCATCTTAGTTAATTTAGACACTTCAATCTAGATCAACAATTAGATCCAAGTTAGGCAAAAAAACCATAGGGAATTTACGCTACCCTTTCATAGCCTCTAAATCTCCCCTTTTCCAATTCAGCTACCAAGAGATCACACTACTAGATCTTATTCATTGATCCTCCTAAATTTTTCCACACATATTTCCACATCAGTTGATTCAAAGATTACCTCGGGGGGTCGAGTGCGGTTGAAGGTTGCATGTCAATTTTCATCCATACAGGAATCTCCTTGCATTTGGTTTCTTGATGGTCTTCTTGTGTCCTTGATATGATACATGGATTGACTTTCCCTTTAACTCATTTTTCCTTGCTTATTCTAGTTCCTCTCTTAGTGTCTTCAATTCTGCATTTAGTTTATCACATTATTCATCCTTGGCTTTGATAGTTGCTTGACATGGCTCATGAAAAGATTCATGCTTCAATTCATTCGATTTTCTTCACTTTTGAATATTATACTTTATTTTTCATTAGGATGTTTTTTATTTGTTTAGAAAATCATCAAATCTTCTTGAACCTTCCTCAATTATTTGATACGTCATCAATTTACTTGTGGTTTGTTCTAGCTCATCCTTTAGAGTCTTCAATTCTTCTTCATATTTGAGATATGATTTTTCCTTGACACTTAGAGATTTTGACAACTTAATAACAATTGATGCCACCTCTTCAAGTTATTGAAGATGATTTTCTTCCATGAACTTTATTTCAGTCTTTAACCCATTTATAAGGGCTTGAGAAATCTCATACTTCTTCTTCAAGATAATTTTAGATTTATTACCCATGTTTGTGCCTTAAGGACCTTCTCTTAAGTTTTTAAACTTGTACCAAGAGAACCAACTCTAATACCAATTGTTAGAAATTCTAGGCACTGAGAGAGGGGGTGAATCGGTGCTCTTTTTCAAATCTGTTGAATCAATTTATAGTGATTCAATCAATCATACTTTACTATCTTAACCATGATAATCATGAGGATTCAACCATGAGATAGAAAGAGGAACAAACATACATAAACACATGTTAAGATAATATTTGCGGTCGGAAACCCATCAAGGGACAAAAACCCACGAAATCTAGAGAACTAACTTGGACAAATTTTCCTATTATGTTACAACTATTTCACCATGTGGTGAGCACCCACTCACCTTGAAGTACCCACTCCAATACAAAGCCAAGCATGTATTTGATTAATTTAGAAAGTACCTACTTGCTTAGGAAGCACCCACTCCCAAATTACTTAAAAATAACTCAGAATTTTATCATAAAAAATGTTTGATCACCTTCACCACCTTGTTGCTAACATCAACATATTTTGATCTCTGTTTAAATTCACTTTCCTTCTCTTCTCTTCTCCTATGTTGGCATAGGTTCAACACTTTCTTTACACTCTCAAAACTATCACATTGCTCTCATCTCTATCAACAACACTTACATGCTAAAAAATGAGCTTATATAAAAAGGAATAACCTCTCAACATGACCTTTGACCTTTCAAATACAATGACTCTTCAACTACTTGATTCTTCCATACGTACAAGTAGAAGTAGAATGAAGAGGTCTTACCAAAATTGCCTTACACTTTGTCATTTAGCATCTGATGTGTTTCAATTATGTTATCAAATTTGTAGGTTTATTTCAAGGTTCTCTGGAGACACATGATGAAGAGTAAAGTCTTTTAAACTCCCTTTCATTTTGTCACACCTGACAATATTCCTTCTACCCCCAACAACCGGTTTTCTAATCGTCAAAATACATTTTTATCTTCTAGCTAGTGAGTTCTAATTTTTATTTGAAAATATTTTCAGCATGCACCATGTAACATATGCATGCAAATAGTTACCAAACCTTCTAATGTTCTCTATTAACTCTCCACATTCTCCATTCCTCTCCATTATTCTTCAATCTCCATTTTGAGCATGTTGATGATTATCTTTGCAAATGCACCATCAGAGTTGTTGGATGCCTTAGGTTAGTGGGATGTGTGCCCTAAGGTAACCTCCAGATTTTAAAGAAGTCAGCTCTTCTCTATGGTGTGAGATGAGGGTTATAGAAAAATGAAACATAACACAAAACTAACAAAACTGATGCACCGAAAAGGAGAAGTCAATTAAGAATTCAACTACCTGAAATGGGAAAAGGTGAGCACTAAAAGGGTGGATGAAATGCACCATAGGCCAGAGATAGATTCACATGTAATACCACTTCAAACCCATTAATGACAGCTTCCAAAACCCATAGTGACATTAGAAATATGCACAATATACCAACAATGAATAAAGGTTATTAGAGATAATAAAAACATGCAAAGGATGGACAAAATGCATCACAGACATATTATATTTCTCCAAAATTGTGCATAGTACATCAAAAATGGGTAAGAGGCAAGAAAAAATTCCATTACAAAGCTTTAGGAAGAAGGTTTGGGTTCCATGTTCCTACCCTAATAGAGAAGAAATAGGGACAGAGAGAAAAATGACTAGCTCCAAGTATATTTCAATGAGCCCCCGATTACAATATATAGAATGAGAAGAAGAGAAGAGAACAATCCCAGAACTACTTCCCCAACCACTTGTAAGTTATAATAAATGAGATGAAGTGATAGAAATAGATTTGTGAAATCTCTCTCATACTACCCCATGATCTACTATTAAAATGAGAGCCATACTCATTCAATGCATCCTCAACTACTTTCCAACCGCCTCCCTTGAAGTGGGCTCATTTTTAAGGAATACACCCTCAAATACCTTATCAATATCCAAATTTATTGATGGTTGTGCATTAGGTTCTGACCAATGATTAAAATGACACTAATTTTGTGTAACTTTGCTAAAGGATGCTCAAGTTATGGGCATTTGAGTTCAGTGGATGATTTGAGTTTCATGGGCTTGCTTCATCTACAAAGGACTATGTTTTTAACACTTTTTTAAAAATACAAGCTAATAATTTCCTCTCCCCTCCGTACCTTTTGAAATACTTGAGAATTTAAAACTTCTAGGTGGGCTTCATTACTACTCACACATGGCAATGACTCCAGCGCCAATCTTTTGCAACTTTCTTCGAGTTCGAGCCCATTTGTGTCGGGATCCATGGAGAGGCCAAGTGCATCTCTAGGGTCTCCATTTTCTTGTATCCTTAGGAATATCATTGAGTTGACACCGACACCTTCTATGGCTCCTTTTATTTTTACGTGAGTTCATAACAAGGCTTATCATACATTAATACGATGACCCTTTCTTCGGTGGGCCTCTCACCATTGAATCCACGTGGAAGTCCCGCAAGAGTTTTGGATTTGATTCCTCCTTTCTGCTTTTGGAATTGCATCATGTTTGACACATGGCACCTTCCGTGAGTCTCACATTACTTTGCTTTGAGTTGACTCATCTCGGGATCAACTTTCTCACCATGATTTGGCTAAGTCCCTCCCAAAATTTCTAGAGGCTTGACTCCTTTTGCATTAGTCTGAGATCCTCAAAACTATCTTGATTAATCACAGCAGTAATCTACTTGTTATCTAATTTTAGCATGTGGTGGAGGAAATTAGATAACAGTTTGGTAACTCACGAGGACCATCACCCCGCTAAATGGAACAAACCAACTATCTGTATCTATTCATTGGACATGGAGTTCACATCCGATCTAAACCTTGTACCGAGTATTTGAAGTGATGTTGCTTGCTTCTATAACCACTAGTTGATCCTTTGCGCTTTTCAACTCTCATAAGGAGACTCTATAATTTGTTTTTGTGAGAGTAGAAAATTGTTTTTGACATTGAATTTCACTCATTCTCACACCTACAATTTTGAGGATGAAGGACGGAGTGGATTTTGAATCAAGCTATCGGTCGATCTTCACAGGGGCATAGAGGCTTTGCTACAATTTGTTTTGGAGAGATTCAACAAGGTTTCCTCCTTAGTTGATTTTAGTTGCTCTACATTTGTTTGATTTGAATTTTCTGCAAATCGCTTATAGCAAATGTGGATCTCCTATTGTAAATATTGAAGGGTTCGGTGCATTGTACCCACTTTGAGACATATGGATAAAATCTATATATAAAATATTAAATCATAAATGCCTCAAGTAAGTCATGCAAAGTGTGTAAAATCACTTCTTCTTCTGAAAGAAAATATTCTCCTACTCCTACACTAACTAAACCAAGAATATCCAAACAAAACCTGAAACAGACAGGAGAAATAGCTTCCCTTCCTTATAAAGTGTGGTCATGTGATTAAGTTAGCAATGGATATGGCCTGTAATAAGAGTGAAAAACTACCTTCCACTCTTCCACCCATGGTATATACAAAAAAAAAATTCCTCCTCAAGATGATTATCCTTTGGTTGGAGGTGTTGTTGTTGACCCTTACTGCTTTGAAGATTATCCTCATGCTCAGAAGTAAGCATGATCGGTGGTGGCTTCTCCTTGGCTCACGATGAGGCTAAAATCTTGACTAGGCGGGTTTAATCCACTACACCGGCATGTTGCTATGAAATTCAACCCCGAGATGAGGCTTCCTTGAAGACTTCCAGGATGGAGTTGTTCACATGATGATTTGGACTTTCCCGTGCATCTGCAAATAGTTGATCCTCCACCTTGATGACTAGTATAGAAGTGGTGTCATCCTTTATTCCTTTTCCTCCTCTTCTTTGGAAAATCCATACTCTTTGATTGAAATCAAAAGCCTTTAATGATTATATCTTCAACAAGAACTTTTGAATTTGATTCAAGGGAACCGTAATGAGTAGCATGTTATTTTTATTGATAATTAATGATGGAGCTGCAAAGGTTGTGATTTATGTGGGCTCTTCTTCATCAAGACATTCCTCTAAGTCAGATAAGAAATCAAGCTCATTGTCTTCCTGTTGTGCCAAGGTCTCTCCCTCTTGCATGATGGTCTTTGAGTCTGCAAATTTTTCATCATGTATAGCTCCATCTTTAAACATGAAGCTTGTGAGATCAAACTCTTCCAAAAATTATTTTCTAGAGAGAATGAATGGGAGAGAGATCTGTAATCTCTTGTGCACCTGACTTATGATTCGAATCCTCTGAATTTATTTTACTCATCCCTATGTGCTCCTCTTCTTTTGGATTTGGAGTTGCTTCTTGTTCACATGGAGGGAATGATTATTTGGAAGGAAAAGGGGCAGAATAAATGAGGTGGGATGAAAGGCTAGGAGATGGAGAAAGGAACTCAGCATTTGGAGTAGTATGACATGATAGAGCTTGGGAAGGGGGGACAAATGAACAAAGAGTTGGTGATTTACCTACCCATTGACAAGGTTGTCTCACACTTTGTTCATATGTTTCAATACCCTCGATCCACTGCATAATTGGGGCATCATTTCCTTTAAGAAATCAAGCTTCTCCCATGGGCTAAGTGTTTAGGAATAGGGCCTTCCCATGGACAAGGTGCCCTACATCCTATCATGAATGCCTTCATTTGTGTTGTAGCCTAAGATTGAACCATGCCTGCCTCCATTCTTTGGATCTTCTCTAGTAGACCAGCATCTTCTATCTAACTGTAGTCATCATATGCATACTCATGTTCTTGATAGGTTACATAGTTAAACTGGTTTTGGCATTGCTCATATGGGTAAGCATAGTGGCTTTGAATCTGGTTATAATATTGACTTGGAGAATTCGTGAAGCTCATAGAGGTGATGGTAGTGCTTTGAAACCGTGAATGACACTTTGTAGGAATGAAGTCATGTTTATTAAACTTCATACAATGAGAGAGAGTGAGAATGAAGTCATGTGGAAAGAAATATGAATGAAAAATGGATGGAAGAAAGGTCTGCAAAATCAAAGAATGAGCCATTTGGACAAAATGGATTCACCAAATGTGCTTTATATGTGCCTCCAAAGGTTAAATCTCACCGGAACACACCAACTTGATTAAATGAAGTAGTAGGATGCTTCAATGTCCCATAGGGTGTTCTAGGAAAACTATTGATGATTATCTTTGTGGATGAACCATCAAATTCGTTAGATACCTTAGGTTAGTGGGATGTGTGCCCTAAGGTAACCTCCAAATTTTAAATAAGTTGGATCTTCTCTATGGTGTGAGATGAGGGTTAAAGAAAAATGAAACATAACACAAAATTAACAGAAGTGATGCATCGAAAAGGAGAAGTTAATCAAGAATCCAACTACCTGAAATGGGAAAAGGTGAGCACTGAAAAGGGTGGATGAAATGCACCATAGGATAGAGATAGATTCACACATAATACCACTTCAAACCCATTAAGCACAACTTCCAAAACCCATAGTGAACATTAGAAATATGCATAGTATACCAACAAAGTGAATAAAGGCTATTAGAGATAATAAAAATATGCAAAGGATGGACAAAATGCATCACGAACATAATATATTGCTTCCAAAATTATGCACAATACATCAACAATGGGTAAGAGGTAAGAAAAATGACATTACAAAGCTTCGGGAAGAAGGTTTGGGTTCCATGTTCCTACCCTGGTGGAGAATAAATAGGGACAGAGAGAAAAATACTAACTCTAGGTATATTTTAATGAACCCTCGATTACAATAATATATAGAATAAGATGAAGAGAAGAGAAAATTCCCGAAACCACTTCCCCAACCACTTGTAAGCTGTAATAAATGAGATGAAGTCACAAAAATAGATTTGAGAAGTCTCTCTCATACTGCCCCATGATCTATTATTAAAATGAGAGCCATGCTCATTCAATGCATCCTCGACTACTTTATCAACCACCTCCCTTGAAGTGGGCTCATTTTTAAGGAATACATCCTCAAATACCTTATCAATATTTGAATATCTTGATGGCTATGCATTGGGTTCTAAACCATGATTTGAATGACACTTGTGCATCTTTACTAAGGGGTGCTCAAGTTATGGGCATTTGAGTGCGGGCGGATGATTTGAGTTTTGCAGCTTGCTTCATCTACAAGGGACCGTGTTTTTAACTCTTTTGTTGAAAAGACAAGTTAATAATTTCCTCTCCCCTCTGTACCTTTTGAAATACCTGAGCATTTAAAACTTCTAGGTGGGATTCATTACTACTCACACATGGCAATGACCTGTCACCAATCTTTCGCAACTTGCTTCGGGTTCAGAGCCCATTTATGTCGAGCTCCACGTAGAGGTCAAACACATCTATAGGATCTCTATTTTTCTTGTATCCTTTGGAAGAGTGCTTTGAGTTGATGTGTGGCACCTTCCGCCGATCCTTTTCTTTTTCCATGAGTTTGTAATGGGGCCCATCATACAAATAATACAAGGACCCTTTCTTCAAAGATGCTTCTCATCATTGACTCCATGTGGAAGTCCCACGGGAGTTTGGGATTTCATTCCTCCCTTTTTGTTTTGGAATTGTGTCGGTGACACATGGCACCTTCTGCGAGTCCATTACTTTGCTTTGAGTTGACTCGTTCCGGGCTCAACTTTCTCACCATGATTTGGCTAAGTCCCTCCCAAAATTGCCGGAGGCTTGACTCCTTTTGCATTAGTTAGAGATTCTTAAAACTATCTAGATTAATCACGCGATAATCTACTTGTTATCTAATTTCAGCAAGCGGTGGAGGAAATTAGATAACATAACACATAAGACTAGTCTTATTTATCATTGTCTTTGAACTTAAAGAATGATATCCTTATGACTTCATACCAGGCTACTACAGCTATATAAAATTCACATTTACATCAAATTCTTGAGATTTATCAAATCGGGATATAGAGCACCTTACTCACATTTTCTTCAAGGCCTTCAACTCACAATATGCATCGGACATGGAAAGACTTGATCATCATCAAGGATTGATTTGAAAAGCCATAGAGTACATATTTTCAATAGATTTCACGCATTTGAGGAGATGATTTCAGAATTTTAGATCATCTTGACCAAGAAAGAAGAAGAAAGGAAGTACCAACCTCTTCTTGAGGCATTCATAATGCAAATTTTTCACTAGTTTTCAGTACATGAAGACTTTCACAAATATTAGCAAGATAGAACTGTGATATTTCCTTTTATGGATTGAATGATAAATTTAAGTGGAGATGTAGATGGCATGATTCTTACTAGAGATAATAGATCACTTCACTTCATAGTCACTAACTCAAACTTGTAGGGTCATCAACACATACACGTGAGACCGACTTGTGATCATCAAACCTAGTCAATAATAACAATGAGATGATTTGTTTATATAAACCTTTGTCCACATCTGAAAAGACACTTTTTCTGAGATTCCCATTTTATTAACTTATCATACCAAGAGCAGTCACCAACTCAAAGAACTTGGTTATGAGATTCAACCATTTCTAGGATTGGTTATGAGCTTTGTTCAACTATTTGGGAGAAATGAAAACTAAGGCTTCACTCCAATTCACCAAAGTAACTATGAGATCTCGACAATTTTCTTGGACCTATAGAAGATGTTCACATTCATACTTCACCTCAAAGACAAGTTTAGACACAAAACACCTTCCAAAACCATGACTGTAATAAAAATTTCAAGGATAAAGTACAGTATGTACACTACAGTCACTCTTGTAGACAAAAATTACCATAAAAATGGACTAGAAGAGGTCCTCTAACATCTTGATTTGGTTTCAAAACTTACAAACTTGATTTGGAGTCAGAAAATTCAATTTTATGTGCATCACTTTAGAAATAAGGTTTGAAGAGAGAAGAACCTTATTAGTAAATTGATTAGGACTTTTTTTCTTTCGCTCCTTTTGATCTCAAACTTTTTGAAAAAGCTATATATATGAGTGCTATTAAAAAATTCCTTATATTATTTATCTGAAGGAGGTTTGTCATTTTTTTGAGTGTTAATAAGTTAAGGTTACTAGTTTGCATTTTCCAAAACTCAGGTTTTGGTAAAACTTCCATAACTTTCACAAAACACCTCTTTAGGTCCTGAAATTTTGACCACACCTTCACAACTCACCCCTCAATGAATTAAAATTACCAATTTATCATATTTTCTTTGGAAATATCTTCCCCATCTCATTTGTGTAACATTAGTTCTCTAGTCCTGAGCAAGAATGTTATTCAAACTTGTATGAGTGCTCAAATCACCTTCTTAGTCACTTTTTAAGCCCTTTATACCTTTTATATTATTATATTATGCTCATTCCATGATTATTTTACATCATCATGTATTGGTCATCACCATCACTTGCCTACTAGGCCTGTCTTACTGAAAAGTTTCATAATTCTCATATTCATGCCCTATAACCTTGATTCTTGACCTGATACTTCTCCTCTGCATGATATTCAAGATCATATTACTTTAACCATGATTTCTATGTTTTACCTCAATCCATTTCTCATGTTTCCATGTCAACCTTCTTGATTAGGACTAGGATTAAGCCTATAACTACCTGACTCTTCAAGAATTTGATCGTGTTGACCTATTACGAGACTTGTTGACACATCACACGCATCTCATTGACCATGTTTGACCTTATGAAACCTTCATACAACATTGGCAAGCAGTCATATCTACACAACTAGCTTGATTGACCATGCCTAAACACCTAAATACATGACTTGACATCTCATGAAGACACCTAGACCACTTGGGAAGTCAAATAACCACCTTAGAAATCATATGACATCACTGAGCACTTGACATCAATGAAAACACATGACTATATCATCCAACAAGTAATTCGTGGGAGATTTAAATTCCCAGTTCCAGAAGATATGGAATAGGATTCCACCATTGATTAAGCCCTCCTCGAATAATGTATTCTTGTATTATTTATGGGCTTTGAATAGTGACATGGTGGTCATGATCCAATCAATGGGTGGAACAACTCTACTAGACTCTTATGATATTGCCATATGAGCAAAAATTGTCTAATTCAGTAGGAAAGATAGCTTTGAGGCCGGTAATGCCTTTGTTTCCTAATTTTTCCACTAATCACCTTGTATTTCTCATGTTCCTTTGATTTTGAATTAAGTATCCCAACCAAGACTTCCCTTAAATGATCTCTATGAGGTAAAATATTTGCTTCATGGTTTTTTAATGATTTGGTTGCTCTCAAAAGAATGCGGTCTCAATCTAACAACCCCTACTAAACTTTGAATCAACCATATCATCCCAATCAACAACCTTTCTAGAGTAATGCCCAGATTCAAAATCAGATTGCTAATGTGAAACCATTAAACACCGTAACCCCCTTACTTTACCTCTTCTAGAGCCATTATTCCAGTATAAAATAATCTTGTTCAAGATTACAAATGGTGTTACCCATGCTCTCAATTACACAACCAGAATATGTGCCCCAATGGAGTGCTCACCAAGTGCTCGTGGTTTAAATTATATTTTCACCCACATAACAACAAATGGAAGCTTCTCTACAAGAAGAAGCGGGTCAGCCACAAAAACAATGGGAGTCTACCTTGTTGAATTGGAAAGAGGAGGATTTTGTGGTTTTAATGTGGAATATACAATGACAGAAAGGGGCATCTAATACGTGATCAAAGAAGAGAGAAATAGAAGGAGAACCATCCAAGGTATATCAAGAGTCCACTTTTGAGTCTCATCTGCAAGCGTAGTAAGCAAATATGCAAGCATTGGTATATTGTTAGGTGCCCATGTTAGTCAAGTTATAAGAAGAGACAATCAACCCAACACAATAATGCAAAACACCCAACTTTAGAAGGAAGATGTAGCAATAATGAAATCTTATTATAAGGTGGAAAGTATTCCTTTAAGAATAGTAGATCAAATGAAAAAAAAACTCAATGTCACTATGTGGGAGGCACTTTATATTCCTTCACAAAGAAATATGTTGTAGGAGGATTTAAAGATTTTTGGAGCACCGAGTAAGACATCAAAACATGTACCATCTACTTCTACTAGCTTGTACAACCCGAGGGAGGATTTCTGCTAAGGCTAGTAAGCGACCTCCTTTTTACATCTCTTTAAGCATTGGTAAACACCTTGTGTGTACAAATCGTATGATCAACTCTAGTGCTAGAAATTCTATAATGCCTAAATAGATTGTTGATGTATTGGGTATTCAATATACATTGGTAACTAGGGGATTTGTCCAACTAGATGGGATAGGTATTCAAACCATTGGGGTGATAAAATATTTGAATCTTACCATTCATGCATGCCCAAGTCTATCAATTACCCATGACATATCTATCATTGATCTCCCTCCATTCTTTTCCGTATGCCCTCTAGATATTTTACAACCAATATGGGTGGATATTTGTCAACCGACTCGGTCACACATGCTCCTCAAAACTAGGTATGGGACTAAGGTAACTATAAGAGCTGAGCCAATTTGTAAGGACCATGTTGAGCCTTATACTCCTAGTTTCATCAATATGAATTGCACCTTGCATGATCAAGAAGAAGACATTGAGGATCATGAAGCCACCACTCCCATTGAAGAAATCTCATATATCTTACTTGATGAATGGGGAGATGAACTTCAGTTTGGTCCATATGTCCAAGAGTTGGAATAGATAGGATTGGGAACTTATTGCATCCACGAAGAAGGAGCTAATATACCCAATCTCCTCAAATCTCAAGATGATCTTGGAGGATTATGGAAACTCTTTTTGATGGTTTGAGAAGTAGAAATGGTGTTGGTGCTAGTGTCATGATGATTTCCTCACGAGGTAAGAAATACAATTCAGCTTTCTGATTTCAATTCAGTTGTACTAATAATGTGGTCGAGTATGAAGCACTAGTACTAGGTATCCAACTATCATAAAAAGAGGAATCAAGGCATTAACTATTTTTGGAGATAGTGAAATGGTAGTGCATCGGGTCATAGCTCAAAGTGTAGCGAAGAACAATCTTTTGAAATCCTATAAAAACAAAGTATGGGATTTGATCAAATATTTTGAAGCCTTTGGTATCCACGTGGTCCCTATGAACCAAAATCGACACATAAAGACTTGTAACTATTGGGTCACAATATGTTGTCTTAGTTGATATCATGAAAAACAAAGCGATTCGATTACGTTGGTTGTAATGCCAATAGTTCTAGATAATGAATCTAATTGGAAAATTTTTATAGTGACCAACATGTCCTTTTTTTCTCCAAGAAGAAGCAGAGTTCTCATTGAGAAATCAATCTAAGCTATAGGAAAATTATGGTGATCAAGTCATTCAAATTGAAGAGTAATAAGCAACCTAACGTTCTAGTCACACTTAAATCCATATTCAACCCCGATGACCAATTCAAAAATAAAATACCAACATGACCATCAAGGAAGATGATTTTGAGCAAGTTGAGGTTTCAAAAGATAAGTTCCTAAAGATTGGAAAGGTATGTACCCTAGCTGAAAGGAAAAAAACAAATATCTTTGTCAAGAGTACAATGACATATTTTCTTGGAGTTACGAATATCTCAGGGGATTTGACCCAGGCATAGCCCAACACACCATTGAACTTGACCCAAATGCCAAGCTAGTCAGGTAGAAACAAATACCAATCAATCCCTAGATTGAACCGTTGATGAGGAAGAAGCCATCTAAACTCATCGAGGCTAGCATTATTTTCCCGATCAAGCATTCCTCCCGGTGGCTAGCTTTGTTCCAATAAGAAATAAAGATGGGGAAATCATATTATGTGTGAACTTCAAATATCTCAATAGAGATTCTATTAAGGACAACTATTATCTCCCATCCATGGAATGATTCTCTAAATGGTGGTGGGAGTGGAAATATTTTCATTAACTAATGGATATTCAAGTTATGACCAAATACTTATCAAAAAATAGATCAATTTAAAATGGATTTCACCACCAAATGGGGTACGGTTTCCTATAATAAAATGTCATTCGGATTGTCTAACGTCGATGCCACCTTCCAATGAGCTATGGACATGGACTTCAAGGGGCTTATAAATGATATGATCCTCATTTATTTAGATGATATAACTATGTATTCCAAGCATGCACAAGATCATATGGATCGTATGAAGAAATTTTTTGATATATGCAGAGAATTCGAGGTTTCTTTGAACCTAGAAAATGCATTTTTGTTGTTCATGAAAAAAATTATTAGGGTATATCATTTTAGCGAAAGGCCTTTCAATGATCCTAAGAGAATATGTGTTACCTTGGGACTTTCTCTCTCAAGCCACAAGAAGGGTCTCCAAAGTTTCTTGGGGACCATCAAATTTTTGTGGAGATTTATACCTCAGTTTTCCACTTTGTCCAAGCCACTCATAGCCATGTTAAAAATAACATACCATTTAGTTGGAACAAAGAAGGTAAGAATATCTTCAAGGCTATTAAGCAAGCCATTTCCTAGGCCGTTACACCGGTGAATCATGAGTATGAAAAATAATTTATCCTCTATGCCTTCACACGATTAGAGAGAATCCAAGATTCTAACTTAGCGGAATAACAATTAGATGGAACAACTAGTTTCCTTTTTAGTCAATCCTTCAAAGATTATGAACTCGTATTCCTTTGTTGAAAAACTAGTTTTTGTTATTGTAAGGGCATTAAATAAATTATGGCATATGTTATCCAACAAAATAATCTAGTTGATGATATCGCATTTAGGAGTGAAATATATTTTTTTGAATAGGGAAATTAATGAGAAAAGAGTTGGATGGATTATAAGGGTCATGGAGTATGATTTCCACATAAAAGTAACTAAATTGGTTAGTGGAAAAGGTCTATATCAGCATCTTGTTTTTTATTTAGAAGAAAAATAAGAATGTGATAATGTGTTACACAACCATCATTTAGATGAGACTCACGCTCTTGTCGATCGATGTGTAACATGAGTAATTTTTTTGCAATCAAGTGAATATCCTCCAAATCTAGACAAAGCTCAAAAGAGAAGCTTTATGATTCATTCAATACCTTACTTTTCTCATCAATGTACTCTTTCAAAAGGACTTAGATGTAGTTCATCTCAGTGTATCTACCTGTAACGTTGGAAAATTACTAGAAGAATTCCAAAATAGGTTATTAGGAGGATATTAATCAGCAAGAACTACTACCATCAAGAGCATGAGGTTTGGTCATTACGGCTTGACCTATTTAAGGATGCCCATAAATGGGTAAGGAAATGTAAAGAGTGTTCACTATTCATAGGAAAGTAGAAGCTAGCCGCTCTTCTCGCTACGTTCGATCCGTAGAGACTAGTCTTTTGTGTAATGGGGCCTGGATTTTATCGGCATGACAAATCCTCCATCTAGTATTTGTCATAGATGGGTGCTAACTACAACTAATTGTTTCACCCGTAAGATGTAAGTAGTAGCATTAAATAAGGCTAACGAGAATTTCATTTTGGATTTTCTCAAAAGTATCATGATAAGATTTGATGTACCCTTCATCATCATTTTAGACAATGCTAATGCATTTGTGGGCATGAAGATTAGTGAATGGGCCATGAAGCATGGTGTTTATCTGAAGACTTCATCAAATTATTACCCTCAAGGTAATGGATTGGCTGAGTCTAGTAACAATAATCTAATTAGGATTATCAAGACAATAATGGTGAGTAACCAAAGTGAACTGCGGCACACTCAAAGTAAAATTGCTCTTTGGGTAGATAGAATTACTCCAAAAAAACCATTAGAAATTATCCATTTGTTTTAGTATATGGAAGGGAGGAAAAAATTCCTTTGTATTTGGAGTTACCAACTCTAGAATTAGCACAAAAGTTGGAGGTTATGGAAAACTATCTTATAGCAGCGAGATTTGGTTAACTAATGGAGTTGGAGGAAACATGGAAATGGGAAATGAAGACTCTTGAGCTACATCAAGCTCAAACAAAGAAAAAATTTTATAGGAGAGTAGCTGATATGCCTTTCCAAGAATGATATCTAGTTCTTAAATGGGATACGGAATGGGATATGGACATGGCTAAGCCAGAATGCATATAAAATTTGATGCCCTTTGGAGCGGTTTATACTTGATCAATAGTTGCAAAGAGGGAAATTCATTATGTCTATCTATACTCAATTGAGAAGCACTGCCTATACTAGTTAATGGGATACACATCAAAACTTGTTATTGAGGAATTTTCACCTTGTACGGTATTAGCCTAGTTTACCTTCCTCTGAGTGCTTTTGCAAATTATCTTTTTCTTGTTTTGTTCCTATGTCTTGCTTTGGTTTTCATTTTAGTTTTCTAGGAGGTTTTTGGTTCCGATTAAATCTTGAGGTTTTGATGACTCTTGTTCCTAATGGATTGCATAAGGCTAGTAGACTGATGCTTAGTAGGAAAACATTCCCTAGAGGTTGCCAAAAAAATTTACTTTTCAAGTCATTTTGCCATTTCCTTCTTTTGAATTTTTCCTTGCAAAATTTTTCTTTTTTACCCAAAAGATTATTTTACAAGAATTCGAAAAAATTGCCTGAGTGTCGAAATTTTCTTTGTATTTTAGATTTTAGGTTTCAGAATCAATTTGTAATTTACATGTAAATTACTTCTCAAAACCCAAAACCCAAAATGCAAAGAAAGTAGTGTATTTCAGAATTGGGGATTAAATTACAAATTACATGTAAAATGTATATTGACTTCTAAAACTCAAAACTGAACCCCATGTGTATTTTGGGTTCCAAATTCCAATTACAACTTTACATGTAAAGTTACAATCGACTTACAAAAACCTGAAACTTGATCTCCCAAGTGTATTTCAGGTTTTGGGTTTTGCTTTGCAATTTATATGTAAATTACAAATCGACTTCTGAAACCCAAAATACAAAGGAAATAGAGCATTTAGGGTTTCGGGGTTATAATTGTAAATTACATGTTAATTGTAGATTGACTTTGAAACCAAACCCAACAGAGTTGCAAAAGGGAGGTTGAGTTCTAATGTCTAGTTAACGCATTTAATGCCACCAACCCAAAAGTGTCACCTATGTGTAATTAATGTAGCCATTTTCTCTATTTAAAGTTAGATTTTACATGTCATTTTCATCTGACATTTTGTATGCCGACTTGTTGACACCCTCTACCCTTATGACCATACCCTTGTGTATTTTTAGGTGATTTTCACGTTTTTTCCTTCAATCCGTCTAATATTTTGGTAAGATCTAGTGTTTTAATGTTTTTACAAGGATTTTTGTTATCTTTTAAGGCATTTTTCCATCTTTTATCGTGCATGTAGGGTGTTCTTGGTTTTAAGGGGTTTTGTCATTGTATTTTTGGTTTAATGTCTGGGTTGTTCCTTTTTCTTCAATTGTTGTGGTTTTTGTGAATTTTAGCCTTTAAATCTTGATTTGCTTGAACAAACAGAGAAAATTTAAATCGTAAGTCCCAAGTCGAGATCTGCAGGTGAAAAGAAAGGGTCGACTTTTGACGGCACGTGCTTCACAAGTTGGAGGGTTAAAAACAAGGTTCCACTTCTGCTCAATATTTTTGAAGGTTTCAGCTTGCAAAACAAGTTCTTATTTCCTCCTATTTTAGGTGTCGGAGATGCAAAGAAAGTCTTTACTTTTGATTGGAGGTTGATAGAAAGTCTTCACTTCTAATCGAAGGTTGATACTTGTAAAACATGTGCCGACTTCCACCTAGCCAAATCGAAGTCGAGGTTTTTTTTCAAAGCTCCACTTCTGCCCTGTGCATTTTGGAGTTTTATAGTTGTTTTTAAAGGTTCTACTCATGCCTTGAGTTCCAAAGACTTCCATAAAGCTTTTAGAGAATATTTTAGAAGCAAATGTCCGAGTCTTTGTCAAAGAGTAAAGGGAAAATGAAGTATAGTTTCTAAGGGGTGGCTCTACCCTTTCAAGATCACCTCGGACATCAAAATATTTGAGATACAAACCTTGGTCACATAGGCTTATGGGAGTTTTGGAAAGAGTTAGAGCCCCATCTAAGGCTTCTTGGATCAAGAGCATTTATGATAGTGGGATTTCCCTTACTACTACTTTTCTACCTTTAATACAATGTCTAGAATTCATACTCACAAAGAAGTGGCACACTACAATTCATGGTCCCGAATCATGAAAGATCAATATGGTACATTAGTAATCAAGTTAGATATAGATTACTTCGAGGACCTGCTCAAGATACCTGATGTCGAGGATAATGCATCAATATAACCCACAATGGCCCTTGAGCATTGTAAGGGAAATCAGGATGCTTATATTAAAGTCCTTAAGAAAAGTTACCTTATGAAGCCTAAGCCGATGGTAGCAAGATTTCTGAAAACTATTCCTCAATCAGACTTCATAGAAGAAGTAAATGATCTAATCACATTGTTAAGAAGACTATATTTCCAAATATATTTCAAATTGTGAAATAAAAATGAATGTTCAAATTGGAAATATAAATGATCTAAGTTGTAAAATATTTCAAGAATGGATGTTCAATATATTTCCACTATTCACAAAAATGTTGATCTCATCGGATGGGCGGAACACATTAGTGATGTCATTCACACTCAATTGTTAGAGGTCCAAACCAAGGAAAATTTCTACATGAACTCTTATCTTGTGTATGTCACAGACAAATGGGGAATCATCCTAGATTGACATCTATTGGTGCGAGGAATACATCCCATATTTATGATTTTTATCCTTAGTTGACAATGAAAGAAGGGTCAAAGCACTTCATAAGAGTAAATAATGTTTTTTTATTTGCCCTCATGTGTATCTTTGACAAATAGCTTTACAATCGAATAATATCGGATAACGCATGGAATGTAGTTAGGATTTTGGGATGTATCTTCCTATAATTCCCAACTTTCATGTGTCTCGGAGTAGGAGGTTGCTTTCAGTACTCCTTTTGCAAATTACAAAGTTTCCCCGTGGATAAATGGGTGTTAATGGAATTGGTCCGAAAATTTCTCCACCTCCATAAAATTCATCAATGCAAGCACAAAACAGAAGTTAGTTCTCGGAACTTTGGGTCGATACATATGTCCATCATCATCACAAAAAATATATATCAAAGATGAGATACATCAAATGAAAGTAAAAATCTATCACCCATGAGTCATCTTTGATTATCAAGGTTGCGATTGGCATAATTAGACCAACTAGTGTCCATATACCACAATTGGAAGATATTTCAAATAATTATAGGGATGAGGTAGTCGACGCGACGAAAGAGATTATTCTAGGCTAAATTATGAGGAGGTAACTAAGTACGGTTTGTAGACATTCCAAAAGGCCTTCATGATGATGAAAAAGGCTTGGGTCATGTTTACACACAAATGAATATAAAATATCAACCATTACCTTTGATCAATTGGTCACTTAAGGAAAGTACCAACTCTCGGTGAATATTCTCGACCGACCCACCAATGGTTTCATTCATTGAGAATTCCACCAAAGGTTTGAACAAGGCTCTACTATCACAAATCAGGTAAAACCAAAGGTGGGCCATCCCAATACTATAAAAGAGAAAATCCCACTCCCAAGCCTCGAAAAATAAACTTTTAAGTAAAGGTGATGGAGCTTCTTCTTTTGTTCCTTATACAAAGGTCATAGATCTGAGTGTTTCCCATCATCCACCACCCAAGTGCAACAGTTGCCTCTTCCCCCTCCTCCTCCTTTTACCCCATTTTAGGTTCCTCTACCTTTCACACTTTTGCCTCTCACATCTTGTGTTTATTCTCCTCCCATCTCCCCTACTCTCACTTTCACCACTTCCTCTCCTACCATGGCTCAGTTTTTTTCTCTCTTCCTTCCCTCTCATCTAGGGATGGCCTGGCTCTAGGTTCTCCTCTAAGGACTCCTCTTCCTCAAAATTTTCTTCCCACTTCCTCCCTTATTACCCTCCCCACTTGTCACCCCTTCATTATCACTCATGACTATTACAACAACTACCCTTTCACCGCTAGTGCATTCTACCACTATGATGTCCTTACCTTTGTCTCCTATGAGAAATTGATTTCTTCTACTCCTCATAGATGAGTAGGCATACTCCTAAGAAGAATAAGAATATACCTATTGCTGATGGTTTTGATCTTACCACCTTAGATCTAACTCCTCGACGCGAGGTAAAGATGCCAAAAGTTATTTCTCACCTATCGGTTGATCAATTAGGGAAATATTTGTTAAGATCATGACACCATCTACTAAAAACTATAGAGAACACATCACAATAGAAGAATATCAAATTTCTAAGATCTCTCTAGGAAAGGCCACTCATGAAGGAGCTAAGCAAGATGTTCAGATTGTTCTCGGCAACCTTCTGGACAAGTTTGATAAGGATAAGGTTACTAAGGATGAGATAAAAAGTAAAGTGGAACAATTGATGGTTATCCTTCATAAGATCACACAACCCACCCATTCAACTACTCTTGCAATATCAATGAGATTTGACACTAGTTCTTTCTCTATAATTGAGAAAATTAGACAACAAGGGCAAGCAATTAGAGCTTGGATCGAAAATCTAATCTAAGAAGAAAAATATGGATTGAAGATGTTGTGAACTTATACAATGTACTAAAGCCAGAGAAAGATATGGTGACTAAGATGTATGGCATTCTAAGAGAAGAATGTGATAATTTGAGACTCACTTTGGAGACTTGGAGAGAGGTGTGAAGTGTCAAATCTAATCTTCTCTCGGAGAAGGGGTCATTGATGACCCTTCAAACTGTTTGAATACAATTAATCCATCAAATTCTGCATCTGAGTGCTTAAGGAGGCAACCTTGAAATTAACTAATGGAATAAAATAAGGGATCAATGGACTTAATGATATCAATGATGAATTTGATCAAATCCACTGCAGATTTCAAGATGAGGATCTTAATTTCCTTCTAGCAGAAATTATTGTTGCTAATTTAAAGAGCCTGGTTGAGGAAAATATTGGGACAACCCAATATTTTGGACTTGAATCTATTAACAGGTTGGTGTTGTACCAAATTTTCCTGGGCCAACTCCAAAAAATTATAAATCGAGTCCAAAAGCTTCTTGTAAAATTGAATCGAATAGTTGACTCTGTCGAGGTTCTGAATCGCTACGCATACAGGCCAGATGAGAAAAAATTACAAGAAATCATCAAAAAATTTCTTGATTTTTGACGCAAACAAATTGGAGAGGAAAATAAAGGAACCGATTCAAATCCAAGCACACAGAAAGGGGTGTCATGTCAGCCCCAACCGAGTCTATATACCATTGATGCACAATTTTCATCCACAGTCCACACCATTCGAGTTACAGATTTCACCCAAAAAAATTGCACAACCACCACGGCTATTTTTCCGGGAGACCTTTTCATTATTGTAAATGCATCCTATTTTTAGAATGTAATAGTTAAGAAGAGTGGCTAAAATTGCTCAACCTTATTAAGCTATATATAGAATGATGCATTATGTATTCGGGGACTTTTGAATCCATTTGTAGACACAAAATCACGCACTTGGTACTCTAGGTCATTATCATATACCACTATTCATATGATTCCTAAGTGAGAAAACTAGCAAATGACAACTATCTTTGGCCTTTTTTGTGCTTCTTATTTTTTATTTAGCCTTCTACACCCTACATCGTAGTCGATACTTCACTACTTTATCTTTCATGACTATGGACACTAACACCTAGACAAGATGTTAACACCCAACCGCCTCGTCCCTTATGGGCGCCCTCGACCTCTCTTTCCTTTACTCACTCTTTTTGGGCATATTTTATCTTTTGGGAATTTTATTTTCTTAAGGGTCTGACTTCCAATTGTCAATTATGAAATTCAACCAAGGGAATCATATAAATACAAAGTTATGTGATCATAATAAAGGACTGAGCTTTAAGCATCTATTATCACCACCTAAGGTTGCATCCAAAGGCATTCTAAGAGTATCAAAGGCATCCATCAAGCACTCACTCAAGGGACAAGGGACTAAATTTTTGCATACCCACGTAGGAGGGGAAGTTCATTTTGCCATCCACACATCTATTTACATTGGTACATCTAACTATCGCACGTTATCATGTGCACTTACGCAAGGGCTTCCTAATGCATGATTCTATCACACAAGCACAAGAAATACATAGAGTCTGAAATGTAGTACAATGCTAGGTTATAAGCTCACTTAGTTAGGTGACCTTTGGGATCAATCTAACTCCCCATTTACATATTTATTTTTAGGATTTGAGTTGGTTTGAGGTTTTATAGGATATCATTTGTTTTGCAGGTTACAGGTAAACTCGTTGATCATCCAGTGATGGCTGCAGCGACCAAAAACAAAGGTTAGTGACAATTATATGACACGGTTAAAATAAGTTTTTGAGCTCTTACATGGTCACAGTGCCCAACAGAGGTCCCTAGCACCTAGGTTTCTTATTCCTATTCCAAGAGCCCTAATGCAGCTCATCTCGGTGGTTTCAATATTTTTTTGTGTGGTTGTGATAGTCTCACATTACTACTATTATTGATTTCATCCAAGTTTGTACTCAAGACAATCCTCACTTCGTTACTCCTATGGGTGATCCAACTATCAATTTAGTCACTACTCCCTACACGTCCCTCCTACAACTCAACTCTTTTCTATCCCATCCCTATCACTTCTACTGATTCTACCACCACTTCTAAGTGTTATGACATCATAGAGAAACTTAAAAATACATAGGTAGAAATATCTCTTTATTACTTATTGGGTAGTGCACTCAATTTTAGTCAAACATTAGAAGCTTCCCTTCGATCTATTCACATTAAAAACAATAATTCAATGGTGGCCTTCACACATCTCATTCAATAATGAGGAAATCCCACTATCCTATGTTGACAATCCATTTGCACCTCTTCTTATCACTTCCACCATTGGTACTACTTGTATCAAGTGTGTGCTCATTGACAATGGATCTACTATAAATCTATGTGCTCACTCCCTTCTTGGGAAAATTGGTATTACTAATAATATAATTGCAAAAATCTACTCTCATTCATGGATATGACTCCACCACTTGCACATATCTTGGTACTATTACTTTACCTATACAAGTTGGGCCTAGGATCGTTCCTACGTTTTTTCATTATTGATGCATCATTTCAGTTTAATCTCTTATTGGGTAGACCATGGATTCATGCAATGCACATTGTCCCTTCTATAGTTCATCAATGTGTTAAATTCTTATATTATGGCTATGAACATACCATTTCTACTAACCCGGATCCATTCAAGTTTTTCCACATAGACCCTATTGTTATTATGGCCATTCCTCTATCATGTCTCATTCCATATAACAATATTGGTACTCTATGACGTTACATAGTCTAGTGTTCCACAATCTTCTTCCATTTTTCCAAATGTACCACTCATACTACTGATATCATTTCACCCACCTTGTCTACTCCCGTAGTTACCACTACTCCGCCTATTAAGGATTTTATTGCTCCTACATCAAGCTCCACTTTGGCTAACATCCTTGGTACTTGTTATTCAACATGACAATGTTAGCACTGATGATTTTGATGATGAGGTTGATGTTGTGGAACTTGATGATGAAACATTGCACAATATTAACTTTACCTCTTTAGAGATAGATGAGTCTTATTTCAATGATAATTTTTTTATTGGCCCTAGTGAAAATCAATTCAAGAAACCCCGTCTTTCCACTAGTGTTATGATAATTTTTCAAGGGTATGTCCATACATTAGATGTTATATCACCAACCTCATCTCACTTTGCCTCCACACTACCTCCTTTCACATGCACTATTTTCATAAATAATTCTTATTGGCATCACATTCCATTTGATCCCACTAGTTCTGATATTATTTGCACGCATGATGGTTTATCTCGGTTGGGATTTACACTCGATGATCTCCTTCCTTCACCTCATTCTCCTCATCTCTATCACAGATATGTTAGCATCACCATTGCTTATGGCCTCCACTTTTTCCATCTATAATTATTTGTTGCATGCACTTCTCCACTTACACTTGGGTAGTCTTGGCTTGACTACATTGGTGGCACTTTGGATCCTGATCATATTGATATCACATTTCCCATGCCTTTCGATCATGTTTCTATTTGTAATGATTCATTTCTCAGCTATTCACAAAATCTTACTCACTGGTATGCACATGGTTGTCCACTACCACCTTTCACTGATGAAGAATACATAATGGGCATGTACAATTTACGCCACAATGGATCTTTACATGATCAACCCCATACTATTGCTTACTTGCATCTGACACTTCTATGTTTGACTTCAACCATGAAAATGATGATCTCTTAGATGATGTTACTTGATTCTTCTCATCGTCATACACTTGGGGGCACCATGATTTCTTATCTCCCCTTAACATTATAAGGTGTCTATCATTTTTTCTCATACGCTCGGTGCTTCATACTCCCTATTTCTAAGCACCATTACACAACTTGATACACTTGTATCATCATTACCCTATGACGCACTCTTATGCTAAGGTTCACACTTAACTATTAAGGGCATACTACATACATAAACCTCACACACTACACATTTCATGCTCCATGCATCATGATACCTCTTTCAAGCATTTTATTCTCACACATCATATTATCCTATTCTATAATCTACGCTCTATGCTTCATTGACCTATCTTTATAGCATCTATTTTCAAACCATTTCCCGATGATGCACTCTTGTTCTATGGTTCATTCTTGACTATCGAGGGGTATTTTATAAATGAACCTCATCTCTTACTTTTCCACATCTACTCTGGGAATGTTGCTCCTATCATTCACTTTGCATTCCATTACATTCACACTCATAGCATGTTACATATATTGGTCACAATTATTCTTGGTTGTTTTTGCTCACATGTTATGCTTTTGCTTATTATGTTAGTCAAATATCTAGTATGGCATTATCTTTTCTATATACACATGTGCGTTCACTTGGTATTTAGTTGTGGATGTAGACTTTTTATAGATCTTTACATGTAACAATGATATTTGGCACTATACCTCTTACCAATCCCACCGAGGCTCTTGGGGGCATCTACATTCCTACTCTTACACACTACAGTTGTTATTGTTTCATTTTCTACTACTTCCTATTCTTACTAGAACATTATTTATCTATACACGCTTTAACATACTCTTTATCTTTCTAACATACTAATGGGTGCTTCATATGCAACATTTGTATTACAAGAACTATTTACCACCATGGTTGTCTGATATTTTACTTGCTATTATTTTCCATTGTTTTCCATTACATGATATTGTTTGTGGGATATGCCCTTTGTTTATATGCACATTGTATGTTTTTGTTCACTTCGCCTTGATTGTCTTGTGACATTGTGAGCGATGTCCCATGTATGAAACCCATTTTTGTGGTCTCCTTTTGTGTGCACATTTTTTTCTATTACATGTTTTCCACTTCTCTACTAATAACATGTATCTAGCCACTTTGTTTGCATGTGCCCCTATTTCGCCATGCACATTCCTTCCCCCTACATGGTATCAATTTCAAATCAGCATCAGTCCTCTTATTGTGTTGCATTCTCCTAGCAATGTCACATGCACCCCAAATGAAAGGGGGCATACATTAGGTGAATCAGTCACCCCATACAATAGCTTGGAGCTTTAGTACATGCCTGCACAAAGATAAGAATATAACAGATTTATAGTCACGAATCGACCCAAATTCGACTTGGGTCCTTAGTTCAAAGACTGACCACCAAGTGCTCGAATACAAACACTACCACTTAGGTGCTCCCGATCTTTCCCGGGAACCTATGACCAGGGGGTAATTACTGATCACTTTTTCATATCAACACAATTTTTCAGCAATTCACATAGCATTTTTTGCAATGCGATGCATAGTCACAAAGCAAACAAAGAGTGATAAATAACCATGGTTATATGGATCATGTAAGGCAAATGATTCACATGAAACAACCATTAGTATGTTATAAAGATAAGTATTATGTCTATTACCAGTCCCCACCAAGGCTCCTAGGAGCATCTAACTTTGCTACTCCCACACTCTACACATCATGGGTTCTATTATTACATCATTTACTTCTTTTTTTTACTATCACTTTCATTTTGTTGATTTATACATGCTTTGACATAATACTTATCTTTATAACATACTAATGGTTGTTTCATGTGAATCATTTGCCTTACATGATCCACACAACCATGGTTATTTATCACTCTTTGTTTGCTATTTTTTTGTGGGCTATGCATTATGTCTTACTTGATTATTGTTTATTTATGGCCACTTAGGCCCTGATTGTCTTGTGACATTATGAGAGATGTCCCATGTATGAAACCCACTTTTCGTGGTCCATCTTGTCTTCCTACTTGCTTGTTACATTATCTTCCATTACATGCTAGCTATTTTTACAACTAACACTTATTTACTAGCCCATCTTTTTTTCATGTTCCTTAGTTTCTACCATGCACATTCCCCGCCCCTTGCAGTATCCTCACTCATATATGCATATCAAATTCAGGTCCTCTCCTTTGGGCTGCATTCTCCTACATCGTCACATACACCCCAAACAAGGGGGCATCTATTGGGTAAAAAAATCACCCCTATAATAGCTCGAGCTCCAAAACAACACATAATAGTACATGAATTGGCACAAAAACATAGTTACATAATGGTCTAGAATCAAACTTGGATCACAGGATATAGAATGCAGGACACTAGCACCTAGTCCTAGACAACAACAGTGGGTGCTTGTGTCCTAGGGAAAAACAATCAATTTCTTAGTTCAAAGACAATCTCTAGTAGTTTACAATACATTTCTCCAATAACAGGCACTTGCCTCTAGTTACAGAGAATGTATTCTATCGATTCTGATTGACTACAATCATTCATAATCAATTACAACAGAATAAATTAGGGACGTACCATCTACAATGGTGCTTATTGGGAAGCGTCATGAAAGGAGAGAAAAGCTAAACCTCTCTACCTGATTTTAAAAATATATATTTTTTATTAAACCCTAATTACATAGTCACGTATGATAAATAAAAGTTAAAGTACATATTGGACACAAGAAAATAAGCTAATAAATATAAAATCCTAAGTGCAGAGAGAGAGTAAATGACTTAGTTGATTTTGTGCTATTCCTAAACTAAACTAGGTGGAAAATTGATGTGCAGGAAGGGAAGATTGTCGCAACTATGCATAATAAATTCTGGAATTATCGGATAAGCCTTGACCAAGGCACTGGACAGGTCATGGGCACCTAAGCGTTAGATTATGCTTCTAGGAAACTTTGACTACGCAGAGAGCTTTGAAACTAATTTTTCGGTATCGCACAAGTATCACCGGTAGTAGTTATTGTCACGTGTATATCGCACTTTGTCTGCGAAGTCACCTATGACCTCCAAAGATATGTTGACATGTAAAACCCTCAAACCGCATCAATCCCAAAAAAAGAAAATATGTAATATGGGGAGTCATACTCGACGCTAATGTTCACTGAGACTAAGTGAACTTACGACTACATCTCAGACTCCATGTAGTTCTTATGTGTGTGTGATAGAATCATGCCCTAGGAATCCCTTGTGCAAGTGCACTTGATAGAGAACAATAGCTAGATGTACCAATGTAAATAGATGTGTGGATGGAAAAATGAACTTCCCTTTCTATGAAGTGTGTGCAAAAATGCAGTCCCTTATATGGATGTTAGATTAATGCCTTTGATGCTCTTAGATGCATTTGGATGTAACCTTAGGTGATGATAATAAACGCTTAGAGATTGGTCCTTTATTTTAGTCACATATCTTTGTATTTATATGATTCCCTTGGTTGAATTTCGTAATTGACAACTAGAAGGCCAGACCCATAAGAAAATAAGATACCCAAAAGATAAAAGAAGTCCAAAAAGAGTGATTAAGGGGTAAAGAGGTCAGGGGCATCTAGAAGGACGAGGGTGCCTAGTGCGGCGTTCTATCTGGCACCGATGTCTAAAGCCATAAAAGATAAGCAAATCAAGTAATTGGTTGGGCTATAGGGTGTAAAGACTAGGAAAAAACTAGTCCAAAGATAGTTTTCAATTATTAGTTTTATCACTTAGGAATCATATGAATGCATATATGCTTTTAGGAACTAGAAATGTACCCAAGTGCATGATTTTGTCTCTACATTTGCCCCCACTTTATGTTGTTGAGTAAATACTTGATAACACAAAGTACATAAGAGATGCGTACATGATAACCATGTAGAATGTGATGGTGATAACATGTCGAGGAGACAAGTGAAAGCATGAAGTGATAAAAATGAAGCATGGAAGCTAAGAAAGAGGAAGTGACCCTAGGGGTGAAGCATATTGTGTTGTATCGTGTTGTACATGTTGTTGTGCTTGATGAAGGATTTCTTAATGTAGGGCTTCTTCTTCTTGTGTATTAAAGACAAACCTACAAAAGAATAGTGAAAGAGTATTCAAAGTCATGTATTATGAAAACTCTTGTAAAAGTATGTAAATGTGTGTAAAAAGTAGTAAAAGGAAAGTGTGCATTGTTGAGTGGTGGAGATTAATCACTTCACCGGCATGATTTTGCAGACTTGTTAGAATACATAGTAACCAACTTCGGTTGAGGAACCTCCGTCGATCACCCATGGACCAAGATATCGGTCCGGGCAAGGAGGAACTGGCATTGGTTACGGATAACCAAAGATCGATTAAGGCTAACCGACATCGATTAAGGCTAATCAAGCATTGGTTTCACTTGTGCGTGACTACTATAATTAAGTTGCGGGAATTAGATCTATCTTTAGTTATAAAGTGAATCTAATGGTTGTAATTACATAGATAAAGTGCCCTAAGATTGTAGATGCATATATAAGCATAAAGCTAGGGTTTAGAAGGTAGAATTCAATTAAGAATAGAGAGAAGTTTCCTTTTGAGAGAAAAGAGAAATTTGTAGAGAAGAAAGTACATGACATCCAAGAAGGTGTGGAAGATTGCAAATATTCATTATATTTCCTCTGTGATAATAAATTGGTTGTTTCTTGGTGGACGTAGCCCACATTGGGTGAACCACGTTAAATCTTGTGTATTGTTTCTTCTTGTTTATTTCCGTATTGATTGCTTTTATGCTTAGATCTGATTAATATATTTGTATAATCGGTGTGCTAACCCCAACAACTGGTATTAGAGCATCTTTTTTAAAGGGTTGTGTGTGTTGAAAAATTTACTCATAGATGGATTTATGACTGAGTGGGAGAAAAGTAATGGGAGAAGAAGGAAAATTCGGAGTAGATAAATTTGATGGTCGTGACTATCTATTATGGAAGATGCAAGTGGAGGATTATTTGTATCAGAAATATTTATACTTACCGTTGGATGAGAAGGCAAGACTGCAAAGATGACTAATGAAGAATGGAAAATTCTTGATAGAAAGGCTCTGAGATCTATAAAATTGAGTCTAGTAGCATCTTTGGCTTCAAATATTAATGAGGCAGGATCTACATAGAGTTGATGAAATCTTTAGCAAATCTATATCAAAAACCTAGTGCTTCAATTAAAGTTTATTTGATGAAAAAGTTGTTGGGGTTAGCACACCGATTGTACACATAATATATTAGATCTAAGCATACATGTAAATAAAATCAGATATTCTACCAGAAAAAATATACAAAACAAGAGACATAAATCAACACCATATTTAACGTGGTTCACCCAATGTGGGCTATGTCCACCAAGAAACAAGCCAATCTATTATCCAAAGCTTTGAAAAGATATACAATGAAGATTTACAATCTTCCACACCTCTCGATGTTCAGTACTTTCTTTCTTCAAGATTTTCTTCTTTTTTTCACCAAGAATTCCCTCTCACATAATTATCTTGTAATTATGATCCACACACTTACTTCTTAACCCTAATTTTAACTTCATATAGTTGTTTTTAGCCTTTTGGGAACTTAGCCATGCAATTACAATTAATAAATCTATTTTAATGCTAAAATAAATATAATTCCCGAGAGTTAATTAAAACTTCATCTCACAGGTAACTGACGCTGATTCTACCTAACCGTCATCGGTTCCTACTTGCCCTTGACCGATGCTAATCTTCCCTGACCGATGCCGGTCTGCCCTTAACTGATGCTAGTTATTGTGTTTTCCAGCAAGTTCCAATTACATGCTAAAATGAATTAATTGAGATCCACAACTCAACAATATCCCACTTGGAGTTTAATTATTACACCATACTTGTACAGTGTTATTCTTGGATTCTTCCTTAGCTTTGTTTCTTCCTCTTCAATTCTTGAACTTGAAGACCAACAGAGTGGAGTGTAGCTCCAACTTCTCCTTTATTAATGGCTTCGTTAGCATATCCGCAGGGTTCTTGCTCATATGAATATTTTCCAGATTCAATTGTCCATCCTTCAATACATGCCATATGAAGTGATACCTCAACTGAATGTGTTTTGTTCTCGAATGAAATGCTGAGTTCTTTGCCAAATGAATTACACTCTGACTATCACTAAACAATTTACAATCACTTTTCTCATTTCCCAACTCTTCCATGAACCTACTCATCCATATCATCTCCTTGCTATCCTCTGTAGCTGCAACATACTCTGCCTTTGTAGTAGACAAAGCCACAACCTTCTGCAATCTTGAAATCTAGCTAACTACCATTCCACCTACTGTGAAAATATATCCAGTAGTGCTCCTCCTACCATCCAGATCTCCAGCCATATCCGAATCAACATAGCCACGTAATGAAATATTTGAACCTCCATAGCATAACTGCATGCTAGATGTCCCTTTCAAATACCTAAGTATCCATTGACTACTTTCCAATGCTCTTTACCTGGATTAGCCATATATCTACTCACAACTCCCACTTCATGTGTAATGTCTGGTCTGGTACAAACCATAGCGTACATGAGACTTCCAACTACTAAAGCATATGGAACTCGTGTCATGTATTTGACCTCCTCATGTGATGAAGGACACTGATCTTTGCTCAATTTGAAGTGTCTAGCCATAGGTGTGCTAACAGGTTTTGCATTTTGCATGTTGAACCTTTCTAACACCTTATAGATATAATCCTCCTGAGACAAATACAATTTCTTGTTTTTCCTATCTCTATGTATTTACATGCCAAGGATTCTTTTTGTAGCTCCTAAATCCTTCATTGCAAATGTGTGAGCTAGCTTTCTCTTAAGCTCACCAATGTCTTGCATACTAGATCCTGCAATAAGCATATCATCCACATACAATAACAAAATAATATAGCTCCCATTTTCAAGCTTTTTGAAATAAACACAATGGTCAGATTCACATCTCAAGTAACCATGTTCATGCATAAAACTATTAAACCTCATGTACCATTACCTTGGAGCTTGTTTGAGCCCATATAGGCTCTTTTTCAACATGCACACTAGTTTCTCTTTACCTTTGACTTCATACCCAAGCATTGCAGCAAATAAATTTCTTCATCCAAATCACCATGAAGGAAAGTCATCTTCACATCTAGTTTCTCTAAATGCAAATATTCTACTACAACTAAACTCAATACAATACAAATAGAAGTCATCTTAACAACAAGAAAATATTTCACTAAAGTCAATACCTGCTTTCTATGTAAATCCCTTTACTACAAGCCTTGCCTTGTACCTTTTCTATCCACCCTCTTCTTCCTTGATCCTATAAACCCACTTTTTCTACAATGTTCTCGTACCTACCGGAATCTTAACCAAATCCCAAGTTTGGTTCTATTCCAAGGAGTCCATCTCCTCATCCATACCATGCTCCCACTACATGTGGGTCTCATCCTGCATTGCTTCTTCAAATATTTTTGGTTCACCATTATCAATCAATAATAAATAAAATAGAGAAGGTGTAAATATTTTTAGAGGTTTACTTACCCTTTATGACCTTCTCACAGAAGTTTGGGGTACCAGAGGCTCAATCTAGGCCTCCTGAACATTAGTATCCACTTATGACAATGATCGACATCGGTCGCCTCTAACCGACGTTGGTTCTGCTAACCGATGTTGGTTCTGATCCTCTGTAACCATCGGCGGTTCATCTTACTAATGTCGAGTCGGGGACTAACCAACACGATTCTTGTGTATTTCGTAGGTGTTTCTTTAAAACACGAGTTCATTTTCATCAATAAACTTCTCAATTTTCTCATCCTTGGGTACTAAAATTTGATTCCTGTAAATTCTCTTTTCATTCCATTCAACATCATGAATCCTAATAGTTTTAGAATTCTCTAAATCCAAAAATGGAAACCAAAATCACCGGATCCATAACCAATGAAAGTGGACCTCTTAGATTTTGCATCCAACTTTTTCCTATTTTCCTTATCAACATGCACAAAATCTTCTGAACTAAAAACTTTAAGAAAATAAAGATCTACCTCTTTTCCGATCCAAGCTTCCTCTGTATTCCTCCATCTAGTGAACTTGAAGGCCCATGGTTAATCAAATAAACCATTGTATCAACTGCTTCTACCCAAAACTACAAGGGCAATCCAGAATGTATCCTCATACTTCTAGCATGTTCCATGATTATCCTATTCATTCTTTCTACAACACCATTCTCTTGTGGTGTTCTTGGAACCATTCTTTCTCTATGTATCACATTCACCGAATTAAATCATTGAAAGTCTTGCTATAGTATTCACCACCATTATCAGATCTAGGGCACTTTAACTTAGAATTTGATTCATTCTCAACAAGGTTTTTCCATCTTTTAAAAGTCTCAAAAACATAAAATTTATGTTTAATACAATAAACCCATACCTTTCTTGTAGCATCATCAATGAAAGTAACATAATACTGGGATCCACCATGAGAAGCTACCTGAGCTGGTCCCCACACATCTGAGTGTACAAGCTCCAATTTCTGCTCCTTCTTAGTTGCCCCAACTTTGAGAAATCTCACTCTCTTTTGCTTTCCAAAGATACAATGCTCACAAAAATCAAGATCTAAATCTTTCAAATCTAATAACTTACCCTTAGCCTTTAAGATCTGCATTCCTTTTTGACTCATATGACCCAATCAATTATGCCACATGCATGCATCTGAATCTAAAGTAGATAATGTAGAAAAGGAATCAATGTACAGGTAGATAAATATAACATTCCTACCTTCTTACCTCTTACCACAACAAAATCACCCTTTGTGACTTTCTAAGAGTCTCCTGTAAAAGTAACCATGCAACTAGATTCACCTAGTTACCCTGCAAAAATAAGATTCCTCTTGAGGCTTGGCACATGCCTCACATCTTTCAATACCCATGTATTTCCATTCTACAATTTTAGATGAATTTCCCTTTACCAGTAATATTGCAAGGCTCATCATCACCCAAATAAACATGCCCAAAATTTCCCTGGACATAATTTCTGAAATAACCCTTATTAGGAGTTGCATGAAAGAAGCTCCTGAATCTAAAACCCATGATTCAATTCTACTATCTAAAGAAAGAATAAGAGCATCTTGCATTACCTTTGATGCAACAAGATTTGTTTATTTACCTTTGTCTAGTTTTTGTTCTCTTTGTCCTTTAACCAACAATATTTATATGCATGTCCTTTCTTTCCACATTTCTAACAAGTAATTCCCTTATTTCTGGATTTAGATATGATATCCCTTGACTTTGATTTTCCATTACTCTTACTCTTGGATCTCTCCTTCGCCCTTTGCTTTATACATTCAAAGCATTTCCAGGATGATGATTCCTCTGTACTCTTCCTATGTTAATTCAATATTATACTAACCACATCATCAAACTTCAAAATATTATTAGCAGATGTTGTATTGCTAACAGTCATTACCAAGTTGTCCCAACTATCGTGCAAAGAACATAAGAATAAAAGTGTTTTTACTTCATCATCAAATAGTATAAAGAATGATTTTAACGATTTACTATAGATCGGAAATCATTCAAATGACTAGAGGCAGATTCACCTTCATGCATCTTAGAATTAAATAGTTTCTTCATCAAATAAACTTTATTTGAAGCACTAGGTTTTTTATATAAATTAGCAAGATATTTCATTAAGTCTATAGTAGAAGCAGTTTCTATAATATTGGAAGGCACAGATGCTGTCAGGCTGAATCTTATAGATCTCAAATCCTTTCTATCAAGAATCTTCCATTCTTTATCAATCATCTTCGTAGGTCTAGACTTCTCATCCAACGGTAAGTACAAATCTCTTTGATACAGATAATCCTCAATCTGCATCTTCCATAATTGATCATTTCGGTCGTAAAATTTCTCTACCTTGTATTTATTATCTTCTGCCATTGTTGTAGCTCCCACTCAATCAAAAAACCCTCTGTGAGTAAATATTTCAACACACAAAACCCTCAAACAAAGCTCTGATACTAGTTGTTGGGGTTAGCACACCGGTTGTACAAACAATATATCAAATCTAAGCATACATGCAAATAAAATTGGATATTCTACCAGAAGAAATATACAAAACAAGAGACATAAATCAACACCAAATTTAACGTAGTTCACCCGGTGTTGGCTACGTCCCCAAGAAACAAGCCAATCTATTATCCAAAGTTTTGACAAGATATACTGATGAAGATGTTAGGTTGTGGAGCCTATTTTTCATGTGAGAAAGTGTTAAATACTATACACTAAGTGTATTGTACACTTTCCATAGTTATTTTTAGGTTTATGGGACAATTTTTTTTTCCCATGGTTTTGATACCCACGGTTTTGTAAAATTGCTTAATCAATTGTCTACTTATATGGTTTTATGCATATGGTAGGATAATATAACATTGCAGATGTGTTTTAAATTTGGGTGTGAATTCTATATAGTTTATTGAGCATAGCTCCAAACAAATCTGGGTATTGTATTGAGAGAGCGGTGGTTTGTAATAAAAATCTGAGCAAGTGATTCTTGGTGGACGTAGCCCAAATTGGGTGAACCACGTTAAATACTCTCTTTGTGTTGTGTTATTTTATTATGTAATTTTATTTGAGATTTATAATATTTTCTGCATATTAGTTTATACTTTGTAATATGTGAGGATTATTCCACATATTTTATCCCTTATTTCCTAACGAGAAGATTTACAATCTTCCACACCTCTCAGATGTTCATTACTTTCTTTCTTCAAGTTTTTCTTCTTTTTCCACCAAGAATTCTCTCTCACATAATTATCTTGTAATTATGATCCACACACTTACTTCTAGACCCTAATTTAAACTTCATATATATGTTTTTAGCCTTAGGGAACTTAGCCATGTAATTATAATTAATAAATCTATTTTAATGCTAAAAATAGATATAATTCCCGAGAGTTAATTAAAACATTGTCGCACGTGCAATCGACACTGGTTACGCCTAACCGTCATTGGTTCCTACTTTCCCTTGATCGATGTTAGTCTTCCTAACTAATGTCACCTACCCTTAATCGATGTTGGTTATTGTGTTTTCCAAAGCAAGTTCCAATTGCATGTTAAAATGAATTAATGGAGCTCCACAAATCAACAAAAATTGTTTAATTTAAAGATGCAAAAAAGTGGATCTGCATCAAGTCATTTGAATGATTTTTGGTCTATTGTAAATCAAATAAAATTAGTTGGTATTCCATTTGAGGATGAAGTGAAAGAACTTTTATTATTATTCTTTTTGCCATATAGTTGGGATAACTTGGTAATGGTTGTTAGTAATACAACGTCTGCTTCTAATGTTTTAAAGTTTGATAATGTGGTTAGTATAATCTTAAATGAAGAAATACGTAGGAAAATTACAGGAGAATCATCATCTGGGAATGTTTTGAATGTAGAAATCAAGGGAAGGCAGAAGGAAAGATCCAAGAGAAATAATAATGGGAAATTAAAGTCTAAGAATGCTAGATCTAAATCTAGAGGTAGAGGTATAATCTGCTAGAATTGTGGAAAGAAAGATCATGCAAAGAAAGATTGTTCGTTCAAGGAAAACAAAGAAAATGTAAGAGAAAGGTAAAGAGGAAAATGTTGCTCTAAAAGAGGCAATGCAAGATGCCATAATTCTCTCCTTGGATAATAAAATTGAGGCATGGGTTTTACATTCAAGAGTTTCTTTCCTGCAACCCCTAATAAAGGTTATTTCAAAAATTATGTCCAGGGACAATTTTAGGCATGTTTATTTAGGAGATGATGAACCATGCAATATTACTAGTAGAGGTGAAGTTCATCTTAAATTACATAATGGAAATACATGGATATTGAAATATGTGAGGCATGTTCCAAGCCTTAAAAGAAATCTAATTTTTGGGACAATTGTGTGAAATTGGTTGTATGGTTACTTGTTGATGCAAAATCACAGCACCCCTGGTTGCAGATCAAGTTTCTAGGTTGATCTCTTAGGCATCCAGTGTGATTGCATAACATCGAATCCTTCCCCAAGTGTGGGACTTGAAAATGAGAAGGATTCTCCGGAGAAAGGTCCGTTCCTATTCCTCTGTTCAGATGCACCAATGAAACACAGAGGTTTACCCCAAAACTAATCTAACTACCAAGGAGACAGGGAGAGAGAAATGCATAAAAATAAACCTAAGCTAGGGAGGTGATGCACCGAGGAATGAAGAACATAAGTTTTGCAAAAATAAACACAGACCATATAGACGCAATACCACACCACGCACAGGTAACCGAAATGCAATGAGAGATCAAAATGACAACAATGAATACATGAGAGGATTTAAATTTAATCACAGACATATATATTGCTCAGAGAATCGATTCAATACATTGCAGTGGCTAAGAGGCAACAGTGGCATTACAGTCCATGTGGGAGGCTTGAAAACTCCACGAATTCTCTTCTGCAAGGTGAGAGAAAGGAGGAATTGCAAAACAAGAATGTCCAACGTTAGAAAGAAGCCCCTCCTTACAATTTATAGGAAGAATGAGAGAGAAAAGAGAGAGGAATTCGAAATCTACCCCAACCACCTCCTGAATGCATTTAACTCATCTCATCATGGCAGAAGCGGCGGATCCTGGCGAAACGGCGGGCTGCCTAACAGGAGCGGCGAACTGTCTGCTGCATTAAAATTGTTTGTTGACGCATCACTTCTGTTTGGTTATTCGCGCTGGAGGTGTTTCTTGATTTTCATCCTCCAAACTGAACCAAAATGCAAGATTGACCTTGGAAACGTGTAGAGAATTTTACCAGCTTTCCATTGATATAAAGAGCGCGCAAATCCGAGCTCTGGATCAAAAGTTATGGCGATCTGAAGATTTAGGGCACGGATGAAAACGGATTTTTGAAATTCTTCCCGCGCTCTGCCACTTGGATGACACGTGGCAAGCTCTGATTCGCTGAATAATTCTCTCTCCTCTACCTTTTGGTGGGCTTTCCTTTGAAACTTCCTCGTGGGCCCTTAAATGGGACACGTGGCACGATCCTATTTGTTCGGCTCGGTGCTCGAAAATTCACCCTTTGACTTTTCTGACCTTTACTCCTATGAGGACACGTGGCAGCTTTTGATTAGTCCGCGGTCCTGCCAGCTCTTTCGCGCCCTTCGCCTCCATTTGTCCCAGATGTCCCATTTGATTTTGGACCCTCTGACTCATTTCGGCCGGTTCGGCCGGTTCGGGCATTTTTGGCCCGCTTGTCCCACTTTGCTTGGACTGACTTGACTCTTTTCGGCCGGTTCGGCCGTCCGCGCCTCGCGCGCCCGGATGTCCCAATCACTTTTTCTTTGCATGCTCATTTCATTGCAGCCGATCCGGCCGGTTCGGGTCTTTTTGTCCCAAACGTCCCGAGCAACACTTAGCCAATTTTTCTTCCTCCTTCGGCCGGATCGGCTTTTCGCGTCCTCCGCGTACTTCTGGCCCGATTGTCCCAAATGCAATTTGGGCCGCCTGGAGGCTTTTCGGCCGATCCGCGCCTTGACGTCCCAAATGTCCCAATTGCTCCCTTGAGTAGGACTTAGCCAATTTTCACACTTTTTCCTGGATTGACTTATTTGCCTTTCTGCAACTTTTGATGCATGTTATCGAAATTTACCCCGGGGAAATTTTGACAACAATTTGACGATTTCAATGGGTTACTCGCATGCTAGGTAGAAGATCAGTGGCCTTTTAGCAATCCATTGGGCATGGAGTTATAAGCAATAACCTGAAACAAGCCTGATACTGCAACTTCTTCTCCAGCAACACTCCGAACTGTAGAAAACGACCCGAGAGCAGCGAAACCTGTGCCAAAGCACTTAGGGAAATAGAAACCTAAATACAACAGGACAATGTGCATACGCACTTAGAGGAATTAAGGGAAATCTAAACTAATATTTACAAGGGCAAACCTTTCTTAGTAGCAATGTTTAAGATAGATTCCGTTAACCGGAATCTGAAGTTCCTCTCCATCCAATGCAGACAATTGGAAGGCATTACTATTTTTGCATCCCGTGACCATGTAGGGACCACTCCAGATGGCATCAAACTTGGAATGCCTTCCTGGTTTTGCCCGATCTGCATCCCATTTCAGAACTAGGTCCCCTTCCTGGAAGGTCCTTGCTCCAGCTCTCTTATCAAACCATCTTTTTACTACGGCCTGATCCTTCTCAATCATCTGAACTGCATGTTCTCTGATTTCTTCTATTTCTATCAATTCTGCATACCTGACCTCCATTGGTTCGAACTCAGATAACTCGAACTGCTTCATGAGCTCCAAGGTCAGGCAATTCTAATGATATAGGCAACACCGCCTCTTTCCCATAGACTAACTTGTAGGGAGAATTACCCGTAGACCTCTTTGGTGTTATTCACACCCCATAACGCTGATTTTAGCCTCAGATGCCATGTTCTTTGATTTTCATCTAGAGTCCTTCGATGATTTTTAGCAAATTCTTGTTTGTGGACTCGCTCGTCCATTACCCTCGCGGGTAATAATTTGAAGAGGTGCTCAAATATATTCCATTCTTGACAGCCCATGCTGTAATTTTTGAACCTATGAATGCTAATGCATTATTTGATATGATGGTGGCTTTGCACACCGAACCTCAGTTACTATTCCTTCATAAAAGTCTAGTATGCTAGACTCACTTGCTTCTTTGAGAGCTACGCTTTGCTTCGGTCCACTTGGTGAAATAGTCTGTCACTGTAAGAATCCACTTGTGGCCTTGACTCGGGTGGGATTGATGACTCCAATGAAGTCCAATCCCCACTGCATGAATGGATGATCTACTGAAATTAGACGAAGGGGCAGTGCTGCTAACCTTCCCTTCCCTGTGAAGAATGCACATTTCTTGCATTTTTTGACCCATGAATAGCAATCATTGAATATAGTAGGCCAATAGTAACCAGCTTTCATGGTTTTGAGAGCTGTTACTCGTGGGGTGAAATGGCCTCCTGCCTCCCCGTCATGGAACTCTTGTAAGATCCTCTCAATCTGACCTGTCCCAACGCATCTCAATAGAACACCGTTGATGTCTTTTTTAAACAAGATACCATCAACAAGCACATAAGGAACTGCTTGTAGTCTGAAGTACCTTCTTTTTGCTTTGCTCATTTCTGGAGGGCACATGCCTGTCTGTAGGAAATGTATCATATTCTGAGTCCAACAGGGAGTAGACACATCATCATTTTCCTATTTTTGATCATCTTGTAACAGCAGGACAGCTTCTTTTTCATTACCTGTTTCAACTTGTCGACTTAAGGCAAGCTGCTCACATAGTCCCTTCCCACGTACTAGTTTGGTAACCTTGATCTCGATGTCATATTCCATGACACGGGTTATCCATCCTGCACGTTTCTCATTCAGATCCTTGTTCAGAAGGAAGTCCTTAACCCCAGCATGTGAGACTAATAATTGGATCTTGTTGTTTGCGACTAGGTGCTTGAATTTCTTTAAGCTTCTGATTACCGCAAGGACATGCTTTTCAATGAAAGAGTACCTAGTTTCGTATTCCTCCAAGCCTTGACTGAAGAAAGCAACTGGTTGTTCTAATCCTCCTTTGTTTTGTTGTACCAGGATTGCAGAAATCGTTTCCCCACCACCAAAGGCATATAGCACGAAGTCTTTGGAGAAGTCTGGATTGAGGAGAGTCGGAGCTTGAGATATAGCCTCTTTGATTGCCTCAAAACTTGCCTTGCCTTCAGATGTCCACTTAAATGCCATGCTCTTCTTTAACATCAGCATTATTGGCTTCACAAGAGCAGCAAAGTTTGGGACAAATCTACAGATGAAATTGATCCTTCCCAAGAAGCTTTGAAGAGCCTTCTTGTGACTCGGCAATGGCAATGCTTGAATTGCTTCAACTCTTTCTGGGTCAATCGTCAACCCCTCCTTTGAAACAATATGGCCTAAAAGCTTTCCCTCGTGAGCCAAGAATATGCATTTTTTGGGATTCAATGATACCCCAAATCTTCTACATCTCTGAAATACTTGCCTCAAATGACAGAGGTGATCCGCTGCACTTTTTGAGAATACAGTGATGTCATCAAGATATATCAAAACTATTTTATTGATCAACCCCTTGAATGCCATATCCATTGCCCTTTGGAAGGTGGCTCCAAAGATTTGATAGCCCAAATGGCATTTTCTTGTAGGCATAGGTTCCCATTCGTGGTGAAATCTGCTTGAATTGGTCATCTTTTTCACCATCACCCGATTGTACCTCGAGTAGCCGCTCTAGAGAGAGAATCTCTCCAACCGGATACTACTTGCAATATTTGTTCCATTGAAGGAAGCGGGTAATGGTCTTTGAGAGATGCCCTATTGAGGTCTCGAAGTCCACACACAACCCGATTTCTCCGCTCTTCTTCCCGACCGCCAGGAACCAAGTTCACAACCCACTTGAGTGCTTGATAGGGAATATAATGCTTGCCTCGATTAGCTTGTTAAGCTCTTTCTTCATTAGAGGCTCAATGTGAGGGTTGATTGGTCTCTCGCTTCGCCCGACGGGCTTAGCATCCGGATCCACCTATGGTATGTTGTGCCAAATTTGGATCGAATCCTCTTAAGTCTTCATAGCTCCAAGTGAAGACATCTGGAAACTCTTGGCAAAGTTGTATGAAATCTGATTTCTCCTGTTCGGTGGCCACTTTGCCAATTTGAAGTGTTTTACCTTCCCCAACCGGAATTGGCTCCGAATCTTCTCTCTTGACCTGTATGTTTGCCTTTTCCTTACGAAACTGGTCGTTAGGGTTGAAGATAGACTCCAATGTTACCAAACCCTTAGGAAGCTTGTTTGTCCGCAGCTGTACTACTTGATCCCCATACTGCTGCTCTAATCTGTCCTGATTCCTAGCCGAAAATTCAGCTTCTTCTTGCAAGAAATTGACGATCTGTTGATCGTTCTCAAACACCTGCCAGCTTGTGTTATTATCTGGAACTGCTGGCCTTACAACCACATGGATGTGTGGCTGCGTTTTTCCTCTTCTGATGTTGTCAACCACATCAAACGTTGCTCCAACTGCTGCGAGCCTATCTGCGGCTTCATTTCCTTTCCTGGGTATGGACACAATGTTGAAAGCTTTGAAATCCTCAATGAGGTCCCATACCCTATTCTTGTAGCTCCTCAGCAAGTCGTTCTTTGTAGCATGTTGCCCCCTAACTTGGTTGACGATTAGCTCGCTATCGCCAAACACCTGCAAGTTCTTTATGTCCTTTTTCCTGGCCCAATGAAGTCCATGAATCAATGCTTCATATTCAGCCGTGTTGTTCGAACAGGAAAACTGGAAACGGAAAGCTGAAAAATATTTGATGTCCTGTGGTGAAATCAACACTGCGCCGCCTCCAGCACCTTGTCTGCTTCTCGAACCATCGAAGAATAATCTCCAGATTTTGTTTTCATCTCTTTGTTCAGGCTGGATGATGTCAGGAATGGGTGAATTTTCCTCGTGTATACAATACACGCCCAATTCGTATTCTTCAACTTCTTCAGATGGGTCAAATTCATGACTTTTGTTTGCCCATTCATCCAAAGTTAAATCAGGAATTCCCTCGACCTTAGTACCTATTTCTAGATCACTTGAACATTCCTCCTGATCAAAAGCTGAGCAATTTGCATTGATAGGGCCTGGTACATAAGGCTCAATATGGAAATTGGCAATTGGTTCTGACCTGATTGTTGCTTTGGCTCCATACCTTGTCCTAAAAATCATGTGCGACCAATCTGCAGATAAATATCCACCGATTTTCGCAGTGAAGTCTCTTGATAGACACAACGCAAAGAGTGGTGGAAGGTCAATCACAGATACATCTTGCAAAACTGTAACATTAGGACAGGAATGTAGTGTTAGACTTAACTCCTTGATGACTCCAACAGTCCCCACTGCCGTTCCATCTAACTGTACAACTCCTTTCAGTACTGGCTCATATTTCAAACCCAGTTGGTCTGCTATTTGCTTTGGCATCACCGAACTACTGGCCCCTGAATCCAACATGCAGTTGTGCATCAAGTGATTTCCAACAATCAATGAAACATAGAAAGGCGGAGGCTTCAAAAATTTTCTTGTATGCCCCCCATCATGTTGCACTGCATTAGTGAGAACTTTCTCATGTCCCAGGTTTGATACATTTTTGGCAGACCAATCAGTCATTGCAGCTTGCAATAAATCTCGTTGCCCTGGGATCGCCAGTGATTCCCACATGGAAATGTTCACATGTGTCTTCTTCATTTGATCGATGATGTTGAAAGGGGATGAACTGTCCTTTTGCTGCCCCCTACTTGGTATAACCTTATCTGGAGCTTGAGCATGTGCGTGTGTTGCTACAACAGGGACCTTGGGTTGATTTTGCACATTTGGAGCTGTGTTTGGTCTACTGACCCCCTGTTGTGTAAGAGTGGGTTGAGAAACAACTGGATTAGACGATTGTCCCTCTTCTATGCTTCTCTTCTTTGACCGTGTATTGGCAGCCATGCCTTGAAAAGGCTGTTGGTTAACTCCACAGAAGTCTTCCGTTTGCCAATTTGCCAACGTGGTTTCGTTGGGGTCCTTCTTTGTTGCTTTGTGATTCTCCTCCCGGCTTGGATCTTGAGCAACACCAATGGTTTACACCATCAAGGCTCGATTCAATGCACCATTGAAAACATGCTTTGATCAGTGAGGTAGATTGCAAGGGTAACACCAGTCGTACTCCTGTGCCATATTATTTTGTGCTGGTACTAATGCCCTAGAGGTAGATATGGCATTTGGATTATAGGGCTGGAAAGGTCTATTGACAGGAGGCCTTGTTTGATTTAAATTTGCAGCTGGATTAGGTGGTCTTTGAGGCTGATATGGCTGCCTATTAGGTTGAGCTTGAGGCTGATACGAAGGTCTAAAACCTTGAGCTTGTTGTCTCTTGAGTGTGACCAGCTCATTACCTAAATTTTGCAGTTGCTTCATGACCTCTTGAAGCTCATTTGGGGCACTTGGAGATGAAGTGGAAGCTTCGTTTGAACTCTGATTCCTAGGGGTGGGAATAGGAGCTAAGACAGGTGCTTGACTAGTACTTGGGCTCTCTAAACTTGGATATAATGGCATTGGAGGCCTAGGAGCTAGCTTGCCAGCTTGAATCAGACAATTTTCAGCTCTAATGGCAATACTATAAGCAGCAGGGATAGTTGTGCCTCCCATAGATTGAACCAACATAGAAATATCAGAATTTAAAGCTTTAAGGTAGTATAGAAAAGCACCTTCTGTTGTTGGCCCACGATCACATCGAATTCTATCCCAAGATCTTTGAAATCTGAAGTTGAAGTCAGTTAGCTGCTCATTGGAAGCTCTCTTGATGGTTGTCAGCTGCTCCAAAAGAGACAAGTTGTCTCCCTTCTCTCCAAATTGATCATGAAGTGCAATACATAGCTGATTCCAGTTTGTGATAGAGCCAGCTCCAAGGCTCCTAAACCATTGCAATGCCTTCCCCTTGAATGAAGACGCCAGCAATTTGACAGCTACTTGCATCTCGTTAATCTCATGGATTGCACAAATGTTAGCAATGTCCTTGACATGATCACCAGGAGTGGTCTGATTTTCTCCAGTAAAGTATGGAATGTTCTTCAATGCTGCAACTGGGATTGGATTTTGTGCATTGAGAGCAAGTGGGCTGCTGCCTGTGAAGTTGACATAGGGGTTTACTGGTTGCGCCATTCTGATTGGTCTTAAAACCCTTGTATACTGAAAGAAAGGCCGCTCAGGTGGAGGAGTTGAAAGAGTTCTGTTTGGTGGAGATGGAGACCTTTGAATCCTTCTTCCTCTTTGCCTTCTTCTTGGAGATAATTGCAGGTATTCAAACAGCACTTCTTCCTCTCCAACTCTTGACCTTGTGATTCTTCTCATAAGCTTTTAGGCCTGTACTGCTGAAATTCTATTGATTCTTCCTCTTGGAGTCGCCAGATATGCAAATAATAGCTCTTTTAAGCAAGAAAATTGCAGCAGATGCATATCAACCTTGCTGCAATAAAAATGAGACCTCTAGGTCCCACCGGGCGTGCCAAAACTGTTGATGCAAAATCACAGCACCCCTGGTTGCAGATCAAGTTTCTAGGTTGATCTCTTAGGCATCCAGTGTGATTGCATAACATCGAATCCTTCCCCAAGTGTGGGACTTGAAAATGAGAAGGATTCTCCAGAGAAAGGCTGGTTCCTATTCCTCTGTTCAGATGCACCAATGAAACGCAGAGGTTTACCCCAAAAACTAATCTAACTACCAAGGAGACAGGGAGAGAGAAATGCATAAAAATAAACCTAAGCTAGGGAGGTGATGCACCGAGGAATGAAGAACATAAGTTTTGCAAAAATAAACACAGACCATATAGACGCAATACCACACCACGCACAGGTAACCGAAATGCAATGAGAGATCAAAATGACAACAATGAATACATGAGAGGATTTAAATTTAATCACAGACATATATATTGCTCAGAGAATCGATTCAATACATTGCAGTGGCTAAGAGGCAACAGTGGCATTACAGTCCATGTGGGAGGCTTGAAAACTCCACGAATTCTCTTGCAAGCAGGAGAGAAGGGAGGAATTGCAAAACAAGAATGTCCAACGTTAGAAAGAAGCCCCTCCTTACAATTTATAGGAAGAATGAGAGAGAAAAGAGAGAGGAATTCGAAATCTACCCCAACCACCTCCTGAATGCATTTAACTCATCTCATCATGGCAGAAGCGGCGGATCCTGGCGAAACGGCGGGCTGCCTAACAGAGCGAACGAATCGTCTGCGCATTAAAATTGTTTGTTGACGCATCACTTGAGGATTTAAATTTAATCACGCATATATATTGCTCGAGAATCGATTCAATACATTGTAGTGGCTAAGAGGCAACAAAGTGGCATTACACCATGTGGGAGGCTTGAAAACTCCACGAATTCTCTTGCAAGCAGGAGAGAAGGGAGGAATTGCAAAACAAGAATGTCCAACGTTAGAAAGAAGCCCCTCCTTACAATTTATAGGAAGAATGAGAGAGAAAAGAGAGAGGAATTTGAAATCTACCCCAACCACCTCCTGAATGCATTTAACTCATCTCATCATGGCAGAAGTGGCGGATCCTGGTGAAACGGCGGGCTGCCTAACAGAGCGGCGAACTGTCTGCTGCATTAAAATTGTTTGTTGACGCATCACTTCTGTTTGGTTATTCGCGCTGGAGGTGTTTCTTGATTTTCATCCTCCAAACTGAACCAAAATGCAAGATTGACCTTGGAAACGTGCGCAGATAATTTTACCAAATTTTTCCATTGATATAAAGAGCGCGCAAATCCGAGCTCTGGATCAAAAGTTATGGCGATCTGAAGATTTAGGGCACGGAACAGACGAAAACGGATTTTTGAAATTCTTCCCGCGCTCTGCCACTTGGATGACACGTGGCAAGCTCTGATTCACTGAATAATTCTCTCTCCTCTGCCTTTTGGCGGGCTTTCCTTTGAAACTTCCTCGTGGGCCCTTAAATGGGACACGTGGCACGATCCTATTTGTTCGGCTCGGTGCTCGAAAATTCGCCCTTTGACTTTTCTGACCTTTACTCCTATGAGGACACGTGGCAGCTTTTGATTAGTCCGCGGGCCTCACACTCTTTCGCACTTTCGCCTCCATTTGTCCCGGATGTCCCATTTGATTTTGGACCCTCTGGACTCATTTCGGCCGGTTCGACCGGTTCGGGCATTTTTGGCCCGCTTGTCCCACTTTGCTTCGACTGACTTGACTCTTTTCGGCCGGTTCGGCCGGTCCGCGCCTTCGCGCCCAGATGTCCCAATCACTTTTTTACTGCCTGTGCTCATTTCAGCCGATCCAGCCGGTTCGGGTCTTTTTGTCCCAAACGTCCCGAGCAACACTTAGCCAATTTTTCTTCCTCCTTCGACCGGATCGGCTTTTCGCGTCCTCCGCGTACTTCTGGCCCGATTGTCCCAAATGTAATTTGGGCCGCCTGGAGGCTTTTCGGCCAATCCGCGCCTTGACATCCCAAATGTCCTAATTGCTCCCTTGAGTAGGACTTAGCCAATTTTCACACTTTTTCCTGGATTGACTTATTTGCCTTTCTGCAACTTTTGATGCATGTTATCGAAATTTACCCCTGGGGGAATTTTGACAACAGCTTACACTCACAAATCAAATCTTGGAAAGTTACCAAGGGATCTCTTATTATAAAGCAAGAGGAAAGAAGGTAGTATCATTATATTTATCTACATGTATTATTGATACCTTTTCTATTCTATCTTCTTCATATTCGATATCAAGCATGTGGGACAATCGCTAGGCCATATGAGTGAAAAGGGAATGTAGATATTAAAGGCAAAGAGTAAGTTATCATATCTCAAATGTGTAGATCTTGATTTATGTGAGCAACGTATTTTTGGAAAGTAGAAGAGATCAATATTTCTCGAAGTTGGGGCAATAAAGAAGAAGCATAAATTGGAGCTTGTACACTCAGATGTGTGGGGACCAACTTGGGTAGCTTCTCATGGAGGATCCCAATACTATGTTACTTTCATTGATGATGCCACAAGAAAGGTATGGGTTTATTGTATAAATTGTAAATTTGATGTTTTTGAAACTTTTAAAAGATGGAAAACCCTTGTGGAAAATGAATCGAATTCAAAGTTAAAGTGCCTTAGATATGACAATGGTGTTGAGTATTGCAGTAAGGCTTTCAATGATTATTGTTTAGTAAATGGAATATGCAGAGAAAGGATGGTTCCTAGAACACCACAAGAGAATGGTGTTACAAAGAGAATGAACATGAAAATCATAGAATGTGCTAGAAGCATGAGGATATATGTTGGATTACCCTTACGCTTTGGGCGTATGTAGAGACACGGTGGTTTATTTGATTAACCGTGGACCTTCAAGTGCACTAAATGGTGGAATACTAGAAAAAGCTTAGACTGGAAAAGAGGTAGATATTTCTTTTATTATAGTATTTGGATCAAAAGCTTTTGTGCATATTGATAGGGAAAATAGAAATAAATTGGATGAAAAATCTAAAAGATATACTTTCATTAGTTATGGCTCGTGATTTTAGATTCCAGCTTTAGGATTTAGAAGGTTCTCAAATAATTAGGAGTCGTGACATTGATTGGAATGAAAAGAGAATGTACATGGATCAAGTTTTGGTACTCAAAGGTGAAATGGTGGAGAAGTTTGTGGATGAAAATGAACTCTCGGATATAAAATGAACACCTACAAGTTTACACAATAACTAATATCGGTTTACCCCTAACCGGAATCGGTCCCATGTATTAGGCGTCGATTACAAAAGAGATAGGCATTGATTAGTCGAACCAAGTGTTGGTAGAAGGTGATGGTGTTAGTCATTGTCAAGTAGATAAAAATCTATAGGATGAGTAGATTGAGCCTCCGACACCCCAAATCTCAGTGAGAAGGTCACAAAGGGTAAGTAGACCTCCAGAAAGATTTTCACCTTCCTTGTCTTATTTATTATTGACTGATAGTGGTGAACCATAAATATTTGAAGAAGTAATACAAGATAAATCCCACAAGTAGTGGGAGTATGGCATGAATGATGAGATGGACTCCTTAGAGCGGGAACTGCACATGGAATTTGGTTAAGTTGTCAGCAAGTAAAAGAGCATTACAGAACAAGTGGGTTTACAGGATCAAGGAAGAAGAGGATGGAAAGAAGAGATACTGACGAGGCAAGGCTTATAGTAAAGAGATTTACACGAAACTAGGCATTAAATTTGGTGAAATATTTTCTCTTGTTGTTAAGATGACTTCTATTCATACTGTATTGAGTTTATTTGCATAGAGGATTTACATTTAGAGCAATTTGATTTCAAGACAGAATTTCTTCATGGTGATTAGAGGAAGAAATTTATATGCATCATCTGTTTAGGTATGAAGTCAAGGGTAAGGAAAAACTTGTGTGTAGATTGAAAAAGAGCCTATATGGGCTTAAGCAAGCTCCAAGATAATGGTATATCAGGTTTGATAGTTTCATGCATGATCATGGTTATTTGAGATGTGAATCGACCATTTTGTTTATTTCAAGATGCTTGGAAATGGGAGCTATATTAATTTATTATTATATGTGGGTGATATGTTTATTGCAGGATCTAGTATGCATGACATTGGTGAGCTTAAAGAAAAGCTATCCCACACATTTGCAATGAAGGATTTGGGAGCTACCAAGAGAATCCTTGGCATGCAAATTCACATAGACATGAAGAACAAGAAGTTATTTTTGTCTCATGAGCATTATATTAATAAGGTATTGGAAGGTTTAATTTACAAAATTTAAAACCTGTAAGTACACATATGGCTTTACACTTCAAATTGAGAAAATATCAGTGTCCTACATCACATGAGGAGGTTGAGTACATAGCACGAATTTTGTATGCTTCAACAGCTTGGGAATTTCATGTATGTTATGGTTTCTACTGCACTGCATACATTGCATAGGCAAAGGGGAATTGTGAGAAGATTTATGGCTAATCCATAAAAAGAGCATTGGAAATAAGTCCAATGGATTTTTAGGTATTTGAGAGGGACATTCAAAGATGTAGGTATGCTATGGAGAGTCGATACTTCTTTACGTGGCTATGTGGATTCGACATGGTTGGTGATTTAGATGGTAGGAGACGCACCACCGGGTATGTTTTAACAGTGGGTGGCACGGTAGTTAGCTAGATTTCTAGATTACAGAAGGTTGTGGCCATGTCTGCTATAGAGACTAAGTATGTTGCAACTACAGAATCTAGTAAGGAGATGATATGGATGAGCAGGTTCATGGAAGAGTTGGGAAAAGAGAAAGAGGATTGCATATTGTACAGTGATAGTCAAAGTGTAATTCATCTGGAAAATAACTCAGCGTTTCATTCTAGAACAAAACACATTCAATTGAGATATCACTTCATACAATAGGTATTGGAGGATGGGTAGCTGAAGTTGGAGAAAATTCATACAAAGGAGAACCCTGTAGATATGCTAACGAAGCCATTGGCAAAGGAGAAGTTGGAGCTACACTCCACTTATGTTGGTCTTCAAGTTTGAGACTTGAAGAGGGAGAAACAGGCCAAAGGAAAGGATCAAAGGATGGAGTTGTATGGTATGTTGCAGTAATTTATCTCCAAGTGGGATATTTTTGAGTTGTGGAGCTTAATTGCTTCACTGGCATGCTTTTACAAACTTGCTGGAATACACAGTAACCAACGTCGGTTGACGAACTGTCGTCGGTCACCCATGGACTGGTATCGGTCAAGCAAGGAGGAACCAACATCGGTTAGGGATAACCGGCATTGGTTAAGGCTAACCAAAATTAGTTTCATGTGTATGACTACTATAATTAAGTTATGGGAATTAGATATATCTTTAGTTGTAAAGTGAATCTAATGTTTGAAATTGCATATCTAAAGTACCCTAAGATTGTAGATGCATATATAAGCATAAAGTTAGGGTTTAGAAGGAAGAATTCAATTGAGAATAGAGAGAATTTTCCTTTTGAGAGAAAAGAGAAATTTGTAGAGAAGAAAGTATAGGACATCCAAGAAGGTGTGGAAGATTGCAAATCTTCATTATATTTCCTCTATGATAATAAATTGGTTATTTCTTGGTGGACATATCCCACACTAGGTGAACTACGTTAAATCTTGTGTCTTGTTTCTTATTATTTATTTCCATATTGATTATTATTATGCTTAGATATGATTAATATATTTGTACAACCGATGTGCTAACCCCAACATGCACCTGATCCATGAAGAGTGAAAAGGATAGAAAATGTCTTGAACTACTATAGAAGAGCAATTTTTTAGGTGATCTCATGCCAAGAGTGATTTTTTTGGGTGATCTCATGCCAAGAATGAGTTTTTGGGTGATCTCACACCAAGTGTGAGTTTTTGGGTGATCTCACGCCACATCGAAGAGTGTTGGGGAGAGAGGTCTAGTGTTACTCTCCTTCCATGATCAAGCTTTCAAATTATACACCACTATAGATGGTGTGATCCATGTTTAGTTTTTAGTTATACCATATTAGTTATGTATTTTTTCCATGTAAAAATGGAGAAAGAATGCATTATGATTACTAGAGGATAGTGCATGTACTGTGAAAACTGCTCTATGAAATGCTAAAAAAAAATTAATCTGAGAAAGTAATTATATCTACCCCCATGACATAGGCACCTAGGAGAGGTCAGGAGTGCCTAGGTGCTAGTTTCGATAGCTAGATGCTAGAGTCTATGTTGAACAGAGGAATCAAGTAATATTATGGGCCATTTCTATGATCTGTAGATTGTGCTATTTATATGTTGAATTGTATTGTGTTATCAGTATAGGGTGACTGATTCACCCAATGTATACCCCGCTCATTTGGGGTACATGCGACATTGCTTTAGGAGATCGCAGCCCAAAGAGAGGACTTAATGTTGATCTAAATTGTATCCCTGCATGATGAGGGAATGTGCATGGTAGAAACCAAGACACATGTAAACAAAGTGGCTAGATACATGTGTTAGTGGAAAAAAAAGTAGGAATTTCATAGAAAAGTAGTGTAAAAAGAAAATGTGCATACAAGATAGACCATGAAAAGTAGGTTTCAGACATGGGACATTGCTCACAGTGTCACAAGACAATCAGGGCTAAAACGACTAAAAGCATATAGTGTGTATACAAGACAAAGGGCATAGCCCACAAACAATGATATCCAATAGAAAACAATGGCAAATAGTAGCAAGCAAAGTATCAAGCAACCATGGTGAAAAATAGTTCCTACAAGACAAATGTTGCACATGAAGCACCCATTAGCATGTTAGAAAGATAAGAAGTATGTCAAAGCTCGTATGTATAAATTTGAAGTAATGTGCAAGGAAGAATAGGAAGTAGTAAATAATGGAACAATAGCACTTGTAATGTGTAAGAGTAGAAAATGTAGATGCCCCCAGGAGCCTTGGTGGGATAGGTAAGAAGTACAAGTGCAAACATCATTATTGCATGCAAGAGATTTGTAGAAATTTTGCATTCACAACTAAAGACCAAGTGAACATGCATGTGTATATAGAAATTATATTAACATATTAATCCATCTAACATAGTTAGAAAAGTGTACATGTAAGTATAATCAAGCAAGAGTAAGTGCAACCAAGATGTGAAATATGTTATGTATGAGTGTGATGTGAAAAGGTATGCAATGTGAATGTGATACAAGTGAAGTACGTACTTCCCCAACAAATGTGTATGAGATGAGATTCATTTATAAAATACCCTCGACAAATAAGAATGAACCACGTAATAATAGTGCGTCATCCGGAAGTGGTTTGAAATTGCACTAGAAAGATAGATTATGAAGCATAAAGTGTGAAGTGTAGAAGAGGTGTGAGGTTCATTTCAGATTTAGACCCTCAACAGTTGAGTATGAACTGTGGAACTAGAGTGCATCATAGGTCGGTGACGATACAAAGTGTATCATGTTGTGTAAGATGAATGCTTAGAAATAGGAAATATGAAGTGTGAAATGTAATAGTAGAACTTAGAGACACGTGATGATGTTAGGAGGGAGGGAGTAAGCATGATGCCCCAAAAATATGATGATGAGTAATTTATCCAATGAAAGTGAAGGGCAAGGGTCATGCACCCGATGTTGACGAGATAAAGACATGTGACCATGCTTTGAGATTGGAAATGTATGAGAGTGACAACATATCGTTGAATGAGACTTATGTGTTGAAGGAAGTTGTGAACACGTATGGGAAGTAGACCTAAGAGGTGATGAACACCGATGTGAATAAAACCTAGTAGGTGATCAACACCTATGTGAAGCAGACCTAGCAAGTGATGAACACCTATATGAAGAGGTTTCCGACTAGGGACCTTAAACCAAAAATATGGACTAGTAGACCAATGAGAACGAGTAGGTCGTGTGTGAATGGGAGAACTAGGTGTAGAACGTGCCTTAGATTTGAGATTCCTGGGGGCATATATGTTTTAGTTAGTGCCCCTTTAGTCAGAATGGTAACTTCAAGAGAAGGTTAAGGCCATGGTTTGTATGGAGAAACACCTTTGGTATTGATAACTTGCTTGTTGTGAATTAATTTTAGACACAAGTGATTAATGGAAAGGATAGCTTGAGTAGTGCAGAGCCAAGGAATACTTAAGAGCATGTCACAATATTTTATAGTAGGTGACACACTTTGAATGACACAAGCATGGCGAGAGGCCCAACTATAACTGGAAGCTTGACATAGCCATAAGATTTAGGAACTGGATATGAAATATGAGATAGTGGGTAGTTGATAGCGACGAGGAGTGCAATAGAGCACACACTCATATGAACCATTAGATCGATCATTGCATTATTGATAAAATGATGTCTAATAGATTACATCTTATTTATTAGGTTTTGTTGGTACCCAAATTTAATATCCTTCACAACTTTAGCAACATCATGGATTTTACAAGACACTTAGAGGCAGATAAATGATTTATATGTCATTTCAGAGCCTTGAAGCAATTTATCTGACTTGTTAGCACTCATGCTTTGAAGAAGTGGGTAGACGTTGAAAGGATTTTGATCTAATCCTCACTACTTTAGGTTGTGCCTTTCAACCAAGGTAAGAGAACCTATATTACAGCCTCTATTTTGTGAAGGAGGTGGAGATATCCTTATACTGTGCATATTGTATGGAGATGGCCTTGGGAAAACATGATCAATTATCCATTATTCAAACTCAACAGAGATGTCACTACTAAATGATGGAAATGCTTTCAAGACAAGGCTGAGGTTGTTAGAGACATGGTATGATCTTGATTTGCTTTGTGCATTTTTGTAAATGGATTGTATTCTTTTGTTGACACACAATGCAATGCAAGGGTAGTATGGGGTAGGATTAGTTATTCTAAATGAAATTTTTGGTGGGAGATTTTAGACAAGACCAACCAAAATTTTCCAGATTCTTTGAGGACCTTTGCAAGAAATTTGTAACACCTAAACAATAGAATGCTTCAAAGGGGTTAAGGTACTCCTTCAACTAGGATATGTGCACCAAATGGAGGCCCAGATCTGCACTCTTCCACACAATCTTTGACAACCTGCCACAAAATCTTGAAGCAGATGAACCAAAAAGTATCCAGAAATCTCTATTTTATCATGACCTAAGGTGCACCCAAAGGTTTATAAATAATATCAGAATTCAAGGAAGGTAAAGTGATTTTAAATTTGTTTATCTCTTTATCAGATGAAAGCTCTTCTGAATGTGAGACTGTAGATGCCACTAAACTATCAACAAGAAATGAGACCATGTATGATCAAGAGATATTTTAAACACAAGAATGCAACAGGAGCAAGAAACACAAATTGAAAACATTCTGAAACATAAGTGCATGCAAATTTTTCCAAGAGACAACACAAAATAATCCGAATGACCAAATTTATCAAATAGGGAATGTCATATCAACAATCTCGAGCTTGTTGATGGCTTTACAACTGAAACCAACTCAACATGATACAAATCTGATGCAAAAAGGAATTAGAAATGGTTCTCAGATGGTTTCTCAAAGAATGGGCTTCTTCCAAATTTTCCCGTGAAATTCTAAGTTTCTCTGACCTTTTACATGTCTTAAAACATGCATTATATAACTTTCAATTACATTTGATCCTTCTTTCCCAAGAAAAGAATATGCCCAGCATCAAGTTTGTTACAAAATTCCAACATGATTCGTAGATAGGGACATTAAACAAATTTACAACAAGAGTTGCCAGGTGGTTCTAAAATGGCGAATCATTACAAATCCTTCATCATTATCCATTATGGAGGCACGTTTTTCATTCTCCAAGCATGCAGACCCCTTTCATTTCATCCTTATTATTCTAAAATTTGATTCTGCAACTTTATAATTTGATATTTCACGTTTTACATAGGCCGAGTAAAAATTTATTTCAAAAACACCTCAAATCTACAAATTAATCCCTAAAACCACTTGCATTGATCTTTCCAAGCACAAAGGACACGAATTCACCAAAAATTTGATGAAAAATGATGCAAAATTCGCATCTCCAAGCTTCCTGGAGCAAAAATGGCAAACCAAAATGAAAATGTATAGTTACCCTTAGTCTGCTTCTTTCTCCTTCAATCTAGGCCCTCCACATGTCAAAATACGATTGGGAATGAATTCAAAGCTTACTTTTTGACTTTTTAACATTTTTGGAAAAATGGAAAAAAATTCCTCCGCCTCCGCCTTTGAAATTTGGTGATGACACGTGGCATATGGTGGGTCCCATTGGGATCGCAGCTCAATTCTACACATTTTGACCCTTTTTTGGAAATTTGGAAAATTTTCACTTTTTTCCCCTGGGCCCACACCTTCGTCTCTGTCCTTGACACGTGTCATGCTCTCTATCGCTAAAATTCTGCAGGCTTATTTCATGTTTTAACCCCTTTTTGTCAAGGAAAATTTTCCATTTTTCTTCTACGGCCCACGCCTCCCATTTATCCCACCACGTGTCTCCTTTTGATTTGTCACGAGCCACACCTCAATATTTCATTCTAAGTCTTTTTACAAAAAGGGAAAAATTCCCTTTTGCCTCCACTGGCCCACTCGACCCACTCTACTTGCCACGTGTCTCCTTTTAAGCCATTGCGGACCCACGTTTCCATTTGCAACTTTCACCCCTTTCACCAAAAAAGGCAAAAATTCCTAAGTCTTCCACCGTTCCATGCTCCCTTCGACCCCGCCTCGCCACATGTCCACGCCCTACTCCATGGCACACCGTAGGCCTTTCCACACCATTTTTTCCTTTCACAAAAAAGGAAACTTGCCTAAGTCCCCCGCCAACCTCCCACTCCACCTTCACATGAAAATGAGACACGTGTCCTCCTCTGGGACCTGCGGAGCTGCGGGGAATATTTGTAAATTTTTCCAAAAATAAAAAACACTAAGTTTTTAGAAAAACCCAATGAATCTCATCCAACCAGAAGCGGCCACATGTGAGGGACGGCTTGAGCTTAATTTTGACAGGCAAATGACACCCGTATAACCGTCAAAAACATAGAATTTACTAGAGATGCCCGAATTTGATTTTTTCTTCGTGGGTGAAGGATTTTTGGTCAAAAACAAAGGGAAATTGATTTTATGCAAGTTTCGACCATGGGGATAGATATTTTGAGGGCAAAGAGCAAAAACAAGCAACTATGAGCTCCACAGGTTGGGAAAATGGAAAAAACAGAGGCCCGTGGATTTGGAAATTTAGGGCACAATGTAAGGCACACATGTATTTTTCTTTCAAAATGGGGCAAAATAATAAGTTTGTGAGCCTTTAAAAGAATTCAATCTGGAAAACAAAGTTTGCAGACCACCAAGTTTGAAGAAAAATGTTTTTTGAGCATGTAGAACAAAGGGGAAAGGTGGGAAAATAATAGAGGATCAAAATGGACACCAACAGTTTGATATGGTTTGTGGGTATGTGCGGATAGCTATCTATTTTGTAGGTTATAGGTACAATCAAGACATTGGAGCAAAGTAAGAGTGATAAAATAAAATCAATAAAGCAAATTTCCTCCTACATAGAAAATATCGTAACTCGAGCATTTGGGTGACACTAGTACCCATAATAGTTTCTAGCACTCTAGTGCTATTGTCCTCCCATGGACACTTCTATCATGCACATAAATGAGTTCTAGAACCTCCAAAGTGAGCCTTGAAAACACTCTTCATAGTCTATCCCAATAGTTCCTTAGCCCATATCACTTCCGCACCACTTGGAAATCAACTAAGTCATCTATCTCTCGCACTTGATTAGGTTTTATACCGTATATGCTTGTTGCTTATGTCTTACTATCTATTATCACTTACATATCATTCATTATAGTAGTTACTCTGAAATTAAATTTAATTCAAATTAAATTAAATAGGCTTCATTACTTTCTCGTGATACATATATCACAATCGACTCTGGGAATTTTAATTTCGAACCTAAGTATGCCCTTGATTTTCTAGCTAAATTTCACATGTCTGATTATAAGCCTTATCCTACTCCTTTCCTTTCCATGGTTAAGTTAGTTGTTGATTTCTCTACTCCCATAGTTGATGGTACCCTTTATCGCTAGTTAGTGGGGAGCTTGATCTATCTGACTCACATTTAGCTTGATCAATCTTTTGTATGTTAATAGTATTGTGTCCAAATTTACGCAGAACCTCATGAGTTGCATCAAAAAGAAATGAATCGGATCCTTTATTATGTTCATGGCACTCATACTTGTGGAATTCACTACTTGGGAGGGGCGAAGTTTGATCTAGTCAGATTTACAAATTTTGATTGGGTTGGTGATCTTGATCATCGAAAGTCCACCTTAGGCTATAGTTTTTCTCTTGGTTCGGGTCCTGTGATTTGGTTGAGCAAGAAATGGAATGTGATTGTGATATCTTCTATAGAGGTAGAATGCAAGGGAGAATTTAATGTAGCCGTGGAAGCTATTTAGTTACAAGGTATTTTGACAGAGTTTGGTATTCACTTTCGACATGAATTACTATCATTTACTATGACAACATGAGCACCATCTCAATTTTTTGAAATCTAGTTCAGCATCAATAGATGAATCACATTAAGATCCACATGCATTTCATATAGAAGTTGATTCATGGAGACATCATTGAATTGCAGTATTATTATACTTCTAATCAGGTTGTAGACATATTTGCCAAGCCCTTCATTAAATCCAAGTTCCTTCACTTGCACTCTTTCTTGGGCTAAGATATTCTATAGCCTACCCATCTTCTTTAGGATTTCTAGTCATCTTCTCCTCTTCTTATTTTCCAATAAGATGAGATTTCTACATGGTTACCTTATCAGGCCTTTAGTTGTAAAGACCTATTTGACATGTATTTCTTAGTTGTTTAGGGAGCCGTTTCTAGGGGAGCTCTATTTTTATTTCTAAGTTTTCGTGACTCTACCATAGCTTCAATGAAGGTGGTGTTGGTGTGTATGACTTTCCTCATCATTAGTCGAGGTCATTTCTACTTCACATGGTGAGTCATCTCACTTAGGTGAGATCATAGGTCATAGGAGTTATATGACACATGATAGATTCCATCATAGAATCTGTCATTGTCATATGCGTTAATGGCATCATAGGAGTTACATTCCATTTTGGAATCATAACTCCTCTTTCCCTCATAGAGGGAATGATTGTCCAGGCACAAGAGTTACACAACACTCCCATATGTACCCTTCTTTTGATCTATGAGAATGAGTAGACCTATTATTTCATGCATGATTTTCCTTGTTGTTCGATTACACTTGTTGATTACTTGGAGCTTTCACATCACTGTTGGAGTGCAACCTCTTTGATGTGCATGGGTTTCTGTCTTGATTCTCACGAATAATCACACATAGGATCAAACTAAAGAGTGGAGTAATCTCAGATACTCAAAAATAAACTCTTATTGACCCGTATCAAAAATTGATCTAAGAGTGTAGACACAAAATCATGCACTTTGGGTAATTGTCTAGTCCTGATTACATACTACTATTCATATGATTCCTAAATAAGAAAAGTACTAATCAACCCATGTCCTTGGCTACCGCTTTCTCCTTTCAGTATTACACCCTTACTTGTTCATTCTATCTTTTATACTCTATATTTTATCATCCTAGACACCAACACCCATTCGGGATGCCAGCGCCATGTTGTTTAGTGCCCTCGTCCCCTCTGGGCACCCCTAACCCCTTTGTACTTTACTCACACTTTTTGGGTCCTTTCTAATCATTCGAGCATCTTATCTTTTTGCTAGTCACCCTTTTTGGGGTTAATTATGAAATTCAAGCAAGGATTCATATAAATATAAAAGTTATGTGATCATAATAAAGGACCAAGCACTAAGCATTAGCTATCACCACCTAAGGTTGCATCCATCAAGGCATCTAAGAGCTCCATTACATCCATCTAGCTCCATCACAAGGGACACAAGGGCTAGTTTTTTGCATCACACTTCATAGGAGGTAAGTTCATTCTATTCCATGAACACATTTACTACATTCTACATCTAGCTACTTTCTCGCTATCCATGTGCAACTGGCACAAGAGCAACCAAGGGCACAATTCTGCACACACACATGAACTACATTAGGTCTAAGATGTAGTGTAGCGATCATTTGTAAGTTTACCATCATGTGACAAATTGAGGATATTCTAACCCTCATTCTTCATATTTTTTTTTTGGGATTTGATGTCTATTTGAGGGTTTTACAGGTTCATTCTTCATTACATGTTTACAACGAGCTCGACGATCTTGGTACGACCTCAAAGTGATCAAAGGAAACTAAAGGAGAACACCTTGTGACACCTTAGAGGAGGTTTTTAAGCATTTCTGTATACCCATGCACCTAGAAACAAACCTAGGGCTCCCACGGGTGCCCTTTTCCCTCTCCAGGCACCCCAGCACTAGCTTGCTCATCCAATTCTCGTAATTTTATGAGCTCAAAAGCGATAGTCGTTGCTTTTTCTTTTCCATTTTTCCAACTCTATGCATTCTCTGAACTCGTGAATCAAAGCAGAGGCTTCTTACACTCTCTTTGCACTTAAGGTTTTACATTTTATTGCTTAGCTTGCTCTAGTATAATTTTGTACTCCGTTAGTTACATTTATTTACCGCTACTATAAAGATCAAATTAGGCATATAAACTACATTTTAGCTTAATCATTTTGGTGAACCCCACCACTCGAATCCACCTTCTTTCTATGGTTTTCTTCTTATGCCCATCACATGTAGTGGTTGATTTGGGCCTCTTGATAATATTGAGCTTCCTTCATTCTCCCATAGGATTTCCAAATCAATGGCTGTAGTTTCTACATCAATGGCTACAACTCAAAATCCCTTTGCTAACTATCGCAATGTTCCCCTTAACGAAATAGAAACATATGATAGCAAAAATTCATACAATGATGATACTAATGTTGATCAAGACCAATTAAACACACTCACCGATGCAGCCTAGAATTTGCAAGATAACACCCTAGTCGTGCTGGCACATCACTCAGCCTAGACTGAGTGCTCACCTGAAGTGCGCAAAGGTACTAGGTCCCTCTTTAGGGTTGCTGTAATAGGATGTTAACATGATGAAGGTAGAAACATATAGATTCATAACTAATCCATCATTCTATAATGCATGCTATCCTCAGATCTATGAAAGAACAAGCTTAAACAATAATCATGATTTTACCATAAACATGCACTGCTCAATTACACAAAATGACACTTAGGTTCAGCCAATATCTTCCATCTATTAGTAAATATAGAAGCTCCTTACAGTATTTTCATTCTATATCAATGCGCGTATGGATCTGATACACACATTCATACATACACCATACTCTCGTGATATATACATCTACTATGCACCTAACATCATATATAGGGTGGGGACTTGCCCTTCACCGCTTAACTATTCTAGAAATAGGTCGCATGCTATTGTTAGCCACACGTCATTTTACAATCATAGCCACACATGCAAGTGTGCTATCTATAGTCCTCTTGAAGTTAACTGAAGTTTCAATTCTATTCTTAGCTTGTCTCCATGCATAGACGCTTTGAACCACTTCTCCAAATATAGACAATGCATGGCACGTGTGTCTCTCGCATCGTTGATGTGGTCCGCACGCCATCTTCCAAAAATAGATCCTTATGCTCAAAATCAGCTAAGTCCTGAAATCCAAACTTGCCTTTCCGTGCGCAGTCCTTCCTATCCTTCCACGCCCTTGGTTCCAAGCCTTCTATCCCACGCAGACTCCTCATGTGATTTTAGACAAGTATTCTTTGATCAACATTACCCCACACTAATCTCATTTATCCCGACAATGGGTATCTCCAAAAATTAAAGGAAAGAATAACAATGAAAGAATAAGAATGAAAGAATGTGGATAAATAAAGAATTTTTATGAGGTTATTTAGGCAACCTCCTCTATATCAGTTTGTAGTATCAACTCTGGATACTCCTCTTTTATTGTGGCCTCCAAAACCTATCATTCAGTGAGTGCCTATTTTGCTTTCTCTGGGATGTCCACAACAATGGATTCCAACTCATCCCTCACAATTTCTCCTTTCTCATTTTGTAGAACCAACACAACACTAGACATGGATGTCATTCTTCCTTCCAAAAGGTCCATCTTCTGCACAATCAGCTTTCCAAGCTCTTCCAACCAAGTCTTATGCGGCTCTTGTGCTACTTTGCTAAGGCCTCTCACACTTCTATTTAACCATTGGAAAACCTTTTGCATGGCCCAATGTCTCATCTTTCATTACTTTCTGACCTCATTATTCTCCTCTAAGGTCTTAATGTTGATGAGCACCTCTAGAGCTGCATATATTTAAAGCTCGGTCCGCTTTCTTCAACACTTCTTGTAATGCCTGCAACAACCCTTCATAAGATGTGATTTTTCTCATCACAGATGCTTTCTCCCATTCGACATCTTGTTCTGATATTTTTGGCACTTGCATACATAGATTTTCATCTTCAAGCACCAAGTCCACCAAATTTCCCACATAGTGTATCGCTGAAGGAAACGTCTTTGGTACCTTGGGTTCCAAGTGTGGCCTTGCTTTGATTACATTGTCCCCAATCTCCTCTGCAATGCTTATGAACACTTCGCTTTCTTCTTGCTTGAATTCCCTTTCTTGTGTTATGTGTGTTATCTTTACATCCCTTTTCCTTCAATTCTTTGCGCGCACTTTGATTATGGTAGACTTGTCCATGTTTCTTCTAGCCACCTCAACAAAAACTTTCACAAGTGCATTGCTTGACTCGCTTGTCGACATGATAGAGGCTTTACCGTCATGTGTCTAGCTAGAGGTGCCTTCTTCAGTCACCTTGAAATGCATGACTCTTCGCACACATCAAAGTTAAGCTCATCCATGTGGGTATGCATCGACCATGATAGTTGCTTTCATGTGTGCACAATCACCATATCCTCATCCATCAACTCCCAGCCAAATAAATATTTCTGCATGATCATGCTCTGGAAGTGGGCGCGGAAAATTTTTCTATGTCCTCTACATACCCCATGGCTAGTGGAATGTGCTCCCCACTTTTCCTTCTAGACCTTTGTTGCTTAGGAACTCTAGCCTCCAAATTTGGGACTTACATCTCTATGTCCTGAATATCCTCTCAGCTTGTTTCCTCTAATCTTTTCTCTTCTTCTTCCTTCTCCTTTGATGCCTCACCCTATTCTTCTATGTATGCTCTGGAAGTGTAGGAGATGTAGGTGCACTCTCCTTTGACTCTTCCACCTCCTCATTCAACTTCAACTTCCTCATCCTTTGCGTGGTCACTTCCTTTTGTGGGGAGAGTCGGGTGATTTTTTCATATTAGTTGGAGTAGCACCTTAGGTCCTTGTTCTCCTGAATACTCTTTTAAACTTGTGCTCCCCTTGGGCCACATGCAAGTCCTCATCATCCCCCTCTTATGGCTGCAGTGGTGTAATAGTGCACTTAGCTTCACTCTAACTTGTAGGATGTCTCCTACCCCTATGCTCCAAACCACCATTATCTTCGCGCTCCTCCTCATCCTACACTTCAATTGGCTCTATGGGCTTATGCACTGGGATGTTCTCCACTGTATGCCGACCCTTTGGTGGTGCTAGTAGTGTGAACTCACCTTCCACATATTTGTTATTCTCCATTTTTGGCTTCAGCTGGAGATACACCAATGTTTCCCCCACATCTGCTATAACCAAACTTATTGGTTTGATATTCAAAACCTCTGAAATGATTCTTTCGTATAAGCGCTTCTATCAGGATATACATACTTCTTCCTCAATGTATGGTAGTCACAGTCTACCTTATCTAGCATTGAAGATCAATCGGCGCGTGTCTATAAATCTATGAACAAATTCTTGAAAATACCTTGCAATGAATGCGTAAGGTAACTTGCACCAAGGGCTCCAGACTCCATCTTTCATTAGAAAGCATGCGATGTAAAAATGTTGATATACAAAAAACTAAACTTGTTTCCCTACTACTATTGGTAGGTCCTTTGGGATGTGCCACTCTTCCCCAAATGCCACATAGAGCCTATCATACCACTTCTCCGCCCTTTATTTTACTTCATCTGTCATGGTCCCTTTGCATAGATATTTTTGAATCTTTCAACTAGGGACTTGTTCTCCATGGGGTATTCCCATTGTTACTCCTTTGTCCATGTCTAGTACTCCAATCTCTATGAAGACTAGTGATAGTAGAACAGCCCTCAAAGCTAATCTTCCCTCCCTCGTGTGTGCTTCTTCGACTATTTTCTCTGTAATATAGCCTACAATGTTATATATTGTCCCTTTTGACATCCTACACACCACATGTAACCACATAGTGTTTACCTACGACCACCGCTCCTGATCATTTAACTTGGTAACCAGTGTGTGTCAGGCTTATACAATTGAATGCAGTTCTTTAATTTATCTATGTCCATTCCGCATGGACCCTTCAGGTATCCCAACTCCTATTTGGTCTTTACAATCATAGCTTTATCTGCAAGGTCACCCTTTATGTCTTCCCCGTGACCTTCGACTCACACGATGAGACAAGCACAAATGAATTTCTAACTTTGCATCCTACAAAGTAGAAGAATTCTTCGTGTACCCTGCTCATGAGCCACTGATACAAGGGCTCATACTTCCCGAAATATGGAAGCTCATACAACTGATAGACCCCAATTCTCTTTAAAATCTTTTCACCTACATCGTCATATACTGGCATGTCATCTGTCAGTGCGCTTGTTTTTTCTATCCATGAGCAAGGAATTGAGCTCCTTCTTGTTCTCCGAAGTCCTGTGATTATATTCACTCACTTTTCTCTTTCTAATGGGTGAATCCCACTCTTGGCCGATGATGACTCCTAGGTATTGCATTTCTGAAAAATGGCTTTCAGGTGCCATCTCTTCTTCCTCAACGACTACCTTCTTCTTTCCTTTTACCACTATTGTAGATGCCTTCTTTGGTGCCATTTCTACCTTGCAATTGTCTCCTCTTCAACCCTATAACTCTACGAATCAAACCCTAGCTCAATTCAATTATGCCCTAGGTGGAAACTTCGTAACCTAACTCTTTTCTCCTCGCTTTGCTAACCCTTCACCACTGGGATGCAAGCTTCTTGTCACAGATCTAGTCTAGTTGTCACTCTTGATTTCACACCCTTCGCACCTTAGCTCGATCACTCGGATCTTCACACTTGGATCTTCTCTCAAATACTCTTAGTTGCAATAGTAAAAATGAATTTACATCCCATCCTTATATAAATTTTTCAAATTTTGATGCATTTATTACTCCTCACCTACCAAATATCCCTTCATTCATTGACCAAATCCCTTCATTCCACGTGGTACATCTTCACACCTAGATATAACCTTCTAGCGCACCTTCCTACCCTCTAGTCACATACTTCTCTTCAACAAGACGCTCCAAAGGCTCGAGTACCTCATCACTGTACCTTCTCTTGGTAGCTATCATGGCCTCTCGCTTACCTCACGTTATAATGTTATTTCATTCATCTCCATCCTTGGTCACTTTTGAGAAACAATCTTCCTTTGACTTAAAGCACATCCGTAGTAGCTTATTCCTTTCATCTTTCAATTCCCCAGTCTTTTTCTATCTTTTTCTTGGATTACTACAACCACCCCACACTAAAAGTATGTGCAGTCCTCTACGCATAAACATTCTTCATACCATAATTAGCTTTAGGCGCGCTAGCGCGCTTATTATAAAAACAACAACTAAATTGACAAAGCATAAAGAACAATGAAGGAAATAAATTAAGGAAATACATGGTTGAAAACCTAAACTAAATGGCAATATTGCCTTATTACAAACACCAAGAAGACTTATTTATAGTAGGGCTTTAGCCTACTCCCGTTAAAGTAACTAGGTAGTTGTGTTCCATCAAGTGCTTCTAACTAGGCAAGCACTTGATTCAAGTATAGAAGTAATAACATACGGCCCCAACCAATGTACTTTGAGCTTGCCTGGATGGCGTAAGAACTTTGAGTCATAAAGAAGTACCATTTGTCCAATCTCAAACTTCTTATCCCTTATGTTTCTGTCATGCCATGCCTTTTGCCTAGCCTTTTCCTACTTTTGACTCCATCGTGCTATGGCTCGACACTCATCTAGTTGAATCATATTTTCGATATGTTCTTCTAAAGCCTGTGTGAATCAACTAGACCTCCAAATAGCATAATATGCAAAAGAAGCTAACATAAATTCTATAGGAAAAACAAATTTTTCGCACCAAACACCAACTAAAATGGTGTGGCCTTGTTCAATCTCTTGTAAGTTGTTCTATATGCCCAAAGCACAACTGACACTTTTTCATCCCAATCCTTTCTTCCAACATCACATATTTTTGTCAAAGTCTGGACCCAAATTTTTTTGAAAGCCTCAAGAATTCCATTTGCTGAGGATGGTAAGGTGTAGTTTTATCATGTGTAACCATAAATTCATCTAATAGGATCCTAATTGTCTCATTCAGAAAGTGTGTACCTCTATCACTTTTCAAGCTTAAAGGACACCCATATCATGTAAGAACATTCTCCCATAGAAACCTAGTTGTTGTAGCTACCGTACAATCTTTCGTAGGTGTTGCTTTTGCCACCATGTGAGATAATCTATGCAAGTAATGATATAACATGATCCATTCCTATGCACGGCTGGTGAAATAGGTCCTACAAAATCAATGGCCCATTTCTCAAATAGTTCTGTACTAATAATTGGTCTCAAAGGCATCTCATCTCTTTGCCCTGGTTTTCCTAGGCGCTGACAATGATCACACACCTTACAATAATCTTTACAGTCTTTATATAGTGTCTCCCACCATAATCCAACAATTAGGATCTTCCAGTAGTCACATCACCTACATAATGGCCTCCTGCAATACCACCATGAGATTCTTCCATGATATCCTTGCGCTCATGCTCTAACACACAACGGTGTAATACTTCATCTCTGCCTAGCTTGTAAAGGTCACCACTAATTAACATAAATGGTGTTGTACGTATAGAAAGCTACTTCTTTTCTAATGATTTCATTCCTTCTAGTGCCATACCTGTCAGAGAAATACAAAGAATGTCTTCTAATTCCATGGGCGCGTATTGTAACCTATATAACTGTGCATCTGGCATTGTTCCTTCAATTGTCTGTGCATCCTATCCTGAATTGATTATAGATAAATGGTCTGGTCCATAATTGCTTTTCCCTGGCTTCACCACAACTGTGAAGTCAAACTCTTGAAATAGGAGCACCCATCTGCATATGTGCCCCTGTAATACGGGCTTGTTTACTAAGTACTTCAATGCCATATGATCTGTATAAAACACAAATGGTGTTGCTAACAAGTACTGTCAAAACTTGTATAATGCGTAGATCATTGACAAAGCTTCGCACTCTATAGTTGTATAATTCCTTTCAGTAAGAGTTAGATTCCTACTAGCAAAAAATAGATTGGATGATCTATAATACCTTCACCAGGTTGACCTAACACAGCACCAATGGCCATACCAGAAGCATCCACATGTACATGAAATGGTTTATCCCATGAGGGAAAGCGTAGAATGGGCGCGGTAGTAAGTTTCTCTTTTAATATCTCAAATGCATGTTGTTGCGGTTCTCCCCAATAAAATGTACCTTTCCCCTTCAATAATTCTTCCAAGGGTGCAGCAATTTTGGCATACCCTTTGATGAATTTTCTATAATATCTTATATGACCTAAAAATCTACGCACCTCACTTTGATTGGTAGGTGCTTCTAGGCCTAAAATTAATGCAACCTTGGCTGGATCAACTAAAGAAACCTTCCTTGCATATTATATGTCCTAACAGTATCCCAAATGGCGTAGCAAATATGCACTTCTTGATGTTCAAAGAGATACTCAATTGTCTGCATCGTTCAAACATTAAGCACAGATTGTCACAATGATCTTTCACAAGCCCATATATTGTCCAATCATCTAGGTAGACCTATAAGAATTTGTGAATAAAATCTTTGAATGCTTGAACAACTATGCGCGAGAATACAAAGCAGTGTGTTTTTCAATCCAAAGGGCATCACAGTATAGGCAAAACTACCCCATTCAGTAGTAAATGTTGTCTTTTCTTGATCCTCCTGAGTGATCCTAACCTGATGATACCTAGAAAATCTGTCTGTGAAAGAATATATTTCGTGCCCTACAACTCCTTCTAGTATTTCCTCAGTGAATGGTGTAGGGAATGGATCTGTGACGCATGCAACATTCAGCTCCCTATAGTCCACATATATCCTAATCTATTTGTCCTTCTTAATACTAATCACCATTAGGCTAACCCATTTTGACTCATCAAGGGGCTTGATAATTCCATATTTCAACATTTTATCAATTTCTTCTTTCACCTTTTCACACAAATTAGGATTCATTCTGTAAGGTCTCTTTCTAACTAGTCATGCACCATCCTTAAGTTTGATCTTCATTTCCCCAAGTGATTCATGCACGCCTTTAATTTCATGATATCCTCAAGTGAATCGAGTCTTGATAATCCCTAAGTAACTCGATGATCATTGATACCTCTCGAGTCCCACCGCAATCTCCAATTATGGCCTCCTTAGGCTCAACCTCCGAACCTATATTCACCTTTGTTGTCTTCATGGGTTCATGTTAGGCACATGCATCCTTGTCTACATTTTCCAATACCTCGTGCACCCCATATGAATGTTCAATATCCAGGTTTTCAACTTCCTCATCGTCCATGATGTAGACCATCTTTCCTTTCTCTTTCTCAAGGCAAGCGCACTCAAGTAGTTTGGAGTCCATTTCTTCTTCCTTTTCAAAACATGCTTCAAACTCTGTCTCACCGAATAATTCCTAAATATGCTCTTCTACTTTTGCACTATCTCCCATAGTTAAGTGCTTGACAAATTTTAATGCCTATACTACATGAGGTTTAGTTGAGAAGTAATCAAACGTTTGGATCATACCTGCAGTCAAATCTTGCCAATTCCCAATTTCTCTATGTAGTTCTACATATACATACCAAGCGCGTGCACATCCTTAGAGCATGGAATACAATCTATGCACCCAAATTGAAGGTGGTAATGCTTCCTATCCAACTGTCCAAAGTCTCTCACACTATGAAGGTGATGTTGAATAGGTTAATCACCATTATAAGTGCAGATTTACGTAGGTGCATTATTCTTTATAAACCTAGTAGACAAGGCTATCCCAATTTCTTCCTAGTGTATAAGGCTATCTCTGTGGACTACCCACCAGACATTATTTTCCCATGTAGTGTATATACTAACATATCTCTCCTTGTAACTTGGTCTACCCACTGTGTTTCCATGGCCTTCAGAAAGGTAGGAAGATCTTTTGTCCCTGTATACCAAGTTATTGTGTTGCCTATCCGTCGAATTGAATGAAATCCATTCTTGCATGCAACCATGCTTTTCACCTCATGCCCGACTAATTCATATGTACCATGAGCCCAATTGTCACAAGAAATACTTGTAGTATCACTAATAGAATGAGAATCCTCCCATTGTAGGATGCCTTCTTTTGATGGCTCATTGACCTCTGGGTGTTGAATAGTGCGTACATAAACTCTATTTAAATCCTCCTCGCTTAGAGGCTCAACATATGGCGTAGACTTTCCATCTATCAAAGGTATCACAACCCTCTCCTCCTTGTTTTCAAAGCCGGCACACCCTTATCAATCTCAAGTAAACGTTATTCGCATAACACCAAGGGCGTCAAGCAAGGCCGGAAAATTGTCTACTTCGCAAGTGCTAATACCTCAAAATCCCCAAAGATAAACTTGGCCCCTTGTATAGTGATAGATGCATCTTTCAAAACTCTTATGGCATGGTTGTAGTCCGGTTTTCCATAAATAACACATTAGATGATGGCTACAAGGGGGACCTCCTCATTTGCACCCATGCATCTAATGTCAAGACATTTACTTCCACACCAGATCGATCAATATGTTACTCAATGTACCACCCATCCACAACAACATTCAGAGTAATTTCTTTGTCATAGTCAATGTTATCAGGGGGAAGATTTACATGCAAAATCTGTCGTCCGGTCTCAAGACTTACGCGTGGAGTGTTCCCTTTCAACCAACTTCCCAATAGTGGAATAATGTTCTCCTGGCGCAACATCTTGCACACCTCCCGTAGATCATTGATATCAGTTTGGACTATCTCCAATGCTTTCTTCTACTCCTTTAGGTATTGTATCTCACCTTGAATATTCCTTAGCACTTCCATGGTATCCTGGTAAACTTCCTTCTGATGAGCAGGATCTGGGTACCTCGCATGCAAAACCTCCTCCTTGGTAATCGTAGGCTTCTAGTGCAATGCCTCTCTCACACGTGCTACTTCAACATCTCGTAGTAATATTCACCGCAATTCCTTAAGGCCTTCGTTATCTTGGTCATCCATTGGTCTTCTATCACGCGTTGGATTCTAACCATCCCGGAGCCTTTATTTTCTTGCTTATGTTGGTTACTCATATGCTCATATAAGTCTGGGCACTCTTCATAGCTATGGATCTTTCCACAGAAAGAACATGCAATATTCTGAGGACATTCACGCCTGTAGTGGTCAAGAGATCCACACGTATAACATGTTCCATGAGGGAACTCTCCTCTTCCCCCACCTTTGCCTCGTCCTCCATATCCACCATGATATCCACGTCCCCTTCCACGACCTCCTTCAAAACACCCCTCATTCTTGTCATAGCGCATTTGATTATGATCCCAATCTTGGTGCTCATTCCTACCCTTAGAATTATCTGATTATACTTGTCTCTGCCGTACACCAATGTCTATAGCATCCTGGATCTGACCGATCAACCGACAATCCTCAATATCATGGGTCATGGACCTGCAAATCTTGTAAAAACAAGATACATTCTTTCTTATCACATGTTGTAACAAAGGAGAGTGACTAGCATCATGATTCAAATGGAAAATCTCATAGTCTAGTAGTAATATCCTTGGTGTGACCTTCCACTTCACAATTTGTACACCAAATTCTTGAGTGCGTTTCATGGGATAAATTTGCTAATAGCTTCTCTAACTACTTTTCCATAGCCAAAATTTGTGCTTCTAGAAATGGGCTAACACCAGTGTCAATGCTCCCAACTACCTCAAAGACGTAAAGCTACTTCTAGTGCTTCGCATAGATCCATGTATGTCTTATATGACAATGCCCTTCTAAAAGGTGTAATCAATCCTCCAATGAACCATCAGGTGCATGTTGGCTAGCGTGAATATCATAAGACAACTTAGATAGAAGTGTTTTGAAAGGAGCATCATACTCACGTACACTCTCATTAATGCCTTGCTTGATATCTTTGAGCGCACTTATACTCTTTTGCTCAAACTCAAGGATATGGAACTCTTTTAAGAAAGCATCCTCAAGTCTTTGCATAATCCACACAAGTTTGATCACGACAAACTTCCTATACTAGTTGTGTGTGCACCCTTGTAATGTAGTGGCAAATTGACTTGCCTTTCACTCAATGCATCGTAATCCCTTTAGTGTGCCACAATATTTCACACATATGCACATGTTCGAAACATCCTCTATACCTCTATACTCTAGGAGACAAAGAGACATCTCTATATAGATATTATGTGGTTGTTGCGGACCTTGACCACTTGATCCGGAACCTCCTGTGTTCCCTCTACCTCCAGAACCACCAGATCCACTAGAACTAGAACCACCTATACCTCTTGATCCACCACATGTAGTTGGAATAGGACATGTAGATGTACTCCCTATGCCCCAACAAAGAGTACTATACTGAGTAACCCCTACGCCTATGAGGTATTTCCACTTCCGAGGTGAATCCAACATTCTATGTCCTCACATTATGTGTAGATGATGCATTTAAGAATGCTCCTCCAAATGACATTGAAGTCGGTTGTCCTGCCATTGATGTACTTGATCCCTAACTTACTCCTATTTTTCTACTTCCCAAGTTAGTTTGTTGGTTACTTGTCATACTAGATACTAAAAACCAAGCGCAAAGGCTAGGTCACCAGGTGGATTAAGATGTGCACCTACGGCCCAAGTAGTCTTTGTCTGGCGCACTTCCATGTGAGGCCGAGAAAGGATCTCTATCATGCTTTCCAAGATGGGGGAGTTCCTAATGCTCTGGCTCCACGTCTTCTACGTGAGTTGTAAATCCTTCACGAGCCATCTCTCTCCTCCATGCCATACTCTCTGCAATGGAACGTTGCTTCTCTATCTCCCTCTCGCACACCTCATTATACTTAAGTCATCTTTCCTCTCTCTATTTCTCTGCCGCTAGGTCTGCCATCTTAAACCAAACCTGTACCTACCTTCACGCGTGGTGAATTTTAGTTAGCCATTGGTTTACTCTCCAGGTTCAAAGTTACCATTAAGATCTTGATTGCTAGTGGAATACCGTGCAAATATGTTCCTCTTGGATACCGTAAAAACTGGAATTCAACTACCTTTGGGCAAGAGTACATCGAAATTGAATATTCCAGAATATAACTGTTTAGAACACCTTGAAACCACGTATCCACCGAGCGAGTCCAGATCAGATCAACATCATAGAGGGCCTAAAATTCTTCCTATGTCTAGACAAGTGTGAGATACCTCTAATTCCAATAGGATGCATAAGCAGTAAGCCACTCGTATAGTTCTACAGAGTATCTCTTAGACCAGCTCTTTTGCAGGACATGGAGCAGCAGGTAGTGTTGATCAGGTAGAGATTGCAGGAGGCACAGGACAAGAAGAAGAAGTATGTGGATCAACATAGGATTGATCATAGTTTTGATGTGGGCATGAAGGTGTTCCTTTGTGTTAGACCACACAAGAGCCCTATCCGTTATGGAAAAGGTTCTAAGTTAGCTCTTAGATTCGTTGGTCCCTTTGAGATATTGGAGCATATTGGCCCTTTGGCCTACCGTCTAAAGATTGCCACCTAGCTTGTCTCGCGTACATGATGTTTTTCATTTTTTTTTCCTTAGGAGGTACATTGCGATCCTTCTCATGTGTTGGACTCGACATCATTGAGGTGCAGGGATCAAGGGCAAGTGATGGTGGAGCCCATCCATATCATAGATCGCAAGACCCTGGGCCTTCGAGGCAGAGAGATTGATCGAGTGCACGAGTGCAGTGGGACAAATATGATGAGACTGCAGCCACTTGGGAGGATGCCACAGATATTACGGTGTAGTTTCCACATTTTTTCCAATGACTTCTAGGAGGAAGTCGAGTCTAAAGGGAGGGGGATGTAGTGCCCACTTCCCTTTGACACTTTAAGATACTGATCTTGATACTGTTGATCTCATTTTGGACATTATTATGTTTTGATTTAGTATGATGTGTAGATGTTAGATCATGGATTATTATGGACCTTGATTCAGTTAGCATGCATGATGATTATTAGAGACATTATTATATGTGGATGATGATATACTGTTGACATGGATATAGTATTGATGTTGATTTTAGACATGTGACATTTGATATTAAGAGTAGCTCTAGTATAGAGATTCATTGGATGATGATATAGTTACAAATTGAATTTAAATGATGATGTTGAATTCTTGATGTTGTTGTGATTTGGATTTGATCTTTATATGTTGTTTATATCATTTTGGATGTTCTAATATGGCCACGAGGCCGAAGGAGGTATTGTTATTTTGCAGGTTAAAATATCACAACAATGTCGGGACTGGAGACTAACCATATTAGAATTCTAGATGAATTCAACGAGGTCACCATGGCAACTGTAATTGTTTGTATGTTGTGTTTGTTAGGGATTCCCATGGGGGAATCACCTTTAAAATGTGACCAAGGGATTTCATGTATTACTTTAATGTGTTTCTTTTTTTGTAATGTTTGCATGTATTTTATTTGTGATGTGTTACCCCTTTCATTAGTTGTTAATTGATTTGGGTTTATGTTATATATAACCATGTGTTAAATAAATAAATCATTATGTCAAAAGAATGTAATAAATGAAGTCATAGATATTAATGCATGTTGTAAGAATGTGTAAGAAGATGTAAGAGATGTGAAAGATTGTGTAAGGTAGATTTTGGAGTGTAAGACACTTCACCCTCTTAGGAATTCGAATTTGTCCTTGAGGGCTGCATTTTGAGGCTTGTGGGACAAGTTAAACTTGTCCCACACCTCTTAAAATTTTCCACCAACCATACCTATGGTTTTGGAGTCAAAATTAGACTTTTTAAATGTATTTTGAAATGACTATGTGTAAGTTTTTATTGCACTTTCCTTACAAGTTTTTAATTCAGTCCTTGTTGGGGTATGGGTTAATTTGGAGTGTGTAAGATGATTGTCATTTTCATTTATTGTGATTAAGTTGTGATGTTGACTTTTTATTTTGGGGTTGAGGAAGAATGATGTGGCATCCCACATGGAATCCACATCATCCTCTCCTCTCCCTCTCCTTTAAAATTTGAATTCTTCTCTTGTTTATGGTTGTTGAAACTTTGTTCTTCCTCTTTGGGTCAAATTTTTATTGTTGTTTGGAGTCTTACTTGTGGAGGGAGTTTGGAAATTCATTTGCATGCTTGGTGTTGTTGTTTTGGACTGCATTTTGAGCATTGGAAGAGCTTGTTGTTTTGGGAACAAACTCCATTATAGAGAGGTAGGATCTTGCCGTGTTTTATTGTTTTTTCCTTCTCTTGCATGCATGTTTAAATGGTGTTTGTGGTTGCTTTCTTAGCTGGTTGGGTAGAATGCTTAGGTCATGGTGTAGGAGAAGTCTATGGGGATTTCATATGGGGGCATAAGGGATTGCCAATGGCATTGTGTTATTGTGGAGGGAGTGTTGGTTTGGGATCCACCTTGGAAAATAAACTGCTTGCATTTCTTACTCTTGGGGGCATAAGGGATAAACTTGGGGGCATAAGGAGGGGTTGGGAGATATAAGGTTTATGGGTTTGATGTGTTTATTGGTGGTATGCATTTGGTGGATGCCCAATTCCAAATTGGGAGGCATAAGGAGCTCCCCATAGTTCTTGCTCTTGTTGGCTTGTTTGGACCAAGCCTATGTATTGTGTGTATGTTTGCAAATGTAGTTGGGAACTGTTGTCTTGTTGGACTGTGTATTTTATTAATGTTGTATGCAATGTGAATGTTGTTTGTATGTGAAAGAAGCCTATGTTGCCATGTGTTGATATTCATGCTCCATTTCAATATGGTTGGGGCTCGGGGCCAATGAGGAAGGATGGCTTCTCCTTTCTCATTGGATGTCTTGGTTGGGTGGAGAGCGTTACCTTTCCCCCTTCCTTGTTGTGATTCAGAGATGCAAAATGGAGAACTAGCATGTTGTTGTTTGGAGCAAGGAGAAATTACAGTTTTGACAGTCCTATATCTTTGAGAAAATTCAATGTAACCTTTCCCACTTCGAGTGGATGAATGTATAAATGTTGTAATGTGAAGTGATTGCATTATAAATGGAAGTTGTATTTGCTTTGAGGAATCTAAAGAAGAATTATATTTTTCTTTATGTTTGCAAAGGAAATGTAAATGATATTTGATGCCTTGTATTTTGTAAATTGAAACCAATTCAAGTTGGAAAGGAGATGTGTTGTAAAGTTTTCATTTGAATGTGAATAAAGAATTGCATTAGTTCCTTTATCAGTATACTAGAATAGATTCATTGTCCAAAAATGAGGTTTCTGTTTGGAGAGGAAAAAGAAACAGTATTGTGCATTTTATGTATTTGAATACAAATAGAAAGTGATAAGTTGAAAGGAATGCATTGTTGATCATCAAAATATTTCATTCCTTTCTCAAAAGTGTACTGCACATTAGATTTGAATTATTGTTGAAATTTAATTGCTGATTGAAAAGAAAAGAAAGAAGGAATGCGTGGGAAAGAAAGACAGTGTGATAAGCTTGTAAAATGTATATTAAAATTGATATCAGAAATGCATCTTAATTTAGAATTGAATGGATGATTTACCAAACAAATGCATTGGACAAATTTAGAAAACTATGCATACATCTAATGACCAAATTGTTACTCAAATTAAAAGAAACAGCTTCACTGTTTTAAACCTCTTATCTGGCAATGCACATTTTAATAAAAAAGAGCAGTTCAGTCTTACACCCAGCAATAAGTTATGAAACTTGAAATTCATACTTAGGAATACTTAATAAACCCAAACTTACAAAAACAAATCAAGAACGGACCTCTAAAACTTAATAAAATTCAATTCGGAGATTACACGGTCGTTTTTCCGTCAACTGTTGGAAAAATGCAAACTTGAATAAATGAACAAATTGACTTCACTAAAACATTCTAAACCCTCCCTAGACTGATCCTCCATGTCTGTTTGACATGTTGAGTGAAGGAGGAGTTCAAATTTAATTGAAACGAGAAGTTGTAAATTGTCAGTTTGCCAATTAAAAGCCTACAGATATTTTTACAAAATTGATCCTTAAAAACTTATCAAAATGTAAATTTTATGTTCCTTGTGCAAAGAGGGCATTGAGATCTTTCCGAAAAGTCCTTGTTTTCCCAAAACTGAGCTTTCTAGCTCAAGTTATGACACTTTGAAGTTTTTGTGCCTTTGCGGGAAAATTTGGGGAAATTGTCCCTGTCGGGCCCGCAACCCACAAAATTCCCATCAAAATTGCCCTTAGAAAATTTTCAAAATTTTGGGCTCGAGAAAATTTTCACTTTTCCTCCACCAACCCACAGCCAATTAGAGGATGCCACGTGTCCCCTCAGTGGCTAGTGAGGCGCGGGTTCTTTTAACCCCTTAGCTTTTAAAATTTTGTTTAGGAAACTTTTTCATTTTGGCCTCGCCAGCCCATGGCCAATGATAGCATGCCATGTGGCACCTTGGGGGTGGAAGTGGGAGGGCGGACCTTCTTTCTCCCTTTTGTTTTGTGTTTTGGCTTTGGGAAAATTTCCAATTTTCCCTCTGCCGCCCGCAACTCCGCTTCCCCTTTTTCCTTTGTCTTCTCGGTGGGTGCACGGACCTGCGCGTCCTTTCTTTCCCTTTGGGTGCTAAGCGCTAAATCGGTCCGCCACCCGCCCTTCCCTTTTCCCTTTTTCACCTTGCGCCAGGACTTGACACGTGTCCCTTAGGGACTGTGGGGGTGCGGAGTGCATTTTGACTTTGAGCCATGTGATGGGAAAAATTCCCAATGCCACCCTGCGACCCACCAACCCACCCAAGGTGCACTCCTCCTCCTCTTGCCACGTGTCCCTCTGGGAAAATTTGACCCCAGAACTCCACCCACTCATAACTTGAGTTCTGCTTGGAGTTAGGAGGACTTCTTTATATCACCGAAAGGTGAGAAAATTTCCTATCCATTGGGAATGGTTTAGGGAAATTTTGAAAGCATTGAATATGAGAAAAATCTAGTTGAAGTTTTGAGCCTGTTAGAGAGCAGGTATGGGGTAAGATTACTCCCTGAATCTAACTAGAACATCTAACCCTAAAATTTAAACCTTGTAAACATGTTATAAGTTCATAAAGGAAACTTGTGTTTTGGTAAGTAGGTTTTGTTTCGAACCTATTAGTGAAAACTGATGTCTTGCAACTTAGTTGTAGACACTTCAAATCAAAAAAATTATCCCATAATTTTCTAGCTAACCCTAGGTTATTTCTTGGGTCTCAAGTGGTTGTTTGAATGGGCACTACACTTTATATCGGATCTATAGACACAAATAAGCTAGCTACAGTGTCGTCGCTTCTTGTGCATCCCCATCTCTTGATTCCTCTTCACTTCTTCATACTCCTTTTGCACTTGCCATTTCTTCCTATTCATTACCACCTAATTTCGTTTCTCCTAAGTTACCTATCTTCAAAGGTCATGGTGACCCATAAGAGAATCTTTGAGATTTTCACGTAGCATGTCTTGATTATGCGGATGATCACACACTCCTATCAAAGCTCTTTCCTCGTAGTCTCCAAGAGTATGCGATGTGTTGGTTCTATGACCTACCTATTAACTCGGTAACATATTTCATGCCTTTGGTTGATGCTTTTCTTACTCATTTTTCTATCAATATCAGCTCTAAGATTTCATATGTGCAACTTTCACAACTTAAACAAGGCACTAATGAACATGTAGCAGACTATGTCTTACGATACAAAAACAACCTAGCTAAGATGTCTAATGTGCTTCCGGACTCTAAAATTCACGACTTATTTATTCGAAGTTTATTACCACCCCTTCAAGAAAGTGTTTTATTTGAAACATCTCCCTCATTTGATCACTTGTGTCACACTCTCAAGCTACACGAGACTAAACTCTTATCTATAGGCAAGCTTAAGTATCAAGAGCAAGCCTCATCTTCTACATACTTTCAAAGTAAGACACCCTTCAAACCAACTATGAATCCCACTGAAGCTAAAGTCATCGTCAACATGGTATCTACCACCAAAGATTCTAATAAGCACTTCCTCAAAGATACATACACGAAGTTAACTATCCTTCCACATATTTTTCTTCCACAACTTGTCGAAAGTAATCTCATTATGCTTCCTCCTCTCTAATTAGATCCATCTCATCCAAAAGGTTATAATTATGATGAAAACTTCCATTGTGACTATCATCAATGCATAGGGCATTATATAGACCATTGTTTCAAACTTTGAAATCTAATTCAAGATCTTATCGATAATAATAAACTTGAGCTTCCATAGCCTACAACTTATGCACATGTCAATGGCAATCGTAAGCTCAAGATCTTTAACAATCCTCTTCCATAACATGACAAGAAACCAACTAGATCCTCAGCTAATCATACATATCGCGTAGTGCCTCCTCTTGCATCGGGGCTCTTGATTTCTTAGTTACTAATATAGATATGTCTCCTCCAATCATTGCTTTCTCTGACCACGATTATCATGTGACATTCTCTTCTAATCATTTACACATTAATGCATCTATCGGATATATCCCTATCAATAACACCAAGGTTGATCCGTCATGGCCCATCAAACGTGTTATATTCCACTTCTCACTTCGCTATTGGTTATCCACTTTCACAAATTTCATATTCGATGAAAAATTCCTATGGTGTTGTCAAGATTCATGTTACAGTCAGTCCTCTTACTATGTTAGTGCCCTTCCTTGTGGGACAAACAATCAACGGGTGTGACATGCTCTTAGGCCTCAATTGGATCCACAAGTCTAGGTATATCATCTCCATGAATCATTTACATCTAAAATTCATTCACAACAATCAAGTCATTTATATTAATGGTGTGCCTCCATCTACTCCATGGTCACAATCTCCTCTCACGGTTGTCAATGCATCACCTAGTCTATCTAGTACGCCATGACCTCTAACACCTAAAGAGTAACTTGCTGCTAGCTCACCTACTCACAAATGACCTATGTGGTCTCATCACTCTTCTAGTCTAGTACATTAGTCTATATCCCTCCCTAGGAAATCTCATACATCTAGACACATGTCACCACCTCATTTTATTCCACGTAGGTGTCCATCACCACCACATTTTGCTTTACATAGGTCTCCATCACCTACACATTTTGTTACACCAAGGTGCCCACCATACACTCATCAATCACATGCATATAGACTTCACTCACATGTACATCATCTATCTTATATACCACCACTCTTAGAGCATGGTCACACACCTTCATTACCACAAACATCGGGTAGAGGACCTTCATCCTTTACTTTTATCGATAGATCATTCATCAACACACACTTGGGGGCATTATGCTCATTCCTCCCCCTAACATTGATATGTGTCCCCTATTCACATCATTTCACACCTCAAATTTAGCATATACATCTTCACACACCCTCATATCGACATTTCCTTGTGACGCACTCTTGTGCTATGGTTCGCACTTAACTATTGAGGGCATCCTATATACATGAACCTCACACATTATACGCTACACATTATACACACCACACATAGTCACACATTTTACACTAGACACATTCACCAAACATATCCCTAGTATTGTTTAGTCACACTACCCATTATACATCTCACACATCACGTAGACATCTTCTCTCGTAGCATCTATTATACACTTTGCTTCACATTCACACTACATTTATCTTACATCTACTTCTACATGATGCGGTCACTACTCAACGACATAGTCCCACAGTCCATACACAACTACCGATGGTATACATATCAAATGGACCTCATCAAACTCACACATTCAATCATTCAATCCTCTTATCATGCGACATTCCTAGCTTTCCTATTTATTCATCTCGTGATATATGCTTTGTGTTACATCATCATGCTTTCTATCATTTGCATATATACATTTTGTTATATACGCTTAGTGCTACATCATCCTTTCCTAGAATTATATTCATACATCTCGTGATATATGCTTTGTGCTACATCATCACATTTTCTACCATCATCACGTTCATCTATTTCGTGATATATGCCTTATGCTACATCATCACTCGCATTTAGCATCTTACTCACCCATCTAGTGATATATGCTTTAGGATAAATCATCACACATTCAAAATCCATCATCCTTATGTCGCATACAATATCATCAACGCATTACCATTCTATAATCATCACTTAATTCATCAACTTTTTCTACATACAACACATCATTCAAACCATTTCCCAATGACACACTCTCGTTTATGGTTCATTCTTGACTGCTTGAGGGGGCATAAACAAATGAACCTCACTACATACATTTCCATCCACTCGGGGGCACATTGCTCCTATCATTCACATTGTATTCCATTCTCGCCTCATCCACAACATACTGCATATCTTGGTTACATTTACTCTTGCTTACTTCTACTTACATGGTCACTTTATTACACATATTAGATAGATATCTTGTATGTCATTATCTTTATCATACACACATGTGTATTCACTTGCTTTCTAGTTGTGATCATAGACCCTACAGATCTATTACACGCAAAGCATGGATGCTTGGCGTAGTACATGTTACCAATCGCACAAAGGCTCTTGGGGCATCTACTTTCATACGCTATAGGTAGTATTGTTTCATTTTGTTTCATAGCACATTACTTACTCGATTATACACATTTTGACATACTTTTTATCTTTCTAACATACTAATGGGTGCTTCGTGTGCAACATTTATTATGCAGGACTATTTGCTTCCATGGTTGTCTCACATTATCTCGCCATTGTTTGCTCTTTGTATGATCTTGTTTGTGGGCTTTTCAGGTTTGTCTTGTGTGCACACTTGTCTCGCTTATGACCATTTTGACCTTGATTTCCTTACAACATCGTGAGTGGTTTCCCATGTTTGTAACCCACTTTTCACGGTCTACATTGTTTTTAACTTGCGTTTTAGATTACATATTGTCTACTTAGATTACATTTCATCTTTTATATGAGTGTTTGTCTTTAATTATACTAACACTTATTTTCCTAGCCACTTGTTTATGTGTGCCTTATTTTCTACCAAGTACATTCCCTTCCCCCTACAGGGCACACTTCAACACAAAGGTCAGTCCTCTTTTGGACCACATAATCCTTTAGTGACATTGCATGCACCCTAAATGAGGGGGAATCATATGGGTGAATCAATCACCCCATACAATGTTATACACAACACGGTATTGGTACAACACACAGCTTTCGGGGCTCATAATTAGACTTGGATCCTTAAGACAACAATATTTCTTGGATGCCTAAAACCAGGGGAAATACAATGATCTTTCTTGGATACCTGAGACCAGGGGCAATTACACAATGATTGGTAGTTTAGCATAATCTACAAAAATCCATACATAACGGCTTTTATAGGGTAGATAGTCCTTAGCATGCGTTTATACACACCATCTGTAGTGGTGTTTTACATAGCAGAAGTAGTTAAAGGTTGGTGGATGACACCAGACAATTCTCCCTACACTTCTTCCATTTCACCAGCATGAGATCGCCTGAAAAACTCGTGTGTTAACATCATTTATAGGATCCTTTCTACACTCTTTTCCTCATCATGGATCAAGTACACATGTTCTTTTTCACACTTTTTCATTTTACATACTCCTTTACATGCTTTTTACACATATACATGCGTATTTGACTACTTATTGGCTTCTCTTTTGCAAGTCCATCCATATGGGAAGCGGTATTCAACATCATCCACAACCACAACAACATTGACATCAACAACAGGTGTATAATGACATCTACACATGCATTTCTTCCCTAGGTTCATTTTCATCATCACTTCTTTTTACAATTTTTCTTCCTTAGCATCCACGCTTCACATTTTTATCATTCCACGCTTTGTCTAGTCCCTTCGCACACTTTGTTGCATCAATCTACATGGTTATCAGGTACGCATCTCTATCTACTTTATGTTACCGAGCTTTTCTCTCACCAACATAAAGTGGGGAAAATGTAGACACAAAATCACACACTTTGGGTAATTATCTAGTCATGATTACATAATATTATTCATATGATTCCTAAGTAAGAAAAGTACTAATTAACCCATGTCCTTGCCACCTTTCTTTTTCTTTTTTTTGCTCCTTTCAAAGATTACACCCTAACTTGCTTGGTATGTCTTTTTATACTCTAACTTATATCATCTTGGACACTAGACTCACCAAAGACGCCAAATGGCGTCAAGCGTCCCTCATCCCCTCGGGTGCCCTTGGCCCATTTGTACTTTACTCACACTTTTTGGGTCCTTTCTATATGTTTAAGAATCTTATCTTTTTGGTAGTCGGCCTTTTTGGGGTTAATTACAAAATCCAAGCAAGGGAATAATATAAATATAAAGTTATGTGATCATAATAAAGGACCAAGCACCAAGCATTAGCTATCACCACCTAAGGTTGCATCTATCAAGGCATCTAAGAGCTCCATTGCATCCATCTAGCCCCATCACAAGGGACAAAATGGCTGGTTTTCTCGCATCTCACTTCATAGGAGGGAAGTTCATTCTGCTTACATGCACATATTTACTACATTCTACATCTAGCTACATATTCATTATCCACATGTGACTAACATAAGAGCAACCTAGGGCACAATTCCACACAAAGAGAGAGAGAGAACTACATTAGGTCCGAGATATACTTGTAGGGATCGAGTCGTAAGTTCACCATTGTGACAATTGAGGAAAGTTCAACCCCTCATTCTACATCTTTCTTTTTGGGATTTGATGTCTATTTGAGGGTTTTGCAGTTCATTCTTCATTATAGGTTTTCAACGAGCTCGGTGATCTTAGTGTGACCTCTAAGTGATTAAAGATGACTAAAGGTGAACACCTTACAACACCTCAAATGAGGTTTTGTTAGCATTTTGCAGACCCAGGTGTCCAGAAATAGGCCTAGGGCACCCACAAGTGCCCTTATCCCTATCCGTACGCCCCAAAGGCACTTATTCCTCCACCTCCGTAATTTTTTGAGCTCCAGTGTGATGGTTAGTGCTTTATCTTTTCTATTTTGCCAAATCTTTGCATTCTTCATAACTCTACGAATCAACTAAGGCTTCTTACCCTCTCTTTGCACTTGGGGTTTTACATTTTATTATTTAGCTTGCTTTAATATATTTTTGTACTCCATTGTTGCATTTATTTACTACTACTATAACATCAGATTAGGCATATAAAATTACATTTTAGCTTAAGCATAAAGTTAAAAAGGATCATTGCCCTCAAGCATTAAACTTATGAAATACAGGGGAGGGAATGAGAGCCAAAATTACCCAAAATGAACTTATATTTTGAAGGAAACAATTGATTTAACTTGCCCTAAGCAGAGATATTAACATGCAAAGGGAAGATGATGTATCGTGATAGTCGTAAGATTGGAATGATCACTAAGGTAGTAGTTAAAAGTGTGATTTTATCAAGATTGTGTTAAATTGCTGAAATATTTTCATGTGTTTGCAAATTTTTATGATTTTACGAATATTTGGATTTTAATAATTTTTGAAATTTTTTTATTTTTTTCTGAATATATGATTTTTTTGTTTTAATTTTTTCTCGAGGTTTTTATGCACAAAAGGGGTTGGTATGATTTTTACACTGATTTTCCCCAATGAAGCATTGGTGTGCCCCGATAAGGTGAAATTAGTGTAGGAAAATGCCCCCACAAATGAGTGAGCATCGCAACGGAACGCTAGTCAATCGCATGAGAGAAGAGAGAAGAACTTGCGAGACAAACCATCTAGAGTAACAACAAAGAAGAGAATATATGATATGATGATTCCGACTATGATTTACTTGTGGAGAAATGATGATGACAACAAATTACTTACAATTAGCAAAAATACAAAGAATTTTAAATAAACCTAATTATATAACCAAAAAAACACGTCAAAAACAAACATGTAAAACAAACCCAATATGAATAGGAATTAACTACACCAAAGTTATATGTGAACTAAGATATTAAAAACTTTCCTGCAATTGGTCTACAATAAAGGTAAACAAAGTACAACAAAATAACAAACTAACATGCTAACAAAAGCATCATCACAAGGTTTAATAAACAACAAAAATACAACACAATTTGCAATAATGACGTCTAATAACACCCCTAATGTGTTCCATTTTGAAAAATTAGAAAGATGTGCATGCCCCTGAGTGATATCTTAGAAATATAAGAGGATTGGATTGCGTTGAAGAGTAGAGTGATCTTACAAAACAATCCTATCAAATCCCATTGAAGTTTGATTTGTATTGGATTTGATCTAAGTGTGCCCCAAGAAAAGTTATATTATGAAGTGTTAATTGATTGTTTTGCGTCCCGAGCATAGATTTACACCACAGACAACAAAAGTGATTATCATAAGATGATATGTAATGATCAGCTTGGATTGTGTGTCACAAAATCATGCACTTTAGACATTTATTTATCCCAGTCTCATACTACTATTTAGAAGGTTCTCAAGGGAAGAAAGTATTAATTAACCCCCATCCTTTTGGCCATATTATTTATTTTATTTCATATTTTGTGACCTATTGCACCTATTTACCCAGTCATTTCCAAAGATCCCGCATCATCTTAACCCTAACTCGAGCACCCATATTTAATACTTTGCGGCTGCCCATGGGCACCTTGGTCCCACTTGGGGGCGCCCTAGTCTATTTTCCACTTTCCTACCATTTTTGGGTCTTTTCTAGTTGTTTTTCATTCTTATCTTTTATGTGGTCAGCCTTTTTGGGTTAATTACAAAATTAGACCAAGAGAACCCTATAAATATAAAGTTATGAGACCATAATGAGGGACCTAGCATCATACACTACTATCACTCCATCTAGAGTTGCATCCATCTATTGCATTGGCATCCACATAGCTTCATCATCAAGGCACAAGCTAGGACATTTGCATCACACTTCATAGGGGGAGGATTCTATTCTATTCCATGCACACATTCTACTACATTTTCTACATTTAGCTATTTCTCGCTATTTCACAAAGTGTGATTGGCACAAGAGCACCTAGGGCATGACATGTGCGCACACACACACACACACCGAACCGCATCCGGTCTCGAAATGTAGTGCAACACTCAATTTAGTAAGCCCACTGTTGTGGCACCTAAGGTCAGTCTGACCCATTCATTCTGCATCTTTATTTTTGTTATGGTTTTAATACTTCCTTTTGGTCCTTTGCAAGTCATTTCTTCCTCTTGGAATATTCGAAGCATTCGACGCAATATAGAGAAATTAATGCGACAAGTAGTCAAGGTTACGGCCCACCTTCTCGACCTTGTAAGAACTAGTTCTAGAGATTTTTCATAGACCACGGCACTGGATTGCATACTGCAGCACCTGTGGGAACCCCAGTCCCTATTCCAGTGCACCCAAATCGACTCAAATATTTTAGATACAACCTTTCCGGGACCTCTATTTATTTGTTCTTGATCCTAAATTTTCCAAATGACTGCAACACTCTGCGACACCATCTGTTATTAGCTAAGTCGTTTACCTTTCTCTTTTGCACATTAGGGTTCAAGTTTTCCTTTCAAGCATTGTTCGGGTCATTTACATATTTTCTTATTGTGTTTACCTAGTTATTTACAACGTTATATGTCCTCCTAGATTAGATTAACTATCTTGCACTACCTTAGTCTAGTTCAATTTTAGTTAATCATTTTGGTGAACCCGACATCTTATCATGGACCCAAATAATCCTTTTGAATCCCCAATCGTTCTCAAGTTTGATCACTTTGGCCAAGCCTTTGTTGATGCTCCCACTGATCCTTCTAGCTATCATCCTTGTCCTTCACATATACAGTTCCCATCTTCTGATATAGACCCTCACACTCTAGATGATGCCATTTTCACTTATTTGTGTACTATCGATCCCACTATTTTAGCGTGCATCTTAGACGAAGCCCAAGCTACTCAACCTGATCACATAAATGCAGCCCATGTCATTACTGACTCCCAAGATAATTTTCATTTACCCCTACTTCTCCCGCATTATATGATTCTCCTCATATAGTTTGTGTCTCTACCTCTCCATCTTCTCCCCTGCTACCACCACCTCTTAAAGCTCCCATAACTCCAAAAATAATATTTGCATGGTTGATGAGCTCTATCTTGTCTCACCTCCATCTCATGATGTCACAAATGCCATAATACTTTATACAAGATCCACTCCATAACGTTGTCTTACTCTATCACCTCCACCTTTCCTATCACCATTTGAGGGTAATATATGTGTGATAGATACAATTTATTCTATGCCACCTACTACTACTATTGTTATGATCCCTTATCAAGGGCTTGTCTAGTCCACAAACATTGTTATATCATCCACATATTCACCACCACCATTCACTTGTACCCTCTTCATAAATGAAACTTATTGGGAGCACGTACCACTTGATACTTCATGTCAACCCATTGTATGTTCACATGATGGCCTCCTTCGGCTTGGGTTTACATTTGAGGAACTTCATTCTCCTTTATACGACTCACATTTATATCATGGATCTATTATTCTCACTGTTGCATATGGACTTCACATTTTTCATCTTGTTGTTCACCTTGCACGTTATCATACTTCCATCCCGCTTTCTCTCGACCAGTCTTGGTTAGATTATATTGGAGGCACCCTTGATCCTGATAATATAGATATATCTTTTCCTATGTCATTCAAGACTATCCACATTTTCAATATCTCCTTTCTTTGTTACTCGCATAATTTTACTATTTGGTATACTCGGGGTGTTCATTACCTCCTTTTATTGATGAACAATATGCCTTGGAAAGGTATAACTTACTTCTCCACGGTAATTTAGATGACCAACCACACACCATTGCTTATCAGGTTTCTCGGGTTGTTCCATACGGTTTCGACAATGATATTGATGACCTTTTAGAAGGATTTACTTGTCCATTTCCTCCCTTTATTCATCACAATATGCCACTACATGCACTAAGTCTTGTACCTTTAGTGACAACTCTCACCCTTCGATCATCTATATAATACACCTTTGATGGATTCAAACCACGCCATGTATACTTTAGCTTAGGATAACCTTCAAACTATGGAATCTCCTTTTAACTCTATTACATTTGAAGATCAACATCTTAAAGATACTTCTCACTCACATACTGGCACTCTTTCTACATCTCATAGGCAATCCATGTCTACTACCTGCCATCCAATCGAAGCTCAAGGCATATCATTTCCTGAACATATTATATTCGGATATAATGCTACGCCACAAGATATTCTTATGCAACTCCTTAGTCATCGGTTAATCACCCTACCACCTACTCATTATTACCCTTCTTATCGGCTAGCAAAATACCAAGGTCATCCATATTGCCATTATCACCAAATTACTAGGACATCACGATAACGCTTGTCATGCTTTAGCACTAGCAATCAAACATCTCAAAATCTAAGCATTATTTTGTTTGTTGCGCATGACATTATCATATTAATGATAACACCCAGGGATTCTTCTATCTTATGAGCATCAACATAGTATTTCTCAAGCATCATCTATCCGACCGCATCGTTCCATTAGACCTAAGCATAAGTATAGACATATTCCTCACATGCCATTCTTTGTATCTCGGCATAGATCACCACTTCGGTTCATTCCACATGGATTTTCTTCACCTTCGCATTCCACATCACATAGGCCTCCATCACCGATGCATTTTTTGATGCCACCACCTTCTTCATATATTCATCCTTCACATGCACATAGACTCCATTCGTCAATACATCATACAACTATTATACCTCCCTTATTAGAGCATGATCATATGTTATCACCTCCTGCGTCAAATAAAGGACCTTCACCTTCACCATCATTAGATAGTTCACTTATTCACGTACACTTGGGGGCATAACACTTAATTCCCCCTTATTTTAACATATCTACATAGTTCTACACCACACTCACCACATTTAGGCATACTTCATCTTAGCAATAGTCACCATCATCATATTTTTATACACTCATATCCTCACATTTGGCATACTCATCATATATTCTAGAGTCATTACATCGATGACACACTCTTGTGCTTCGTTTCACACTTGACTGCCGAGGATCACCATTACACATCTACAACCCCACACACCGCACTCACATAGGCACTACACATTTACATTTTATCAAAACATCGCGCATCATACACTGTCCATTCTACACTTAGTCTACATTCTACATTATACTACATTCTCATCATGCACATATTAGTCATTCTATGTATTACATACGCCATTAGGCTATTTCACACGACACATTTATACATCATCTATATTCTACATACTACACTAGTCTACATTATATATGAGCCTAGCTTTACATTTCATCCATACATTCTACATTATCACACATTACATTACATATTATACACATTACATGTTACACATCCTACACACCTTACATCTCCTACATTCCATTATACATATCGTGCATTTACATACCCTATTCATCACTTGGTCGTTTATACTACATTGTCTTCTATGCGCTACACTCACCACCCTATGACACACTTTAGTTCCTTGGTCCATACTCAACTACCAAGGGTTTACAAATCAAATGGACCTTACACTCATCATGTGACATGCCTAGGCTAGTGATATACACCTAGTGCTAAATCATCACTCATCATAATCCTTTTATCTTATAATGATATATGCTTAGGGATAAATCATCACTCATCATTTCATCATATAGTGATATATGCTTAGGCTAAATCATCACTTATCCTTTCATCAAGTCATGACATACACCTCTGCTATAGGGTTCACACATCCATCCATCCCGTATGTCGCACTTCATGTCACTACATACACACTCATCACAATGCGCTAGACAAACAATAAATAGTACTCGACCATTTCTTGATGACGCACTCTCGTTTACGGTTCATTCTTGACTATTGAGGGGGAAAAAATGAACCTCATTACATACACTTCCATCCACTTGGGGGCACGCGGCTCATATTGTTCCATCTTGCATTCTATTCCATCCATCCACAACATATTGCATTGTCTTGGGGGCATTTATTTTTGTTTGCTAGTGTTTTACATGTTCACTTTATTACACATGTTAGATGGATTTCTTATATTTCATTATCTATATCATACACACATGCGTGTTCACACCTTTATTTAGTGTGATCACGATATACAAAACTCTACACACAACATGGATGCTCGCCTTCTACCCTTCCTATATTGGTTATTGGGGGCATCCACATTTGTCTCATCCAGTGCTATTGTTTCATTTTGTACTTAGCATCTTATATTACTTGCTTATACAAACTTTTGACATATTGCTTATCTTCTAACATGTTAACGGGTGTTCTATGTGCAAAACTTGTTTTGCAGGATTACATGTTTCCATGACTACTTGTTTGTTTGTTTCTACTTGTCTATTATTATTTGTCATTGTATGCGGGCTTTGCCCTATGTTTGTGTGCACACTTGTTTGTTGTTTGCGGCCATGATGGCCTTGTGTGTCTTATAACATCATGAGTGATGTCCCATGTTTACAACCCACTTTTGTGGTCTACTTGTCTTATTACGTGTTTACTACATTATTTGGTAGCTTTTACATTGTTTGCATAGATTATACATTGTTTCTATATATATGCATGTTACACTTCTCTTTAGCTAGTCTTCTTTTTTTACATGCCTTGGTTTTTACCAAGCACTTTTCAAATTTACATGCGGTTGGTCCTCTTTTGGGGCTACATGTCTCCTATCAACGACGTCGTATATGCCCCAAAGAGGGGGGAATCATTTGGGGGTTTCTATTAACACAACATATTTACACCCGTTCAAGATAGTGCACTTTCCACCCTTGGCATTGTGGTTTTACATATAACGAGTGGGTTCAGACCAATCTATGAACCCCATACACAATGGATTTTACAAGACATGGTGTCCTTAGCATTCTAGGAAGTAGTTACAGGCTTAGAGGTTACAGTGGGTGTGCCTCCCTACACTACTTCACCAATGTAGTGTCGGATAACCCAAAAAAGTAGGATGCTAAAATATCTCTTCACACATTTCAGCGAGGCGGTTAGAGCTTGGAGGACACAAACATTTCCTCCCTACACTTCTTCAACTAGGGTGGTGTGAAATCACCCAAAAACTCACAGTATAGGATATCCTTCTACACTCTTTCTCGACATGGATTAGGTACACATGTTCCATTTACATTTACATTTCCATTTACAGTTACATTTAAACTTTGTACGTTTTACACTTATATGCGTCTTTTACATATTTTTTACACTTACATACATATATTTGACGACTTGATCATTTTCTCCTTGGAGGTCCGTTTCATATGAGAAACAAATAGTCAAATGGGGACAACAACACAACAACAACAACAACATTTTGTGACATCACACATGCTTTACTAACTATGTAGGTACACTACAAACTGTGGAAGCTACACACACATGTGTTTCACCCTAGGTTCACTCTCATCACTTTTTTTATTTGCGTATTTTTCATCTATAGTTTCCATGCTTCTCCATATTTTTGTCATTCCATGTTTTGTTTGGTCCTTCAACACGCCTTCTTCATCACTCTACAATGGCATCAGTACGCATCTCTATCTACTTTATGTTACCGAGCTTTCCGCTCACCAACATAAAGTGGGGGAAAATGTAGTCACAAAATCATGCACTTTAGACATTTATTTATCCCGGTCTCATACTACTATTTAGAAGGTTCTCAAGGGAAGAAAGTATTAATTAACCCTCGTCCTTTTGGCCATCTTATTTATTTTATTTCATATTTTGTGACCTATTGCACCTATTTACCCAATCATTTCTAAAGATCTTGCGTCATCTTAACCCTAACTAGGGCACCTAGATTTAATATTGGGGCGCCCATGGGTGCCCTAGTCCCACTTGGGGGCGCCTTGGTCTATTTTCCACTTTCCCGCCATTTTTGGGTCTTTTCTAGCCATTTTTCATTCTTATCTTTTATGTGGTTAGCCTTTTCAGGTTAATTACGAAATTAGACCAAGAGAACCCTATAAATATAAAGTTATGAGACCATAATGAGGGACCTAACATCATACACTACTATCACTCCATCTAGATTTGCATCCATCTATTGCATTGGCATCCACATAACAGTTCATCATCAAGGCACAAGCTAGGACATCTACATCACACTTCATAGGGGAGGGATTCTATTCTATTCCATGCACACATTCTACTACATTTTCTACATTTAGTTATTGCTCGTTATTTCACAAAGTGTGACTAGCACAAGAGCACCTAGGGCATGACATGCACACACACACAAAACTACATTCAGGTCCGAAATGTAGTGTAATGCTCAATTTAGTAAGCCCATTGTTGTGGAAGCTGAGGTCAATCTGACTCATTCATTCTGCATCTTTAATTTTTTTAAGGTTTTGATACTTACTTTTAGTCCTTTGCAGGTTACTTCTTCCTCTTGGAATATTCATAGCATTTGATGCAATACAGAGAAATTAATGTGATAAGCAAAGTAAGGTTAGAGCCCACCTTCTAACCCGGTAAGAACCAATTTTGGAGATTTTTTGTAGACCAGGGTGCCCAATTATAGACTAGAGCACCCGTGGGTGCCCCATTCCACTCATATCTTTTAGATCCAGCCTTTTCGGGACCTCTGTGTATTTGTTCTTACTCCCATATTTTCCAACCGCACTGTGATACTCTACGATAATCATCTATTATCAATTAAGTCATTTACCTTTCTCTTTTGCACATTAAGGTTTAGTATTTCCTTTCATACATTGTTATAGGTCATTTACATCTTTTTTACTACATTTACCTAGTTATTTACAGCGTTATATGTCCTCCTAGATTAGATTAACTATCTTTTACTACCTTAGTCTAGTTCAATTTTAGTTAATCAGATTGTCGTCAAATGACAATATTGTTGATCTATGTTATGTAGTTTCTAAGATTTTGTCAAATATTTTATGAATGTTTTATTTTTTTATTATTATTTTTTTGTGGATATATTTGAATGTTTTTTTAATTTTGACTTAGTAAAGGGTGCAATGTCTGAACTCACGTTCAAATAATTATAAACATTCCATTCCATTGGTAGAATGTAGATGATATAGTGATAGGATGTATCACTCCACTCATGACTCCATGCAACTAGGAAGATGTGAGGGCTCATCACCAAGAGCCAAGAAGGATGTGAGAACTAGGAGAATAGTGATATGAAAATGAAGATGATGGATGCCAAGACACAAGGTGTAACAATGGTCCATTTGGGAAAATGTGACTCATCTCTAGTCAAGATTATCTGACCGATTCCAAGATGATTTCACTTTATAGGTTTTGACTAGACTTAGATCCATTAGTGGCCTATTAATTGACAAGATCCGGTTGAAGGAATTGTTGTCTCTCTTAACATGAGCAACTTCTTGGGATGTGTATGATTAAGCACTTTTGATGCAGATTTTCTGAAGGCTTTATTTTGTTTGATTTTTTTAATTGAACCCCTAAATATTGCCCCATACCACCAAAGAAGAGGCAAAGGCTCATCACCGAAAACAAAACATAAGCAAGCAAGGATACCTACCTCCTTTCCCAATCCCATACTATGAGTAAGAAGCATGGGCTCATCACCAAGACCGTAAGGATGAAAGTTGTAATGATTGAGTTTTTTGTATTTTAGATTTATTTTGCCTTATATATTGATATTTGATTAACTAGAATTAAACTATTCAATAGAAAGATGTAATAATAGTTAATCTAATAGGAGGAATAACATGTTGTAAACTACGCTAAGACAATATGGAATATTTCTAAATAATTAGACTAAGTGAAATAAAACATAAATGTGTAAAGATTTAAAAGAAAAGGACTTGGCTAATTGTTGGAGACTGTCACAAGTTGTTAGTAGGTCCGACTATAGATTCCAGAAGTATGAATGATTACCGAAAGGTCCCAAAAAGGTTGGATCTAGAAGATATAAGGGGACCGCAGCACCTAAGAAGGTACTCGGGCACCCCGAGGCACCCTAATCTATGAATAGGCACCCTGGTCTTTATAAAAGCTTAGAATCTAGTTTCAAAGAATGTCAAAAGATGCCCGAAATATTCCCAAGATGTCACACTAAATCTTCCAAACTACATTGAGTATGTGAAATAATGCAAGATGATAGAAGGACATATAAAAGATAAAGAAGTATTAAAACCCTAAAAAAAATATGAAAATGAATGGGTCGATCGACCTCAACTACCACAACAAAGGACTTACTAATCTGAGCGATGCACTACATTTTAGACCCAAATGTAGTTTTGGTGTGTGTATGCATGTCATGCCCTAGTTGCTCTTCTGTCACTCGCACTTTGTGAAGTAACAAGCAATAATAACTATAGAAAAATCTAATATTATGCGTACATGGAATAGAATAGAATCCCTCCCCCTATGATGTGTGTGTTGATGCAAATCTCTTAGCCTTCATGCATGGCACTATGTGGATGTAGGTGATGAAATGGATGCAAATATAGATGGAGTGATAGTAGTACGTGACGCTAGGCCCTCATTATGGTCTCATAAATTTATATTTATAGGGTTCTCTTGCTCTAATTTTTTAATTCACCCCGACATGGTCGACTAGGAAAAGGATAAGGATGAAAATGGCTAGAAAGAGACCAAAAAGAAGTAGGAAAGTGGAACAAGGATTAGAGCGCCCAAGGTGGGACCAGGGGTGCCCAGTGGCACCGCAAAGATGTGCCCGAGCACCCCGATTTAGGCTAAAATGACAAGACAGTGATGAAATACTCGGCCATGTATAATAAAATATGTGGGAATGACGAAATAAAACGTAAAATAAGATGGCTAAAAGGTGGGATTAAATATTACGTTCTTCACTTGAGAGCCTTCTAAATATTAGTATGAGACTAACCTAAATAATGCCTAAAGTGCATGATTTTGTGACTACATTTTGCCCCCACTTTATGTTGGTGAGTAGAATGCTCGGTAACATAAAGTAGATAGAGATGCGTACCTAATATCCATGTAGAGTGTAGTAGAGACGTGCCAATGGACTAGACTCAAGCGTGGAATGACAAAAAGAAAAAGTGGAGGAGTGTGGATTCTAAAGATGAAAAATGTGCATAAAAAGTGATGAGAGTGAACCTAGGGCGAAACACGTGTGTAGTTGTTGTGGTGTGTAGTGTACCTACATGGTTAGTAAAGGCAAGTGTCATCGGTGTGTTGTCATTGTGTTGTCATCGTTTCCGCTTTCATCATTGTTGTTTTTCCCCCAATTTGACTATTTATTTCTCATACAAATGTGGACTGCAAGGAGAAAATGATCAAGTAGTCAAATATGTATGTATGTAAAAATGCTATGTAAAATATGCATGTGTATAGAAATGTGTAAAATACGCAAATGTAAAATACATGAAAAGGAAAGTGTAAATGGAACATGTGCACCTGATCCATGTCGAGAAAAAGGGTGTAGAAGGATATTCTATATTTCGCAAGTTTTTTGGGCAATCTCGCGCCACCCTATTTGAAGAAGTATAGGGAGGAAATGCTCTGTATCCTCAAACCTTTAACTACTTTTGCTAAAATGTGTGAAGAGATATTTGTAGATCCTAGTTTTTTGGGCGATCCGATACCAATTGGTCAAAGTAGTGTAGAGAGGCACACCCACTGTAACCCCCAAGCCTGTAACTACTTCCCATAAATGCCAAAGGACACCATGTCTCGTAGAGGCCGCTATGTATGTAGTTTGTAAACTGGTCTGAATTCACTCATTATATGTAAACCCACAATGCTAAGGGCAGAAAGTGCATTGTACTGAACCAATGTAAATACGTTGTGTTAGTATGTAAAACCCTCAATGATGCCCCCTCTTTGGGGGCGCATGTGACGTCATTGAAAGGAGAATGTGGACCCAAAAGAGGACCTACCACACTCGACATGTAGAACTCTACCCTGCAGGGAGGGGAAAGCACTTGGTAGAAACCAAGGTGCGCACAAAAGGGGATGGCTAGCTAAAACAAGTGTTAGTCCAAAAACACATGCATGTAATAAGACAAGTGTAAAAGATGTAGACAATGTAAGAACTACCAAGCACAATAGTGTAAACACACAAGAAAACAAGTAAGCCATACAAAGTGGGTTACAAACATGGGACATCACTCATGATGTCGCAAGACACGCAAGGTCGTCATGGCAAACAACAAACAAGTGTGCACACAAACAAAGGGAAAAGCTTGCATACAATGACAAATAATGGCATACAAGTATAAACAAACAAACCAGAGTCATTGAAACATGTAATCCTACAAAACAAGTGTTGTAAATGGAACACTTGTTAGCATGTTAGAGAAATAACCAATATGTCACAAAGGTGTGTATGAGAAATCAATATAATATGCTATGTACAAAATGAGACAATAACACTGGAAGAGAAGAATGTGGATGCCCTCAACAACCAATGTAGGAAGCGTAGAAGGTGAGCATTTGTACCACATGTAAGAGTCCAGATTTGAGATCACACTAAACAAAGACATGAATGTGCATGTGTGGATGATATAGATAATGACATAAGAAATTAATCTAGCATGTGTAGTAAAGTGATCATGTCAATCACTAGTAAACAAGAGTAAATGCCCCAAGATAATGCAATATGTTGTGGATGGATGGAATGGAATGCAAGATGGAATGATAGGAGCCACATGCCCCCAAGTGAATGGAAATGTATGCAATGAGGTTCATTTTGTTCCCCAAGAATCAAGAATGAACCGTAAACAAGAGTGCATCATCGGGAAATGGTTGAGTAGTGTTGGTTGTGTCTAGCGCACGTGATGAGTGTGTATATGTAATGGTGATGAGATGTGACATGTGGAGAGATGTGCATGAACCCTATAGCCAAAGTGTATATCATGACTTGTTGAATGGATGAGTGATGATTTAGCCCTAAGTGTATATCACTAGATGATGAAAGAATGAGTGATGATTTAGCACTAAGTGTATATCACTACATGGTGACAAAAATAGGTGACGATTTAGCCTAAAGCGTATGTCACTACAAGATGAAAGGAGGGAGTGGTGATGTAACCTAAGGTGTATACCACTACAAAATGATAGAATGGGTGACGATTTAACCTAAAGTGTATGTCACTAAGTTATAAATGTCGCATGAGGAAATATCACATGGTGAGTGTAAGGTCTATTTGATTGGTAAACCCTCGACAGTTGAGTATGGACCGAGGAACTAAAGTGCGTCATAGGGTAGTGAGTGCAATGTGTAGAAAACAACGTAGTATAGGTGGTAGTGAGAATAGATGACCATGTGATGAGTAGGTTTTGTAAATGCATGGTGTGGGCAATGCAATATAGGATGTGTAGGGTGTGTAGGATGTGTAGGGTGTGTAGGATGTGTAATGTGTAAAGTTAAATAATAGGTGTAGATAGAAATGGAATATGTAATGATAAAATGTAAAGCTAGACCCATATGTAATGTAATCTAGTGTAGTATGTAGAATGTATGTGGAAATGTGTAGTATGACTGTATAGGTTATGCAAGGATAGCCTAATAATGTATGTGGTGTGTAGGGTAAGGACTAGTATAATGTAGAATGTAAGGATGAAATGTAAAACTAGACTCATAGGTAATGATGACTAGTATAATATATAGAAAACGTATGCGGTGAAGATGTGCAATGTATAATGTGACTAAGTGCATAGATATCGTCATAGATGTAATGTGTAGATGAGGACTAGTATAATGTATAATAAATGTAGAACGAATTGTGTATGACGTGCAATGTATATCATTGTAATGTAATGTATAATGCTTAAGGTGTAGTGTGTGGGGTTCAATGTAATGGTAATCCCTCAATAGTCAAGTGTGAACCGAAGCACAAGAGTGCATCATCGGGTAATGAGGATGTTATGAGGTGTGATATGGTATGCTTATAGGAAAGGATAGTAAAAGATGTGAAACCGTGATGGGGGTGGAAAGTGTGCCAAGGTACTATGTAAACTCATCAAGTAGATCGTCATCCTCGTGGATTGAAATCGAAGGGGTATGCGTTAGTAACTTGGTAGGCTATAGTGGTAGGTTGATCATGTAATGATCCATTGAGACGTAAGTGATACATGCCCATAGCATATTCTTCATCAGTGAATGGAGGGAAGGGGCAGCCATGTGTGTACCAATGAGTGAGGTTTTGTGTATAACCTAGGAAAGAGCTATTATAGATGATAACACATCTAAAAGGCATAGGAAAGGATATGTTTGTATGATCCGGATCTAGGGTGCCCCCAATATAGTCTAGCCAAGACTATCCTAATGTGAGTGGCGCAGTAGTAGGAGTACGTGTAAGAAATACATAGAGATGAAAGACACGAAGTCCATAAACAGTTGTGACATGGACCAACCCATGCTATAAATGAGGGTGGTATGGTGGTGGATGAATATCAGCAACAAAAAAACCTAAGCGGGCTAAGTCGATGTGCGTACATATGGTTTTAGGAGAAGTAGGATCTAATGGAATGTGTTCTCCGTACGAACCATGTATGAAGAGTGTACAAGTGAATGGTGGGTGAACAAGATGATGAAGATGAGGATGGGAAAGTAGTGTCCATGGAGGGAACAAGTGGTTGATATGGAATAATAGTTGTAGTAGGAGGTGGTGTAGAAGGGACAACATCTAGTAAACAAATAGCTCCCTTAAGTGGTGGTAAATGAGGTGGGTCATCCATAGGTTGAGGCTCGTCTCAGTAGTATCAATGTGAGGGATAAGAAGACTAGTGTGAGGCTCATGTACATAGTATTGGAATGGGTCATGGTCCCGAAAGATATTAGACTCAACATGTTCATGTAAAATTAACACAACGATGGATTGTAGAAGCAACAACCTGCATAGCATGGAGCCATGGCCTACCCAATAAGCAATTGTATGTGACGGAAAATTGATAACAAAGAAAACTATAGGGAGAGTTTTAGGACCAACAGTAAGGGGCAAGGTAACATGACCAAGACATGGATGAATGGTACCATCGTAAGCACACAAAGTGAAATAGAAGAAGGACTAATGTCATGAGTAGATAGACCTAAAGCCTAGAGGAAAGACATAGGGCATAGATTAAGTTCAGAACCATTATCAATTAGAGTGCATTTGACACCAACATTGTAAATGCAAGACATAATATAGAGGGTGGGTCATTGTCAAAGGGATGAATGTTAGAAGGAGGATTGGCCTTGAACGTTATATGTTGTGAGAATGCATCAGCAATTGTGTTATACATGGAATCCGGATGCATGTCAACAAAAACATTTGTAGTAATAAAAAGGTGTTTAACACAATGCAACAAATCAGGATGGGTAAGGAGATATTTGTTGATGGAGATACTCATAATGGCTAAATGTAAATGAAAAACCTAGAACATGTTATAAAGAAACATGGGGTTCACCAAAATGATTAACTAAAATTAAACTATTCTATAGAAAGATGTAATAATAGTTAATCTAATATAGGAGGACTAAAATGTTGTAAACTACGCTAAGACAATATGGAATATTTGTAAATAATTATACTAAGTGAAATAAAACCCTAAATGTGCAAATATGTAAAAGAAAATGACTTAGCTAATTGTTGGAGACTATCACAAGTTGGCTTAGGTCCGATCAGTAGATTCTAAAAGTAGGAACGATCACTCAAAGGTCCCACAAAGGTCATATTTAGAATATATAAGGGGACTGCAATGCCCAGGAAGGTACTGGGGCACCTCCAGCACCCCGGTCTCGCAAAATAGACGGCAAGTGCCCTGGTTTATGTAAAATCTCATAACATGGTTTTGAAAGTGTCAAGATGCCCTAAAATATTCCATGTTTGTTGCACTAGATCTAAAAAACTACGCTGAGTATGTGAAATAATGCAAGATGAAGGAATGGCATACAAAAGACAAAATAGTATCAAAACCTTAAAAATAAAATATGTAAAATGAATGGGTCGAACTGACCTCAGTTGCCACAATAGTGGGCTTACTAATCTGACTGTTGCACTACATTTCGGACCCAAATGTAGTTCTAGTGTGTGTGTGTGTGTGCATGTGCATGTCGTGCCCTAGGTGATCTTGTGTCAGTCACACTTTGTGAAGTAGCAAGCAATAATAACTATAGAAAAATGTAATAGTATGTGTGCATGGAATAGAATAGAATCTCTCCCCTATATTGTGTGTGTTGATGTAGATCTCCTAGCCTTGATGTATGGCTGTACATGGATGCAAGTGATGCAATGGATGCAACTCTAGATGGAGTGATAGTAGTATGTGACGCTAAGCCCTCATTATGGTCTCATAACTTTGTATTTATAGGGTTCTCTTGCTCTAATTTCATAATTAACCTCGACATGGTCGACTAGGAAAAGGATAAGGATGAAAAATAGCTAGAAAGAGCCCAAAAAGAAGTGGGAAAGTGGATCAAGGATCGGGATGCCCAAGGTGGGACCAGGGCACCTCAAGGCACCCCAAGAAAGGCCTAGGTGCCCCGGTTTAGGCTAAAATGATGGGAAAATGATGAAATAGTTGGGAATGTATAGGAAAATATGTGGAATGACAAAATAAAAGGTAAAATAAGATGGCCAAAAGGTGGCATTAATTAGTACTCTCTTCACTTGAGAGCCTTCTAAATAGTAGTATGAGATCGGGCTAAATAATGCTTAAAGTGCATGATTTTGTGACTACAATATTGTGCTTGTTGGGAAGGAATGATTTTCCCCCAACTCTCATCCTCATTCGACAAGTAGGACATAAGGTTTCAACACCTTAGATAGAGATGAACGGTTAAAAGATCTGGGTAAAGAAGTTTAGTACTTTCTGTTAAAGAGAGAACTTGTTTAAAATGAGGATTTGTCATAAGTAAGCTTCTAGACAAAATTGTAGGTAAAAGATCTAGAATGGTAGAAACCATAATAAGGATGAGACACAAAATTCCCAAGACAAACAAGATTAACTTGTGTTTGGTAGATGAAGAGTGTGTAGAAGTGATGATGTCATGATCAAGATATTTGTTAATAGATGAAATAATTAAACTTGTTTATTAGATGAATTGATTGTGCAAGTGGCCTCCCCGGTGTGGATGAACAAGAAGTTCTTACTTTTCCTCTTTTGATTTTCAAATAGTTCTTTAAGGAAGTATTGAAAAGGGATTTTATTCTCTTATTTACGCTTTTTATTTTTCTAAGTTATGTGGGTAAGGGTTTACAATGGACTTATCATCATGTAATAATCCATGTTTAGGAAATTTGAATGGTCCTAATTTATGAGACTTGGGTGGACGAGGTCCAAGTCAACAAAGTAAATAGAAGTATTTTCAATGTATCTCGTGATTTTATGGGTCCCGAGTTATAAGACTTGGGCAAACTAGTTCCAATTCAATGGAGTAAATAGAAAGTTTATTGATGAACTTGTGATTTGATGAGCCCTAGTTTACGAGACTTGGGCGGATGAGGTCCAAGCTAATGGATTGAAGAAAAATATTTGATGAACCCCGATTAACAAGACTTGGGTAGATGAGTTCAAAGTCAATGGAGTGAATCGAAAGATTTGATGAGCCCTGATGTACGAGACTTGGGTGGATGAGATCTAAGTCAACAGAGTGAATTGAAATATCCGATGATTCTTGATTCACGAGACTTAGGTAGACAAGGTCCAAGTCATCAAATCGAATCAAAAGATTTGATGATTCTTGATTTATGAGACTTGGGCAAATATGGTCAAAGTACACGGAGTGAGTCTAAAGATTCAATGAGTCCATATTTACAAGATTTGGGTAGACATGGTCCAATTCAATGGAGTGAATCAACAGATGCGATGAGTCATGTTGTACGTGACTCGGGTAGATGAGGTCCAAGTCAACAGAGTGAATCAAAAGATTCAACGAGTCTTGATTTACGAGACTTGGGTAGACAAGATCTAATTTAATGGAGTAAATCCTAAGATTCGATGAGTCTTGATGTATGAGACTTGAACATACGAGGTCCAAGTAGACGGCGAATCAACAAATTATATGAGTCTTATTATACGAGACTTGGACAGACGGGGTCCAAGTCAACATAGTGATTCAAAAGATTCAATGAGTCATGATTATTATTAAGCACATTTTTAAATAAATAGATGCCTAAATCTGATTGCAATATAACAATAAATAAATATTTATGTAATGAGAGTAAATTTGACCCAAGAAAATTAAGCTAGCAAGTATGAAACGCTAGTTACAAATAAGGGATAAAATGAATTAGTTAATTCGCAACCAAATCTAAACGATGCCTCGGTGCTAACCAAGTGAACAAAGAGGGAGAAGTGTCATACAGAGCCTAAGAAAAATGTGTAAGCTGATTATCTACCTCGACTAGGGTGCGTGTAAAGGGGCAAGTGCACTGCAGCACCCTAGACCTACTATGGGAGCCTTAATAGCTAAAATCCTCATAAAAATCCTTCACATGGTCGCGATATGTTCCTTGTCCTACGCTTTTAGTCCTTAGTATGTCATGTGATGATCATCGATGTCACCGGTAACTGCCGCAATAAAGAATTCATCCAGTAAATCCCTCAAAAGCGCATTAAATCCCAAAAAGAAAAGAATGCAAATGAGGGGTCATATTGTCCTCACCCAAACGAGTGAGCTTACAACTAAGAATTGCACTACATTTTAGACCTAATGTAGTTCTAGGTGTGTGTGTGTGTGTGTGTGCGTAATTGTGCCCTAAGTGGTTCTTGTGCATGTCAAACTTGATAGTGAGAAAGTAGTTAGATGTAGAAGATGTAAATAGATGTGTGCATGGGATAGAATGAACTTCCCCTCATATGAATCAGATGAATAATTCAATCCCTTTCTAAATGGATGCTTGAATGCTCTTAAATAGCCTTTGGATGCAACCTTAGGTGGTGATAGCTAATGCTTAGTGTTTGGTCCTTTATTATGGTCACATAACTTTATATTTATATGATTCCCTTGCTTGAATTTCGTAATTAACCCCGAAAAGGCCAACTACCAAAAAGATAAGATGCCTAAATGACTATAAAGGACCCAAAAGATGTGAGTAAAGTACAAAGAGGTCGGGCACCCAGAGGGGACGGGGATGCACAGTGCTAACGTCCCAGGCAAGGCGTTGGTGTCAAGGGTGAGAAATGTCAAAGTATAAAAAGATATACTATGCAAGCAAGAGTGTATGACAAAAAGAGGCAACAAAAATAAAGAAAAATGGCCAAAGACATGGGTTAATAAGTACTATTCTTACTTATGAATCATATGAATAGTAGTATATGATTAAGACTAGATACCCAATTGCATGATTTTATGTCTATATTTGCCCCCACTTTATGTTGTTAAGTGAATGCTCGATAACATAAAGTAGATAAGAGATGCATACCTAATAACCATGTAGATTGATGGTGAAAACTGTGCCAAAGAGAGACAAGAAAAAGTGTGGAGTGATAAAAATGTGAAGCATGGATGCTAAGGAGAGAAAGTGCAAAAAGTGATGATGAAAATGACCCTAGGGAAAGAGTGTATGTGTCGATGTTGTGTTGTACTGTTGTTGATGTGTGACTACCACTTCCCATAAGGATGGACCTACAAAAGAGAAGAATGAACAAGTAGTCAAATATGCATGTATATGATCAAAATGTGTAAAAATTATGTAAGGAAAGTATGTAAAATACAAAAATGGAAAAAATGAAGATGTTCACCTTATCCATGATGAGAAAAAGAGTGTAGAAAGGATCCTGTAGAAGAACGATCTTTTTGGGTGATCTCACACCACGAAAGAAGTAGTGTAGGGATAAAAGTCTAGTGTCATCCTCCAACCTTTTACTCTTCTCGAAGTGTGGAACACCACTACAGATGGTGTGTAAAAATCCAATTTGATTCAAAAAATTTGATCCAACGCGAAAGTATATTTTGTTTGTAGTACATGCATGTTGAGTGCTAAGGGTTGTGTGCCCTATAAAATTCATTGTGTGAAGTGTTCACTGGTCACGGTATCCAAGATGGGTCGGGGTGCCCAGGCACTACTATCTTAGTCGGGCGTCGGTGTCGTGTGTGTTCTTTAAAGGACCGATTCTGATTCTAAGAACCGCTGTCTAAGACCGATGACTATGTTGTAATGGTATTGTACCGTGTTGAATCGTGACTTTAGAACATTTTATAGGGTGACTGATTCACCTAAATGATGCCCCCCTTGTTTGGTGTGCATGTGACATTGTTGAGGAGTATGCGGCCTAAAGGAGGACCGACCATTGTGCTGAAATTGATGCCCTACAAGAGGGAGGGAGTGTGTTTGGTAGAAACCAATGCACATTCAAACAAATTGGCTAAGAAACAAGTGCTAGTATATGCAAGGATAGTCATGCATTTATAAAACAAGATGTAAGCTAAGCAAACAATGTGGAAGCTAAGACGCAAGAATATAATGTAAACATACAAGAAGATAAAGTAGACCGTGAAAAGTGGGTTCTAAACATGGGACATCACTCACGATGTCGAAATACAATCAAGGCCAAGATGTCCAAAAATTAGACGGTGTGCACACTAGACAAAGGGAAAATCCTGCAAACAATGAAATATAATAGAAAGCAAAGGCAGAACAAGCAATGTAACAGACAACCATGATGGAAAATAGACCTACAAAGAAAATGTTGCACATGAAGCACCCGTTAGCAACTTAGAAATATAAAAAGTATGTCACAACATGTATAATCCGATAAAGTAATGTGCTACGAAAAATGAAACAATGTCACTTGTAGTGTACAAAAGTGGATGCCCCTAGGAGCCGCTATGGGACTCGTAATAGGTACTACGCCAAGCATCCATATTGTGTGTAGGGCTCTATAGAATATGTGATCACAACTAGAAAGCAAGTGAATGTGCATGTGTATATGATAAAGATAATGACATACAAGATATCTATCTAGCATGTGTAATAAAGTGTACATGTAACAAGTAAATGCAAGCAAGACTAAATGTGACCAAGATATGCAGTATGTTGTGGATGAGACGGAATGGAATGCAGTGTGAGTGTGATAGGATCAATGTGCCCCCCGAGTGGATGTGTATGCATGTGATGAGGTTCATTTATACATGCCCCCTCAGCAGTTAAGAATGAACCGTAGAATAAGAGTGTGTCATTGGGAAATGGTCTTAATGTGTGCGCTAGAAAGATATGATCGATAAAGCGTATAGCATGAAGATTGCATGAGTGAGTGTGGTCGGTTTCATTTTATATTGAGAACCCTCGGAAATCGATTATGAACCATGGAACTAGAGTGTGTCATAGGAAAATGAATGCAACATGGAAAAGTAGATGCGAGGAAGATATGTCATGAATGTGTATAGTGTCGATAGATGTTGCATGAGAAATTAATATGATGAATAATGTGTAGTGTGCCTTTGTGTGAGGTTTATGTATATAGTATGCCCTCAACAGTCAAGTGTGAATCAAAGCATGAGAGTGCATCATCGGGAAATGACGATACTAGTTTATCAAGATGTGTATGTTGTATGTGAGGATGGGATGTGAAATGATGAGAGGATAAGACATGTGTCGATGTAAAAGGGGGAGAAATAAATAGTGTGATGCCCCCAAGTGTGTGATGATGGATATGATCAAGTAATGTCATCTAAGAGGTTGTCATTGTCATGATCAAAACCGAATGGAGATGCGTCAGAAACTTGATAAGCAATTGTGTTAGGTTGATCAAGGAGCCATTAAGGTGTAAATTATACATGCCCATAGTATATTCTTCATCAATGAAGGGAGGTAATGGAAAACCATGTGCATACCAATGAGTAAGATTTTGTGAATAGCCAATAAATGAGGAAATGATATATCATTATGATCGGGATTTAACGTGCCCTAATGTAATCAAACCAAGATTGTTTGAGTGTAAGTGGATAAGTGCAGGGGGCACGTGCAAGAAAAATTGTGAGATAAAAGACTTGAAGACCATAAGTAGAGATAATGTGAACAAATCCATGGTAGAGATGATGATCATGAGGTGGAGGAAAGATGTTGTCAACTGTAAATCCTAAGCAAGTCAACCCATCATGTGTGCATATAGTATCAAAACAAGTAGGATCAAATGGAATGTGCTCCCAATAAGAGTCATTCATGAAAAATGTACATGTAAATGGAGGTCGTGCTAATGGAGGTTTCTCATGAGAAGGTGAAGGAGATGGAATGACATCCAATGTCTGGACATGCCCCGATAAAGAATCATGGAAGTAGTAGAAGTAGTGGGAAGTGTCGATGCAGATAAGACCGTGTATAACATGTAAATAGAACCTTCAAGTGGTGGAAAATGAACCGAGTATCCATAGGTTGTGGTTCATCAAGCAGCAGAGATGTTGGAGTAGGAAGTGTAGTGTTGGGATCACGGTTGCAATATTTGAATGGTTGACAATCACTAGGAACTATATATTCTACGCCCTCATGTAATAATTTGACACATCGATGTACTATAAAAGGAACTGCTTACATGGCATGAAGCCATGGCCTACCAAGTAAACAATTGTATGAAACTGGGAATTGATGACAAAGAAAATTGTATTAAGAGTTTTTAGTCCAATGGTGATAGGCAAAGTAATGTGACCTATGCATGGGTGAACAGAGCCCTCGAAAGCACAAAGAAAAAGAGATGAAGGACTAACATTAGTATTAGGAGATAAGGGATAAAATAAGTGGAACAATCCCTCACATAATCGCAATAGTAGAAAACTAATATGTAGAAAATATTACAAATCTGAAATAAAAGTGCAAAATAAAATAACACAACACAAAGAGACAATATTTAACGTGGTTCATCCAATTTGGGCTACGTCCACCAAGAATCACTTGCTTAAATTTTTATTACAAGCCACTACTCTCTTAATACAATACTCAGATCTGTTTGGAGTTATGCACAACAAACTCTACAGAATTCACACTCGAATTTAGACACATCTGCAATGTTACATAATCCCTACCATATGCACAAAACTACATAAGTAGATAACTACTTAAGTAGTTTTACAAAACCATGGGTATTAAAACCATGGGCCAAAACCGTCCCATAAACCTATGGGTCAAAAATTTCCACCCATATGAGAAAAACATGTTTCCCAAAGATATATCGTGCACATTTTTCGATGCCAAAACCCCGGTGAGACAACTATGGAAAGTTTACATTACTATTAGTGTATAGTCTTTGACATTTTCACACATGAAAACATGCTCCACAACCTAACAATTAAGCAGAAAGACCGCGACTTTCAAGGAATGACATAGTGCAAAGATTAAGTTCAGATCCATTATCGACAATGATGTGTTTAACATCCACAATATAGATGTGAAGCATGATGTATAAAGGTGGATCATTGTTGAAAATAACAATATCAACATTAGGATTCATTGGAAAAGCAATGTGTTGAGAAAAGGCATCTGCGAATGTGTTATTTACTATGTCCGGATGAATATCGATAGGAATGCGAGTAGTAGTTAGGAGAGTTATGATTTTATCTCTTATTTTAGTGTTAGTAAGCGGAAATCATTAATAGATATACTCATGATGATATGATCATAGGAAGATAAAAGCAATAGAAGTGTGAAGACCTGAGACTGCTCAAATCGATTATGGGTTTGCCAAAAGGATTAAACACATATTGAAATAAATAGATGCCTAAATTTGATTACAATGTTGTAGTAAATAAATATGTATGTAATGAGAGTAAATTTGACCCAATAAAATTAAGCTAGAAAGTATGAAACCCTAGTTGCAAAGAAGGGATATAATGACTTAGTTCGTAACATTCCCATTTTAAGAATTTAGAAACAAGGGAAAAAAAAATTATACATAACGATCTTTGTTCTAAATAATCATAATTTAGAACACACATTCCATGCCAATCAATCTCATAAAAGTTAACCATATGCAGTTGTAAATGACTCGATGAACTATCGATCTCTCATTTCATGACTCGGTTTCTAACCAATCTCTCATGTTAACTTAAGGTATTGAATACTAAGTGTATACCAAGTATACTTGGTTCTCTTACCCTATTCTGGTATTGAGTGTTTTGTATAAGAAACCTATCTGAATATTTGTTACCAATATTCATCTGAAATCCCATTTCTTAAACTAGGTGACATAGGACAACGCAACCAAAGACCTTGTGATACTTTGGCCAAAGATTTCCAACATACTATTCATGTTACTATTCCTAGATGGCATATTCATCTAACAGAATATGTCCTTCACCCCACTCATCTATTATCTAGAATGGTCTTCACTGACTTCTGTCAGTTCACTTGTTCAAGGTTTGACCCTAACCCAGGTTAGTGACATAATTTGGTATAGGGAACCACTCGTGATGACCTAGGGTATATAGACATACTCAATTGACCTAAGTCGATTAAATGTGCCTAGTTACCCTAAGTCATTGTGAGTCACTTCCTATGCTAAATCATATCCCTAATCTGACCTAGAGAGAAACTAAGATCAAGTCCAGGTTTGAGTAGATCTAGATGAACCAATGCTGAGGGGTGTTGCAACATGTCAACTATAACATTGTATCCCCATGAAGACCCTAGTCTTCACGAAGGTACAGATATTGTAGTTGGCGTGTGCCAACATCCAACAGAACTACCCATCTTGATGTACACACCTCAAGAAGAGGTCATTTACACTCATTTATTTCTTAATTAAGATTCAAATTACAACAACCCGTTGAACCCTACTTCCAACAACCCTTAAGTTTTTCATCCTTATTTGAGTTGTTAATGTAATACGAACTTCATAAACTTATGATTACTTTTATGTTCATTAACTTTTTGCTTAACATGCAGTTAATCGAAAACAGAAACAACATCCATCATAAGATTTACTTAATATAACTCAACCATTCATAGCCTATTTAAGATCCAAAACAGGTTCCATTATAGTAGACTTCATAGAGATGAAGTCTAATTGATTAACGATCTCATATACCAAACATTTGTTTTGAAACCTATCAAGGTATTGCTCCAAAGGAGTGAACCTTCCTTTTTCTAGTTAAGTGATAGGGTTTGTTATACCTTTTTCCATTACATGAGTCATGGTAGTTAAGTTATACTTCTATTATCATCTTTTCAATAAACCATGCATGATTAGATAAAATAACATCGATGCATGCCAACTTAATAAGTTGCATTCAAATAAGGGATATTGTAACTAATTCCCATCCATCCAACCCATTTAGTTACAACAGAAATAAGGATCCATTCAGATAAGAATGAAAACAATGCAAATAAGATTACAAATTTCCTTCATATAATTCACAAGGAAAATGACATATCAAGTATAAGTAACTCTCAATATTTTTCAATTCATCATGGTAAAATACATATTTTACAGGACCATGCATTTCAGACATATTTCATGTCAAACAACATCAAGATCATTAAAGAATACAACTTTTCTTCTTTCAATACATTTCAATAATGAATCAGATTTCTCTATAAAAGATCCAGACTTTAAGCAACCAATACATCATATAAGTTATTGCCTTCCTTTATCACTTACGAAGTCCATCTGTAAAAATTGCTAGCATGGGTCAGTTCATTGAACTAAGCATGATAAGCACTAAGCATTAAAATGATGTGCCTTCAACTAACTGTTTCATAAAACCAACTCGCTTTTATGAAACAATAAGGCCAAACAAATAAATAAATCATAAGTAATAACAACCATAAAATAAGAACAATTGATCAACCTAAAATAATCATTAAGAAAAGATCATGATATAATTAACACTCTACAACATTATATCAGATAAGTAATATTTCACCCAAATTACTTATCTCCTTCCAATAAAGGCACGTACTAATTATTTCTTACATAATTCAATCTGAATTAGAAATACATAAACTAACTCCATTATTTTTCCAAAAATAGAGTTACTCTAAGAAACAAGTACTATCAAACTCAATATTACAAAATTTCATAAAAAGGCATCTACAACCAAGCTAATTCTAGCTTCATGAAAGGCTTTAGGATGAATCATCTACAACATAAAATAAGAAATTCCTATTTCAGATGCTACATCCTAATTTAAAGTCCAAGATATAGCCTAAGTTCTCAAGTTAGGCCACACATTAGAATTAGGAAAGTATTCACTCAACAAATAGCATTTCACATTAATCAACTATTACAAATATTGATTCCTTTAATATAAGTCAAGTGAATAAGTAAGAAGTATCAACGACTACTCAAATGCATTCATGAAAGTAATGCAACTGAACCTATTAAATCTTTAAACAAGATTTACAGAAGAGGGAAGGAAGGACGAACTAGGATAAAACAAATTAGAACTTCCCTTCCAATTTGGTTAAACCGAATATCATTTCACAACTCAGAAAAGAGAATGCAACACAAAATCTCTTACAGTTTCCAAAGGAGACAATGATGAAAACTTTACCTCAGAGAATAGAAGAGCAAGGAGTCAATCAATCATGTTTAGATGAGGATTCCAACATTCTATCCCAAGTAAAGAAGGTCATAAAGGACTGGTATAGACCCAATCACAACATCCTTTAACTCTTTAAAAAAATAGAAATCATGAAAAAGAAGAGACTAAACCAAATATGTGACTGTAGTATACAAATCAGTTTTCAAAATAAGGCTCCCCATCATGACACAATTATAGTATCAGTAGTACATTATCCTTATCAAGAAGGAGATGAAATAACGAGAATTGCTAAACATCTTACAGAAAATAACAACCTTCAACAATCATTCCAAATCATTAAAGTTTCAGTCAAGGAACCATGGTATATTCATTCCTTCAGACGATAGTGCAACAATCGGTAAGAAAGACTCACATTCGCATCCTCACAGAGGTGAGAGAAAATATCTTTTGAATGGACAGAGAAAGATCCATCCGAATTCAATTTCAAAGAAGATGCAACATAAAGAACAACATGAATTAGCTACATGTGCACAAGTCAGCTTAAGAGATGATAGATAAATTGAAATCCAATCACCCCATCCCTATGGACAAACTCAACTGCACAAATATACTATGTCGACATACTCAAAGATCCTAGAAATTGACGAATCTAGAAAACCCTTCATACTGAACCGAGTGGTTAGTTCTAGGTCATGTATGTCAACCAAAAATTTGAATATACATTCAATAAATCCTCATGAAACCACAACAGTAAGGTTTCAACAACTCATACGAGCAAGTTAGCTTATGATGTTTACCCAGATCAATACGAGTAAGTCTAAACAATCATTATCTACTTTAGAGTGAAGAAGGACATCAAGATCGACGTCTAGCAAGCTCAACAGAGCTACGTAAATAAATCCAAATATCAACTCAGACCAAACCAACTTCCTCAAATTCCTTAAATATAACAGAACTTCATTTATCCAAATTTTAGTTTGGTCTTCCAAAGATTTAAGGAAAAACCCAACAACATTTAAAGTTCAGAAAGAGGAACTTCGCACACTATTATATTCAACAAGATAATTCCAAAATCTAAGTATCCAAGAAACCATTACCACATAGTTTCCATAAAGGAACAAGATTCGAACAACTAAGTTTTAACTAAAAGGGGTAAGAGAATAAATAAATCATTCATTCTTGTTTCCACACGAGTTTGAATCCACAAATACAAAAATCCAAACACCCATTATCAGTCCAGCTTCCATCGAAATACCAGGTTCGAAAAGAAATGAAAGTTTATACAGTAAAGTTCAAGAAGAATTCACTCATTCATTATTGTTTCCCATACGAGTTCTAGTTCACACAACATTGAACCCAAGCATCCATATAAATATAGTTCCACATAAGTAATAATACTTCAACCAATCAAGGATGTGATAGAGAAGGATACTTTTCTTACCTTCTATCAACCATCATAGACAAACCCAGTTCGAAAGCTTATAACAACAACATATTTCCATAAACCCTTATGAGTAGACAGGAAGGATTCAAATATGTTCGACATTATTCAAGACTCAACCAAAATAAAGGTATGATTCACTATTAAAATTAAACAAGAAATGACCCACATTCCATATCATCTAACAGACTCATTATTAGAATAATACAGAGATATTTCAAGCAAAGAAGCAAGATATTCATCATAAATAAAAACCCATTGATCACAAGAGAAAATTTGTTTTAATGAAGACATTTAGAGAAAAGCAGAATAACTTAATGGGTAGATCCTATCATGCTTGATAGTTCTTCTGTTGATTCAAGAAGATTTCTAGCCATGAGCCTCCACAATTCCTTCTTCTCCAAACAAAGTCAACAACCCAAAACTTCTTTCTCATATGCCTCTTATACCTCCATTGGATTGAAAATAGTCCAAAGGAGCCAAAAATAGAAACAGATTGAAAACTAAACTGTTGGTTCGAAGAACCAAATATCCCCATGCAGAGCAAAAATTGCCATGATCGAATGACCAAACAACCTCCAAGAATTTTGCTTACATGGTTTCCAAGGTGGTTTGCTCGCCAAAACCTATGCTCATCAATGCACTTGCATTCAATTCTCCCACCTATATCTCCATGCCACTGCCATCTAAAATTGGTGAACTCAAACTTAACTAAAGCATGCATCTCTAACTTTAGTGATGATGTCAACTGGACATTCCATCTAACTTCATGCCTCTGCCATAACTAGCAGTACCATGTCCATAAATTCAAAAATCAAATCTCTTTAATGTCATTAAAACCATCGCCACCGCCTCCCATTTGCCATGCGACCCCTTAGGTCCCCTTTCACCTTACATTAGTTTAGGTTAGATAAACATTAGTTTAGGATCCGACCTTAGGCTAGTTAAAAGTTATTTACCTTAGGTCATTAAACATTGCCTTAGGTAAGTTTTCCATCATAGGATAAGCCATACCCCATAGTAGTTTAGTATTAGGTAATAGGTTAGAGATAGACCTCTCATTACCTTAGGTTATTTCCAAATCCCACACTTGTAAAACATATAACTTAGATTAGGATGCAACAGATTAGTGTAGACATAGATCTAAGGTAGGTCCAGTTTACCTTAGGTTAGAATCCAGTTAGGACAAATCTTAAAGATCTAGGATTAAGGCTTTACCTTAATAGTCCTGAAGTAAGTATTTTTCCTTATGCGCTAACCAACGTCATAAGAAATTAACTAGAGGATCCAATTTCGTATTTCACAGAAAAATGTAAAACAAGGACCTCAAAAGAAGGGTCTGAAAATTGTAAACATACAAAGACTCATTTCTCTTAATACCTTCCATTTGTAATGCCACTTAACAAACCGAATGGTAAGAAATCGAAGAAGCATACCTTGGATCAATGGAATTGATCCAAGGTTTTGTTGTTATTAAAAAATAAGTATGCAAACAAAAATTTTGATTCAAAACTTTTACAGAGCCCAAGGAAGGATAATTTTACTTTCAAGCAACAATAACATAGAAAAATGAATCCATGAACGAAAATAATTTATCCCTTTGCAAGCATGATTCCTAACACTCAAAAGAATACACGTTCTTAAGACAAATCACATATCAATGCTTGCATAGCAAGGTAAGGAGGAGAAAGCTATCATTAAAGATGTTACATAGTTGATTTGCAACCAAATCTAAACTATGTCTTTGAAGTGTTGACCAAGTGAACAGAGAGGGAGAAGTGTGGCACAGAGCCTCAAAAAATGTACAAGTTGACAATTTTCCCGGACTGGGTGTCTGGAAATGGGTAGAGGCATTTATGGGCACCCTAGACCTACTCTAGGATCCTTAACAACTAAAATCCTCATAAAACCTCCTTCACAGTCGCGAGATGTTTGTTGTCCTACGCTCTTGGTCGCTAGTAGTATGTTGTGTGATAATCGCCGATGTCGCTAGTAATTTGCAATAAATATTTCTCCTACAAAACCCTCAAAAGCACATCAAATACCAAAAATAAAAGAATGTAAATGAGGGGTCATACTATCCTCAGTTGTCAAACATATGAGCTTACGATCGAGCGCTACACTACATTTCAACCCAATGTAGTTCTAGGTGTGTGTGGGAATTGTGCCTAGGTGGCTCTTGTGTGTGTCACATTTGATAGCGAGTAAGTAGATAGATAGAGGAAATGTAAATAGATGTGTGCATGGAATAGAATGAACTTCCCCTCCTATGAAGTGTATGCATAATAATGGAGTCCCTTTCCCTTGAATGGTTGTTAGAATCCTCTTGAATAACCTTTGGATGCAACCTTAGGTGGTGATAGCTAATGCTTAATGCTTAGTGCTTGGTCCTTTATTATCGTCATATAACTTTATATTTATATGATTCCCTTGCTTGAATTTCATTATTAACCCGAAAACGCTGACTACCAAAAAGATAACATGCCCAAACAACTAGAAATGACCCAAAAGATGTGAATAAAGTACAAAGGGGTTGGGGGCACCCAAAGGAATGGGGTGCCTAGAATTGGTTTCTTAGGCTGGTGTTGGTGTCTAAGGTGAGAAATGTTGAAGTATAATAAGGTAGATCTGGCAAGCAAAAGTGTAAGACCAAAAGAGGTAATAGAAGGCAAAGAAAGATGGCCAATGACATGGGTTGATTAGTACTTTTCTTACTTAGGAATCATATGAATAGTAGTATGTGATCAGGACTACATAGATACCCAAAGTGCTTGATTTTGCGCCTACATATTTACAATACTTGGGTGTACAAGGTATAAATAAACAGAGTAAATCAAAAGATTAAATGAGTCCCGATTTAAGAGACTTGGGTGGACGAGGTCCAAGTCAACGAATATGTGATTGGATAAGTTTTTGATGAGATCGAAAAACCTATGTGATGTTAGAGGCAATTTTTCGATGTAGAGAATATGTTGAGTGGAATGATGCGAGGAGTGAAGGATTGATCCCTAGATGTACATCTAAGGCACCTTATAGGCTTTATAAAACAAATATATAATGTTGTTCCTTTTAGGCATTAATTAATTTGTTTGATGACAAATTTGTGATTATAACCCAAAATGGTTATGTGAGGATATTCCTATGTATACACACCTCATGGAGCGCGCACATATAGATGTCTTGACATGTAGGTATCATCGTTGAATGTTTAATAATGTTATATAAAATATAACAAGACTATGCTTCGAAAATTGTCATAAAACATTATTAAATTCAAGATTGATCGTTTGAGGTATTATGGATAGAAAGTTGTGTTGTTGCAAGTGTCCAAACTTGTTATTATCATGTCCCTACAACAAGATTAGGGATGTTGGGCATAGGATATAGCATTGAAAGGATAGAATCAAGCTCAACGGTGCTTGATGATTGACCCTCTTCTTTAGAATCTTCATTTATATCATGGATTGGAAAGGAGTCTTAAAGCAAGTTCAAGTTCTTGTTGGACGTTTGAAAATAGTTTTCCAAAACACATTCAAATTTTTATTGAACTAACGGAAGAACATATAGAGGATAGATTGATTAGTTTACAGATCCTTGACCCTTGTCCTTGATCTCGTTGATTTTCATCATTTAAAAGGTTTTGGAAAACATTTACCTCATCATTGGAAGTTGAGGTAGTTGACATGTTTTCGATTTTGATAACTTCGTTGTCAATTTCTATAGAAATGACTTTGTCGTCAATTAGCCTTTGCTAATTGATGAAAAACACTAGAGATACTTTCTCTTGGGGGTGCAAATTGACATTTGAATTTATATGGAATAGTTTCTTTGAAAAAAGATATGATGGAATTGAAATCAACATTGTTCGAAGATTGACCTTGTTCGGGAGTTTTTCCATTTGTACCATGTTTAGGGAACGGATTTGAAAACACCTTTAAATTATCATTGGGTGTTTTATTTGGTGGTGGGTCTTCAACCATTGTGTCTCCGTTATCAATAAGGTCTTGGATGTAATTGTGAAGTTGCGCACATTTTTCCTGTTTGATGACCATCAATGCGATGAAAATCACAATATGTATTAGGTTTGTACCAAGATGGTTTAGGTTCCCCTTCAACAAATGGTTTTGTGATAGGGTAAGTGACCATATTGGCACTTTCCAATTTGTCATAAGATGCTTGAAAGAATTTATCTCAAAGAAGTGAATTGTCGTCATTTTTATCATGAGGGGGAGCCTCTCTACTTGGAATGGTAATGGCTTGTTTTGATTTATTTTGTTTTGGTTGACTATTTTACACATTGTGCACATTGCGATTATAGTTATGCCATTGTTTGACATTGCGATTGTGATTGACATATTTAGATTTATGTTGATGAGTGTTATTGTTATTATTATTATTGGTGTGATTGTTATGCTTAGAACAAGGCTTGATTAAGCCTTTCGTAATGAGGACCTTTTTTATTTGGGTTCCTTTCTCGATAACTTCCTTAAATCTATTACGAAAATGCATCCGTATGTGGAAGGATAATTCACTATTAAGGTTCGGTATGAAAATACTAACCATTTGTTTTTCCAAAATGGAACATGGGAATCGGCTTGCAATTCCTCTCCACCACTATAAGAATTATGCAAAACTTTCATTTGTTCATTGTTTTGCATTACACAAATCCATCATTGTTATTTATGATTCTATATTGAATGAGAAATGTTTAACGAATTTCTATGAGACGTTTATGAAAGTGTTGATTGATCCCTTTAGAAGGTGTAAAAACCAATCCAAAGTTTTCCCTCCTAAAATATTAGGAAAGAGGCCTAAGAGAAAGATATCATTGTATGTCACTTCTTGACATGCCATGAAAAATTCTTTGATATGTTCTTAGGGAACATTTTTGTCCTTGTATTTGTTGAATTTGGGTATCTCAAAGGATCTTGGGAAGGGTATGTGTAGGATGTCCTTATCAAAAGGGTAAGGACACAATTCATCAAATTGAATTTTTACATTGTTATTACATGCCCGAAATTATATCCTTCATCATTTTCCATTCTTGAGCAAATGGTGAATTAGTTTGTGGAATAGTTGATGTATCATAATTTTTTACATTGGTTTTCTCTTTATTTATGCCAACATGAGTTTTGGATGTATCATCACTTTTCTTCTTTGATTCTTTATCGTTGGTGTCGTGAGTGACTTTAGAAGATGTTAGATCCAATTGATTTTCTATTCCATTGATTTGATCAATCAAGGTTTGATTTGACTCAGTGTCGAAGCACTAGATTTACCTTTGTTATCAATATTTGTTTTACTTGGTCCGACTTCATCATGGTTATATGATTTAGGTTGTGTATCCTTATTTGATTTGGGTTGACCTCGTAAGTTTTTCAAAATGTCATCGTCAAAACCAGAAGGTATTTTTTCTCCCATTTCGAGGAGATGGAGTAAAAATGGTCTTTATTTTTTTGCAAAAGGTCTTCAACATTTTCTTGTTCCTCGAAGGAAGGATATTTTTGTTGATTTTCTTGTTGGTCATCATCTTCTTCATTAGAGCTAATATGGAAAGGATTTCCATTTTGTCTTCCAAAGGGACTATAATCTCGGTGTCTTGTTCCCACCATTTTTAAAAGAGGGGGAAAACAAAGAAAGGTGCAATAAATAACTCAACCCTTAACAAAGTGAATGTCAAGATAAAAGAGGGGATTGAATAACTCAACCCTTAGCAAAGTGAATGATAAGATGGAAGAGGGTAATAATGAAGATAAGGGTAATAATGAAGATAAATATAACTCAACCCTTAACAAAGTGAATGCTAAGATGAAAGAGGCAAAAAGGTTTGATTTCTCAACCCTTAACAAAGTGAATGCCAATATGGAAAAGGTTTAAAAGCTTTAATTTCTTGACCCTTAGCAAAGTTAGTGCTAATATGGAAGAGGCTAAATGGTTTGATTAATCGACCCTTAACAAAATGAGTGTTAAGATAGAAGAGAGTGAGAAACATGATTAATGTGCTCAACTTTTAACAAAATGAGTGTTAAGATAAAAGAGACTTAGAAATGAAAGGGTAGTACTCAAATATCAACAATGTGAATGTTGAAATAAGAGGTGTAGGAATGATGATCAATAGCCTGAATCTCAACAAAGTGAATGTGAAGATAAAAGACAAAGGGGGTTGATTGGTTAACTACCTCAACTCATAGCAAAGTGAATGCTTAGGAGAGAGGAGTGTGGAAATGAAGATGCCTAAAATTTAACAAAGTGAATGTTAAATTTGTAGACATAGGATGGTCTAGTGCTTAGAGTTTAACAACGTGAATGTTAAACTAAAAGACTTAGGAAAATGATAGATCAATAAGATCATGATTGTGTTTGATTGTGATAAAGTAAATATCAAGATGTCAAGAATTAGATTGAGAATGAATGTGCTCAAGTGAAGACATGGGTATCCAAAACTCAATGTGATGAACATTGTGTTATCCAAAATTCACCCCTGTGGTAAATTTGATAACATGCATCAGATTATTCAGTCCCGAGCAAGTAGATTGATTCAAGGCCCAAAATCATGTTTTTCGGGGTCCCCCTCGGCCTTTTTCTAACTCTCCCTGTAGATCAAGAATTTTGCGCTTGTTACCTGTCCAAGTTAATGTACCAAACTAAACACAAAAACCCTGAAAAACTCCAATGAAATTGATACCTGATGAAGATGTAGACGGATGAGGAAGCCGATGTAGATAAGACGGGCGCACACGAGCAATTCGCACAATAGATCCGAATAACCTGTAAAACACCGATGCTTGACAGAAAAAGACCACGTTAAAAGATATTTTAGTGGACTGCCCGAGAAGCGGGTCCGAGAAGCGATAAGCTTCCTCGGCGGATGTCACTCCACGTTTTCAATTAAGAAAATAAGCATACATGATAAAAGATGTAAATAAAGACTAGATTTTCTCGATCATGCGGTAATAAGACAGAATCTAAACAATGAAACAGTAAAGTACGTAAAACAACAGGAACTATGAAATAAATGCTGGATTTGTGTTACCTGTATCCTTTTACCTATCTGCAGATAAATCGGCGTCGACTGGGTAGAATCGGCGTCGATTGAGACTGGTCGGCGTCGATTGAGGGGATCGGCGTCGACTGGATAAGATCGCGTTAGCGAGACGAATCGTCAATCGGGACTCATGCGACAAGATTCGGGAATCGGAAGGTGAATGTGGTCTCATTGGATGTGCCGGTTGGCGAGACATCGAACAGGTCACCGGATGATAGATGGTGGTGTACGATGCGATGCGACAGGGACGAGTAACTGGTGCTCTCTCGAGGATTGATTCGGACAGATCTGCCCTAATTTGATACAATTGATGCTAAGAAGATCTCTCTTTCTCTCAACCTGTATCTTTCGCTCTCTGCTCGCTTTTTCGCTCGTTCGTAATCTCTTCTTCGGTCTCTTCCTCTCTTCCGTCCCTAGAACTGAGTTCTGGGCTTGCTTTTATAATCGGCGCCGCTCCTAGAAAATCGGCGCCGACCATATGGGTCGGCGCCGATCGCGGAGAAGACTCCCGAGATGGCTAAAAATGATCGATTCGAGAAAGACAAGACCTATCCCGACCACCGGAAATATCCCGCTTAGGGAAGATTAAAAATGGATGTGATGCATAGATAGAATAAATTTGGGGTAGATAAGTGATTAAGATGCATGGGAAGAAGCGTAATTAAATATTTAATACTTAATTACTCATGGGTAAGATGTGATGGGATGAATTAAATTTAGAGTAGGTGATTAAATCACAAATTGGAAAACTATCCCAAGGGGATAGTTGGTGACGTAAACGTGCCCCAGGTTACCTAGGCAAGTAAACGGATGAGAAGGGACACTAAATTGGGTAACCAATTTTAAGTGTCTACATTTTGCCCCTTTTTGTCAAGTAACTTGCGATAATCAAGGTTATGAGACAAAAACAAAGGGATGGAAGAAGAGAAGAATTTGTGGTGATGTGATCCCCCTCAAACTAGGGATGGGATGGATGATAGAACAGACGATCCCAAGGTTGAAAAAGGTAGATGAAGAATGCAGGATGCCCCAGTCGGATGTCTGGAGTAGAACTGATCATTGAGGACGCATAAAAATAAACACAAGGGCAGCAACCTAAGGAACTCACATTGGTAGGGAAAACTAGCCGGTCTCCTCGTGAGACGACGTTAGTGCCTACAGACCCATGAGTGCAAGGAGAACTGCAAAAAAAAGCCAGCATCTAAAGAGAGACACATTGGTAGGGACAACTAGACGGTCTCCTCATGAGACGACGTTAGTGCCTACAGACCCGTTTAACTCTAAGCTGCCGAAAGATACGAGTGTCCCACGCAAAGGGAACAAACCCGAAAGAGACGATGACATCTAAAAGATGTGCCAAAAGGCAAGATTCAGCACATAATAATGACCAGATAAATAAGCCAAGCATCAACACTATGGCAAAGATATTAGCAGATGGAAGTAAACGACGTGGAGAAGCGATACCGCAATCCACGGGAAAAAATGAGTATAAATCGATAGATGATAGATGATGATATAGACATAGACTGATAGATGATGAAATAGATGTGATTGGATAGAGACTGATAGATGATAGAAATAGATGTGATTAGATAGATTGAAATGTGGATAAAATAGATGTGATTGGATAGATATAGACGGATAGATGATAGATGGATGTGATTAGATAGATTGATTTAATTTTGATAGATAGATGTGATGTATCTTGGATGGACATAGCTTTTAAATATTTTGATGGATAGATATACAGATGTACTTGATGTATGGATTAGATATAGATAGATGTAATGTACCTGAGATGTACGTATTTTTCGATATTTTGATGGATAGATAGATAAATGTGTTGGATATATGGATGTAATTATAAGGAGAAATGAATACAGATAGGAGTTTTGATAGATAAGATGAATTTTGATAGAAGATAAATTTTGATTGAATTAACATGTGAAATGCCAATTTAACAGGATGCAAGACAAAGAAATGGAGAATACTCCTGCAAGAGCAAAAGATGAAAGCGGAAACAACCGTGACTTAGAAGAGAAGATACTCGGAGAAGAAGAAAAATGATAAGTTGGACTTCCAACCGACCATAGATAAAATCCAGAAAGGGAACCAAAAGACCAAGCATACAAGGCCCTATATAAGATTAAAATAAATCTGACACTAACTAGTCGCAAACCAGATCTAGGATAGAAACGGAAAGAAAAGTAAGTATCTTGTCGGAACCTACAAGGGACAGAATACATGTCCATAGTGGGGAAATAGGATTCTCCATATGATCGACAAAAGGTCCTAAATCTCAGCTTCATGATTTTGACAGAAAAGCAAACTGATCAATGCGGGAAGTTTGCTTGATATGGAAAGACTGATCGATGCGGGAAGTCTTTCAGTGATGCTATAAACTGACTGGAAGGCCGATTAATTACAAGAAGCCTTGAATTTTTCTTTGAGAAACAAATTCCTTGAGGAGCGGTCTGCCTATCAGTATTTTAATGATAGCCATCCTTCGAGGGTATGGTCTATTTTCTTTTTTGATTCACTTGATAATGTATGGATAGCTGTCCTTCGAGGGATCAGTCTATCTTTTTGGATAGCATCTTTTTCTTTTCTCTTTTTTTTTTTTTTTTTTGACACTTTTTGGAAGAAGCTGAGTTTAGACCTAGATAGATCAGATGGAGGGGAAGAGAACATAGAAGAACATGCACTCATGACCCGAGTAGATCCGATGAAGATAAGTACTTGGGACAGATGAAGTGGTGATTAAGGTATTCCTACCATGAGGAGGAACATATCCAAAAGAAACGTGCAATGAGTAGAGCCGCGATACTCATATTTAAGGTAAGCGAGGCAATAGGCGGAGAACCACACAATTTCAAATCACCACGAAAGTAGATGACTGGTTATTAGGACGGATGGAAGATCTGAGTTGCGACTAGATTTGTATAAGATAGATTTTAACAGTAGAAGGGCCGTAAATGCAAAGCATTAAGAGGTTCCGCTTCAGGGATACCATCCATGGAAGATAAACGATAAGCCCCAGACCCATATTTATGAGTGATAATGTAGGGGCCCATCCAGTTGGGAGCAAACTTACCACGTTGACTCCTTTCGAGTGTAGTGACATTTTGATTTTCCTTAAGAACAAGATCACCAATTTTGAAGTCACGATGTTGCAAGTGCTTGTTATAAGCACGTTTGACACGCTCGAGATAGACCTGATGATGCTCAAGAGCGTTAAGACGTCGCTCATCTAATAATTCCAGTTGTGCTAGACGATTTTGACGATAATCCTCATCGGAGACAAATTCTCTGAGAGAAACACGGAGAGATGGGATTTGGACTTCCAAAGGAAGGACACCTCGAGCACCCATGTAGACGAGAGAGAAGGAGTAGCACCAAAGAGGAGTACGAATGCTAGTCCGAAAAGCCCAGAGAGCAAAGGGATATGTAGATGCCAATCCCTACCAGCTTCGACTAGTTACCTTTGCGAGGATATTACGCAAAGTTTTATTGGAAGCTTCGGCTTGACCATTAGCTTGAGGATAGTATGGAGAAGAAAAACTGAGCTTGATATTGAAAGCATTGCAGAGATTCTGCAAATCAGCGTTCTTGAAAGACTTACCATTATCTGCGATTAGCTTGTGTGGAACGCCAAAGCGACAAATGATGTGTTGATAGACAAAATCAACTATGGGTTTAGCCTTTGTTGAAGAAAGGGGGATAGCTTCTACCCACTTAGTAAAGTACTCAGTGGCGGTAATGATAGAATGATGACGTTGTGAAGAACGAGGGTTGATGAGACCAATAAGATCGAGACCCCACTGCGAAAAAGGCCACAAATCCGCCGCAGGTTGCAAAGCCTGACTAGGGATGTGCGTGAGATTGGAATGTTGCTGACACCTGATGCACTTCTTAGTGTATTCACAACAATCTTGATTAAGAGAAGGCCAATAATATCCCAAACGTAAGATGCGCTTGGCTACAGCTAAACCACTAAAATGTCCACCACAGATACCGTCATGGACCTCCTGAATAGCTTTAGATGATTCATGGGTTTTGAGGCATCGAAGCAAAATACCATCAAAGCCGCGTTTGTAAAGAAGGCCACCTAGAATAGTATAGCGGTTGGCGCGTTGGACAAAAGACCTTCTACCATTGGGAGTCAGATCTGGAGGAAGGACCGAATGAGATAGATAATCAACTATCTGTTGATACCACTCATCCTGAGTATGGGTTGTGACAGCATTGATTGACGTTAGTTGCCCAAGATGAGATGGTTGATCCAATCGTTGCACAGCTACATAAAGACGCGAGTCTTCGGTAAAAGGCGGGATAAGAGAGGCTAAAGAAGCCATGGTATCCGCGAATCGATTTGCAGTACGAGGAATGGCTTGGATAGTGAAGTTATCGAAAGATTGGAGTTGGGCAAGAACGATGTCGCGATATTTCTGAAGGATATCATTCTTGCATTGATAGACACCCGTGACCTGGTTAACGATGAGTTCAGAATCACCAAAGATGTCAATATGACGAGCGCCGAGATTAATGGCATTTTGAAGACCTAAGACAAGAGCTTCGTACTCAGCCATATTATTGGTGCACTCAAAGTTTAATTTGTGTGCGACTGGGATGGGCGTACCCCAAGGAGGAATCATCACGAAACCCGCACCTCCCCCTTGCTGGCATTTGGATCCATCAAAGAAGAGTTTTACTTTAAATGGAGATAGACCAAAATCAATTTGTTGGATGAACTCATCGGGAAATTGAGCAAGGGGTCTTGAGTGTCCTAAGAGGAGCATCACTAATTGATTTGCGCAATAACTCCGACCCTTGATAGCCTTTTGCGGGATAAACTCGAGGTCAAACTCAGTCATGAGCATAAGCCAACGAGTGATGCGATCATTGTGATAAGGTTTTGCATGGATTGTCTTGAGGGGATTGACACTTGTGACAATGTAAGTTTTGTGATTAAGGAGATAATGACGAAGCTTAGAAGTTGCGAAGAAGAGAGCACAACATAGTTTTTCAGCTTCGGAGTAACGTGTTTCATACTCATGGAGGGTGCGACTGATGTAATAGACAGCTTGTTCTTTACCACAAGTGTCCCGATGCGAAATCATGGCTCCCAGAGCATGGTCAGTCACAGAGATATAAAGATAGAAAGGCTCCCCCTCGCGTGGAGGTGTAAGCACGGGTGGAGAAAGAAGATAAGCTTTGAGATCATCAAAGGCCTTTTGGCAATGCTCATCCCACTCAAAATGAACATTCTTACGGAGGAGATGGTGAAAAGGTTGACAACGGTCCGACAATTGGGAGATAAAACGACGCACTGACTGAAGACGTCCTTGGAGACTGCGGAGTTGCTTTAAGTTAGACGGGGGAGGCATCTCAAGGATAGCTTTTATTTTTGCGGGGTCGACTTCAATACCCCTGATGGAAATGATAAAACCTAAAAGTTTACCAGTGAGAACGCCAAACACGCACTTAGCTGGATTTAGACGCGACAAAAGCGGATAAGCCTCTCGAAAGAGAGGTGCAAGGATAAAAGATGATCTGACGGCGCGTGGACTTGCGAGGAGATCGTCAACATAATCCTCCACGCTTTGTGTAAGAGATCATGGAAGATGTATGTCATTGCTCGTTGATAGGTTGCCCCTGCGTTCTTAAGGCCAAAAGGCATGACACGATAGCAAAAGGTCCCCCAAGGGGTTATGAAGGAGGTCTTATGTTGGTCTTCTGGTGCGATGAGGATTTGATTATATCCAGAGAAACCATCCATAAGAGAAAGCATCTCATGACCAAGCAGCTAAATCTATGAGTTGGTCGATATTAGGAAGAGGAAAATCATCCTTTGGGCGAGCAAGATTAAGATCCCGAAGTCGGTACAAATTGAATTTTCCCAAAGATTAGCCTTAGCTTCTTGGTGCTACATTAGACACCCATTGCGGATAATCGATGGGTTGGATGAAGCTAGCCGAGAGCAAGCGTTGTAATTCTTCTTTAACAAGAAGGGCTACTCTAGGGTGCATTTTACGTAATTTTTGCTTAACCGGTTTGATGTTGGGAAGGGTAACGATATTGTGGACCACAATATCGGGATCGAGTCCTGGCATATCTTCATATGACCAAGCAAAGGCTTGACGATGTTTGGAAAGAAAAGCGGTAAAGTCCCCTAATTCCTGTGGATTAAGGGATTGGCCGACCTTAATGATGCGAGGGTCTTCAGAAGTCCCTATATTAAGGTCAATAGTGGCTTCGTTGAGAAGGGTAGACGTGTCAGAAGGAATAGTCTTGGGAAGGTATGAATCCTCTGCCCCTAGATAGGTGAGGACAGAATCATCATCCGCACAGTGGATAGTATTGATAGTAGGAGAGTCGTCTCCAACTATTTCAGGGAAGATTAATGGTATAGAAGCGGACCGATTGTTAGTCTCATAGACCAACGGCCCTAAGGAAATGGTATTGATCAAAAAAAAAAGTTAGGTGGGATGGAAATGTCATCGTCCACATCAAGTGATGCTTCTGACTTGGTGGGGGAAGATGGTTCTTCAGTAGGAAGAGACTCATCAAGAATAGTGACAGTGGCCTTTGAAAGAGGTTTAAATCCTAACCCAAATTTCTGATGTGGCATGAGAGTAGGAATGGATTTGAGGTCATGTATACCTTGTTCATATTTTCCAAGGCCAAAACCTTTCCACGCGCATCGATGTAGATAAGTCTTTGCAAACGTGGGATTCTGTAGGTGATCAAACCCTGTTAGGTAAGGTTTGGCTCTAGGAGGAGAATCCGGGCGATGATGAGGCGTATCAAGACCACCGTAGATGAAATTGGTCTGTTGATTGGGCAGACCAATGGTGACGATGCGACCGAGACCTGGTTGATATTCAGGTTGCTTGTCTGGTCTACCATACTCATTAGGTTTGAGATGGGCATCGAAAGATAAGAGAGGAAGCTCCCCTAGTGAGAAACGCTGCAATGTCTCTTCCAGATTTTGTAAATCCGGTAGTTTGGTTGCAGGTATGGAAGAAGATGAGGCCCTATCTGGAGAAGATGTATTTTCTTTTAAAGGGGCAGACCTAGTGGTCATGTCGCATTGTGCGGAAGGAAAAGGATCTCCTGGATGAGTATATATTTTGCCCTCATATTGATATTTTAGGCATCGATGGAGGGTGGATGGGACACAATGCATTGCGCGAATCCAGGAGCGTCCGAGGATCATGTTATAGTGGAATTTTCCTTCGACAATATAGAAGAGTTCATGGAGCAGCTTCTTACCTACTCGGACGGGTAAGACCACAGTTCCTAGAGTGACTGCTAGCTGATCGTTAAATGATCGAAGGGCGAAGGGTGGAGGTGACACCACATTCTTTGGTAACTTAAGTTGTTCGAATGTGTGCGAGGAGATGACGTTGAGTGCAGCTCCACTATCGATCATAACACGTTTTAAGGTAGTGTTATTGATTTGGACTGTGATGAAGAGGGGAGCCTCCAAATCTTCGGAAGAAAGAGAAGGAATTTCCGAATCTTCAAAAGAAATGGTAGTTGATGGTCCATTCAGTCCAACAACCAACTCGAAGGGCTGGGGCTCATCGGAATTTACTGCGATGCGACGCAGATTATCAATCAAAGCTTGGCGATGTTGTGGAGAGGATTGGATGAGGTCAAAAAGAGACATTTTGACCGGAGCTTGGGTGAGTTGCTTCATAACACTCTCCTCAACAGACACGGGAACTTGAGCCCGAGGTGCAGCACGAATAGAGACCTTGGGTCGTGGGGCTGATGAGGAAGGAGAAATGTCTTTAGGGGCTGCAGAAATGACAACCCGTGGTCGAGATGCTGAAGATGAAGATGGGTTATCATAGTGTTGGGTTCTAGTGGCGATATGGATTGTGTCAATTTGGGAAGGTGGAAGATCAAGTGGGATGGAACCACTAGAGGTCTGAGTGGATGGTTGAGGTTTGGATGGGGCTAAGATGACAGGAGGTAATTGTTCCTCCTCCAGCAAAAGGTCACTTTCTTCCAGAAGGTTCTTGATAACGGCTTGGAGAGCTTTACATCCCTCAGTATCATGACCCGGAGTACGGTGGTAAGCACAAATCAGATCAGAGTTAAACCAAGTAGGTTTCACTCCTTTAGGATTATAAGGTTTAATCGGAGGAAGGGTTATGGATGAAGATTGGATGAGTTGATGAAGGATTTCGGTATAGAATCCGGTAGACGAAGAGGAGGATAGAGATGATGAAGATGGTTCTTTTACCTTAATCGACTGCCGAGGTAAGAGAACTTGCATGTTAGGTTTAACGGTCTCTTTAGGGATCCTCTTGTTTGTTTGGACATTTGGAGGAGCAGTCTTGGGTGCTTGGGATGGGAGTAAATGAGACATGATTGACTTTGGTGGAGGGGGAGCCCCTAAGATAGATTTTGAAGATGAGGGATATGTGACAGATTTTGTGGTCTTTGGAGACAAAGGGGATTGCTTAGTCGGATTTACGGATGATTTAGATAATATTGATTCAGATGAGGAAGAAGTCCTCAAGGTAGGTGTAATAGGAGGAATATAGGGTGCTTTGGTTTTTGGTAACGAAGATGAGGATCTTGATAGAAGAGGTGCCGTCTGTTTATTAGGTAAGTCTATTTTTAGGGGTATTGATGAAGAATGTGTTGTGGAAGAAGATGATGGCTTTGATGGATGTGTAGAAGAAGACGCCTTCTCCGCGGGCAAATCCAATCGTTTATGAGGCGTGGAGAGAGATTTTTGTGGAAGAGCACCAAGAGTTTTGATGGTCCGAAATATGGGCTTTCCTTTTTCAGGGATGGTGACAACTTCCACGGCATAAGGTGACTGTAACCTTTTCGGGGGAAGCAAGTGGGGAGGTACTGATGGTATAATGTTAGATTTTGGTTGTCGCGGTTTAGGTTGAGGAATCGAGTGTATAGGTGTTGGTGCTACTTCTTTTGATTTTTCCTTAATAGGTGAAGTAACATTGGTGATGGAAGAAGGGGGTGATGACGAAGCAGTTCCTAGCGAAGGGACTACTTCTGATGCAGTAATCATGGGTGAAACTACTGTAGGAAAAGAGATAGGAAGGGTCAAAATTGAAGACGCTTCCGTTGAAGTTGGCACAATGATAGGTACGTTTACCAAGGGTATAGTTGCAGCGGGAATGGGAGCAACAGAAGTGGATGTGTCCGTAGTGGAAACTCGGAGGGATGTGATTGCTTCGAGCATTGAAAGAATGTCTGATGATGAGACAGATGAGGATGATACTGTCTCGGGTATAGATGGAAGGTCAGACAAAGGAGCGGAGAGAGATAACTCCGTGCTTGATAATGTAGGGATATTCAAAGATGGACTATCTGAAGATATTGGAACTCCCGTGATTGATGAAGAGGAAGGAGGATCTGATTCGATTGATGTGTTTGCAGATGGATTGGTTTCAGAAGAAGAGTCCTCGGTAGAGATGAAATTAATAGTGTGGGTGTTTGGTTTTTGAGATTCCGAAGAATTATGATTTGGGGCATGATTGGGGAAAGGTTGTTTAAAAACGTCCAGTGCTTGATTTGGGGGAGCATTTGGGTTATCCAGAATGAGCTCGCCTTTATCAATGAATTTTTGGACAAGATTTTTGAAAGTCTGACATCGTTCGATGTCATGACCTTTGGTTCTGTGATAATGACAGAAATCGTTTTCCCTATACCAGAAAGGGCGTTCTCGGCTTTCATCAATATCCCTAATGGGTGGAAGTTCGATCATGCGAACTTCCAACATTTTTTCTAAGATAGAGGCGTATGATTCCCCCAAGGGAGCGAAGGATCGTGATGATGAAGCCCCTTTCCGAGAAGATGAGGAATCTCTTCGTGGTGGTTGATTAGGAGTACTATCGGTTCTTGATGTTTTTAATACGATAGCATTTGTGGACCCTTGATTCTTATCTTTAGGAGGGAAAGAATTTGGTTTGGTGAACCGAGAGAAATCTGGTTTAGATTTGGAGCGAAGTTTTAGCTTTCCTTGTTCAATGGCACGAGATTCAAGTTTGCGTGCCATCGTAAAGGCCTCTTCAAAGGTATGAAAAGTTTGGATCCTTAGAGTGGAAGAAATGTGATTAGCACAAGATCGGGTGAACAACTCGATTTGTTGGGATTGAGGAAGGGAGAAAGACAATTGGTTAATTATCCCTCTCCAACGAGCGACAAAGTCTGCTATAGACTCATCGTCGAATTGGCGAATGTTATAAAGATCTGTGATTGAGATCTTATGCGCGATATTTATTGAGAAGTTTTCAACAAACATCTGGGCCAATTGAGAGAAGGAAAACAAAGAATGTTGAGGGATGTTATTGTACCAGTCCAAAGCGGGACCCGCTAGAGACATAGGAAAGGTACGGAGCATGAGTTCCTGATCCTGGACGATAAGGTAGCAAGCATGTTTGAATGCTCGCAGATGTTGTTGGGGGTCTTCCCGGCTATGAAATTTGGAGAATTTTGGAAGTTCCCATTGGGGAGGATAAGGCTTAAAAGCCACCGAAGGATGAATGGGTTCATTGCACACTTCTTCAAAGGAGTATGAAGGACGGGTTCCTTTGGTGGAGGCTTCCAAGTCTGCAATTTTCTTGAAGAGAAGTTGAACCACATCAGATTGAGGAGTAGGCACATTGGTATGTCCTACATAAGAAGCAAGTGGTGGATGTTGTTGAGATGTCAATGGGGGATTCATTTGTTGTTGGATAGGATGATAAGAGGAATAACCAGGTGTTTTGGGTGACGCCTGGTGAGGTATTTGTTGTGAGGCAGCTTGCGTATAGGCAGGCTGTGAGATAATAAGTGGTTGAGAAAATATAGGTTGGGTGACGGATGGAACCTGTGATTGGTGGACTCCTATGTTTGTTGATTGAATAGGGACAGATTGAGGAACATGGGTGTTGGTTAGATTGGACATGTTGGGGAACAAGACCTGAAAGGACCTTCTACCGCCGGATTTGGTACCAAGGGTGCCGATACTAGGGGATGGGCGAGGTCGCAGTTGCTGAAATATTGGAAGAAAGATTCACTGGAGGACGAGAAGTAGGAACCAACTGACTATTCGGAGGGGGTTGGCTCATGAAGAGGTATTGACCTTGGGACACGATGGAGGGCATAGACGAATTGACGGCAATGTGCGGGTGTGCAGACGCATTCATTATAGCCAGGGCAGAAGACCTCTCAGAAATGGGTTGTGGAATATTCGAGGTAACTGCGGTGTTAGGGATAGGTAAGACTAATTGAGAACTAGTCGACATGGTAGGTGGAAGAGAAAAGGGAGGCATAGGGGCCTCGCCCTTCTCCGTGGCTCGAGGCAAGAGAGATGGTGCAAACTGCTCTAAAAAGGCCTGGGATGATCCACGAGGATAATCGTACACTTGTCGGATTGGTGGGTCTTGGTCAGATATTTGGATCGACTTGTGTACTAGGTAGTCCATGAGGGCTATTGGATTGCGATCGAGGAAAGCCTGAAATTCAGGATCCCCGCGAGGAACATACTCCGAGCCAGATGATATCTCGGAGGGACTAGGAGAAGCTGGACGTGATGGAGGCGCTTTGGTTTGATAGAAGGGATTATACGACCATGACGGGGAACCAACTAACAGCGGTCTTGAGGAAGATTGGAGGGGTGCCGAAACATCCACGCTGGTGGTGATTTCGGAGGAAGAAGGAACCTGTTGGGCCATTTTCCTAGATTGTGACCGGGTGATAACCGTCATAAACAAGCAAGAAAGAAGATTGTCCTAACTAATGCACAAACAATTCAAGCAGCGCAAGTGATTATCTCCTTTAAATTTTGATGCTTTTAAGAAAAGAAAATGTTAGGGAAGGCTTTTTAGAACAGGAACTACTCAGATAGCCAAACTAGGGATGGTTTGGGTAATGTTTGGTGAGGAGTCCCAAGGCACTTCAAGAAAAGACCGATCGTGGCTTGATATAGGGCCTACCCCGCACTTCACACACCCATGCGATAAGGGAGTCGGGTGCTTTGCCAATATATACCAAAATCTTTCGTGAATTTATAAGCGCGCCCGAGTACCGCGTAGGCTCTTCCTCTTGGATATCACTTCCAAGTAGGCGAGGCCGAGGAAGGAGTTTTGTTTAGATGCTTTATACCTAGTGATTTTGGCTTTGTGTGCGGGTGAAAAATAAAAATCAAATAGTGTCACTACCGATTTTGATCAATTTTTCCACCTATTTAAAACTAGGTGAAAAGCATGCAAAGAATGACAAAGGAAAATGTTCTTTTTAAGCACTTAAAAATGAAGTGTTTGATTTCGATGAAAACAAGCCAAACATATTCTTTCCCAAATGCGATTAGGTTCTTTTTAAGCACCAAAAATTGAAGTGTTTGGATGTGATAGACAACCAACAAAGAAATCCTAAAAAGGAGAAAACACCGAAAAAGAGGAATACCTGTAGATTTAGCTCTCCAAGGTGTGTGGACTTCAAAAAGCGCGTTGTTGAGCTCTTCCCCTCGAACAATCCCACGATCAAGCAAAGTGCTCCGCAAGAAAAGATCAAGCAAACAACAAACAAGATCCGGAAAGATACATCCAGATAGTGGTGAAACGAAAAATTTCTATTTAAAGGAAATAAAAAAATTTCAAGATAATGATTTCGTTAAAAGCAAGATTGAAATGATGAACAAATGCTCAAATAGGGTGATAGAAATCGTGAAGAAAAGGAACACAGTTCAAAACTAGAAAAGAAATGAACTTACCAATAAGGGACTTTGGTTGGGTCCCACCGGGCGTGCCAGAATGTAGATCAAGAATTTTGCGCTTGTTACCTGTCCAAGTTAATGTACCAAACTAAACACAAAAACCCTGAAAAACTCCAATGAAATCGATACCTGATGAAGATGTAGACGGATGAGGAAGCCGATGTAGATAAGACGGGCGCACACGAGCAATTCGCACAATAGATCCGAATAACCTGTAAAACACCGATGCTTGACAGAAAAAGACCACGTTAAAAGATATTTTAGTGGACTGCCCGAGAAGCGGGTCCGAGAAGCGATAAGCTTCCTCGGCGGATGTCAGTCCACGTTTTCAATTAAGAAAAGAAGCATACATGATAAAAGATGTAAATAAAGACTAGATTTTCTGATTGCAGTAATAAGACAGAATCTAAACAGCAGACAGAAAGTACAGAAAACAGGGAACTATGAAATAAATGCTGGATTTGTGTTACCTGTATCCTTTTACCTATCTGCAGATAAATCGGCGTCGACTGGGTAGAATCGGCGTCGATTGAGACTGGTCGGCGTCGATTGAGGGGGATCGGCGTCGACTGGATAAGATCGGCGTCGGCCGGAGCATGATCACCAATCGGGGGCTCATGCGACAAGATTCGGGAATTGGAAGGTGAATGTGGTCTGCTGGATGTGCCGAAGTTGGCGAGACACTGGAACAGGGTCACCAGATGATAGATGGTGGTGTACGATGCTGATGCGACAGGGACAGAGTAACGGTGCTCCTCTCAGGGATTGATTCGGACAGGATCTGCCCTAATTTGATACAATTGATGCTAAGAAGATCTCTCTTTCTCTCAACCTGTATCTTTCGCTCTCTGCTCACTTTTTCACTCGTTCGTAATCTCTTCTTCGGTCTCTTCGCTCTCTTCCGTCCCTAGAACTGAGTTCTGGACTTGCTTTTATAATCGGCGCCGCTCCTAGAAAATCGGCGCCGACCATATGGGTCGGCGCCGATCGCGGAGAAGACTCCCGAGATGGCTAAAAATGATCGATTCGAGAAAGACAAGACCTATCCCGACCACCGAAATATCCCGCTTTAGGAAGATTAAAAATGGATGTGATGCATAGATAGAATAAATTTGGGGTAGATAAGTGATTAAGATGCATGGGAAGAAGCGTAATTAAATATTTAATACTTAATTACTCATGGGTAAGATGTGATGGGATGAATTAAATTTAGAGTAGGTGATTAAATCACAAATTGGAAAACTATCCCAAGGGGATAGTTGGTGATGTAAACGTGCCCAAGGTTACCTAGGCAAGTAAACGGATGAGAAGGGACACTAAATTGGGTAACCAATTTTAAGTGTCTACACTCCCATCCAAGAAGAAATCCCAACAGGTTGATAAAATGGAAGAAATGCAAAAAATAAGGTTGCAGGACTGTGTTAAGGCATTTCGGGTCTGAAGGGTTCGGGTCGTACTGAGGTTCATTGTACCAAGCTTGGGGCCGAAAAATGAAGAAAATTGGCTAAGTCCTAGTCCAGGCGGTCTGGGATAGTTGGGACAAAAGTACGCGCGGGACGCGGATCGGCCGGTTTGGCGCAAGTCGGTCCATTTCGGGCGGTTCGGGGATATTTTTCCCAGACGGTCTGGGACATCCGGGCCAAAAGTACGCAGAGGACGCGAACCGGCTGATTCGGCCGAAACAAAAGACTTTCGTCCTGGGACATTTGGGCCAAAAGTACGCGGAGGACGCGAAAAGCCGAAAGAGCCGAGAGCGAATGGAATCTCGCCACGTGTCTTCACCGCAAAGAGGGACAAGGAAGCCCGAATCGGGCGGTTTAGAGATATTTGTCCCAGCGATTTGGGGCAAATGAGCCAAAGGTACGCGAGGGACGCAGAAAGCCGAAAGAGCCGCCAACGAATCAAATCTCGCCACGTGTCTTCACCTCATCGCGCGGCCCAAGGAAAATTTTGAAAAATTTTCCAAAGGAAAAAAAAAGGAAATGGTCGAAGGGCCCGTTTTCTAATGAAATCGTGCCATGTGGCACTTGAGTGGCGGAGCGCGAGGAGAAATGGGAAAAATTTCCCAAAGTGAAAAATACCAAATTTTCAAGGACAAAGTGCGCCCTCGGCCCGAGCAATAAAATAGTGCCACGTGTCCAAGTGGCAAGAAATTAAGGAAGGACCCAAAAGAAATTTTCAAAGGATGAGCCCGCGGATGAATCAGAGCCCGACACGTGTCATCCGAGTGGCAGAGCGTAGGAAAAATTCAAATATTTTCCCGCCGATCTGTTTTGGCCTATTTTTGCCCTAAATCTTCAAATCGCCATATCTTTCGATCCAGAGCTCAGATTTTCACGTTCTTTATATCAATGGAAAGATGGTGAAATTATCTACACAATTCCAAGGTCAATCTTGCATTTTGGTTCAGTTTGGAGAGAGAAAATTAGGAAACGTCTCGGCGCATGGTAATGGCCAAGTGACGCTTTCAACAACCGATTTTAATGCGAAATGGGTCGCATTCTTCTCCAAAGACGGCTGTAAAATGTCAAGGCATGGGTCCACAGACACCCATGCTATTTTAATGCATCTCGCATTCAATCGTGAATGGCTCCCACGTCTTTTCACATTTTCTCTCTCCCGGCTCGACCCATACATTGTAAAAAGCCGATTTGGCTCATTTTTTAAAAAAGTTGTTCATCTTTTTAGCTCGCTCGCCCTCCCTTCTTTTCTTCTCCATGGTTGAAAATGGAGTTCAAACCTCCTCCCCGCTGCTGTAATGGCATTTTTGCCTTTTACCATTAAAATGATGTTCATGCAGGTAAACTTCAAGCAACAAAAACGCGTGTTTCGTGATGCATCTGTCCATCCTTGCTCGCTTTTTTGCTTGTTTTCTTCTTGCCTCTCTTCATTCACGCAGTATTTGTGCACGTTGAATGTTCATTACAGTTTGGAGCCGTGTTCATGGAGTTTTGGGACATTTTCTGTGTGAAATCTATCCTTGGGCCTCGTGATGCATCCGTCCATCCTTCCCATTGCTCACCCTCTTTGTTCCATGGCGCTTTGATAGATGTTCAACATTTTCCTTCTCTCGGTGTATCACCGTTTTAGTGTAGGCTTTCATTTTATGCATTCTCTCTCCCCGGTCCCTCGAAATTCATATTACAATAGTTAGTTTCCCTGCATTAGAGTAGATTGTGGCGGGTAGTTTAGGAGCAAGAACAGCCTTTCTCGGAGGTCTATCTCAAGTAAAGCAAGTCCCACAACTTGGAGATAGTACCCATGTTATCCAATCACACCGTGAGTTCAAGTATATGCACTTGTATAAACACAAGGGTGCTTGTGATTCGGTGATAACAGCTTCGCACGCTTCGGTGGGACCTTAGAGGTCTTCCACTTCATCTTTGCAAGTTGGTGTGTTCGTGTGAAGATTTCAGCCTTTGAGGCACTTGCAAACACATCCGCGACTCCATCCGATTAGAACCCATTTCTCGAAGTTTACAGCACCCATTTTCCATCCATTTCCATCCATATTTCTTTCCATCTCTTTCATTCTTTTCCATTCCATGAAGTCAGTGCAATCATGACTTCATTTCCATCATGGACCTCACATTTACAACAAAAGAGCAATGTTCCCACCTCCAACATGTTTTTTAAATCCTCCAAATTAGCATTTTGAACAAATTCAAAATCAGCATGCATACCCATACGAGTAGCAATGCCAAAATCATTTTGGCTATGGAGCTTTCCAAGAGCAAGAGTATGCATATAATGAAGACAATCGAGATGCAAGATGCTAGTCTCATTGGAGAAAATCCAAAAGATGGAGGTAAAGATGGTGCAGTCAGAGCAACAACTCAAATGAGAGCTTTCAAAATTGGTCAGCAGACTCCTTGTCTAGAGGCCCTTTTCCAAGACACTTCACCCTCGGGAGAAGTTTGGACTTCATGATGAAGATGCTTTGCCCCAACTTGCGCACAATGGACAAAGCAGAAATAGAGGCCTATACACTTGTTGTTGAACAACCTTGTCAATGGGTAAGTTCTACACCATCATCTAGTTTTTCTTCCCATTGCTCAAGCAGCCATCTCATTTGGAATTACAAATTCTAAACTCCCCATTTGATGTCCCAAATGTTGATCCCATGTCTCCACCTCTCGGTCTTCCATCACACCTCAATTCTTCTTTCCTTTTTCCTTCCAAACAGTCATCCCCTCCACAAGAGCTAACATAAATACCCCCTCCTCCAAAGAAACAAGAGTTTCTACCTCCACCACCACGAAAAATTGCCAAGACATTTGAGTTACACCATCCCTCCTCTTGCATTCCCAATTCCATGTGGGGAAGAAGAAATTGCAAAAATTGGCCATGAAGGACAAAGCAAGAAGAGGAGCCCAAAAGAAAAGAAATGACAGACAACTTGAGGGTTTGGGCTGCCAAATTTGGGATGACAAAGATCCCCTTGATGGTTAAACCTACAGAAGAGGCTAAGGTTGAACAAATGGTGGTTAAGACTGATTTTGTGGCAGTAGAAGAAGAGCAAAAAGAAGAAGCAGATCATTTGCTCAGAAAGTAGTGTCCATGTTGGCACTCTATTTGAAGGGAATGCTGATTCAATTCAAGTTGCACAATCAGCCATAAAGGAAGAAAGCTCAGAAGAAGATCTTACAGTCCCAACTTGTCCTCTAGAGCAGCAGATTGAAGAGTTTGACTTGACAAACTTCATGCTGGAGGAAGAGTTCAATCAAGAGTAAGATTATCTTAAAACATTGGAGGAAGGAGAAGTTGCTCCAAATCCAAAAGAAGAGGAACACATTCTAGTTTGGAGGAGAAAATTACAGATCCAAGGGGTTTGAGCACAAAGCAAAGCTGCAGGAGAACCTTCGGTTCTTCTTTCTACTTCACCTCTCTCAAGTTCTAGTACTGAAGAGGAGTTTGATTTCTCAAACTCAATGTTGGAGGGTGAAAGAAACCATGGTGGTCAAGTTACGTATCAAGAAGACACCATGGAGGAAGTGGACCATTTGCGGCAGGACAGCCATGAGGCGCTTTATCTGTCATGATTTGGAGGACTATTTTGATGGAGAAGAGCCGGTTGAGTTTCCACCATTCTCTTTTTCATCATCCACATTCCAAACACTTGAGTTTGCTGTCATGAAGGAGAACATTCATTTGCAGCAGCTGACTGCATCTTATAGCGACTCTTTGGAACCAAGATTGGAAGATTTTAATCTTTCATGTACTTCATCGGAGGAAGAGAAAGGGCACAAAGATTCTACCATTGCTTCCACACCATCCATTTAAGAAGGTCTACAAGAAGACTCCATTTTGGAGTTGAAAATCGAGCTATGGGCATATCAAATGGACCATACCTTGCCTAATCAGTATTTGGCTTTATCGAGCCAAAGGAGAAATCACAACCAGTCATGCTTGCTTCGAGCATGAGGGTGAGCTACAAAGTACCAAGGATCACCACATACCTCTTCAATCCAAATGCAGAGCAACTAAAAGGGGTATTGAATTTGCCTTCACCGATACCTTGATGATTTGGGTGGAAGACCAACTTCTTGTTGATTTTCCATCCATCCAATCAGCCATGTTCAATGTCAAATCAATTGCATGGTCGCCACTTTTGAGAAAGGGAAGCTATTTCTCACAACCAATTGCGGGGGTTTGTTTAGCTTGCCTTTGCTTCCGCTAGAGTAGAGTAGGTAGGTTTGCTTTCAAGTAAAAGAAGTGCTTGTGCACACTCGCATGTTCCATTTGGAGCATGTATGATTTTCAGTTCCGTATATAGTTTTGTGGTGCTGGTTTTGCTCTTGCATGATCCATTCCAAAGGGCATTTTGGTGAGAACGACTCCATTTCAGTGGGTTTCCAAGTGGCTCAGAGAGGAGGTTTTCAAAGTTTAGATCAGTTTGCAGTTACAACTCATGACTCCATGCCCAATGGATGCTTCAGGCAACTGGTAACTTCATCCAGCAGGCAGATGACCCCGCTGAGTCGCCAAATTGTTATCCAAAATTCACCCCCTAGGGTAATTTTGATAACATGCATCAGATTATTCAGTCCCGAGCAAGTAGATTGATTCAAGGCCCAAAATCATGTTTTTCGGGGTCCCCTCGGCCTTTTCTAACTCTCCCATCCAAGAAGAAATCCCAACAGGTTGATAAAATGGAAGAAATGCAAAAATAAGGTTGCAGCAGGATCGTGTGTTAAGGCATTTCGGTCCGAAGGGTTTGGTTCGTGCATCCGAGGTTCGTTGTACTCAAGCTTGGGGCCGAAAAATGAAGAAAATTGGCTAATTCCTAGTCCAGGCGGTGGGATAGTTGGGACAAAAGTACGCGCAGGATGCGGATCGGCCGGTTTAGCGCAAGTCAGTCCATTTCGGGCGGTTCGGGATATTTGTCCCAGGCGGTCTGGGACATCCGGGCCAAAAGTACGCAGAGGACGCGAACCAGCCGATTCGGCTGAAACAAGAGACTTTCGTCAGGACATTTGGGCCAAAAGTACGCGGAGGACGCGAAAAGCCGAAAGAGCCGAGAGCCAATGGAATCTCGCCACGTGTCTTCACCACAAAGAGGGACAAGGAAGCCCGAATCAGGTGGTTCAGAGATATTTGTCCCAGGCAGTTTGGGACAGCTGGGCCAAAGGTACGCGAGGGACGCGAAAAGCCGAAAGAGCCGCCAACGAATCAAATCTCGCCACGTGTCTTCACCTCATCGGCCGGCAGGAAAATTTTGAAAAATTTTCCAAAGGAAAAAACAAAAGGGAAATGGTTAGGAAGGGCCCGCGTCTAATGAAATCGTGCCATGTGGCACTTGAGTGGCGGAGCGCAGGGAGAAATGGGAAAATTTTCCCAAAGTGAAAAATACCAAATTTTTGAAGGACAAAGTGCGCCCCTCAGGCCCGAGCTAATAAAATAGTGCCACGTGTCCAAGTGGCAAGAAATTAAGGAAGGACCCAAAAGAAATTTTCAAAGGATGAGCTCGCGGATGAATCAGAGCCCGACACGTGTCATCCGAGTGGCGAGCGTGGGAAAAATTCAAATATTTTCCCGCCGATCTGCTTTTTACTGCTTTTGCCCTAAATCTTCAAATCGCCATATCTTTCGATCCGAGCTCGATTTTCACGTTCTTTATATCAATGGAAAGATGGTGAAATTATCTACACAATTCCAAGGTCAATCTTGCATTTTGGTTCAGTTTGGAGAGAGAAAATCAGGAAACGTCTCGGCGCGTGGTAATGGCCGAAGTGACGCTTTCAACAACCAATTTTAATGCGAAATGGGTCGCATTCTTCTCCAAAGACGGCCAAAATGTCACGGCATGGGTCTGTCAGACACCCATGCCGTTTTAATCCATCTCGCATTCAATCGTGAATGGCTCCCACGTCTTTTCACATTTTCTCTCTCCCGGGCTCGACCCATGCATTGTAAAAAGCGATTTGGCTCATTTTTTTAAAAAGTTGTTCATCTTTTCAGCTCGCCTCCCTTCTTTTTCTTCTCCATGGTTGAAAATGGAGTTCGAACCTCCTCCCCGCTCTCGTAATGGCATTTTTGCCTTTTACCATTAAAATGATGTTCTCAGGCGAAACTTCAAGCAACAAAACGTGTTTCGTGATGCATCCGTCCATCCTTGCTTGTTTTTTGCTTGTTTTCTTCTTGCCTCTCTTCATTGCAGTATTTGTGCACGTTTGAATGTTCATTACAGGTTTGGAGAGCGTGTTCATGGAGTTTTGGGACATTTTCTCGTGTGAAATCTATCCTTGGGCCTCGTGATGCATCCGTCCATCCTTCCCATTGCTCACCCCTCTTTGTTCCATGGCGCTTTGATAGATGTTCAACATTTTCCTTCTCTCGGTGTATCACCGTTTTAGTGTAGGCTTTCATTTTATGCATTCTCTCTCCACTGGTCCCTTAGAAATTCATATTACAATAGTTAGTTTCCCCTGCATTAGAGTAGATTGTGGCAGGTAGTTTAGGAGCAAGAACCAGCTTTCTCTGGAGGTCTATCTCAAGTAGCAAGTCCCACAACTTGGAGATAGTACCCATGTTATCCAATCACACCGTGAGTTCAAGTATATGCACTTGTATAAACACAAGGGTGCTGTGATTCGGTGATAACACATTGATTGCAAATTTAGAATATAGGGAGATAGAATGTGAGCATGAAAATCCAAGAAGAAAGTGAAAGATAAGTAAACACAACAAAGAACAAACCTTTCCTCCAAGTTTCTTTTGTAAACCTCATATAAGATTTTGGAAGTATTTTAACTTTTAGAATCTTTTGAAAGTTGGATTATGGGTGCTCTTAAATTAATCTCTAAATAAAGGAATAATGCTACGAGAAAATGATTAAAGCTTCCGAAAACTTCTCCAGGATTGTCCAACATTATCCAACCATTATTTTGAAGAGTATAGTCTATTTTTATATAGGTTATGTAGTGATTAAAAGTGTTTACTCAAGTTATCAATGCATATGCTAAAAATAACATTGGAGGAAGTTGAAACAATTTGAATGGATTAAATATCCATTAAGGGGAAAATTTTTAGTTGACAAAAAGTTTTCATTCGAATGTGAGCATGAAAAACTAGGTAGAAAGTGAAAGATAAGAAAACACACAACAAAAAACCTTGTCTTCAAGTTTCTCTTGCAAACCTCGGATAAGATTGTGGAAGTATTTAAACTTGTAGAATATTTTGAAAGTTGGATTGTGGATGCTCTTAAATTAATCTCTAAATAAAGGAATAGTGTTATGAGAACATGATTAAAGGGATTAAAGCTTTCAAGGACTTCTCCAGGGATTGTCCAATATTCTCCAATATTCTTTGACCATTATTGTGAAGAGTATATCTTGTTTTTTTATAGAGGCTATGTAGTGGTAAAAGTGGTTAATGAATTTATCAATGCATATGATAAAAATAACATTAGAGGAATTTGAAACAGTTTGAATGGATTAAATATCCATTGAGGGGCAATAACTTTTTAGTTGGCAGAAGTTTTTACATCCAAGAAGGTGGTTGTACGTGCAACTTTATTGCTTCCACCTTTCTAGGATTTTGGAAGTGGAGTGGGAGTGGAGTCCAAGTGGGGGTTGAATAGGAAAATAGATTTATTTTCCATTTAATAACTAATTTAATTAGCTATGAAGTGTGAGAGGATAATTAACCATTTAATTAAATAAATGTTTAATTAAACTAGCTAAAGGGTGTAAGAATTAATTTAATCAATTCCAAAGGGTTATGATATTCAAAGTATGAATTAATTAATTTAATTAATCAATTCTAAAGGGGATGTGAATAACTGAGGATAAGCTGAAAATGGCGTTGTATTTTTGGGGAGTCTACAAAGATAAATCGCAATCACTTATCGAGTATGATCTCACCACGATCATCGAGATTGGAGATAATATCGCTCTTGATAAGAAAAAACTCATAGTCTCCCTTATCAAAGAAATCACAAACATTTTTGTTGGGTCCTATCACATGAAATGACATTGTCGGTCCCAACTTCCCAATTCATCCTATCCTATTCTTCCTACCATATCATGGATCTTTTTCCTCCATCCCATTTCATCCATTTTCATCATCTCTGTTTGGGGTTTCCTTCACAAAACCATAAAAATCTAGAGAAAACATTAACACATTATAAAATACCAAAAGAATGAACATCATACATCACAATAAAGTTATTACATGCACATGGATGTTCCTTCCTTTCTTCATTTTCCTCTGCGCAAATCACCCATAATTTTCATCCCTTTGACGATCTTTTGGTTAGTATCTTTGCACTCAATGTGTGTCATTTATCTCTATTGTATTCGTTTGACATTGGTTTTTCATTATCTTGGTAAATTAAAGAATGACTGACCTCTTAGAGATCTTGTCACTATCATGCATTTAATAATCTTGTTATGAAGACCTTTGAGCATATTTGTTGACACTAGCCAATGTAATCATCACAATCACTTCCACACTCTTCCATTAAGACATCGTGGTTCTTACCCCTTATCAAAACAATCAAGAGAGATGAAATACTTTTCATAAAGCAAAAAAACTATAAAACAAAACAATATATATATATATATATAGTTTATGGAAATGCATTACGATTCCAGTCAATGGGACTTATCTTAAGCATTCCAATTTAAGTTGTTTGTTTCACCTTATACATATTAGATTAGTTTTCAATTCCTCCAAGTGATCTTCAACACATTGTCTTATTGGTAATGTAGTTTTCTTTCCCTAAGTGCTTTACACAATGTTCTTCTTGCTTCCGACTGGTATTTTCCATTGCAAAATGGTTCATGGAGGACTCAAGAAGATTTGTTTTAGATGAGTTGCAAGAAGCATCATAACAGAGTCCATACTAGATTGCAAGCAGTTAAGATATCGAGGAGACACTCGATGTAACTTTATTCAAGGATTAAAATGTGGTGGAAAATCAATTTCAAGACAATTTTCCACTCTCATTAAAATTCAATTAAGAACAACTTCCACGATGAAAATGATCATTTTATTAAAAACATGTTAATGCTAAGTCCAAACAATTCTTTATGCAAATTTAGGGGTAAGATTTCATGTTTTTAGATTACTTTGTTTCAAGATTTTAGGTTGACTCCATGCCCAATAGATGTTTAAAGGCCACTGATCTCCTATCTAGTAGGCAGGTAACCTCATTAAGTCTCCAAAATGTTGTCCAAAATAACCCCCATGGATATTTTGACAACTTACTATTTAATTATTGGACTCAGGCAAACCAAACAAGGTAAAATTTGGAAAAAATGATTAGTAAAGGGAAAAAAATTGTTCTTTGATAGATTCTAATGTTTTAGGGGTATTCCTTTCCTACTTACAAGTTGTTCGTGCCAACACTTAGTCAAATATGGGGTCAATAAGGGTAGAATCAACTAAATCCACCTTTTACGGAATAGAGGGAATAGTTTCATTATTCCATTAGTTCCCAGTAACTTTGTTAGGACCACACAACAAGTAATAATCAACCAAATCAGGCACTCAATGCTTAGTGGGAATGTTCTTGTGTTCCGCTAGTTCATTAAGTAGGCGACATATCCGATAGGGCGGTTGTGAAATAGTTAAGTCACCGAATGGGGCACTCGTGGGAATAGTGGGAATAGGTTCCACATTCATTTAGTTCTCTAATCCTCCATTAACCCTCACACATAGAGCAATGCGGTAAAAATGGCCCCAACAAGCACAAACAAAACAATTCTTTAATTCCTCTGTTCCTTCAATTGGCCGATTGTCTACCCTAATGAAAAAAGGTTTAAAGTTGTCTATCAAGGCCCATATGGAACTTTATCCCATTCCTCCCATGCTCTGGAAATCCACATGGCCATAATTTCTTCCCTGTAACTCCAATTTGACATAATCGGTCTCAAAGTGGAAAGATCTCATCAAGCACTTCACTTTTACATCAAGAAACGAATAAATTGGTGGAATTTAGGGTGTGAAAAAGGGAAAAGACAGTCCCAACAATAAAAATGCAGTTCCAGGTAGCTCAACTACTAGAATAAATGGTGAATGCAGCCCATACCTTCTCCCCCCTGTAAGTAATATGACATGGGGAATGGTTTTAACAAAGTTTGCATGCCTATTTTCAGTGATTTAATGCATGTTTTTGGTAGTTGAAATAAAAATATGAATTTCCCTCTCTTTTCCCTCTTCCCTCTCTCCCATTTTCTATATATCGACAAGTTGTGCACATTTGTGACCCTCTCGAATATAGGTCTAATATGTCAAAGTGATCACAAAAGTATTTGTGAGTTGTAGGCCTCATATTTGGGCTCTAAAAGGTGCTTTATGCCTTCTTCCACTCCATTATAATGGTTTTTGCATACTTCGTGCAAAAAAATTGGTTTTGTCATTGTTTCTCTACCCTAATTTAGTTTTATTTGCAATATTGCTTCTCTATTGCTATTATGGTGTATTAGGCATGCCTTTTTATCCTTCTTAGGTTCCAAATTTATTGTGCTTTTGTGTGAAAAGGGAAAATTGAGTGCGCTTTGGTCCACAACCGTTTTTTCCCTCTCCTCCTTCATTTTCTTCCCATTTTTCCCTCATTGAGAGTGTTTCCCCCTTTTCTTGGTGTTATCACCTTTGTTTAGCTTAGATTTCAATTTTCATGCATATCCCTCTCTCCCTAGTCCTCGTGAATGCTTAGATTAGGATTAGATAATTGTATTTCTAGCTATATGAGTAATTTAAAATTAGGAATAGGTAGAGGAACCAACCTTCTCTAGAGGTTGATCTCAGTTTGTAAAACCCACATTGTAGAGATCATCCCATGTTACCTCAAAATTCTTTATTTTTCATTATCATATCTAGGGTGCAATTTTGAGCTCCAATTATAACACTACTCAATTGCTCACATAATTGCTTACATTTTCCACAATAGTAGATCACCTCCAAGTGTCATGCCCAAAATTTTCTAGCACCTCACTCCCTATCCATATGAGACCACCAAATAGGGACCAAACTATCCACCGTTTGGTTTGAAATTGGCGAATTCATTCCCAAATTTACTCAATGAACACTTCCTCAATTTGGTATCTTTATGTGGGTTAGTACTCTCCTCATGGGTCAACCTTAATGTAAAATTATACCTACGAACCCTTTAATAAGAAATTTAAATGCACTCATTTACTCACATGGCACTTTCAATAACACCTTTTGTAAACATCATTCCCAAAACACTCCAACCACTCCTATATTCATAAAAAGTAATAACAAAATTCATAATAAACCCTTACACATGTGTGAAACACACTTAAATAGGGTATGGAGTCACACTTCCCAAGCTAGAGATCATCCAAGCCAAGTCAAGGTAAGTGCACCAAACTATTGTTGCATTATCGAGTGATCAAATTGCCAAAGCTAGTCGTCCATACATATATCACATGTTAGGTGGAGAATTAAGTTCGCTTTGAGGCCTCTTTAGAGTATTGCCAATGTAAATAGTGTATGGATCAGACTTCAACCTAAACACTAACATTTTTATAGGGTCTCATACATGTGATTAGGGTTTGAAGCTATTTTGGATTATACAAAGGGTTTCAAACATACACACCACACATGGTTTCGTACATGCACATCACATACGGTTTCACATCGAAGCATATTCCGCAGAGGTTTGCACATGTACAATAATTTATAGAGCACTATCACATAACCGTATTAAAATGCTAAATAGGTACAATCCGCCAAATCTGTTTCATATGTATATGGTGGTTCCATACCTACTAAGTTTTGCACTCCTAAATTTAGAGATGAAGTACGACAAATCATTTCCAACTCGTACAATCATACAACACCGATGTGCATCAACTTCCCGTAATTAGCTAAGTGCACCTTCTTCTCTTATGTTTTCACCTTCTAAGTAATTGTTTCTAATATTTTATCATATAATTACTAATAATGGTATCATCTCGATTTGTGCATTAATGATAAATAATTAATATGAATATATTACCCGTGCGAACCCTTAATCCAAATAATAAATAAGAATCACATCCTAATCTAACACTTAGTTGTTTATATTAGGGTTCAATTACTTTTAGGTGCTCAATAAGTTTGAATGTGAAGAATAAATGGATGCTCTTTGAATCTCTAAATGTAAATGAATTGCATTGCTTGTACATTGATAGAAAATTGAATTCAAATGTAATGTGCCCATTTCGTGTCAAAGGCCTAAGGGCCAAGTCGAGTCCAAGCCGTGGTCAAACCCAAGGAGCTGTGGACGCTGGGAGCTATGGGGAGGTGTAATGTCCCCTTTTCTACGCCAAAGGCCTAAGGGTCAAATCGAGTCCAAGCCGTGGTCATACCCAAGGGGCTGTGGATGCTGGGGCTTTTGAGAAGGGGCCACATGGTACTATTATCCATGTTTGGCATTTGGGGGTCACTTTGGACCTGGGTGACTTAAACGGGAAAAAGTAACTTTAGTGACTTTTATTTTATTGACCCCTCCATGGAAAGCAATGCGTCTAGGGTCTATTGGGGCTCTTTTGTCATGGGAAGTATATAAGGAGCGAGGAGAGTAAGGAAAGGCACTTTTGATATACATTTTATTGACCCCTTCTCATTTAGCATTTTGTTGTTGTTGCGTTTCTTATAGCTTGTGAGTCAAATCCCATAGGGACCCTAGCTTTGGTGGTGAGAGACTCGTCCCTAGCTAGTAGGGCATTCTTCGGTAGTGAGAGATCTACCCTAGTCTGTCATTTTGGAGCCACTTTCTGGGCTGTGTTACAGAGATCTTATCTGAGGTTTCAGAGGACGGATTTTGAGGGTTTTTGGGGCATTTGAGGAAGATAATCAGTGGGCTTCCAGATCAGATTCATGGTAGCCATTTGGGCAGGGCGTGGCAGCTCGTTGAAGGTGCCTCCATCATTTTCTGACCCCTTTCCAAGTGTGGTGACTTGCAGCCTTTATTTGGGGGTTTTCTAGTTGGTTGTTTCAGATCTGAAGGTGGAAACGTTATTGCCTGTATCTATTAATGTTATTTCCAAAGACCCTTATTTTTGCTCTTGTATTTAGAGGATCACAAACCTCTGAAGTTTTCTAGCCGCCTAGGCACACTGTACTTTTCTCTCGTAGCAATATATTATTCCAAAAATGTTTTCATAGTGTTTATTATTACCGCATTGCAAGCTTCCTCAAAATTTCATGCACCGTGGGCAAATGTTTTGTGTGAAATCAATTTAATACCATTTGTTGTCCTAAATTTGGACATTTTCAAGAAAAATCGATTTTACTTTGCTACAATTTTTCATATATTTGTACAATTTAAGTGGTATCCCATAAGGTATATTTCAGTGGTATCAAAGTTGTTGTTCCTCCAGCCTGTGTGGGTTAAATATGGTAGTTTGGAAAGATCTCAAAGGGGGTTTTATGAAGGAAATGTTCACCAACATGGTGAAACAATAGGAAGCCACTAACCTTTATTTGAGTCAGCTCACTCAAAATTTGAATCAAAGCAAATCTAGGGACAATAAGGAACATGGTGAGAATAGTGATAAAGGGCGGCCAATAGAGGTGATTGATGAGGATTCTTGTTGGAGGAAGTACCAATCTTTGAGTAGGGGTTTCAGAGATAATATGCCATTTCCATATTATTGCATGATGAAGATTGGTAGCGAGCCCAAACGAGGTCATCATATACCAATACCTGAATTACAAAGGAACTCATTGGTAGAAGAAGCCTCTAGACAAAAGGGTATGATTTCCATTGAGCAAAATAATTGCATTAGTGAAAATTTTCTTGTTAGAGAAATTATTCTAGCTCAGGAGAAGAAACTTGTTTGTGCAAGCAAGGAGGATGTAATGGAAAATCTTAAAAAGTGTGAGGAAGGGAATAGCAGAGCTAGAGCTTCTAGGTTGATAGCGACTCAAGCAAGACAACACATACAAGAGTTCAAGGAAACAATGAGGGAAATTGAGGCAAGAAAGACTACACCCCCGAAAGAAGACTCTATGGAGCAGCTAGCACACGAGGAGGAGCCTCACATGGACACTAGTGTAAAATTGCAGCCTGCTGTAATTTCCAAACCAACAACTTTTGATCATATTTCATATACTTTCAACGGCACTTGTTGTCCTCTCAAAATTTCCCCTCTTTTGAAAGTCAAAATATTGAAAATTTTGGGTTGACACCCTTTAGTGATGTTCTAGTGAAGTGAAAAGTTGAGGAGATAGTAAAATTCATGTTTTTTGGAGTCATTTTGATGATTTGTGGGTCTGTTGGACATTTTTTTCCCACATGTCCCAAGTTCTGCCGGGCCTTCTGTTCCCCGATCGGCCGCATTCCCCGAAAATATTTTAACTTTCAGGGCTTCTATTAGACATTTTTGTCCCTCATGTCCCAAGTTCGTCCGGCTTTTTGTTCCCGATTGCCTGCGTCGATCGGATCGGGTCCTTCACGTACTTTTGTCCCATCTGTCCCAAAAGCGTATGTGCCTTATGTCCCCGATTTCCCCACATCGCGTGCATCAGTCAAATCACAACCCTCACATTTCCAAGTTTTTGGACCACCTGTGCTCATTTGGCCGGCTTGTCCCGCATCGCCTGCATCGTAGAATCACGTCTTCACGTCCCTCATGTCCCAAATGTACCAAAGACCATCCGGGCCAGTTTTTTCCGCTCTTCCCGATTCTTATCTTTTTTAGTCGGTGCAATATGAATTTAATGCACATTTAATGACCTTCTCTCTCCTAAATGGCTATTTAATGGGACTATCCTCTATGCATTTGACACACTGCTCACTTGCCATCATTTGCTCGAATCCCTATAATTAAGATCATTTGCTCGTGCTCCTGTTCCCTTTGCATTTTCATCATGGATTCGATCCTCAAGGTTGTTTCTTTGTACCCTACAAACATGAAGATTAAATTCCAAGGTCAAGAATAAGTTTCACCTCTCGAGTCCTCTGTTCTCGATATCAAGGATAGTGAGGTTCGGCACCTGGATTTTGGGGATTTTTGGAATGCAGTTGCTAGCCATAATCCTTCCCCCATGGCACAACTAATCAATGACAGAACTTGCGTATGCGGTAGGCTTCCCTATCTCTGCCTAATGTGCTTGACACCGTGCTCGCTGCGAGGCTCATTTTAACTTGGACACCAAAGAATTGTCTAATGTGCATGGGGAGCTGATTGCCAAACTAGATGTTTATTACGTTTTCTCGTTGCTCTATGTATTCCGTGTTGAAGACTCCATCGTTATCACTCGATTCAAGCTCGGACTCTATTCGAGCAAGAAAGTGATAAATATAAGGCAAGGATAGCAAATTTTATGGTTGAAGAACCCTAAGAAAGGAGTGTCCCGACTTTCCAAGGCATTATTTAAGGCTGATTTCAATGAAGAGTTGTCTGATTTCATCATTTTGATAGCTCGTGTCATGGGATTGCCCTCTACCAATGAATTTCACTGGATGTTCCCTCTCATCAACATTGTCTCATGAAGGTAGTTAGAGCATAAAGTGGGTAGAAATCATTTGTATAAATTTGATCAAGCAATTGTCAATGTAAAGCATTAATAAGTTCTATATGACTTCTTATCTCATGTATTCCCTAACAACATCCCTAAGAAGGGTTTGGTTTCACATATATGGAGGGCCGGAAGGATGAACCCATTTATGCATACTTCCTCAATTCACCCTTGAACTAGCAACCACAACTTCAGAGGGTTAATGATGCCTTTACCATGCATATTGTGAGGCTCTTAGAAGGTGATACTACCAAGAGATTTTCTCGATGAAGCCATGGACTCGATAGCTAAGTATGGAGCTTTTTCATTCAATTCGTGAGGTTTTCATATACCAAGGTTGGTGGTTATGAAAACACACCTCTCAAGCTCCCCATGTTTTATAGCGACAAGATGGCTTTAATTGAAGTGTGCAGGAAATTGGATAAATTACATAGAACCTACAAGGACAAGAAAATCTCTCGCCTACATTTCTCTATTTCCTTGGGTAACTATACATGCAAAACAACCTTGGATGCTCAAAATATAAAAATGGCCCTTGCTCCCATCACTATCCACTTTTTCAGGCCTAGGACCTATTTTGATTTGAAGAAGTTCATTAAGCAAAACCTTAGAATAAATTATCATCACAGGTCAGATGCTGAGGACTACTAGGCCGATTGTGCAGATGATTTTGAAGTAAAGCGGAGGCACTATGGCAGATTATCTCTACAGCTGACAAAGGAGCTCAATCTTTACCAAATTCTTGAAGGGTTCCAAGATGATAATGAAGACTTGTTGTCTTATGAATATGAGACATTAATCAAGCATACTCCTTTGGAAGATCTGGATTAGTACAAGAAGGAGAAGGATGACTTGGTTGAGATTTTGGCCCCTTGTCCTTGTAAGAACCAAGGTTTGGTTTGACAGAAGGGTTTGAGAGCTTAGGAAGAATCAAAGTGGATCTTCTTCTAGAGATACTTCAACACCTAGGAAGGAGTCACATACACCCAACATAGAGGTACCTGCACAAACCCCTCCTCCTTCCTCAAATAAATAACCTGAATCATCTAACCCCTCTTCTTCTACTCAAGTATACCAAAAGAAGATAAAAGAGGTTGAACAAGAGCCAATTGAGGAAGAGCCCCTTTCAGGGCATTCAATTCTACCTTCAAGGCCAAAGAACGTTATTATTCTCAAGAAAGTGATGATGGTGAAGTACTGACCACTGCAGAACTTCGAGGTTACCATAGAAAAAGAGAAAGAAGTGCCTAGCATTGAAACCCCAAGTACCACTGATTCCTCTGCTCAAGAAGATCCAGATGCCTCACTCACATCTCTACTGGAAGCAACAATGGTGAATACTTTAACTGCCATGAGCTCACTTGTTCTTATACCTCTTGTCCCTTCTTCTTCTTCCTCTACTTTTGCATGGGCAACAACTCAGTTCTGCAGAAGAGAAACCTTCTTCCCGCTTGGCATGACCAAAATTTGATGTTGTGGCAGCCTTGTTAGGCACTACTCCTCCTCCTCCAATAAAGAGAGCTAAAACAACTTCAAGAATAGTGACAGATGCTCAAGGCCAACAATTTTTAGAGGTTGCAAAGCCTAGAGCTGATAAGGCAGAGCAATATTTATTAGCCTCGACCTATAGCTTTCAGGATTCCAATGGGAGAATCTACTCCTGAGAGTGAGGTGCATAACCTCTAGGAAATAATAACCAAGGTTATTGAGAGAGTGGAGAAGGGTAAACAGACTATAGAATAGTTGGAAGAACAAAATCAAGTTCTTTCTAGCTTCATCAAGTCATTATTGACTAAAGATAAGTTTTGAATCCTGCTCCACTAGCTACCCCTTCCACCCCCTATGATTCTCAATGATAAAGTTCGAGCATCAAAGATATACACGATATTCCACTTATGGAAGGGATATGGAAGCCATGGTAGTTGACATGATCATCAGGGGTTGAATTTTATTGTAGAGGCCTTCAATCTCAATGAGAAGGTGGCCACCTAAAATAAAAACTCTCCTCATCTATTGGAACTATGGACAAAGAACTGAAACTTTGGAGTAGTTGCATCATAGATCTTTGCCTAATGGAACAGTGATGAAAATATATTGATGGCCAATAAAGTTTTTGATGATGTCAAGGTCATGGGTTTTCAAAGTTGAATGGAAAATAAAATTTCGGAAGAAGCCTTGGGAGAATTGAGAAATAGTTGGCGTAAGGGAGAATCTTTCAATACTTGTGTTGTATCCGCCTTCAAGGATATTCACCGTCATCTTCATGATGAAACTTCAGTGTTCCTTTCTCTCTTGAAGAGATTAAAACTTAGTTCAAGGCATTTGTTAAAGAAAACCTGCTCAAGGAGGAATTAATTACCAAAGAGAAAATAAAGGAGATTTGTTCACTTCAATCTGCTATCGAAGAGGCTAATAAAGAATACCTTGAACATACCTAGTTAGATAAGGACATGGATAAATGTCTAGGCACTTGGTCTCAAGCCACTGCCAACACATCAATCCCACGAGGCAGGGAGATAGCTGAAGCATTGAAAAGATTTAGGCAACGGATTCTCAAGTTGGTGGGCCCTCCTCAGCAATAAGCGGATGTTTTCTCTTCTAGCTTCTCCTCTCCTCCTTTTTTTGAAATCGAGCTCATTGTAAACTAATTAAGGATCTTGTGTCGAGCACTTCCTTAATTAACATTTTAGTTAAAAGAAATGGTTACCAAGTGTAACCAATTTGTAAGCTATATAATGAGCTCTCTACGCCATTTTCAGGGGCTAGAACTCTATTTATTTTGAAAGTGTAAAGGAGTAAAAAAGCTATCAATACAAGAAGATCTCTCTTACTGTTTCCATCTACTCTTGTTCTTTCATTGCTATCTGATTAAAAGTTATTGAATCATTAGTCTGTTTTACTTCAAGAAGCTTTGTATTCTTGTGGATGTCATCTCTGGAACTTTGGGTCTATGAAATAACATCTTATGGTTTTTAATGCAAATGATTCTGTTCTATATGATTCCATTCTGGCGTGTGTAAGGAATTATTTTGTTATCTATATTTCCTGAGAGTTCTTTTCTGCATCATCCCATTTCTTAACTATTCTATCCTTTTGTATTGATGACCTATTATATCAAACACTTTCATGATATCGAGTTCCTCATCAAGCTAAACATTGTACATTTGTAAATAAGTTTTTACCTTTAAATAAGGGAACCTCTCCCATTAAAGAGGAGGGACTTTTGGTACCTGACATTGCTGCTTTCAATAAAGTCCTTATGTGATCACCAACTATTTTTGCGACTCTACTGGGATTCGCTTTTAACGGATTCTAGTTTATGAACATTTTCTTTATCATCCTTTGATCGCGACTCTATGATTTACTTATGGCAGGAGAGCCCTTGGTATTGAAGATTCTCGCTTTTAGCTCTTGGAGCAAGCTATGTTTCCCTCTTCCTTCAACAGAAGAAATAGAAGAGCTCATTCCACAAACACACCCCCGTTGAAGATAGAACTCTTAGAAGTAGTATTCCTCGAGAGCAACTCAACCCTAATCTTTGTGCTTTAATTCTTGTTGGTGTTTCAGCCCCTTGAGCGCCTTACCAAGGATGGCAGCTTACATTACCTTGGGGCCATCGTGTTGGGCTTCTTGCCATTCCTCATCCTTTGCGCATGAGTTACCCAGTGGGTAACGAAATAACTTCCCAAGTTCGTAGGTGATGACAAGGTACACCTTGATGAACATATTGCAGCCTTCATAGTTGCATGTGGAGTCCTCAGAGTTGAACATGAAGATGTCTCGGTGAGGCTTTTTGTAGAAAATTTGCAAGATAATGCAGTAGATTGGTTCTATCATCTTCCTGTTGGGGCCATTACCAGTTGGACCACGACGAGGACAAGATTTGAGAACCATTTCAAACCTGCAAAGGATGTGCATGTTTTACTAGCCTGCATTTCTCAAATAAAGAAAGAATCACACAAGCCTATGAGGGAATTTGTGGCCAGGTTCAACAAGTTGATTAACAAGATCCCACCAGATACTCATCTTGTAGATAAAATTCAAAAATGTTTCTTCCTGAATGCTCAATTGCACGAAGTAGCTATGCATTGAGAAGAACTAACAACATTGGTGAGGATCAAAGATTAGTTGTTAGTGTCGAAGATGACTTGATCATGTCTGGTAAGTTGAAAAAAGATCCTTCTAAATCTAGAGATTCTTCTTCTTCTTCGCTCCCTAGAGCTAATACAGATCCATTAGTGCAAAATCTTGCTAATGACCTCATTGCCATCAAGAAACAATTGGCTCACCACGCTCCTTATGCAGATGTTCCAAGGAGGAATTTTTAGCCTAGAAATCATTTCCGTCCTCCTGACCAGTGCGATTAAGGGGCCACCCATTAAGGTCCCCTCGCAATGCAACTTGTGAGGTTGAAGAACCTGAAGATGAAGAGATTATATGAAGATTGTGAAGAACCTTAAGAAGAGGTCGATTTAAGAATCGGAGGAACTTGAGGGATCTCAAGTCAATTTCTTCACCACTGAAGGTGTTGATGAAGAGGATGATTATGATGAAGTAGTAGCAGATATGAATAGCAAATCATACGTTGTCATGACTCAGGAACATACAAATAAGAAGGAGAAAGTGATACAGCCCGCTAAGAGGTCCAAGGAACATCCCACGACTATCCCCGTTGTTGCAAAAAGAGGATCTCCTATTCCCACTGCATCCACACAGAAGGTGAGTTCTGCTAATTCTTCTTTTCCTAATTCTACTGCTAAAGTTTCTTCTTCTCCAACTCCTAAACTTGATAAGCCTAAGATTCCTAGTGATGATAGCCCATCCACCTCTGGATCTTTTGATATCATTAATCACCTTAAGAAAATAAAGGTTCAAATTTCAAAGGCTGAGTATTATCAAACCCACCCTAAAGCCTTTGCCAAAATGGTCCACTTTGTCAATTCCCATTCCAAAACTACCTCTAAAGGCCTTTTACCTACTCCATCCTCTGCACCCCAACCCAACCTTGTAGCTGCAGTCACCTCACCTAATGAGAAAATCATACTGTTTTATGTGACTCTTCTTATAGCAGGCCATAAGCTTAGCAATTGCGTCATAGATTCAGGAGCATCAGATAATGTAATGCCATTCAAAGTGGCTCATGCTTTGGGTCTTACTCTTACACGCACTTATGGGTCCTGCTATTATATGGAGAGTAAGGAGGTGCCTTTGGTTGAAGGATTAAATATGCACAAGTAGCTTTTGCTACTTTACTAGAGAAGAAGGTTTTGGCTACTATTCTGGTAGCTGATATCCCTCCTTCATATGGTATACTGTTAAGTAGAAATTTTTGTAAGGATGTGGGAGGAGAGATTCAAATGGATTGGTCACATGCCCTTATACCACTAATAAAATATGAAGAAGTTGTTGTCTGAGAAGCAATCTGAGTATATTGTGCAAAAATGGATGATCCCAAAGCACAAATACTCTATGAGGATATTGGACATGGTAACTATATGATTATGTCTTTGGAGGAAACTAAACTTCCCAAAGAAGTACTTCATGATCCTAATGGTGTTTGGAATCTAGAATTTGATGGAAGCTGCTCCTCAACTAGTTCTGGAGCAGGTGTGGTGTTGATATCTCCTGAGGGAAAAGTCCATCCTTTGTCATTCAAGCTACAGTTTGAAAATACCAATAATACGGCAGAGTATGAAGCCCTCATCCTTGGACTTAATGTGGCAAAAGAAAAAGGTGTGAAGAATCTTCTGGCTCATGGAGATGCAGAACTAGTTGTTAAACAAGTCAGAGACCTTTTCCAAGTAAAGAATAGAAGGTTGAAGCATTATAGGAATCAAGTTTGGGATTCTATTGAATTTCTTGACGCCTTCTCCATTGAAGCTGTCTTGAGAGAAAAGAACACTAGGGTTGATTCACTAGCTGTCTCAGGATCATTGTTAATACCTCACCATGATTTCTCTTAGGACAAATTCACCATTGAAATAGTCCATAGGCCAAGTGTGCCTGATAATACAAGTACCTAGAAAATTTATTTCTTGGAGCTCAGGGATAACTTTGAACAATTATACTTTGAAGCAAGTAACAATTTGCCTCGTGAGAATGTATCTTCCCATGAGGAGGGTGTCAAAGAGGAGACAGACTAAGATGGGTGCATCAAACTCAAAGGTAACAAGATTCCTAAAGGGCTGGTGAGTTTGGAGGAATTGTTTGATAAGCATGATAGGTATGTTAAGTCCAAAGCTTCTATAGGAGTGTAGCAATCACGAGTATAAAAATATTAACATTGGGAGCTTTGCTGACCCCAAAATGGTGAACGTTGGAAAATGTTGTATACAAGAAGAAAAGAAGAAAGTGGTGAACCTCTTACAAAAGTATAGGGATGTTCTTGCATATTTATGTGAGGATCTAAAAGCTTTCCAACCAAAGGAAATGTAACATTTCATTCCTCTCAAACCTAGGATTAAACCTTTCAAGAAAAAGAAAAGATAGTACAATCCAAAGATTGCTAACACCATTTTTCAGGAAATACAAAAATTATTGAAATCTAAGATTATCTTCCCCATCCACCATTTGACATGGATTGCCAACATTGTGCCTATCAGGAAGAAAAATGGTGAGATTCATATCTGTGTTGACTTCAAGAATCTGAATCAGGCCTCTTTAAAGGACAACTATCCTCTACCCATGATGGATCAAGTTTTGCAAGCTCTACAGAGGGTCTAAAATGTTGTCCATGCTTGATAGATTCTCAGGGTATAATCAAGTGGAGGTTAATACCGCAGATCAACACAAGATGACCTTCACCACCCCTAGGGTACTTTTTCCTACAAGAGGATGCCTTTTGGACTCATTAATGCTGGTGCCACTTTTCAAAGGGCTATGGACTTGGCTTTTGGAAGTTTGAAAGGAAAATGTATTGTTGTGTATCTAGATGACCTGACTGTGTTTTCCAAAACTAGAGCAGATCATTTTCAACATCTGAAATAGTTCTCTTGAAATACAGAGAACATGGGGTTTCTTTGAATCCCAAGAAATCTATCTTTTGTGTCACGGAGGGAAAATTGTTGGGGCATGTTGTCTCTAAAGATGGAATCAAAATTGATCCTGAACGAGTTCAAGCTATTCAGCAGATTCCTCTTCCCACAAGTAAGAAGGGAGTGCATTCTTTCTTCAGTAAGATCAACTTCCCGAGAAGATTCATTCCTATTTTATAGAGCTAACTTTGAATATCTCTCAAATGATGAAAGGAAAACAAACGTTTGGCTGGTCCTCCTCGAAGGGAAAGAAGCTTTTGAAGGTATAAAAAAGCTATTGCCGGACTCCTATCTTAGCATGTCCAGATTTTAGTAAAGATTTTATTATTTATTGCTATGCCACAGAAAGCACCCTGGTCGTTGTATTAACCCAGAAATATTCTGATGATCATGAGCTCCCAATTGCATTCATGAGCTACATTATGAAAAATCACGAGTTGAAATACACCATGATGGAGAAGCATGCTTTCGCAGTGGTTAAAATTGTCAAACAATTTCAATTTTATATTCTTAACTCTCACTCTGGTGCTTGTGCCTAATACAACCATCAAGTCTATTCTTACGCAGCAAGAATTTGGAACTAAGAGAGGAAACTGGGTAGCAAAGGTTCAAGAATATGATATTGACATCAGACCAACCAAACTAGTTCGGGTAAAGGCTTGTGTGAACTCATTACTGAAGGAGCTGGCCATGAATTACCTAAGAAAAAGTTCATGTTCCTATTGTTCTATTTCTCAACTCAACAAATGAATGGTATGCTGATATCGCTCATTTTCTCACCTATGGGGAGTGTCCCTCTAACTTGACTACCAAGGAGAAGAGAGCTATCAAGCTAAGATCAGCCCAATACGTGTTGTGGGAGAATGCTTTGTTCAAACATGGAATGGATGGAAGATTTCTAAAATGCGTTGACAAGTAACAATAGAAGAAGCTTTTCTCACTTTCCATGATCAAGCATGTGGAGGTCATTACTCGTCTGTTGTTATTGCCCACAAGATTCTTCGTATGCTTTGATACTATTGGCCTACCTTGTTTAAAGATGCATCAAAATGGGTTGATAAATGTGAAGCTTGTCAGACTTTTGTGGGAAGACCCAAATTGGTCATTTCTTGCCGCTTAAATCAATTGTGATTGAAGAACCCTTTCAACAGTGGGGTTTAGATTTCATTGGAACACTCAACCCATCTTCAAGTGCAAGACATACTCATGTGTTGATTACCACAGATTACTTCACTAAGTGGGTAGAAGCCATTCCAATAAAGAGTACTACTTCTGAAGTAGTATGTAATTTTATCAAAGAAAACATCTTGATAAGGTTTGGAGTGCCAAACAAGATTGTGATTGATAATGCTTCAAATTTTTCTTCTGTTGAGATGATGGATTTCTATTATGGATATGGCATTTCCCTTGCTCACTCTTCAGATTATTATCCTCAAGGGAATGGACAGGCATAATCAACAAACAAGAATCTGGTGGTTATAGTAAGGAAAATGGTTAATGAATCTCGAGGAACCGCACAAGAAACTCTATGATGCTCTTTAAGCGAGATAGGATTACACCTAAAAGAGCTATTGGGATGTCCCCTTTTCAAGTGGTGTATGGTGCGGAAGCTCAATTACCAGGAATAATGGAGCTACCAACGTTGTACTTAATGAAGGCCATCGAAGACACTAGCTTCAATGATTCTTTAGATAAAAGGATCATGTACCTTCATAAGTTGGATGAAGATAGGCCGCAGAGTTGTTGATAGAATATCCGCCCACTGCCAGAAGGTGAAATCTCTATTTGACAAGAAGGTCGATCTAGAGATTTCAAAGTTGGAGACATTGTTTTTCTCAGGATAAAGACATGAGCCTCGAGGAAGCCATGGTAAGTTTGATTCTCTTTGGCTCACCCTTTCAAAATTAGGCTCTTTGCTTGGTGAGAACTCTTTCTATCTTGAATACATGGATGGTTCCTCTCTCCCACTTCCTTATAGTGGGAAATACCTGAAATTGTTCAAGTCCTAGGTGAATAGGAGGTCTCTTTGTATATTATGTATAGGGTGTGTTGGCTTTTCTCTTACCTTTGTTGTGTTTCTTTTCCTCGTTTGTGTGTTGTCTTATGTATTGGTTTGCTTTTGGACTTTGTGGCTCAATGGATAGGGCATTGTTTTTCTTCTCCTTGGTTTTCTAGAGTTCTTACCTTGTCTCATTCTTTTGATCTAGCCAAGTCATCCCCAAAAAGAGCCAGCTATTATCCTCTCAAAATTTCCGATCTTTTGAAAGTCAAAAAATTGAAAATTTTGGGTTGACACCCTTTAGTGATGTTCTAGTGAAGTGAAAAGTTGAGGAGACAGAAAAATTCACATTTTTTGGAGTCATTTTGATGATTTGCGGGTTTTTCATACATTTTTGTCCTGCATGTCCCAAGTTATGTTGGGCCTTCTATTCCCCAATCAACCGCATTCCTCGAAAATCTTTTAACTTTTGGTTTTGTTAGACATTTTTGTCCCACATGTCCCAAGTTTGTCTAAGCTTTGTGTTCTCCAATTGCCCACGTCAGCTGAATCAGGTCCTTCACGTAGTTTTGTCCCATTTGTCAAAAAAGCGTTTGTGCCTTATGTCCCCAATTTCCCCACATCGTGTGCATCGATCGAATCACGTCTTCGTGTCCCTCATGTCCCAAATGTACCAAAGACCATCTGGGCCAGTTTTTTTCGTTCTTCCCGATTCTTATCTTTTTGAGTCGATGCAATATGAATTTAATGCACATTCAATGACATTCTCTCTCCTAAATGGCTATTTAATGGGACTATCCTCTATGAATTTGACACACTACTCACTTGACATCATTTGCTCAAATCCCTGCAGTTAAGATCATTTGCTCGTGCTCCCATTCCCTTTGCATTTTTCATTGCGAATTCGATCCTTGAAGGCTATTTCTTTGTACACTATAAACATGAAGATTAAATTCCAAGGTCAAGAACAAGTTTCACCTCTCGAGTCCTCTGTTCCCGATATCGGGGATAGTGAGGTTCAAACACTGGATTTTGGGGATTTTAGAATGCAGATTGACTAGCCCTAATCCTTCCCCCATGGTACAAATGATCAATGACAGCGGACTTGCATATACGACAAGCTTCCCTATCTCTGTGTAATGTGCCGACACCGTGCTCACCTGCGGGGCTCATTTTAACTCGGACACCAAAGAATTGTCTAATGTGCATGGGGAGCTGATTGCCAAACTAGATGTTGCTGCCATTTTTACTGCTTTCTACGGATTCCAAAAGTTGAAGACTCCATCGTTATCACTCAGGCTCAAGCTCAGACTCTATTCGAGCAGACAATGATAAATATAAGGCAAGGATAACAAAATCATGGTTGAAGAACCCTAAGAAAGGAGCATCCCGACTTTCTAAGGCATTATTTAGGGCTGATTTCAATGAAGAGCTGTTTGATTTCATCATTTTGCTAGCTCGTGTCATGGGATTGCCCTCTACCAATGAATTTCACTTCTGGATGTGCCCTCTCATCAACATTATCTGCTAAGGTAGTCAGAGCATAAATTGGGTAGAAATCATTTGTATAAATTTGACCGAGTAATTGTCTAATGTACAATAGACTAAGAAGTTCTATATGACTTCTTATCTCATGTATTCCCTAGCAGCATCCCGACAGTGGTTTGGATTCACATACATGGAGGGCTAGAAGGATGAACCCATTTATGCATACTTCCCTCAATTCACCCTTGAAACTAGCAATCACAACTTCAGGAGGGTTAATGATGCCTTTACCATGTATATTGTGAGGTTCTTAGAAGGTGATACTACTAGGAGATTTTATGATGAGGCCATGGACCTGATAGCTAAGTATGGAGCTTTCTTCATTCATTTCAGGAGGTTTTCATATACCAGGTTGGCTGGTTATGAAAACACACCTCTCAAGCTCCCCATGTTTTGTAGTGACAAGATGGCTTTAATTGAAGTGTGCAAGAAATTGGATAAATTGCATAGAACCTGCAGGGACAAGAAAATCTCTGGTTTGCATTTCCCTATTTCCTTGGGTAACTATACATGCAAAACAACTTTGGATGCTCAAAATATAGAAAGGGCCCTTGCTCCCATCACTGTCCACTTTTTCAGGCCTAGGACCTATTTTGATTTGAAGAAGTTCATTGAGAAAACCTTAAAAATAAATTATCATCACAAGTTAGACGCTGAGGACTACTGGGCCGATTGTGTAGATGATTTTGAAGTAAGGCGGAGGCACTCTGTGCAGAGATATCTCTACAAATGATAAAAGAGCTTAATCTTTACCAAATTCTCAAGGGGTTCCAAGATGATAATGAAGACTTGTTGTCTTATGAATATGAGACATTAATCAAGCATACTCCTTTGGAAGATCTGGATTGGTACAAGAAGGAGAAGGATGACTTGGTTGAAATTTTGGCCCCTTGTCCTTGTAAGAACCAAGGTTTGATTTGTGAAGGGGTTTGAGAGCTTAGGAAGAATCAAAGAGGATCTTCTTCCGTGAGATACTTCAACACCTGGAAGGAGTCACATACACCCAACATGGAGGTACCTACACAAACCCCTCCTCCTTCCTCAAATAAAGAACTTGAATCATCTACCCCCTCTTCTTCTACTCAAGTATACCAAAAGAAGATAAAAGAGGTTAAACAAGAGCCAATTGAGGAAGAACCCCTTTTAGGGCATTCAGAACTACCTTCAGGGCCAGAGAATGTTATTGTTCTCAGTGAAAGTGATGATGGTGAAGTACTGCACTCGCAAGAACTTCAAAAGTTACCATAGAAAAGAGAAAGAAGTGCCTAGCACTCAAAACCACAAGTACCACTAATTCCTCTGCTCAAGAAGCTCCGATTCCTCACTCACATCTCTACCGGAAGCAACAAGTGGTGAATAATTTAACCGCCATGAGCTCACTTGCTCTTGGACCTCTTGTCCCTTCTTCTTCTTCCTCTACTTTTGCATGGGTGCAACCTCTTGATGGCGAGAAGAGGAAACCTTCTTCCCGCTTGGCATGACCAAAATTTGATGTCAGGTAGCCTTGTTAGGCACTACTCCTCCTCCTCCAGCAAAGAGAGATAAAACAACTTCAAGAATAGTGATAGATGCTCAAGGCCAACAATTTTTAGAGGTTGCAAAGCCTAGAGTTGATAAGGCAGAGCAAGATTTATTAGCCTCTGACCTAGAGCTTTCTAGGATTCCAATGGGAGAATCTACTCCTGAGAGTGAGGTGCATAACCTCCAGGAAATAATAACCAAGGTTATTGAGAGAGTGGAGAAGGGTAAACAGACTATAGAACAGTTGGAAGAACAAAATCAAGTTCTTTCTAGCTTCATCAAGTCATTATTGACTAAAGATAAGGTTTTGGATCCTGCTCCACTAGCTACCCTTCCACCCCCTATGATTCTCAATCGGGATAAAGTTCAGAGTATCAAAGATATACACAGATATTCCACTTATGGAAGGGATATGGAAGCCATGGTAGTTGACATGATCATTACAGGGGTTGAATTTTATTGTAGAGGCCTTCAATCTCAATGAGAAGGTGGCCGACTAAAATAAAAACTCTCCTCATCTATTGGAACTATGGACAAAGAACTGAAACTTTGGAGTAGTTGCATCATAGATCTTTGCCTAATAGAATAGGTTGATGAAAAGATATTGATGGCCAATAAAGTTTTTGATGATGTCAAGGACAACTTGTCAAGGTCATGGGTTTTCAGTGTTGAATGGAAAATAAAAGTTCGGAAGAAGCCTTGGGAGAATTGAGAAATAGTTGATAGAAGGGAGAATCTTTCAAGACTTGTGTTGTAGATCTCGCTTCAAGGATATTCATTGTCATCTTCATGATGAAACTTCAGTGTTCCTTTCTCTCTTCAAGAGATTAAAACTCGATTCGGGCATTTGTTAAAGAAAACCTCATTCAAGGAGGAATTAATTACCAAAGAGAAAATAAAGGAGATTTGCTCACTTCAATCTACTATCAAGAGGCTAATAAAGAATACCTTGAACATACTGAGTTCGATAAGGACATGGAGAAATGTCTAGGCACTTGGTCTCAAGCCCCTGCCAACACATCAATCCCACGAGGCAGGGAGATAGCTGAAGCATTGAAAAGATTCAGTCAACGGATTCTCAAGTCGGTGGGCCTCCTCAACAATAAGTGAATGTTTTCTCTTTAAGCTTCTCCTCACCTCCTTCTTTTTCTCGAAATCAAGCTCATTGTAAACTAATTAAGGATCTTGTGTCGAGCACTTCCTTAATTAACATTTTAGTTAAAAGAAATGCGCTTACCAAGTGTAACCAATTTGTAAGCTATATAATGATCTCTCTATGCCATTTTTCAGTAATGGAACTCGTTTATTTTGAAAGTGTAAAGGAGTAAAAAAGCTATCAATACAAGAAGATCTCTCTTATCAAGTTTCCATCTGCTCTTGTTCTTTCATTGCTATCTGTTAAAAGTTATTGAATCATTAGTCTGTTTTACTTCAAGAAGCTTTGTATTCTTGTGGATGTCATCTCTGGAACTTTGGGTCTGTGAAATAACATCTTATGGTTTTTAATGCAAATGATTTTGTTCTATATGATTCCATTCTGGCATGCGTAAGGAATTATTTTGTTATCTATATTTCCTGAGAGTGCTTTTCTGCATCATCCCATTCCTTAATTCTTCTATCCTTTTGTATTGATGATCTATTATATCAAACACTTTCATGATATCAGAGTTCCTCATTAAAGCTAAACTGTTGTACATTTGTAAATAAGTTTTTGCCTTTAAATAAGGGAACCTCTCCCATTAAAGAGGAGGGACTTTCAATCCCTTGGCTATTGCTTTCAATAAGTCCTTATTTGACCACCAACAACACTTAGGCAATAATGTTGGGGGCAACTCAACATATGTCTATCTTGAACACACAGAGGACATTGATGGCATTGAAAGGTATGAACAAACATGGCTGGTTGGTTGCAAAACTGAAAAAGATATTTCAATCCAAAAGGTACCTATCAATCCTCCAAAGAATAATTCATTATCATATGGGATGGATTTACCAAGTAGTAATGAGCATAAAATTATGAAAGGTGTTGATTCTTGTTCCACTTATTCTCCATCTAAAATCATGAATCACAATAGGGATGGTGTTGTTTTGGAGGTTTCTAAAGCAATAGAAGGTGAACCTTGTGATAATCTTCTTTATGAGGAGATACAAGAGAAGCAAAGATGGCAGACCTTATATGATACAAGGGCTCAGGGGCATTATAAGCTATGGGATCCTAGGTAATATGTGGCAGTTATCCAAAACTATCAATTCGATTTAGAAAACTTTGTGACGGATATCATAAGCCAAAGAAGGAATTCAAATGTGTCTTTTGGGATTACAAGTGTTGGCAAGCATGATTTCTTCATTGGAGACTCTGGTGTAAGAAGGGAGAGTACCTCTCAAGGTACTAACATTGGTTTTATGATTGCTAAAAAGGGTAAGAGAATATTTTTTAATCATCTTCAGCTTGTTGGGTGTGTATAACAACAGTCATAAGGAGAAGATAAAATAACAATATGGGACAACAGGGTCAAAGAGGTGAGAGTGGACATTCAAGGCAACGGCCTCCCCATCCTTTTGCCAGCCCTTTGGGGCTTCACAAACCTTCTTTCTTGAAGGATCCGAAAGTTTCATAGGTACAACAACCTGTAGATATTTTGGGTGAGGAGTCTTTTTGGGAGAGTAGTAAGATGGGACAACATGGTCAAAGAGGTGAGAGTGGACATTTAAGGCAGCGGCCTCCCCATTCTTCTGCCATGCCTTTGGGGCTTAACGAACCTTCTTTCTTGAAGGATCCAAGTTTCACAGTACAATAATAATGTAGATATTTTGGGTGAGGAGTCTTTTTGGGAGAGTAACCAGATCTTGAGTGATGGATTTCGTAACAACATGTCATTCCAAGAGTATTGCAAAATGAAGATTGGCAGTCGACCCAAGAGAGATCATCAAAAATAGGTACCAGAGTTATAGAGGAGATTGGGACAGATCTCCATTCCACACTTCGATGGTTCTAAGAAGTGTACTACACTGTCTTGGGTCCATAAGCTGAAGACATACTCCGACTTGAATCTTATGCATGAGGAAGATGTAATTAAGTTTACAAGCTCACATCTCGAGGGAGACACTCATGATTGGTGGCATCATGGGATGATTACACAGGGACACATACACATTACGACTCATGCAAAGTTCACGCAGAGGCTGGTGAGTAGATTTGATAGGAGGGACCCTGACAAGTATTTCAGGGAGTGGACTCATTTGAGACAAATTGGTCCCCTAGATCAAGACATTTCAATTTTTCAGAGATTACCAGTCATGGTACCTTATGTCACGGAGAGGAGGTTGAATTCACTGTTCATAGTAGGTTTGACTGATGCTTTCACTAGATTTGTGAAGGCATTTGAACCTTCTTCCTTACTCGGGTCACATTAGGAAAGGTCGAGACTTGAAGTTATCCACGCCAAAGCTAATGGCTCCACCTCGCATCAAAGAAAGGGAACCTCCATTTGGATAAGACGAACGTCGGCGAGAGGGAGCCTCCACCGAGGTGGGTGGTGGTTAAAAATCCAATCATTTCCCGAGAACACGAGAGATGAGTTGAGGCGAAAGAATCTGTGTTTCGATTTCCACACACCTGGATTCTATAATATGATTGCGAGAGGTAGAGGGAAGACTCAATTCATTGAAGTCTTTGAGGAGAGCAAGGGTGACAGAGGTGAGGAGTTAGAGACTCATGAGATGGATGATGGAGATGGGGTTGTGTTGGATAGTGTTGATGCGGGGTAGGAGGAGAAGACTTTTCCTCGAGAAATTATAGCCACATTGCCTAGTACTCTGATGTACAAGGCATTTAGGATTAGAGGAGTTATGTAGGGTCACCGTTGGGGTACTCGTTGATAATGCGGGGCAACCCACAACTATATTGATGCCTCATTGGTTGAGAAGCAAGGACTACAGATAGGATTTTGAGGTCCTCAACGGGGTTGTAGCCAATGGAGATTCTTTGAGGTGCACACGACGGGTTCCCTAAGTGAGCATCATGATGGGTAACTATACAATTACCAATGATTTCCACATTGTTGGAATGGGAGTGACCAACATAGCACTGGGAGTGTAGTGGCTTCACTCTCTTGGTGAGTTTCGACTAACTTTCAGACAATAGGGCTGAAGTTTAAGTCCGAGGGCAGGAATGTGATTTTGAGGGGAGTATCTACATGAGCACCAAGGATGGTTACAACTGAGGGGATGGAGAGGATGATCCGACATGGTGAGGATTTTTATTATTGCAGATCGATGTGGAGTATGATGGATGTAGGTGTGGCTAGCAATGTTGCACATGAGACTATTACTGAGATTGGGATTACAGGTTCAGATCATCCGAGCTTATCATTATGCTGGTTATCCAAAGTTTCGGTAGACTGGAGACCTCATTTATTTGTTGAGTACTCCAAGAATCGACACACTGGTGAGATTTTGGATGGTCACATACATGATGAAAACTACAGATTTGAGGATGAGATGATCTTCTATCAGGGAAGATTGAGCCTTGTGATAGATTCATGGTTGAGGATGGAGATATTGCGACATGTGCATTGTCCTTCCATTATTGGGCATTTGAGTTGTGATGAGACCTACAGGTTCATGTCAGAGAGGTTCATATGGCACAGGTTGAGGGAGGATATCCCCAACTTTATACAAGCATATACGGTTTGTCACTGTGACAAGTCAAAGCATGCGGTTCATCATTTTTTGAATCGGCATTGGAAAACACTCTTATGTATTTTACTGCTTCTATGCCCAGTGAGCATTTCACCCACGTGTTAGTCAGTGGAGAGACGAAATTGACTCATGGTTATTCAGTAGGTTCACATTCAGCGCAGGAGGTGGACTACGTGGAGCTGATATTGCCGATTGACTGTCTACTAGAGTCTTGGGACCTTTCCTCCACGGGACACATCGAGATACAGTATGAGGAGCCGTGCTCTCACATGAGTGCAGGTTAGGTGGGAGAGTTAGCACCATTTGTGCGTAAACAAGTTGTTTCACAAGCTGATTCAGGGGACTCTACAGGATTCGAGTGAACTTTCATACCTAGGAGTTGATTAGAGAGGTCGTGAGTGATTTTGTGATGACAACTTTGCATTGGTAGGGATTGGACCGATTGGAAATTTTGGTGCGGGTACCAATGGAGAGTCGGTTTGGGTATCATTCCACTTCACGACAACATTGCTCTCGGTACCATATGGAGGTCATGATGACGGCATGGGGTTTCTTGGTTACCTCGGATTACGCATCCTTGGTGGACGACAGGGTGAGGTGGAGAAACTTACAAAGACGGTATTCACCATCGCAACAGTAACAGGATAATGCTTGGGTCAAGCATTTATCTAGGGAAGGAGGATCAGTAATGTCCCCTTTTCCTGCGCCAAAGGCCTAAGGGCCAAGTCGAGTCCAAGCCGTGGTCAGACCCAAGGAGCTGTGGACGCTGGGAGCTATGGGGAGGTGTAATGTCCCCTTTTCTATGCCAAAGGCCTAAGGGTCAAATCGAGTCCAAGTCGTGGTCATACCCAAGGGGTTGTGGACGCTGGGGGCTTTTGAGAAGGGGCCGCATGGTACTATTATCCATGTTTGGCATTTGGGGGTCACTTTGGACCTGGGCGACTTAAACGAGAAAAATTAACTTTAGTGACTTTTATTTTATTGACCCCTCCATGGAAAGCAATGCGTCTAGGGTCTATTGGGGATCTTTTTCGTGGGAAGTATATAAGGAGTGGGGAGAGTAAGGAAAGGCACTTTTGATATACGTTTTATCGACCCCTTCTCGTGCAGCTACTGCTGTTGTGTTCTACAACTTGTGGAGTCAAATCCCATAGGGACCCTAGCTTCGGTGGTGAGAGACTCGTCCCTAGCTAGTAGGGCATTCTTTGGTAGTGAGAGATCTACCCTAGTCTGTCATTTTGGAGCCGCTTTCTGGTCATAAGCATAAAGATCTTATTTGAGGTTTAAGAGGACAGATTTTGAGGGTTTTGGGGCATTTGAGGAAGATAATCAGTGGGCTTCCTGGATCAGATTCATGACAACCATTTGGGCGGCGTGATAACTCATCAAGGCGCCCATCATTTTTCGACCCCTTTCAAGCGTGGCGACTTATCGAACCTTTATTTGGGGTTTTCTAGTGGTACTGCTTCGCATTTGAAGGTGGAAACGTTATTGCATGTATCTATTAATGTTATTTCCAAAGACCCTTATTTTTACTCTTGTATTTAGAGGGTCATGAACCTCTGAAGTTTTCTAGCCACCTAGGGCACGCTGTACTTTTTTCGGCAAAGAATATATTATTCCAAAATATGTTTTCATAGTGTTTATTATTATCACAGCAAGCTTCCCTCAAAATTTCATGCACTTGTGGGCAAATATTTTGTGTGAATCAATTTAATACCATTCATTGTCCTAGTGGACATTTTCAAGAAAATCGATTTTACTTTGCTGCAATTTTTCATATATTTGGTGCATTTTAAGTGGTATCCCATAAGGGATATTTCATCAAATCGGGACCTTTATGGGGACTCTAAATGAAAAAATAACAATTAAGAGTAAAAACAATGGAACTACTCAAGACATGTACACCTTGACCACAAAGGGCCACTTAAAGGGCACATAAATATTAGTAATGTTTTAAATAGAACTAGGAACATTATTAATATTGCCAATAGATCAAGAATATCACTCATGTTCTTGACATATAACGCAAGACACTTAGAAACAAAGAGGGAGATAGGGAGGAAGAAAGAATAAGAGAGAGAGACATGACAAAAACCCATAAATGCATTACTAATTAACAAGTACATAAAACACCCTAAAATCATACAATTTAATATCAAATAAATGCATAAAATCATACACTAATTTAATTTGACAACTTTTTAAACTTAACAATTGTAATACAATTTTCTAACACAATTTTATTTAAGAAAACTTCAATTTATCTCATAAACTATAGATACATCTCCTATTTATGCCCCCATTATCGAGGATTAAAACATATTTAATTTTTTTTTATTAGGGAACCCCATTTTCATCGACCTACTCGACTCATTTGGAAAAAGCCCAAAGAAGATGTCCCCGAGAAGGAACCGTAAACCTAAACGGCGGGTGGAAACCTAATAATTAAGTATAACCCCTGTATAAGTTGAATTTGTCATCTTACAGGCTGCAAAGTCGTGAAAGATTTTTAAGGGTTTAAGACATCCCCGAGACGAGGGTTTTGGCACTATAATTGTTTTGGTTTTCTACTCGATTATCACTGCGAGAGCTTAAAATATCTGATTATCACCCTTTCTCTCTCAATAATCTCAATCCGAAGCATTTCGTTCAGTTAAAGATGGAAGGAGGTGGTAGTGTGGGCTTCAGCTGCCAGGCAGCTCTGCAGAGATTGGTGTCTCGTAACCCCGATTTGATACATAATTCTGCTATACTCACCCTCTTTGCAAAGGCGAGTCTTATTATTACTTTCCTGTTTTTAGGAAGAACTTTTCTAAGGGTAAAAATGTGTAGTTTAGACGGTGTTATTATTCCCTTTTTTGGACAATTTCATCGCACAAAAGTTTTATAATAGTATAAATGGGTGATTCAGGCTGTGTTATTTTTGCTTTCACGTGGGTTGAAAATATTCCAGCGGGTTTCAATTTCATTGCACAATAAGTGTAAGAAATATTCTCATTGTAAGAACGAATGATTCAGCCGGTGTTATTATTACTTTGATGTGGCTTCAAAAGAATCTACAGGTTTTCAATTCAGTTAGTCATTTAAAGGAAAACAAGTATTTTTACATAGCATTGCCATAAAGACTCAGAAATAACGAGACTAAAATTTAGAGTCGTCACATGGATTGGAAATATAGGAAGGAAATGGCAAACGCATCTTACAAATTCAACCTTACCTAAGGACATTAAATGGGGAAGAAGATATTTATAACTCGAATTAGGACTAGTTCACACATCTCAGGTGGAAGCGACAAGTGAGGAGTAACGGGAAAATAGGATACATATGCCCCAGCAGGAGTAGAAACAGAGGAATATTTAATCACTCCAGCTTATGTAGAGTGCTTATCAGCGGATTCCATATTGGTTCTGTAACCTGTTTGAAACTACAAGAAAATTAATCTATAGGAAATTTCCGATCTAAATCAATGGAAGAACTATCCTTCATAAGAAAGCATCATTGTACCACATTTCGGCCTTTTTTGTGGTCAGGAAAGATGTAACATTTGTGGCCCCATAGACGATTGAGTTTTGTAGGCACATTTTAAGTCACTTTATTTCAATGAGCATTTTGTACGATCTTGCATAGGAAGAAGATGAGGGTTCTATACAGGATAAAAACAAATTATGTACAAACCAAGTACTGAGACCACTTGAATGGGGTACAGAAAACAGCAAAAAAGTTTAAAAAGCATCTTGACATATGTGTAGTGTCAAACATGCTGCAACTATACTACTATCCTAACTCATAATTATGCAGTCTTTATATGAGTTATTTAGTTGCAATTATGGAATTTTAGATTATCATTATTTAGCTTAGCTAAACTTTTAGAACTAATAGCAACATAGACTTTCTTGAAAGAGAACAGGCTTCTGGATAAAAACTGTTTTATCATCGCTTTGGGTCACACTTTGTGGTCCATTTCCTCATGATGGGTCGCAAAGTGTAATCTGAAAGGTTGAATCTTGTACTGTTGTGTACACGGGTTTTTATCCAGATGTCTGTACTCTTTTTATATTAATGGACTGTGGGAGCCTGAAGTCTTGAATATAATATTATAAGCTGATAGTGACACTAGTGATTAGACAGGCAAATGCATATTAAACTTGCTAAATTTGGTGCTAAGCATTATGGATTTGTAGCACTTAAAATCAGTGCATTATGTGAATGTCTACTTGGAGTATTTTTTTTTAGAATGATGTGTATAAATAATGGTTTTTATATGCAGGGTTCACATATGAAGGACGAGGATGTCCTGGACATTTTTGCTGAGCTACTGTTAGACCCAGGCCTTACAGTTTCTATCATAGGATGTTTTCAACCTCTTTCAGTCAAAATCGTGAATACTTTGGTGGGGTTTCTTCAGCGGCTACAAAGTTCAGGAGAATGTGGAAACAAGGATCATGGGAAGCTTGATTCACATGAGTTTTGCCAAATAAAGTTGCACCTTACAAAGTGTTGGAGTCTAAAGCTCCACGAACATGCAGTTATTGCATTCAGTCGTATTCTTGAACTTGCACCCTTTTTGTTGAGGTTGGTGCCAGAGCAACCTTGCAAATTCAATCTTTATATTCTTGTTGCTTGATTGGGAAGGTCTGATCTTCATTTTAATGTTATATAGTTGGAAAAATATTATTACTCTGTTCATCAATGGGCTATCTGTGCCTCTGGAGATGCACAACCTTTCCTTGTGTTAAGAGCAAAAGGCTTGCAGGCAATGTAAAACTGTGCTAAGAAGAAAGGCTACAGTATCATTTAAAGGCTACAATATCATTGAAGCTGTAAATTGAAAAAATAAATAACATATTGAAAAAAACTAAATTGCAAGCTTGAAAAGGGCACTTTGGTATTGCCCAAAAAATAAATGTTCTTTATCTTCTTTGCAATAGTCCAAGGCTTGGGATTGGGCAAGGTCGCAGGCAGTTACTATCATGTTTGTCAATTACGGCAGTTCCTTGCTTTTCATGTACAGAGGAATGCCCTGATTGTAGTGCACAGAACACAAAAATGGATGTCAGTCTAAGGATGGTCTCATATGTATACATTGTCCATGGTACGAATTAAACATGGTTATGCATGAAAAGTCACTTATATCCAATTATGGCACAAGTTGGGAGGATGCAGGCAAAGGTTGATAAGTCTGGCATTACTACAGGTAATTGCAATTTCTTACAAATCTCCAAAGTTTGATAAATAAGTCCACTCTGTGCATACCCTTCTGTGATTCCAGTCCAACAGGCCTCATTTTTCTTAGGCATTTTGTCATACAATCTAAGAGGCTTCTGTACGCTGCAACATTTTTCATACATGCATTATCATGGCAGTCATAACCACATCAGACCAAGATCTGCTCTCAATTAGCTTTTGACAGATCTCCAAATTCTGATCCATATCACAAAATATTTCTCAATCTGGGAGTCCTGACAAATTAATATTAGACTGGCTGTTAAACCTACCATATCAGCCTGAGATATGCTCTCTCTTAATTTCTGATGGATCTCCATAATCTATTCCAAAGCAGAAAGATTTGCACAAGCTGGGAGGATGCTGGCAAAAGAATACGAGTCTGGCCTTCACACCTACTGATTGTATTTGATCAAAAATTCTGGTATAAACAGCAGCCCAATTTGTACATATCCAAAATGATAGGATCCATGAGATCACATTTTGTTGTAGCATCCTTAGGAATGGGATAAACCTTGTCAAGAAACCGTAGAGTGCACACCATATAATCTCACATCCAAAAAGAGACCACATATTATTGTGGCATTTTGCTGAACAAATAGACACTCCCTCTACACGCTTCCACACTCCGCAGAAATGATTATCAGTTCAGATGGAACCACAGCACACGACAAGGACTGATTTTTAAATTTTTTTATGGATCTTCTCACCCAGATCCAAAGCTTCCATGTTAGCACACGCTAAGGGCATGTTGGCAAAGGTTGTAAAGTTTGGCTTTATATCTGCCACTTGCATTTGCTTAAAAATATCCAAGGCTTTTTCAAAAGCTCAATTTGCACATGTTCAGCAATGAATGTAGTGACAAGAGGCAGATCAAGGGGAGAAACAAGACTAAAGCAGTCATTTAGATTTGAGTGCTGGCCTCCTTTATGCTCCAACAATCGCTGTAAACACCTGCTTAAAATTACTGGGGATGTATTGACCTATTTGAGGCAGGGGAAATGCAATAGGATGTCTGCAGTATTTAGAATTGATGATCCTCATCAAAGACATCAACAAGATGTTGGATTCATCTTCTTGAGATTTAACAACACCTCCTTGACCGGGAGCATAGTTTGTAGGATTCTCCAGAGAATCCTCAAGACTTTGACCACTAACAACGAAGACTATCCGTGCAACAAAAAATAATAGTTCAATCCCTTCATAGATCTCACTCCATTGGGAAGAACCATATAATACTGATTTGATACTTTTTTTTCCATATGTATCGGTGTAAAATTTGCAATTTTATTCACTAGTTGACATGATGATTTGTAAACTCTTCAACTTTGGAATTATTCACAAATCACAAATTAATCGCTGCTGTTTACTTTCTATTAGAAAATAACAGAGATAGCTAGTGAATGAATTACTATTGTGCTTAGAATCAACAATTGTAGTAAAGGAAAGAATATAAGCTCATAACACCAACAATTTTATCCTGGAAAACCTCCAATGGAGGAAAAACCAGTCGGGAAGGGCAATTGCTCTTTCTTCCCACTTCTATTGGCCAATTCAAATCAATAGGTACAAAATTTACAATAAGTAAGAAAGAGAAGTAGATAATATCTCAACACTTCCTTCCAGCTTGCTTGCTCTGTCCAACACTCCTTTCTTCTACAAAAACACAATTTCCAGCACTAAGACTTCTTGCTCACTTGCTCCCATGCTTCGATGATCTTCTACACTTCTACAATCATGTATTTATAGCCTTTCTTATGCCCTCCCGTGCACTGGAGAATGGGAAAGGTCATGAAGGAGAAGAGGAACGAACATCCTTTCAAATTCAGAGGCTGTTCGTTTCAAATTTTATTTTATGTCCGTAATGGCTAGGACCGCCGCCTGCGTGCATCGGGCAGTTGAAGGACCGCCCCAGGCCGGGCGACGGCTTCAGAACATTGCCTGCGCAGGCGGCGGCCTCTTACTTAAAAAAGACAAAACCTCTGCTTTCGTTGTTTTTCTCTTCTTTGTCTTGATCGCTTCGATGAAGTAGAGTTATTTCGGATCCCTATGGATCACACCTCCCCTTCTTAGGAGGCTTTTGGTCCCACAAAAGCTTAGTGGGGAGTAGATGAGGGAACAATTTGCTCGCTTGCTCCTTCGAGTACCACCGGGCCTCGCCTTGATGTCTTTCCTTTCGGTCTAATCTCGCCAAGACTCCTCGCGGACGTCTTCTAGTCTCTCTCGACCTTCTGCGCCGTAGCACTACATCCTCCTTCAACTCGCCTCGTGAGTCCAAGACGCAATCCTCAATGGAAGGTAAGAATCGTAGTTCTTCATCTTTATCCAACATGGATGGCTCATATAGGTGCAAGTTCTCATAGTTTACTACAGAGTACATCCTCATGAATGATGGCAAATCAAGTTGAAAAGCATTTTCCCCAACCTGCTCCAATATGGTGAAGGGTCCATATCGTAGTGGCTTGAGCTTCCGTGCTTGACCTTGTAGTCTCTCCTTGCTCAAGTAAAGCCAAACTTTGTCTCCAACATGAAGCTTGTGTTCCCTCCTATGCTGATTGTGCCTAGCTTTGTACTTTGCTTGAGATTTTTCTAGTTGTTCTTTGACCTTGAGATGGATTTGCCGGATCCTCTCAATGAACTTGTTGGCTCTAGTCACCTCTGTGTCTCGTGTATCCTCCTCATCTTGCTGTCCAACTGCTATGTCCAGTGGATTTGTAGGTAGATATCCCAAGCATGCTTCAAATGGTGACTTCATAGTGGATGTGTGTACTGCCTAGTTATAGGAATGCTGAATGTAGGCTAAGGACTTGTCCCAAGTCCTTGGGTACTTACTGTTATACCCTTTGATCAACTATACCAAAGTCCTGTTTACCACCTCTGTTTGTCCATCTGTCTGTGGATGGAAAGCTGTGCTCCTCTGTAACTTGGTATCCATCTTGTCCCACAAAGTAGTCCAAAAATTCCCAAGAACCGGAATCCTTGTCAGAGACAATAGACTTTGGCAATCCAAAATGCACCCATACATTAGCAAAGAAAAGATCTGCTGCCTCATGTGCTTTTATTGTCTTTTTACATGCCATAAGAATACACATTTTACTGAATCTATCCACAACAACATAGAGATAGTCATGGCCATGTTTAGACATAGGTAATCCTCCTACAAAATCCATAGAAATGTCCTCCCACTGGACGAGCAGTACTTGGTAAAGGCATACACAAACCTTCCTTCCTAGTTTACGGCTTCTAGCAAGACAACAAAGTTTACATCCACGAATAAATTTTGATACTTCTTGCATGTTGGGACAATATACATACTTTCATAAGTGGGATAGGGTCTTACCAACACCGAAATGTCCCGCTACTTTCGAGGTATGTGCTTCCCTCATCAATAAAAGTCTTTCTTCTTTAGGCACACAAAGTTTCCCCCATTGGTAGAGCAGCCCGTCCTTGAGATAACAGTCTTCAATCCCCGTCTTTTCAAATTCCCTCGACTGCAACTTCTGAAATGTTACCCCAAAGTCTTTGTCTTGGGCATATGCTTCTCCGTAAGCTTCCTTCGTGAAGGGCTCGATCTGAGAGATAGTGGCCAAATAGGAGAACTTTTCCTGTGTGGGTGGCCTAGACAACATGTCTGCCACCAAATTTGTACTACCTTTCTTGTATTTGATCACTAGATGGAACTGCTGAAGAAACCCCATCCATTTGTAGTGCCTTGCCTGCTGCAATTTAGACTGTGCTTGCAAATACTGGAGAGGTTTGTGGTCAGTGTGCACAATAGTTTCTTTACCCAAAAAATAATGTTTCCATTTTTTAATTGCTTGAACTAGTGCATACATTTCTTTATCATATACTGAATATCCTTTAACTGCTGAAGTGAAGGTTTCAGAATGATAACATACGGGTTTACCTCCTTGAAGCAACACTGCGCCCATAGCATAATCACTGGCATCTGTCTCTACTTCAAAAGGTCTGCTGCAAACTAGGAAGAGCAAGTACTGGAGCATGACTAATCTTGTATTTCAATAACTCAAAGGATTTGTCTTGTTCCTTACCCTAGTCAAAACCCTTACTCTTTGTGGCCACTGTGTGTAGAGGTGCTGTAATCGCCGAGAAACCCGGAATGAATTTCCGCATGTACTGTACTGCTCCCACAAAACTTCTAGTCTCTGTGGCTCCTGTTGGTGTTGGCCAATTTGTGATGGCTTCCACCTTCTTTGGATCCACTCGTAGCTCTCCTCCTCCAACCACGTGCCCAAGATAGACAAGTGACTGTTTGGCAAATTCACATTTCTTCATATTACAAAGCAATTGTTTCTCCCTGAGAACTTGCAAGACTTGCTGCAAATGTGTTAGATGTTCTTCCCATGTGGTACTAAAAATTAAGATATCATTTAGGTATACAATGACACATGAATAAATGAAATACCGCAACACATCATTCATCAATCTCATAAATGTAGGGGTGCATTGCATAATCCAAAAGGAAGTACTAACCATTCATACAAACCTTGTTTTGTTTTGAAGGCGCTTCCATATATCCTCCTCCATCCCGACTTGGTGATACCCTCGACTTGAGATCCAACTTCGTGAAAAATTTGGCATGCAAGTTGGTCCAAGAGATCATCTATGCGGGGAAGTGGATATCTGTTCTTTATGGTGATCTTATTCAAAGCGTGGTAGTCGATGCACATTCTCCAAGAACCATCCTTCTTTGGCACCATCACAATAGGCGAACCACATTGTGAGGTGCTCGACGTATCACCCTCGGTCTATTAGTTCTTGAGTTGTTTCTTTACCTCAGTACTCTCCAACAAGGATTGCCTATACAACCCGATGTTCGGTAGAGGGGACTCTAGCAATAGCTGAATCTCATGCTCTACTTCCCGTTTTGGTGGTAATCTACTAGAGCCCGAAATACTTCCTGAAAAGACTGAATAATACTATCCAAATCTTGTTTTCCTTGGTTAGAAATCTCTGAAACTTCTACCCCATCTTGTTTATCCTTTAACAAAAGTAAACAAAACTGATTATGATTTGTCTGAATAAGCCGTTTTGCTTGGTTAGCACTTACCATAGTAACCCGTGTCTTACGCTGGTGTGCCCGAATGTTGTAGCTGATCCCATCCTTGACCCATCTGTACCGGTTTTCCCTTCTCATAAAGATAGCATTCCTAACATAGAAGTAAGGACTCCCGATACCACATCAAAAGCATCAAGTGGAATAACGTCACTTAAAAACATCTATATATTGGGAATTTATCCCAAACTTGACCTTACATCTTCATTACTCAATTTCAACACCCTTCTTCACCCAACCCAAAGGATATGGGTGCGGATGTCAGTAAGTCTCAAGACCAAGCTTCTTTACAACCGCCTCGAGATCAAGTTAGATGGAGAACCGGTAATAACCAAATCATTTACCTTAGTCCTCTTGATCTAGATTTTGATTTGGAATAGTCTACTCATCTCCTCTTCGCTCCATGTTGGTGGCCGTGCATCCAAGCCTTTCGTCTACATCGAGTCATCTTCGATTTCCACCTCCCCTTCTCGTCTTTATACTGTCATGGACTTCTTGGAGTCCTTGGTTCGGTTCTTCGGATGGACTTCAGAATCGCTGCCAAGCGCAAGGCGTGGTCCTCATCAAAAGACAGAACCTCTGCTTTTCATTGTTTTTCTTCTTTGTCGATCGCTTTGATGAAGTAGAGTTATTTCGGATCCCTATGAATCACATGATTACTTAAGTCTTGAGGATGGGGGATATGGTTTTGGGATGGCAAAAATTTCTTGGATTTTGAGGGATGACTATTAAAATATTTAATAATAAATGAAAATAAAAAGATTAATAATAATATATAAAAAAAAAAATTTAATTCGTATAGGCATAAGCTACAATGACAAACAAGGGGGTGGGAGGAGTGAATATAATAGTGTGATATGTCAATAAAAACATTAACCTTAAATTTGATGTCCTTGTGACTATCAGGGCAGTTCTAAATTGTCCTTCTTGCTTGGAGAAGGTGATCAAAAATCATGATATCTTGGGCATGCGGTGGAGTTTGGATCCCTTTTTTAATATGTGGAAAGATTTTTTTGAGCCCAACGCAGTGGGTGTAGTTAGATTGAGGCAATCCATCGAAGACAATGGGAAATTTGTGGAGAAGGTGATAGAGTGCTCGCTTAATGTGGAACCCTTCAACAAGCAAAATTATATACCTAATCCAAGATAAGATGTTTTCCTATCAAATAGAATTAAGACATTTGTATTGTTATTTAAATCTTAATAAAAAGTTGAAAATAAAAATAATTAAAAAATCTTTGGGATATTAGGACATTTCCTTAAAAGTGGGACATTTTGAGGATGTCTCGTAAATGTTCTCAAAGTTTAGGGGATGTCCCAAAAATGTCCTCAAAGTTCAGGGATGTCCTTGGCACATCCACTTTTTTGTATTTTTTGTACTTTGGGGGACATTTTGCCCCTATTTTTGTATATTTTCGGTACTTTGGGGCGGTGTTTCGCCCCGTCCCAAAGATGTCCCAAATGTTTGAGATGACAGCAGTTAGGAGACATGTCCACTCATAACAATGGTCGCGTTGGGAAACTTTTGAATTCCTTGTTAGCCATTGTACAATGAAAGCGTAAATAGTCATCCTTTTTTGAGTGTTATTGAATGATTTCAACTCTCATTTGAAACTACCTTTGAATGCTTCCTCTTTGATTTTGGCATGGTACTTGGATAGCCATCGGGAAAAGTAGACAATGAATTGCTATAAGGGAGAGGAGCCAATAGTGGAGCATGGACCAATAATGGTGAGGGTAGATGTAAAGTCAAGGACTAGTACATGTCCATTTCTCACTTAAAATTTGAAAAAAAAGTAGCCAATAAAATGAGTCACATCAAATCACATCAAACAATCACCCAATCAAATGATGTCACATAAGTGGAAAAAATGCATGACATAATGCCCTACAAATGGTCCACCCTAAATTTCTTTGTATGGAAAACTACTTGATTTAAATACCTTAAAAAACACTTTCCATACAATATAAATGCTCAAAAGAAAATATTTAGATTAAAAATAACAAAATCTATTAAAGGGTATTTTTTTCAAATTTTATGGTATTTATATGGGTGTTGTACACCCCTCAACTTAGGGTGCACAACCACTAGCTCCTCTCCCTTACCAATAAAGAATACAAGAGAAAATACTTATAGAGTAAAAAAACGTAGAGATCGTGCACTCACTAAATTATATAGTGACAACTTTATTGATAGCTCAAATTACTATGTTACAACAAGGATTTCACAATATGTGAGCTCCTTACCCAAGCTCATTAGTCTACACATGGTAGGTTAAACAAGAGGGTTCCCCGGTTAGACCACAAGTACCAGGGCACCAATTGACTAACCAAAAGAGTAATTATGTACATCACACATTCCTACGCATATAATTAGGCAAAAACTTTACCAACTAGATTTGCATAACATATTACATAACAATTGATTACAAATAAACCGACTACATCAATCTCCCTCTTTAAATAGGTAGACATGCATACAAACACAAAGTATAGTTCATGACTCAAACTATGAGACGTTCTTGATCGTGGAGGGGTCTGAAGTAGATGGTACATGTCTTGTGGCATGAGATGGTTTAGCCAATCTTGTTGATGCCCTAACTCATATAGACCTTAAATAGCCTACTCGACCAATCTCGGGCTACTTTGCCTTGGTTCAAAGAGCTTATACCTCCTTAGTTTGCTTCTTTAGATGGCGATTAACTATTAACTCTTGTTGGGATTGTACTTCACTATTTGTAGTGCTTACATCATCTTCCTCAGTAAGCTTTTATCGGTGGCTACAAAATGATTTTGTTCTACCTCTACGTTTGATCACTCCAAAAGTGAAGTTGCCTTTTGTTGGAGTTGGTTTTGGAACCTCCAAATTGCTCCCGCCGATCTTGTTTGCAGCTCATGCTTCCCCCTCATTGCTCTGTTTTTGTTTTTTTATCAACCTCTTGCCCTCTAACAATGACTTCTTCATTGTGAAATATTAAGGTTTTAAGTAATGCTCAATAAAGCATGAAGCTTCTTGAATAAATGGTGCACTAGTGGGTATATAATTGATGTCATGGTTGGAATCCTCTGCTCCACCTTCGAGATAATGCTTCTCGGACCTTGTACCTCATATATTTGAGCTAACAAAGGTGTGCAACCTTCCTCCACAAACCTCTATGTTTGTGACACCTGCTCATGATCAAAGGTGCTTGTTTTTGCTACACCACCTAAGAATGTCTAAAACAAGCTTGTTTGTAAGGTCGAACATAACCCGTGACATAGGCCCCAAGTTCTTGAGGAAAGCAAGTAGTATAAGCTTGTTTTTCTTAAGTCGAGGCAAAAAGGTTTTTTGTAAACTTTGGATCAGGTACTGTTATCACCAAATCACAGCAACCCCCAAATCGCTAGCTTTTCGAGGCATTTGGTGTGATTGGGCAACATGGGTACCGCTTTCTCAAGTCAGTAGGACTTGCATGGCTTGAGATGGACCTCCTGGAGAAGGCCGGTTTCCTCTTCCTAATCCTATGATATAGTTACCCCTAATGCAGGAAAAATAACTAATCTAAACCTACATTAACACTTCCAAGGAAACAAGGACAGAGAAATGCATGAAATGAAGGAAACCCTACACTAGAAGTGGTGATAACACCAAGAGAAGGGGTTAAACACTTTCTAGCCTCGCAAATAGAGCAAGATGAACATGGAGAGGATAGACAAGTATCACAAACCATATTACACACAATACACCATTCCCATTAAGCACAACAACTTCCAAAACTTGCAATGGAGACAGAAGGTTGCACAATATACTTGCAAACATGAAGAGAGGCAAGGAGAGCAACAAAAATAATGCAAGGATAGACAATTAATCACAAAACATCATTTTTATTACTCCAAGCACATGCATAGTGCATCATTACAACAAGAAGAGGCAAGAGTTGCCATTACAATTTTTAGAAGGAAGGCTTGAAAGCCTCTAAATTCACAACTCAGCTTGAGAAGAAGAGGGGGAAGCATGGAAAAATGTCTAACCCTTTTGCAATTTTGCATTCCCTTTACATTTATAGAATTCTAAGTGTGTGAGAGAAATAGAGAGGATTCCTAAATTCTAGGCATGATTTCAAGAGATCATGGAGATCATGCCTCTCCCCATGCTTCCTCGCAGCCACCCATGTCTGCTTTCATCATTGCATGCTTGCTCCCGAAGAAAGCTCCACCATGCCTCATAATTCAAATTTCTGCCTTTAATTTCAAAATAATATTTTAATAATTTTTCAAGGCCCTTATACCCGGTGGGACCGCCTCGACCAAAAGCTAGCTATTCGAGGGGTGCTATGATTTGGTGATAACAAGTACTTGAGACTCATTTAAACCCTCCTATACACTACACGCACACGATGAATCAACCAATGTATTATTGTTCTCATCCTTAGCTTGATCCCTTCACCTCCTGCACATCTAGGTGATCTCCCACCAGGCCCAAAATATCTCCTTAATGGTGCTTGTCAATTCAAAATTTATTGATGGCTAGTTCTTATAGGTGGTCAGAAATTGCAACTTTTTAATATACAAATTTCTATTGGTGTTAGTCTCTTTCTTTGCATAAATACTAATAAGCTTTACATTTTCTCAAATGATATATGTTTTTACCTATTAAGTTTCTAGGTTGGAATTGTTTATGGCCACCTCAAATTTAATTAGTCATATATAGTCTAAATCACAAAAACAATGTACAAATTATGAATTTCCACACATGTTCCTATTTTCATCCATTTGTGGACAATTTGACGTCCTTTGCGAGCTCTTGTACATGTGCTACCTATTGTTGATTCAGCACTGCTCCTCCTCTTGTAATGTGATGAAATGAGGATCTCCATGGACTTGCTCTATTGGGTCAAGTTTAGGGAGACTCCCAAGTATCCGGGAGGTCTTTGTTTGTAGGAGCTTCAATACTACTCAACTATGCATTCCGATGAAGTTCTCGCCTCCTATGTTCAAAGTGGCTATTGTGGATTATGAAGGCCCATAGGCATGCTTAGGTACAAAAATAGGGGACATCATGATATTTGCATTAGAAGAATTGGGCACTTCTATAAGATAATCAACAAAATGAAGCTCTTGTGGCCAAGAAGAGAAATTTTGTTGTTTATGTTTGGGGTTTGTTGTTTGCGCTTGGGACAACTTAGGTGTCCCACTCTTCTCATCCCCATTTCCACCATCTTGCTCATGGTCAGCTTTGCTCTTCTTCCGATGTTTCAACATTATATACCATATTAGCCTTCCTATGTGGAGTCTTGGTTGTCTTCGTATCATTGTCCGACCTTTGATTTATCCAAGGGGAGACTCAAGTGCCTCCCTCTGAAAATTGTCGGCCATGCAAAGTGTTAGTCTACATCAAGATGCATGTTTTTGCCAAGTGTAGCTTGGGCATAGACTAGATCCATAAAGAGTCTTGCTTCATGTTGAACCATGTAGAGTCTCTTATGCTTCAAATATAAAAGTTGTGTATCCGACTTGATAAGAAGTCTCCCTAGTTATACAACTCACTTGACATAGACCTACCATCTAGTAGGTCATCCAAATGGCTATGCCAGATGCAATGGTGGCTGTCACCAACCAACACTTGATAATATCCAAAACAAACCTCCATTCTTTGGTGGTGAAAAGCTCTTTTAATACCCCTACTTCTTTTGCTTTACTGCTGGCCAAGGCTTTAGGAGTGAGGTCAGGCCTACACAATTGCTACAAGGCATGGTATTTTTGTGCCTTTAACCGACTATTTACTTGTTGGCTTCATTATGGACAACCCTTCGAGTGTACCGCAAACACTTCCGAAATATTCAAGCTTACAGTGACCAACACTTAATTTTGTTCATGCATGTGACAAAATAGTGACGATTGTCATTATTGTAGCTTGACACCATACAAATCTAGTAAACCTCAAAATGTGTGTAGAGAAGGCTTCTATTATATTTTGCTCACCCTCATGTGCTAGTGCTATCTTTAAATCATGATTGTCGTTGTTGTACATCTACCGAGGTTTGGGCTCAATAGTAAACAAGCTCTCCCAAATTGAGGGTTTTAGGTGTAGGTTGGGTCTTTTCGTGCCCGATTTTACCCTTCTCATCAATTGTACTCTATGTTTTACTTGACTTTAATGGCGAGTTTTGTACATTCGCAACAAGTTGTGCTATACCCAAACTTGTAGCAACTTAAGCAGCATGACTTCTAGGAAGCTTGTATCATAGTAGGTGGAGGTTGGAGTGGTTGTAGGTGAAATTAGATTGCCTTCATGGGGTTTCCTATATTTTTCAATTGCGTTGACCAGAGCTCTCTCCCATATTTTTGGCTTGAATGCAAAGCTTGGTGTGTTTGTCACATGTGGATATTACTTTTTATCCACTACGGTTGGTTTTGTAATGCCTCACCTTTCTACCTTTTTATATTTATTGAAATACTGAAATACTAAATGGGTTTCTCACTTTGGACCCCTTTGGGTTTGTCCTATAGCTTCATGCCTCCCCCAATATGTTACCAAAACCTCAAAACTCTTGTTGAAAATTATCATAAAATTATGTAACATACTTCTTTTGAATTTTATCTAGCACAATTGTCAAATGGTTCTTGTAATTTATCAAATCCATACACTACCAAAATAAACCGAGGGAATTTTCCAACACTTGGGTCGCTCCTGCACGACCTAACAATGATTATGGAAAATGGATAGAACTTAATGCCACTTTTAGGGGTCTGCATGATTCTATTTCCTTATGACAGAGATTTAGGGATGACTATATATTTGTGGGGGATAATGGGGTGGTACAACAAAGCTGCATGATTGCTATTAACAATTGTATGGGCATTGGAGGATGTTGGTGTGACAGGTGAAGGACATATGCCATCTATGGAGAAAGTCATTGATCAGTGGAACATGGGAATTATATTGTTCACGATCATATGAGTTAGGTGGGATTCTATTGATTGTACATGTCATATAGTGACTCATGTGGTAGCTGAGACTTATTCTTCAACAATTGTGTGAATGGGGTTTGAAGCCATGTAGTCCAAGAATAGGAGTAGGCATAGGACATTTTCCTCATTTCAATGTAAAGAATCTTTCTTCAATAACGATGTGAGTGATGCTGCAGTTCTACCATAATTCTTCATAAATCTGCAATAATAACCTGTAAGCCCTAAGAACCCCTTGATGTTTTTTGAGGGTTTTAGGAATCTGCCAATCCACCATGACTTGGATCTTATGAGGATCCACTTTTACCCCTTTAAGAGACACAATATGACCCGAGTATTCTACCTCCCTTACACCAAAAGCACACTTGGAGGGCTTGGCATAAGGGTGTTATTGTTCAAGAGTGTCCAATAACTTATTGATATGATGCAAATGTTCCTCCCAAGTATTGCTGTAGATTAACATATCAGCAAAGAATACCAGACAAACTTCCGCAAAAATAGCCGAAAGATTGAATTCATCAAACTCTAGAAAGTAGATGGTGCATTAGTAAGGCCAAAAGTAGATGGTGCATTAGAAATTTAGTGTCCTTCGTGTCCCCTAAATGTTGTTTTATGAATATCTTAATCATGAATTCTGATGTGATGGTATCCCAATCAAAGATCTAATTTTGTAAAATAAACAACACCATGTAATTCATCTAAACAAATCCTCAATGATAGGAATAAGATACTTATCTTTCTTTGTGTATTTGTTGAGCTCGCTGTAGTCTGGACACATGCGTAAACCTTCATCCTTCTTTCTTACCATGACCATTGGAGAAGAGCAAGCACTCTATGGCAAATAATATCTGCTATTAACATCTCTTGTACCATCTTTTCAAAGTCTCTCTCTTGCAGATAAGGTTACCTATAAGGCCAAATGTTGGGTGTTTGGCTTCTTGGTACTAGTTGAATAGCATGATCATGATCTCTTCTAGGAGGTAACCCTTTTGACATATGCCCAAAAACAACCGAGTGCGTATTTACATGGTGTGGTCTCGCCAAGAGTGGCGTGGGTTGAAATGGTGTGGTCTTTCGGGTCAGTCTGAGCTTTGGCCTCGGGCCATTGTTAGGGCTGTCGAAATTTCCGTCTAACCCACATCCACCTAGTAACGGACGTGACATGTATTACGCAAATATCCCACCGTTCTTGGAGTTTTCTTCGGAACACGTGGGTTTTGCCTCTCATTAGCACGCCTAATTTATTGGGTGCTGCCGGTTGTGCTTGTGTTGATTCCTTGATGGTATATACGGTTCGATGATAATGCGGGCAGCCCTCTATTGGCCAAGTTGTCAACGGATGGGTCTTCCTCCTCTAATAGAGTGACAACCGATTTGCCTATGTATATAAGTCTTCTTTTAAAGTTTGGAATCTTGATGATCGTGACAAAATTAGATGGTCTCTCCTTTGCTCAAACCCTAGCTTTTGTGTGTTGACGTGAAAAGGATTAGCATGTTTGGGCTGGACGGCCTCACCACACCCTCGATGATGTGATGAGCACCGCCTACATACCAATTCTCCGAAGAGGCATCAAGCTGCATGTAGTTTTCAGACGCCTATGATGAGATGTAAGAGAAATATAATAAGCAATAAAAAATGAGCCCTTGATTTATCCCTAACATATGACAACATGCACTTTGATCTTGTAATTTAGATTAAAGCTCAATGTGTTATCTAGCACTACTCGTGCATGGTCAGAGATGTATAACATGCTACTTTGATGATGTGCCTTAAGGAGTTTAAAATATCAGTAAGTGATTCCTAGATGTTTCAAGGTGTGTCAAGATGCCCCTAATAGGTCGGGGTGTGATTTGATTCATAGATGACCTTTCATTAGTTCTCTCTCTAAACCAACCCTAAAATCTCGCCTAGCCTAACTAAGCCAAGTTACCCATTTGAAAATGTTGTTGTTGGAGTATAAGACTGGTTTGTGGTAGGTGGACAGGTTTGAGATCGAACTTGTTCATGACCCACGAACTTGTTTAGGGTGACAAAATATCAAAGGTGAAGTTTGGAGATATTTGGACAGATATTAATGCTCCATGGAGTCTTGGAATCGGGGAAAGGGTCTCGTAGACAAGGGGACCACAAATACACACACACACACAAACATATATATACATATATAAAGTACTTGAAAATTTGGTTATGAAAAAAATGTATAAGGACCAACAAATGAAACTTTGAAATACTAAACACATTGCATTGAACAATGAAAATGCTGAGCATCAATATGTTAGTATTTATATTCAAATTCACAATGGTGATTACATTCAAAATTCAAATACAATCGGTCAGCGCCCAATGCCTCTAATGAGTCTAATAATCTGTAAAGTCTGCGCCAAACTCTTCATCACTTGAACAACTAGATTCCTCAAGGTCAAGCTCTGCGAAATCGTGTCAGTGCCAAATCGTCATCAATTTGAGATGGCTCCTTTGGCTCTACATCCCATCGGGTTGTTGGACTCTCTTTATACATAAGCATGTTGTGGTCAATGAGACGCAAGGCACTATGTACAGCTACAAGCTTCTCACCCTCCTAAAGGTAAGCATGTTCCTCTTCATAGAGTGGATGAAGCCATAAGTAAACTAGTTCCTCTCAAAAGTAGAAGAACTAGAAACTTGGGACAACAAGTGAATGGCTAGTGTGGTTGTCAAAGAATTAGGCCCATGCATAGTCCACCACAAAATTGGGTCCTCATGTGCCATAGTCTCCCTATTCAGCTTGGTCTCTTTTGAATATCCCCTAAGAGTGACAAATTTTGTCCACTCCATACAAATAGTGCTGGCATCTGTAGAATTGTACATTTTTGAATAGCCTTCATGAACCCCTCCACCTCAACATCTTGTAAAGGGGTAACTCTGTTAGGCCTTTGCACGTACCACTTTGGGTTCAATGCATAGGCAGCCATGTGCAAGGGGGTGTTGAGCTTCTCCCATCTCTAATGAATGATTGGCTGAATATGGTCATTGTAGAACTGCAATGTAGGGTCTTTCTCTTGTACAATGGCCTTCATTTGGCCAAACACTCATACACCTCTCCATGGCTAGGTGCATTAGAGTCCCCATATCTAATGACTTTGAAGACTGGAGTAATAAAAGAGACAATGTATTTCACATCAGCCCAAAATGTGTCACCCTTTACCACCTCTTTCGCCCTCTTCCCTTGCTCAAACTTAGAATTAGGCTATCGATTCCAGTCTGCTATCATGACCATTAGTTGCAATGCCTTTGGTCATTGTAGAACTGCAATGTAAGGTCTTTCTCTTGTACAATGGCCTTCGTTTGGCCAAGTACTCATACACCTCTCCAAGGCTAGGTGCATTAGAGTCCCCATATCTAATGACTTTGAAGACTGGAGTAATGAAAGAGACAATGCATTTCACATCAGCCCAAAATGTGTCACTCTTCACCACCTCGTTCACCCTCTTCCCTTGCTCAAACTTAGAATTAGGCTATCAATTCCAGTCTGCTATCATGACCCGTAGTTGCAATGCCTCTTGCAACTCAAGCATCCTCTCCAAGAGAATGAAATACGATGCATATCTAGTCTCTACAAGTTTCAAAAACTCCTTAGAGAAGGTCTTGAAGAGTGCATGTGAAGTGTGGTGGTTGCAGATAAACATCTACACATCTCTAACATCATTAATGACCTCTTTGATCTAGTTAATCTTTCCCATGTCCTTGAGTGCATTATTCATGGCATGCACACAAGGAGTCCAAATATGTTTGTAGGCTGTCTCAATAAACTTCCCTGCTACTCTGCATACATGCGTTGTATTTGTCACGACTTGCACCACATTTCTCCTGTTCGACCTCCTCAATAGCATCTCGTAAGGATTTGGAATTGAAAATCGACATCCTCGCAAAGGCCGTGAACAATCAATAGCCTTGAGACAAGAAGGGCCCCTATACATGTGACCATGATGTTAATGAGTGGATGATGCCTAATGTCCGTCCACCCATCCATGATTATGTTGCATCCAATAGTGACCCGTAGCCTTCATTTTCTCCATTAGAATAATGGTATAGTTCTTATCCAAGATTGTTGTCCTTAATTTTTTCTCCCTTGGCATATGATGGTCTTGCTCTTGGTATCTTTGCCACAATGTTCTTATAATAAGGAGAGCAAGCCACATGGAATGAAATCCCATAGGCAAAGAAGTGTTTGCCAATCACCATTATCCTTATTTTGCACATTGAATAACTTTGCCACTGTGTTTGCAACATCACTACTACCTATCATTCTGCATTTCCCTTTAGGCTTTGTTGCCATTGAAGTTGAACTAGATGGATAAGTAGGAAGTTGTTTATCTTGGAAGGTTCTAGCACTACTAGGAGGAGAACTCCTCGTTGGCAAAGTAGTAGATACAAGTTTTCCTTCTTCACTACAACCCCACAATTTATTTATTTCAGCCCTTTCTTTTAGTGACAACTTGTCACATACCCCCACACCTTTGCCTTAGATGTGAAGGAGGTGTGCATTAACTCTTGTAATGCTGCCTTGAAATTCAAGTTGACAAAAATGACACTTCCACATCCTAGTGCCTCTCGTTGCCCCAGGTTTTGCTTGTAGTTTGGCCACAAATTGGCTTAAAAGGGATTTACTATCATAGGGACCTTTGGCAAAAGGTTCTAATAACTTGGAAGGGCAACTAAAGTGTCCAACAAGAAACCCAATAGAACTACTTGCCTCAACCCCCCTCATGTTTGTATTCGGAGTCCCATACTCAACCCCCATAGGCTCTTGCTCTTCCTCGTCATCACTCATGCTGTGAGAAGTAGATAAGATAAGATAAGATAAATATATTAATGTCCAATGAATGGCAGTAAAGTAGGTCAAAGGGACTGTAGATTACACCGTGAGCAAATACAAAGTAGGAGAACCAAAAGGTTCTCGAGAAAGAAAAGTACAAAGGCAAAGAAGCCGACAAGACCAGAAGAGCAAACCCCAAACCCAATCTTGGGGCGGAAATGAAAATGAGAAGAAGGGGGTGACGAACAAGGAAGACTACTAGGGAGAAGCAACGCGGAAAGTCGATCAGGAATGGTAGATCCAACTCTCCTAACATCTGAGGCTGATTGGAAGAAACTCTAGATGGAATGACGGCCGACAAAGAGGTAGTTGAGTGTAGAGGACGCTTCTATGTTGTTGTTTGACTCCGTACTATATCTCAAAGGCTCGGGATCAAGCTTGTCTCCTCACGCAGACCTAGTATGGGCTTGTCTAAGATGACTCGGGAGACTGTGGATGGTTTCCCCTGGGCCGAACAGATTTGGGACCAAGAAGCGGAGCTGGCCTCACCTTTGCGCTTAGTGCCTCTCACTGAAGGTAGCACTGTAAAGAAGGAAGTGATCCGCCGAGAAGAATCTAGTCTAGAATGTGGCTAAAGCGTGTGCTCATGAAGCCTCACCTTCTCGTAAGTATAAATCCAAACACTTCTGATCCTCATACTTGAAGAAGTTAGAAAGAGCCTGTACCCTCCTAAAAAGGCAGTAGAACCTCCCTCTAATCTCATTGTAAATGGGGTAGTCAAGATGATGTGTGTCTCTGTCCTTAGTCCCCTATCTGAATGATGAAGGTGGTGATCCGTCTCACACCGCAGTCTATGAGGACCTACTTAGAGCTGACCAAGGGGGATGCGAAGGGCATGCATCCAATGACATAAAGTACACCGAGGACGGATAATGATACCGTCACTCAAGTCTAAAAAGTGCTCAACATAAAAGGCCATTTTAGGGTGTAACCCCTATAAAGGTTCACCCAAGTGGTGTGGATGAACTGCCTGTAAATATCCTCTCTGATGATCTTGTTCATCACCTGTCTGGTAGGTAGAAGGTGGCACTGTGCATCCAAGGAATACCGAAAAGGAAAAAGCTGATCCATCTGAATACCCATTGTCCCCAAGAGGTCGTAAACCTTAGCATACCATCCACGACAAGGGGAATAAAAAAGAGTAATAGTCTTTAATGAGCAATACGCCAAGTATGAGTACATGTCCCGCCTCTCAACATAGTCACCAAAGCCTCGGATGCAATGTAGGAAAGAGATCAGGTCAAACCTAGTTTCCAATTTGAAAGGGCGGGCTCCAAACTTAGCCAAAATAATGTGCGGGGGGACAATTTGCTTGCACCTGATAAATCGGCGAAGGATAAGTGTCTGACTTCTCGGCGAATCCCAAACAGCCTCTCCAAGAAGGAGGCCCCCAAGCAACAAAGCCGTAATGGACATCGGGTCTCGATAAGGGAGTCTCGTGAGGGACATTTTGGAGGATATGTCTCGGAAGTGGAAGATGAATTGTGGTTCTGTCTCAATCTCCTATCTGAACGATCAAGGTGGTGATCCGTCTCACACCGGAGTCTGTGAGAACCTACTCTGAGATTATCAAGGGGGATGTGAAGGGCATGCATCCAATGACGTAAAGTATACTGAGGACGGATAATGAGACCGTCACTCAACTCCAGAAAGTGCTCAACATAAAAGGCCATTTTAGGGCGTAACCCCCATGAGGGTTCACCCAAGTGGTGTGGATGAATTACTCAAATATCCTCTCTAATGATCCTGTTCATCACCTATTCGGTAGGTAGAGGTGGCCCGGCCTGCCTAAGGAATATTGAAAGGAGGAAGATGATCCATCTAAATACCCATTGTCCCCAAGAGGTCGGAAACCTCAACATACCAACCGCGATCGCGGTGAGGGGAATCGGAAAGAGCAAGTGTCTGATGAGCAATATGCCAAGTACGGGTACGTGTTCGCCCCGCAATTGAGCCGGAAAAGCCTCGGATGCGGTGTAGGAAAGAGATCAGATCAAACATGGTCTCCAATCTGAAAGGATGGGCTCCAAACTCAGCCAAAATAATGTGTGAGGGATAATTCTCTTGCACCTTATAAATCGGCGAAGGAGAAGTGTCTATACTCTTTCAACAAAAGCCCAATCAATCACCAAAGCAAGGAGGGTCCCCAAGAAACGGAGGCATAAAGCACAATGGGTTTGATGAGGGAGTCCGTAAGGGACATTTTGGAGATGTCCTGGAAGTGGTGGCGAAATCGGCTCTCGAGGAGGGCTAAGGATCCATAAGCCTTATTGGCACGAGGCTAGAGGGCTTGTCTCAAATCAAACGCAGAGACAGAGAATCAACATCCAAGTAGGTATATGTGCTGGTGATCTTGATCTCCTCACCCCCGAAATAAAAGTGGAGGTCTGTGGACTTCAAACCATCAAGACCATAACCTCGCTTTTACCTGTGTTAACCGTCAACCGCCAAGATAATAGAACAAGACTAAGGTGTCCAACTGTCTCTGTAGACCCTCCGGAGAGGAGGCCAAGAGGACCACATCATCAACAAACAAAAGGATGGATATCAAAACCTGGTGAAGAAGGCACCCATCACTGTCCTGAATATGCTCATGGAGAAAGGACTCAAGCTCATCAATGTATATCCCAAAAGAGTTGGGGACAAGGGACACCCCTGTTTGACCCAATGGTACTCTTGATGAAATGTGACTACCCATGAGTTGTGCGGAGACGATTTAAAACAAAGTGTTGTACAAATGCATAATGGCAAAGAGAAGGATCTTGGAAATGCCAATATTTCTGGGTCTCTGAGAAAGTGCTACATGCGGAACTAAGTCGATGGCTTTTGAAAGTCTACAAAGCAACAATAGACTTTCGACAAGTGATGGTGTGCCTCAATGATAGCTTGAAGAGTAAAAATATGATTAATAGTCCGGTGAGTAGGACAAAAACGTGCTTGCCCCCGGCTCGAGGTGCTTGCGCTCCAGGCTCTCGGAAAGGTGCATATGTAATTATATTAATGTCCAACAAATGACCACAAAAGTAGGTCAAAGGGACTTCTCATTTGTTTCCTCGCTACTAAAAATGTGTCCATACAAAGCGGAAACCAAAAGGTTTCCAAAAGAAGTAAAACAAGAGAAGAGGTCAAAGACCAAAAGGTCAAAGGGACAAAAGTACAAATATGTCCAATAAAGCGGAAACCCAAAGGTTTCCAAAGAAGTACAAAGCATGAGAAGGGAAGAAGAAGAGAAGGAAGAAGACCTAGATGAAGCAATGGGGAATGTCTATCCAGAATGGTAAACCCATCTCTCCTAACATCCGAGGCCGACCGGAAGAAACTCAGAATAGTGTGATGATCCGAAGAAGAGGAAGAGGAGGTGAGATGACGAGACCTCCCCTATGTGTTGCTTGTCTTTGAAAGTATGTCTCAAGGGCCTGGTGGATCTAGTCTGCCCTCTGGTACTGGATTGGTATAATAGTGCCTGGGAGATATCGGGGGTTAAATATGGACCCCCTAAACCGTATTGATCTGGAGTGTGATGTTGGGCTGGTATCGATCTGGCTGCTTAGTGCCTCTCTTCGAGGGTAAAGCCGAAAGAAGGAAGTGATCCTTTGGGGAGAGTCTGCTCTGTTAAGTGTCTGAATAGTGTGATCCCGAAGCCTAAGAGCCTCCTGCATGTATAAAGCCAGGCACTTCTGATCGACATATCTGAAAAAAGTCAGTAAGTGCACGGGTCCCTCTGAAAAGACAATGGAACCTCCCCTAATCTCGTAGTAGATGGGACAACAAAAGATGAAGTGGGCTTCGTCTCGACCTCCTAAAGATTGCATAGCTGGCAAGTCTTGTCTGACCGATCGATCTATCGGTGGTCCGTCTCAATCCGAAGCCTATGAGAACCCACTCTGAACTGACCCAAGGGGATGCGAAGAGCGTGCATCCAATGGCGAAGGGTATACTGAGGACGGATAATAAGTCCATCCCTCAACTCCAAGAAGTGCTCCGCATAAAAAACCATCTTTGGGCGTAACCCACCATGAGGGTTCACCCAAGTGGTGTGGATGAACTGTCTGTAAATATCCTCTCGATGATCTTGTTCAACTCCTGTCTGGAAGGTAGGAGATGAGCCGGTGTCCATAGGAGTATCGAAAAGGAGGAAGACGATCCATCCTAATACTCACTGACTCTAAGAGAGCAAAAGCCCCAGCGTACCAACAACGAGCGCCCCAGAGAATCAGAAAGGGAAATGCTCTCCGAGGAACAATATGCCAAATACGGGTACCTTGTCCCTCCCCTCCATCGAGTCAACAAAACTCCTGGATATAGTGCAAAAAGGAAACTAGGTCAAAAATGGTCTCCAACCTGAAAGGACGGGCCCCAAACTCCGCAAGAATGATGTGATGAGGAACAAACTGCTTGCACCTGATGAAGCGACGAAGGAGAAGTGTCTGACTCTCTCGGTTGAAGCCCAATCCGACTCGAGCAAAGAGGGCCCCCACACCACAGAGCCATAAAGAACAATGGGTCTGATAAGAGAATCCATGAGGGACATCTTGGAGGAGATGTCCTAAAAATGGTGTCGAAAGCACTTGTCGCTCGAGGAGAGCTAAGGAACCGTAACCCTTATTGACACGTGGTTGGAGGGCTTGTCTCAAATTGAAACGGACCAGAGAACTGCACACCCAAGTAAGTGTAGGTACTGTAATCTCAATCTCCTCCCCCTGAAGAAGAAATGGAGGTGTGAGGTCTTCAACCCGTTGAAGACCATAACCTTGGTTTTACCTAGGTTGACCATCAACTGTCGGAGATCACAAAACAACTCTAAGGCATCCAACTTGTCTCTGTAGTCCCTCAAGAGATGAGGCTAGAGGACCACGTCATCAACAAACAAAAGGATAGATATCGAACTTGGTGGAGGAGGCACCCATCACCGCTCGGATATGCTCACGAAGAAAGGTCTCAAGCTCATCAATGTAGATCCCAAACAAAGTGGGGGACAGGGGGCAACCTTGTTTAACCCCAACAGTACTCTTGATGAAATTTGATATCCCATGAACAATACGAGACGACCAAGAACAATCTCATATAAACGCATGATGGCAGTCAAAAGGATCTCAAAATGCCAATGTCTCTGAGCCTTTGGAAAAGAGCCTCACGAGGAACAAAATCAAAAGCTTTCCAAAAGTCTACAAAGCAACAATAAACTTTTGATGAACGATGATGTGCCTCCTCAATGATGGCCCGAAGAGTGAAGATATGGTCAATGGTCTGGTAAGCGGGCCGGAACCCCGCCTAGCCCCTAGCTCTGAGATGTCTCTGCTCCAACTCTCTAGAAAGCAACATGTGGAGAACAATAGCATAAAGCTTCGAGAATGTATGGCCAACCATGATAGTCCTATAATTATTGGGGTCAAACTGGGGCCCGATTTGTGTATCGGGTGAATGGAGTGATGGGACCAAGTCGGCGGAAAACCAAAACGTACCACGTGGTTGAAAAGATCAACCAAGAAACTACCCAACTCTCTAAAGCCAAACTTGAAGAATTCAGCCTTGGAAGCCCTCCTCATCAATGGTCCTACTATTGTTCATCACTCTAACCGCCTCTCTGATATTCCGATAAGTGAATAAGTAACATGAGGAGGGAGGAGGATCAACCTGGATACGAGGCTGCCCAGGATATCATATAGAGTGGAGGTGTGAGAGAACATGGACTCGGGGTTAAGATCGAGAGGAAGGGGAGAGCGGCGAGGGAGGATGGTGCGCCAAAATGTCTGGGAGAGTGTGTCGAGAGAAGAACACAAGATCCATCTCCTTAGGGAAATAAAGAGATGTTTCTTACGTCGAAGAAGACAACGGTAAGAGGCTTTGAGGGAGGGATAAGAGGGAAGGGAGTGGATGAAGGCATGACGAAGTTGGCGGTGAAGGAATTTGCACTCATCATCGTACCACTTGTTCATAGGGCAAGATCTAGAATTATTGGGTTGATGGGAAGCGGGTGAAGAGCTGGTGGAATTGGGAAAGATTTGAGGGTGCCTCCCAAACAATGGAAGAGAGGCGGTGTATTTGGTAACAACACAATCCAATGAGAAGAAATGGGTCTCCGAAGGGAGTAATTGACGGATGTGGGAAGAGAAGGTATTGGGGTCTCCTTCATCAAACCGGAACGTAGTACGAGGGAGACTATGAATGGGAACAATGGCGGGAGGGGGATATCAACCTAGAGAGAGAAAGAAAGAAGGGCATGATCGGCAAGGGGGATGGGGGAAACAAAAGATGATGGACAAGTGATAAGAGATATTGGCTAGAAAGGACATAATCCACAACACTCGCACCCCCACCGTGAGGCCGACAAGTGAAGAAGTGAGAGTCAGGAAAGCAGGTGAGCCCATTCAGGATCAACAACTCATGGGATTCCCCTAATTGAAGAAGGTGCCACCATATGCAGTGAAGGGCCCTGAATCATCCTCTGATATCCTTGTGAAGTCCCATTGCCTTTGGATCAATTGCCTGGTGCAGAACACATCCTTTGATCGGTCATGGAGAGGAGTCTCGAGCTTTCTGTATGGGTGTTAAAGTCCCCATAAGGATGACTTCACCAATCACTAGTACTTGAGTAATATTGGCATACAAGTCACCAAAAGGATCACCATCATGGCCATTGTGAATGGCATACGGGAGGAAGCCGAGGAAAGTAGCAAACTACAATATAAATATCCCTGAATGAAATCTGCCCCTCTAATCCGGATCCACATAAACTTGGCAAACTCATCCGTGGTCACCAACGAAACCTTGCTCCGGAGGAAGTCTCTATACAAACAAGCCACACCCCCTGAACCCTTGACACCACCCGAAGATCCTGTCTCCTGTTTGCAAGTAGAGTACCAGTAGTATCCCATGATTATTGAAAGAGGTCGTACAAGGCTCTCATGTGTCTCCGTGATGAAAAGGATGTCAGACGATCCTAGAGCATCATACATAAGACCAGGTGATGACCAAAAAGAACCATTACCGTTCCAACAACTAATGGAGATACCTGTACCTTATCCCTCTCCCTGCGGACTCATTTAGAAGTCCTAGGTCGGGCCTCCCATCCTGGAGGGAAAGTGTCTTTGATGACAGCTCTAAGATTCTTGATAATTGCCCATTTCCCTACCTGACGAGCTGCCAAAACCAACTCTCTGGAGCATTTGAGCTCCGCCACCTATGACCTAGTAAGATCTTTGTCAAGGAAAATCTTGTTAGGGAGAGAGTATAACACCCGTTTGGCTCTGAGAGCCCTAAGCCGATTTGTTGCTGATCTGAATCTGAGGAAAAGAGTGGAGTCATAGCCCAACCAGGCTCTGTCTAGAGCAATATCGGGAATATGTAGAGTATCTCGGAGAAACCCGTTCCCAACCACCAAGGGGTCCAGTGACGAGTGAGGTAGAGGGAGTCCCCTCACCTTGAGATTCAATTCCCTCTCGTGCCTGGTATGTTCCTCGAAATAACTTGGCTTGAACAACCTCCTCAACAACTGCCATAGGGGAGGGAGACCCATCTTTTCCAACAACCTGAGCCCATGACCTGATGTTTGTTTCTGTTTCTTGTTTAAAAGAAGCCTGCTGCGACCTAATCTCCTGCTTTTTTTTTGAGGTCCAGGATTTCCGCATGCAAGGTATCGTTGGGAGGATTGAGAACCCTGTGCCTCTCACTGGTGTGGAACCTTTCTTTTAATGAAACATTTTCCGATTCAATTAATTCGGTTGGTGAGTTCATGGATTTCAGTATGAAGAGCCTCATTAGCGAGTTCCACTTTTTGAACCCTGTTGATCAGCTCCTGAATGAGGTTTTTCATGTTGTCATCATAATTCTTGCTCAACCGGTTTCGAAAAATCAATTATTTTGTTATTCATAAAATTGGTGCGAAGCAAAGGAGGGGGAGGAATTGCCTGGATTGGTGTGACTGAGATGGGTGAGCAAGGTGAATTCCCTGGTGGCATTAGACAGGTAGAACAACGAGATTAACCAGACGCGAGTAGAATAAGAGTTGAAACGACGAGCAAGAAAAAAACGAGCAAGAAAAAGGAAGAAGGAATCATGAGCAAAAGGGTAGAAGGTTTCCTCTCAGAAAAATGCTTGGTTTCTATTAGGGATAGTTGTAGGTGCATACACAAGCCTCGTATCTCCACGCCGAGCTAAAACAAATAAGATAATGGTCGCAAGAGAAGAGATCAAGGCGGCGAATGCAAATTGTCACTCACACCGAGGTTTATGCAGAGCTTGACAAGAGTGTCGACGAGAGTGCAAAGCTCAACGGAAATGCGATTGTAAGATTCGCGACTCAGCTCTGCAACCTTCAGCTCACCAACAAAGAGAACATGCAGGGAAGACAAGAACGCAAACCCCGACGAAAAGCTCAAAAATGGTTGACTATGATCCCGTGGCAACCGGACGCAAACCTTGACCGAGAACTTGTGAGTTGAACCCGCAAGCAGAGCTTGACAAGAATGGCGACGAGAATGCAGCGATCAAGGCGATGGGAATGCAGAGTTCAAGGCGATGGGAATGCAGAGTTCAAGGCGACGGGAATGCAGAGTTCAAGGCGACAAGAATCGTGCAGGTTTCATGGCAACGAGAATGTAGAGAAAGTAGAGATTATCAAGTGAAATAGAGATGGGAATGCAGAGTCGAGCTTGTGAGGTTAAGGGTTCATGTATGCAGAGCTCGATAGGAATGGTGATGCGAATGCAGAGATCACCTCGACTAGAATGGAGTCGGGAATGCAGAGTTCGGGGCAACGGAAATGGTGTCGATTTCATGTCGGTGGGAGCATGTCGTGGTCGTAGCCAAACCTCTACAGATCGACATTGCTAAGTGTTGAGGGAAGAGGAGAATGGCGAGGGAAAATGGTACGCCAAAAAATGCTTAGAGAGCACCTCGAGAGAGACACATAAATCTTTCAAAATAGTGTAATGAGTAAATAGTAAAATAATGATTATAAAGTTTAAGTTTTAAAAGTTAAACTTATATCTGCTTATAAATGCATTAAACTGAAAGTTGAAAACACTTAAATGTTGTTTTTAGGGTTGTGTAACTGCTGTTTTCAAAACTAGTAGTTTAATAACCCTAAAATCAACATTTTAATTAATTTATTGAACACTATCATTTTAAACTGAAATAAAACATTAAAAACTAACTATGAAGGGCCACGGGTCATGGCTTACCTTGAAGGCTTGATGAACGTGTTGAAAACTTGAAACTTGAATGACTGAGCAATGAAGACTTGGCACTTGCTCTAACTCTTGTTGTTACTTGTTGTTAATGCTCTCCCTCTTGCTTGTTAATGCTCTCACTCTTGCTTGCTAATGCTATTGCTCTCACTCTTGCTTGTTAATGCTCTCACCCTCTCACTCTTGCTTGCTAATGCTTTCACTCTTGCTTTGAATTTTTGATAGTGATTTGGAGTGAGGGTGTAAGGCTTATTTATAGTTTTTTTCGACTTCATAGGGGTGGGTGGGGCCCCTAAAGCATTAAGGTTAGGGTTTGGGGCCAAAAATTAAAAACAAAATGATTTTAAAAACCAGTTTTTGACAGCCTTATGCCTCTGGGGACGGTTGGGAGTCTTTGGGACAGGTTGAGAGACTTTTGGAAGTCTTTGGGACGTCCCCAAGTCCCCAAAATAGGGGCGTCTCAAAAAGGTCCCCTCGCTAAGGCTAACATTTCGGGATATCCCCTCTGCTAGTGGTGGTGGGGATGACGACTAGATGTTTCCCAGCTGTCCCCACATCTCAGAGATGTCACTCTTTTGGGGGCGTGTCCTTGTGTAACACCGACAAATATTCAATTGTAGATTTCGAGTGATTCTCTTAAGCTGAACTGAGAAGGGTTGTTTATGACTTACAAGGTGTGGGAAGAGTGGAAAGATGACTGAAATTGATAAAATATGTTTAATGGAATATATATTTTAAATAACTACAAAAGTTGCCATTGGAAAGTGCTCAAACCAAATTTTGGGTACTATAGATTGCCGCTGCTTAATTTAATCTTGTATTGACAAGTGTTTGATTGAAAGGGAAAATGACAATCAAACCTTGTGAATCTTGATCATAGGATGGTGGTGCAAACTTTTGAATGTCTTTGTCAGTCCATGTGAAAAATATCACAGGTATGTTGAACTATGCTACCAATTTGTTGAATGCTGAAGTGTGCCATAGGATTGGTGTAGATGGCCCAATATGAAGTAAGTGCTAAATGTGAAGAAGAGTGCCCTTGTTTAGACAACATTGAAATTTAAACTAATCTGATAAAGAAGTGATCTCCAAGGTCACGCAAATGAGCTAAATGCTAGATCGTTTTCTCAACTTTAAAAATATAACTTTTAAAACAACCAGAGCCAAATATTAACTTTTTGGGTCATTGAGGTTGATATCAACTTTTAGGCTGTTGAGGCTGACATCATCTTTTTGGGGTGTCGAGGTTGAGGGATCTTGCGAAGATGCCCAAAATTATGCATACGTGATGATAATCTACTTCCAAATGCTTTGCTAAAATTGTGCCAAAACTATATATAATTTGATTTGTAAATTTGTAGAATGTCATGAATTTGACTGAATCTATGTACTTTTGGCTAATATCTACGTGAATTTCTAAACAAGCCCATAATGTACCTCATTTTGAGGTGAGAAATGAGCCCTCATATCACTCATCTCAAAAGAAAAAATTGGTTCTACGCACCATGTGTTTAATACCATATAAAACATGTATACTAAACATGGTTGTGTAAGTCCTCGTAAACATGATATGATAATTATAGTACAAACATAAAGCTTGTCATCCATGGAATATGCATATGTGAATATTATTAGAAATCTAAACAAGTCATCAACCCAAGCATGATAATGAAGCTCATATAAGTACGCTAGCAACACGACTCGACACGAAGGATACTGTGCAACACATGACATAACAAGGCGGCACATGACACAACGAGGCTTATGACTTTAACCAACTCGACAACTCAACCGACACGACGACATGATAAATCAATGAATGATATCGTAGAATAATAATGGAAGAGGCATAAAACAACATGAGTCATGCAAAGGTGCATACATAAGCATAGAGCTAACAAGATTCATACAATGCATATAAAAGGATTGAGCAAACAAGAACTGCACAATGCATATAGAAGCATAGAGCAAACAAGAGTCAAATGGTGCTTATAGAAGCATAAGATAAGATAAAGATAAATATATTAATGTCCAACGAATGACCACAGAAGTAGATCAATGGGACTGCAGTCCAAACAATATACAAAGTGCAAGCGGGAAGACTCAAACGAGTTCCCGAGAACAAGAAGAAAGAATAAGAGAAGAACAAGCAAAAACCCCAAAAAACAAAACCCCCACAGACGGGGCAATGAAACAGATGGGGGAAGGAAAGCAGAGAAGAGAATGGAGGGGACTGATAAGGAGTCAGTCTACTCAGAAATGGTAGTCACATCCCTCCTAACATTCAAAGCTGACAAGAAGTAGCTACTGATGGAATGGCTCCTCGAAGAGGGGGTGAGGGCCCCCTCCCCCGTAGAGATCTAAGACTAGAACGACGACCAGGGAGGCGAGTAGATCTGGATTGCCCTCTGAGACGTGTATGTTGCCGAGCCGGTTGGTGGCCACTGGGGGAGTTGTGAAGGTCTAGACGGCAACGAATCGATAAGGAGCTTAGAACGAATAAGAGTCATGCAATTGCATAAGAGAAAGCAACTTAGAAGTTATAAGAACACATGTAATCAATGTACATAGCGTAGAAACATGCCATAATCAACAAATAATAAGCATGGAACAAGCAATGTCAAGACATATGAGTAAGAAATTTCATCATGTAAAGCACAATACAATATCTGTATTAAAGCATGTGTTGCAAAATACAAGCTAGTGCAAGACAACCTGTAAGTAACTCTATATCACCAATGGACCAAAGTGAAAAATATATAATGCGAAAAAATGTGTGATATGCCCTAGTGTAGGCATGCCCCCAATGTGTAAGAGTTTACCATTATGTGTATGAGTGATGAGTTGCAAAGCATGTGCATGTCCATGGAAATGTCTAGCTTATATGTCCTATAGCTAACTCATGTATATCGTTAAAAGCAAGCGCGTAAAGAAGTAGATATTTAAAGAGCTAAAATCATGATAAACAACAATATCTAAATGTATGTAACAACAAAGCACATCACAAGTAGGACCTGATTTTGGATTTTTGCAAATTTTGAATGTCTTTGCATTTTGAACCATTTGATTGTTTTTTGCATTTTTGAAACGTTTGATTGTTTTTTGCATTTTTGACATATTTGATTGTTTTTTGTTTTTTTGAATAATTTAATACAAGGTAAAGTTTGGATGAAAACGCAAGAGGCCAAGGGCTGTAGTCTAAATCCACAATATAAATGCCGAAGATTATAGATTATGAAGTGCAGTTAAATTAAACATAGATTAAGATGTTTATATTGCATATTACAAACATGAACAAGGAAATAACAAAAATATAAATGACATAGAACACCAGATTTATAGTGGGGAAACCCAAGAAAAAACCCACTCAAAAAATAAAGCACTTGTCTTTATTAAGAATTTCACATAAGCTTTTACCCAACACTTCCACTTCACTCCTCGGTCTCACAAAATAATTGCGAACAATTTCTCACAATTACAATACAATGATCACAATGATCTTGACGCAATAACATCATACCAATCTGATTATTTCTCATGCCAATCCTCGTGAGGGATCACCCTATATATATAGGATGGGTGAACTGGTCACACCGTTTCACTCTAATTTGTGAAAGACCGACATAATAAAGTTTAATAAACAAACTTTAAAACAAAGGGGTCATGAAGTGGTGGTCCACCAAAACGGTATCCCCACTTGACATTATTACCCCAACACTCCCCTTAATGTTAAGTGGGAAAAAAAACATATGCCAAATTACCTTTTTCTACAAAAGGATTTATAGATCCATAAATCATCAACATGATTCAAGCTAGCATGTAAACAAGGGAAATCATACAGATCTTCCCATACAAAAATAAACAAGGAAAATCATACAGATCTTCCCATACAATTTTAGGATAAGTGCTTTATATATGAAGACTTATATCAGATTATGGAGCCTTTTATAAAACAAGACATACCCATAACTAATGTTTCATTGGATTTACAAGTAAATTCACATAGCATGAACATTTACTTATCACAAAATGGAGGAAGTATTGAAGTTTACAACAAGCCGTTAAGAGGTGGCATTGTCATGCACACTCCCCCTCAATGACAACTCTGATAGGCCCAACAAGGCACGAAACTTGCAAAACTTCACAACACACAATGGCTTGGTGAAGATATCTAGCAACTTGATCTTCAATCGAACAAAACTTGAGATCAATATCACCATTCAGACTTTATCTCGAATAAAGTGCATATGAACTTCTATATGCTTTGTCCTTTGATGTTGAACTGGATTGTTTGCAAGAGCAAATGCAACTCTTATCACATAGAAGAGTAGTGCTTCCTTTGACACCCATATGCAGTTCATCCAATGTCTTTTTTAACCACATAGCTTCCTTTGCTTGCTTCCATAACACTTCTATACTCTACTTCAATAGAAGAGATAGAAAATTGTTGGTTGCTTCTTGCTACTCCAAGTGATGGCACCTGCACCCAACTTGAAAACATATCCAAAAGTAGATTTTCTATCTATAACATCACCAACATGGTCAAAATCACAATATCCAAATAATTTTGCATCATCACAAGAAGAATAATACAAACCATAATTAATTGTTCCTTTAACATATTTCAGAATTCTTTTTTCCATTTTCCAATGATCCTCATAAGGATCTTGCATGAATCTAGAAACAACTCCTACTGCATATGAAATATCAGGCCTAGTAATAGTTAAATAAATTAGACTACCAACTAGTTGTCTATACAGAGTAGGATCAAATTTAGCACATGCAGGTTTAGGATCTAATTTCACACCAACTTCAATAGAATGATTGAGAAATTAGTAGCATACTGAGATTGAGATGCAACAATAGATTTATGATCCTGAAATATAACCATGCCTAAAAATGATTTAGTAGACCTAAATCAATCATTTCAAAACGTTGTTTTAATATTTCTTTGATTCTAACAATTAAATTTTTATCACTACTAGTAATCAAAGATCATCAACATATAGAAATAATGATAATATGATTATTTTCAAATTTAACAAATAAATCATTATCGAACAACAATTTAGAAACCAAGATCCTGAAAGAAACTATTAATTTTAGCATACCAAGCTCTAGGAGCTTTTTTAAGACCATATAAAGATTTTTTTCAGCTTACATACATATAGTTCCTTACTATGTTCTTCAAAACCTTTAGGTTGATGCATATAAATTTCTTCTTTCAGGTCACCATTTAGAAATGCATTTTTAACATCCATTTGGTGAATCTCCCAACCATTTTGAGCAGCTAAAGTGCTAGAAGAGTCCTAACAATGCTCATTTTAGCTACAGGAGCAAAAGTTTCAACATAGTCAAGACCAAGTTTCTGAGTGAAACCACGAGCTACTAACCTTGCCTTGAATTTATCTATTTCTCCTACAGAGTTATACTTAATTTTATACAACCACCTGGATCCTACAATGCTTCGTTTAGAAGGAGGGAGGGACTAGTTCCCAAGTGTTATTTTTAATTAAAGCATTGTATTCATCTTTCATAGCCTTGATCCATCTATCATCTTGACAGGATTCTTCGAAATATTGTGGTTCAACCTCATATAGGGTCATCAAGGCATGATAAGTATGTTGACTACGAGTTACCTTTCTAAGGCTAACAAGATGAGAGTCCTTAACAAGATTTTGAGCCCATTTAGGAATCTTGGGATGCAACATATTTTGAGATGACTCCCCCTCAATCTCCATCATATCTAGATTAGATAATCATCCTCTTGAACTTTGTTTCCATATTGTTAGGAGAAGGATTATCAGGCTCTATTTCAGGAGAAACAAAGGAGGGTTCATAAGAAGCATCACAAAATGTTTTTTTCTAAGACATGAACATTCCTGTTTTCAACTATGTCATGCTTGAAAGGGTCATAGACTCTTAAACCTTTTGTTTGACAACCATAACCAACAAAAATACATGAATAGGAGGTTGGGTCAAGCTTCTTCCTTTTAACTTTTGGAATGAAGATAAAAGCAGACTACCAATATTCTTAAGTGAGAGATATCTGGTTTTTGATTTGTCCATACTTCATGAGGAGTTTGATGAAGAGCTTTTGTAGGAACTCTATTAAGGATATAGACTGCAGTATTCATTGCTTCTACCCATAAAAATTTAGGCACATTTTTGCATGAATCATAGTCCTAGCCATCTTCTAAAATAGTCCTATTTTTCCTTTCTGACAATGCCATTTTGTTGTGGGGAATAGGAGTAGTCAACTCTCTCTGAATCCCACATGACACACAAAACTCATCAAAATTTTTGCTAATATACTCACCTCCATTATCAGTTCTAATTCTTTTTATTTTCAGATTAGAAGCATTTTCAACAAAGGCTTTAAACTCTTGAAATTTAGATAAGACATCAAACTTTTTCTTAATAAAATAAGACTAGGTCATCCTAGAGAAATCATCAATAAAGCATACAACATACAAAGCTCCACTGAGAGAAGGAACTTCAAGTGGACCTCTCACATCACTATGAATCAACTCTAATAAATGAGAAGAATTTGGATCATGATGTTTGTGAAATGGTTCAACATGTTGCTTACCACGCAAGCAACTTTCACATGTTTCATGATCAAATTTCATCTTAGGGAGACCAATTACAAGATTTAGGCGAGAGACATTTCATACAAACTTCTAAAATTCACATGTCCTAATCTTTCATGCCAAAGTTGAAGATCATTTCTAGAAGAAGAAGAAAAACAAGATTTAGAAACAAATCCATCAAAAATATATAAACCATTTTTTTGTATACCAGATGCAATAACATTACTGAGTTCATCTTTTACATACCATTTATCTTGCAAATAATACAACTTTATAGTTTTCTTTAGTTAACTGAGAGCAAGATAAAAGGTTCTTTTTCAACTGAGGAACATATAAGACATTCCTAATTATTCCATTTTTCAATTTAACATTTCCACAACTTACAAATCTAATGATGGAATTATCTCCTAGATATATATTTTCCTCACATTTTACAACATCTGAGAGGATACCATAAATACAAGTCATGTGCCTAGAGGCACCACTATCTAGGATCCATTCATTGTCATTTGAAGTTGAGAGAGTAGTATATAGGCAATAGAATGCTCAACATTATTTGCATGATTTTGCTTTTGATGATCTTTCTTTGATTGTTAAATTTACTATTTTTAGTATTTTTAACAAATTTGTTAGTTTTTACACTGACAATCGACTTCTTTATGACCAAATTTGCCACATTTGTTACATGTGCCATTGAATTTTACTTTAAAATTCTGATTGTTTCTAACAGAATTAGATTTAGGATTGGGTTTAAATTTTGATCTGATGTTAGATTTTTGATTAGGATTGATATTATTCTTATTTTGAGAAGGTTTATGATTATGAGAGAACAATGCTTGAGAGGTAGTCTCTTTTGAATCAAAATTCTCCATTACACATTCTTCTTGAATTAACAGAGAAGACAAAGTGTCCAAATCAGGTAAATCATTCTCATTATGATATTTAGAGTTAAGAATGGAGATATAGTTTCTAAATTTTCATGAATATTTATCTGAATGATAAAATATAGAAGCTTATCTAAAACAATTCACAATTACATCCATCCAACTCGAGCTTTAATATTTTTAATTTTAGCCAGGTAATTAACAATTTTCTCATCCCCTTCATGGGAGTTGTAAACAATTCCAAAATTAGTTTAATTATCTTGGAAAGATGATTGCCTTCATGCATAGTTTCTAATTGTTTCCATGCATCAACAAGAGAATCCATATGACCTATATGCATTAAAAATTCATCTCTTATGCTCTGCAATAGGATCGATAGGGCTTCCTGTGATCTTTGAGAGAAGGAGCTAAGGTTTTCAGGGTTTGCATGTCTTCCAATGGGGGTCATTTTTCCACACCAGTTACAAGATCCCATAATTTTCTAGCCATGAAATAGGCTTTTAACCTAACTCTCCAAATACTATAATTAGTTCCATTTAATAACTTGAGATTTATCCATTGAGAAACTAGAGGAACTAGCCATTTTAAAGCAAAAAAAAACTTGAAAAAAAATCAAACACAAACATTAAGCAAGGCACGTTTAACAAAAAAAAACAAAAAAAATTTTAAACCCGTGGAAAGCAAGAAATTTGAAAAAAATTTTTAAAAAACCCGCTTTGGCAAGAAAGATAATGACACATGTCAAAGATCAAAACAAAGCAATAGGGCATGTGTCAATAAGGACACGTCTTTTCGAAAAATTTATAAATGATTAGCCAACGGACGTGAAGTTTGCAAAAACAAACAAAACATAAAGCTTTTTCGGTCCGCAGTATGCAAATGAGCAACAAAAAAAAACATGTGGTCAAAGAATAAAACAATGAGACAAGAAAATTTGAACAAAGTAGAGGCGACACTAAATCAAAGCAAAAAGCAACACAAGAGGGCACGTGTCGACCTTCCGAAAAAATTCTAAAATTCTAGATCCCTCGTGGACGTGAAGTCCCCGAAATTTAATCAAAAAAATAGATTATCGGGTCAGCAAAAGGGTTGACAAGTCAATCGAAAATGTGGTAAACAAAAAAAGAACATGTGACAAAAGATATATAAAAAATTTGACATCATGAAAGTAAAATATACACGTGGTGCTTTGTTATTAGATCGCACTTCGCAGTGCAACAAACAAGTCTGAAGACTAATTAAAAGAAAAAATAGACTGATAAACCGAACATATGTGTAGTTAACTTATGGATCTCTTTTTGCACTCTTGACACGGTTATGACAAAGGACAAATAATATGCGAAAGAACGTGGACATGTTCTATTGGTTCACATCTGACTAACTTTGACAAAGTCTTAATATAAAGCAAAGTGAAAAATGGTGGCTTAATCTTATTGGTTAACCATTGACATGTTTAACAAAATACTAACAACATGAAATGCGAAAAGACTTAGTTTTTCTATCGGATCGGATTTCGCATTGCACTCAAAACAAGATAACAAAAGACCGAAAAATGCGAAAAAGACTTGGAGCTTTTCTATTGGATTAGATTTCGCATCGACGTAAACAAGATAACAAAAGACTAACAACGCCAAATGCGAAAAGACTTGAGATTTTTTATTGATCTTATTTCGCATTGACAAAAACAAGATAACAAAAGACTGACACACAAAACACACGAAATGCGAAAAGACTTGGAGCTTTTTTATTGGATCGGATTTCGCATTCGGATTGGCTAAAACAAGATCGAAAAAGATTGAATTTAAATTAAGAGCGTGAAAACCTTAATGGGTCGCATTTCCAAAATTTCGACAAAAATGATCTATTAAAGATCTCGGCACATAACGAAACTACATGGAGCTTTATGATTGGCTAAAGCTTTGCAATGTTGAACTTCTTTCGCAAATATATATTGCGCTTGGCATGAGCTAAAACTTAGAACCATATTTTAACCGATTCCAAAGAAAAAACTCGGTCCGCTAAAAAAGCCCGAAAAAACCAAAGCAAAGCCAAAAAAAAAAGAACTTATTTAAATAAGTCACACAACTATAACGGCTATATAAAAAGTGCCAAATATTTTTAAAAAACTTGCAAGAAGACCGCAAAGAACCAATAACAAGAACCAAGGTCGCAGAAACACAAATCTATGCACACAAAATGTATAAGCAAGATCTAATCAACAAATCAACCAATATTCATATAATTTTGGGCAGGAAATTGGAATTTTTCACCTGATTAACTTGAAGTCGATGGTAGAACAACTAGGGTTTCACAGATCCAAAAACTTCAAGTTTTTCACTCTGCAAATCAAAAACATCCAGATCTATCTCTACACAAACATAACCACTAGCTCTGATACCATGTTAGGGAATTAATAGGAATGAATAATTAACAATTATAAATCCACAATATAATTGCTGAAGATTATAGATTATGAAGTGCAATTAAATTAAACATAGATTAAGATGTTTATATTGCATATTACGAACATAAACAAGGAAATAACAAAATATAAATGACACAGAACACCAGATTTATAGTGGGGAAACCCAAGGAAAAAACCCACTCAAAATAAAGCACTTCCTTTATTAAGAATTTCACATAAGCTTTTTACCCAACACTTCCACTTCACTCCTCGGTCTCACAGAATAATTGCAAATAGTTTCTCACAATTATAGTACAATGATCACAATGAACTTGACATAACATCATACCAATCTGATTATTTCTCATGCCAATCCTCGTGAGGGATCACCCTATATATATAGGATGGGTGAACCGGTCGCACCGTTTCACTCTTAACTGTGGAAGACCGACATAATAAAGTTTAATAAACAAACTTTAAAACAAAGGGGTCGTTTTTGGTGGTCCACCAAAATGTATCCCACTTGACATTATTACCCTATGATCCCATCAATGGGATGCTCATGTGAAGGTCCTGGATCGATCGGTATGCTAGCTCCTTTTGGTCGAGGAGAGGGTATTGAAGATTGATATTCGTTGGATATGCTTTGTGAAATGTGTGTTACTTCTTTTGCGCAACTTTGGCTAGATCTAACAAAATTTTGGTGCAAAAGGTTGTTCTATTGAGGTTGATTTTTCATTACATTTATATGAGGTTTTGTATGTGATTTAGGCACATGAGTTCTCCCATAATCCTTAGAAGTATAAAGTAGTTGATTAATATTGAAGGTATCTCAAACATCATAATATGATCCAAAGAATTGGCCACTTATAAATTGGGTATTAATCCTCTTCTTGTGAATTGTGATCATTATTATCATTCTTGACTTGTTCACTTGTTTTGCTATTTTCCTCAAATGTGTGCGCATTGGAATGTTTCCAAAATCCTCTTTTGATTGCTCCTTTTCTTTCACATGATTTATTACTGGTTTTATTAGTGGGTTTTTTTACTCAATTTGTTCTTGTTGTTTTGGCATCCATGCCATTATACTTCATAACTTCGTACTAGATGGATCTATTTTAATGTGGTCATAATGAATAAGCCTCACTATCTTGCTTTGCAAAGTCCAATATTCATTTGTATTATGTCCATCGATTCTATGATAATCATAAAAGGGTCTACCACGTTGTCACACAAAGCGATATGTAGGGCGAAAGGTAGTACAAGGCAATGCAATAAAACCCCTATATAGTAACCTTTGTAAGATAGCACTTGGTTGATATGTAGTTGTACTAGTAGTGGAATTAGGAAACACTTGTTGAGGTGAATTTCTACCCCGAATTTCTATGGCCATATGAATATCGAACCTCCCAAGACATACAATTTTTATCTAAATGGTTTTTGTGTGCATGCTATGAGCTTATCACAAAGTTTATTTAGTTGTAAAGCCATGTGGGTGATTTGAGTTTTAAGCATCAATAGTCATGGTTACCTAAGTCTCGAGGATGTGGGGACAAGGGTACAAAGGGACGGGGTTTCCGAGACGACAAAAATTTCCCAAATTTTGGGGATGGCAGGGGGACGACTTTTAAAATAATACATAAAAATTAATATTTCAATATTTTAACTTTTTCAATGAAATTTAGGGATTTAAACTATATTTAATGTATTTTAGGTACTTTCAAGATTATAATTTGATGTTCTTGGTAAAAATAACATCTTTTTAAAAGTAAAAACATCATAAAACTTTTGAAAGATTTTAAAAAAATTGGGTATGTCCCCTCCAAGTCCCCAAGTCCCCAAAACGTTCGGGACGTCATTAAAATCTAGGGGATGCCCTGCGCGTAACACTTGTCAATAACCTGTAATTTGAAGGGTAAAATTCACTTAAAGGAACATGACCACACAAAGCCTCATCTAGGGCTCATGTCCTTAACTTCATATACACGATTAGAGTCATCACAAGGAAGAGAACTATCAATGAAAGTTGTGGAAGGGACATTAGTATCCTATAATTATTTGTATCATCTATCATCGTATGTGTACAAGATATTTCTTTTTCAACAAAAAGGTCCTCATCATGCCAATAATCATCGTTATATTCGTGGTTGCAAACAATGCGTAAGATAAGCTTAGGAGAGGAGCTAGGGATGTAACTTGGTTCACTGTTTCATATAAAGGATGGGGAAACCTACCATATAATGGAGGAGCACACATAGAACATACATTTACAAACACATGCAAAACTTTAGTGAATAGCGATTCATAAAATTACACAAAAATCGGATCCTAAAGGCAAAACAAACAAAACCCTAATAAGGAACAAAATGAAACCCTAAGTTGCATAATTTAATAAAAGATTAAGTGCACGAAAATGTTTTTGATTAAATTAGGTTCTGCACATAATCTAACTAAAAGAGAAAATGATAACTTAAAGCTAATAAAGGTAGTCCTAAAACAGTCTTGAATTATGCTAAATATTGAATCTCTAATATGTTACGATACTTAGAATTGGACAAAGTGTGTCTTTAAGGTTACGGAATGGAACGGACTCTCCACAATATGGTGGACAGAGAGTGAAATAGCGTGCTTTGATGATGTGCATAGGCAGAAAATTTAGTCATCATGGTGCTTAGGGTAACTCAGAATCTGCAACTATGTTTTGGATAGGTTCGTAGTAGGTGGACAATATCGTTGCTGATTGTGTGTGCATAGGACAGGTACAAACCAGAATGCGTCCAGGAGGTCCACTAACTTGTCTTTTGGAAATTTGTGGTTACTCGCTTTTTCTGTGTAGGTTCACATGTCTGTAATTTTCAAGTTTGGATTCCCAATGACTGCTACAAAATTAGATGTTGTCTCTCCTTTCTCAAACTACAGCTTTTGTGCCTTGACCTGAAAGAGGGGTTAACTTGTTTTGGGTGGACGTCCTCACCACATCCCCATTGATGTGATGAGCTTTGCCCACATACCAATATTCCGAAAAGGGATTAAGCCACATGTAGCTCTCCCAAGCCTATGATGAGATGGTAGAGAAATAGAATTTACAATAAAGAATGAGCTCTTGATTTAGCCCTAATATTTGGCAACATACACTTTGGACCTTATGCCTCAAAATTAAGCTCAATATTGATCTAGGACTGCTCTTGGATGGATGTAGAAGTATAACTTGCTACTTTGATAATGTGCTCCAAGGAGTGTAAGATATTGCAAGTGATTCCTGGATGTTCCAAGGTGTGTCAAGGTGCCCCTTATAGGTTAGGGTGTGTTTGTGTTTATATATGACCTTTCTTGAGTTTTCTTGCTCAAATGACCCTAAAATCTAGCCTGTGTCAACTAATAAGACAAGTTACCCATTTGAAAATGTTGCCACTGGAGTACAAGAGGATGGGTTTGTGGCCGGTAGACAAGTTCGGGACCAAACTTGTCCATGACCCACAAACCTGTCCAGTGTGACAAAAATCAAAGTTGAGGCATGCAGAGGTTTGGACAGATATTCAATGGCAGACTTCAAGTGATTCTAATATGTAGAACTGGAGGGCGTGGGAAGAGCTAAAAGATGACTGAAATTGTTTGAATATGTGTAAATTGACCATATATTAAAATAAGTAACAAACAATGCCATTGCCAAGTGCTCGGACCAAATTTAGGGTACTACAGTTTGCTTATCCACACATGTGCGGTAATATCTTTGTTGAACTTGAATTTGAGAATTTTTATTCGAGTGTTAGTGATACTTGCCCTCCTTTTGTGAAAACCTCTTTGTGAAAGTCAAACCCTCTATTTGAGAAATTCTTTGTAAATTTTTAACTACGCTCTATTCCATGGTTATCTTGATCATGTATTTATGTGGACTTTGTCCCATTTCCCATTGTGTTAGATCTCAATGTTGAAGTCCATTTATTATTGTTTGAGGCTTTGAGCCATATTGCTGACAGCGATAGCTTATTTGTTTAATCTTCAATTGTCTGTGTTTTTGTCTTTATATCATTCTGAATTTTGTCCGCTTGCTTCTTTATCAACTTCATTTGCTCTGCTTGCAACTCTGGCTTGCCTTCCATTTTCCGTAATGCAGTTTTAGTGATTTATAGTTATTCTATAAAGTACAACATTTTAAAGTATAAGTTTCTGTTGTCGATGAATAATGTATAAGATCAAGAGTAGATAGTGCTACAGGGCAAATTAGGGAATTGGTTGAAAGAAAAATATCACAAGCATAAATGACTGATGGTAGAACATTAAAAATTGCTCTTTAAGATGGGAGTCGAGGTCCAAATTATGGCACTAAAAGCTCACTTGGTACAATTTTAAAAAGGTTAAGAGGTTTGATGGGTTGATTGGAATGGTGGTTGGATAAAAAATTGAGGTGAGCAATAAATATGGTTGTGCCTAAAATATGACAAAAGGGCTTTTCAATTTCTTTTCCATAACATCCTCACGAAAGACTAATATATATTCTTGAATAGAATATCACTATTTATCAGAGGTAAATGACATCATAGAACTGACTTCCATACAGGATCTTTAGAAGCTCATGTACCTAAGTATTGAAGCAACATCTATGTATAATAAACTAGCATCAATAACCTTCTGTAATGATTATATAATAAAGAGCATATGATGATTACTGGCTACATGGAAAGTACATTGCTTGCCTGCATGCAAATAAGAAAGTACTCTACTACACGGGAGTATCAAATTTCTCTCACAAGGATATGAATGTTCTAATGCATAAACTTATGGCGACTTTGAAGACAGGTCTCAGATAGGTCTCTGTTATAATGTCATTTTATTGTTCCTTGTATTCTCCTATTGGCTGAGTTTACGACCCATCTTGGTATCTGGCTTATAGGAAGAGGTGCATGGAGAACAATCACCGTAAAGCCATTTATTAGTCTTAATGACACTGCTATTAAATCTTACAAATACTAACACCGTATGTAACCAATCTTTAATAGTCAAATAAAAAATTCACTTTTTTGGTAGAGCAAGAGGTAAAGGCGTGATTAGTGTCAATCAAGTGTCAATTTCACTGATTGTGTGGGTAACAAACTCTTCTTGTTGGCTATACTATATGTTTCAAAATCATGCTCTTTTGTAATGTCCCTTTTTCCCATCTAAGAGCTGCTATTTGGTCTTCTTGTCATTTCTTCTCCATGGCAAAGAAGCAAATATAAGATAAGATAAGATAATATTATTAATGTCTAACACATGACCACAAAAGTAGGTCAATGGGACAGCAGAGAGACAAAGCAAAGAAACTCAAAGAAGAGGACCCAAACGGGTCACCCGAAATACAATGAGAGAAGGAGAGGAGGAGAAGGAAACAACAGAGGCCGAGAGACCGGAAACGAAGAAGAGAGAGATAACAGTGTGGGGAGGCAGCGGAAGAAGGAGCAACACCCCCAACAACATCACCTAACACTCAAGGCCGGATGGGAGTAACTTGTAGTGCGCCGACGACAAAAAGCAGAGATTGTGGCTTGCCTGGGGAGCCGGTGTCCGGGAGGAAGGCGGTGCCTCAAAGTAGGCTCCGGTGGATCGCCGATCGTGGCGGAGGTGCCCCAGGGACAGCTCGAGATAGGAGCCACGGGTGGAAGGAATAGAGTCATGTGACCTTGAGCACCTTTATGTTATGTTTTTACTAATATTTTATATTTTCCTTTAGTATTTTCCTATCTTATACATGTCGGCCTTTCTTTTTTTATACTTTGGCGCCAATTGAAGGATATAAAAGGAGATCTAAGAGCTCATTTGAAGGTTAGACTTTGGCGCATTTCTTCTTATTGGAGCAAAGTGAGCTTAGAGCTGCTTGTTCTTGCATTTGGGGACGAAAACCTCCTTATGCGACTTGCCTAGAAGGACGAAAACCCTTCTAGAGGTTAAGGGAAGGACGAAAACCCTTCTCCTTGGCTTGGGATCGATTTTAGAGGCTGATTTGGAGAGATACTTGTCATTTCCAGCTTGTTATTGATTTATTTAGGGTGGAGCGACCTACCTTGGGTAGGGTTTTGAACATTTGGTGAAGTATTTGAGAAATTTGGATTGATAATCTGATTTGTAATATTTTCTAAGGCCGGAATCTGAAGTTTGGTGATTTTTGGGGGTTTCTATGCCCTAGATCTATAATTTTCTTGTGGCTGCAATATTCAGTTCATAATTAATTTCAAGAGTGAGTTCTTCAGTATTTCTGTGTTTTTGGCTCTTAATATTCCATAAAATACATATAAAATTGTGGCAAGTGGTTTCAAGGTGTTTCATGGTGTTTTTTTGGCATATTTCATGGTAGATATAGTCGCTGATTTTGCATTAACAGTCTGCTGCAATATAAAATTCAGATCTGCATTTTGTGTGTGTGGTTAAAACCCTTGAAAGGGTCATTACATCTTTTCGGTGCAGGTTCATCTTGCAGTATTTTTCGCTTGCTCCTCCACCGTTTCAACGACTATTGCAGTTTGATATTTCCATAACCATAACAGAAAAAGTAAGCTATTTTTGCAGACAGAAGTGGCTGTTAGAGCCATTATTTTTTTGGTACTTAACATATTAAAATTGTACTGTTACTGAAAAAATCAATGATAAAAATCTTAATTCATGTGTAGGAAGCTTTTCATTTACTGGACATTGTCCGGGCATCTTATCGATTTCTGCATCTAGAGCCTAAAGTATTTTCGACGCTTTGGGACTGGAGCCCATTCTTAGAATTGTTGCAATGGTCTTGCAACTCAAATGAAGTTTTTCACTGTTCACAAACAGCTTCTGATGTTAGATGGTGTGCTGTTCAAGTGCTATCAGTTGTCCTGAGAATGAGTGATGAGGCAACCCGTTATCTGGGGTATAAGCTGTCTGGTCTGACAGAAGAAATGGCTTTTACATGTTTGTTACGGTATTAATGGATTTCAGTGCCCTTATCTTACTTCTGGTTCTCTTGATAATGGATCGTAGAAATAGAATGGGTTAGTTTTGGTGTGCCATTTTTCACCGAAGTTTATTGGGAATGATTGCAGGTGGGAAGAATTCTGCCAAGATGTTGCCTTAGAGAAGGCTGGACGGTATTTAGAATCAAAAAAATTGAAAATTGACGATTTTCTTGATGGTAAAATGAATTTTCTTGTCCAACATGATCCAATTACAGTCTGCCAACCAGCAGCAAGCTTTAAAAATTATGGTTTGAGCCTTGTTTCTCATTTAGAGAAATGTGGTATGGAGCTCCCAATCAAGAAAAACTTGCAATGTGAAGGGTTAGTAATATTTGCTTCTCTTTGTAATTCAATAGCTTTCGAAATGTTTCAGCATATGTTGGACGTCAAGACTATAACTGATGCTGATTATGAACTCTTCAGTAATTGATAAATCAATATTTTGTACAGTCCCAGCTCTACAGTCAGTTCCTTTGTAATGACATCAAACATAAAAAAGAGCTTGGAAGCAGTTATTTTGGCAGTGAGTCAAGGCCAGCCTCTCCTTTTGGAGGGTTCAGTGGGAGTGGGAAAAACAATGCTGATTAATGAATTGGCGCAGATGACTGGAAACTTTGGTGAGCTTACAGGAATATGCATTCAATTATTCTAAATTTTATGTTACCAGTTAGCGGTCTTGGCAGTTATAGTTCTGATGTTCTTAATACTTCTTGGTGTCTCAATAACCAGTATAGTAGATTCATTCATTTACTCTTTCAGCCACAAAGTAATTATATTTACACAGGGACAAAGGAAGGTTGCTAGTGCATTGAAATTTTCTTTAGCTTTGGCTACCAAAAGTCTTTTTAACAAAATGCTTGTATATGTCCATTATTGCAAGAAACAAACCACCAGTTGCAACTCCTTAGTTAACCATTGTATTACTGCTTCATTGTCCCTTCATCCTCTAGGTCCATGAGAACTTCATTTGTGTTGGCTGTTACCATCATTTTTTCAAATTTCAATGCATTGTGCTAGATAACTAGAACTTGGCTTTTTTATTTTCCTTGCTTCTTGTATTGTAACAAGGCTGAATTTATTTAGAGCTGCAAGGTATATGTATAGACTGTGTCTCCCGTATCTACATACACACAAGCATAGTTCAAAAACTCGTACTTGGCAGCCCAAAATTTCAACTCGGACTTGGCAATTACTCGACAATTAATTGCTACTTAAAATTATATAAATTCATATAATAAACTTGAATAACATTTAAAACACTATTAAATGACATGAGAAATGAATGTAGAAGAACACATATTTTCTATTAATTATCGACCAAAAAAGAGTACAATGTTCTTTTTCTAGATCAATAAAGAGTACAATGCTCATAGACCATAATCACAAATGCAACATGATATACTAATCTAATACCATCACCAATGCTTTGACTGCTGTCCCTTGGAAGTGGAAGGTAAAAATTCCTCCTCTCGGAACAAAATCATTTGTTGTCCAAAATAACCACCCTGGTTATTTTGACAACTTATAGTACCGTTTTGGCTTTGAGTTCAAGTTTTCAAGTTGCGCGCATTGTTGGCTTCTCATGCCTTGGTGCATTTGCTTGGCTGTAGTTCTTCGCGTGCACCCTTGCGTGCCCTTCCTGCTTCTTCCTTGTGCTTTCCTTTCCATTTGCTTATGCGCGCTTCCGCCCTTCTTATTATTCTATTTTCCTTCCATCTCCTCTATCGTGCACTCGCTTATGCACTCGTTTTCCTTCATTGGTTGCTGTGCACTCTTGCATGTGCCTCGAAGACTTGCATTATATTTTACTAAATCCCCTGCATGCTTTCCTCACACATGCCCTTGTGCGCGACTTATTTCCCTTTTACTTTTCGTCTTTCGCACACCTTCCTTACTCATTTGCTTTTTGCACCTTATCTTATCTGCATACCCTTTCGTCCTTGCATACTTGCATACCTTTGCAGAGTCATGCACATTTGCTCCCCACTCCTTACGCATCCTCTTGTGCGCGCTCGCAAACCTCTCGCATTCTTCCCTTCCGTGCCTCTTGCTTACGTGCATGCGCCAAGATGGCAATCTTCATGCTGCTAGTCACTATGTGACACGTGTCACTCTCGGGAAACTTGTCAGATAAAGTGCACAACACGCAACCTATCAGAACATGCCAATTGCGTGCTGAATCCTTATGGTGAATGAATGCATGACACGTGGTAGAAAAGACAATACAAACATAAAGTCACTGAATTCTTCACCCGATCGAGCGCGCCACGTGTCTTGCGTGTTCATCCTGTGATCGGGATCTTCAAATCGCCATAACTTTTGCTACAAAGCTCGGATTCATGTGCACTTGGTCTTGTTGGAAAGCTACTGACGTGGGCTACATGTTGGGACCTTTCAAAATTAGATTTTGGGTGGGATTTGGTAGGTGAAATGGGGAAATGCGACTCAAGCCATTAATGCACAGATTCAATCGACTCAACCACCCATATTTGATCTCCTTCCTTCTTCTACAAGCTAAGTTGACATGGGAGGCGGATCTGATGCTTCTACGGCACATTTGTAGGCATTTATCGCGGGTTGTTGGTGGTTGGATTTGAAAATCCGAGTTTCCCTCTCTTTCCCTCTTCTCTTCCCCTTTCTTCTATATATTGTTGAATAATGCTCATTTGTAAAGGTTGGACCCTCTTGGTTTGCTAAGGCATTATTCGAGTATCGTTCTTGGCATTTTGAGTTGTAGGCCTTAGATTTGGCTCTTTGCATGTGGATACTTGCCTCTTCCACCATTGTAATCGATTGTGCATTACTTGGAAGCAATAAAAGTCTTATTTTGTGGCTATTCTCTGCCCTAGTTCGCATTTTATTGCATCTTCTTGCCTTTCCTTGCATTGTTGATTTGCTGTGCATTCTACATGTACCTTGCAGGTTTCTTTTCTGTTGTGCTCCATGAAAATTAGTGTGTGAGTGCTGTTTCAGATTGTGGCACGTATGCCTCGCCCTCAGTGTGCGTTTTCCCTCGTTTTCACTCAGCTAAGACAATTCATACCCCTCTTTCTGGTGCTATCACCTCTCCTTAGCTTAGGTTTTCCTTTCATGCATCTCCTTCTCATCCTGGTCCCTTGGAATTGTAGAGTAGTGTTAGGTAGCTGCATTTCCTTTCCTAGAGTAGTTGTAGCAGTAGAAATAGGTAGAGAAGCTCCGCTTTCTTCTCGGAGATCTTGTCTCAAGCGCAAGTACCACAACTTGGAGACAATCCCATGTTGCCTCAAAGCCCTAGTTCATCCTGATTTGGGACGGGTGTAATTTTGAGCTCCAACATCATCTACAAACATGTCATCCAGATCCTCACAAACCCCTCTTGATGCCTATGTTGCCACACTGTCACTATTGCTTCCTCTACTAACTTCTCCAAAGTTGCGCTCTTCTTCTTGGAAAACATGGGCTACTCATCCGCACCTTTAGGCCCAACAATCTAGATCGCTTATGGATGTATATCATCCAAGTCAATTGCTTCATGACTCTCTTGCCTCTCCAGGTTGTCTCATTCGAAGACGAAGATTATATCAAACAAAAACAATCTCATTAAGGCAAGTGTTGTCAACTTGTTGCTCTTCTCTATGTGAATAGCTTCAAAGTGATCTAACTACGTTCACATCCAAAAGAGCTACATGGTGTGCACAAAATTTGGATGGCCACCTCTAAAGATTTAGTGTTTTTGCACCATTACCTTCCCAACACAAATTTTCAAACAAGACTTTTATAACATTGAACTAAACTAGGCTTGCATTTATTAAAGAAGTCTAGTTTTTACAATTAATGAGATTACAATCAAATGACTCAATTTTTGTTTACTTCACCGTTGGTTCATTCCCCTTTGAATGCATGGAGCCGAAGAAAATATCCACCCGTCTACACTCTTGTAAATCTGTAGCTCATCAAGAATTGTGTCTTTGGTAGCTTCATCAGGGATCTTCCTCTTTATACATGTGTTGAGGCCATTCATAACCTCATCACCGACTTTCAAAGAATCGACAAAATACTCGAGGTTCAAATAGTAGATTGCTGCATATATGTGTCATTGAGCTACGTGTTCCACCTCCTATCAATTATGCTCCAAATGGGTTCATATTTTCTTTTATTTTGCCCAAATAATTTGTTATCACCTCCTTGGTCTTTTCCATGGCTTCACATAGATTGTATTTCCCCATCTATAAAGCCTATAACTCTAACCAAAGGCAAAATAATGTGCGATTTTTAAAATAAAATTAAGAGAAGTTTGAACCAAAAAAATATAAAATAGTTAAGTTTAAAGTTACCTTAAGGGTTTCATCTATGCTCTTTGCAAATATATCATCAAAAATGGTCTTCACGAAACTTTTCTCATTAGCCTTCCTACAACAGGAGTTTCTAACCCCGTGTGCTCGCAAACATTTTTCTTAAGAGATGTTAGTGAGGCTGCAATGCTTTGCAATGTGATGAAGGTTGTGGTGAATCACGTAACTCCCACTTGCACAAGGTCCTTTCCATTGGTGTGCTCTTTCATCAAGCTAAGCACCTAAGGGTGGTTGTTGATGATATTTGTGATATTTTTTCTTCAACTACATTTTTCTTCCATAACATTTTCCTTGTCCTGAAGTAGGAGATCAATGCATTGGGTTGTTCAAGTTGTCCAAAACAGTGTAGGGTGCCTCTCCTCGATAAGTCTCCTTGTGGCTATATATGTTACCATTTCGTCTTTCACAACTTTGACAACATTCTCCACACCCACTTCCATGACCACCTCATCCAACATATCACACAGTTTTTGCATTTTTCACTTGGTGGGAGGCATCAATTGATTTTAAGAACGCTAAGTGCCCATCAAGACACTAGAAAATCAATTGAAATGCGCTTCTTTCCATTTGTCCACCCATTAGACAAAAAGTTGCAACCCTTTTTATGCCATATTTATTTTTTTCTTATCTACTATAACATGTGTATTTTTGATTGCATCCTCCCACACTGGGACACTCAAATAATGAGGACTAGATGCCCTTAACCCGTTCCTAGAAACCAATCGCAAGATATCCAATTTTCCTAGTATGGGCTTTTTGCTACATTGAATGGTATGTTGTTATAATACCAAAAGTTTCCCACAATTGCCCTTGATTTATTTTGCAATTCCCGATTCCAAGCAAGATATCTTCAAGTGAAGGTTGTGCCTCATGAGCATTTTGAGGAACAAAGAAACCCTGTTCATGTCTCGAACTATCTTGAGAAGAGCTCGTGCCCAAATTCTTGGAATCAAGACAATAGCCAAGTCAAACTTATCGGAATTAGCCCTTGCCATTTGCCGAATTCATTACGGTTGCAAGTGTGCTTCAGCTTTCTTCTTTTTTATCCACGTAACTTGCAAGTAAAACAACTATCTTCTTTGAAGCCCAGACTCACTTTTTTGTAGAATTGCATATCTTTACTAGAGATTTGTGCAAGGTGATATTTGGGTCGAGTGACATCTCTACTTATCTCAAACCCACAATCATTGCATATAAATGAATAGGGATTTGATTCTTTAACTGGTTCACAATGCTTCCAATAAGGGTCATCAGACTTCTTAGGCCTACAACGATTTGAAGTTGAATTGTATGCCATTCTTGTACAATGTATGAAAGATCCCAAACCCTTTTGCTTGAATATTTTTTTTGTTTTTTTTATAGATTGCTCAGGCTTGGAACTATACTGGTAATGTCAAAAGAAACCATAGAACACCATTCTCATACTGCACAAACAAATTAAATAAAACAAACCCTGCAAGCCGGATAAATACAGAAAATGCGCCTAGGGTTTAAACAAGCAGATTTCTTCACAAATAATTCAGCCATGAATTTAATATTGATTTATAATGGCAAATATTTACGGCAAAACAACCAGAAGTCTGCAAATGGATTGATAACAAAATATTGCCCAAAACCCTGCCGGAATTTATTCAAACCAAATCGATTTGATATATATTTGAGGCTGGAAGATACAATAATAAACTAGCATGAAAAATACCTCAGATACTGCATAAAACAATTGTAGAATAAGTCGCCCCACTCGTAAGTTGTCTGAATGCTCACTGCTGCAATTTATTTCTCTTTAAATCTTTTGCTGAAATGATAACTAACTTTGTGAATACATTGAAGTTCCCTAAATAGAAACTCCTCTCACTTCTCCCGGGTTTCCGTTCACAAGAGGAATAATCCGTGAGGGTTTTCGTCCTGGATTTTGTCTCGCAAAGCTTCGTAGCCGATCACGGGAAGAAAAATAATAATAACTGGAATGAATCCAACACACGCCGCACTTTTCCCTTTATAAGCCAAAAACCTCTCCAAAATGCAAGTTGCACTTTTCCCAAGGAAAATAATTTATGTTTAATTAATTTTTTCCATTCCCAAGGCAAGTCGCACTTTTTGCCTAGGAAAGCACATTAAATAATGTATTAATTTATTTCCATCTACTTTCCCAAGTCAAAGTCACTTTTTAAGTCTATTAATTCATTATATGTGCTTTCAGTGATATTTTATTTATTTATTTATTTATTTCCAACACCATATAATAAAGTTAATAAACTTAAGTCACCCTTGAACTCCCCCTTTGGCCGTTGGCTAGACAAAAAGGGCCAAAGGTCTTCTCACAAACTATTCGAGAAGGAGGGACATTACAGTCCTCCCTTCCCGAGATTGCTTCTGTCCTCAAGCAACTGCAAGGATGGATGTTTGTAAAATAGACTCACCTTCCCATGTAGCATCCTCTATCGGGCAACTCTTTCCACCTCTCCAGAACTCCCGAATAACTATATTCCTCAATCTCCTCTCTCGGCCTATCGAAGATCTCCTTTGCACTAAGTCCAACCTCCCTTCCTCATCCAAAGGTGGCAACTCTGCAGAAGAAACAATGTGCTGCCCCAAAGCCTTTTTCAAGCAATATACATGAAAGACATTGTGTATCTTACTCTCAGAAGGTAACTCCAACTCATATGCTACCTCACCAACTCTCCTCAAAGACTCCGTATGGTCCATAGAGTCCAGGCTTGAGCTTTTCAATTCTACTCTTCTTGAGAGTGCTCTGTCTGTATGGCTGAAGACGCAGAAATACCATGTCTCCTACCTCAAATGCCCTCTCTACCCTGTGCCTATCTACATACATCTTCTGCTGATTCGCCCCGCCAATATTATTCTTATGTACCTTAAGGATGTCTTGACTATCCTAAAACTCTTTAGCCTTGGGAGCTCTACTGTCCCCAAAAGCCAAATCAACAAAAGATCTTGCATCATATCCATACAATGCTCAGAATGGAGTCATACCAATAGACATATGGTAAGTAGTGTTATAGCAATACTCACATAAATATAGCCACTTTACCCATGCCTTTTGTTGTCCTGCAACATAGTTACGCAGATAACCCTCTATCCATTTGTTTACAATCTCCGTCTGCCCATCAGTCTGAGGGTGATAACTAGTGCTCGAGTCAACTCAGTGTGAACCAAACGGAAAAGTTCCTGCCAAAATATGCTCAAAACCTACTATCTTGATCACTGACAATGTTCTTCGGAAGTCCATGCAACCTGAATACCTGACGGAAGAACAAATCAGCCACATGTGGTGCCTTAAAGCTAGTAGGGACGACAAAAAAGTGTGCATATTTTGTCAATCAGTCAACTACCGCATAAATGCGATCATTCCCTTGCACTACGGGAAGACCTGTAATGAAATCCATCGAAATACTCTCCCACTTCTGCTCCGGAATCGGCAATGGCTGTAACAAACCTGCTAGGAAAGTATGCTCTGACTTGTTCTGCTGACAAGTCATACACTCACGGACATGGCGCAAGACATCATCCTTGAGACCCTTCCAAGAGAATCTCTCTCTAATCTGCCTGTATGTTTTAAAGTACCCTGGATGTCCTACACATGGTGCATCATGGAAGGCATGCATAATCTTCTCCTTAAGCTCAGATTCAGGAGCTTGGTAAATTTTGCCTTATACAAATCAAATCAGCTATTACCTTATATTGGCCATTTTGAATTTTTCCATCCATAATGTCACCCGCCCAAGTATTTTTGGAATACTCAACTAATAGTTAAGATTTCCAATCTGCTGAAATCTCGCTCAAAGAACATAATGTAGTGAGATGGAGTTTCCAGGAAAGTACATCAGCCACTATATTCTTCGTGCCCTTGACATACTCAATTTCAAAATCATATGCTTGGATTCTGCTGACCCATTTATGTTGCCTCTCATTGAGCTCTGCTCCAGAAATATTTCAGTCAGTTGTGGTCGGTCCTCACCACAAATTTCCCTCCTACTAAGTATTGTCTGAACTTTGCCAAAGCATGCATAATGGCGAGCATCTCCTTATCATAGGTGGAGTACAACCTCTCATTATCTCTCAACTTCCTACTCTCGTAGGCAATAGGATGGCGATCTTGCATAAGAATTGCACCAATCCCCAATCCCGAAGTATCACATTCCAAAATGAAGGGCCGCGAGAAATCTGGAAGAGCCAAAACTGGATTGGTGCTCATAGTTACCTTGAGCCTCTCAATTATTACCTGTGCCTCATTTGTTCTTCTGAATGCCCCCTTCCGTGTAAGATCTGTCAATGGAGCTACAAGCTGAGAATAGCCCTTCACGAACCTCCTGTAATAACCACATAACCCAAGAATCCACGCAAATTAGAGATATTCCTAGGTGGTGGCCAATCCTGCATTGCTTGTATCTTCTCCTAATGAACCTTGACCCTGTTGGCCCCAATGACATGCCCAAGATACAATATCTCAGTAAGTCCAAATTCAGCACTTGGACATCTTAGCAAATAAAGACCGAGTCTCCATTATGCTAAGTACCTCATCAAGATGCCTCAAATGCTCATCCCATGTCATGTTATATATCAAAATATCATCAAAGAAGACCAACACAAACTTCCTCAACTGCCTGTTGAAGAGATGGTTCATACATGACTGAAACGTAGCAGGTGCATTGGTGAGTCCAAATGGCATCACCAAGAACTCATAGTGCCCGTAGTGACATCTGAAAGCTGTCTTGTGAATGTCCTCATCCCGAACGCGAATCTGATGGTATCCTGATCGAAGATCAATCTTCGAAAAATAGATAGCTCCATGCAACTCATCTAAAAGCTCATCTATGTGAGGAATAGGATACCTGTTCTTTATGGTTTTCTTGTTTAGTGCACGGTAGTCAATGCACATCCTCATGGTCCCATCCTTCTTCTTCACCAAAACAACTGAAGAAGCAAAGGGACTAGAACTAGGACGGATGTGTCCCATCTCCAAGAGCTCTCTAATGGCCTTCTCTATCTCATCCTTATATGTCTTAGGATGGCGATAAGGTGTAGTCATCACAGGTTTAACACCCTCCTCAAGCTCTATAACATGCTCAAACCCTCTATCTGGTGGTCTACCTAGAGGAATGTCACCAAACACTGGGCCGTGCTTATCCAGTATGGACTGGATGTCTATATGAAAGGGCTGCTCACTATCTGAAGAAGATTTGGATGAAATGAAACATTGGGCTGCCCATGCAACCTCTCCATGTCTGACTATAGATTCCATCCTGCGTGCTGAAACAACTCTAGGCCCACCGTCAGAAAGAGCCCGAAGCACAATCTTCTTCCTATCCACCATAAACTCCAACTCCATCCTCCGGAAGTCCTGCACATATCTGACAAAAAGGGCCAAAGGTCTTCTAACAAACTATTTGAGGAGGGACATTACAATGTATACCACTGCAAATTGAATGCATAAACCCTATAAAACAAATTAAAAAAAGTTCTAATTGGAAATCGTAGTTGCTAGTACCTTTAAAGGAAGAAGTTGAAGAAAATGGGAAAACAAACTCAAAAAAGAAAAAAATGTTGAACCCTGGGCCTATAGATCTTAAATGGATTTTTTTCTAAAATGAAGACTGTTACCTCTCAAATCTTGTGAAAATCCTTCGAACCTGATGGAAATCACTGACTATCGCATAACAACAATTAGAAAATGACAAAATTCTCCTTAGCAGAGCAAAAACAGCAGAAATTTGTGTTGTATGACAAAATTTACCTTTTTTTGCCTGTGAGAGGTATTGTTCTGTCTATAGCGGAGTAAGAGTGTTGACTCGCAATTAATGGTGAGTAATTACTCGCGAGTCTGAGCATGTTTGTCGGCTTGTGAGTAATTTGATGGTTTTTGGGCTGTAAAATGATACAGATTAATTGTAAGTATTCGGTGAGTACTTGTGAGTTTTAAAACAGGGCACACAAAGTCTAGACAGAGTTGTGAAAAACAATAACATGCAGTGCATTGCAACCTATTCAAGCTCTAGGAACGTGATGGTTAAAAGTTGAATTTGGAGGTATATGACTAGTATAAAACCTCCCTGAAGGATAAAAACCAGGTGGGCTAAGTCGCATGATTATTATTTGCATTTTCTGATAGGAGTTGGGCTCACTTATATGTTGCTTCATAGAACTTCTCAAATCTTTCCGTGCTACAGCCACAGGACACCCCTTTCACAACCGGCAAACATTAAACACATAATTCATCAATTCTTTTTTAACGACTCCCTAGCTGGCAACAATAAAATCAGTAGCTAGAAAATAAGATGCCAAGTGATGTAAATGAGGGAGGGCATTTCCTGAGGATGCCAATTTTGACCATCCCTCTAAGACCTCTCAGAAGCTTGTCAAAAGATCTATGATATTTTATTGGAAGTATTTGCGCATCAAATACTTTCATACGAAAAGATACATCATAAGTGCATAACATCATGAAGTGTGCCACTATAAAGATTGTACCTAAGCTGGTGGCTTTGAGGTTACAATTCTAATGAGAGTCATTGGATGGCATAAACTGGGTTGTGTGCTGATTGTAGCGACTTATTAAGTTATTGCCAAGTCTCAACTTTCATGGAAGACTGCTGGTTCATATCCAGGGCCATAACACTGCAGAAAATAAAAGTGATTTGGAACTCCATTTGTTAAACCACTAACATATAATTTTATGAGCAGATCATACCTCAGAAACTTGTGCCATTTCGATTTGTAATTCCGGAGTTCGGATCCTGATACATGTATCAGGAGCAAGGACCTTCGATGTATAATTTTGAGCATCTTGGACATGGATCATCTTGCTCCTGCTGGAAGGGGTTAAGCCGGAGGTGAATAATACCCCAGGAATGTCATGTTTGAGTATGTCAAGTATCCAAGTAACTTAGCTTCAATGAGTATGAGTCAAGTTTCAGGTTTGCAACTTTGGACGATTCTAATTCATATCTTCTATCTGAAGCAAATGGATTGCAGGTTATTTCATTTTCTGGGCAGTGGTTGGTTCCTACAAATCTTATGTTTATACTGTGCAAACTTGATCTTGGTTCAAGGAAAACAGAAATCCAATAAAAATCAGTGTTACGTGGGATTTGTCCCCTATATTTTGGTGGCATCCCGGACATCTCGAACGCTTTGGGGACTTGGGGACTTGGAGGGGACGTCCCTATTTTTTTAATTTAAAAAAAGTATTATGATGTTTTAATTTAAAAATTATTTTTACCAAAAACATTGAATTTAATTTCGAAAGTACCTAAAACACGTTAAATACAGTCTAATTCCCTAAGTTTCATTGAATAATGTTAACATACTAAATATTAACTTTTATGTATTATTTTAGTAGCCATCCCTCTGCTGTCCCCAAAATTTGGGATTTTTTTGCTGTCTTGAAAACCCCGTCCCTCTGTCCCCCATCCCGAGACTTAGCTAACTATGATAAAAATATAATTCTTGTTACGTGGATTTATAGTGGCTTAAAACTTTACTGTCAACTTGGTCCCACGATGAGGGTAAAAAAAATTTCAGAAAGGATAGTGGTACAAATGACTACAAATTTGTTCGTTAAATGTTGGTTTTGTGCACAACAATGTTTATTAGTGGCACTCTGCATAATAATAATGTAGTCCACCTCCTAGAGGCGGTGGTGGGGGTAGAGGAGGTACTTGTAGAGGTGGTGGGTTGGGCTCTTGGGTAGTGAGGGCTCTTGCAACCCAGGCAGAATGAAGAAGAAGTAAAACAAAACAATGATGGGTGGGAGCGATACCTGACACACCTGATCTGCTTGGTGGAAGTGGTTATGGGGACAAGCCTGATAGCCCACCTCCTCCGCCGGCCAACATGTTTTCTGCTGGTGCTTAAGTGGCCTTTCCTTGTTTTTTGGTTGTCTTGCCCTTGGGGCTTGTTATCTAAACCTTTTCTGGCTGAAAAGCTACTTTTGTTATTATTGCATTAGATGTATTAAATTTTAATCATTACCATATCTTTTGTTAGATTGTGGTGATTTGATTTTGATCTCTTGAGCATTTTTATAAGCTTGATTTGACTTTTGGGGTGTGATCACATCCCACCCTTTTTTTTACAATTAGTGTTGTATTTTATGTATTATTAATAGAAATAAGCTGTTTAATTAAAAATAATAATTTAGTATTGGTTTCTCTCTGGTGTTGGGAACTTAGACTGCAAGTCGAAATTTTAGTATTGTTTTTGGCAAGATATTTTTGTTTCAAAAAGACATACTATATTACGTATGTATTTGCAACATGATGATGAAGGTAGATTCTTCTTGGAAATAACCTTGTTTAGTATGAAAAATTTATGGTGTTCTGGTATAGGTGCAATTTAGTTCTATTCTTGTGCTGTGATTGCTTGTAGGAAAAACCTATTTTCATGCACTGCTTTCAATGTAAGTCACTATTTCATTTAAATATGTTTGATTAATTAATTTTTCGTCCCACTTTGCCTGTTGCCACTTGTTTTAATCATAAGTTGTCACTTATTTTTTTGGAGACAAGTATGGGAATTTTAATTTCCTTAGTGGATGCTACTGTGTTTGTTGGAAAATTTACTGGAACAATCAAACTGCAACATACCCTCCACTAATATATATTGTGACTTGTCATAGCTGACCTGCTTTTCATATACACGAGACACCTCTAGATTGTTTGCATGTTGACAATGATTTTCTTGTGTTTAGAAAACTTTCTAAAGTAAGCAAATTATCTTGCATGGATGTCCTATGCCTGAAAGATTCTACTAAACATAACTCTTTTAAATTTTAGTTTTCTGATTTTGTGGCAATTATCTAAATATTTAGAAGAAGTATATATACATATTTAGTGTAATCTTTTAATTGTTTTTTTGTCTAGATATCTCATTCATCCATTTGGATGAGCAAATGGACAGCAAAACACTGATTGGCACTTATATTTGCACCGAGATTCCTGGAGAATTCAAGTGGCAGCCTGGTTCTCTTACTCAGGTTGAATTTGTCCATATTCTCATTGAGATGCATGTATTTTTTCCAGGATGCATCATATTATATTAGTTCATGCATCTGTATCTATCTGACAAAGTGGGTACTTCAAACTGCATATTCTTTGTTTTTTTGTGCAGGCTGTGGTTAAAGGATTCTGGGTGGTTTTTGAAGATGTCGACAAGGCACCGCCTGACATTATTTCTGTTCTTTCAACTTTACTGGAAGACAGAAAATTACACATTCCTGGTCGTGGAGAGGTATGTATGGTACATATTTTATTACATTATTTCCTACATTCTACTGTGCGGTATATACAAATGAAGTTTACCATTGGTTAACTGGAGACCAGTTGCTTGTTAAATGGCTGAATTATTGTTGGAGTCAGCTGTTTTATTCCAGCTAGCAGCTTCATTTGCAACAGATTTAGTAATAAAGATGATATATAATTATATTTCTATTGTGCACTAGGATATTATAACCCTCAAGCAACAGATCAGTACTTTCTAATAATATTGATAAATGACCAAAATTTATTCATGTGACTTGATTCAAGTCCTAGTCACCTCGTCATTATTTCCAAACCGGCATGAATGAGTTTCCTTCACCTCTTAAGGAATGTATTGATGAATTAGGCCAGTTTCTAGTGGTTGGAACTGGTTTATTATGTCACTTATAAAATTCTTTTTGCCTATCTGGAATTTTTTTATTTTGATTGCACAATTATAAATAATCAGTGAGTTGTCTTGCTACGAGCTCTTTTATTGGCTACATAAATATTTGTTAAACTGCTATAAAATATGCCAAAATGGTACTTTGGTTGTCTATAGCATCATCAGATCTATCTTGCTTAGGATTTAGTTTTGCTGACACACTGATGATCCTTTTATTAAGTTATATTGTTTCTTCATATTGTATGATTCTGCAATGAAGCTTTTATTTCATTTCTTACAGAATCAATTTACTTAGTTTCCATTGACCCGAAGGCTTCTAAGAAAGATTTGTACTAATCATATGACCTTCTTGCTTCGGTGAAGTACACCATCCAGTTCCTGGTGATCTTTAAATAGTAGTCTTAAATTCCCATTGCATAAAGGATGCCAAGCCCAAGCAGTAGATAATTACTTTGCTGAAGAGAAGTGGTTACTGATTCAGATTTGAGACCAGAAGCTGTTTTTGGTCATAGTCCACTCCAGATAATCCCTGGTTAAAGCTGGTCAAGGTAAACAAAGTGGGCTGAGCCATGTAGGATAGTTGAAGATAAGTGCCTTGCTTTCTCATAATTTGTTCAAAATCACTCTAATATTGCACATTTAAGGTATTGAAATGTTTGAACTTTGGGGTACCACGTTAGGCTGCTAAGGCTACTTTTGTTTGGGCTGGGTTTTTGTTAAGTTAATGAAAATTAAAGAATTGGTATGTTAAAGAAACCTTTAGCTGTTTATTTAAAATGTGTAAGACTTATTATAAAAAGGTGTCTTCAAGGGTTCAACACTATGTTACCTTGAAGATGACCTTTGAGATTTATTTATGTGCATAACTTTCATTCTTTTATTCATCAAGGTTTTACTGTGATATATCTACTGCTATATTTGTATCTGTTATTATCTGCTGCTATAGTTGTATGTGTTGTTATTATCCGCTTTTATAGTTGTGTGTTGTTATTATCCGCTGCTTTTATAGTTGAGTGTTGTTCTTAGCTGCTGCTGTTATAGTTGTGTGTTGTTATTATCTTCTGCTACGTGTATCAATCAATACTGTTGTTGAGTTTGACAGTTAAGGTCCTGAAAGTCTTTACATTGGTGAACCTGTCATCACAGCTGGGATTTGTATATGTGATTATTTGTACCTGAGGGGATATTGACTCAGATTGAGAAGATGCGTGTGAGTAAGCAGGGGGATAAAAAGGAATAGGTATTAAGTGTGTGCAGATCAGTCTGGGCTTGAAGAAAGAAGCACGAGCAGGACATAGACATCAGTCAAATATCAATATGCCTACTAGAGGCTTAGTCACCGCATTCGGCGGATATTATTTTATAAAATCGAAAATCGCCGAATTTCAACTGTTTGAATGAAATTCGTAAATTCGCAAATTAAATCTGTAGCCACCATTTCATATTGGTTCCAATTCATTAAGGGTTTTGGATAATTGTTGCTATTTCCTTCACTGCAAAAGATTGGCCGCCATGCCCTAAACCTGCGACTCTTCACTTCGTGCCCTCACTGTGTGCCGTATGATGCTGGAGGAGACAACGTGCCCTCACTTCGTGCCCTTCATTTCTGCATAGGTGTGGTGCTGGAGGACAGGATTTTCTGGAGGCTCGAGTTTTGAACGAGACGGGGCGAAGTTGCATCAAATTTTCTCGCAAAATATTAACCTTCTGCTGTTTCTCGACCATTTATTTTTTAAATCCTACATTTATTTTTATACCTTTATTATTACGTAAGATTATTTCTATATTAAAGCTAAAAGTTTAACATTACGGATTATTTAAACTTATAACTTTGATAAAACATTTTTATTTCTTTAAACTTTATATTATAATATATTATACTATATTAATATGTTATAATTAACATAGTAAATTAATTTGATTTTATTATGCTAATAGTTTTTATTTTACATATATAAGTGTTTTCTAAATACTATTTTAGATTATAGAATATAATGTATTTTTTTTGTATAAATTTTATTTTATTATTTAATTTTAATATTTTAAGTTTATGATATTATTTTTTAGCTTATATGATTTTTTTAAAAAATGTGAGTTAATTTTTTTGTTTTCAAATATTTAATTTAAAAAATAAGTAGATATTTTAGTCGAATTTAATCACGAATTTTATTGTTAATTTTTTAGCGACGATTTTTTCATGAATTTTATCCTCGGCGAATTCGAGTGCGGTGACTAAGACTAGAGGTAGATCTGAATTTTGCGTAGTTAAGGACAGCTTTTGGCTGAAACTGAGGGTTCCTTTAAAGGATATGAATTAGTAGTTGACACAGAAACCAATGAAACCAGAACTACTGTTTTATACTAGATATCTGATAAAGGACATAAATAGGTACAAAAGGAATTCAAGATTCAAAGAATCAGAAAATGGAACTAAAACACTCACTAGTCCCGAAGCCATCAAGATTCAATGGTGGCAAATCAGCAGACCTATTGACCCACTGTCTCAATTAGGAAAATTTCTGGAAAGTATACAGAATCACAGATGGTAAAATAAAAATCGATTTATTCCCAAACATTATAATGGGTCTGCTAAAAATGGTTTTGTCAATTAGGTGGTAGCAGTAATGATTGGGGAAACATTAAAAATTTAAAATCAGAATTTTTCAAAGTGGCATTCATACAAACAATTTTTAAATGATTTAAAACCACTAAAACAAGGTCTGCAAGAATTAGCAAAAGATTACAACAGAAGAATGTTGGACCTGGCACAAATACTATCCAAAGCCATTGGGAGATGAATTTAAGAAACAATTTTGGAAAAGGATTTAAGAAAAGTTGGAGAATAGCTCTAATGTCAGGAATATATAGATTAAATCAAATGTTTGATCTAGAACATCAAGAAATGTTAGATGGTGGAGATTTTGAAGATGATGATGAAGAAGGATTAGGATTACATATGGTAACAATAATGCTTTGAAAAGTGATTACCCAAGAAAATAAACCAAAAAAAGATAAAGTAGAACAAGTAGGAGTATGGTATTTAAAATATCATACAGTAGGGCATAATGAGGAGGAATGTCTTGTCCAATTCAGCTGGATTTGGAAAGTAAAAACACATGATATTAGAGAATTCCCATTCAATTCAAAGCCAAAGTAAGAGAAGACGGACGGTAAATGCTAGCACAGTAAGCACCCATTAGCAGCTTGCATTGAAATACAAGGAATCAAAAAAGCCTAGCAATAGCAGTACAATGGATTAAAAGCTTTCGTCACTAGAGATCAAAACCGGAAACCAATTATACAATGTTGGGAAAGTGGAAAATGGGCACATTTTGCAAGGCATTGTGCCAGCAGCACACTGACAGTGCAGAGAATGTGTTCGAATGGAGTCCATGAGACCATATATATGAAGAATGTACAAAAACTAAGTCAGCAAACATGATAGAAATTGACAAAAGAGACATGATGAGTAATCATAGTTTTAACTGGGTAATTGGAAAGACCAAAGAGAACATCTGAAACCGTGCAAAATCAGCATGGCAAAAAATTGTAAAAATTATCATATCAAGCAAAGGAGGACTTTCTCAAAGAATTGTAGTGTTAGAAACAAGCATGGAATGCATGATGCAGTTGCAATTCACTGTTATTAAGCAATAAGAGGTTGCAACTAGGAAATGAGAATCCACAGATGCGGTGGTTTGTGCCGTAGCCAAGAAATTTGGTATACGAGAAGGAGAAGAGCCTTGTGAAGATGAGTCCATGGAAGAGCATGAAGATGAGTAGGCCTTGAAAAGAGAGATAAAACCAAGGTAAAATCAAAACATGCCCTTTTGAAGTTGAAATAGAGTTGTTGAGATTTGAGGCTTTGAAGGACAAGTAGATACTGAACTGTTAGATAAATGGTTGATGCCATAGTTTGCTTTCTCGGACTTCGCAAATACTTGGCAGACCAATTGTTTTTCGAATCGGCAAAGCTAGGCAACTTAAAAAATACTTAAATTTATAAAAACACATAAATCTTATACAAAATATAGTTACAAAATGTTATAAATGAGTTTGTAAAACATTGGGGAAGTATATTTTAGATTTGAATACAAATATAGTGCAAAATTGATGACACAATTACACCATTTTTCATTGAGGAAGAAAAGAAGCAAGGAGAAGGGGTGCCCTCAAAGTAAAATCAGCCCACAAGACAATTCAAGAAAGAGCAAAAACAGCCTTACAAGAAGGGTAAGTGGAAAGGTAAGAGGAATGCTACTACTTAAAATACTTTTGATGCAAAGAATCATTGTAACCATTGTCTTGTCAATGGACATACTGAACTATGTGTTGAAAGTTACATCTGGAATTGCATTCAAATTATTGTCCCAAAGAAGACTCCAAGAAGTCTATGACATCTTTGAAAGAGAGATCAAATGTAGAGATTGAGGACAATTCTGATGTAGATGAGAAGCTTGGTTGCACAACTATCAATTCAAACATTAGGGAACAATAAAGGGAAGAGATGGGCAAGTCGTTTGAATCAAGACTTAGAATAAGAAAACAAGGTAAATGCACTTGTTGATACTGAGTCTTAATCTCATTCGATTTCACTTGAAGTTTTTAGAAATTTTGGTTTATACACACATGATCATCCTCTTATGAATTCAGGTAACTAATAAATGCAAATTTACACTTAGGATTAACATACAATATGTTGATTAAATAGAAGCAGATGTAATTCCTCTTGATGCATTTGATGTGGTGTTTGGAAGTCCTTACTTGTATCTTAGGGATGCTATCTTCATGAGGAGGGCTAACAGATACAAATAGGTCCAGTATGGAGTCAAGTAAATCAAATACAACATTAGGTCACATCAAAGCAAGCCTAAGCTTGCTTTGGTAACCACCAATCAAGGAAAAAGACTTATTCAAGCTAATAATTAGTTTGATTTATTTCTTTCGAAAGATAAACAAGATGATGGGTTAGAAGTTTTCGAGATTTCTAACCAACGATTGAATTTTATAATATGCTGCAATCTTTTCCAGAAGTGTTCCAATGATCCAATCTCCTAAGTGTTTTCCTCCAAATCAGGAAGTAGAGCATGAGATTCAATTTCTGCCTAAGTCCTCTTTACCTAGCATTGGTTTGCACAGGAATCACTCTTGGAGAGTAATGAAGTCAAGAAACATTTTCCAATAGTTGTTGGAAAAAGGGGCAATTCATCCAAATACCTCAGCATGTGGGTCACCCATTGTGATGGTACAAAAGAAAGATGGCTCTTAGATATGTGCATAGACTATACAATCTTGAACAAGATCACCATAAAGAATTAGTATCCACTTCCATGGATTGATGACCTACTGGACCAACATTAACATTTTTAGTACTTTACAAAGTTGGATCTCAAATTTGGGTAGTGTCAAGTTCGAGGAGGAGGATATATGAGAGACAACCCTCAAGACAACATAGGGTTTCTATGGTTAGTACTTCCTTTTGGTCTATGTAGGCACCTACTACATTTATGAGACTGATAAATAATGTACTAAGACCTTTCATAAAAACCTGTGTCATAGTGTATCTAGATGATATTCTGTTTTTCAGTGCTACATGGGAAGAACATCTAACACATTTGAGTCAAGTATTGCAAGTGTTGAAAGAAAAACAGCTATTCTGCAATATAAATAAGTGTGAGTTTGCAAAGCTATCACTAGTTTGTCTTGGGCTTATGGCTGGAGGATGAACGACCCTGCAAAGGTTGAGGCCATCACAAATTGGCCCACACCAAGGAGTGCCACTGAGATTAAAAGTTTTGTTGGAGCAGTACGATACACGAGGAAGTTTGTTCCAATGTTTTCCACCATTACAACACCTCTACATATAGTTGTAACAAGTGGTGAGAGTTGACATTGGGGTAAGGAACATGATGGTGCTTTTGATTTATTGAAATATAAAATCAGCCATATTCTGGTGCTTACTCTTCGTAATTTGCAACAATGATTTGAAGTTGAAGCATATGCAAGTGAGTATGCTATGTGGGCGGTTTAGCTTCAAGAATGTAACCAGTTTGGTCGGTATCATTCAGAGGCATTCACTTCATCAATAAGAGAATATCTTGATTATGATAGAGAAATATACGCACCAGTTCAAGCAATAAAGAAATGGAAGCATTAATTATTGGGTAGTGCACTCTGACCACAAACCCTCTCAATATTTGCAGGCACGAAGTAAATTGCAGCAAGCAAGACACTACAAATGGCTTGGATTTCTCATCAATTCCATTTGGTGATCAAGTATATGAAAGGAAACACGAATGTAGTGGTGGATATGTTATCTAGGCCACCAATAACAAAACAAGACTCAAATCTGGCTACAATCTCTCAACTTGAGCCCTTCATGAAGAAAGCATATGGAGAAGTTTAGCACAAGAAGTGTTCTTTGGGGAGTTATTCCAGGATTTGCAGGTCAAGAAGACTGAAGTTGAAGGCAAAGATAGATGTTACCTCAAGGAAGGGCTACCCCACAAGTGGGACAGACTTTGTGTGCAAAAGGGAGGAAAATATCGGGTCATTTTGGTGTTGGCAAGACCAAGGCTCACTTGCACAGGTATATGTATTGGCCCAATATGCAAGATGAAGTATCTAGATTTATACCATGGGAGAACATTTCTTAGGATTTCAAAGGACTGCCTATAGCTAAACATGTCCATTACTAATTATATGTTGTAAATAGATTCAGTAAAATGTGTGCTCGTTGCTTGTAAAAAGCCAATTAAAGGGCATGGAGCAGCTGAACTATTTTTTCCAATGTTTGGGTGCATTTTGGATTAATTAAGTCCATTGTTGCAGACAAAGATTCAATATTTTGTGGAAATTTTGGACCACCTTGTGGTACAAGATGTATACAAAACTTCAAAGAAGCACAACGTTCTATCCCCAAATCAATGGGTAAACGGAGGTTTTAAATAAGTTTGTGGTACAACTGATAAGAGGCTACAACAAGAAGTATCTAAGGACTTGGGATGAGTCTTTGGCATATATCTAACACTCATTCATTGCATTATACCCACTCACCAATCAATCACCTTTTGAAGCATGTTTGGGGTATTTTCCTACTAATCCTCTTGATGTTGCAGTAGGATAACAAGGAGGAGAAGCTCAAGATTTGGAATTGACTAGAGAAACAAAATTCATTGAGAAGATTAGATAATCCATCTCAAGGTAAAGGAACATTTAGAGAAAGTTTCAAGCCAAGTACAAAGCTAGGCATGGCCAACACCTCAAAAGCACACGCTCAAGGTGGGAGACAACATATGGTTGTACTTGAGCAGGTTGGAAATTGTTTCAAGCTTGATCTTGGAGATATGGACCATTCACCAATTTGGAGCAGGTTGGAAATTCTTTGAAGCTTGATCTCCTTCATGAGAATGTACTAGATAGTAAACTATGAAAATTTGCACTTACATGAAACATCCATGCTAGATGAGGGGAGCAATATCAATTGCCACCTGCTATTGAAGACTTTGTCTTAGACTCACAAGAGATGGAGGAGGATGCAGTTGTGTGGGGGAAAGTTAAAGAGACACAGGGGATCACAAGAATCGTGGCAGGTTATTGAGAAAGGTAAGACACCAAGGCAAACAAAGTGGTATCCCACGGAGGTGGTGGGAAAATTGTTTTTACATCTCCTCCCAAACTAAGCTCTTTTGGACCAAAAACCTTCCAGAAGGAAGGATTGATTCGCAAGGATCAAGATAACAGTCATTCATCAACCAAAACACAAGAATTAAAGGTTTCAATGTCAGGAGGGCTCAAAAGGAGGAAAACTAAGGCTGGTTGTGAAATTGCTGCTTTGTGCACTGCTATCCTACTCCTAAGCTTATCCTCTTCGTTCCTCAAATACAATTTTCCTTCTAAAACCAATCACACTTTAGCAATTTTTGTTCTGATCACTGAGGCCTTTGTTTGAACTCTTGCTTGCTATATAACATGCTCGAGTAGTTATCCTGTGCACTGAAGAATCCCAGGAGTCAAGTGAATATGAATATACAATGTTTTATGGCTGTTGTTTCAATTGTCAATATGGGTGAAACCGCCAATATCAGCAAATCAGTGGGACAATTATGCAACCAACATCTAAAATACACTACTACTAAGTTGACAAAGACTGTATTCTATCATTTCAAGCAAATAATTGAAGTAGAACAACAATATTGTGATTCTATAGATTCAATAGTAGGCAATTTAGGTAGTTTATAGATCAATAAATTACAACTACTTTTACATACTTGGGGTTTCAGTTTACAAGGCCATCTTTTAATATTAGGCTTGCTTCTCACTCATATCTTTGTAAGGGGTGTACCTCCTTTCTACAATCTCTACGAAAATGTGACTTTGATACTATCCTTAATGCATGCTGCTTTATGGGCCTCAAATATGGGTCCAAGCTTAGGACCTACGAACTAAGCATGTATTGATAAGCCATAGCCGATGTTGCTCTAGTGTATGATCCACTGCAAATGGACATTCCCTAGTACATTTTCCAAGACGAGTTTTCTGCCAAACCTCTTTGTTTGGAGAGAGTCCTTAGAATCATTTTCAATCTCCATAGACTTAGATTCATGGGTGGTCTTGGCTATTGTTTAGAGACACCCATATTTAGGCCTTTGGTCTTTAGAGATGGTTTGGTTCTTTGATTCCATCGAACGATGACATTGTTGGTGAGACTAGTCTTCTTCTCTAGTCTATTTGCATTTCCATGGATAGACTCCCTACTGTTATTTACTCGTCAAATTCTGTTCCTCTTCTTCCTTGAAAGGTGGTGATAAATTCAAATTCCCTTCCTCTTTTTTCATTGTAGAACTTGACTACCTGGATATATCAGATCCTTCCCCAAAAGTGGCATGTTAGACTTTGAGATCCTTGAAAGATTCTTCTTTTTCTAACCAAATTTGTGACTAGATCATTGCAGAACTCAACTTCTAGATTGTAGTCTGTCATATTAGTCTTATCATATTTTAGTAACATACATGTTATGTGGTTAATGATTGTATTATTGGCCTTAAGGTAGTTTTGTAATGACATTGTCACTATGTTGGGTTATTCATGATTGTGTTTAATTGACAACCCATTGGGTGTTCTTGTCATATAAATAGAATGATGTATGTCAGGAAGAGAGTCTTTGAGCACTTGGTCCTCCCTATACTTGAACACCTTGTATTGAGCATTGCCTACGAGTAAAACATTGGTTACTATCACATTGTTCTATGTTATAGTGTGGTATGCATTTACTCTTATGTGATTAATATTCCTTGGTAGTATAATTTCCGATAAATGTTTTGCGCCATGCCTCGTAAATAAGGTTGGGTTAAGTGTATGTCACTTGACAATAACCATCGACGACAAGGCACTATGTTATCTTATTAACATTTTTATGCCGAATGTAACCGTGAAGTACAATGATGTACTATTGGGTTGGGGTCGGTTGATAGCAACAAAAGACAACCATAATTGGTAAAAGAATTTGATCTCCATTGAAAATAAAGTTTGTAACTACATAAGAGATTTGAAGAATGAGGCTATCAACAAGGAAGAGGACTCACAAATTCCTACTCCGAAGAACGTTTGGTGGATGGGTTTCAAGGTACGATGGAGCCGAACAACGAGACAAACTTCAACGGTTTTTTCCATGAATAGATGGAAGACTATGAAGTGTTCCAGTTGGATTGCAATAGTATCAAGATTATGGAGATTAAAGATGGGCAAGAATGCAATGCGATAATCGAAAGCGGATGTCGGTGATGCCAAGTCCTTCCAAACCATCAACATCATCATATCGCTTGCCCACTAGAGTTTAAAGATTACAAGGTGAAGGATACATAGTTCGATTTTAAGTTGGGTGCACTAATCGACGATGTAATCATTGTTGCGAAGATCACAAAGCACCCCGGATGCGATCGGGCTTCTAGGTTGATCACTTTAGCATCCAAAGTGTGATTACACAACATGGAAACCTCTCTCCAAGTGTGGGACTTGTTAACCGAGAGAGGAATCTCCAGTTAGAGGTCAGGTTCCTCAAACTCCTCTGATTTAGATCTAATGCTTGCACAACTACAGAGGTTCAGATCCTAATCCTACTCTAAATTGCAAGGAGACAGGGATAGAAGTGCAAAAATTGAAACTAACTAAAGATGGTGATGCACCAAAAGGAGTGGTGAATATTTTTGTCATGCAAATAGACACAAACCAAAGATTGCAGCATAAAATCATACATAGGCTGATAAGATATAATTTAGGATCTGAAATGAAGCAAATAATACAAAGGATTGAAACCCATTCACAAAGCTTGCATTATCATTTCCAATGTCAAAACCACTGCATTACAACCTCAGAGAGGTAAAAAAATGTTACAATCTTTGAAGAGGTCTGATTCTTGCATCAATCACTTGTTGGAGGTGAAAGAAGAAGATTGCTATGCCAAAAGTGTTCCCCCTTAGAAATGAGCCAAATCTGGCTTTTACATTGCATGGGTCGAGCCCAGGAGAGAGAAAACGTACAAAACGTGGGAGCCCATTCCTCATTGACTGCAAATGCATTAAAACGGCATGGGGGACCTTACAAACCCATACCCTGTCATTTTTGACCGAATTGGAGGAGAATGCGACCCATTCCGCATTAAATTTGGTCGCTGAAATGTCGCTTCTGGCCATGAACACGCGTCAGAGCCGTTTCTTAACTCTCTCTCTAGACTGAACTAAAATTCAAGATTGACCCCGGAATCATGTAGAGAATTTCATAAGCTTTCCAACGATATAAAGAACGTGCAAATCCGAGCTCTGGATTGAAAGATATGGCGATCTGAGATTTAGGGAACAAAACAGGCAAAAATGGGTTTTGAAATTTTTTCCCGCGCTCCGCCACCTGGATGACACGTGTCGGGCGCTGATTGGATGAGCAATTCTCTCTCCATCCCTTACCCGCGGGTTTTCCTTGAAAGTTTTGACCTTTTGTAATTTTGGAACATTTTCCATTTTTTCCCCGCGCCCCCGCCACTGGGACACGTGGCATGATTTGGTTGGAGGACAGGGCGCGGGGTCATCCTTTACCTTTTAGAATTTGGCCAAAACTTTTGCCAAATTCTCTAATTCCTCCCCGAGCTCCGCACTCCCTTCTCCTTAGGACACGTGTCCTCTTTTTATTGGCTCGGGCCAACGCTTCAAACCTTGCCCTTTGAAATTTTGGACGTTTTCCCTTGTGACACGTGGCGTTTCCTGATTCGTCCTCGGGCCTGCCGGCTTTTCAGCGTCCCTCGCGTCCCTTTGGCCCGGTTGTCCCAAACTGTCTGGGACAAATTCCTCCGATCCGCCCGATTCGGGCTTCCCTGTCCCTCTTTCGGCCGATGACACGTGGCGTAATTTGATTGGCTCTCGGCTCCTTCGGCTCCCCGCGTCTGCCGCGTACTTGTGTCCCAACTGTCCTGAACTGCAGGGGACAAATTCTTCCGAACCGCCCGAAATGGGCTTCCTTGTCCCTCTTTGCGGCCGCTTCGCCTTTTCGCGTCCTTCGCATCCTTTCGGCCCAGATGTCCCAACCTTGTTCGCACAACAGTTAGTCGATTTTGCTTTTACCTTCGGCCGGTTCGCCTTTTCGCGTCCCATGCGTCCCCACGGCCCGATGTCCCTTTGCTCTGCGGACCGCCTGGCGGCCTTTCGGCCGATTCGTGCCCCGATGTCCCAACTGTCCCAAGGACCACCTGGACTAGGACTTAGCCATTTTTCATGATTTTTCCTGGCCCAAGCTTGTTTTTTGCAGCTTTTTCACCCTTTTTAGAACTTGCTCTTTTCAACTTGGACAGGGGAGTTAGAAAAAATCCGAGGGGACCCTAGAAACATGATTTTTGCCTTGAATCAATCTATTTGCCTGGGACTTGAGTATTCTGATGCATGTTATCAAATTTACCCTGGGGGGTGAACTTTGGATAACAATAACCAATGTGAAATTCAAAGAGCCAACTTCAATGAATGCTATAAAAAGCCAAGATTGGAAACAATATGGCCAAAAGAAGATGTTGGTGATACCAAGTCCTTCCAAATCATCAATGTCATAATGGGCTTAGCCACTAGAGTTTAAAGAGTACAAGGTCATGTATACATAGTTCGTTGATAAGTCATGCCACCAACTTGATTGTGTAACCAATGTGAAGTTCAAAGAGACGACTACAAAGAGGTGAACATGGGGTCTAATGATAAATTTTTAATAAATTGGACATATGACTGCTGAATATGATTTATATTTGATGTAAAGTCAAATACAAGAGATAGGTTGGACTTGCATGAACATACAAGATGGCACATCGGTTGACAGAGGCTATATCAAGGCAGAGGAAGTATTATCATGACCAATACTTATGATGCAGGATTTTTAATCAATGGCACTTATGTTAAAAAGATAAAACATGAGCGTGGTAAATATTAAAGGTACATGAATTTTGCGTCCCTTGAACTTCTATTAAAATGTAATGGTTGATGGGGATACAATGGGAAAATTGTAAGTACTTTAGGATGAACATTTAAAATCCATCATGTTAGGGCGAAATCACAAAGACCTCCAAATGAGTTCTAAAAATTTGCTTTTCTAAGGCAGACTCATTTGGTGTGATTTGCATAACATTGGATCATTCCCCAAGTCGGGACTTGCAAATGGGAATGATCCTCCAGAGAAGGTTGGTTCCTCTTCCTAATCCTAGCACTAAACTACTTCTAAGGAAGGAAATGCGACTATCTACTCCTAATCTAACAATTCCAAGGGACCAAGGAGAGAGAGAGCATGAAAATAAAGAAATCCTACACTACAGAGGTGATAGCACTGAGAAAAGGGAATTGCTGATCACAAACCCAACTGCCTGAAATGGAGAGAGGTGAGCAATGGAGAGGATGGACAGATGCATCACAGACCAAGGATAAAGTTCACACAGAACACCATTTCAAACCCCTTAAACACAGCTCCCAAAACCTACAATGGACATCAAAGATATGCACAATATACCCTGCAATGGTGAGAGGTGAGAAGAGACAACAAAATGAGCAAAGGATGGACAAAACGCATCATGAAACAAATTTTATTGCTCCAGAGTTCACACAATACACCATTAACGGGCAAGAGGCAAGAAAATGCCATTACAAAGCCAAGGGAGGAGGCTTAAACTCCACATTCGACCCTGGAGAAGAAAGAGAGAGGGGGCAGGGAAGAAGAATGAACAACCCTTTATAATGAATCCTGCCCCTGTATTTATAGATTTGATCGGAGAGAAGAAAGAGAGAGGGAAGCGGGAAAAGTGGGTTGAAGCTCAACCACTGCTGTTAATGCTTCTGATAAAATATGCCCCAAATCCGTCTTTATTGCATGATTCCTTGATTCGACGCCTTGAAAGAAGAGGAAACGGCGGAAACAAATCGAATCCGATCTGGTTGTTGAGACAGATGGATCCTGCATTGAAGGCCTAAAGACGTTTCCTCCATTTTCCTTTACCTAACCTCCTCAAAATTAAAGTCTCAGACCTCCATGGCATGGGTGAGGCCGAGATCTTTCCAACAACATCGATTTGCAATATTTCGAGCCCTGAGTCGAAAGATATGCCCCTTCAAGTTTGTATTGGGTCCGTATAGGAGGGCGGGAAAACAACTTGAAAAATGGGTCCCCTTTTGATATGGGACATGTGGTAGCCAGATTGGAACAAAATCGGGCCTACGGGTCCGTAATTTATCTTTGCCCTTTCCTCCGATTCCCGCTTGGCTTTGACTCGGGCCCAAATGCTGACTTTTTCCTTGGGCGGAGTTGCGGGCCATTTTGCAACTTTTACCCCTTTTGAGATAACAAGGGGCAAAGAACCAACTTTTTTCCCCGACGGTCCGCTTTCCCCTGGGACACTTGGCGATCGGACGCTCGCTTTAGAAACCTTTTCTCTATTCACCCTCGAATCGGCACCATACATCGACACTTGGCATTCTCCGCTTATACCTTTATACTTAGCCAATTTTGAATCCTTTTATGTCCGCCTTTGAACCCGAGGACTTCGATCTTCGTCGTTTCTTCCCCTTTCTTGCTCTTGGTTCCTCTGTGGCACTGCCCCTTTTTTTGACCCTGCTATTCCATTGTTGAGTCCCTCTGTGACCTATTCACAGATCTGAACGAGTTTTCTTAGGTTTTTCCTATGCGGGGTCGTAGCTGATCCGATATTTGGCCTGGGGGGCGAAATATGGATAACACATCGCATAATGAATATTTTGAAAACAAAGGCAAAAGATGATACTGCCAAAGGGAAGGAATAGGACCATATGCCTAGGGAAGCACTCGGGCTGCACGACAATGGGGAAATAATAAAACTGCGTGCGACCATCAAGGTCTAGCAACGGATTGTACGACCAACATGGTTGAGCAATGGACTATATGACCAACAGCGTTGATCAACAAGATCATACGATTGACAAGATCGAGCAATGCACGACATGACCAACAAGGTCGAGCAAGTGTACCATTCAACAAGGTAACAGATTGTATGACCAACAACGTCGTGCAAAAGGACTGTACAATCAAGGAGGTTGAGCAAGGGGATTGTATGACTAACATGGTTGAGCAACGGACCGTACACGGGCTGTATGACCAAGGTCGAGCCAAGCACCATACTATCAAAATAACTTATGCATAGCTGTATGATCATATGTCAATGCCAAACGATATCTATGATGAATATTGCTGTTCACCCTTGTAGGTACAACACAGAATGGTCGTCCTTGACCACCACATCTAACAATTCCAGCTACAACAATCTCTACATCAGCAGTAGCTTCATTTGGAATGTTTTCCATCTTCCCTATTCATTGTAATTCTTATCATGCTGTCTAAGAATTGTCATAACAGACTCCAACTTTTTTTTTTTTTTCGAGGGGCGGGGCAATGTAGATGATCATATTAGTCTTGTGATATTTTAGTAACTGATGTGCTATATGGTTAATGATATTAGTCTCGGCTAAGATAGTTTTGTAATGACTCACTTTATTATATTAGGTTGTTGGTTGTGTTTAACCAACAACCCATTGGGTCGTCTTATCATATAAATAAAATGATGTATGTCGGGAATGGGTGCTGAGTACCATGTCCTTCCTATTCTGGACAACTTGTAATGAGCACTACCTAGGACTCGGGAGTAAATCATTGATTACTATCATATTCTTCTATGCTGTAATGTGGTGAGCATTTACTCTTTTGTGATTGATATTCCTTGGTATTTTAGTTTCTTGATAAACACAAAACTCTTACACCACTAGAGTGGAAGGTTGGGGCATCAGATATAAAAGCTACAGCCAGAAGTGCTTATTGTTTGGTCGATAGTTTTGCAATATTCCTGCTTTACTCCCAGTACAATATTTTCCTAAAAAAGAAACCTACATAGCAAGGCTGTTCTTAGAACAAATGATTCTCCAGACGTGAGCAATTTTCTCAGAGGCTTGGGTAGAAAAACACAAAATTTTCATTTTAGTGTTTACTGTGGGCTTCAAGAGTATTTTTATCTCTATCTGTTTTTTGAGTTCTTGCTTTCTCTCTGCATTTTCGAATGCCAGATAATTTTTCATGTAAAAGTCTGTGGCCTGGGATGAGTTGACATTGATTTTACTATGCTAGGTTGCCTCATAGGAGCAAATCTTGGATAGCCATTTTCGGAGCCCACCCGGTGGAGGTTTTGTTGGTGGTTTCCCTTTGCTAGCTGGAGAGCGGCATTCTCAATTGAAGAGTGATGCTTAACAGTTCATTAGAAGTATGGTGTTTTCTAAATAGGAAATATATTATAAATCCAATTATAGTTTGTGTGTAAAACATTCGTGAGGGGATCTAAAACATGATTATCAAAATTGCTCACTATCCTTTGATGAATCTCACTAGGCTTTTATGCAGAGGGATTTCAATTGTTTGCAAGTATAGAGAAAATGGTAATACTCTAATTAAGTTATTTGTATAGGCTATACATGCTGCAGGGGGATTCAATTGTTTGCAACTATAACAAAATTGAAAATTTCCAAATTGAATCCTATATCTCAAAATTTTAGTTTTTGTGTGTAGGCAGTGGTCATGATGGAATATAAAGCATGCATGTCAAATGTTTTAACAATTTTGTAATGAATTTCTCCAGGCTATACCTGCTGCAGATGGATTTCAGTTATTTGCGACTATAACAAAATTTCAAACTGGGTCCAGGCATGCAATGTCAGGTCTGTATTGCACACAAGAGGCATTATCTGGGTTTAGTTTTGAAATATATATTTCTTTTCATGCTGTTTAAAGATATCCAAAGCTGAAATCTATTCAAAGATCTCAAATCCGGATCTGAACTAAAATTGGGCCTAGATCTTGGGATGTAGAATAATTGCTTTATTAGGTTATTAATAAGTAATCCTGGAACTGTCATCTGATTTTAATATTGAAGTTTTGATCTCTATGAACTGATTTTATTGTTCATTGGCCCCCAATTTATGTCTTGAATGTGAATAAAACTTGCAAATGTTTGCCGTATATTTACTTGATCAACAGGTAATGAAACATTTAGCAGTTTGTGGAGAAAGGTCGTGATCGATGCTGCGAGCCGTGAAGATTTAATCCAAATTGTAAAAGTGTGCTTTCCGGTTCTGGAACCTGTTGCTTCTAAATTGATAGGTGGATGCCTGCAGTCTTTTTCCCACGGGTTATATTATATATAAATTTTTGTTGTAGATTTTTTAGAGTTTCAAATGATTGTGGTTTCTAATGCTATCTTTAATACTGTTACAAGCTGTCTTCGACATGTAGTAAAATCAATATGATATTGTTTTATGTATTATAACATTAAATGTCCTGCCATTTCACAGACACCCTAAACATGGTGAACTCGTTTACAACATCAACCACTTCAAGTTTTAAGTTTGGTGGTTTTGTTTCAGTCTATTCTGCTGAGCGGTTCTCAACAAGGTACCTAGTACTATAAATTTATTTCTGTATTGATTTACAATATTTTCAAAGATCCAGAGAATTACATATTTGTCTATTTTAATAAGTTAATTTATTAATTTCTAGTCCGCTATATCTCTGACAGGGATCTGTTGAAATGGTGCAAACGAATCTCAGATTTAGATTTGAATTCGGATAGGGTTTATTTGTCATGTCATATGCGTGAGCGTATCTTTAATGAGGTTGTTCTCTGCCTTTATTAGCTATTATGATGTTGATGTCAGATGGAAACAGAAAACTTTCTTTATCATCACCTTTTTAAGTGAATGCTTGATATGTTGCCTTTGCCTGTGCAGGCAGTGGACATATTTGCCGCTTCTACTGCTTGCAAGGAAAGTAGGCATTTACTTATGAAAAGAATTGCAGAACTTTGGGATATATCTCTTTCACAAGCAGAATATTTGGACCAACTTAACAGACCACAGATTCAGGTTTTGTATGCTTCATACCATGTGGCATAACTTCCAGAAATCTTATCCTTGCTCATTGTATGTGTTAAATGTGCTCCAGGTTTTAAAATCTGTGCTTCAAATTGGACGTGTTTCTCTACTTCAGCGGCAGGTTGGCTCTCGCAGAACTAATGTTTGGGATTTGAGATTTTTATGCATATTGAGTGATTGATAATTAAGTTTTACTGTATTCAGAGTAAAAATGCGGACACGTGCTTTTGCCAATACCGGTAATGCATTGCGTGTCCTGGAGCGCATATCATGTTCTGTGAAGCATCATGAGCCTGTTCTTCTAGTTGGTGAGACTGGTACCGGGAAAACTACCCTTGTGCAACATTTAGCTACAAGACTTGGCGTGCCTCTGACAGTTTTGGTATGTTTAGCAATTTTTTGGATCTTCATCAATGTTTCTATGCTATACATAAGTTGGAGGAAAGTGTTGACACATTTTTTTATGGCAGAACCTGAGTCAACAGAGTGACAGCACAGACTTTTGGGTGGTTTTAAACCAATTGAAGCTCAATTGATATGCAATCCTCTCGTAGAGGTCTTTAATCATTTGTTCTGTTCAACCTTTCCTTCGGAGGTAGATATCTGTGATGTTTCTTGCTGCTTCTAAAGCTCTTGTATTGGTTAAATATGAGATATATACTTCTTTTGTGGTTTGATTTATTTATCCATTGAAACTGACCCGGTTGCAGAAAAATGCACAATTTCTTGGTAGAATCCAGCAATTTGTGGAGAAAAGAAAATGGGACCAGTTGTTGAAAGCATTCCAGATGACAGTTGACAAAGTTGCAAAACTTGTGGGATCAGAATCATGCCGGCATGTTGGACTGCAACCTGTAATTATTGATGGAACAGGTAGTACTGATAGTGGAGCAAATAGTACCCGTAAAAGAAAGAAGTCTATCGACAGGAAGTTTTGTTAAAATGGCATGATTTCTCCCTCAATCTTCGCAGAGCCCAAAGGCAAATTGAATCTTCAAAACGCTCTTTTGCATTTTCCTTTGTAGAAGGAGCATTGGTAAAGGCCATGAGAAATGGTAATTGGCTTTTATTGGATGAAATAAATTTAGCTCCTCCCGAGACACTTCAGAGGCTCAGTGGTGTATTGGAAGGAGAGAATGGATCTCTTTGCCTGACTGAGAAGGGAGATGTAAAACATGTTACCCGCCATCTAGACTTTCGCATATTTGCTTGCATGAATCCAGCAACAGATGTTGGCAAGCGCGATTTGCCATTTTGTATAAAAAACAGATTCACTGAATTCTTTGTTGACGAGTTGCTAAATGCAGAAGATTTGAGTCTTGTTGTTTATCAATATCTCGAGGGCATGTTGCCTTCTCTTCCTATTGATGATATTGTCAGGTTTTACAGAGAAGCCAGAAAAGAATCAGAGTCGAGACTGCTAGATGGGGCAAATCAGAAGCCTCAATACAGCTTGCGGTCTCTGGCACGTGCACTGGAATACACTAGAGCAGCAACCCCAACTTATGGTTTTCAGAGAGCTCTCTATGATGGAATATGTATGTTGTTTCTTACTTTGTTAGATCAGCCAAGTGCAGTGCTGATGGAAAGAATTATTGCTTCAGTTCTGCTTAAGGAGTCTGGAGCTATGGCCACAAAGGCTTTAAATTCACTTCTTAGGGCTCCTCCTCGACCAAGTCCTGATCATGTACAGTTTGAAGAGTACTGGATTGAGAGAGGAACATCTCAAGTGTCCAAGTCATCTACTGAATTTTGCAAACAATATGTGCTGACAAAGACTATAAGAGGGCATTTAAAGAACCTTGCAAGGACTGTCTTCATTCGTAAATATCCTGTTCTCTTACAAGGACCAACCTCTAGTGGCAAAACAAGCTTGATTGAATATCTTGCAACTGTCACTGGTCACCGATTTGTTCGCATCAACAACCACGAACATACTGATTTACAAGAATACCTTGGTAGATATGTTACGGATTCTTTTGGCAAGCTAATTTTTCAAGAAGGAATATTGGTTGAGGCAGTACGGAAGGGATATTGGATTGTTCTCGATGAGCTTAACCTGGCACCTTCAGATGTATTGGAAGCTTTAAATCGTTTGCTGGATGACAATAGGGAGCTCTTTGTACCAGAACTTCAGATTACAGTCAAACCTCATCCCCATTTTATGTTATTTGCAACTCAGAATCCCCTGGAATGTATGGTGGCCGTAAAGTCCTGTCTCGTGCTTTTCGTAATCGTTTCTTGGAACTTAATGTGGATGACATCCCAGGAGAGGAATTGTGCATGATACTAGAAAAACGGTGTGAAGTTCCTCCAAGCTATGCAAGGAAAATGGTTGAGGTTATGAGAGATTTACAAAGGCATAGGCAAAGTAGCAATGTATTTGCCGGGAAGCATGGATTTATAACTCCTCGTGATTTATTCCGTTGGGCAGATCGGTTCAGAAAGTCTGGAAAGTCTTATGAAGACTTAGCAATGGATGGTTATATGTTGCTTGCCGAAAGATTGAGAGATGTGAATGAGAAGGTTGTGGTTCAAGGAATATTAGAGAAGCATCTCCGTGTGAAGATTGATATTGGGAAATTGTACTTGGAGGTATGTGACTGAAATGCTATTTAAAGTCTGATGATAAATTTTAAAGTTTTTCTTTAATTTATGCTTGATTATTTGCTCTTTTGCACAGGTGCCTGATCTCTATATGCAGTGGAGTAGAATCTATTCTTAAATATTATGTGAACACTGTGCATTTATAATTTTGTCAGACTTTGAAAATTATGCTGAATTTTTTTGGCCAGATTGTTTTTACTAGTATTTTTGGCTGGATGACTCTTTTTTTTTTTAAAATTGGCCAAAGGTACCTTGGGTTGTGGGACCCTAGATCTGGAAAATTGTAGGCGAGATGCCGACTTCCAGTTGGTTCAAATTAAAAATAGAAATGAATAAATAAATGACATGAATTTCAAAAACTAAATCCAAGCTTTTACTTTTCCGTCCATAGGGCACAGTGAATCTCCCCACTTCAGCTCCAACGATATTCCAACTGCTAAAAAGTTAGCAAAAATACCAGTTTCTTTCATCATTTATCTATCACTCTGTTTCTTTTTTTATCATTTATCTTTATTTGATTCAATCATGAAAAGACACTACTGAGTGCACATAAAACAAATTTTTATCCACAGCCATCTTTTCTCTTTTTGATCCCACTTCTTACACTTTTGCTGAAGATCAAGTTCTTCTTCTCATTGTTTTTTGTCCAGGGAGGGAAAAGGACTAGTGTAAATCATCTTCCCAATTTTCCACCTCACAATTGGCTGCTAGATCTACCACTGTATTTCTTGTGCACCTCATTTGTGAATTAGCTAGTTGTATATTTTCTAAGAGGGCCATTACTAGGCCATACTATTTGTACACAATATTGAGTGGACTGAAAACATAACATTGACATAAGTTGCCCATCATCATCTCCAAAGTCCTTGTTGCTAATGCTATATTTCCTTTTGCAGCTCCATAATTATTGAGCTTAACCCAATCTCTTTTCAGGATTCTGCTGCACATCCTTAAGATTTTCATCCTATTCCCACCAAACCCATCTTCGGATCTCTTAATCAACTTCTATTTTTGGCGAATTTTCTCATCTTCTTCAAATGAATTATTTGATCTGGACTTCTGGTTGATACTGAAGCCTGTATCTGGATTCTGCCCCATATTCTCCGCACCAGATCTTTTTCTTCCTTAAAATTCTAGAGATTTTTTCAGCCATAGATTCAAAACTATAATGGCTCAGACTTATCATCTACATGGTCTTCAAATGCTCATTCCAAAGCCTTCTCGGCCATGCCAATATCCACTTCCTTACTGATTTTTAGGCTATCCTCCCAATTTCATTGAAGAATCTTCTTCAAATCTCCCATGCCATCTTACAATGCTAAAATTGACGATCCCCATATTTTGACCTGCTTTTGGATAAGTAAAATCTTAACGAGCCATGAAATCCTCAAAGGGTGAGAGAATTATATGTCAGCACCTTACCTGCCTGCTAACCACGAAAAGGAACTTGCTTTCGAAAGTCAATACTGAGCCACACATTCTTGGCAGATTATTGCCTTTTCCTACAGATTTTCTAAAGAATTCTTTATATGGCTCCTTAACTGAAATGCCTCTTGATTTGGTCTTGTTCTATATTGGCTGATTACTTTCTCTCACATTTGAATGAGGGTCATCTGTCAAAATATTTTCCAGAGGTGCAATTTTATCTCTATCAAAATGATGGGGCCATTTTAAATGCTTCAATTTTCTTCTTCCTTTTAAGGTTAGTTGTTAACCTCGTTATCCCAAACCTGTGCATTTCTACCCACAGGAGCTGACCATGTCCAGGTATTGTCCCAAAACAATTTTGGCATCCACTTGTGCATTCTATTTCAAGCCCTCTTTAATTAAGGGGATACACCTTGAAAACTTCTATGTTTGAGGCTTGAACAGTAACACCATATATAAAAGCATCTAAAGCGAATAGCCTTTCTGCTTTTTGGCTGTCCAAATACTTCCCTGTAAACACTCTAGCTGGATGACATCTTTTGCACTCATAGTTTAGTGGGCTTTATTTTTTTGAATATCCTCAGATGTTTTCTATCCACTTGATGTGATGGGATTAAGGAGGATAACAATTCCATGACATTCTTTCGATTCAATAACTATTTAATCATGGATATAGCACAAGGCATCTTGAATTTGATAGGTCACTCTGTAATCAATGGAACAACCAGGATTCTGTCAAGCCCATATTCTCCTTGAAAATTTGACAGTATTTCTATTGTTTCTCATACGACCTTATGACAATAAACTTAGGATTTTAAATGAATTTTATTACAGCTAGGGTATAACTGTCACATAAGAAATATAATAGTAAACATTTAAATAGAAATTTAGAATGTCAAAACCTATATAAATTGGTATATGTGGGACTAAACTGCCCAATTTTTGAGTGGGTCAATGTGTAATTGCGTGCTGTATATGACAAGGCCATTTGAGTGTTTTAAGCATATTGATTGTGGGGATACATGTTAATCAGAGTTTTAGTTTTAATCTAAACCAGAGTTTATACGTTCAGTACCTGTTCCCACAATATCTTATTTTGTTTAAGAGGATTAGAAGTTTGTAGGAATGTATTTAAGACCCATTCAATGATTTGGGAAGCTTTTTAATAGGCCAAATTGCAGTTCATCATTATAGTTTTGTGGTAAGTTAATGATGATTGATGGGTCTCCCACGCTTCATTAAAGTAGAACAAAACAATTATATAATAGTATTAAAAGCATCAATAGGAAAACCAGTACCAAGCCCAACAATACCCAAATGAGTACAAAACCAAAAACAGCCAATAAAACAAGCTGCTGTAAAGTACAACAAAACAATTATATAATAGCACTAAAAGCATCAATAGGAAAACTAGTACCAAGCCCAACGATACCCAAACGAGTACAAATCCAAAAACAACCAATAAAAGAAGCTGCTCTAATGAAGCACCAAGACCATCTGCCTAGACAAAATGGATGCCAAAACATGACAAGAAAACCCAACAAACGACTGATACAATAAAGAGACTAAGACAAAACATACTAATGTTGGGTTTATAATATTAAGCAGGAAATTGCTTATTTAGAAACCCACCAAAGATTATATGTTTTTGGTTTATAGCTTATATTTAAAATATAAGCATGATGGATCCACTATTGCTGTCGGCAGTGTTTGAAATGTAAGAGTGACCCAAAACAGGTCACACACCTTATATAAAACAAGGTGAACTCATTAAAGATCGGTCATATAAATAGATACACGCACAAGGTGATATATCTAATATGACATATGAATGCAAGCGATATGTGCGAGTTGATCATAGATACATGATGTGAATGGTGAAAAACACATGAGCAAATGTATGAGGTGGTTTGTAATCCCTTCTTGAAGGTGTAGCTGCAAGTGGATCTTTGGAAATAGTGGGAGTGTTGAGTGAAATTGAATTCTCAATAAAGATAAGTGTTTTTAGTGGGTTTTTTACCATTCATGGTTTTCTCACTTATATCTTGTGTCATTGTATTCATTTACTTTCTATTTCATGTTGCTCACATTCTGTACTCTACAATATAAACATCTTAATCTATGTTTTAATCACTGCATATCATAAACTATAATTCTTGGCAATTTAATGTGGTGGATCTATAATTTGTAACATTATTTATCCCTAAATTTCCTAACGTGGTATCACAACTTGTGTGTATGCACGTGTAGGATAGATTTGGTAGTTTTGATTTACAAAAGTGCGAAGAAGCTTGAAGAGTTTTCGATCTCGTGAAACCCCAACTTGCTTCGCGGTTTTCTTCAAGTTTATTAGGTGCAAAACTCCAATTCCCACCAAAATTATTTGAATTTGAATGTTCTGAATGGTTTAAATCAGTTGTGGAAGATCGATCTTGGTTTTTGCATGTGTTCTTATCTTCCTCAAAGCCTTCTTGTGTTTAGATCTGCATTTTCTATCATCCGTAGTTGTCCTTTAGGATTTTCTAGGCATTCGAGGCTTTCTATAGGATTTCACATTTTTTTCCTAAGCCTTCATGGCAAATTTGAATATTCGCGGCATTTTTGAATAGTGTGTGGAAAATTACTGTCTTACCCGGCATATTTGAGGCTTTCACGATCTTTTTAAATTTTTAAATCTTCTCTGACCTTTTCTAACCTTTGCATGGATTTTCGTAGTCTTGTGCGGCATCCTTCTTTAGTCTTGCGTGGCTTTTCTAGACTTGTGTGGCTTCTTTTAGTATCCTGCAACTTTTACAATTTTTGTCTATCCGTGGATCACTAAAATTTGAAAAACCCGTGAAGCTCTAGTTTGTGAAAATTTCAGTGTATTGTGGCTTCAAAACTTCTTCTAGTAATTTCTTCTTGTGTGGCGTCTTACAGACCTTCGCGGCATATTTTTTGTACTTTGTGGCTTCGCTTGTGTCACCCTATTCCTTTTTTGAAAATTTCTTTCTTCACGGATTTCTAGTGTCTCGTGGACTTTTCTTTGTTTTGCAGACTTTCAAATGGCTCTTGCGGACTTTTCTTTGTTTTGCGGATTTCCAATGTCTTTCCGACTTTTCTCGGATTTCCAATGTCTTGCCGACTTTTCTTTGTTCTCAGAGACTTCCGGTGTCTCACGGACTTACCTTTGTTCCGTGGCTTTTGCTCAATAATCTACGGAACACCAAAACCCGCAGAACACCGTATGCACCGTTGGTGCTCACAATTTTTTCAAAAGGCTATAACTTTGTTCTTAGTGCCTCGCGGCCTCTCACGTTTTTCCTTAGTGTTGTGTGGTCTTCCTTCAGTTGTTCTCACCCTGTTTGAGTGTTTTTATCAAGTCATGCAAGCTCTTTCCTTTGTTTTTAATCCATTTGTAGTCCGATTTCTTTATCAGACAATGATCTTTGCAAGTTTTAAAAATCCGCCTAACACTTTTATTTTAAATTTTGCTAAGTTTTCTTAAAAATGGCTGGATCTTCTGTTTTTTCCATGGATAAATCTCAACTTTTAAATGTGTCTAATTAGAGTATTTGGAGAATCAGGATTTTAGGCTATCCCTATGGCTAGAAAGCTATGGGATTTAGTTAGTGGTGTTGAGAAGAAACCCACTGGGAAATAAGCTACACTTGAGAACTTGAGTGTTTTCTCCCAAAAATCCCAAGAGGCCATGTCAATCCTATTGCAAAGCATTAAGGATGAGTTTTTGTTGCATATAGGTCACATGGAGTCTCCTGTTGATGCATGGATGCAATTACAAACTATGCATGAAGGTAGCCGCGTCTCCAAAATAATCAAGTTGATCATGGAATTGTTCACAACTACTATAAAAGCTAATGAAAAATTTGTTAATTACCTAGCTAAAATTAAGAACATTAAAGCTCAATTGGATGGATGTAATTGTGAATTGTTTCAAGATAAGTTGCTTTACTTCATTATTCATATTAACATTCATGAGAAATTTAGAAACTATATTTCCATTTTGAATTCTAAATACCAAAATGAAGTTGATTTACCTGATTTAGACACCTTGTCTTCTCTCCTTATCCAAGAAGAGAGTGTCATGGAGAACTTTGACTCAAAAGAGAATGCCTCTCAGGCATTGTTCTCCCAAAATCAGAAGTCTTTTAAAAATCAGAATAACAATATAAATCAACAATCTAACTTTAAACCTAAACACAATAGGAATAATCAGAAGTTTAAAGTAAAGTTTGATGGAAATTGTACCAATTGTGGTAAATTTGGTCATAAAGAAGCTAATTTTCATTCTAACAAGTCTAATAACAATGCTAAGAATAAGAACAACAATAAAAAACCAAGAAGAATAAAAATCAGAATCATGCTAACAACCAAGCCAATAATGCTGAGCAAACTATTGCTCTTTATACTGCCCTTTCAGCCTCTAATGGCAAAGTGAATGGATCCTAGATAGTGGTGCCTCTAGACATATGACATACATGCATGATATTCTATCTGATGTTGTTGATTGTCATGAGAATATCTATCTAGGTGACAATTTAGTCATCAAGTCTGAATGTTATGGAAATGTTAAGTTAGCAAATGACATCATTAAGAATGTTTTATTTGTTCCTAACTTGAAGAATGTTTTATCTTGTTCTCAATTAACCAAAGAAAACTATGAAGTTGTGTTATTAGCAAGATAAATGGTATGTTAAAAATGATCTTGGTAAAGTTATTATTGCTGGTTTACAAAAGAATGGTTTGTACATTTTTGATGGATTTGTTGTATCTTGTCTTTTTTCTTTCTCTCGCGATGTTGTTCAAGTGTGGCATGAAAGGCATGAGCTTGTAAACTTTTAAGTGTTTGTATGATATGTATGTCACGCCTTAACCTTGTAGAAAGTTTTCCTAAGATAACATCGACCACGAATCTTGTGAAAGTTGCTTGTGTAGTAAGCAACATGCTCTACTATTTCATAAACATCATGAGTCCAATTCCTCTTGCTTGCTTGAGTTGGTTCATAGTGATGTAAGAGGTTCTTTGGAAGTTCCTTATCTAGGTGGAGTCTTGCATGTTAGTTTTGTTGATGATTTCTCAAGAATGACTTACTCTGTTACATTAACAAAAATTCTGATGTCTTATCTAAGTTTCAAGAGTTTAAAGTCTTGGTTGATAAGTCTAAGTTCCAACGAATGACCACAAAAAGTAGGTCAATGGGACCGATAAAGAAATGCAAAAGGTGTTGTGAAGGGAGACCAAGGGGTCATCCAAACAAGAAAATGAGAAAGAAGAAGAAAGAGAGGAAAGGAGGAGGAGAAGCAAGAGCCGCCGTGGCCAGGAGAGTGCAAATGGATGGAGTTAAGAGGAGGACGAGAGAATCCCACCACCAACACTATCACCTAAAGATCCGAGGTCGATCAAAGTAGTGACAATATGCATGTTGAGAACATTGCTAATCTGAAAATTAAAAGAATCGGAACTGATAATGAAAGTGAGAATGTTAATTAAAAGTTTGACGCGTTTTGTGTGTCTAGTGGAATTCAAAGGGAGCTAACCACTCCTTATTACCCTCAACAAAATGGCATAGCTGAAAGCTATGTCACAAGGTTCGTGTTCATGTTCGAGTTCGATGTCAATTAAATTCAAAAAAATCATCCCCGATCAAATTCGACAAAACAAATTTGTGATTAAATTCGAATAATATAAATATATATTTTATTTTCATTTTCAAAAAATAAATACACAAAAATATCAAAATTATATAAACATTCAATTGAAATTTAAAATATATTTTAATTTAATACCTAATTCCAAATATCAACAATTTTAAATAAAACTAAAAAACCTAGAATTAAATATAAATTATATATATATATATATAATAATTAAAAAACCTAAAATTAAATATAAACTATAAATATAATATTATAAGTTACAAGTAAATATAGTATTTTAGTTTACACTAAATTACGAATACAAATAAAAATAAAACCTAAGCTAAATGCTAACTAGAAAAAATAAAATAAAAATGTACATTATAGCCTAGCCATATTAAACAAAAATAAAAGTAGAATTTTAACAAAGTATTTGTCAAAGGTTATCGCCGCTTCTTCCCTCCCAGCTGCACAAATGCTTCGGCGCAGGTTTTTGATGGCAGCAGGCATAGGTGGGAGCGCCATTCATAGGCTTCAAATGATATGGGCAATGGCACAAAACAAAGGCACTTCAAAGGTGCAATCCATCATGTGGAAGGAAGAGCAATTGTTTGGAGGCAAGAAGAGTGGCACAACAAACTCATAAAAGGTGAGCTAGCTGTTTGCAATTATCAAAGCGTGATTAGGCCATTAATCTAGGCATAAGATGTGAGGCGTAAAGCACTGAAATAATAGAGTAGATTTTGTTGCCTGTAAGACCTCTCAAAACCCTAACACGGTTTTATGCCCCAATTTTTAAGTTTTTAAAGTTTTTTATTTAAATCTAGAAAAAACCAAACCTTGCCAATTGTTTGGACGAATTTCAACGCACTTTATGGGTTGTCATGAAATTCGCTGGATTTCGAGTTTCTTCTATAAAATTTGGCAAATTATGTGGCATAGGCTGAGAGAAAGAATATAACAGTCATAGAAATGGCCAGACCATGCTTCATGCTTCTAATGTGCCTAAGTTTCTTTGGGCTGAAGCTATGAACACTTTGTTTGTTCATATTCTAAATAGAATTCCTACCAAAGCTTTGCATCAAACTACACCTCATGAAGTATGGACCAAACAAAACCCGATATCTCTCATTTTAAGATATTTGGTAGTCCTGCTTCCCTTCTCATTCCTAAAGTCAAAAGACAAAAACTTGATCCTACCTCCTACTCTTGCATTTTTGTTGGGTATGGTGGTCACACAAAAGGATTAAGAGTGTATGATCCAGTCAAACATGTGATCATAGAGAATAGGAATGTTCATGTTCTAGAGAAACCATTGTGTCAAGCTTCCTCTCTTTCCTCCTCTCTAGTTCTTGAATCTGAATCTCTTCAATTTAATAATCCTTCCTCAGACAATATGGAAACTGATTTGCAAGAGATAGATCTTCTATCTTCTGGCATGATGGATGTAGACCTTGAGGGGAGTTTTATCAATCTTTGTCTCAGTCAAAAGTCCCCATATGGGCTAAAAATTTGGCTTCAAATTCTTAGCCTAATGACGAGAAAGATGACATGCAGTCAACATTCTTATCATGCCTTGTCAACTGTTTGTGAGGTTGAACCTCAATATTTTAAAGAAGCCAACCTAGATTGTAAACAAGCTGAGTACAATGCTCTAATCAAGAATCAAACTTGGGAATTAGTCCCTCTTCCTCCTAAAAGAAGCATTGTAGGTTCTAGATGGTTGTATAAAATTAAATATAACTTTGTTAGTAAGATTGACAAATTTAAGGCTAGATTAGTTGCTAGGGGTTTACTCAAAACCTGGTTTGGATTATGTTGAAACCTTTGCCCTTGTTGCAAAAATGAGCACTTGTTAGAATTCTTCTAGCTCTAGTTGCTCAACATGGTGGGAGATTCACCAAATGGATGTCAAAAATGCTTTTTTAAATGGTGACTTGAAAGAAGAAATTTATATGCATCAACCTAAAGGATTTGAAGAACTGGCAAAGAATTATATGTTTGTAAACTTAAGAAATCTTTGTATGGTCTTAAACAAAATCCCGAGCTTGGTATGCTAAGATAAATAGTTTATTTCAAGAGCTTGGTTTCAATAACTAGCTTTGTTGATAATGATTTATTTGTTAAAACTGAAAACAATCATGTTATTATCATTGTCTTATATGTTGATGATCTCTTGATTATTAGTAGTGATAAGAATTTAATTCTTAAAATCAAAGAGAAATTAAGACAACGATTTGAAATGACTGATTTAGGAATGTTTAATCATTTTCTAGGCATGATTATTCGTCAAAGTCACTAATCTATTAGTGCATCTCAATCATAATATGTTACTAATATTCTTAAAAGATTTAATATGATTGATTGTAAGCCTGTCTCTATTCCTATGGAAGTTGGTGTTAAATTAGATCCAAAACCTTCTTATGATAAATTTAATCCTACTTTATATAGACAACTTGTTGGTAGTTTGATTTATTTAACTATCACTAGGCCTGATATATCCTATGCAGGGATCCTTATGAGGACCATTGGAAAATGGAAAAAAGATTTTAAGGTATATCAAAGGTACAATCAATTATGGTTTGTGTTATTCTTCTTGTGATAATGCAATTTTATTTGGTTATTGTGATTCTAACCATGTTGGTGATATTATAGATAGAAAATCTACTTCTAGATATGTGTTCAAGTTGGGTATAAGTGCCAACCAATAAGTATCATCTCTTTTACCGAAGTAGAGTAGAAGTTCCATGGAAACAAATCAAGAAAGCCGTGGCTCGAAGACTAGCGGAAAACTTCATATGGGCATCAAAGGAAGCACACTTCTTCTATGTGACAACCAAAGTTGCATTGCTCTTACAAACAATCCAGTCCAACATCAAAGAACCAAGCATATTGAGATCCATATGCACTTCATCCAGAGAAAAGTTCTCAATGGTGACATAGATCTCAAGTTTTGTTCCATTGAAGAGCAGGTTGCAGACATTTTTGCCAAGCCATTGTGTGCTCCAAATTTCTACAAATTCCGTGCTATGTTAAGCATTGTAGATTTTAGCTCTTATGATCATGTGAATGGCGTTGTATAAGTTTTGGCCTTTCAGAGCTACCCTTGAGGGGAAAATAAGAAATGAACATGTTGCATGTTTTTTCTTGTGCAATGCCATCTCTTAACGGTTGATTGTGTCAAATTTGATACTCCTTAGATTATTTCCATTTTGTTTGAGTAAATTGTTATGTTATCTAAGTTTACTTGTAACCCCCAATGAAACATTAGATATGAGAGGTTTTTTATTTTATAAAAACTCCCGCGGACACTTGCTTTGCGCAACGCTTCTTCGAAGTCCACGAATCACTAAAACAGTGTACCGTGACTTTTCTAAAAACCCGTGACACAATTTCAGATTGTTCGTGACATGCTTAAACCGGTGGCATCTTGCGGTAGTGTACCGTGAAGTTGAAAACCCGTGGATCACTACAATAACGTACATCAGAGTTGTAAAATCCATGCGGGGACATTGCGATGAGTGCACCGTGGAGTTAAAAAAACCCGTGGGACACTGCTGTAGTACATTGTGAAATTGCAAAACCCGCAGAACACTTACATTTGGTTTGCGACTTGTTTAATTCCATAGAATACAACAATGGACTACAACACCGAAGTAGTATACCGCAGAATAAATGTTTTGTTGCATGTTAGCCTAAAATCACTTGATGATTTATGGATTGTAATTCCTTTTGTACCAAAAGGTGACTTGGCATGTGTTATTTGGAACAAACTTTATTTTTGATAAGGAAAGACACCTTTGCATGTTTCTCTACTTAACTTTGAGGGGGAGTGTTGAGTTAATATTAAACGGGAATTGCTTGTTTAAAAACCCGCCAAAGACAATATATTTTTGGTTTATAGCTTATATTTAAAATATAAGCATGGCAGATCCACCGCTGTTGTCGGCGAGTGTTTGAAATGTAAGAGTGACCCAAAACAAGTCTCCTTGTATAAAACAAGGTGATCTCATTAGAGATCAGTCATATATATAGATACGAGACACACACACAAGGTGATATATCTAATATGACATATGAATGTGAGCTACATGTGTGAGGTGATCATAGATACATGATGCGAATGGTGAAAAACACATGAGCAAATGTATGAGGCAGTTTGTAATCCCTTCTCAAGGTGTAGCTGCAAGTGGATCTTTGGGAATAGTGTGAGTGTTGGGTGAAATTGAATTCTCAATAAAGATAAGTGTTTTTCAGTGGGTTTTTTACCATTCATGGTTTTCTCACTTATATCTTGTGTCACTGTATTCATTTACTTTTTGTTTCATGTTGCTCACATTCTGTACTCTACAAGATAAACATCTTAATCTATGTTTTAATCATTGCATATTATAAACAATAATTCTTGGCAATTTAATGTGGTGGGTCTATAATTTGTAACATTATTTATCCCCTAAATTTCCTAACTAAAAGCTTGATCTGTCCATTTGTGTAAATCATGGAGAGTTGTGTTCAAACCGACCATTACTTGTTCCTGCTGAACAACATCCTTTCAATCTAGCAAAAGTCGGGATTCATGCTTTGAGGGAGCAGAATTCAACATGGTTTCAAAGGAGCCACGTTGAAGGTAGATGATGGGAGAGCAAACCGTGAGTTGATCACTGGTCGGTTGGCATGGCAATAAGCAACACACGCTTCCTTTTTTTGTAGACACGCTTACTTACTATGGACTCAAAATTGATCGTAGAGCACACTCTTCATCGAAAATGGATTTTAGCAAGTTGTTGGGGCATCCGTACTTAGACATCCAAAGATCACCTGCTAGTCTTCCATCACAACCAGCTATCTAATACTCAACAGTTTAGCTAGCTTTAGGCCTTCTAACGAATTTGAAGGCATTTTCCCTCCATTTGTTTTCAATGCCGGTTGATAAAAAAAATGTATATATTATCCTAGGGGAATCATATGATGCCTTCAAATCTTTTTGGGTTGGGATTAACCCTAGACGCCCATCAAAGTTAAGCTTCTTGAAGCCAAGTATAGGGGTAGTTTATTGAACTTTTGTATTATTCGCTCTACTATTTTTGCATTATATGTGGGGTAAACATTAGAGTAGGGCTCATAGAGATTGCGGGGTGGATTTGGTTCATTAATAACAAAGAGTGTGTTGTGTGTTTCACTGTGGTAAGTTTGATCCCTACCTCTAGGTTTCCCAATCGCCACTTTGAGGTTACTAGGAACTTGTGGAAATGAAACCTTGGTTAACTATATGAAACTCATCATTCCATACCGCTTGTCCCAAACCCTTTGGGCACCATCGTCATTCTATTGGAAACACATTAGTGTCCTCGTGTGCTTGAAAATTTGAATAGGATTGAATGTTACATCTAAGAAAGGGAGTCCATTAAGCAATTTCAGCATAGTTTCAGTCAAGTTTTAAACCTTGAAGAATATGGTAGTAAAACGTAAAGTAAAGGCATGTCTAAGCAAGTTGAGTAGAGTGGATCAATGATAAGTTACTACTATGATCCTCATCTCCAACGTTATAGCTGAGTGGGGAAACTAAAGGCTTTAACAATACTTAGATGTGTATATTTCCAAACTTGTTTTTCCACGTATTTAAAGTAATCACATAATATTGGTGGTACAAACTTTAGTCTTATAAAGGCAAGGCAAATTATAGAGGCAATTTTTTTAATGGCTCGCTCTTTAGTGGCTTTGGTTTTGCATTCAAGCCAGCTCACCTTAGTAGCCATCTATTGTTGATCTCCGACATACACAACTAAGATTCGTGATTCAAAATGCTTTCAAGTGAGCCATGAAGAATTGTATAGGGTGCTTTGTAGTAAATGTCAAGTTGCGGCTATTGACAAAAGTGAGGCTAAGCTTCTTCTACCAATGCTTGTTTGCTTGCATGTTTTTTTGTGGTTGATGTTGGGTAGTCAACTACAAGACCATTGTAAAGTTTTACTCTTTAACATTGATTGATTGCATAAATCATGTTTTATTTGCTTCTTGTATCTTCAGTGCAAGTTGCTGACAACATATGAAAGAAGATGTTATGGTAATCATCCTAAGGTTCTTTATATTCATTTTTATTATTTGTTCTACGCATCTCCTGGCATCATCTTACTATAAACTTATGTCACAAATATCAGTGTAACAAATCCAATACAAAAGGTGGCCACTGAAAATCATTGTTTATTTGGTAAAAGACTCGAAGTTTTGAAAAGGATAGAAAAACTCTTAGTGCTTCACCCCTATGAGTATCACCTAGATGCAAGGAGTGCAAGTAGATCATTCAAGCTCATGAGAGATGGGTTCTTGTGAATCACTATTCACGAAATTTGTGTTGCGATGAATGACTCAATATCAACACGCAGCTGATTCCTGATATTGCATAATAATTCTGTAAAGACCAAATGCATAACTAGAAAAATCTTACTACATGAAAAAATCTAAACTAGACACCTAGAAAGGATTCCTCTCTAAGGCCCACATTAACCATAAGAATCATAGTTTTAAAACTCAGACTTGGCAAAATCTAGGCTTCCCAAATTTTGATTCAGACTCTGGACTGGACAAATTAAGAAAATTATAAAGTCATAAAATGAACAAAATAAGCTACGAATTTAGAGAACCAATAGCATGGGAAATTAGTGAAAAATCCTTCAAATCCATATCAAGACAAAAAAAAAAAATGCTGGCTTGTGAGTTTTAGGCACGGATTCATGTGTTTTTAATGCCAGACTCGATTTAGTACTTGCCAACAACTCATCGATGGAGTTTCTGGTGAGTTACTTGCTGAGCCTTTTGACTCACGAGTACTTGTGAGTTCTTCCCATTTTTAAGCAGTATTAGAACTATGAAAACCATATTAATTTGCTTCTTAGCCATTGATTATTTAAACTGGACAAGGAAATCCTGTTATAATCTTGTTAATTCAAGGGTGAATAGATAAATGCAATACTCAATACCAAAGATATGCGAACTTCCTCACCTTATCATATTGAACTGAACTAATTAAATTCTGCCGTTAAGGCTAGGATTGTGGAAAATAGTCCATACACAAGTAGTTATGGCCCACTTTATTATCAATTTAAGAGATTCAATAATATCCATAGAAAGATAGAAGAATATGTATCTCTAAGCGAAGTTGGCACATTTGAATTTGTGTTCAAATTCGTGGAGGTTAAAAATTGCAAAACAATCATTGCTAAAAAAATATTGATAAAATTCATGATTAAGTTTGCCTAAATGAAATATACTTTCAGATTAGATGTTCTATTTTTTACTATCATGCGTTGAAAATTTAATATTTTAAACATATAAAATTAGTTTTTTTAATGTTGTCTAAATTATAGCACTTATAAGTTTTTGTATAAAAAAATTAAAATTATTAGATCCTCAATTATTTTAGGATTTTAAAAATTATTGAGAAAATAAGTTGTAACGATTTGTGAAATTTGTAAAATCCAAAACAAAAGTTTTATTAAATTTATAAATATATATATTAGTAAAATAATTTATAAAACGAAAAAAAAAAAAAAAAATTGAAACCTACATTGGTTGTATTGTTCAAACGATACCTGTACAACTTCATGATAACCCCGAGCATCGGCTCATATCAAAATTATTTTCCTTCATTCCATCACAATATTTTTTCTTATTGCACAACGCATTGGTTTTTGTCTAAGTTGCTTGATACATTTTGGATACGGGTACGAGTACGGGTATGGAGTATTCGATACATGGATACGGCAAAAAAATTTTGGTTGTGGATACGGTGTTGATACAACCATACAAAAATAAAAATATAAAACTTCCAAATGAATAAATAAGAATTAACCACATATGCAACACAATAAGCTAAATAACCACAAAAAACAACTCAAAATATGATTAATCCAAGGCTCCAAGCAGTGCCATAATGCATTGCAATGTGTCAAGAATATCATTAAAATGATTTGTTCAACATTACTTCAAAGCAAACTAAGAGCTGGCAATTTTCTTCCAGACAATACTTAAATGCAGTTTAACTTGGCCAACCTTGGAAATATATTCATATGTTTTGACATTTAGGATGACTTATGCAAAGCACTACAACTAGCATTTAGCATTTAGTTTACCCACGTGACTTCTTTGAAAAATCTTGATTTCTTTCATAATACACAAAACAATGTCAGTAAAGCATTTTAGTTGACAAATAATTCAACATGACAAGATGCACAATACACCCCGCCCAAATGATAAGTACGAAATTTGGTCGAAAGGTGGGAAAAATTATTTATAAAAATAGTTTTAGAAACGTGCTCGGGAGCGGCTAGGGTATGGTCAGACCCACGGTGCGGCCGAATACGCTTCTGCAAACGTATTTGACCGTACCTAGGTGTCCCGACTGCACTTCGCTCACTATCGGGCACGCTTTTGGCATGTATCCGCTTGCCATACGGGCTAATTAGGTTTTTGTTCACATGCAACAAAATGGTTTTTTTCGCATGTTGGAGTGACTGATTTTCATCATGGTGTCTGTTTACCAGCTTTTGGCTAGCTTCACGACTTCATAGAAAGGGTTTACAATGCCAATAAGACTCCATGAACTCTCAACAAAGCTTCCATGATTTGCCATTGTAGTCCTACGATTCTTTTTGGATCTCAATGATTTTTCTCTCGCAACTATAGATTCAAAAAATTTCGAATTTAATGGATGATATTTAGTGAATGCAACAACACAATCTCTAACTATATCGTTTGAAATAATTGGGGACTATGGCTAAAGATCAACATCTACTAAGAGAGGAGTGAGTTTCTTTTCAATTCTACATTACTAGGGCATGTCAGTGCAAGCCTTGGGTATGGGTATTTACATTACCCGGTATGTAATACAGCTATGGTACATTGGGGGTATGCCTAAGGTATGTCTTGGGACATATGCAAGATGTACTCAGGTACTGACAGACGTACCCAGGCCGTACCCACAATAAAAGCGACGATTTTTTTATTTTTTTATATTTTTTTGGGTTAGTAAAGGTCAACCGGTTTTTTTAACATTAAAAAAGTCTTTTGAACCCTAAAGATGCTCCCAAACTCTATTTCAACAACACATTAACCTCACATTTGCATACTTTCCTTTCATTGCACATTTAGTGTCTCACCTTCATGTTTTCTTTGATTTTTAATTACTTAGGGCTGATTATAAGAGTCGTATAGTTAAAGGAGCTTGCGAATAAGTTCCAAGGAGTTCAAGGAGCTTGCAACAAAGGTGTTTGGTGATTTGAGGTAAGTATTTTGTGGTTTTTAAAAAGTTTTTTAGTTTGTATTTACTATTTTGTAATTGTTTTCATTTTTTTGTTATTGTAATATTGTTTTAAGCTTTAATTTTCAACTTTTGATTTTAAATGTTCTCTTAACATTCAATTGGTTTTTAAGCACATTGTGCAATTAAAATGGCTACAAGATTTGGTTATGCGGCCAAGTTATTAAACCCCCTTCAAATTCAATCCATCTTGGCCTCTTTGGAGGCATGTCACACAACTACCAAGTGGAGGGGGCTTTGTTTGGATTTGCTTAGAATCTAAAATACAATTTAAGAGCTTGTTTAGTTGGGTGAAAGCCCATTTGTGTTTGGTCATTGGCCACAAAATAAAACAATGTGGAGGGTTGGATGGAAAGGGGTTGCGAAGTGCAAAGACCCTTGCATACGTCAAAGAGCAAGAGAAAACAAGTGTAACATCCTATGTTAAAAAGGAAGATTGAGTAGCAAGCCACCTCTTTCTCCATCGGTGGATGTTGTGGTCCCGAGATCACTGTTTTTGTCTACACTTGTTGTAGTCGGAGGGGAAGAGGATTCACCTCTTTCTCACAAATAACAAAAGATGCATGTCCATTGGAAAGGGCATTTCGAATGAAAGCGGGGATATAGCCGACCACGGTATTGGGAGTTTTATTTGCACATGTGGTGTCCCTTTTAATGTTGTTGGATCACCATATTAGTGGGATATGATAATATGTATTAAAAGAAAGAAAAAAAAGTTGAAGATGCATTCTGCCCATCAAGAATTGATGGATGGAAAGATACAACAAATAGGCCATTGACCAATGTGGTTGCATTGTGCCCTAAAGGGGCCATGTATCCGAGGGCTATTGATTGTGAGGGGAAGGTGAAGGATGCCCAATTCATTGCCGACATCCTCATTGAAAGGTGGAACAAAATGACCACCCTAGTGCATCTTCTTGCTTTGGCCTCGACTCTAAAATACTACAACACGAATATTCTTTCTTTGCCTAAGAGGGTCCCACCATATAGGGATGTTGAAGTTAGTGAGGGTTATAAGGCGACATTTGCTACTCTTCTTGAAACAAGTAGTAGAAGACTTGGTTAGAGCGGAGTTTGTGAATTTCATATCCTCAAGGGATCACTCCATTAGTGCTTTTCATGACAAATACAAGATGGATGCTTATTCATGGTGGTACCTCAATGGGCAAGTATACACCTACCTCATGCCACTTGCAATAAATTTTTTATCACAAGTAAGATTTTATTTTTAATAATTTCATAACCCTTTCTTTAAGTTTTTAAGTTTTTACTTTTATAAATTTGAAATTTTAATTTTGCATTGACTTTGCGGCTTGCCTCAATAGGTTACGGGTTCTTCTTCAACTGAGAGGAATTGGGGTGCATACTCCCTTATTCACTTAGTTAACCGCAAAAAGTTAGGAGCAACAAAGGTGGAGGATTTTGTCTTTGTGCATTCTAACCTGCGCCTTCTATCACACAAAAGAATGAGTACAAGCAAGGGGCAACAAAGTGTTGGTATATAGACCCATAGACTCCAGACTTGAATGCTTCCATTGGCCAACTTTCATTGTAGGACTTGGACCTAAAGTGTACTTTGCGTGACCTGCATGGTGGAGCTAGCAGGAGCGGCATTGCTTATGCTTGTGGTTCTACTCCTGATGCTTGTGGTTCTAATGAACCACATGATGGTGATGATGCTCTTGTTGAAGACATTGGAAGAGAGCCATTTGATTATGATTATAATTAGACTATTAGTATGCTGATTTATCTTGATTTTTGTGTATACATTGTAACATTTGAACAATGTACTTGTTCTAAGTTCGATCAATGAATATCATGACAAAATGCATTGAATTATCAATATGTTTTGTGGCTATTTCACTTATGTTTTGTGGCTATTTCACTTATTTAATAATTTGTTTACTCTATGCATGTACAAGGCTGGATTTTTACTTATTTTGCTGTATATATATATATATATATATATATATATATATATATTGTACGGCCATACCCAAGTGCCGTACCTGCACCCCCAAAAATTGTCATACCAGCAATTTGGATCCCGTGCCGAACTGTGCCCCATACTGGTTACCTAGTTTGGTCTTTTCTGCAGGGAGTGAATGGAATCACTAAATTCTAATACCTTTGATATTTTAGATTTGAGATTGATTTCAGTGATGATGTTGCATGTTGATTTTTATATAACATCCTAGGGTCCGCCTATTTCAGGATTCTACAAGATGGCAGGAGATTGTGAACCTATCCATGTCATCTGATGCTTTGGCAGCTATTGGCAAGTAAGTGTAAAATGTCAAATTTCTGTGTTGATTTTGCTCGTCTCAAGCCATGTTCTGATTTTCTCTTACTGGTAGGGGTATAATAGTTTTATTTTGATTGGACTATGGTACTTACAGAGTTGTGTGGACCAAAAGCCTGAGAAGATTATTCCAGCTCGTGGAGCGTTGCTATGAGCAGCGCGAGCCTGTACTTCTTGTTGGTGAAACTGGCTGTGGGAAAACAACTGTTTGTCAGCTACTGAGCCTTGTTTTGAAATCCTACTTGCACATTTTGAACTGTCATCAACACACTGAGTCATCAGACTTTCTTGGGGTAAGCAACACACACATCTTGTGCTTAGGTGATGGATCTTCAAACTAGAATGTATACATTAGTGTATGCTGCTGTTGGACTTAAAACATGTATGTGAAATAATTACTTTGATTTGAACTTTTACATGCTTGGCAATGTTTCATGACTTTGTATTTTGTAGGGTTTCCGACCAGTGCGTGAACGGAATCATATTGCAGGCATGTTTCAGGAGAAAGTGCGGATAATCATTGCATCAGAACTGTTTGGTCAGTTCCATAAAGACGAAGTATGTTGTTGTCTCATCTGTATTGAAGTCTATTTTTAAAATTATTTGATGTTATGTGGTGACTGAGAAAAGTGTTCAAGGTTGCTGAATATTCTTTTAATCAGGCCCTTTGTTTCTTCTTTCCTACAGACCTTATCTTCCAATGTTGAGGATGCCGATGTCACTCTGGGTGTCATCGAGCATGTGTTGAATAGCATTAAATCAAGCTGTTTATCAGAAGATAATAGTAAGGGGTCACAAGTTTATGACACTACAAAAGATGAAATAGACACTCTCGAGCATGCTGCACAGGAACTGGTTCAGTTGCATAGAGATTGGCAATCCTTATTTCTGTGGCATGACGGACCCCTTGTAGAAGCAATGAAGAATGGTCATCTGTTCTTGGTTGATGAAATTTCCCTTGCTGATGACAGTGTTCTTGAAAGGTTGAACAGCGTTCTTGAGCCTAGTCGACTCTTGGTAAGCTAAAGTTTAAGTCATACTTTTTAATCTTAAAGAAGCTGAGGACTTACATATAACACCATAATGTTTAAATAATAATGGTATCCTTGCAATTTCTCTGATATGCTGCTAAGATTTTCAGTGTTTTTAGCGTTTTCATCATACTTGTATGATGCAATTTTTGCTAGCTTCTGTAGTTTAGCAATCTGAGTTTTTCATGTTGCAATTCCACCAATGTAATTATTTTCCATTTTTATCTCAATCTTTTAAATCAGAAACTTGTTCTTGCAATGCAACTGCTTTAAAATTTTATTTTCATTTAAATTTAATGTAGTGAGTCAATTCCCTTGATAGAGGGCCAAGTTAAGTAAGGATTGAAGAAGTAATATGGGAGTGCTCTTTAAGTAGCATAAAAAAGATCAAGTTTGATGGAATTGTGAGGAGCAATCTTAGCTAGGTGGGTGCAAGAGGATTGGTTAGAGATGACCTAGGAGTCTTCATCGGTGCATTCTGTGTCAATCTCTGTGTCAATCTTAGTAATAATGCAAATGACACAACAAAAGCAGTGGGTCTAGTAAAAGGTCTTTATTGAATAAAGACACATGGCATCAATTGCCTAATTGTAGAAGAGAATTTTCAAATTATTATATAGGAGCTAGTGCTAACTGGAAGTTAAATAACATATCAAGTGAAGGGAGAAGTTTGTTTATAGTATATTTTGGTAAAGTCATTTGGAGAAATAATTATCAGAAAGCCAATAAGTTGGTAGACTGCCTGACTAACCATAGAGTGGATACTATGGGTTTAACCTTGAGTTTGTCACACTGCTCATTGGAGGGCTTGAAGCCTTGATTTTAGGAGACTCAAGTCTCCCTAGAGATGTGATTAATGAACCTAGGCAAACCTATCGTCAATGATATTTTTTCCCATAACATAAAGGGATTTCATGTCATTGCTTCTTTCCCAAGGCCTTTTTATCTCGCTTTAATGCAATTGAAGGCAATGGCTGTACTTTGGGAAATCTCACAAGGACCTAGATGGGAAATCATTTAAGTTGTTGGAAAGCCTAAAACCCTATCATTGATTATTTCATCGTTAATGTGTTTGGTTGTTTAGTGGTGGTGATTTCCTTTTGGTTTGTTGGACAATAATGGTGCAAGTTTAATGAAGCATGGTGTTAGGATGCAAATAAAAGGTTATTTTCTCGAGTCGGGTAATAAGGACTAGTAATAGACCAACATTTAAAATTAGCATTCAACATCGCAAATGATAAATCCGTCAAGTTCGTGAAATTCATTTCGAGGTGGAGGGATTATAGGGGTATGACAATGTTGAATGTAAGTGGGAGTTCCTTCAAGATGACTTTTGTTGGAAGATGATTGAGTGGGGATAGAAAAGTTGTGTTTGTCTTAGCAAGAGTTCATTGTCAAAGAGTAAATTGCCAAATTAGAGTGTTTACAACAACCTCTATCTTTTGTTAGTGAGCGGTGGGTAAAGGTTTCCACGAGTTTCATCTTAGGATTCCCGAATTTTGAGGGGAAAAGTGTAATTACGGTGGTTGTGGATAAACTCACCAAATATGATCATTTTTGTGCTTTGTGACATCCCTTTACAACAAGTACAATCGCCATATCTTTTATGGATACAATTCGAGAAGTTACATGATACACCCAAGATTATAGTAAGTGATCATGACCCTATATTTATTAGCAATTTTTGGACTGATTTATTTTCATGTTTGGGTACTCAATTGGCTCGTAGTTCATCATATCATCCCCAATCTGATGGACAAACTGAGGTAGTAAACAAATGTTTGGAGGGGTATCTTCGATGTTTTGCTTTAGATAAGCAAGAGAGATGGGTTCAATGGCTACCACTTGCAGAATGGTGGTATAACACTTCATTTCATACCTCATCCAAAATGTCTCCATTCTTGGCATTGTATGGTTACCATCCACCATCCCTCACCTCCAACTTGAGGGTCTAGCCTAAAGTGAGAGTAGTTGAAGAGCACATTCAACACCAACAGGAGGTGCTTTCTAGCCTTAAAGAGAATTTGGCAATGGCACAAAATTGCATGAAGCAACAAGCTGATCAACACCATTGTAGTGAGCAAAGATTTGAAGTTGGAAACTTTTTTTTTGTGTGATTGCAGCCATATAAGTAACTATCTTTGAAACAACAAAAGAAAGATAACAAGCTTTCACCTAAATACTATAGCCCTTATCAAGTGTTGCAAAAATTGGTAGTGTAGTGTATAAACTGGAGCTTCATCACTCAACTAAAATACATCCATTTTTCCATGGTTTCTTGCTTGAAGAAGGTCATTAGGCAGAAGGTGTCTACCCGGTCGGTGTTATTTGAACTCCGATGAGGAAGTATGCATCATTTTGGAGCCATTAGGAATCCTGCAGATGTGCACATTAAGAAGTTGATGACCAAGGTCATCACTAAGTATTTGATCAAGTGGAAGAATTTGGACATTGAAGATGCAACATGGGAAGATGAAGTATCCCTAAGCAACATCCTAGGAGTACAAACATTGGGGAAAATGTTGGTTTGAAGGGGAGGGGCATGCTACATCCTTAATCCTAATAAAGATATGGATGGACAACTTGTGGCTAACATAATCTCTTATCATGTCATATCACATTCATTTATGCTTTCATATGCTTAGTAGGTCATCCTTGGTGCTTTGCATAACATAGTAGGGTATATATAGGAGTTAGTAACTAGTAGATGGAGATCATATTGAATTTGGACATTGAAGATGCAACATGGGAAGATGAAGTATTCTAGAAGCAACATCCTAAGAGTACCAACATTGGGGAACATGTTGGTTTGAAGGGGAGGGCATGCTACACCTTTAATCCTAGGTCATATATCAAGATATGGATGGATGACTTGTGGCTAACATAATCTCTTATCATGTCATATCACATTCATTTATGCTTTCATATGCTTAGTAGGTCGGCCTTGGTGCTTTGCATAGCATAGTAGGGTATATATAGGAGTTAGTAACTAGTAGATGATCATCATATTGAGCACTTGAGTCTTATTGTATGGTTTGGAGGTTGCCCCCTTGAAGTGGCTAAGTCATTCTACTTGCATATTGTGATATTTTCTCTATATTTTGGTGTTCTTTGGTGTTCTATTGCTGTTGATATTCAAATCTATCTAAGTAATTTCATTACACATTGAATGTTCAGTTGAGATTGAGAAAAAGTTCATAGTAGGGTATATATAGGAGTTAGTAACTAGTAGATGGGAATCATATTGAGCACTTGATTCTTATTGTATGGTTTGGAGGTTGCCCCCTCGAAGTGTTAAGTCATTCTACTTGCATATTGTGATTTTTCTCTATATTTTGGTGTTCTATTGCTGTTGATATTCAGCTCTATCTAAGTAATTTCATTACACATTGAATGTTTGGTAGAGATTGAGAAAAAGTGCACCATGAATGATTGGTTTTAATGGCGGCCATGGGACAAAGAAAGGAGCAGTCCATATAAAATCTAAATGGGTTGACGCTTGTTAAAGAGCCCTAAGAGGGGATGACATGATCAAAATAGGGGGCTCGCCTGTGGTAGAGCTTTGCAGCTCCAGGTTGTTGGGCTAAACCTCGATTCCTTTGAGCTAAGATTTTTCTTTATTATAATGAGAAATTTTTATGAAGATAAGAGATAAGATAAACGTGAAGGTGACTCAATTAGAAGAAATAATAAGATTCCAGGCGGGTTCACCAAAGTGTGTGCAAGTAAATAATGGTCTATTAGAATATCCTATTGGTTTGGATAATAAGGTGGACACTCTAAAGATGCACACAAAAGGGTTGTAGGGTGCTCAAGACATGGATCCGAATGGCGATAGTCCACACTCTATAAAAGAAACAAGGTTCCAATGTCTAGATCTAGGATAAGGAGTGGCATCTAACCGTACTGAAAATAGATTGACTATAACAAGATTGTAACAAGATAAAAATTCTTATGCTAGGATTGTGAGGACCAATAGATTGTAATTCCTAAAGGGCGGATTGTAAGGTAAGGATCGATAGATAATAATATAATATATTAAGAATATGCTACACTGCTCTAATCTATGCATGACCAATTAAACAATTAATTATACTTGAAATAACATAAAGGGAATGAGAGGTTACAGACACTTACCTATTTGTAGATACCATTGATGCATTAACTTCCCCTAGGGTTAGTAACACCTTATGAGAGTGTTGATGTGGGGATCACAAACGAATAGAAAAAGACTTAGTAAAGCCACTTGTCGAAGATTTCAAAAACTCCAAAGGATGTGCATATCATGGAAAGTGCAGCTCCTACGCTTGGAAATGCTAAGTACCCAATGCTTCAAATGTAGGCTCCAAAAGATAGGCAAGACTAACTTCCAGACTTATTAGCCTTTATGAGCAGATTTGTAAGCGTAAGAAGATTGATGACTGATGATGATGTGATGGAAAGAGAACTCAAATGCTGCATATATATAGGGATTATGATTAAAGATTACAGTTTCTTTTACCTGATGACATCAACGCGGTCAATTCAGTCGGTTGTCAGAAATAAAAGCTAGACAACATTGACCATGATCGATGCCATCAACTCGGGGTAATGTGTCATCATGGGGTCCTAGAAGGAAGTCTCATAGGATGGAGGAAGATTATGTAGCTGATGAAATGTGATATGCGGAAGGAATCTGTGAGCTGTAAGTAAACTTGGAGCCAAGTATATCTGGAGGTGACTGTAAGAGGATGATAAAGGTGATGTCATTGGGATATTGTAAAAGGATGATTGTGTAAAGGTATAAAGGATGTCTAAGGTGTCATAACATGGACTGCACATTGAGGCCTTCTCATAATACCACTGGAAACCAGCCAACGTAACCATTTCCGGTTACCCCGCTCCTGCAATATCCTTGAGAACATTGCTCCGGGAAGCCAATGTGCCAGTAGTGCTTGTGAAGAGAAGAAGTCAGTAAGAGTGAAATATTAGGTGTATACAAAGCCTTCTTCCACCGATATCATCTGTCCAATAATTGGCTTGAGCTTAAACCAAACACTTTAAGAGGGCCAAGACTTCAGGCTTGTTATAATCTCCTTCATTATGTGGATTGAGTATGCTTCAATAGGCTGTCATAAATAGTCTCTGAAAATAAAACCTTCACCTGCCAAATTGGGATTCCCTTTTCTAGCCTCATCAAAGTTTAAATTTATACAAACTTTATTATATATAACTTCATTTTTATATATTTATATTAAAATTTCGTTGTGTGTGTGTATATATAGTTTAGTAGGCTCTTTGGAATCTATATTTTTTTATCCCTTTGCCTTTTAAAAATATTTTACTTTGTTGTAGCTTCTTGTTGGTTGATGGTTCTTCGTAGTTTTAATTTATTGTTCAATTTATTTTTCTTAAACTCTTGATTTGTGCCATATTTACATTTTAGTATATCATATACAACTTTAAGGATAAGTTTATCAATTCCCCAGTAGGATAATTCAAACTTTAGTTGTCTCTTTTCATCTGCCTAAGCTGCTCAGCTGCTGTTTTGAAAATTGTAATATAAATTGATGCACTTTCATTTTCTTAAAAGACCCTGTGAACAGTGACCACTGCAGAATTAATGAAATTGGCGCCATAATTGTGTTTTGGAGGATTTACAGGTCTTGCTTTTGTGATTTCTTGAATTTATAATCATTTTATTTTGTATATCTTGGGTGTTTGATGTCGTGTATTTGTAAAGACGTGTTTGATTTGGAGCTTACACCACTGAATTGTCTATAGGTACTTGCTGAGAAGGGAGGCCCTGTTTTAGAGGAGCTGGTTGCACATCCTCAATTTTTCCTCCTGGCTACTATGAACCCAGGTGGGGATTTTGGAAAGAAAGAACTATCTCCTGCATTGCGGAATCGATTTACCGAGATTTGGGTGCCTGCCATTACTGATTTGGATGACTTGAGAAACATAACTCTCAACAGGTTGTGTTAAATTCCTTAATGGTGGGAAACTTTTAGCTATCGTCACGAACAATTTTATGACACATTCATCGCTTATTTGAGCTAACAAGTCTATACTGTTTTCCTCATTTGGCAGGCTTTCAAGACCTGAGCTCTTTCATCTTGCAGATCCTCTGCTTAATTTCTGGAAAGTATGTTCTCTCCTTATTTTAGTCTGAACAAAGGTCAATATCTATTTGTTTGTGTGTATTTCTTCTACAATATCGCTTTCATGGAATGTGGAATGGGACACTGTTCTGAGATATTGGAAAAATTGTTGAATGGTGCTATACTATAGTGGTTTCACAATAAGGAGGCTGGGAGGATGCTCACTGTGAGGGACCTTTTATCATGGATAACATTTGTGAACGATACGGAGAAATATATTGGCATTGACACGGCTTTTGTACATGGGGCGTATCTTGTTCTTCTTGATGGATTGAGCTTAGGTAGTCTCTTATTCAAACAATGCATTCCTTCATTTGATAATATGGTGCAATGATTGTTTAAACTGTACAGTTTATCATATTTACTCAAATGATCTAATTCTTTTATTTATTCCAACTGTTCAAATTTTATTTTATAAGATGCTTCAATTTGCGATTTTATTTTTGTACACGTCAATTCTTGAAATTGAAATGATCATGGTTTCTGTCATTATGGAGGTTTGCATCATGTTTTGGGTACTTATCGATGTTGTGTAGGGCTGGATGTATTTGGTAGATACAGAAATGTAAGGTTGTAGTGACCTTGTGGTTTGCTTTATAATGTTAATTAAAGACTTTGGGGACCATAATGAAGGCCATGATAGTCAGTTATTTGTTTGATATAGTCACCCTTATCCTCCTATTTTTCATTTCTGAAATGCTAGTATTTGTCATATGATGATCAACCATACTCCTTTAGGTGTTTGTTATGACGCTTATTTCTGAATATATTAATGTTCTATGATATTGATGCCTTGCAATGTATGATATTTATTGATCAAATAAATTTACATAAGAACATTATGATTATTCATGCTTCTTGTTTTGTATTTGTGATGCATTGTGATGAATGCATGGCTGCATGAAAGGCACAATAAGGCCATAAATTTGAAGTGTATGAAATTTCTAGTATATGTGGAGGAGTATGAGGTGTTAAGATGATTTGAATGATCATAAGCTTTGTCAGATGAACTAAGGAAATTGAAATGGTTCCTAAAATGGGCATGGGTTTGAGAAACATAGATTTCACTTTTTTGAAAAACATGGACACGATACATGCGTTTGTGTGGTTGGGACATTTGTGCATAATGTTCACAACTAAGCATCACCTCATTATATTAGAGTTCAAAAAGAGCCTACGCTAAATATCAATGGTTGGGTAGATTGGTGCCTATGCTTATAGGGAATATCGTCAACCTCGACATTACTATACATTTGATAAGTATTGGTTCCATGAGTGCAACAACTAGCTAGTATTGTGGAACATATAGAAAGTGAATAGCTATAGTTGATATTATGTGTTTGTAACTTCCAATGCGAAATGCCACCTCTAGAGGTATTGTTTATTGAAAGTGTTGGTGGGAACATTAGACTAGAGATTGTACCCCAATTAATGTGTGGAACATGTAGAAAGAGAATAGATACAGTTGATATTGTGTTCAGTAACTTCCATTGCCAAATGCCACCTTGGAGGTATTGCTTATTGTGTTGGTGGGAACATTGGACTGGAGGAGGTAGAGAAAGAGATGGAGCCACAAGAGTCGAACAAGCAGAATCTAAGGAACTTAAATTGTGCCAAAAGCACGTCAGCCAAAAAAGTGTTACCAGATACAGGGGTAAAAAAGGAAAAGGAAGAAAAACCATATATGTTGGTATTTTGTCTTGTATTTTTGTACGCAAAACTCAAGTGTGTATATTTCTGTTGTTTGTAGTTATAAATGTATTGGTTGTGTCTGGAGACGGGCATATAGTTTTGAACAACACTGGAGAGTGGAAATTGTTTTGTTAGGGCTATTTGGAGATCATTCCATTCTGTAGTACTGAATTCATAACCTTTCCATTCTGTAGTACAGAATTTATAATCTTTCCATGTAATGAGTTGTGATGGCAGGCTCTGGAATGTCTAATACTACAGCAGAGAGATTGAAGGATGCATGCCTAAATTTTTACTGCACCAGCTTCATGTATGCATCTTATTGAAGTATTTTTCAGGATTTATTTTCTGTGCATTCTCGTCATGCCCTTGCAATGTCTTTTCATCTACAATGGCTTCTATGTATCTATAATGTTTTTCAAGTAAAGAAGTACATGATCTGGTAAAGAAAATAATATTGTTGGTTAACTTTTTAATGATTGTCAGGCTGAAGGACCAAGTCCTTGCAAAGGAGAAAATTATGTTTCACGGTATCAACCAGAATTTATTAATAAGCCGGATTTTGAGAATAGTCAGTCGAATGATATGTTTGGTATTCATCCATTCTATATCATGAAAGGTATTTCTTTAATTTTGTACTTGTAATTCAGAGTGAGTTTGAAATGATGATGATTGTCCGTACATATAATATCATGAAAGGTATTTCTTTAATTTTGTATTTGTATTCTGATATTGTATGCCCCATACATGATATGTAAATTGTTTTTCATATAATGTTAACATCCGATATAACTAATTGTATTCTGATATTGTATGCCCCATACATGAAATATATATTGTTTGTCATAGAATGTTAGCATCTGATATAATTAGTTGTATTCTGATACCGTATGTGCTCATTTTATAAAGCTACACTGACCTTGAAGTTATGGTTATTGCTGTTAACAAGAGCTGGTGGTTCATATTATTGCAGATCTGGAATTTTATGATTCTAGAGAATTGCAGTTCTAATCTTATACTTAATATCATATTATTTATGGTGACCATGATTGCTTTGTTTAGGTGTCAATGTGAAGCAAAGGGTCAATTTTGAATTATCAGCACCAACAACCAGCAAGAATGGCTTGCGTATACTACGTGCAATGCAACTTCATAAATCAGGCAAATTGATTTACGACAAGCCTACATCCAGTGTGCTAATTGGATGCATTCTTTTATTATTTTGTTTTTGGGCTTCAAAACCAAATTCTGTAAGTTATGTATTATGGAAGAATATGAAGCTAAATATTGTGTTGTATAACAGTCTTGTTGGAGGGCAGTCCAGGGGTGGGTAAAACAAGTTTGGTTGCGGCACTCGCAAATTCCTCGAAGCACAGTCTTGTGAGAATTAACTTTTCAGAACAGGCAAGTACATCGGTTTTAGACCCAGTTAAATATGGACATCACATTGTCTGCTAATTTGTTGTAAATAGGAAAAGTTTTCTTTTGTTTCTGAGTGGGAAAGGTAAATGATTTGAGTCTATAGAATTACAAAGGTTGCATGTAAGAGAAATCTAAAACTTCAGAAATTTATGAGCTTTACATGTTTTATTGGTACACACATCAAATAGATCCAATTTTTCTTCAATTTTATGTAAGATGCAATTATGCTGTCATTCACATGTATCAATAATTGTTATGCCTTGTGTATTCATTCTCATACTTAAAGAAAACCAGAGCAATTATTTCTATTTCATGCATTCTTAAATACTGAAACATGAACACCCTAACAATATATGATTTATGATTGCAAACCGTCATGGTCCTATATAAGAAGTCATGATCTAGTTAGCAATGGTAATAGTAATTGGAAGTGTTGGAAGTCTTCATTATGCTAGTCACTTTGTAAGTTGGCACAATCTGTTGATAATGAGTTACATTTTATCTTTATGACAGACAGATATTATGGACCTATTAGGTTCTGATTTACCTGTGGAGGGAGCGACGGGAATTGAGTTCCAGTGGTCTGATGGTATTCTCTTGCAGGTTGTCATTGCATTTGAGGCCATTTCATCAATTTTTGTTCTTGGATCCTATTCTTCAAGGATGATTAGAACTTGCTCACAACTTGTTAGTGTTTGGAGACAGGCATTGAAGGCTGGAAGTTGGGTTGTGCTAGATGAACTGAATCTTGCTCCACAGTCTGTCTTGGAGGTAATCTAAGTTGTGTTTTCTTTTGTTAGGCTGAATGTGGTTATTTAAAGTAAGCGACAGACTTCTAATATTAATGTATGAAATGACAGGGTTTGAATGCAATATTGGATCACCGTGGAGAAGTTTATGTCCCAGAATTGGGAAAATGTTTTAAATGTCCACCTTCTTTTCGAGTTTTTGCGTGCCAGAATCCTTCTTATCAAGGAGGTGGCAGGAAGGGTTTACCAAAGTCCTTTCTTAATCGTTTTACCAAGGTCAGTCATATTTTTCAGCACCTTTTCTCAGAAGTATGCATACTATTTAGGGACCAGGAGATGCGTTTAAATGATTATTATCAATGATTGTTAGAATTGTCATATTAGTGCAGAGTTTTGACGGGAGTATATGTTGAGGTAAGTGATATGATTAAGCCATATTGTCTAATAAGCGCAGGTTTTTGTGGATGCGTTACATGAGGATGATTTCCTATTTATTTCCAGTGCTTTATATCCCTCTATTCCAAGGAAGATTCTCACGAAGTTGATAGATTTTAATGCGCGTGTTTATGATGATATTATGGTTCAATACAAATATGCACAAACTGGATCACCGTGGGAATTCAACTTGCGTGATGTATTGCGATCATGCTGTCTGATTGAAGGTTGTCCATTATGAAACAAATGCATATTTTTTTCTAACTCTAAAATTGTTATATTTCTATAAGTCAAGAAATCATCTTTTCCCCATATTGTTCTTAATAATGTGTATTTTGCACACCATCATTTCATTTTATGTTCCATGAACATGCTCGACAATCATGCTAATTGTTTTCTTAATGACTCCATTGTTAGGTGCTCATGGCCATTCAAAAGAAGATTCTTTTCTCAATATTGTATATTTACAGAGGATGCGCACACATGAAGATCGTCAACAAATTTTGAAACTTTATGAAGAAGTTTTTAGTGTTAATGCAGATGTAAATGCTTTTCCAAAATTAAGAATTAACCCCAGAACTTTGTTTGTTGGGAGGCTACTGTTCCGCGTAATACAATCTCCCATGGCCAAGATTTAAGTAGCAAGCTTCAAATTCTGCCTGGGCTTGCTAACTCTCAGGAAGCTGTGATGCACTGTGTGGAGCAAGGTTGGATGTGCATTTTGGTTGGCCCATCTTCATCAGGTAAAACTTCGATGATCAGGTTGCTTTCTCAACTCACTGGGAATACATTGCACGAGTATAATCTTTCAGATGGAACGGATACTTCAGAATTGCTTGGCTGCTTTGAGCAATATGATGCTTTCCGGTATTGGCATGATGCTATAATACAGGGTCATAGTTATCTCGAAGAACTCTGTGCAGCATGCTTGGGGGCTTCTGCAACAGTACTATCAGCAGAACACAGCAAAACTGTTGTCAAAGATTTGCTTGGTAGGTGGGCAGCGTTTCAGATGTGTATCAACACTGAGGGTATTGTGCCAGAGTTCAGCTCAACATCTGATAAAAACATAGAATGCGGGCCAATTAATCATCTGTCAATATCGTTATTGATGAAGATTTCAGAGCGCTTGAAAGAAATTGTCAGTGCAATACAGATATCTGTGTCTTGGTCTGTTGCAGACATTGACAAACTAATGAAAACCCTGAGACATTTTGAAAAATCCATGGCCATGAAGGGAATCGCAGGACATTTTGAATGGATCAGTGGAGGTTTGATCAGGGCATTAGAGCGTGGTGAATGGGTTGTGCTTGAAAATGCTAATCTTTGCAATCCCACGGTGTGTATATGCTTATCATTAAACTTGAAGGGATTGACTTTTTCTGTTTTCATAAGAATCATAACCTAAGATTAATTTTGCTTGGATTTCTTGTTTGAACAGGTGCTTGACAGGCTTAACTCTTTGTTAGAGCCAAGTGGCTCAATTACTGTAAATGAGCGTGGACTTGTTAATGGGGAACCAATGGTGGTTTATGCTCATACCAAATTCCGATTGTTCCTTACTGTAAATCCAAATCATGGGGAAGTGTCAAGAGCTATGCGTAACAGAGGAATTGAAATATATCTTATGCAACCAAATTGGTTAGTGCCCTCAAAAGATAGTGAAAAAGTGATTACAAATGGCATACAAGACTTGAAAAGGTTTTTGACATTGTCTGGTATTCCAGTTTCAAACTTAATTGATTCAATGGTAAACATGCATGTTTCTTTGAAGAATGAGGTGTCATGCTTCGGTATAATTCTTTCGCTGCGTGAGTTTTCTCAGTGGGTTCAACTGTTCCACCAGTTGCTGGTTAGAGGGGGAGTCTCTCTTGGTGTTTGTACAGCAGCTGGGAGCAGATCTATTTGTATTCTCTGTATAAAATTGAAGCAAAAATGCTGCTTTTGATTTAATGAAGCTTCACTTTTCTGATATTGACATCATTGAGCCCGATAACTGTTTTAAAGTGGGCTTATCTTTGCCAGGAGGATGGCCAACACCTCTAGTACTAAGAAAATATCTACAGTTTTCAAGAGAAGCAATAGTGAAGCGTGACTGTATATATCTGGAGTTTTTAGGAGCACAATATACATCCTTTAAGATAAGTCAAGAGGGAATGTCCAGCTTCAAGATGGAAAGAAATGAAAAGGAAGATGGATTTTGTTGTGGCTAAAGAGAAAACAATCGAATCTTTCATTTTTTCCTTCTTATTTTCTACGTTACTATATGTTTCCCAGCTCATTAAAGTTACTAGACATTGCCAGTTTAAATTTTCCGGTTTTTGATTCCACGGAACTTGAGAAAATGTTGTTTTCTGCAGCAACATGGATGATAGAACAAGCTTGTTTTACTGATTTGGAACTTCGCATGTGCTGGCTTTCTTGGTATGCTTCTAAGGTTGGGTCATATTGTCCCTTTTTTAATTTCTTTGTGACTATGATAGTGAAAGCAAAGGATCACCCTGTCACAAAGTGCCTCACAGCTGTATGGCAAGAATTGCTGTTGATATTTCCTGGAAATTTAGCTGTTGAGTCATTACCTTGTTTTTCAAGCAAGTCAATAAAATCAGTGCCTTCAAGTGAAATTACAAATCCAGTCACAAAGAGGTTGCAACAGCTTATCAAGAGGGCTTCGACTCTCAGATGCATCATGTGGCAATGGCAGATTGAGGATGAAACATCCAATGCAATTCTTAAATATAGTCCTATGGACAAGAGCTCTGCATCATATGCTAGAAAAATATACATGTGGTTACACCCCGTCTTGAAGAGTCTGAGGAACTTGAAAATAAAGTTCTTATTCTTGGTACAGAATTAATTTGTGATGAAAATGTTGACGAGCTCTTCATGCGGCTGCAGGAATGCCATATAGCTTTATGGAAGTCAGCTAATAGTCCCATTTTTGATTCTGATGTATTGGTGATTTGTTGGCATGGAGTAAAAAGTTCGTAGTACACGAATGTTGGAGTATGTTTCAAATAAGGAATATATTTCTCAGGTATATAATTTATATTTATTATTCAACTGCTTAATGTTTTAAGCCTATTTATTTGGTTATGGTTCTCTTGTTGATACGCCTTTTCTTCCACGGTCAGGTATTTGAAAGCTTCACACATGCAAGTGAAAACTTTGATGGAGTGTTATGCTTGGGGTCCAATTTATCAAAGCCTTATCTTTGGAAATATGTGGGCAATCCTATACTAACAGCTTCATCAGAACATTTTGTTCAGCAACAGCATCTCTTAGATTTTTGCCATGCACTATGGCCGGTAGCCTTACAGCAGGGATTGGCATTTGAATTAGGTGTGTTACTTTATACTTCACAATCTCTCAATGTTGGTCTTCGAATACTCTACTAGGGAGGGTTTTTGAATTTCCTAATTCTATATATATATATATGCACATGGACAGGAAAACTGTGTCTGGAGGAGATTTCTATTTCTGCCAATGTCAATCTGAGATATCTAACAGTGGAAGGTATGCAATACTTAGAAATATTCAAATTCCATTTCTAGTCGAATGGTAAATGATGCAATGCTTCATTCCCTTGGGCTTTGGATTTGCAGTAAAGCTGTTTAGAGAAACTAACCTCTTATGCTTGTGGTGTGCTCCAACATTTCATAATATGTAATTAGCGAGTATTTTTATGAAAAATTATTTGTTGTTTCCTAGAATGTAACGGATGACTGTTTGTTTGGAGAATGAAAACGGCACAAAAAATGATAATGTTAATTTTCAAGAATGACCAGCCACCAGATGGGTCAATGGGACTTGCAGTTACAGAAATAATGACAGGAGAGAAGGGAGTGCTTCAAGCATTTCCCTCTAAATAAAGGAATAAAATAACTGAAGAAGAAAGGGGTTATCAAAGATAATTTAAACACAAAAACCCATATAAAATGGGTAGAAATACATGGTAAAAGCTATTAGAGTGTATTTCATGGGGTTTCTTCGGGAATCTTTCATAATGCCTCTTCTGGCCTTTTGCTGTTTCCGGTGTTCCTGGAATTTGTTGCATCGTTTTATTGTTTTGAGTTTCTTCTTGAGCATTTGGAGATTCTCTAGGCACTTGTCATTTTTTGTGAGTATTGTATATTTTGTGGTCCATTTAGCCATTTTGGCCACTAGCGGACCTAAGAATTAATGTGAAATAAATCATTAGTGGAGGAATTTTAATCTTGAGGGACTTAAATATATTACTATGCTTTCATTTACGCTTTTCCCTGTTAATTTCAGGAGTAGCCATGGCTTTGTGCACGGTTAACAAGGGCATTAATGATGATTCTCATGAAGCTGTCGATCAATGTGAAGAGATATACAAGGCAGGCTTTTTCTTTGATTGCTACAGATGAATATTTTGCTAGCTTAACCTGAGCCATGTTAATGAAGGAGTGTTCCATTTTCAGATTATTAACAGTATAAAACAGTATTCCAATTTTTAGTATTTTTTGGCACTTGACATTTTCCACTGATTACAGATGCTTTCCAAAAAAATTGAGGCTGAAAAAATTTCACTCGGAGTTAGACTTAGCCCGAAGTCGATATGGTATCCAAGGGACGATAGATTTGGAATGTCATCAAAGTCCTGCAAATGTTCTAATCATTTGGATAATTCCTTTCCTTCTGAGATTTTATGTTCTTCTTCTGCTTATGAATATTGGGTTACACTTCTCCCATTGCCGAGCGTCAAGAGCTTATGCCTCGACTTAATGTTGCTCAAAGAACTCTCAGAAAGACTTGTTCCCTTTATCAGGGATCACTGCAGGGTAGGTCTTCTGTAATGCGATAGACAACTGGACTGTACTTTGTCATTCTTATTACATATTTGACGATTCTAGGGTGCAACAGTAATTATAATGGTTCCTTTTTGAACTCTAGGGTTGTTCTGGATTATTTGGTTTCTTACCAATTAGAGTGGCATCACCCCATTTTATGACTCCTATTAACAGCTTAACCTTTAGTTAACTTCTATTTGTTAATGAATTCTTCTAGTTGGGAACATTGTAAATAGTTGCATGCCCTTTGTGCTTTCCTCAGTCCAGTAGCTTTGTATTGTTTTAAATTCATCTCTACCCCAAAAACTTAGTTTTCTTTTGTTTGATGGCATCAGGCTGTTTCCACCCTAACTGTGCTTTTGAGAAATGCGATAAACTTTGGTCTCCACTCAACCTCACGATCACCTCTGGATTTTGTACCACATCAGAAATGCTTATGGATGATAGCCGAGCCTTCGGAAGACATTGGTCAGTATGACAATTCCTTATATAAATTAATGTTTAGAAATAATGTAGATTTGAGCATAAGTTGTGCATTCTAGTGTCATTTTTTCTTTGAATGGTTTGCTTGGTAATGTTTTTGCTCATTTTTTTAACACCTGTACTTGCATTTGTGATTGAATAAATAGTTTGAACATTCTCCTTGTGTATGAGTGGCAACCTTGGTTTTGATTTGCTTCTTGTTTGGGTGCACAGATATTAAAATGTTTAGCGGTACTGTTCATGAAATGTGGGTCAGATGGCACTCGGCCTTGTGGACTCTGGCATGTAAACGTGATATGGTAGGGTGGAATTGTTCAATTGGAAAGTGCATGTTTCCTTGATGTTAAGAATCAAGATGTAATGCTCTGTTTTTAAGAGATGTATGGTGTCATATATTGATTTATTCTATGTTATGCAGAAGAACATCACATGCAAATGGAATGAAATTCAAGGCCCTGCTTCTCTTTTCAAAGCAACAAAAACAGTGGTTTTGTCTAGCATTCTGTAAGCTCAAAATTTAAATTCACAAATCTCTACATTTAAGGCGATTTTGTATAGATTGCCTGCCTGTTTGGAGCTGTAGATTGCAATGCTACATTCTAGGATATGTAATTTGTGTATAATGTTCGTTTTTGTCATCATTGAGATTCATATGTTTACACTCGATTGAGTTTAGCCTATCCATCTGAGCTAGTATATGGAATTCAAAGATCAAATGTTCGATGACAACTGTAATGCTAGAGCTCCGAAATTCAGATGATCACTGTAAACCCAAAACACCATGAAGGTAAAATTTCTCTAGTGGCAGTAGTTCATAGAGGGTAAGGCAATAGACTGATACAAGAACACGTGTTCAAAGTGAATGGAATTTAAATCTAAGGCCAGTCAGGTGTTATATTTGTTCTTTCAATGGGGTTATGAAACTTCAAATTTAATAGTACTACTAGCTAAACTAATTGATATAAATGTCCCTTAACAAAATGGAAAAATTTGCAAGAATAAATATTACTAATTGTCTAGAATTTATCACAAGGAGATCACAAGAACGGGAGATTGTAAATTCTAAGAAATGGGAATTTTAATAAGTTCCCAACATATGCATTCTGAGCAATTTTAGCAAGTCTCCTTTTTGTGTCTTCAGTTGTAATGGCATATGGAAACCTTGTATATTTATAATCAGTGACCTCGAAATGTAAGTTAGTGTCTCAACCCTGAGTTATTTAATTAAGGTTTTATCTAATGACTGTAAATAGAAGTGAAGAATGTTACCGGAAATAAATTAATTCAGATTACATAGATTACATTTGCATGTTGAAAACTAAGGCATTTCAAACTTGATAGATCGATAAAGCAATTAAGGGTGCAATTATGGTATGAGAGATGAGTTAGTTGGTTTAGGCTGACTTTAGATTGTGTCGTTGGCTGAAGTTGGAATATTCAAAAGCCCTAACTGAGACACCTGCTGCCTGCCTACATGGATGCAAAGGAACAAGACCTTATAGATATGTACGGGACTGTACTACGCTATGGCCCTGTTTGGTACAGTTTCAGACTTGTGACTGGTGAGATGCTGTATTTTTCTGTCACTTTGTCTTTACTTGTGTCACACTTTGATACTTTCAAATTCGTTGTAACCTTCACATCTGCCCCTGTACCTATGAAAACTCTACCTTCCTACAAAAAACTTCAAGCACATAGTAGACGACAAAAACAAAACATGAAGTGCTTGAAATGGACTGACCTCGGTGGTCACCCCATTTGTGATTCAATGAACAATGCACTACATTTCAAACTCAAAGTAGTTCACCTAGTGCATTGTGTAATGTGTATGCAACTAAGCCTTTGATCTAGATTTACCCTCGTCTTTCCACACCGATAGTAGGCTAACTACTTGCCCTAGTTGAAACCCTTGTATGCAGATGTAGAAATCAAAACTTTGCCCCCTTGTGCTGTGTTATGCAGTATGTTGTATCAGTTCCTTGCTTTTTCCTAGTTCATAGATGATAAATAGATAGATGTTGCTTGCTAGGTGATAAATGCTTAAAAGTAATTTGTACCAGACCGTATGGCTTGGGACCAGACCGTACAACGTATGGACCAAACCTTATGGTCATGTACCAAAGTCAACAAATGTCAAACAATCAATTGTAAAAGCCAGAGATCTTTATGACACGATGTAAAAGCACATGAAAGAGTCAAAGAAGTCAAAAGTGCAGAGACAATCAAGCAATATGGAAGTAAGACAACAAGGACTTGTGCCGCTAATCTCTAGTTTCATTGTTCAAGACCCATATGTATAAAGTTTGCCAAAAGCGTGATGTAATAATGATTTTTGCCAATTTTGGTGTCGACATTTGCTCCCCCTTAAGCTAGTGAATGAAATTTGCTAGTTTAAAGGAGAAAAGGATCATACATGATAGTGCCAAAGTAGAGAGAGCTGCATGTGCATTGAGAAAGAAAACCTAGCATAATGAACAATGTGGGTCATCGGCTAACCCACACGAGATAGAGGTAAATGTGTCATAGGCGTAAAAATGTACTCGGAGATATGGAGACTATACTGGCATTTGCGGAGATTGGGGGTGATCAATCCCAGATAGGTGATTGAGGACTAGGTGGGAATTGGGTTTGTCCCGACACCAAAAGAAGAGCGTTACAGAGCTTTTGGTTGCCCCAAAATAATGCTTCCCAACATAAAGGCCCACATTGTTGCAGACAGATCTAGGTCCCAAATTTGAAAACCCGTGCAAAGTCAAAAGGAATGATGTCTCATCCCCCACCATGCATTGTATTGGTGAAAATAAGCCATTGTAGTATTAGTGGTTATGACTGATCATTGTTGCTCTTTGCATTTACGAAATGACACTTTTGTTTGTATTTTGGTAACTTTAGTATTTAGTGCATCCTTGTAGTTGGGGTTGACCATTGAGTCATTAGATTTGTGTAGTGATTCGTATAACATAAGGTGGCCTTGTGTGGCCAACCCATATAGTTCCCCCTTTCAGCAAAAGGGATGGAATGAAATGGAATTGTTTGAGTCGAAAGTAATTGATGATAGAGATTGAGTGATGGCAATTAGGTTTGTCGAGTGTCTATATTCGAGTAAGCAAGTGATGATTTAAATAGTACTTGGAGTAATAGTGATACCTTGGAATTGTAGTATAGAGGTAAAATACAAGAGTAGATAAATGTTACGAAACAATCGTAAATATTGTGAAACATAGAAACGTCACGTAATAGTGCGGAAATTGATGAGACGATGGTCCCAATGTTGCAAATGACATGAGAATCGACAAGTAGAATCCAAGAAATCACCTTGACAAGTTTGAGGCATTAATTGGATGGTGAAGCGTGATTACATGGGATGATAAGAGGCGAAAGATTCATTTCCTATAAATAGTATAATAGAAAAGTCGAAAAGTACTTTCATTGAATAATGATAGATAGTGATTTGTGCTTTGAGCTAGACAATATGCCTCATGCCTCTAGAATGGATGGCTTGAGGTTGTGATTTGACCTCGTAATTAATGACATTTAGTCGCAGTGACAAGATATTTGGTATGTATGGTAGTTTTCTCCTTTCAGCTAAAATAAGTAGCAAATTTGTAGTTTTTGAAAAATTGTTAATTTTGTTGAATTTGAGTAGGATAGGGTCGATAATAATGTGGGATCCGGTTTCATTGCGGAGGACAAAATTGTACGTTTTGGGACAATTTTGTCCTTTTTTTGTATGGATTTGTTCGAGTTTTGGATTGTTTTACTTGAGGATAGTATTGAGTCCTGTAATAGTATTTGGTCGTCGATTGTATAGTTGAATAAAATGATTTTTAACAGATTATGATTATTGATTGATGGCAATTGTTCTAATACTCGTCGTCATTGCTTGTTTTTGTGGGTGTAGTGAGAGATTTCCATGCAGAGGGCAACACATGGAGACTTTGCTTGCCTTGGGCCTTGAAGATGAGGGATGGAATATCTTGGACATGGCCGGTTTATGGCATGTGGCTAGATTGGGGAGGTTCCCCAAATAAGCACCTAATTACTATATTGTGTGAGTAGTGGAATGCTTTGACACATGTACATTCCAGTTCTTGATAGCGGAGATGACCATGACCTTGGAGGATGTATATCGTATCGAGGTTGCCTATAGTTGGTGAGAGGGTTTAGATACTTGAGCAGATGTGCCATTTTAAATGTGTTAGGCACTCAAGTTTTGGTTAGGCCCAAGTGGTATTGTAGAGCCATCCATATGATTTAGTTCGATTATGACAATTGACATTCCACGCGTGTAGAAGTTGATTAGTGTGTTACTAGTGTCATTTATGGTTGTCGATGGAGGTGGAGTGTCTATCTCATACATGATGTGGGAAATTTGTAGAGATATAGAGAGAGAGTGAGATCCTCCTGGGATTAGTATATGTAGGCCCATCTTTACATGGATTTGTCTTGATTTGTGCTTTGAGAGCCATGGAGGTGGCATGGCATTGTGACCTTATTGCAAGTATGGGCTTACGAGCATATAGTGGTTGTTGAACCGATTGGACGACCGAGGTCCTATTGGGCCCATCCCGAGATATTTGTATAACGATGGCTATTGTTGAGGAGGTGCGGTTTAGATACAATGCCCTACAAAGCCATATTGGATAGATTGACCCCAAAAGTGGTCATGTGGAGGCCTTACAAAGATTTTTCCGGTGGGACGATGTTGTGGAGATACGACTTATTACGAGGACCTTGTGTATGGTGGACCGAGTTTCTCAAGCAAGGAGAGCGATATCAATGATTGGGTTAATTGCTAGTTTGGGGTGGTATAGGACATGCCCCCGATTCATATGTGTAGGTCCCTCATGCAACATTGAGAGATGGGGATTGACTTAGACCAACCTCGGCTGAGCTATTGCCCCCACTTGCGAATGGGGGACCCACTAATTGAGATGGTTGACATGGACGATGTTGTTTGCATAGTAGCATAGTCACGGTGTTGGGTAGAGACCCGATGGGTATTGTTGTTTCCTATGATAGTGGGAGGCTCGGGAGGTGGGTTTCCACTTGGAGGATGAGGTGGGTGAGCCATGTGCCCACTAACAAGGGATGATTGGACATGAGGAGAAGATGGCCTTGTAGATGATGCCATTATTTTGATCTAGTGCACAACGTAAGTGATTTTGAGATTAAAGCATTGTTAATTCAATAGATAGATGTTTGACATTCATGATTGTTGATTTACTAATAACTATTATGTGAGCATGATATGTTATTGAAGGTGACGCCTATTGACTACCATTGTGGATGCATGCGCACACACATTTACTCGAGAATATTATATGTGATGTTGTTGTTGGCAGCCTTTTAGAGCATGTGGATGATGTCGCGGAGAGTTTACATAATTGCTTGATCCGGTGGCCGTGGTGGGTGCCACATGAATATTGTTGCATAGTGACTAGAATGAGGGTCGCATTTAGCTAGCACGGAGGCCTAACCCTCCACTTGGAATAGAGCTTGCCCAGAATTCAATGGGAGATTAATGGGCGTATAGGCAGAATATGCTCGAGTTATGGCTGAGATAGGGACATTGCATGGGAGCGATTATGACAGATATAGATCACAATCACAATCTCAAGGTCGTCAAAATATTTGGAAGGCCTTGAGTTCTCGAGCTCTTCTAGATGTATCTAGTGAGGATGAGGATCATTGTGATGATATATAGTCGATTAAACGACATGACCCTTATTGTTATATGATTTTGATTTATCATTGTATATATACACACACACACAATATTTTTATTATAGTAATGTCTTATTGAATTGATAGTTTGATTTTTATATTGTACTTGATGGGTTTGCATTTGATTGGCATTGAATTTGTTTGATATTGATGTTGATTTGTGCATAACATGTGAAGTTATCAATGTGATGGATATTAGTGTGTGATGTGATTAGATTGGATTGATATTGATAAGATTCGATAGGGTAGCGTGATTAATCGTAACTATGTGGCACAATGAATAAGCTAATCGAAAAAATGACACTGGTCACTCCAAGCTTGAAGATGCACCTTATGTCATTAATCGTATTGAGTATTGATTGATGTTATCAGTGGATTTCTTAGCAATATAGATGCATATGTATTATTGACTCGATTATCTTGTAGCACACATTTCTTGCTTTTGTAACCCACTTATATTTAGGCTTGTGCATTGTTGGGTGGTAAGAGCTCCACTCCGAGAGAGATCTCTCGTAGGAGACCGAGAAACCAATACATCCAAGGGAGGACCATTGTGGTGATCACAGCCTCGACAGATTGATGCCTCAGAGGAGGAGAAGGCGATCTATCAGAATATTGTGTATCAAAAGAGATAATTCTTGTTTCTTCTAGTAGCTTAAGTTTTGATCTAGTGCATGCCATGATCATTGTCATGATGTCCATTAATGCGTTGAAAATTACAGAAAGGCCAGTCTTTGTCATGCTCAAGCCAATGAGGAGGGTGATGATCATTAGATGATAATCAAAGTAAGTGCTTATTGAGTAGGCTGAGCAAAATTTCATGCGGATGATCAAGCGATTTGTAAAAGCATAATGGTTTGTTCTTAGTAGCAGAAGAACTAAAGGAGCTTTAGGTCTAAGTGTAATATGATAGGAAGTATTGTTGCGATTTAAGACATTGTCCCAAAGTAGAAGAGGAGTCACTTAGAACATTAGAATTAGGCTCCATAGAGGGAGTAGAAATATGAACATATGAGGGTGTGGATACATGTGGGGAAGGAAGTTTTTGCTCCAAATCCATGACCAAAGGCAAAGATCCACAATAGAGTCACCTGTGTCTTAAAGCAATCTCTCTTTAAGAGGAAAAATGAGGCCATGACAAAAGATGTATTACCCTTTTAAATTAGTTGGCTTATAGATTAATTGATGCGTAATTGCATTCAAACATAAACTATAGTAAAAAACAACCCAAATTTGCTTTGATGAAGGAAGACAACAGCTCATAAGTAACTCTTGAGCCTTTGTTGTCAATAAAGCATTCTTCAAGTTCTATAAAGGTACTCAAAGATCCATTATGGAAATGATTAAACGAATGTGTTCTTTGTACCTCGAGAGGAAGGGGATCTATCAAAATATCGTGTATGAAAAGAGAATTCATTTTTCTTCAAGTGGCTTACTTTCCCGATCTAGCGCATAGCATTCATTGTAGTGATGTCCATTAATGTGGTGCAAGTTACGAAAAGGTTGGCATTTTCACGCTCGAGCCGATGAGGAGGGTGATGATCATTAGATGGTAACCAAATTAAGTGCTTATTGAGAAGGCTGAGCAAAATATCATGTGGACGATCAAGCAATTTGTAAAAGCGTAATGGGTTGTGCTTGGTAGTAGGAGGAACCTAGAAGGAGCATTAGGACTAGGTGTAATATGATATGAAGTATTTCTATGATGTAAGACCTTGTCTCGAAGTAGATAAGATAAGATAAGATAAATATATTAAATGTCCAACGAATGACCACAAAAATAGGTTAATGGGACTGCGCACATACAAAGAAAAGGCAAAAGTCTTGCAGAAGGACCAAAAGGTTCTTGAGAACAACCATAAAAGAGAAGGAAAAGAAGAACGGGAAAAAGAAGAGAGGCAGGCCCTAAAAAGCTTGCTAAAGTCAACGAACCCGAACATGCAGAGGAAGAAAAGGAAGAGGAGGCAAAAGAGGAGACCCCCTCATCCAATATCGAAAGACGTCTGGAAGAAGCTGGTAATGTGTTGAAGTTCGGTATATGAGGCATGAAAGATTTGGGGTGTTGATGCTCGGAGGAGGGATGAGCTCTCCGTGCTCGTCCGGTGGATCTCTAAGGCCATCTATGAGAAGAGGGTCTCAACCTCATATGTGTCTGTGACATCCTGGTCCGTGAAATAGGGCCTCGGGTTTAGACCGATCTCGTATGGGAATCGAGATCGTATCCCCTTGACCGCTTAGTGCGCCTCCCAGGGGAGAGCATTGTAAAGAAGGAAGTGATCTGCCGAGTAGGCGTCTTTCTAGAAGAACGCCAAGGGTCTCTTCCTCGAAGCCTAAGAGCCTCCTACATATACATAACAAGGCACCTTGGATCATAGTATCCGAATAAGTCCGTGAATGTCATATGCTCTCGAACAGCAAGGGGAATCTCCCTCTGATCTCGTAGTAGATGGGGCACTATAAGATGAAGTGCTTTTCTGTTTTGATCTCCTTGAGGGAACAAAGTTGGTAAATCCGCTTGGAACGGTCAATATGACGATCACACTCAACCCAAAGCCTATGAGAGCCAACCCTGAATTGGCCCAGGGAAATGCGAAATGCGAAGGGAAATGTCAGGAAATATACTGGGGCCGAGAAATAAGACCATTATTGACCACAAGAAAATGCACAGCATAGAAGGTCATTCTCGGACGTAACCCACGCTGGGGTTAGTCCAAGTGCATTGAATGATCTTCCTGTAGATATCATCTATGATGATTTTGTTCAGATCCTGCTTGGCTTGGAAGGAGATGGGCGGGAGAATCCAGGAATAATTGTATGGTGGGAGGTGATCCATCCGAATCCCAATAGACTCAAGTAGTCGTGAGACTTCAACATACCAACAACGAGATCGACCAAAATGATCGGTCGAAGCAATGGCCTCAGAGGAGCAATAAGCAAGGTAGGGATACCTATCCCTTCCCGCAAAAGAATCAACAAGTCTTCAAATGCGATGCAAGAGGGAAACAAGGCCAAAAATTGCTTCCAACCTAAAGGGACGAGCCCCAAATTCTGCCAGGATGATATTGTGGGGAACCGTCTCCTTGCATCTGATGATACATCTGAGAAGAAGGATCTGAACTCTCTCCACTGCAACCCAATCAAACTCAAGTAAGGAGGGCCCCCAAACCTCAGAGCCATAAAGAACCGTGGGTTTGACAAGAGAGTTTGAGAGGGACATCTTGGACAGGATGTCCTGGAAGTGATGGCGGAAGCACTATCTCTCCAAGATCGCCAAGGAGCCATAGCCCTTATTAACCCGAGGCTGAAGTGCTAGTCGTAAACTAAAGCGAGGTCCAGAAAATAGTACTCCCAAGTAAGTGTAAGAGTTGGTGATCTCAAGCTCATCCCCCTGTAGAAGAAATGAAAATCAGATGTCTTCAGACCATTGAAGATCATAACTTTGGTCTTACTTAGGCTAACTGTTAGCTTCTTAGGTTGCACGAAAGAGGGCTAAGGGATCTAGTTGTTTCGTGAACCCTCTGCGAAAGGAGGCGAAGGACCACATCGTCCGCAAAAAGGAGAATATAGATCGAACTTGGTGGAGAAGACAACCGTCCCCCTCCTGGATGTGATCCTTGAGAAACTCCTCCAACTCATCAATATAAATATTGAACAAGGTAGGAGACAAAGGGAAACCCTGCTTGACCCAATAGTGCTCTTGTCGGAGAATCCGTGCAGCTACAAAGACAACCCAAAACCTCCTCATATAGGCGCATGATGGCAGCTAAAAGAGTCTCGAAATGCCAATCTCTCCGAGCCTATGGAAGAGAGCTTCCCGTGAAACAAAGTCAAAGGCTTTCCAAAAGTCAACAAAGCAACAAAAACCTTGGAAGAACGGTGGCGTGCTTCCTCGATGATGGCCTGAAGAGTGAGGATGTGGTCAATGGTTTGGTAGGTTGGTCGAAACCCCGCTTGTCCCCTAGCTCTGCAGTGACTTTGGTCCAAAACTTTGAAATCCACATGTGAAGTACTGTAGCATATAGCTTGGGAATGTGTACTTTGCACCATGATCATTCTATTGTTGTTGGGATCAAAGGTAGGACCTGATTTATGGATGGGGTGAATAATGTGGTGGGACCAAGACCTCGAAAAGCCTGTACAAACCACTTGGTTGAAGAGATCCACTAAATAGTTGTTCGGATGCCAAGTCCCTGCTTGAAGAGTTCTGCCTGGAAGCCCTCCTCATCCGCTGCTTTGCTACTATTCATGGCTGAAATGGCATTTTTAACATTCGTGTGGGTGAAAATGTGACAAGCAAAAGGTGGGGACACAACCCGGATCTGGGGTTGGCTAGGGACATCGTAAAGAGTGGAGGTATGAGCACACATGGAGTGGGATCCAAATCCTGTGGAAGAGGGGAATGCCAGGGGAGAATGGTATGCCAGAAACGCTTAGGAGAGTGTAAAAGGGACTCACGGAGCTCCCGTCTCCATCGTGAGATGAAAATGCGTTTCTTGTGGCGAAGGAGGTGGTGATAAGTGGACTTGAGAGAGGGAAAGGATGGGAGAGCATGAACAGAAGCAAAGCGAAGCTGCCGGTGAAGGGCTTTACAGTCCTCATCATACCATTGGTTCATGGGGCAAGTTTTTTTGTTAGGAAGGGTGAGGGTGATATGGGGGTAGGAATTCAAGGCAGCCTCATGGATAATGGAAGAGAGGAGGTTGTACTTCATGTTTATGGGGAGCGAGGTGAACTGAGGCTCAGGGGGGAGAAGTTGACGAAGGTGGGAGGAAAAGGTTTCAGGGTCACCCTCATCAAACTTCAGAATAGTGCGTGGAGGACAACGAAGGGAGGCAGGACCTTGGGGATCAACCTGCAGAGAGAAGGAAAGGGTCGCATGATCAGCAAGAGGGATGGGGGAGACAGACAAGTGGTGGATGTAAGGAACCAGGTTAGGAGTAGTTAAGATATAATCCACCACGCTAGCCCCTCCACAGTGAGGTGTACAAGTGAAGAACCTAGAGTCAAGAAAACACGAAATACCATTCAAAATCAACAGCTCATGAGACTCTCCCATCTGTAAGAGATGCCGGCCATAGGACGTCAAAGGTCCCATAGAATCCTTTGACTCTCTCTGAAGACCAATAGAGTTGGGATCCACCTCGAAAGCACAAAGCACATCACCAGCTTGTCGTGCAAAGAGACCTGAAGGTTTCATGTTTGTGCATTAATGTCCCCCAAAACGAGAAACTCTCCAACCATTGAAAACTGAGAAATGCTTATATAGAGGTTGAAGAAAGGGTCCCCGTCTGGGCCATTATGAATGACATAAGGTGAGGAAGGTGGGGAAAATAACAAACCGCTATAAAAAAGTCGTTGAGGTGGGGTGAAGTCCGTCTGCTGACCCAACGAAAGCGGGCAAACTCATCCACAACGACCACAAAAATTCTGTTATGGAAAATGTCTCTGACCAAGCAAGCAACCCCGCCTGATCCCCTGACACCACCAAAACTCCTAGTCTCCTGCTTGCAAATAGAAAGCCAGTGATACCCCCTAATCTCCTGGGAGAGGACGAACATGGCTCTCATGAGTCTCTGTGACAAAAAGGAGGTCTAAAAAACCCAGAGCGTCATATAGTACACCGAGAAGACCAAAATAACCCGTTACCATTCCAACATGCGATGGAAATGCCCTTGTTCCGTTGCTTCTCCCAAATGAGACCATCATAACATTAATATCATGTTCCATAGAGGGAGTAGGAATATGAGCATGTGAGGATGTGGATACATGTGGGTGAGCAAGTTCTTGCTCCAAATCCACGACACAAAGGTAAAGATTTGTGATAGAGTCACATCTGTCATAAAACAATTTCTCTTTAAGAGGAAAAATGAGGCCAAGACAAAAGATATATTACACTTCTAAATTAGTGGGCTTATAGATTAATTGTTGCATTCCCGTATTAAAGCATGGAATATAGTCGAAACCAACCGAGATTTGCTTTGATGCAAGGAAGGTAATCGCTCATAAGTAACTATGGGGCTTTTGTTGTCAACAAAGCGTATGAGGAAAGCTTCTTCAAGTTCTAAAAAGGTACTCAAATATTCAAGAGGGAAATGATTAAACCAATGTGTTTTAGTACTTGTGAGGCTTTTTGGGAAGACTTTTAGTAATAGCCTATCATTGTTATAAGAAGACATTGCAAGTGTATAACACTTAAGGTAAAAAAAGAGATCCAAAGTTCCATCAAACAAGTGAAACGTAGGCATGACAAAATCTCTAGGGAATGTGGATTGGAATATCTTATGCGTGATCGGGTTTTCATATATAGCATTAGAGTCCATCCAGGCATTATAAGCTTTAATATCCAAGGATAAAGCATGCACCTTGTGTCGTAAGGAACCTTCAACATGCATCAAGGAGATGACTTGTTGAGTATGAATATTCTAGGTATCAACATAATTATTGAGAGGTTGCACTATTCCACCTAAAGGAAGTATGATTAGGAGCATTAACATTAGGCAAAGGTGGAGAAGTAGGAACTATAAACTTGGTCTTGTATGATGGATCTAAAGAGACATCAGCAAGAGGCACATCTAATGCATTGACAATGGGCATAGTAGAAGCAATAGTATTGGTTTCAATACTTGGTAAGAGTAGGTGGATTAACATGTTTAAGTTCCTTAAAAGGCATAGAAGTTACACTAGCATTACCCACATTATCATTTATAAGAGGCATGGAAGAGACACAAGTATATCCTTTTTACATTCATGAGAAAGAGAAGAAACACAAGTAGGAATATCATTGTTACATGCATTGGGAAGAGGAGAGACACACATAGGCATATCATCATTATGCTGAATAATACGACTAGGAGGTGCATCATCATTTGTAGGAGAAGAAGGAAGAGAACATTCATTTGTACATTCACCATCGTTATCATTTTCCATGTCATTATCAAAAGAATAAGAAACACCATCAATTATTGCATTAATTTGAAGATTACTCCAATCATGTGCGACATCATCATCATCAAGAGGAAGAGGAATCACTTTCATCATTGGTTGCATCAAGAGTAGGAAAAGAGAGAGAATCCCAGTTTCAAGTTTTTGGTGCTGTCACTAGTAATTGCCACATTATTAGCATCATTCACATTGTCATCATTACAAAATATGGTCAAGGATAGGAGCCTTTGGTTTGAGTAAAGCATTGTCATAATTACTATCCCAATCATCAAGATAAATCATCCACATTCAGAAATATTGTCATCAGAACATAGTTTATGTATATTGGTGAGGCTGGTCTCAACTACTTGTTCACAAGCAAATGAAGTCTCTATAGAAGGAGAGGTATGAGGCACCTTTAACTTAGGTTGGGAGACAATAGGATTAAGACTCAAAAGAAATTATGAAGAAAATCACGAAAACAAGATCTAGGTACAATGGATGTGCAGGAGCACTTTAATCTTAACTCCCACTGGGTAACTACAGGGACAACTTCAGCTTATAAGTTCTTATCATAAACAACACCAGGCTGTGATTTAGATAGATCCTTACTCATGAACTCATAAGGGGCATGGACCTAGTTAAAGGGATAGTAGGTTCTATGATTTTGCGAAGCAAGAGCCCTAGCACAATCCATTACCACACAAAGAAAATCTATCCCTACAAGCAATAGCATACATTTAGTGAGAGATGGGAAACCCTAGGGCCACTAGGGTTTGCAAGAAAAACCTAGCTAGGATAAACAACCTAAACCCAAACTATGTTAGGTGTTTGAACAAAAATTGGGTTCACCGAATGTTTAAACACTAAATTAATTAAATAAGGTTTTATCTAATCAATATAAATAGGAATGAAGAATGTTACAGAATATAAAATTTTCAGATTACATAGATTACATTTGCATAATGGAACCTAGGGAATTGCAAACACGATATGTTGATAAAGCAATTAAGAGTGCAATTGGGCTGATTTTAGATTGTGTTGTTGGATGAATCTGAAATATTCACAGAGCCCAAACTGAAACCCACGCTGCTTGCTTTCCTGGATGCAAAAGAACAAGACCGTATAAATATGTATGAGATTGTGCTACGCTGTGGTCTTGTTCTGTATGGTTCCGTACTTGTGATTGGTGTGATTTTGTAGTTTTTATGTTGCTTTGTTTTTCCTATGTCGCACTTTGATACTTTCAAATTCATTATCCTTTGCATCTATGCCCGTACTTGCGAAAAAATCTTAGCTTCCTACAAAGAACTTCAAGCACACATTAGATGCCAAAAACAAAACATAAAGCGCTTGGGTTGGACTAACCTCGGTGGTCACCCCGTTTGTGATTTACAGAGCATTGCACTACATTTCAAACTTCATGTAGTTCTCATAGTGGATTGTGCAATGTGTATGCAACTAAGCCCTTGACCTAGCCTTGTTGTCGTGCTTCTACACCGATAGCGGGTTAAGTACTTGCCCCAATTGAAACCCTTGTATGTATATGTAGAAATCATAAATTTGCTCCCTTGTGCTGTGCTATGCAATATGCTTTATCAGTTCTTTGCTTTTTCTTAGCTCATAGATGATAGATAGGTAGATGCTTGCTATAGGATAAATGCTTAGAGGTAACTTGTTTATATATGAGGCATTTACGTTGAAATTTGAACCTAGTGGCACAAAATGCCTACCCAAAACATAGTGTGCGAAAATAGAAAGAGTACCAAACAGGCCCAATGGGCAATAAGACCCAAAAGCAAAAGGGGACGGGACTGTATGGCTTGGGACTAAACCATACAATGGTTTGGAATAAACCGCACAATCCTGTACCAAAGTTAACAAATGTCAAACAATCAATTGCAAAAGCAAGAGATCTCTGTAACATGACGTAAAAGCACATGAAAGAGTCAAAGAAATCAAAAGTGAAGAGACAATCAAGCAATATGGAAGTAAGACAACAAGTACTTGCGTTGCTAAGTTCTAGTTTCATTGTTCAAGACCCATATATATAAAGTTTGCCAAAAGCATAATGTAATAATGATTTTGAGCCAATTTTGCATCTACAGTTGACCATTGTTTGGAAAACAAAAACTAAGTTAAGTTGGCAAATATGTTGAATGCTGAAACACAAATTTGTTGTTATTATCATTATTTTTCCCATTAAATTGACATAATATAGAAATTTAAAAATATGCAAACAATTATAGGTCTTGCGTATATTAAAAAATATGTTTATCACTCACTCATAGATACATAATGTAATTTAGAATCTGCATTGCATATCATCGGTTCTTCATTCATCCTTAATGGCAATGATCATTGTGTACTCACAAAAGTTAGAAAAGACCTATTCATAAGGGAGCTTGTCTTGGATGACTTTGGCAACTCTTAGACTTTGTATAAAGGCTGAAAGAAAGTCCAAGCAAATGTGGTGTTATTTGTTAAGGGGTGTGCTTCAAGAAGCTTTATAACAAAAAAGAAAGCCGGGTAATCTTTTTGTTACCGATTTTTCCACTCCACCAACCCGATACTAGACCGGTTCGAGTCCGGTGTGATGTGCCTCGATTACATTTGAGACAATTTGGGTTCAACCAGGTTCTTCTGTCGGACTGTCCTAGGAGTACTGGGCCGAACCCATAGAGGCTTTTGCTTGTTTTTTTTTTTTTAATTTTTCAATTTGTTATTTTCTTTTTTATATATATTTTCTAATGAACCACATAATGATGTTGACGCTATCAATGAAGAGCAATATGACGAACACCAATATTGATTTAGTAATTAATATTTATCATGACATTTGGAATTTGGTTAGCATTATCAATTTATCTATAGTGTTTTTATGGTAGTTTTACTTTTGTTTATAACATGCATACCATGTGGTTCATTTCTGTCTACTAGGCTAGATTATTTATATTTTATACTCTATATATGTAATATGTATGTTTCTTGCATAGTTACCTAAGTTTTGGGGACAGGGAGGTGGGTGGCGGTGGGGGGCGGGGGGTTGTTACATGGGTTGGGGTTTATGGCATGGTGAGAAAGTTACCAAATTTCGGGATGGCTATTAAATATTTTTATAAAAATTAATATCTGAATATTTTGACTTTATTCAATGAAATTTAGGGATTTATACTGTATTTAATGTGTTTTAGGTACTTTTGAGATTAGTATTTAATTTTTTGGTAAAATTATCATCTTTTTAAAAGTAAATACATCGGAAACCATCTATTTTTTTGTTAAATAGGGGATATCTGCGCCAAGTCCCCAAAACATTAAAGATGCCACCAAAATCTAGGCACACATCCCCGAGTAAACTGGTTTTTGGTATGTCCGTACCCAAGCAGTACGTGGGGTAAAAGAAATTGCCATACTGCTGAGAACCCTATTTTCTGTATTGAAACCTCTTCCCAAAATGAACCGGCTACTTAGCATTAATCAACTTAACTGCCTATTCTCTTTAGTTTTGGAGTAATGATAAATATAGCCGTTTCACGATGGTTCTGTGGTTGCCCAGGTTTCACATTTTGTAAGATTTATGGATTGGGTGGATGAATCCAGGGCAAAGCACTTCATTGAATATATCTGCAATAACTGGTCTAGGAAATTCTACGCCATTTGTTCTGCAATCAGGGTGAAGGTCTTTCTATAGGATTTATTTTGTTCAGTTTTAGTTTGTGAGCATTACATGACGTGGGTTGTGGCAAGTTTAAGTTGACTGGTTTTGGAGGGGTTATTGTAGAGTTAGGTGGTGAATGCTTACATGATTTGTGAATTTCCATAATGTTTCTTGGTTGCATGGTATCTAATGATTGTTGTTCTCACATATGGATATTGTGTGCTCTTTGTTTCTGTAGAGCTTTCAAGCATTCGCATATCTTAATATATAAATTAATTTTTTTGTTAAAGTTATTTGGAAGGTCTCATTCTGGATATACAAAGGGTTTCAACGGTTGACAGTCTGGAGGTTTGAGATTTAAATTTTATGCAATGTTTTTGTATAGTTCTTGAAAGCTACCTGTAAATGAACCTTGCTTGTGTCATTGGATGATGTTGATTTAGAAAAAGTGGGTTGAAATATCCAATTCGTATTTTTTCTGCGTAGTTCTGCACATACTGGATGTTATATATAATGCTACATATCTTTCGTCATTTAAGTGCAATTGGGTCTAGATATGTAATGTTATTTTAAATAATCCATTTTTAGGGGTATTTGAATTTATCTGTGCACTGCAACTTGTGAGTTTTTCGTTTTTGAAGCTTGTATATTAATGATGTACATGATATATATGTTAAAAGTAAAAAGCAGCATTTGAATTCGCAAATGCTGCTTTAGCTAAAAATTTTGTACCATACCATTTTGAGAGACATTAAGCTTCTGCAATCCATAATGTTTGAAGAACAAAGTTTCAGAAAAATTGCAATGATGAGAATTTGGATTGATGTTTCGGGTCACTCTTTGTATCCTGATGAAGGATCACAAAGTGTTGTCCCAAATGGCGGTCCAAATTGTCTTCTGTGCATTTTCCTTAAAAATTGTTTTTCAAAATTAGTAGTTTTCTAAGTTGATCTCAATTTCTTCTGAAAAATCCTGAACATGGTTTATCTTATGGAATTTTGAGTCACCCTATTTTATGTCAGCATTGTGGCATTTTTGCTTCCATTATGCTCAGGCAATTTGGAAAGTGATCTTCAATGTATAAAATTGTCTTAAAATATCTACAAAGTTGTCTGTGATGGAGTTCAGATGAACATAGGGTTACTATATCAGTCTATCAGAGGTTGGAAGTTTTGACAGTGCTTCTGTCAATTGGAAGCAGACATATACTTGAAATGCTAGTCCCTTTTAGATATAAGCTATTTTACATTCAAGGATAATTTAGTGACTTATTATGGTAATGAATGTATATATTTTTGATTGGTCTTATGGTTGTTTATGTTAGCTTAAAGGAATTGTGTTTGCATATGTCAGTAACTGGTTGCATTATTACTGGTCATCTTTGTTTCTTGATAAAGAAATTTAGGAGCTTATTATGTTTTCCATGCAAGTTCAGTTTTCATCTTCACTAATTATTCTGATTGAATCTAGCCTCTTCTTATATCTACTTCCCGTCACAGAGAGCCATTGCCTTCTGTTAAGGATCATAGCATCAAACTACTTCAGCTTAAAGTGGCTTCAACTCATGTTTGGAGATGTTCCAAACTGGGGCCTACTATATGCAAGTTTGTCTTCTGTACAGCCAGTGTCCTTTTACAACAGGTAACTTTCCACATATAGGCTCTCTCTGTGATCATTTTCATATTACGTCATATCTAATGGTCATTTTCTCTCTCATAGATAATATTTGCCCATAGCAAGTCTTTTAGCAAATATGTGATGCAAGAGATCCAGTCAATATTCTTTTCTCTGCATCAGATTATCAGCAAGGTAAGTTAATCTCTCTTTGGTTTTAATTTTACCATGAATCTCTCTCTGGTTTTATTCTTCACTCAGAGGGTAATTATGCTTATTTGTTGCTCCTTTTTTTGTTAGGGGCATGAGGGATATGATACACAGTTGCTAGAGCGCTTAATAGTGCTCCTCAAAGAATCTAAGCATGGTGAACTAGCTAAATTGACGAAGTCATTTATTCAACCGTTGACACAAGAATTGTATTCTAGCTTCCCAATGACTGGTGGATCTTCATGTAAGGCTACAGTGATGGTTTGAGTCTAATGCCACATGCTGAGTTTAAGTAGATATGACACATTTTTATGACAATGATGGAATTTCATTGCCCTTTTAGCAGATTCATTGTTCAAGTTGGCTTGGGTATGGTTGCTTCTTGGTGGATTGCGACTACGGTTACTATTGAATCCGCATTCGATTGACCCAGTTAAAAAATCGATGCACAAATATTATCAACTTTTGGAGAAGATATCTCACCTTGAAATTGAGATTAAGGCAAGTTTATCACAAAATTCCATAAGTTCTCATATTTTTAGTTTTGCTGGACTTTGTATTTAAGACTGATATGAAGTATATGTAAAATATCAAAATACATTATGCTTTTGATCATGTAGACTATTCATCTAAGTTGATATAATAGTCGAATTAATTCCCCCCTTTTGCATAACATGTGCACTTTGTCGTAGAACTCCACTCAATCTGGGGGTCATGATGAACAGAACACATTATGATTCTAGTTTGGGCAACAATTTTATTTTAATCAGTTGATGCAAAATTTTGAATGCTGCAGCTTGACATGATATTTTTGTTGTTATTCTTGCCACATGTAGATTTCTTCATTTAGGTCCTACAAGTTGTGAAATCTTGCGACTTCCATATGCTCTCTCTTCTTCCCTTTTAGCCTATTAATTGTTTTTCTTTTTGTTTATGATATTTTGATTCTTAAGTTGTTCACTACATGATATTGCCTGATGTTACTTTTGCTTTATTCAGATTCCTTCCTGTAGGTGTTACATGCTCTAGAACCTTGGCATTTGCATATTTCATTCGTTCTACCACCTCTATATTTATTAGCTTGCATTCATCAGGTATTGATAGATTTCACTCTTAAATTGGATCTGCTCTAACTTCTTTCACTAAAATTCTATTGGATGCTTATTTTAACTTGTTGGAGAATAGACACAGAAAAAAATTAAATCCAGGTGGGATTTGAAAGTTGAGTATCTGTAGCCTTTATTTTGAGTGGAGATGTCTGTATTTACTTTGTAAAGTATAACACAGTAATGCAAAAGATACATAAAGATGCACATTTTTAATTTTTAGAGAATGCTTTTAGATGAAACTGTTTGCATCCATCTCTTTTGGGTCTCCGTCGGATATTATTTGTTTGACCGTTCCTTATACTTTATGTAAATTATTACCATCAACTGTAATATCTAATATTTTATCGTTTGATGTAGTCAAGAATAGTTTATTTTCCCATATTATATGATTAATCAATGACAACTACCAGCTATTCACATGTGAACGTTAATCCTTTGTGAGCGTGTGTGTGGTGTGTGAGTGTGTGGGGGGGAGTGTGTTCATGGTGTGTATGCGGGTGCATGTGCGTGTGCGTGTGTGTGTGCATGTTCGTGTTTGTGTGTATGTCTGTGCTTGCGCATGTATGCGTCTTGTGCGCGCGTGTGTGTGATGGGGTGTGTGTGTGTGTGCGTGCACAGGTGTTTGCATGTTGGAGTGTGTGTGCGTGCTTGTGTGTGTGTTTGCACAACTTATTATAACATACTGTGGCTGGTATTGATAGCTTATTTTGACAGGTGAGACAAGAATGTGAAACCCTGGCAGGTGGAAATCCAGCAGAAAGTGAATTGCAAGAAAAGTATTCGGCACTTGAAGAGCTGAAAAAGGAGCTGCATAACCTAGCATCCAAGGTTAAATTTTTTTCTGTGGAAATAACTAAAATAAAATGCAGCATCTTGTAATTATGTTTTCCATTAATGACTTATTGGTTTCTTGTACAGGTTGTTTATCGTCCAGATCCTTCTCGATATAAAACTGTCAATACTGAATCTGTTAACTTTCTGGAATCTATGGCTTCTTCATCAAAACTAGAAACATTAATGAACCAACTTCAAGGCGATGAATTGGATTTACAACTGACTATTTCAAAAGTTCAGAACTGGCAGGTACTGTATATTGCGCTTTTATAACTGATATTGCACCTTAAAAATATTGATCTGGTTATCCGTTCAATAACATACAATTTCATGGTACCATCCAACTCACTGCTTCCACAGGTACACCTTCCCAAGTCACATGGCTGAGTGTCCCTGAAACACTGACTTTAATGAATGCCCATCTAGCTGTTCAGGAATGTGCTAATGGAACACATTATTTGCAATATGCTAGACATAAAGCTACGCACCTATCATAAAGCACAGAGTAAAGAATGACAGCAATTCATAACACTGATTAGCCCTAGTCCAAGCAGCCGTTGAGGAAAGCCTTTCGCAGAAATAATATTGTTTGATTTTTTTAACAGATTCAAAAGAGTACAAATAGGCCTCAAACGCAATCGAACACTCAAGAATGGAATCTGAAATCTTTTATGATTTACCTCCAGCGCTCCTGTGGAGCCTTGCATTTGTGCGCAAACCAATACAACACTTTATCTTGTATTCACAGACCCTTTCTTCCTTGAAAGTTTGTAGTCCATAATATTCTCTATGACCTATTGCCTGGTAATGGTGAAATGGTTACTCACTGCCAGCCAAGTGTTGTGGTTAGATTTGGCAATCCCCTACATGCCCTTGATGTGGACACTAGAAACCTTAATGGACAAACCTGGAATTGAGTCATCTGTTACTTATACTTGGTTCACTTTTATGTTTATAGATAATGTTCTAGACAAGTTTTCTCTCATTACATGCTTATAGTTAAGCAATTTTCTTTATTCTCCATCTATCCTTAGTGTCTTTTTCAGTGTTTTGATAGCTTATCTTGTTTTCAGGAAATTTCCACTTCTTTTATTCTTCGAATTTCAGAGGAATATGCTGCATACAGAGACATCATTCAGCCAATTCAGCTTGCTATTTATGAGCTTAAATTTGGAATGTCATTGGCAGTGGCAGCTGCTATTGAAAAGAGTTTTAGTAATCTAGTTGGAGTAAACAATGTTGATAAGCTAATAGTGAGTTCCTTTCTTCAATCCATTTACTGTGCTTGCTTCTTTTTCTTGATATGATCTTGAAATCCATCTGGTTCTCTTGTGCAGGAAATTCTTTCTATGTTAATGGAGTTTCCAAGGAGACCTATGACATTATCCTTCACTAGAAGTAGTTATGGGGAGCCAGAAATTGTTTACACCACTAATTGTCAACAAGCATGGTTGTTGGATGGAGAAGTTTTAAAACTTTTATCTGCACCAATCATATGTGAGAGTGCTGATAAAGAGGTGCACACAGGTTTCTTTGAATTGCGTCTTTTACATTAGTCTTGATTTATAACTTATTGTTTCGTAGTTAAATTACTCACTAATTGGTATATCTCAAATCATCTGTTTATTATCTTGACTTTCTTTTTTAATTTTTTTTCGCTCTGTATATATTTGTGGAATCTGGATTACTAAAAAGTTATCGCATTTTTTTCAGGTTCTAGACCTAAATGTACAGGTAGCAGTCCTACGAATTTGTCTTCTCCGCACTGCCAGTAGCATCTTGCAAACTCTAATTATGGATAATCCTTCAATGCAGGTGAGGCTTTGCATAATTTGATTACACTACAAGCTTACATATAAAAACGATTATTGAGATCTGGTACTATTAATGAGATTGTTCATTACTTGCATCAGAGGTGATGTTTCTAATATCTGAGACTGTTAACTAGATTGTTCATTTCTTGCAACATAGGCAGTGTTTCTAATATCTGTTTTAATTGGATTCAGCTGCTGAATACTATATTTAGCTTGCTGACGGCTTTATGGTTAGAAACAAAAGAGCGAATGAAAGACAGAGCTCACCATGAAGCAGAAGCCTTCCGATTTAAGCTCCGTAGTTGTAAGATTGAAGACGATTCAGAAATTGATGAGCTATCCTTTGGCAATCTGTTCATCAAAGAAAGTTGGTTATCTGAATGGGAAGATATCATGTCAGAAACGGTTGCTGATCATGACAAAGTAAGATTTAATTCCCTTAAATGCTTCTTCTCCAGCCATGGTTTTCTTTTTTCGTTTTTACTCACTCTCTTATGATTTTGTATTTGTCATTTCCAATGGAGTTCAAAATGTTCTATTAAGACTTTGTTTATGTCTTCAGGTTGAATTTCCAAGTCAGGAACATAAAAACTTGAAGAGACATGGACATCTATTGAGGAACTACTTTTGCAGGATGTGGTTAAAATGCATGGTCGATTATTTCTATCTGTTAATCTTGTGCAATATGTAAGTACCCTTTAGACGAATTTGACTTTTTCTTGAATGTTTTTATGCTGGAAAATACTGGGCAAACTCATGTTTCCTACAACAACTTGTAATTGTAACTTGCAATGTCTTCATTGGCAGTAGATAAAAATGGTTCATTTTGTGTGTGCAAATATTCACAATGATAAACTGCAGGGTTTCACTGTATAAATTTAGAAATTCTTTCTTCCTTTGGTTTGTGGATCAGCTTATTCTGTTAAATTCTCCTATAACATCTTCTTCAGTTCAGATAGGAATGAGAATGGGCATCTCTTTTGTTGATGGTTAATAGCAAATTTCTATCCTTTGATCCCGGATTGTCTCTTATACATCAATAATGGCCAAAATTTCAGATAATCTTTTCACCGATTGTTTGAACTCTAAAAAAATAAAAGGAGCTTAAATATGCTTTATCCTTCCATACTTTTCTCTTAGAGTAGCTGTAAAAGGAGTCACAAAAACTGGTCATGAATTTTGAAATATGTTAACTTGCTACTCTAGATCCAGCTAATTCAAGATATTCAAATAGTCTAGAGATTTCGAGTGTCTTCTTGTATGCTATATTGGCTGCGGCCTGCCTTACAGCTACATTGTATTCATGAAAATGTCTCAATTATGTCGAAGTTTTAAAAATCCAAGCAAACAAGTTTTTCATGTGCTTACAAATGGAAGAACTTGAGGGACCATTGTCAAGCAAATAAGTCTGTGTTGTCAAGCTCTTTTCAGTGAACCAATATTGAATCACCTTTCTGTACATGAAGTAAGGCTTCTGTAATTAAGAAATATGAGAACTTGGGGAATAGGTTGAACTCTTTACTAGCTGTCTCTCCTAAAGCGCTTATTCTATAATTTCTTATGCTATTGGAAACCTTATACTTTGGAAGTCAGTACTATGATGGTGTTTGACATTTTTGAGATTTCTGAATGATTTTTGCATAATATTAGTATGTAGTATTTACTATGAGCTGTTTTTTCTTATCTCCACCTCTTATTAGAACAGGGAGCATCATTGTCTTTTCCATGGATAATGAGTGAAGTCTTTAAAGAACACTTCCGCATATATCTGAAACATTGGGATTCACCAGCATGTATTACTGTCACCGTCCACTATTTTAAATGGTGCATTGTTACTTTTCTTTTATATTGCTGTAGAGAATTGGTGAAGCAATATCCGGCAAACAATTTCGATGCCATGTAGCTCAAGATGATGGTCTCTTGAATATTTGTATTAAACCTGTTATCTTGAAATACATTTATCAGTGATTATATTGATAGTGCTATAGATTTTCTGACATTTCTTGGCAGTTTGGAAATGCTCAGATATCAGATGAGGATAGGTTGCATGCTTTTACCCTTGGATACGAAGCTGGCAAGAAGTTTATTGAAGGTTGTACTATAGTACTGCAGGTTCTTTGGAACTTGTTAAAATAATTGGCATTTTGTTTGAAGTGTATGAAAAAAATGTTTTACGTATCACATCCTCACACATATAGCTGCTTTACTCTGTATAAGCCTTTTAAGCTTTGCATGTGCTTTCTTTTAAATTTTTGCAGGTGCTGGATATTCTTTACCTGCAGCGTTGGATGATAACATATTATCAGGACATTTGTTGCATTTGTGTTTAGTTCACCAGAAGCTTTACCAGTCACCCTTTGGAAGATATAATATTTACAAGGTTATTTATCCCCTCAATACTCTTGTCAAACCTCTGCTTTTTTACATCTAAACTTAAGGCTACCTCATATTTGTGAAGGTTGTCATTTTATTATAATTTTGTGGCTCTGCAGGATTCCAACACATGTGAGATGTCATTAATGGTAGAACCCCTTATGATCTTTAAGGAGAGGGTGAATGCTCTTCTGAAGGATTGGCCTGAACATCCAGGGTTGGAGCAGATTATGCAGATTATCTGTTCATTGCTGGACCTTCCTCTTAATGATGTGCTTATCAAGGTTCGTGTCTTTACCTAAGAGGGCAACTGGATTTTTATTTCTTATATTGAATCTTCAGCTTTCTGTTTTGAAAGCTTCTTTTTCATTTTATAGTTTAATTTCTAAAAGTTGGCATCATACTTTTGCAGGCTCTCACTGGCATGCAATTTTTACTCCATAGATCACAACTGTGGGAGGAAAATGCTCCAAGATCTCTTTCTTTGGCAGGTATTCAGCATGGGTTCCTTGTAGAAGTACTTTCTAGGTAGCAGGTATGTACCCTACAGGTCACGGGTATGGATACGGCACGTACTGGTACACAATATGGGTACGGTACGCCGGGGGTATGCCCAGGGTACGTCCAGCAGTACCCGGGTACGTCTGGGTACTTCCCAGACGTGCCTGGGTACTGCTGGACATACCCTGGCCGTACCCACAGCATACCCAGCCGTACCCACAGTAAAAACAGCAATTTTTAAATTTTAAATTTTAGATTTTAATTTTTTTTTGGGGGTCAATAAAGGTCAATAGATGGGATTACGTAAATGATTCAACTGTGGTAAAACAAGGGCATTCACAGAAGTACCTAAAACAATGGCTGAAACTGCAACAGTTGAGATGAGTTTGGGTAATGTAGGATCAAAAAATGCAGTGGCAGCATCTCCACTAGCAAGTAAGACTAATGCAGGAATAATAAGAGAAACCCCAAAGGAATCTGAACTGCCAGATTTGAAGGGAGCTGGTAATAGCTGGAATTCCAGTCCAGTTATGTGATTTGTTATTATAATTGGACATTGTAACATTTGGAGTTTGAACAATGTACTTGTTCGAAGTTCGATCAATGAATATCACGACAAAATGCATTGAATTATTAATATGTTATTTGGCTATTTCACTTATTTAATAATTTGTTTACTCTATTCATGTATAAGGCTGAATTTTTGCTTATTTGGCTATATTTTTAAATATTATATATATATATGGCCGTACCCAGGCCCCCCATAAAAATTGCCATACCAGCGTACCGGATCCCCATACCCGTACTCCATACTGGTACCCATACTGTACCCTGTACTGACTACCCAGAGTACTTTGTGTTGATCCTTGTAAGAACTGATGTTTTTTCTCGATTGACAGATGAACTCCGTCCACTTTCATCTTTAGTGATCCGCTGGCGAAAGGTCGAATTTGAGTGCTGGCCTGCTTTGATGGATGCTATAGAACAACAACATGAAGTTAATGCTGAGAAGGTCAGAAATAAAACCTTACCTGTTTGTTCATGAGGTCTATATGTTGGACACTTGAATGAGGGATAGTTGGTTGCTAAGATGTTGACACTTCATTATACTTAAAGCTCGACATTTTATAATTTACTTTTGTCATTCTGACTATCCATCTTATGGGAAATTTCAGTTATGGTATGCATTGCACTCGATACTATTTCGGAAAATGTCAAATCCAGATGTGGAAATCATATCCACGATTTCCAGGTATCCGCTTTCCTGTTTGTGCTTGTATTTGATGCTTGAGTCATGCCTTGTGTAAATCGAGAATTGACACTAACTAGCTTTTGCAACTTGCAGTCTGGAAGATTTTATGCAGACTGCAACTCTAGGAGAGTTCAGGAAACGGTTGGAGCTCTTGCTTACTTTTCATGGGCAGTTTTGTTCCCAAATCTGCGTGGAGGCATACCCTACAAATATGGGAAGGTCATATTTAAGTCTTGCTAATCTTAATTGTATGCAGTTGCTTTTGGTCTGAAGATACTGTTTGCACTTGGATTTGCAAATCTTCTGACCAGAGATTCAATTAGACATTGCATTTTTACATGGTTATTTTCAGATGTGCAATTTCTAAATCTGGACATGCTTTTATGGGTATAAAAAGGAGAAACTTTTCTTTGGCTATAAATAGGAAGAGGGAAGCAAGCTTTACTCAGGAGTAAAGTTAACCCCAAACTGTGTAACATTGAACAAGCATTAAAAAGCACAAGCAAAGAAACAGTACAGTGCTGCAGTTTCTAAACAAGGTGTTTAATGATCGAAGGCACTGGATATTCATAATAGCAAATCAGCAGAATAACAAATAAAGTCTGTATTTTCATTCAGTATTTGTCGATTGCATAGATTACTATCACCCGAGTACTATCTGCTACTAGTCATACCATTAAACTACGCAGAGAAACTTTCCCTTCTATCATGTTCTTTGACTACATCTTCCTACCATGGTGAGACCCAACTCGGTAACTTGAAGTCCTATATGTTCTGTGAAGGAGCATACAGTTACATGGGAGCTTTATCCTGTCTGCTGATTACTACACACTGCACATAACCAGACAGGATCTTCTGTCAGCTGTACCAAAACAGGAACAGTAGCTCAAGTAAACAACTACACCCATTATCAGATCTTGATCTGGTTCTGCCACTTATCAGATGCCATGCAATTTGATACAGGGAGTCCAAAGCAGAATCTACAAGATACTGGTCTAAGGAGACAATAGAATGGGCTGAATCCTCGCACATGCTATTCTCCTTGAGAAATAAATCACCAATAGTTTCTGAGTAAAGAAAAATTGGATAGAGCTTGTTATACTATTCAGAATCATCTTTCAAGAGTTGCCCATCAAATATTGTATTAACTGTGAAATAAGAAACAGTGTCTGAACTTGAAATTGCAGAAATTACTTTCTTTGAAATTGCATATTATGTGGTCCATAGTTTACATACTCGGTGAGTACATGCCAGTTTTTAGTCTGAGTGAGTACTCGCCTAGAAAATTTGCCAGAGAGACTTACCGGAAATTCCTCAAAACTCTTGTGGGTACTCACCACAGACTCGTCCAAACTCGGCGAGTTTCTCCTGCGGAGTCACCAGACGTGACTGGGACACACGATGCTGTGAAAATGTGGATTTTACGCTTAAAAAGTGCTGGTTTTTGTCTTCTAAAATCTTCACACTCCCTCACTTGTAATCACATAGCTAATGAGCATCCTTTGCATGAGTTGAAGAGATTTTATAGCGAATTCAAAGAGCAGATTTGAAGAATTTTATTTGGAGAAGTTTTTTTTTCCCCTTCTTTTCAAGAATGTAAATTCTTTCTATATCGTTTATCTTTATATTGTATCCAAATATGATTTACAAGTTTGAATGCGTTATATTGTTATTCATGCTTGTTTATCATTGTTAATGAACAAATTTACAATTAGCTGGAATGTATTGTTTAACTTTAAATGCTATTTTTTTTTAACTTTTTATGAATTTATACTTGTTTGTAGGGTATACAATTACAAATTTACAATTACAGTTGCATAGGGTTTAATCTTGTTTTTTAAATTTTAAACGGTTTTACAATGTTGCATTTAAATTAAATTTATGGTTTTTAATTTTTTAACTGTGGATGGTTTTGTAGATTTGAACTTAGCATACAATGGCATCTGGGTCACCATTAAGTTTGACATTAGGCTCTTAATCACTTGTAGGAACCATTCTTGCTAACACTGTATTGTTGCTTGGAAGTATGTTGTATGTGGAGATGTTTCAGGACTTTAATTTGCAATTTTTGAGAGATGTCTCGTAGGAATCAATCACTTCAAGTATCATCTTGCATCTGTTGTTAGTCGCAACGTCACAAAAGTATGTTCCAATGTTATGAAAGAGGCACGACGAGAGATGAAGGCAGAGCTGACATCGTTGGATGAGAAGAAACTAGAGAGGGCAAGGGTGCAAGAAGCCATTAGACTTGAAAAGACATAGGAATCAAAGAGCGATGCAATAACGATTGTGGGCTTTAGTTTTGGTCCACAAATATGAGGAGACCCATTCAGTTCATCGAGTTTGAGCAAAAGGGATACATACTTTTTTGTTCTTAGAAACATACTTGGGGCACAACCTTCGTTGCAAGGCACAAGTTGGAACTAGGATATGCACTAGGAAGTAGATAAGGCATGTGCAAATTTTTGATATTACAACAACCTTCTTGTTAATGTGGTGAAGAGCCCGCACTTGGAGTATTTGGTGACGGGATTGACAATCACAAGGGTACAAGGCACCCTCTCGAAGAGACTTAAGTGAAAATTGCTCTATGGCGCGTTTAGAAATACAACATCAATCCTAGAAGATCAAAGCAAGCAATGGAAGAAACATAGATACACCATTCTTTTAAATGGGTGGACAAATAGAAGGAACCGCACCCTCATCATTTTTTTAGTAGCTTTAAACAATGAGATAGTTTTTTTGAAATCATATGATGCTTTTAACATGGTAAGGAATGCAAAAAAATTGAGATTTATGCTTTAAGGAGGTTGTTTTAGAGGTGGGTATCCAAAATGTTGTGCAAGTTGTCATTGACAATGCAACAACATATGTGGCAATTGAGAGACTACTACAAGAGAGGCATCCATCACTCTTTTGAACCCTCAGACGTCCCATTGCCTTGATCTTCATTCGGAAGAAGGGAAAATTGTTTGAGTGAGACCGGTCACATAGAAGATGCAAGAAATATAACTAAGTACTTAAATAATCACCCTTGGGTTCTCGGCTTGATGAGATAACACACCAAGGGGAAAGAGCTTGTGCGAGCGGGTGTTACAAGGTTTGCAACAAACATCCTAACGTTGGAAAATATTTCTAGTTTGTTTAAACAATTGTTTGTGAGCCAAACATGGCTAGACTAACAATATTCAAGGAAAGCCGACGAAAAGAGGACCACAAAGATAATTTTTGATGATGTCTTTGTAAAGAGAGTTATCAAGATCATCAAGGTAACTTCAAGCTTCAATGTAAATTTTAAGTTGATTCATTTTTTTAAATTTTTTTAAATGCATAGTTGTTCACTTTATTTGTAAGTAACTTAAATTTAATTTGTTTGTAGAGTGGCAGAGCCGTTGGTGAGGGTTTTGTGCTTGGTCGATGGTGAGCAAAATCCAATGTAATACATTTATGATGTCATGGATAGGGCCAAAGATGCCACCCAAAACTATTATAGGGGGATATAGCCGATATTTGGTCCCTTTTGAGTGCTAATTGATCGGAGGTGGAATAATCAACTCCACCAACTCATTCATGCAACGGAGTTATCTTTACCCCAATTTTTTTCTTCTCCAATGGCTTCTCAAATGATAATGAGGATATTATGGAGGGCCTCCCAATATGCATTGAGAGGTTTACACCCGAGGTCGAGGTGAAGGACTTCATTATTTTAGAGAGTTGTAGAATTACAGGTATGTTGGGGGGCTCTTTTTATTCGGCGTTAGCTGTCCAAGGGAGATCCACTTAGTCCACCAAGTAACAAAATTAAAGTATTAACTTATATGTTATAAGTTACAAATTTAATATTTTTAACCAGCTTATAAACTTTTGATTATCTTGTTTGTAGGTTCTTGGTGAGAATATTCAGGGGAAATACCCTAGGTTTTCAAAAGTTAGCCCTCTCGAATTTTTCTCCACCTTGTAGTTCCGAATGTGAGCGCAATTGGAGTTTGTTTAAGGCCATTCACACGAAGAAGTGCAACAAGTTGACTAAAAACGCCTCAATGACCTAGTTTTTGTGCAATACAATCTTCAACTTCACAAAAGAAAGGTAGAGGACACATCATAGGAGCCTATTGATTTGGATGAGATTGATCCATACAATGAATGAGATGTGCAAGAAGAGGAAATCCCCATGTTCACAAAGGACAAGATTGTTGTTTTCGAGAATGAAGTCATGGAGGGAGAAGCACAAACAAGAGATATTGGATTGGATAACATTTTTGGAGATGATGTCGAACATGCATTAGAGGATCCACTACCATCTACTACTAGGGTGGAGCCATAGTCACAACTTTCTAGGAGGAGCGAGCTCTCATAATCGAGTGTGGGGACTAGTAGAGGCACTAGACCCTCTCCACAATATTTCTCTAGAATGGGGAAAATAAAATGTAAACTATTGTAATTTGTGCGCAGATATGCTATTTATGATGATAATTTACAATGACAATCATCATAAATTCATAAGACTTATCAATTTGTTGTATTCACATTATAATGTGATTTTGCGTAGTTATGCTATTTATGATGATAATTTACAATGACAATCATCATAAATTCATAAGACTTATCATTTTTTTGTATTCACATTATGATGGGATTTTGTACTCAGTATTCAAATCTAATAGAAAACACTTTTACGACTCATTTGATATGTTTTGTAACTTCGACTTATGTTTTTAAAGAAATTTAGGTATTTTTAAAGTTGTCGAGTATTTCCAAAGTCTTGTTTAGTTTTTGCAAAGTCATTTTTTTGGTCTGCATGAGTATTGGCCAAGTATGAGCATGTGAACTATGATGTAATCTCCATATTGAATACATTATTATGCAAATCCATCCATGCATATTTTTCACATCAAAAGGCAAGACATTGGATTTGGCCCTTCTCGATGTGACATGCAATCAGGTTAGGTCCAATGTGGATTCAATGCAATGTAACACCTTTCAAGTACAGTTGTATGTTTAATATTTACATTAGAAGAATGCATATGCATGTTTCATTGACTGATGAAGACAAACATGAAATACGAGGGACAGAGTTAGACTAGTGTTATGCGAGGACGCACATCCCCCTTTTTCTGCCATTCGGGATGTCTTGGGGACTTGGGGACGGGGACAAGACGTCTCCTCAATGTCCCAAAATTCCAAAAAAAAAAAGGGGGATGTCCCCCAAAGGTAGGGGACGCACCCGAGACGTCCCGGTGCAACACATAAAAGGGGACGACGTAGGGGATGCCGTGACGTCCCCGGACGTCACGAGGATGTCCCGGGGACATCGCGCGCCCCTACGCCTTGGCCGCTTCAAAACATTAAAACATAAATTAAAAACTTATTTTTAATATTTTTAATTTCTTTTAATGTATTTTAATGTAAGGATGCAGTTATAATTCAGTAGTTTGCAGTAGACTTTGTCATGGAAGGTGTTTTAACCATTGTTGCTAAGACAATTGCTGCTCTGAATTTGATCGTTACTCTCTACAACCTTTTCAGTAGTTACATGTACAATGCACACCTGTACATACAAAGATGATTCGGTGCAATCAAACAATTGCTGCTCTGAATTTGATCGTTACTCTCCACAACCTTTTCAGTAGTTACATGTACAATGCACACCTGTACATACAAAGATGATTCGCGCAATCAAACATGTACTCAAAATGAACCAACAACTTATCTTAAAATCAATTTCTAAAGGATTCTCAAACGCATTTCTGATCTCCCAACTAGTCTATTGATATCAGATGCAGTTTCTTCTTTGTCTAGGATTCTCAAATGCTCTCCAAAATCTAGATGGTCAATAATATGAGTTAGTATAGAATGATGCACATCAAAAATAGGTTAGGGAGAGACGAGATGTTAAAGAATAAGAAATCTTTTCACTCTGAAGAAGTAGAAGATCATGTCATAAAAATTGTACCAAAATAGTTAACAGATCTAGAGGCATTCTTGGCGGTAGTCCAGAAAAAAAATGTCTATAAAACCATTTTTACCAAAGAAGACATGGAAAGAGCTGCTAAAGAAACGAGAATAAAATAAAGCTAAAGGTTAAAACAGCCAAATACAGAGCGCTTGATGTAGCTCCAAATTGCTCCAATTCAAATCATTGCAAGATACTACATAAGCTTGGCTCCGTCATATAAATGGTCAAGTCACAAAATTAATGGTTTCAATCTTCAAACTTTCAATTTTAAGTCTTAGTTTATTGAATTATTCATGTTATATTTGTAAAATTAATAAATTATATATATTTTTTATCAGCCGTCCCCTTGCCGTCCCCTCGTCGTCCCCTAATTTTGGAAAAACTTTACTGTCCTTGAAACCCCGTCCCGACGTCCCGGAGTCTTAGGTAACTATGAGTTAGACTATAAACTAACATGGTACTGCTATTGACATGGGATTTGTTGGTCTTACTGGCACAGCAAGATTAGACCCATTTTTAATTATTGCAAGGAACATAGAAGTCATATTCATGGAAAGGTCTAAATTACACTAATTGCAAAGGAGAAATAATTGGTTGACAGCTCATGAAGATCAGACTCAATCCTTTTGCAGAAAACAAAAACCTGGTAATTTCTGATCCGTGTATAGGTGATGCACAAACCATCAGTGAATTTAATTTTTTTGCCCAAGTGTGCCAAGTTTTCAGTGGCAGAGAATTGTTTTAATGAGCCAAAAGTTATGCTAGCGGGGTGGATGAGATATCTTTTTCTTGCACCACAAAGTTCACTAGTTAGAAATTCGGCTATATTTGATATGTGAAAATGGCCTCCCTCATTTGTATACTAGATCTTCACATAGTTATCTTCTGCCTACTGTAGTTTCTATCGACACCCCAATTCGCTTGGAGGGGTATCAATTGCAACATCAGTTGGGAAATCTACAGAAGTTATTTGCACATCATCTGTTTTCATCAAGCAAATCCCTGATTGCTGAAGCTTCATTATTAGTGCACCAAACTTTGGATTGACAATCAAATTATTACCATTCCCAGCTTCGTTAATGTCCACTGTCTTGCACAGTCTGAGTTTTCCTTAGGGTTACCTGTGGGCCTGGTTGCATCAGATGAGGATAGGGGTTGACCAATGTCTTTTCAGAGACCAGTGCGCTTAGCTTTTATGTAAGGCAACCAGAGTTTAAAAATATAGCCAGTTATTTCTCGGCCTTTTTCTGGTAAGAGGATCAAAGACATTGAAATCAGCAAAAGTAGGAGCTCCTTTGAAAACTGTATAATCTGAGTAAGCAAAATTGTTCAACCTGCCAATGAAATGTCCTGTCACTTGAGTGCTACTCTTCTTCTGCTTTGAGTACTAATTTTTCTTGGCCTTGGATGTTAGAAGTGTTTGTGTTGCACCCTCAACTTTTCTACTACCTTTGGCTCCATTTGTTTTGTTAGACCATTGATATTTTGTGTTTCTTTATATTGAAGATGCTTTTTGTGCTCACTTGTTCTTCACATTACATACTCTACTGTCCCATCGCCCACATTGTGTTTCTAGCAGACGTTAATGATATAGCTATTCTACTGTGAATGTGATTCAGAGGATTTATAAGTTGGAGTTGTTGAAAGTAGCTAAGCCAGGATTTGGGGCCAATGAAATCACCAGCTCAACGTGTCATTACTAGGGATGATTGATGGAGGATAGCCATATTTTTGTAAATGTCATGTGTTGTAAACTATTTTACAAATCCTTAGGGATGCAAAGAGAAAACAATAAGATGTGATCCCCCTTTTTTATTGTACTGATTATTTTGTTGTTCTACATGCAGTGCCCTTGTCATGAAGCTTGCAAGCATTACATACAATATATTTGGGTTTTATATGCAGTTTTTACCATCGTAAGTATTAGTTTGTTTTTTGTTTGGAGGAAAAAGATGACATCTTGGAAAGTAGCTAAAGAGTTATTAGTAAATCATGAGTTATTAGTAAATCATATGATTATTGATTGTTTGTTTCCTTCCAAGTTAAGTGTGGGCCTCACTACTGTTTCTTGTAGGATACTTGAATCGATTGAAGCTGGCAGAAAACTCATTGAAAGGGAGTTGAAAGAATATTCAGATCTTTGTAAGTGGGATGATCATCGCTACTATTCACTGATAGATTCTTCAAGAAGACACATCAAAAGCTGCGCAAACTGATTCAGAAATTTAATGTATGTGTTTATCTCATTATATATGTCTTGCACTTGAGTGTTGGTTGTAATGCGTTTGTAGTTATTCATGGAACTGTAATTAGTTAGTACTAAATTACTAATTATCTTCAGAAGCTGTGGCCCAAATCATGTGTCGATCCATTTCAGTTGGCCCCAATTGAAGGTTTCATTGTCTTTTTTAAAATTTTTGGTAGGTAGTTGAAATCCCAGGCCAAAGATAATAACAAGGAACCCATCCTAAACATGTCGATTTTATTAAATGTGCCAATTTTATAAGGAATCCATCCTAAAAGTGTACAAGCATTGAAGATAAAAGAAAATCTATGGAATCTATAGCAGATAGAATATTCTAACACCTCCAGAGGACTTGGAATATTTATATATCCTCATAGTATTTCCTATTTCATGATAATTCCTTTCCACTTCTTCATCTGGCAGGGGATGGGCATTATTTTGATTCCAACACTCCAATTTCTTTGCTTATATTCCAGTTTGATGATATTATACAGGGTCGCCAATGATTTATTTATTTAAGAACTTGAAATTATTAGGCTTTTAGAGGGATATTCTTTTGTCTTTACTACACTCTTCAATGTGGGTTGTGCAATTCAAGTTATTTAAAATCCACGGTGGGTTGCTGCTCAACGCCGTTTAGAATTTTTTTTTAGTGAAAACTGTTTTTCACTAAGTTTATTTTGATGTGCCTTACATAAAGGTTTGAGGAGGGCCTCCTCTTTACGATTGTCATCCAAATCACTGCTAATAATGATGGCTTTCCTTGTATGTGCTGCAGATTCCCATGTAGCTTGGTTTTTTGTGCCTTATTAGGCCTTTTGATTCAGTACCCTCCTTTTCTATTTTTTTTACAGTTCACTCTGCAGTAATTCTAAATTGAAATTAATGATCATATAGTTATCACTACTTGAATGCAAGTAACAGCTTTGATAGCTCTATACACATGAAATTATTTGTGCAATTGATTAAATTTTCCCAATATTTACTGGGAATTTTTCTGATTTCCCATCAGTTCTCAAGGTCATAGCAGTTGATCACTTTGATCAAAGCTTACCCCTGCTTATTGCATTCTGTCTGATTTTCAAATTTTCTCCACACGTTTTTTATAATTTTCAATTTTTGCAGTTTGTTTTTATGTAGTTACCATGCTTGGTAATGAGGGTAACTGCAAACCACCTCTGGGGATTGTCATCCATTCAATATTTTTTATTGAAAGTACTGCTGGCAGTATGACCTTAAAGTTTAAACGGGATGTCTTGTGACTATGGTTTTGTTGTTTTCATTCTGTCTGAGTTTTTGATTTTCTCCTCAAAAAACCACATTTTTCAATTTTGCAGCTTGCTTTTACATTGTTACCATACTGGTAGTGAGAGTAACTACGAATCACTGTTAACTCTGGGGATTGTCATCCATTCCATATTTTTTATAGAAAGTATTGCTGGCAGCATGACCCTAAACGGGATAACTTATGCTTAGATAAAATTTGCCTAAATTGTATTAAAACATAGAAGCACACAATTCCTCCTCTCTGTTTTACTTTCCTAATGTGATAGGAGAAAATTCATGGTAAGATTCCATCTGCATAATGTTATCTCTATACTTTGGTGAAAAGGGAATTTGGGAGCCACAGTTTCAAACTCTTTTCAAGCAAATTTCTCCTATTGTTGCTTTCTTGTTCTTAAATCACTTTACAAAGAAACTGGTGTGTAAACTATTGTGAAAACAATCATGATGTTTTTTTCACGTTCCACTGTTAGTGGACAATTGATCCAGGAGGATTTTATTCTTAGTTACATAGTGAAGAGATGAAAACTGATTCCTGTTTAGTTTGACCAACTGTTTCTAAGTTATGTATCTGCCTTTTCCCTTTTCACTTAACCTGTTCTTAATTTGATGCAGGATATCTTGAAATGCCCTGTCATGGAATTGCTGAATCAGGAAATAATGAAAGTTGGTTCACGAAATCTTGATTCTTCCGAGTTTAAAACAATGGAGGATGAAGAAATTCCAAGTCAATATGAAAATGTGGAAACCAATACTGCTGAGAGGTTAGTTATGTTCAGTCTCAAGTTCGCACGCTGTTACAGTCGTCATCATTCAGATGTTGAGAGTTTTTTTAAAGGTTGCGTGTTTTTGTATATTGTCTTTTTGTTTCAGTGACTGGCATCCATACGATGTGACTCAATTACAATTGACAAGTCGGTTAGCTTCTGATCTTTATAAAGGTTGGATTAAGGATTTTTTACTTGTGTCCTTTGTGTAGACGTGCAATAAGGTTTTAAGTTGTCTTTTTAATTAAGTAATATGCAATCAGATGCAATACTCTTCTGCTAATATAGTAACATGTTGCTGAACATAAAGGTGGAATGGAAGCATATCAGCAAAGGAATCCTTTTTCAATGGAGAAAGTAGGGAGCTATTTAAGTGAGTCTATTCTTTCAAAAGCTGCCTCTGATATGCGTCAAGAAGGATATAATTCACTTGAAATGCTCTCGAGAAGTGTACTTCATCGTGCACATGATCTCCGTAACACTGAAATCAAGCGTTCTGTCAAAAAGAAGGCTCTTACAGACCTCCTAAAGCTTTTAAGATCTATTGGCTTGTCACGTTACATATCCACTGTGCCAAAGGTACATGTAATGTGAATATTTTCTACAGTGCACTTCAATTCTGCCTTAACATTACCTCTTTTATACTCATGGCCAGAAATTTTTTTCATTTTAGGCGGAGCGTGATGAAAGCAGCTGGTTTCTGCAACCCTACTTCAACATTACTCATTTGCTTAAACCAGAAACTGAATCTACATCCACTAAAATGGAATCTAATACTGATAATTTCGAATCAGAATTTAAGCACAGCGATTTCAATTGGAAATTGGCTAATGGATATTATTTCAAAAATATGGCACTGATGAAGCAATTGAAGAAAAGCTGCTTAAGCTTCCACAAAGATCTCAGTAAAAAGAGGTAATGTTCATACCATAGAAGCAGAAACTGGCAATTAGTTGTGAGTCATCTCTAACTGCCCCCTAAAACTGTGCCAAAAAGAACCGCTGAGCCGAACCATGGTTAACTGTCAAAAGCCCATGAGTAATTGAAAAAACCACCAAAATCCTGAGTTATTCAATAACTCACGAGTAATTGTGATTTATTTCTGTTTTACTCGCGAGTAATCCTATTCAATTTATGCTTTTAGTTTCCCATGCCATTGCCAAGTAAATAGAATGCTACTATGGTTCATACAGTGTTCTACTTCCGGCAATTGTGTCTTAGCATGTAGAATAGGCTGAATAACTTTGGTACTCCATGCAGGTCGATATCTCTTCTTGTTTCCTAGAGCATCTTCTTTATCTGCAACGTAAACAGAGACGCACTGCTTATGAGTTCTCGTCTGAGCTTGAAAAGTTGTCCAAGCTTTCTTTGCTACTGAAGCATTTTGGTACAGAATTCTTTTGATATAGTATCAATTCGACCATAATAATTGTTATTGTTTCTTAGGGGTAAATCTATTCCATTTATTTTACAGGAACTGAAGGTCAGCTAACTTTGATGGTTTATCAATGCTCTAGTTTTTGTTCCAGATTTCTAATATTATTGTTCTCAAATTCCTGATATATTTTATTTTTTTGTTTGGTACAGTAAATTCTGGTGCACCGGTATGGTTTCCATTCCCTGCAGGCAGCATGCTATCTATAGAACGATGTGGAATCAGAAGGTAGATATCTTCAGAATCTCCATTCTTTTTCTTGTTTTCCAGGTTTCCCTAACCCGGCTTTTCTACCAAGCTGTTATTTTCTATCAATTATGGTGACTACATCTTGTTTCCTTTGGTTTTGCAGCACCTTTTTGATAGTTTATGTACTGTGTCTGCTGAAACCTCTTTGCTATTAAAAGCGGTGGGAAGAGTCCACGGTTGTTCTTTTACTGCCCTTGGTGGCGAGGTGAAAAATTACAAGTCTTCATTGATAAGCATATCCCTTCATTGAACAATTCAAAGGTATGCTGGAAGTCATTATTGGAATATTTACAAAGAAAGTCATTGTTGGAATATTTACTAAGGATCAAAATTTACTGTTCGTTGCACTAACAAACGCACCTACCTGATAGGTTTCCCTCGATAACTATCTTCTTGGAAGTTCCTTGATAACTGTCAACTCTGATCAACGATCATTTCCGTTTATCATTTCTAAAGAAATGGAGGAAGCAGTACAGATAAATTTCATGCTTATAAAGCAAATACAGGAAGACATCTCAACATTATGTCAAGATTGCAGCAATGAATATGGTGCAATGCCTTCCTTGACTCATCTGTCTGACCTTCTTCTGAAGGTGATGTTTATCACTACCCTATGTTTTGTACTTTTGTAATACGCTGTTGTTTTTCTAGCTACAAATCATATTAGATCCTATGTTTACATCGAGTTATCTTTAAGATCTGCCTGTAAATAAGAAGAGGATTACTGGATTATACAGTCTTTTAGCAGCTATAGAATAACTTGTATGTCCTTTGATATGATAATTATTTTAAATATAAGGTTCACTTGTGGTTCTGGATGTCCTTACAAGCTTTACAATGGCAAGGACATACAAAGCTAAAAAAACCCTTTCAAAAGACATCAAATTATCAAATTTTAATTATGACATCATTCAATGTACAATGGAGGAGGCCACTTATATGCTTCTGATGGAAGGTGCTCTGATGAACAGTATCTCACCTATCCATTTCTAAATGAGACAATGTAAAGGTCTTCTCGGAGGGTAAATAATATCGTGTTCTTTCTTGCCCATTTGGCAAACTTCCAAGTTGAAATCGAGGGCACTTAGAATGGATATTTTCTGAACAATATTTCATTTATCCCTTCCTAAGTGAGACTAAGGGCAGAATGTTTTATGAAAGATAAATAATATCCCATGTGCTTCCTTGAGCTTCTAGATAACTTCAAAGTTGAAAATAATGAATAGTCAATGTTAAACCAAGTCTACGGGACGGGACAACAGGGACGCCTATTAAAAAATAAGGGAAAATTTAGTATTCCACGAGGTAATATTTCTCCTCCTGATGTGGTTTTGCCCATTCTTGAATTTAATGTTGCATGTCAATGGTTAGAGCAGTTTTGTCTCATTGGGTATTTTGTGGGTCGCATCCCCTCTGAAAGCATGCTCAAATCTTGGGTGAACATTGTCTGACTCCTCATGGAGTTAGACTGGAAAGTGTTCAAAACATGACCAAGGGTTTTTTCCTCTTTCGCTTCTCTGATCCCGCCAATGCGCCCAATATTCTAGCTAAGCAAGCCACTTGGTATGTTCGCAACTCACTGCTTGTGTTAACCCCATGGCACAAGGACTTCATGGTATCTGAATATACCACCCTTAAAGTGCCTGTCTGGGTTGAATTCCCGGCCTCCCTTTGCCATGTGTGCCTTTTTTGTCACAAATTGCCACTTCTCTTGGCCGAGTAGTTTGCCTTGCTAAGAGGTTTTACCATGCTCGGCCACAGAAAACGAGTATGCATTGAGATTGATCTCTCTCAGGATCTAAAAGAGTTTGTGGATATCTAGATGGGAGACAAACGCTACTCTCAGCGGGTCATGTATATCAATTTGCCTAACACATGCTTCCGTTGCTAGGCTTCTGATCACAAGATCAAAGATTGTCCTCTTTATGTACCCCGCAACCGCCCATGGCCAAAGCAACTCCTAAACTAGTCAAACCCCGCAGGAGGAAGGTTGGCAAGTTTCCGGGGGCCAACGAAAACAAGAACAAAGCCCAACATTCCAAGGCCTCTGGCTCTAATGGCCATCGTGAGCCAGCTGTTAAGGAACAACCGCATATTGTGCATGCTAAAGAGCCAACGACTACTGCTAAAGAACCAACTGCCGCTGCCAACTCGGTTACCCCATTTGCCAAAGTATTCTAGCACACCCCTCATGGCATCGGTTCTCATGGACCAGACAAATTTGTTTATAATGTTCCCATCCAACATTCAATGTCATTACTCCTACCAAGCAATTCACAAGGGCCCTCCAAAAGGCCCCGAAGCCCATCTCGCATCTCTCGGGACCATAGCCCGGCTCGTAGCGTGGACTCAACCGAAGCGGAGTACAACATTGAGTACGCAAATGGAAAAAAAGTTGATTTGCAGGATTTTTTGTAGCACAATACTACTCGATTCCTGCAAAATCAATATGATGCCCTTGATGGCTTGGAGGATGGGGATATGGCTCTTGACCATCATTTCCCATGAATTGTTTATCCTGGAATGTTCGGGGTCTTACAGACTCCTGTCACAAATATGTTGTGCGTGAAACTCGACAACGTTGTGCAAATTTGGACGTTTTTTTTTGCAGGAAGTGAAAATTACAGGTTTTCAGTTGTAGATGGTTTGCAAGTCCATCTGGCCTGACAACTTGGCTTTCTGTAGCAATCATGAAGTAGGGCGTGGGGATTAATTTCACTTTTTTCTCCCAAATGGTAGCCTCTATTAATTGACCATGGCATCGACCCCACCAATCGTGCCATATGGGTCTTATTTAATGTTGATGGCCATCCTTTTGGCCTCATTAATATTTACGCTTCTAACGATGCGGCCGAAAGGGCCGATCTGTGGCGGTGGATCACCAACTCCATTCCCGATGCCTTTTGGGTCATAAGTGGAGACTTTAATATGGTGGAGTCACCTAATGATAAATGTGGCCACCTACCGATGAGGTGGACACCTGTGAAAGGGAAGCGTGGTACTTTATGCGTAATAAGTTTGGATTCTTTGATCCTAACGCATCTCGCTTTCCCACCTCTGGCAACTGGTTTACGTGGACCAATCTACGTGGAGGGACAAATCGCGTACTTAAACAACTCGACAGAGCCATGCTCATCACCAAGATTATTTTGAGTTTGATAGCATTTATTCCCTACCAGTGGAGGTCATGCCTGAGTTTGTCCTTTTGATCATTCTCCAATACGATTTCGTATCACTTGGTAGGATTCACGCCCTTTACGCCATAAAGGCCAATTCTTTCTTAATACTACGCCTTGATGCAACATGGCCCCACCATCAATCATATCAAGCGTGTTTGGAATTTAATTCCATGTCCTAGTCACTACCAGTGGTATCATCCACCTATGCAAGCCAGCTGGATTCAATGGTGGGAGGATGCACTGACTCAGACAACTAGATTCCTCAGAATCTATGGCAGATAACTGGCCACAATTGCCGCGCTCACGCTCATACTCCGCTAACACATCGGCCCTTAGCCGAGCGGTGGTGGCACTTCAAAGTGATCCTTTCTCTGAAACCCTACAACTTCATGTTGCAACGCTTCGCCAACAAATTCAAATTGCAGACAACTACAATGCCAGGGGAGCACAGATCCGAGCCCGTATGCACTGCTCAAAATTGGAGATCGGGTCTCAAAAGAATTTTTTCTTTCTCTCAGAGCCAAGAAACCTTCCCAACAAATTCAGGCTATCATGGAGGGTGGTGCTCGGATTACAGACCCGCAACTTATGTTGCAAGCTTTTTGTGCGCCACTACAAGCTCATGTTCCAAGCTCAACAACCTTCTACTCTCGCCAAGCTGTTCTTGATCAATGTCTGGGTGTTGTGTCATGCAAATTGTTCGAGGCTCAGAAGGTGATCTCGACAAAAATGCTCACCATCGAGGACCTCCATGAAGCCACCATGCAGATGGCCAATGATAAAGCGCCGGGAGGATGCGATGGTTTCCCCTGTGAATTCTATAAAGCCCTTTGGGATTTGGTCGGGAACGACTTGCTCCAAGTTTACCTCGAAGGGTTTCAGAATCAATCCTTAGGGCCTCAAATCAATAAGGGAAACATCAAATTCATCCCTAAACAAGGAGACCTTGAAAAAATCACTTGTTGGCGGCCGATCACTCATTGAATGTCTCATATAAAATCATCACCAAAGCTTTGGCTATGCAGCTACGCACTATCCTTCCGGATGTTATTCAACCAAAACAAACAGATTTATACAAGGTAGATATATCCTGATAATATCATTGTTGTGTGGGAAGGCATGGAATGGGCCCATAGATCTAATCAAGCCGCCATGTTCATAAAAATTGATTTCGAGAAAGCCTACGATCGAATTGAATGGCCTTTTATTCTTTTCATGCTTCAAGCCCTTGGCTTTGGCCCCATTTTTATTCAATCCATCAATATGCTTTTTGTGGATGCCTCTACTCAGATTTCTATCAATGGAATTAGCTCGAACCATTTGGGATTTTTTTCTATTCGACAAGGCTGCCCTCTAGCCCCTGCATTATATGTGCTCGCGGTCAAGGATTTGGGTATTTATTAGCCCACACTAAATCCCAGGGTCTTGTTAGGGGAATCTCGCTTCATGCTAGCGCCAACTCTCAAATTCTCAATGGGCATTTTGTGGATGACTCTTTCCTTATGCTCATTGAAGACGAAGCCAACATTCGCAATGCCATGCAATGCTTGGATACTTTTTTCTTAGCTTCTAGCTCATCCATTCAATGGCAAAAACACATAGTGTTATCGACAATCCTTCCTTCCTGTGCTCGATTGGCTAGCCACTTTCAATGGAAGCTATTAGCACATGGCAAGATATTTAAGTTTCTGGGTATTCCTTTTGCCTTTCAAGCCTCCCCTTTGAGCTCTGGCAATATGTTATTCAAAGAGTGGAAAAAAATTGGAGTATTGGCTCACCAGACCCTTATCTTTGGTTGGAAAATTCCAAATTTGTTCCAAAGTTCTTGCGGCCACACATGTTTATTATTCATCGTGTTGGGTTCCTTCCAAAGCTTCCATTCAGAAGCTGGAAAAGCTGCTCAAAGCCTTTCTATGGGCTAATGCTTCTACAGGAAAAGGATTTCATCGGGTGGCCTGGGAGATATGTTGCCTTCCCCGCAACTTCTGGAGGACTCGGCCTTATTGACATTCAACGTCAAGGGCAAGCACTTTGTGCAAAATGGATAATCAAAAGCATTATTGGCCAAGAAGCTTGGAAAGTTCTCATATGATGCGTATTGTTGAAGGTTCTCCTTATGGCCACCCTGCGTGGAAAGGATTGGGGTTTGTCAATCTACTCATCACCCCCATGCCTGTCAAAATTGTCGGCACTTTTGTGCTTAAGAGCATTTGGAAAGCTTGGGAATGCATTAAGCCCTAGACTTTTATGGAAAGGGGATGGCTTTCGAATGGGCTCTCTGTTAATCATCAATCTCTCTGGTGGTCACCAATTTTTCAAGCGCAAGATAAGTGCTTAGCAAAGTCCCGGAATCTCCATGCTCAAATTCTTCAAACGCGAATTCGCACCATCGAGGACTTATTCTACAAAAATGCTCAATCTTGGTTCTCTTGCCGGCATTTAAAACCCGATTTTCGGCTCTCTAACCAGACCAGATACTTATACTACAATGATCGGCTCGGTTCTTGACCACATGTTACACAAGATTGTTGTGCATTCCTCTCGCCATGGTGGATGAACTGGAAATGGTATATGGACACCCCATTTCGCAATTACAAAGCTAGTAAAGGCTACCATTGGCTTTCACCTCATTTGCCCATGGTGGATAAACTCAACCTGCGATGGGGGCTTCACTCAACTCCGTCTACCTGGAGTAGGCGATTTGCCACTGTGTGGACTCTTTGTGTGGAGCCCAAAATTTCCCACTTCCTCTGGTGTATTTTGCACCAAGGGCTTCCTATCGGGCTTGTCTTGTTCAAATTGGGATCCCAACTCCCAAGTGCCCATTTTATGGTCACCTGAAACTATCTTGCATATCTTCTGGTTTTGTCCCAAAGCTCAAATTGCTTGGAATTGATTCATTCATTTTTCTTTCCTTCAAGGCCACATTGCTTTACTTGAAAGATATCCTTTTGGGAGATAATCCCAAGCTTCTACCTATGTTCACCCAAATTTGGCATGTTTTCAGAGGGGAGATTCTGTTTTGGATTTGGAAAGAAAGAAATGCTTTTTTCTTTGCTAATTCTTGCAGTTGATCAATCTTTCTCAGTTTATAACAAGTCTATGGTGATCTCCAATGTGCTTCTGCAGATTCAAGTCCAGGCCAACAAGGTGGCGCTAGAGGTGGACCACCTCCAAACCCTGCTGCGACACTTGGGGAAGCCCCATGCAATGTTGCTCATGTGCCTCTGTCTCCTACTAGGCACTCTTCGCCCCTCCGGCCCTGTGGTGGGTGACGCAACCGCTCACAACGGCGTGCTTCAGCCGTGCTCGCCGCTCCCCGGGCCCTCTGCACCAACGAAGCTACTCACCTAGCTCGTCGCCGTGGCCGTGGCTCACCACCACGTCATCGCAGAGTCCTTCACCACCGCCACAAGGGCTAGGGATCACCGCCTCGCCACCATGGATGGGGCTCTCTTGCCGCCACGCCTCATACTGTAGATGGTTGGAATCCGCCCCACCACCGCCATCTTCTGACAAGTTCCCCTTAGCCTCATCCTCGCCATTCCTACTCGTGAGGAGGCGGACCAGGAGGAAGAAGTTGTTGCTGGCTGGGAAATCCCAGATGTTGGCAAAGACTTACCTGCTCGGGTTGGCTAGATGATCATGATCCGCCCACTTTGGGCATGTTTGGTCTTTGGTGCATGAATTGGTTGTTTGTCTTTTCTAGGCGATGCATACTTTTTGTAATCTTCTAGGCTTAGCCTAGTTTGTCGTCCTTATTGCTTTGTTCGTGGTTTTGGGGTTTGCTCTCATACCGCCTGCTTTTTTGTTGAAAATTATCTTGTATCTTAGTGAATTAATATAATATAAGATCCTTTTCATTAAAAAAATAAAATGAAATGCCCAAGGGTCGCAAGTTTCAACTACAAAATGTTTGAAACATAGAAAATGAAAATCTATTGCTACCCCTAATTAAAATTCACTAAAATGGCATCAAAATCAATCCCTGAGTCAAAGTCAATGGAACTATGAGGGATTTGCCTCATCCAATGGAACCCCAACCAATCCCACTTGTGACTCCTCCTCATTAACCTGTGTGGCATCTTTGGGATCAACATCCCAACATGCACCGAGTTTGACGATACTCGAGTCCATGTCGATCCTCGAAGTCGCAAGACATTAGGCGCGACCACTAACTTCTTTACTCGTCGAGAGGTAAGCTTGTTCCTCTTAACTGAGTGGATGAGGCCGTATGTGGACCAATTCCTCTCTGCAATAGAGGAACTGGACAACTTGTGAAAGGAGGTGAGTGACAAGAATCCTCAAGTCTGGTGCATCCTTGCCATGCCATGTCCACCATTCAATAGGGTCTACTTGAGATAATGTAGCTCTATCCATCCTCGCCTCTTGTTTGCTTAATGTTGGAGCACGTAGATTGACAAAGGCTAGTCATTGTGTCCGCAATATAGTGGAATCCTCATCAATATACATCTTTCGAAAGGCCTTCATGAGCCCTTCTTTCACCTCTTCATCATCAGATGGAGGCATTCTCCCAGGCCGTGTTGCATACCATTTGGGATTTAGAGAGTGATTTTTCGAGTCGTATATCTAGAAATACCTGGCAATTTTTTATCAACACTATCTTGTGTACAACTAGTACATTCAAGAGTAATTGTTACTCTTACATTTCCACCCTTGGCCATAAACTTACTCTATATTAGATATATTGAATATACTTCGCTTTTTCAATTTCGAAAAGGAGAAGAAAGATAAAGGGAATAGGCTACCATATGAAGCGAGGTGTTCATTGTGCTCCACCACCGTGTCTCAATGGGCCTGATATGCTTCTCAAAAAATCCCAAAGTAGGATCCTTGCTAAAAATGGATTGCTTCATCTGCCCAAGCATGTTGTCAAATGTCTCATAAATCTCTCTAAGACTAGGAGAGTTTGTATCAACATATCTTATGACCCCCACAACAGGTGAGATGATGGAGCAAACATATCTGCAAACAAGTTACAAAAAAATTCAAAAAGATTAGGAATTTAAGACTCAAAGAGTGAATCAAAATGCTATTACAAAGAATGAAAAACTAAAATAATTTACAAGTTAGAAACATGGATAAAAATATTAAAAAAATAAAATATAAATATTAAATATATAAAATCAGCAATTGCTTACCTCATTGTGGACCACCAATCATCATTGAGGATCTTTTGTTTCACACTTTTTCCTTCAGCAGTGTTTGCCTTTGGCCATCTACCCCACTCTTGATTAACCATCATTAATTGTAGAGCCTCCTGCACCTCAAGCATCCTCTCTAACAAAATGAAATAGCTGGCATATCTAGTGTCCACGGGCTTGAGGAATTCCTTCCTCGAAAAAGTCCTAAATAGAGCAAGTGAGGTGTGATGGTTGCAAATGAACATCTGTATGTCTCTAGCCTCTGCCACCATTGTCTTCACCCAATCTATCTTTCCAATGTCTTTCAATGTGTTGTTCAACGCATGAACACAACATGGAGTCCAGAAAATGTGCTTGTAAGCACCCTCAACCATCAAGCCAACTAACTTACATATGCGGGCTGAATCAATCACCACTTGTACAACATTTGAGGGCCCAATCTCCTCTATGACATCCTTCAAATTTTGAAATTGGAAGGTTGCATCCTTCCTCTTCCTTGTACAATCAATAACTCTAATAAAACAAGAGCCAATGGAACATGTGACAATGTTATTGATGAGTGGCCGATGTCTAATATTGGTCCACCCATCCATGATGATAGAACAGCTCGCTCGTATCCAAGTTTGCCTCATCTCATCCATCACCACAATCACCTTTGAATATTCTTTATCAAGGAGGCTGGTCCATAGTTTATGTTCTCCGGAGGGACGTATGAGGAACCAACGACAATTACATCTTTGAACATTTGTTTTAAGGGGACATTATCGGTGACACATGAAATGGTATTGGATTGACAAAGAAGAATTTGGCAAAAGAAGAGCCAACTACTTCATGTGATTGCACATTGAACATCCCCTACAAGAGTAGCCATTCTCTTTCCCTTGGTAAAATCCTCTCACCTTTGACTTTCAACATCAACGGATTTGGTAGACAATTGTGTACAATGCATAGTCTCCAATGGCATCCATTTTTCTCTTGCCTCCCCTCCATGTGCGACCTAGTCACTTTTGCCTTCTCGGCCTAATGTTATTTTTTCGAACCTTTAGCCCTCTCTCCAACTATGCCCAAAAGATGAAAATAAACCCTCAGTAGCTGCCCTTTGTTGCACATAAACTCTTTGTTGCAAATATGACACAACCACACTCTACTCCCCCTTGAGTTTTTTTCTTCTTTGTCAATGGCTGTTGTAAATTGTGAAAGGGGCTTTTTAGGATTGAATGGGCTCTTTGCATAAATTTTGAGGAGTTGAGAAGGGCATTCAAATGGATTATTTGAACCCACAGTTGCTACAACACTCTCACTCCCTGAAGAAACCCTATTTCTACCTCTATGTTGCATTTGAATCTCTTCACCCTCACTCATTTGCTCATTGTTTTTTATTGAAAATGCAAAACCCAACTGAATCGCAAGTGCAAACAAAAAACTTCCTAAGTCTTTGAAACCTTGAAAAAACAAAAACAAATGAAAAATAATTTGTGTAAATTTGCAAAATGAACAATGGATGTGAAACATACCTCAAATGGTGTAGAATAATGCTCTTGCCTTCTTCTCACTATTGTTCTCTTTTCTTCTCTTTGTTTTTTTGTCTTCTCCTTCACAATATGGGAAATGACAAAAATGAGCTCCTTTTTTTAGTTTTAGTTGGGAGATGTTTTAGGTTTAGGTTAGTTAGGAATGAGTGTTGGGGTCCTTGTGGCCACCCACATCTCTTTCATTTTTATTTTGAGTTTTTTTAAGTTTTATCTTTGTTGGGACATATGGGACACCCAAACATCCTTGTACGGTTGGGAACTTGTAGTAGTCCCCCCGTCCCTGGGACGTCTGAGCATCCCCGCCCCCTTCCCAAACTTGGCATCCCGAGGACGTCCCGAATTTCAGTATAAATTGGGGATGGGTAGGGGATGTTTCCTACCTTTCCCCGCGTCCTCGAAATGTCTCCCGTTGGGCACGGGATTAAAAATATATGGGACGCGCGTCCTCGTGGAATGCAGTGAATATTCATATTAGTAGTAGAATATTTGTGCTTATAATCATCGGTTAGACAGTTGGGAACTGCCTCTAATTGAATGAAATATGAAAACTGATTGTAACCACCTCTTCATAATGAAATATCTGTCACGTCCATTTAAGGCAGTGTGCAAATTTGCTCTTCTTATTTCTTTCTTAGTTTTCTCTTGCTAACATTGGTATCAGATCTCGGGGAAGCCCTTGAAGGGTACAAGAGAGTGAAACACAGTTTGAGGAAGCCCCGATAGGGCACAAACTGCCTCTAACTGAATGAAATCTGAAAATCGATCAGAACCACCTCTTCATAATAAAATCTTTGTCACATCCATTCAAGGCAGTGTGCAGATTTGCTCTTCTTATTTCTTTCGCCTCTCTAACATTGGTATCGAGAGCACGAGGAAGCCCTTGAAGGGTACAAGAGAGTGAAACACGCTTTGAGGAAGTAGTTTTCATTTTCACTCGTTGACGAAGACTTAGAGAAATAAAGCTCTGCTTGGTTTTGTATCATGAATGTTTGAAGTTTGTAATCGTATATAGTCACGGGTTTCTTTTGTTTCTAGTGCAATGAATCATGAAGGACAATGAAGGGTTTTCAAAGTTAATACTTTAAAAATTGAGTTACGTGCATGAAAAAGCAATGTTTTCCCTCTAGTCAAGTGTGGGAAAATCGAAGGGAGAGGTTTTCTACAATCGCAGATTTTAGAAGTCAATAAAATCATATATATAGATACACAATCGGCAAGAAAAATATCGACATTAGAGAAGGGATGGGTTTTATACTTGAAGAATATGCTGTTTTCTTTAAGTTACAAGGTGGATCATTGTTTCAGCACCTACTTCGGATGAAAGACCTCTCGAGGCCGCTTATCTTCCATCAACAAAAAGGTGGATGATAATGATAAAGTGGCTCTCGCTCCGAACAACTTACTGTCTTCATATGAGTCATTTTTGGAGGGACTCCATTTAATGGTTGAGAGTCAAACTCTTACGTTTGACAAGGTGAGTTATTATCTGCATGCAAAAGGAATGAAGATACACAAGCTCAAGAGTCCAGTTCTGGACAATTTGAGAGTGCTTTTGCTGCTCAGTCCAAAGGAAAGTGGAAGCGATAGGCTGATACATCTACTTCCTCTCCTAAATTTCAAGTGAAGTGTTACTATTGTCACAAACTTGGTCATGTGAAGAAGGATTGTCGAAACGACTCAATGCCCTGAAGAAGCAGAAGGGGTAGGCACATGTGGCAACAATTGAACACGAGTCAGAAGATGAGTATGCCCTCATGGCATCTTGCACGGATGATGGAAGCCCTAATCGGTGTTGGTTTTTTGATTCTAGAGCATCACGACAATTCACATGTCAAAGAGATTGGCTAAGTCACAAGGTTCAACGAATTTTTCGCTTGAAGTTCGAATTCGCCGAACCTGTTATGTGGCATAAAAATTTGGTCAAATTCATGTTGTTCGCATAGGGAAAAATGCAGAAAAACTCGTGACAATAAAGAGTGGGAAAAAATGTGGGTAAAATCCCTCAGGTCCAATAATCTTGCTTCTGTTTTTGAAAAATATGTCAAAAATATTTGTGGGCTCCAAGTTGAGCTAGGATGAAGTAGAAGGTTTTGTGAGTGGTGAACTGTTTTTGTAGAAGTCTTCGAATGGACACAAAGAAAATAGTTACAACAAATTTGAATAGTGCTTGGAGGTGCCTCTTATATATTCATTACACAAATGCAAATAGGAAAATGATGTGGCCATTGGAGTTGACGTGGTTGTGGGCATTGGCGTGGCCATGGCAAGGGCTACTGCACCATCACAAAGGGAGAAATACAGATTGTTGCCTCTTGGAGGAGGTCTACACAATATCTTCCGTATGGAGGACATGCACACATTCACCGGGCTGTGTTGAGGAGGCATGCAAAATCACCATGAAGTTGAGGAAATTTGGTTGTCATCTAAAGGCAAGTTAAAACTTAAAAAGTTTATTTATTTTTTCTTTGTTACATTGAATTTTCTAAACATTTCATTTTTTTATTCTTTTATAAAGTTTTTAACAAATAAAAATTATATATTAAAAGCGTTACATTAATTTTTTATATGGTGGTTATAATTTAATTTTTATCAATTTAATTATTATGCTTAGAACTTAGTATGAAGTTTAAGAACTTAGTATTACATGTATAAGATTGTGGTTGGCATAATTTTTTATTTTTTTACTATTCGAACTTAATGTCGATTTTTTTTTTTTTTTTGAATCCATTGGCCGAACTTGAACCGAATTTTATCCTCGTCGAACTTGAACTCAAACATGAACCTTGTGACTTAGGAGATTGGTATGTCAATTTTCATTTATGTTCTTTTGATTCAGTTACTTTAGGGGATGGGAGATCACATGTTGTAGAAGGGATTGGGGATGTCCGTATTGTGTTAAATAATAACACCAAACTGCTTGTGAAAAATGTTAGATATGTACCTAACATGAATAAGAATTTTATCTATAAGTCAACTAACTGATAATCCTAATATCTCTGTAAACTTTTTTGAAAACAATGTATTGTGTCTAATATCAAGCAAAATAAGGTTGTTGCCCTGGGGATTGGGCATGGTGGTCTATATAGGCTTGTTGATCCTGCCACAGTCAACTTGCATGCCTTAATTGTGGAAGGCAATACCAACATTTTGTGGCATGAGAGATATGGACATCTCAACCTTCAATATCTGGCCCGCCTTCATAGAGCCAACATGGTTGTTGGTTTGCCTCCTATCTAGGAAAAACAAGATATGTGTGTTGGCTGTTTTGCAGGAAAGTAGAAGCGGAAGCCTTTTCCCATTGAAGGTGCTTGGCGTGCAAAGGGGCTCTTAGATCTTGTGCATGCAAATCTGTGTGAGCCATCGTGGAAGACTCCCAGATCCTGGTGCACGTTATTTTCTCTTGTTGGTGGATGATCATTCTCGGAGGATGTGGGTCTACTTTTTGAAGAAGTCTGATTGCTTTACTTCTTTTGTCAAGTTCAAGGCCTTGATGGAGAATCAACTAGTCAACGGATCAAGACGTCCGATAATGGGGGTGAGTTCACCTCTAAACAATTTGTAGATTTCTGCGGTAAAGAAGGGATTCAATGACAATTGACATCCCCATATACCCCACAACAGAATGGGGTGGTAGAGAGGCGGAAGAAAACCATCATGGAAATGGTAAGGTGCATGATGCACAGTTGAGGAGTGCCATATAAGTGCTAGGGAGAAGTCGTTAACACAATGGTATATAATCTCAATTAGAGTCCTTGCAAAGCCTTGCAGGAGATCATCTTTGGAAGAGGTTTGGTCCAAAATCAAACTTGAGGTATCAACATTTCGTGTTTTTGGTTCAGCTGCTTATACTTTGGTTCCGGATCGTAAGAGTAAGTTAGACTCCAAATGTTCTAGATATGTCTTTACTGGTTATAATGATCATTCTAAAGCCTATTGATTGATTGATACTTACACTGATAAAATCATTCTTAGTGGGGATGTTGATGTAAAAGAAACAAAGTCTTTCTTTGGTTGTAATCAACAAGGGGACCAATAAAGGGGCAGCAATCAACAAGGGGTAGTAACAGAGATTGGTTCTCTTTCCTTGCCCAATGACGAGTCTGGTCCTTCTTGTACTCCTCCACGGACTCCACTACAACCTATGCACTCTCTTCTTTGAGAGTTTTGAGTCTCAGGAAATCAATTTGCATGGGTTTTGCCCAAAGCACCACAACCGGATCCCCCATCCTCAGTTCAACGGCGGCCTAAGTGGTTTTACTCCACTTTTAAGGATTTACTGAAGGAAGAATTGTTTCCTTTCTTAGATGGCCAGTCTCGGCGAACTAGTAAAAGATTGATTATTTTGAGCAAGCTCTGTTTGCTCTTGCTTCCGAGCCATAGAAATTCTTTGAAGTAAGAGGCATATTGGAATGGGATGCTGCCATGTAACTAGAGTATGATGCCTTGATTAAAAATAATACTCGGAAGTTGTTACCATTTCCTTCAGGGAAACATCCCGTTGGTTGTAAATGGGTGTATAAAATCAAGTGTAAAGCAGATGGTACTTTGTATAAGTATAGGCTCGACTTGTTGTGAAAGTATTTTCACAACAAGAGGGGATAGACTATGGGGAGAATTTTTCTCCTTTTGCAAAGATGGTCACTTTTCGATTACTTCTTTCCTCTGCAGCTCAACTTGGTTGGAAAGCATATAGGATGGATGTCAAAAGTGCTTTTCTAAATGGTGATTTGGAGGAAGAGGTGTATATGACATAGCCTGAGGGTTTTCAGGCATGTGGTCGTGAGCATCTGGTATGCAGGTTGATTAAGTCCTTGTATGGACTTAAGCACACTCCTCGAGCTTGGTATATCAAAATAGATAAACATCTCAGAGATTTAGGCTTCAAATGGAGTCATTCTAATCCAAATCTCTATGTCAAAAGCGATGGTGATGACATTGTGATTCTTATTGTTTATGTTGATGACCTTGCCATCACAGGCAGTGGAGATGTTGTGATTCATAAGGTAAAATCAGATTTATGTGCTGCTTTTGACATGATTGATTTAGGCCTCCTTCACTATTGTCTTGGTGTAGAATTTTGGCAATGTGCTCACTTGATTTTCATTTCTCAAGTTAAGTATGCCATGAACCTCTTACAGAAATTTCAGATGTATGATTGTAATTCTTCTTCTCACCTATGGAGGTCAAGCTGAAACTTTCAGCTCATGATGATTCACCATTGGTCTATAAATCATTGCATAGACAGGTTGGTGGGTAGCTTGATCTACCTCACAACTACACGATCAAATCTATGTTTCGTTGTTAGCTATCTTTCTCGGTTCTTGTCTCCACCAAAACTCATTCACTGGGGAGTAGCAAAATGAGTTCTACAATATGTCAAAGGAACTCTTGACCTTGACATTTTGTATCAAAGAAACGCAAATTTTAAATTGATTAGCTATACCAACTCTGATTGGAGAGGATTAGTCGATACTCAAAGATCCACCATTGGCTATAGTTTCTCGTTTGGTTTAGTTGTTTCTTGGTAGAGTAAGCTTCAACTCACTGTAGCCATCTCTTCCACTGAAGCAGAATAAAAGGCAAATGTTAGTGCTAGTTGCGAAGCAGTATGGCTTTGTAGGATTCTGATTGATTTTCATCTTCCTCAAGCTATTGCTACACCTCTTTCACTTTTTTGTGATAATCAAGGTGTCTTAAAAATGGTAAAGAACCCGTATACCATGCTCGCACTAAGCATATTGAAATCCATCATCACTATATCCGACAGTTGGTTGATTCAGGTGATGTTTCTCTTCATTTTTGTCCTTCTAAGGAGCAACCTGCCGATATAATGACTAAACCCCTTGGTCCTTTATTATTTGTAAAGTTTTGAGACAAACTTAATGTTGTTTCTGGGTTAGTCATTAAGAGGGGGTGTTGAATATTTATACTAATAATCATCACTTAACATAGTTACTGTGTTTGGCGGATCCGACTCGGATTGAATTTTTGAGAGCGACCGGATAAATCTGATCCGGTTCGCCCAATTTTCTCATTAAAAACAAAAAAGCTAAAAACGCGTTAGTCGTACACGCCGCCCCCTATATGCTAAACCCACACGTTAACCCTAAATGTATGAATGAAAAACTTATAAAAGGGTGTGAACAACTATAAATACAAAAACGAATTTGTAGCCATTGGAAGTCACTTTACAATGACGAAGTCTTACCTTTGGAAGTCGACAGGGGGTAGTGAAGTTACGGGAGGGCGCAGACCACCGGATGTTCTTTGTGGGAGGGTAGCACCACCTAAAGGGGATGATGACGCTTTGTAGAGACAACAAGGAGGAGTGGGGCAACGATGTCGACATGGAGGAGGTCGACAGAGGTATGTTCTTTTACCTTAAGTTTTTTTATTCATTCAAGATTAGGTTTTTTAATTTGTATTGTTTATATTAATGAGTAATTTTTAATAGTAAGTTTTAGTTACGTTATTAATTTTGTAATGTTTATTATTTTTTATTCGTTTATTTTTTATAATATTAATAATTAGCAATTTCTAATAATAAGTTTTAATTTTAAAATTAGGGTTTTTTAATTTAAAATGATTATTAATAATTTTACTTTTATTATATTTAATTTGTTTATTTTATAATATTAACAACAATTAATAATTAACTACGGTTGTTTATATTTTGTTATATATATTTTAAAATTTTCTTAATTTTAATCATTAGTAACTAAATAAAAATATGCGATTATTAACGCTATTTGTATAACGTATATATATTATTATTTAGTGATTGATTTAGATAGTTTTTAATTTTTTATGTTCTATAATTTGATTAAAAACTAAATAAATAAATGTAGTTATTAACGCTATTTTTATAACCTTAATAACTATATATTATTATTTAGTTATTGATTTAGATAATTTTTTATATTTTTATTTTATTATGTAAATAATATTTTTAAAATAAATAATAAAATCAAAATTAGATAAATTATGTCATTTTATTTTTCACAATTTATTATTTCATTTTTAATAGTTTAATTTTAAATATTAATTATGATGATCTCTTAAATTTGTCGTCAATAAAAATTATATGTATTGAAAACATTTATCATTTTTTTGCAGGAAGGGTACCTTATCAACAACACCATGGCAAGTAAGGCAATGGAGATGAAATACATTGTCCAACAAATATGAAATGCACTCTATGTAATTCAAATATCACGGGCACTCTAACAAGGGTTTGCAATCATTATATTGGGGAGTGAGATGTGAAGATTTGCCCAATAAAAAAAGAGCAAGGGAAGTATGCTGAATTCGTTGATCGAATTCGAAACAAATATGAATTGAAAACATTTGCAACAACTACATAAAAAGCCAAAATTCAAATCAGTATGTGACAGATTGACTCTTTTAGTTGCTCGGCTCCTTCATCAACATGTGCCCAATGAAGTAAAAGTGCACAGGGGATGTCTCAGGGTTCATTGAAATCATTGTGGAAGCAACAAGAAAAGCATGATGTTGACAAATTGGTCGCTTGGTTTTTTATGCAAATGCCATCCCTTTCAATGTTGTTCCAAACTCCATACAAAAGCCATTGTAGAGGGGATTGCGAGTTTTGGGAAAGGTTATGCAATGCTGTGTTTTGAAAACCTTAGAACTACTCTACTAGAAGAGGAGGTGTCATCAATATCTAGCGAACTAGATAAAATGAAAAAGAATTGGAGAAAATCAGGGGTGAATCTGTAGTAAGTGGTGGGTTGTCGGATATTAAACGAAGGCCCCTCCTAAACATCCTGACACAATGTCCAAAAGGTGTTATGTTTATCAAATCAATTGATACAAACAAGGAGGTTAAAACTGCATATTTCATTTTCAAATGCATTGAATCTGCCATTCTAGAGATTAGAGAAGAATATGTAGTCTAGGTTTTGACAGATGATGCAACAAATTGTAAAACAACATGTGAACTTCTTATGGATAGGTTTCCTCATCTGTTTTCGACCCCATGTGCCACTAATGTTTTAGATAGTTTGCTTGAAGATCTAGCAAAGTTAAAGCGTGTAAATAATGTTGTTAAAGAAGGCAAACAAATTTCCAAATTCAAACTTAATCACCATTTGACCTTGAGTTTGTATTGGTCATTCGCAGCGTGAACTTCTTTCCCTTGCTAAAACAAGATTTGCATCAAATTTTATCACTTTGCAGAGAGAGGTGGAGGAGAGGACAACTATGAGAAAAGTTGTGTTGAGTGAAGAATGGACATAATCCAAGCTTTCTAAGGAAAGCCTTGCAAAAAGATGTTGAGAGAATCACCGTAGGAAGTTCATTTTGGGAGAGCGCTGAGAAGGCCTTAAAGGTGTTTGAGCCACTTGTCCAATTGTTTCGATTGGTGATGACATGAAATCTTGCACATGATTTTAAAGTTCAATGAATATGGAACATTGTGGACATACGTTGGAACATGCTACAATGCCCTATCCATGCAACGGGTGCTATTTATCTCCTAAGCTTATAGAGGTGGATCATGATGCAGACGAGGAGGTGAATAACGATGTATTGGAAACTATAAATAGGTTGGTTTGTGATGACGATGAGAAGGCTAAGGTGAGAAGGCAACTCACTATATTCAAGAACCAAGAGGGCATGTTTTCTCGTAAGGAAGCACAAGAAAACATCTAATGCATGGGTCCCCATTTATGGTGGCAGACTTATGGTTCTTCTACTTCAGAGCTTCAAAAGCTTGTCGTGTGTATCCACAACCAGTGTGCCAGTGCTTTAACATGCGAAAGAAATTGGAGTACACATGATTTGATCCACACCAACAAGAGGAATTGACTAGGAGCTAAAAAACTCTCAGATCTTGTGTTTGTCCACAACAATTTGCGTTTGCTTGAGAACAATCTTGCAAAAGAAGATGGCGAGTCTCACTTTGGAGAATCATCCTTTGAAGAAATTCAAGAAATCATTGATAGTGATGATGAACATGGATTAGATGATGGTGTTAGTGCTAGTTTTGATTTTGAAGAAGGCTTTGATGTTGAAGCAGGTTTTGATGTTGCAAATGTTTGAAACTTTTAAGTTTCATTTCAGTGTGGAGCTTAGGCTCGAAACCATGCCTCTCTTTTAATCTTATTCAAATTTCAAACTCTTTTGCATTTCTCAATTCTACAAGCTTTAATTTTATGCTCTTATGATGATGATGATGATGATAGATGGATACATTTTTGTATGATTTATGTTATGTGTGTGTATTTGTCTATATATAATAATATAAGTATACAATAATATAATTATATATATTCGAACTGGATTTTTCCAAATTTTTTCAAGAACTTCGGATTTCCAGATTTTTTTACCCTTCCGAACTTAATCGGATTTCCAAACGTGGTAATTGAATGAAATCTGTGAACTGATTGTAACCACCTCTTCATAATAAAATCTGTCACTTCCATTCAGGGTAGTGTGCAGATTTGCTCTTTTATTTCTTTCTTATATCAACATGCATCTATTAGGACCAAAAGTGCTAAAGATTTGCATGGCTGACTAGCTTTTCAATCGGACACTTAAAGATTCACTATCAGGTTAAAGTCATCCCGATGGAAATGTTTAACAGAATAAGATCATAATAATATGACATACTGCTGTGCCTTCAAACATCAAAAATCTTCAATTTTATAGCAGTGACATGGATAATTTTCTTTTAGTTGTTGATATTTTAACAAATATGGGTATGTTTATACTATGCTGCATTGCCTTACTTTTGGCAGTAAGCTATGAGTGTTTTGAAAAGTCAAAAACAGGGGTTAGGGCTCAACTAAGTTAAAATTTGGTTAGCTGATATTAGAACTTATTAACATGATTTTATAAAATTACAGGGAGGTTAAAACCATGCAGCTCAAAATTGTTTTCAAGTTTGTTAACTTTTTAGAAAACCATTCACTTTAATGCTAACATATTAACAATGGCAACTGAAATTTGTTGAATAGTGATATTGATTGGTATTACATAATTTGTTTCAGGGAATGCAAATGTTTCATGAATTCATGAATGATACTGAAGGGCTCTCTTGCAACATTGAAGAACACAATGCCTCATTTGTAAAAGCTCATGAGAAAACTATTTCAGAGATCCTGGTTGCAGTGCAAAATATCAAGAAATTTACCGATAGAGTGGAACAGCATGGGTCATCTTATTTACAAGTGCCTTCTTTGCCAGTGGATAGTATGGAGCTTGGAGGATCTTTGCAAACATGGGAATCCCTATTTGGCCAACAAATGTCAAATCTACGCTTGGATAATATACGACATGCACTTGTTAAAACAATTACAGCTGCTGTAAGATTGTCTTCTTATTCCAATATCTTGATTTTTGTTTTGCTCATAGGTTTCATATGTTATTGATTTCCAGTGCTTTAAAGCATATGCTGTTGATTCGTTCAGTTTATATTTTACAAATTACTTATTCTTCAGATGTTATCTCTTTTAGGTTAAACTCATCAACTTCGAAGCTCAGAATAAAAGTGAGCTTTGTGTCTCGACGGGAAAACTGTTAGGAAGCCTATATTTATTTGTGCGTATGATCATAAGTGCTGGAAATGCAGTCTTGTTTGATTATGTGAATATGCATAAGACAGTAAGTACTTGGTTGTCCTCTCATGGGCATATATAATTAATCTTTTTATCAGCCAACTGTTTTGAGAATGCACTTTACCTTTTAGATATGTTTTTAAATCCGATTCCAAAATTTCATATATGATGTACCTCTGGGATTCTTTTGGTGTAGGTTGCCAAGTTGGATTATATTCTCTCAAACATCTTTGCAGCATTGTATACTGATGGGTTCTGTGTAAGTAAAGAAGGACCAGCGGATGAGGGAGATAATCTCAAGTATGAGGATGTCAGTGGCACAGGTATGGGGGAGGGTGAAGGTGCAAAGGATGTCAGTGACCAGATACAAGATGAGGATCAACTTCTTGGAGGTTCTGACAAGGTGCTTTTTGTTTGCTTTAGTTTGACTAATGCTATGCTTAGTTTGTTTCATGCTTCACTGAGGTATTGTTATTATGCTACTTATATATCACAAGAAGGATTTCTAACTTTTATGCTTCACACTTCATGTTTCAGCCAAGTGCAGAGCCTTCTGCATCTGCAAAAGGGCCTAGTGAACATGATAAAGGCTTAGAAATGGAGCAGGATTTTTCTACAGGTGATATGTTTAGTGTCAGTGAAGATTCAGGGGATGACAATGGGGAGGATGATGGGGAGGATGATGAGGATGTAAATCTGGATTCAGCCATGGGGAAGACAGGCGAGGATGAAGAGGTGGTTGATGAACAGATCTGGAACAAAGAAGACGATTGTCAACCAGAAAATCAAAATGAAAGGTATGAAACAGGGGCTTCTGTCCAGGATACTGGGGCAGGCTCTATGGAGCTTAGAGCAAAGCAGGATATGGAAAATGATGAAACAGGTAGACAAGATAAAGATGATAAGGACGTAGCGAAAGATGACATGAAACTGCAGGAAGACTCAGGTGTTGGTAATGATGTAAGCGACATTCCTGAGGAATTTACCATGAATAAAGATGATGCATATATGATCCCTACAGGAATGCAACCAGATGCAGAGGAAGAATGTAAGCTTAATGATGATATGGAAGTGGACGACCCTGTAGGTTTGGAGGAGGGTGAGGAAAAAGAACCTGATTCATGCCTGGATGATATGACCACTGAAAACACTCTGCAAGATGGGGAGCAATCAGCTTCAGAAGAATCTTACATGGAAGATTGCAAGAAACGTGAAAATGATTCTGGTATGGAGCTGCAGCAGGATGAACAGATTGAAAATAGTGAAATTAAAGAAAATTCTTCCGGAGGAGTTGAACAATCAGTTGAAGCTTATGAAAGTTCTCAACAAGTGGGTGTGGATCAGGATGTATCAGATTTTCAGCATATTCCAAATGCAGTGAAAAACAACAAAAATCATAAAGCAAACCAAGGATTAGAAAACAGCATTATTTCTGAGGTACAAAATGATATTATTCTTGAAGATAGTCATTCAGATGGGTATGGTTCTATGGGAGGTACCTTCAATGGAGCCATTTCTGAGCTGCAATCATCATTTCCTGATAATGGTAAGGAAGGCATTTCTGATCCTAATTTACCCTCTTCATCCGAAAGAGATATACAATCTTTAGAAAGAATGAATGCCAATCCTTTTCGAAGTATTGGCGATGCCTTGAAAGACTGGAAGGAGAGGGTAAAAGTATCAGATACTAAGTCCCAAGGTCCCAATAAAGCAGAAACATCTAATGAAATAGAGGAATTGGACATGGATGGGGAGAAAAATTTCAGTTTGTGTTTGAAGGAGAACATAGTAATGCCCAAGCTCTAGGTGCTGCTATGGCTGATCAAGTTGATAAGAACCTAAATACGAACAATTCAATTATGATGGAAGAGGATATTACCGAGATGGAGAATGCACACTTTACAACTGAGACTGAAGAAGAAATCGAAGCCCAAGATAATCCTATCTTAGAGCAGAGTGTCAAAAGATTTGAGAATAAATTAAAGACAGAAAAGCAAGTGCTGGATATGGGCATTGCAAATAATCCATCTTCTTCGCAAATTATGAATGTTGACATGGATGTAGATTATGAAAATCATGAGAGGGATCCATCTGGAAGTTTCGTATCGATTGAAAGGAAGCGTCAACATAAAATTCTACACCCGAAGTCTCAGTTTGGCACTAGTGACCAGGCTTGGACAGAGGAAGATATTAGGAATATGAGGAAGGACATTGAGATAATATTTAGGGAACATCACAATGATCATGAAAATGCTTCAGTAGTTTGGGCAAAGTATGACCAGCTCACTACAAGGCTTTCACAAGATTTGGCAGAGCAGTTAAGATTGATCATGGAGCCAACCTTAGCAAGTAGACTTGAAGGGGATTACCAAACTGGGAAGCGGATTAATATGAAAAAGGTAGAGAAACCCATTCTCTCATGATTTTATTTTTATTTTTGGTTATAATAGTTATCCACTTTTTTTGTATTTGTCACGGTTTAAAGGTTTTTCGACATTTATATACATTACATATTTCAGGTTATTCCTTATATAGCAAGCCAGTTTCGTAAAGATAAAATCTGGCTTCATCGTACAAGGCCCAATAAACGACAATACCAGGTTGTTCTAGCCATTGATGATTCTCGAAGCATGTCTGAAAGTCATTGTGGACATATGGCACTAGAAGCTCTCATTACTATATGTAAGGCAATGTCTCAATTAGAAGTGGGATCATTGGCAGTTGCTAGTTTTGGAGAGAAAGGTAATGTCCGTTTGCTTCATGATTTTGACCAACCTTTCTCGAGTGAAGCAGGTCTCCAGGTAAACATGCCAGTGTTTCTTTCTAGTTAAAAGCAATCTTTCTTTTGTCCTAATTACTAAATAAACATAAGGTTGACCAATGACATAGCTTTATTTTTTATTCTATGTAGATGATTTCAAAGTTTTCCTTCAAGCAAGATAACACTATAGCAGATGAACCTGTTGTTGACCTCCTCACATACTTGACCTGCATGTTGTCCCATGTTGCAATGAATTTACGTGCACCTTCTGGCCTGTCTGAAATTCAACAACTTGTGTTGATCATTGCAGATGGCCGTTTCCATGAAAAGGTATGGCAGATGCTGTATTTCTAAAAAAATAAAACATGACCTGTTTGCAGTCTTATGCTATTTTTGACCCTCATGTCAGATGATATTACCTTCTCTATTGCCAATAAATATTAGTTCTTATTTCGGTTCCACTTGGTTGTATTTTTTTGAGGGATGTACTCCTATGGATATTGCCATGTTTTTTTCTATTTTCATAGAGTTTTTGGAATTTTTTTGTTTGTTGGTAAAATCAATATTTTATTTGTTTTTTGTTGTAGTAAAATGTTTTAGGCCCTTGCTTCTGTGGCATTATAGCTGGATGTATCTTTTGTATCTCTACTTCTCAGCAGGCTCACCCAGCCCTATGTTGTGCTCTGAAGGTTTCTTTCATTTTGAGGTCCAAATATTGACATTAATTCACTGGTCTTTGTTTTTGTGTCATTTTCGTAATCTCTGATATGGTTGTTATGGAGTTGTTTCCTTTACTTATTAAAAGGAGCATTAGCTAGAGATGTTATTAAACATGATTACCTATTCAAGAACTAGGATAATGCTATATTGTCAAGAATCATGCCTTTAGGGATGTCAATATACATAACTCAAAATCCTCGAGAGTTCCTTCTCTAGTGGTTTTCTTCTGTGAAGTTATACAATTTGTTTCCTTAAGGCCTCATTTGGCAACAAGTTCTTAAACCTCACACTAGCCTTCATCATATGGCTCTTGGTGTCAGATCCGTTTGCACTTGGGACTACTCATTGAAGGCCGTGCCTCAAACACAACCATTCAGCCCATGGTTACTGGTTGATTCCCTGATGAAAGGAATCAAATCGCCACTCATTGGATCTTAGGACATCCATGCTAATCATAACGTTAGGGTCTCTTCCAAGTTTTGATCACTGCACTTTGATAATCTTTCATCTAAGTACAAACTTTTTTGCTGAGGCAAATTCCTAATGAAAGGGATCCAATCGTCACTCTTTGGATCTTAGGACATCCATGCTAATCATAACATTAGGGTCTCTTGCAAGTTTTGATCATTGCACTTTGATAATCTTTTATCTAAGTACAACATTTTTGCTGAGGCATTTGCTATCAGTTGTATTTACTATTTAATGTTTCACATATGACCTTTAACAATCCATTGTAGTATTCTGTAATGTCCCCGATGGACAAATTTCTGACCCCAAACAAAATAGTTGCAAATATGATCCAAAATAGGAATTTATAGAAGAAATGCTTGAAACAATTGATGCAGATCTGAATTTTATATAGAAAAATGCGACTTGCCCAAGGAGTTATTACTCCACAAAACTGAAATAAATTCACTCAAATCTTATGCAAAACAGATTAGAAATTTTTAATATGCAAGAACAATGAGAAAACACCAATTTTCTGACCAATAAGAGAGCTGGAATTTTATTATAAAATCTGCAGAATGATAGTTACAAACTTAGCTGAAAATGGAGTTTCCTCAGCCCCAAAAATATGCAAACCAGCTGATTTTGGCCTCTAAAAATATGACAAAGATGTTGGTGATGAGATCCGGGACATCTATGCCCTAGAATGTGTCAAACTCCACTCATAAGGGTGTAGATAACCCTAGATTTGGCTGAATCTGAAGGTAGAAATCTGCCCCAACACTTGTGTCTTCAAACCCTAGTTGGAAACAATATAAATCTGCAACTTTAGCCTTCAATAACTGCTGGAAATCTGAAATAGACCCTTGAAAATCAATGGAAACCCTTAAATAGAGCTCCCTCTCAAAAGAAAGAAGAGTTTTTGTTCTTCTTTTTAAGTTTAAAGAGGGTTTTTGTCCTCTAAAGACAACTTCAAAAGGTTTTTGTCCTTTGGAGTTTTTATGGAAAACATGCAAACTTAGTCCACAAATCTGAAAAATTATGATAAACAAAAAGAGATGCCTTTCCTTTGTAAGTCGACTTGCTTTTATAAAAATCTTGGCCTTCTAGCCACCCACAACCACCAATCAGATTTCTTTCCCTGCATTTAATACCTTTCTTTACCTTTTTCGTCTTCTACGTGGGTCGCATTTTCCTCGGGAAAATAAAATAAAATAAAGTAACTTTTTTTTTTCTAATTTTTTATCATTTTATCTTTTCTTTTTAACTTTGTCATTAATAAATGAATGAAGTGCTTGTAATAATATTTTATGACGCACTTTATGATTGATTCATTATGAGTAAGTTTCTTTTTTATTCTTCTCTTAGTTGTCGGGACACAAAATTGGGCTAAGGGTCTTTGACCGAGAAGGGGATATTACATATTCATGCATATAGGCACAAACCAAATTTTGTGCTTTTATTTGTAGGACCCTTCAATACTTATTTAGTATTTAATCATAAGGCTCTCTTTGTGGATGCTTACTAGGCAGGCATGTATAAATAACCATCAATAACCGCATGACATATATCCCATTTTTGTACTCTTATGTGTACGACCCTTCATTACTCATCTAGTATTTAATCGTAGGGCTCTCTTTGTGGATGCTTGTATTTAATATTTAAAATTTCACATACAACCTTTAACAATCCATTGTAGTATTCATTAATATAGGCACAAACAAATTTTGTGCTCATATGTGTAGGACCCTTCAATACTTACCTTGTATTTAATTAGAGGGCTCTCTGTGGATGCTTATCATGCATATATAAATAACCATCAATAATCGCATGACACATATTTCCCATTTTTGTGCTCTAATGTGTAGGACCCTTCATTACTCATCTAGTATTTTATCACAGGCTCTCTCTATGGATGCTTATCGGACATATATAAATAACCATCAATAACTGCATGACACATATCCCATGATAATTACATGCTCAAGTACACATTGAGATTATTGACTACATTGGGATATGGTTCGAGGCTAAGTCACATGGTTCGTGTTCATGTTCGACAAAGATAAAATTTGGATTAAGTTCGACAAAGATAAAATTCGGAAAAAATTTGTGATTAAATTCGACTAATATAAATTTGAAAATTTTTCAATATAAGAAGCACCAAACATGCAAAATAAGTAAACATTATCAAATAGATTTTAAATCTTATATAAGAAGATGCCACATTTATAAACCACAATAAACTTATCGAGTTAATTATTAAACTACAAGAAACCTATGAAATCCTCAAAAAGTAACAATTGGCCATTAGGAGTCAACACTCAAACTTCAAAAAGTTTCTAGTCATCAAGAGCACTTGGTTGAGTTGATGCAATATCATCATCACTAGATGCACCACTCAATTCATCATCAAAAAAGTTAGGCTCATTTGCATCCGTTATATCTTTTGGAATTTATTGGAGTTGTGAAGAAGAGGTGGAGTCTTTTGTTGCTTTGTTCATACACAATTATAAATTACTGCGAATATAAACAAGATATCCCAACTTTCCAGACAACAACTTGATCCACTTATTAGAATGGATGTTAAAATAATGCGAGTTCCTCACGGTTGGTGAATTTGCCCCTTGGCTTAGTATTCGCATAACAAAGTGTTGGCAGTATTTTATGTCGCTTTAGATTTTCAGATATGGCCCAATGGAGGAGGTATAAAATCTGCAATAGTTAGGGAAATTAAATTCAAGCTTGAATTCAAGCTCATAAATGCTCAACCACCTTTCCACCATTTGGACATCCTTATTATGTCATGTCGACTTGGTTATTGGGCTCCTCTAACTGTTTAGTCTCTGTCAACTACCTTGATTAGTCGGTTCTAACCTCTTTTGTCATTTTCTGCCTACCAACAATTCTCTCACACACTCCTTGCTTCCTTCTTCCTTTGCCATACCTCCTTGACCGACTTTGGGCTTTCCAAAGCTTCTTCAAACATATGCGCGCCCTTGCAATCTATGTTATTGCTCAACTCCTCCCTTTATCTTCCTGTGCTTTTTCGCGCACTCTTTTGCATTGCGCACAACTCTTCCCACAATCTTTGTGTGCCTCATGTATTTTTAAGTTGAGTCAAACTCTTTTGTTGCGCTTCCAAAATCTTATGCGCACCACTGTGCATTATTCTCCGCACCTAATCTACTTTGCCTAACCTTCTGCAAGCCTACTGTGCACTAGTTATGTGCCCACATCTACTATGCACTGGTTATGTGCCCACATCTACTATGCACTGGTTATGTGCCCACATCTACTGCGTATTCCATGTGCACTACGCCTTCGCTGATTTCTATTATGCAAAGTGCTCGCAGTGCTTCTGCACTAACTTCCCTTATTCTCGTCAGCGCTTCCTCTTCCTTTCCACACACTCTCCAACTTCTGCGCGCACTCCAATACTTTGCCAAAATTGTGCAAGATTGCCCTAAACCTTAGATGTTGTTGCATCAATTCTCAAGAAACTGTATACAAATTTTGACGCTTTGAAACCTGCACAAGATTAAACCTTACTTCAAGAGCTTTGCAACGTTTCATACGACACTCAAATGGGAGTCTGGATGAGAAAGTTACGATAAAAACGAGATTAGTTCCGAAGTTCCATCTTAGGAGTGCTTCTTCACCTTCGAGTCACGAGTGCACTTTTAACTTCATTAAGAATTTGGGCATACGTGGGAGTGGTTCTTGAACCTTAGACGCCCTTTTAGACCTTTTGGGAATCAACTTAAGTCATATGTTCTCAACGAGTTTTAGAACCAAAAAGTGAAGCAAGTTCTCAAAATGAAGGCAAACAAAACAACACTTCAGAAATGATTCTCAAGAGACCTATTTACAACTTTTGGTGTTTCGTAATATCCTCAAAATAACTTCTAACAAGTCTAGATATTTTTGTTAAACCCTAGGGCGATAGTATTAAAAATTTGATTTTTAATACAACCGTGATAATATGATTTTTTAATATAAAAACAACAAACCATAATGCGTAAAAATAGTCTTTTATTTATTGAATATGGATCATCTACAATAAAAATACTTGTGTCTAAATACAATTGTTTGGAGCTGAATTGCGTAACACTTACACCATGAATTGTCACCAGTAACCCTTAAATGGAATTACCAAGCTCGGATATGAGAGTTTTTCGTCCTCGGACTTGTATGCAAATGAGGGATTTCGTCCTCTATCGCTATTATAGAAGCTGAAGCTACTTGCAGACAAAAAAATAATTGATAAATTTTCAAGATGTGTTACAATGAATCCCAAGACATCCTTTATAACTTACATGCACAAGCTTTGAACTATTAAAAATAATAAACCCCTCCATGTTGGTGCCCCATCCTAAAAATAAGATTAAACACTTTAAATAATCCTTTATCCACCTCCATGTTGGCGCCCCATCCTAAGAATAGGATTAAACATATTAAATAATACTTTTTCCACCCCTTATCCTAAAATTAGGATTTACAAAAGCATGCAACTCTCTCTTCAACTTTGGCGCCCCCACTTTATTTATTTATAAATTCTAACTAAGTGCCCAATAATAAAAGTCAACCTTCTACTATTATTTTATTCTAATAATGCTTTTTGGATTGAAATATAATTTAAGTGTCCTTTTCCAATTAAAATATAACAATATCCTTAGACCACTTAAATTAATTTATTTTCCTCTTTTAATTTCCCCTTAGCCTACGGAAAATAATAACAATAGGCTTCAACTATTCAGATTTAATTGATTTTGAAAAGGGGACATTACAGTCCACCCTTCCCAATTGCTTGCCCTCAAGCATTGCCATTTCAATTCTCTCATTTTGAACCGCCTTGCAAATACCGGGATCACAAATCCACGTTGGGAATTCGTAATTCCCAAAGCTTGAAGTTGTTGGCTTCTGCTGCACCTCTCTGATATGATTAGGAAACCATGCATTAGGTGAAGTTCTTTCAAAAACCTCCATAAAGGAGTCTAGAGTAGTGGAATCATGCATCAACTAGGATCTGGAAAGTGTGCTAACAACAGTAATACCCTCCATTCTGCTAGTTGAAACTGATGTTGTAACTCTATCAATCATCCCGTGGATTACCACTTATTTCCCATTTAACTTAAACTTCGGCTCCATATTATGAAAGTTTTGGATGAACCAACGAATGCAACCGTTACGGTCCTCGCACCAAGTCAATTTCTTTCAACCCAACAACATAAAAATCATCACTCATTTGATGGTTATCCAATGTGAAATTGAGTTCAACCTTTTTCGGCAAGTTAAGTTAAAGCATCAGCTACAATGACATTGAAACCCGTTACCTCATTTGTCTACAAATCTCTCCTATTCACCAATCCTTCATTTATAAAATTGTGGGTTGCCCTACTATCATTTAACATGATAATGCTTTGCCCAAGAAGGACTCTATTAACCCTAAAGGGTCGATTGATCATTGTAGTATGCTGTAATTGTGGCAAGGGTGCTTCCTACAACCTTTGGTTCTTCTTAATCTTCATCTGATATCACCTCTATATAATGCACCTATCCCTTTGGAAGACACCTATAACCGGTCCCCATGGATCTCTGCAAGTGAAGCATATCTTCTTCCGCCTGAGTTCATTTCGAGTCTCATCCCCCATTGTCCGTATCTGCTCAATAGGTGCTGCCCTTGGCTGCCCCACGGAAGATGTTTGTGGCTGCTTGAAGGGTTTTGTCCTTAGCTGCCCCAAAGGTGTTGTTTTTTGCTGCTTAAAAAATGTAGTTCTTTGTTGTCCTATAGGCAGAAATTTCCCTTTAGGAGCTGTTATTTCCAAGTCCAAAGCCTTTTTGATGGCTCCTTGTAGAGAAGTAGGGCTAAAAGCTTTCACTAAACCCCTAAGAGATTCAAATAAACCTTGATAAACAAAAAAACCATTTTCCTCTCTCGTCGGATCGGGTACCATCACAATAAGTTTTTGAAATTCAATTATGTAGTCACTTACCGAATGTAGCTATTTGAGTTGAGCTAATTCCCATATATGAATTTCTAGGATCCACTATGTCAAATCTCTCTATCAACCCGTCACTAAAATCCACATATGAATGAATGAGATTGTGTCCTTGTGTGATTAGCCAATGGTAGCACCACTCATGTGCTATACCTTCTAAATGAAGGGTTGCAAATTTGAGGGCTTCCTCTTCCATCATTGGCCTGAGTGATATGAAGGTATCCAACTTTTGTATCCATGCACGAGTGGTACTCTTTCCAGAGCCGTCAAAAGTAGGGAGTGACAACTTCTAGTGTCTGTTGCATGTCTCTCTGAGTAGCTAGTGGTCTTGGATAAGCTCTTGGTCCACTCTGTTCTTCTTGATTAATGAAATTATTGAGCGATATAGCCTCTGTAATCTCACCTGGAAGTACCCTGTATTTCGCATAGCTAACAAGCAATATCATTTGTGAAGGAATTTGGGTTGGAAGGGCCTAACAATAGAACTAGTGTCCGTCTTCCGAGTGTGTTGGTTATTGTTTCCCCCTGAAGAACTTCCCTCACCGTTAGGAGTCCTTTGCACATTCATGCCCTGCATAACTTGGATCAACTGACCCATCATATCAACTAACTTGTCCTATCCCTGAACAAGCCTATCAAAATGTGCCTCTTTTGGGTCCCGGTTTTCCATGACTCTGGGTGTTATGAAGTTTTCTTCTTCTCCCTTTCATGGTATCTGACTTCTCTGTCACTAACTTGCATGAAGTTCAAAGTTGCAATTTTTTTCTCTTCCTACGTTTTTTTTTAGTTTCCCTTCCACAGGTTGGGAGGAAATTCGTTCCGATACCACTGTAATATCCTTGAAAATAACTTCTAATAAATTTGGATATTTTTGTTAAACCCCCCGGGAGGTAGTATTAAAAATTTGCTTTTTAATACAACAATGATAATATGATTTTTTAATATAAAAACAACAAACCATAATATGTAAAAATAGTCTTTTATTTATTGAATATGGACCAACTACAATAAAAATACCAATTAATACAATACAATTGTTTGTAGCTGAACTAGCGCACACTTGCACCACTGAATTGTCACTATGACCCTTGGATGGAATTACCAAGCTTAGATATGAGGGTTTTCGTCCTCGAGATCTCATGTATGTAAATAAGAGATTTTGTCCTCTATTGCTCTTACAGTAGCTGAAGCTACTTGCAAACAGAAAATAATTGATAAATTTCCAAGATGTGTTACAATGATCCCCTAGTCTTCCTTTATAACTTTCAGACACTCCAAAGTGGGCGCTCCCCTTTTAGACTTACATGCACAAGCTTTGAATTATTAAAAATAATAAGCCCCTCCTCCATGTTGGCGCCCCATCCTAAAAATAGGATTAAACACTTTAAATAATCCTTTATCCACCTCCATGTTGGCGCCCCATCCTAAGAATAGGATTAAACATATTAAATAATACTTTTTCCACCCCTTATCCTAAAATTAGGATTTACAAAAGCATGCAGCTCTCTCTTCAACTTTGGTGCCCCCTTTATTTATTTATAAATTCTAACTAAGTGCCCAATAATAGAAGTCAACCTTCTACTATTATTTTATTCTAATAATGCTTTTTGGATTGAAATAGAATTTAAGTGTCATTTTCCAATTAAAATATAACAATATCCTTAGACCACTTAAATTAATTTATTTTCCTCTTTTAATTTCCCCTTAGCCTACGGAAAATAACTTCAGCTATTCAGAATTAATTAATGCTGAAAAGGGGACATTACATACTCTTAAACCTACACAAGATTGATCCTTGCTTCAAGAGCTTTTCAAATCCTTGAATGACACTCAAATCAAAGTCCAGGTTGCAAAATTTTAGATCAAAACAAGATTGGTTACGGAGTTCCATCTCATGGGTGGACTTTTGAGAGGTTTTGGGAACTTTAGTACTCGAGACACACTTTTGGTGCACCTTTGGAACGACTTAAACCTCATGGCACACTTGTGATGTATGTTAGGAACAAAGTTTCCAAAACACTTAAGTGATATGCTTTTACTCTATATTATGGGGCCCTCAATACATACATACATACATACATATGGTTCTCTACCCCCTAAGTAGGGGCAGTGGCGATGACACCCTCTCATACAAGCAATTAATCCTAGTTGGCAGGCCCATATCTCTTATCTATAGAGGGGACGGGATACCAGTCGTACTCTCAGTGGGCGGGTAAGATGGTTGCTCGCCGTCCTAAATTGAGATGAGATGGTTGCTTTAGGAACAAAGTGCATTCTCAACAAGTTTTTAGAACCAAAAAGTGACTTAAGTGTTCTTGAAAAGTGCAAGAACTCAAAAAGTGCATGAGTCGGGCTTCCATTGCCTTTGCCAGCTGCGTGAACTAACAAAGTGTGAGATGCACTTATGTATGCAAGGTAGAATTCAGAACAAATTAAAGGAATGTTTCAAGGCACAAATCAAGATGAGAAATAAGACAAAGACAAACATTGAAGACCAACATAATGCAAGTCTAAGAATGCACGATTTTGTCATTGCGAGAATCATGTCATTGCGAGAATCGTGAGGAGGGAAAGCATGCGAGAATCTTTTGAAAAATGAGAAGTTCTTTTTTGGCATGATAACACAAAGCATCATTTTCCATCTAGAATCAATCGTATCCCACATCTCCATGTAGCTGCTTCCACATTATTCAATGCTTTTGAGCAACTTCCTTGCAACGGTCCATACCCTCATAAAGCATGTCGAGACAAGGGGTGTCACTATCAACGATGCGAAACTCATCAACATTTGTTCCACACACATTTAGAACTTTTGTTGCACTTTCCATAAAATGGCTTTTTAAAATAATTTGTTCTACGTTCTTCCCCTTAGGATCTTTAGAAAGCATAGAATTTTCTTACCCGTTGAACAAATTATAGACCTTAGAGCTGCTTTTTCTTCAACCACTATTTTTAAAGTGATATAAAATGAAGCAAACCTTGTTTTGCATGGCCTCAATAACTACCTTTATGCATTCTACCTGTAAAGATTCAATGTGAAATGGTGATTTCTTATAATGTTTACATTTCTCTCCCCACAGAATTGCTTCGTGTGTCAATGAAAATTTAGCCAAGTCATGATGCAACAAATATCGACAATGAGCTGCACATGGGCTCGTATATGTTTGTGGGTACTTCTCTACAATAATCTTTTCAACTCCCACACAATTTGCGACACTATTAGTATTAGTAATCACATGTATCACATCCTTTACACCTACTTCAAGTATGGTTTCCTTTGATATTTTAAAAATATAAGATGAAGTTTTCTTATGGTTCATAGTGTCAATCATCTTCAAGAATAGATCATTTTGAGGACAAGCCACCAAAATATTAATCAAGGTGCTCTCTAACATAAATTTGACCATCCATTGCTCAATCTAGTGCAACATGTTGCACTCAAAGAGGCCTTGAACTTAGCTAAAGTTTTATTGACCCTCTCTTTTGACCTTTGCAAAAGAGTTGTTACGAATGCCTTTGAATGAAGAGGGAGGTGTGCTACCTCTACAAAACTATGCAACTTTCTGAATTGCATTTCGAAAATGTGGATTCTTAGCTACATTGAATGGAATGACACTTGAATAAAATAAATCAGCCAATGCATTATCCCCATGTTGTTTTTCTATTGGTTTCCACAAACTATTCAATGTTCTGCTCCTGTTGATCCACTTCTTGTGGCCTTGGATATATCTTGGAAAATGAAGACATAAAAGATGTTGTGAACCTAGACATATTCTCTTGAATTCTTTGTTTCTTTTGTGTTGATTTCATATTTCCTACAATCAAAGAGGACTGCTCTTTCTCTAGAGCAGCTCGATCTCTGAGTCACTGATCCACATGGAGCAACACCCTCTTCCCGAACCCCTCAAATGCTTAGTAGATGGTCCATTACCCTTGTTAAATTTCCACTAAAAGGATGACCACACAAGCATCACTTGAGATTGTTGTCGCGTTGGTCACATGTTTCTATCCCTCAACAATTGATTTTTGGGGAGCCATTAAATGACAATCTGCATGTAAATAAAATAATAATATATTAAATAAAAAGGTAATATAACAGATTTAAAAATATTAAAATACAAATAAGCTTTAAAACCTAGAAATCAAAATTAAATATTTAATACTATTTAATATAAAACTAAAATATAAAAAATATTAAAAACTAATATGTATACGTTTAAAATGATTAAAACATAAAAAGCTTGAAAACTAAATTTATAAAAAAATATATAAAAAAATTAAATTAACTACTTAATAATAAATAATTTATAACTAAATTATAAAAATGAAATATTTTAAAACGTCATTATAAAACAATCTAATGACATTTAATTTAAAACTAACATATAAAAATTAAATATTTTTAAAGATTTAAATTTTATATTATAATTTTAAATGAAATGTTAGTAAGTTACTTTAATCTCTATATTTTAATTATAAATTAAATTAAATTTTAATTATAATTATTTTAAAAAGAAATACTTAATTTTGATATTTTAAATTAAAATATTTAATTCAACACAAATCGAGATAAAACATAAATTAGTTTCGAACATTTAGTTTTAAAGTGAATGTCTTTAAATTATTATTTTAATCTATAAATCTTAATTATAAATTAAATTAAATTGAATATTAATTTTTAATATTATAAACATTTTAAAATTAAATTGTTAAATAAAATAAAATTATTAAACAAATTAAATTTGATAAAAAACATAAATTATATACCAATTATATTAAAATAATTTAAATTAAAAAACTTTAAATAATAAATCAAATGTTTAATTTATATATTTAAAATGTTGTAAAATTAAATATCAAATAGATTTTTGATTGTTGATTCGTAAACAAGGGTTGATGGGTCCCTTTCCCATTTATATTGCATACACCAAAAACTTTTACATTTAGAGTATTGCCTTCATATTGGTTTTGTGAACCATGCATTACTAGAGGCCTAGTCTAAAAAAAGAGCTCTGATGCCGGAGGGTGAACAAACCTATTTGTTCACATACCACTACATAAAGAAAAAACAAAATATTACCCCCAATCCCAAAGGGGAGACACCAATTGTATAAAGCCAAACACCAAAGACCAGGGGCTATGAAAATGTCACAAATTATATAGGTGTAGCTCCATCCTACCCCTTACCATCCACATCAATTGACATGTCATCACGACCCCGCAGAAGACCAGTGGCAATTCTAGTGGGGCAACTTTGGGAGGCATAACTTTTGCACCATAGCTCCGATTGACTCCATTCAAAATGCGTCAAAAGCTTGGAATGTGTAGAATATGGTGAGATGATGTGCAACTTTGTTAGGCAAAGTTTGACCCCGAAATCCACTTCTAAAGGCCTCAAATTGCAATTTTTGTAGTGCTGTCTAAAAATAGTAATTTCTAAAAATAGTAAATTCGCAAAAATTTGCATATGTAATTCACGGAAGGTGAATCACCTCGTCTCCCTCAAGATTGGTGACCTTCCACATTCTTTTAGATGTCTCTTCATATTTCTAAAAGGAGTATATAATTAGATGTAACTCACAAGGGAAAGACAAACATCTTGCTATTGTAATCACAGTTTTTTGAGCAATATCCATCTCTTTTCAGAGAGAGTTTTGAGCATTATACATCTCTTCTCAGAGATAATTTTCTATTTACATTTGGCACAATTGTTATTCTGTCCTTCCTTGAATCCAAACCCTTGAGTTTTGGATCAATGGTATCAGAGAGAGGTTTCTTGAGAGTATGATTCCCAAGACGAGCTCGGTATATAAGAAGCTTGGGTGGTCCACACAAGATCCTTCAGAATATTTGACTACTCGTTGTAGGAGACCTCAAATGGCAGAGAACACCGAGACAAATGATCCTCTCAAGAAAATGGTGAATGAAGCTCTCATGGAGAAAAAGGAGTAGATGTTACATAAATTCGCTAGATCCTTAAACAACTATGTAGCGAGAAAATGGAAATGGGTACAGTGCAGAAACGTGGAAATGCCAATTTTCAAAAGACCTTGGATGCGAAATTATACGGGAAAACGTCCATACTATATATTATAAAAAAAATTAAATATATATATATGCATAGTACTTATTTTAAAATTGTACTCCATGGACCATAAGAGAGAACTGATAAAGCACTCATTTTAAAATTGTATTCATTGGATTTTGAAGTTCTAAAGATTCATCATTCAACATGGTTACAACTGGAATGATTCACGTATACATGATAATAATCTAGATTCTAGAATATATCATCTAGATTTTCCTCATAATCATCTCCATGAATGCCACTAACAACTCCACTCCCACTAGCTCCACTATCCATCCCTTGTGTAAAAGTTCCTAAATCTTCTTCATCAATACCAAACAGTGAAAGTTGGCTAAGAGTAGCAACAAAAGCATCAAAGTCACTAGTCTCAGGATCAATATCCCAAAGTTTGTTGGGACCTCTAATATAGCCTTTAGTCTTGTGTGATAGGATGCGCAAATTGGAATGTACATACACTAAATCCTCAACCTTCTTGGATGCTAACTTGTTCCGTTTGGTTGAGTGGATGAAGGTATATGTACTCCAATTCCACTTTGCTGAAGAATTGCTAGCCATTATTACAAAAAGAAGTTAGAAATTTTCAATTAGTAATAATATTAATTTACTAAGAAGTAAGAACATACATTTTTAATTAATAAACAAACTTTTGATTTCATTTTAATATTTTATACCTATGAGAGGATTTTAATGGCAACAGTCGTAGGTACTTGGCATCATGGCCATGTACATACCACCACATGAATGGGGTCAGGTTGTACTTGTCACTTAATGCGTCCATTTCACCCATGCTACCATTAGATGCAGAGACATAAATATCCCCATTTCATAGCGGACCACACTAGCTACAACTAAATCAGGAAAAAGCCTCCAGAATGCTGCCTTAGTTCCATTTGCAACTTCTTGGTCATTATATGGTGGTTGCCTATTAGGCAACCCAAGTATTTCATTGCTATAATATTTGAGATTTAGGGCATAGGCAAGGAGATGCAATGGGGTGGTCATTTTATTCCACCTTCTCATGATCACACTCTTAACTTCATTATAGAAGTTTTCTTCAGGATCTTGCTTTTTTTTTTGTATGATGTCTCTAATTTTTTCAAGCATAGAGTCAATGCCATCATAGATCTCCCCTATCTGCGTGACGTGACTCGTGTCTGCATATCTAATCAATGATAAAATAGGCTCGGTAAAATTGAGCAAGTATCTGCACCTTTACCCACCAATCATTATCAAGTATCAATGATTTTATTTTTATGGCTCGTTCTGTGTTTCCTTGCCTTCACACGGACCAAACATCATCAATCACCATACTACTTAAGGCTTGTTTTACCTTCACAAGTCGTCTCAAGATGAGCGTGTGAGAGACAAATCTTGTTTCAACAACCTATTAAAATAAATTAAAACAAGTTAATAAAATATAAAATTAAATTTAAAAGAAATTCAATTGATAATTTCATAGAAAGTTAGCAAATAAAAATTAGAAACTAGTAAATTGTTCTTTTACCTTCAGCAACTCCAACCTTGAAAACCTCCTAAAGATAGCTTGGGACATATGATGATTTGTGACAAACATCTAAATCTCATTTGCCTCTGTATAAATTTCCTCTATCCATGGTATTTTGCCAATCTTCTGCAACATCAAATTCAAGGAGTGTATTGCACAAGGTGTCCAAAATATGTGCTCATATCTCCCTCTACAATCAACCCTTATGCTCTACAATTTTGGCATTGTCCATGATGACTTGAACAACGTTTTGAGGGCCCACTAACTCAATAGCCTAAATCAAAATATTAGCAATAAATTGAGCATCTTTCACTTCACCCTCACAATCAACAACCCTTAAGAACGTTGCCCCTTTAGGGCACACTACAACAATGTTGATTACGGGTCTATTTTGGGCATTTTTCCATCCATTTGAAATAATAGATACCCCTAAGTCCTTCCATGAATCCCTAATTGGCTGCAAAGAAGTATGTACATGGTCCACTTCTTTCGCTAACAATGATGTTCTAACCTTCTCATAACTAGGGCTTTTATACCCTTGTGGTGCCTCATTAATACCTCTCACCATTTGTTGCATTAATACCACAACACATTGAAGGGCAACCCACATGCATAAATGCATCGAGCAACCAACTCATCAACAATTTCCCTTTTCTCATTTGCAAATGCTTGCTCTAATGGACCTTTGGTTCTCTTTTCGTGACAAGCTCTCTTCCTCTAATGGAGTTTCAACTTCAAGTGGTTGTGTTGGAGGTTGAATGAAAGGATGGTTTGATGGGGTGGGTGGTTTTTTGAACCCCTCCTTTGCAAAGGAACGGTTTTAGATCTAGCTCTTGCAGCTTGCAAATCAACCTCCTCTTGCTCTTTCATATATGCCAAAATATGTGTCCTTTCAACCTTGGAACATTTTCTAATCCCCGTTCCTGTTTGCCCCATTAAATGAGCTTTGAGTCGGGTATATGAGGATTTGAATTGTATATTGCATAGTAGGAAAACTACTTAAAAACCAAAAACTCGCCAGACCCCCAAAAAAAAAACTCGCCAAAAACTCGCCAATATTCGGCCAATACTCGGGAATACTCGGCAACTTAAAAAATACTCAAATTTCTTTAAAAAACATAAATTTTAAGCAACACATAGCTACAAAATGTATTAAATGAGCCCATAAAATGTTGGAGAAGTGTTTTCTATTAGATTTGAATACAAATACAATACAAAATCGCATCATCATGCGAATACGACAACCGGCTGATACTAGTCCCCACACTCGGCTGCGTCTCCACGCTCCTCCTAGAAGGCTGCGAATCTGGCTCGATCATGGAACTAGATGATGGTGCTGGTGGCTCCTCTGCTGCATGTTGGAGATCACCTCCAAAGATGTCATCCAGTCCAATATCTCCTCGGAGTCCTGCTAGTGCTTCTCCCTCCATAGCCTCCCTCTCAAAAGAAGCAATCTCGTCTGTTGTGAACGTAGGGTTTTCCTCTTCTTGCCCAGGCCACTCACGGTATGGATCTATCTCATCCAAATCAATGAGCTCCACTGATGTCGCCTCAACTTTTTTTGTGCGAAACCGGAGATTGTATTGCACAAAAACCAAGTCGTTGAGCCTTTTTTGAGTCAACTTGTTGCGCTTCTTCGTGTGATTAGTCCGAGCACGGGAGAATACTTGTCGAGTTTTGGCGAGTACTCGCCGAGTTTTGGAAAGCTACCCAATATTTTTAATTACTAATCTGTCTACAGGCAATCAAAGCTCATGATTCTTTCAGAAGATTGCAAGAAGTTGCTTGGTCCAAAAAGGTGCAAAAATGGATTTTATGAAAATAAGAAAAATATTGCCATCACTGCGTGGAGCTCGAGAAAATATGCACTTTTAGAGAAAACGACACCTGAAACGGAGCCACAGAATGAAAGTTATGGCACATGCAAGTTTTGCTTTGCTACATCTTCCTGGACCCTTTCCAAAAATGGCAAATTTTTTTCTATACTTGTGTTTTCTTCACCAAAAATCCAAAAAAGGAAAGAAATGCTGTCTTTGGCGAGTTTTTGGCGAGTTTTTGGCGAGTTTGTGGCGAGTTTTTGGCGAGTTTCTGGCGAGTATTCCAACTATACTCGGCGAGTTTTTTTTTTGCATTTTTGGCGAGTTTTCCTGCGAGTTACTCGTTTAGCATAATTTTTGGCGAGTTTTTCTAAACTCGCCGAGTTTTTGGCGAGTATTCCATCTATGGTATATTCTGAATGATGGCATATCCAAGATCGAGAGCCACCGCCGGTAGTACTCCACCACATGCACATGTCTCCAAAGAGGAGCTTTAGGATCATGTTTTGTGGGATCCACACCCCCACTTTGGCTTGCTTCCCCATGCCCTTCCCCTGAAGTTGAATGGATGCCATTTATGTTTTTATATCTCAAAGAATCAAACCTACAATGAAAAATAAAAACAAAAACTTAGATAACAATAAATAGAACTACACCCTACATATCCTATTCTGCTTTTGATCACCAAGTTCACCGTATAGGCGCAAGGTGAGAGCATACACAGTGTTCGGATTTTTTAATTTAAAAAAACAAAATAAACTTTTAAAAAAGCAAAAAGAATTAAAGTTTTAAACCCTACACATCCTATTCTGCTTTTGATCACCAAGTTCACCGTATAGGTGCGAGGTGAGAGCATACACAGAGTTCGGATTTTTTAATTTTAATTACAAAAAGTGAAATAAACTTTTAAAAAATAGCAAAAAGAATTAAATTATTAAACCCTATGCATCTTATTCTGCTTTTGATCACCAAGTTCACCGTATAGGTGCGAGGTGAGAGCATACTTAGATTCAGATTTTTTAATTTAAAAAATAAAAAAAAACTCTTAAAATAGCAAAAAAATGAAACCCTACGCATCCTATTCTGCTTTTGATCACCAAGTTCACCGTATAGGCATGAGGTGAGAGCATACACAGAGTTTGGATGATATTTTTAATTTAAAAAAAACAACATATATTTTTATAATAAACAGTGCAAATGAAATGTTACATTTGTGTCTTTATAAAAATGCAAAGGAAATGTTACACTTTTTTTTTTAACATAGAGTTTAAAAATTACTAAATTAAAACTACATATTGATATCATGATCAATGATCATGAATGATGTGTGCATACATCATTCGTGATCATTGATCACATTAACATTTTCTTTAAAAAAAAAACTTGAAAATACCTGGTTTTTCCTCCTTGAAGTTGATCCCTCCTTCCAAATCTGCTTTTAAATTCCTCCTTGATGCTCTTAGCTCTTAGTAGCACCTCCTAAACTCTTCCTTCAAGTTGCTCCTAGATGTCTATTTGCTCTTCACAATGTTTGGGACTTTTCTCGAACGTTTCAATCGTGTTTACGCATGCAAAACGTTTCTACGCCCCAAATGGGGGCTAGGCGTTTTACGTAACAGAGTTCAACAACTACTACGAGATGGGAAATCCCGCATCCTCCTCTGCGATTCAGCCCTTTAGTGCCCCAACACCCTTCAAGGTTCAAGTAAATTTTGATATTCCTATTTTTGAGGGTAAAATAAATTCTGATGCAATAGAAAATTGGTTGGACCAATTATCCTCCTATTTTTGTCAATAAATTCACTGATAAAGAGAAGATAACATTTGCTCTCTTGAAATCGTCACTTTCTGTCAAAAATTGGTGGGGGGTGTACAAGAACAAACTAAATAGGGATGAACTGGGCATTGTAGAGGATCCCACATGGGATGATTTTGTGGATGCCATAAGAGAGAATACTACCTTGTTGGAGCCTATGACGATCTGTATATACAGTGGCAACAACTCCACCAAGGTAAGGACCGGTCAGTTCAAGATTATATTGATAATTTCCATTCTTTGTCTGCAAGATTGGGCATTAAAGACACAAAATGACACAAGATCCTCAAATATCGCAGTGGCTTATAATGGTACATATGGGAGGACATGTACCTCTTTCAATTCCACACCCTCGGTGAGGCGTACTAGTTTATGATCAAGATTGAACAATCGCATAGAAAGAGAAATACAAAGAACCAACCTTTGAGGGGGAAAATGATGAGGAAGGCCAGACTTCAGGTCATGGTTGGAAATAGAAGGAAAAGATAGGGAAGTGGTGCGATCTCCACAAGACTAATCGACATTCCAAGGAATAATGTCGAGCCATCAAGTCCTTGCTCACCGAGTCATCATCTTCAACACCCACTGCTCCACCGGTGACACACCCCGAGGTCAGAGATGAAGAAGATGAAATTATAGATGTTGAACCGGATGTGATCATTGCCACCTCGCAAGTCAAGAAGATGGATGAGAAGGAAAGGCTATTTCACTCTAAGCTTTGGGTAAAGGGTAAGCCTCTACATTTTATTCTTGATAGTGGAAGTCAAAAGAATTTAATTTTTGCTAATGTTGTGAAAAGTCTGAACCTTCCTGTAAAGCCACATCCCCATCCATATAGTATCGGTAGCCGAACCCAGGAAGAGATCTCCATGTCACGCAACAATGCCTCCTCCCATATCAATTAATTCCCGGATGAAGTCTTGTGTGATGTTGTTCCATTGAGATGTTTGTGATGTGTTCTTGGGCCAGCCATTCATGTGGGATAGACATGGCATCTATGAGTCACGACCTTGAGGGTCGTTGTTACCATTAAGTCGAGTCAGCGTTATCGGATACTCGAGGTCATTCCCTCCAACTTTGTTTCCCTCATTGGTGTCAAAGCAATGTAAGAAGCTGGTGGAGAAAACAAAGTAGTTCTTCATCCTAATGATCAAGCCAAAACTACCAAGGAAGTTGTTACGGCCACCTTGAACACACATTCAATGCAACAAAAGTATGATGATTTATTCCAGTCACCCACTGAAGTAGAAAAGGCAACAAGGTTTGTTGAACAGATTCAGTACACTCAACAATAGGTCCACGATATTTTACAGAAAATGAATGAAAAGTATAAACAACACCATGATCAACACAGGGTTCCACATCATTTCAAGGTTGGTGATAAAGTTTGGTTGCAGCTACAGAAGGAAAGGCTTGCAGGTCCACACAGGAAAATTCGACCTTTATGGTATGGTCCTTACACTATCACCCTACAAGTAGGCAAAAATGCTTTCAAGTTGAATCTGCTACCCTACCTTGATCTGCATCCTATCTTTAATGTGGTATGGTATGGTCCTTACACTATCACCCTACAAGTAGGCAAAAATGCTTTCAAGTTGAATCTGCCACCCTACCTTGATCTGCATCCTATCTTTAATGTGGATCTCCTCAAACCATATCGCCCACCTCTTTTAGACTCCTCTGCCATGTCATGCGACAGATTGGACATATTCGAATTTAACCTAGAAAACGTTTCTCCAGTTGAAGAAGATCATCTTGTGGACACTTGGACAAAGACCACCAAAGGATGTCCTATTCAACTCTATTGGATGATCAAGAAAGGATATCTCAGTCATCAAGGTGAGTGGCTCACCGCCTACTAGATAAAGAAACAATTTCCACACTTGATGGGACCATTGCTTCTGAAGGAGGGAGGAATGATCTCGATAACAATCCAGGTGGCAATTCTAGTGGGGCAACTTTCGGAAGGCATAACTCATGCACACTAGCTCCGATTGACTATTCAAAATGTGTTGTAAAGCTTGGAACATTTAAAATATGGTGAATGGGTGCGAACATTATTCAACAAAGTTTAACCCCCAAATCCACTTCTAAAGGCCTCAAATCACAATATTCGTAGTGTTGTCTAAAAATAGTAATTTCTAAAAAAATAAATTCGCTATATTTTCGCATATGTAATTCACGGATTGGTAATTGTTGGTCGTTCAAACGTGCACACGCGTCTTGGATCTAGAAGAGCCGAGCTGTTTGAGACAACAATGGAACCATCCCCAAGTTGTGGGACCTTGCGCGCTTGAGACGGATCTCCGGAGAAGGCCGGTTCCTCTACCTACCTCTAATGCTACTGCTTACTCCTAATGCTGAAAGCAAATCCTAGACTAAACATTCCAAGTGACCACGGATAGAAGGATGTGCAGAAAGGGGAAATCCTAAGCCAAGGAAGGTGATAGCGCTAGGGAAAGGGTCAATCTCTCTGCACGAGCTGCGAAGGAAATAGAGAGCGCGGGAGAAGAAGAGGCGGACGGCGTGTGGCACAAATCAACACGCGAGTTCGACCTTCCTATGCATGCGACAACACATGAACACGGGGACTGCCAAACAGAAAACGCTCAACATGCCGAAAGCGCAAACGAGAGGCGAGATGCGTGAAAACGAGAGAGGGAAGACAAGAGTTCCACAAAACACGATTTTATTGCTTAAGGGGCGCATGCTGATCATTACACTCACGGTAGGAGGCGAGAATACATTACGTAGATCATACCAAGGTTTGAGACCCGTGGGAAGTCGGCCACCATTTTGGCATGGTGCCATTACAATAGAGAGGGATCCTTTTTACAAAGCGAACTCTGCTTATTTATAGAAGGAGAGAAGAGAAGGAAAAAGAGAGGGAAACTTCGGATTCAAATCTGCAACCACCAGTGATAAATTCCTGCAAATCCGGCTTGCAAGGTGTAAAATGTGCTTCCCCATTTCTGTTTGTACGTGGAAGAAGGAAGAAAGCAAGATCTAATTGAAATCAAGTGGTTGACATCAATTAGATGCGTGTTGATGATCGAAAGGCGTTTCCCTATTTTACGCCTTTCTCAAATCCTGCCTAAATCTGATTTTGAAAAGTCCAACGTGTTGCTGATGTCAACAACTTTCAATTGAGACCGGGTGCGCGGGGAAATCTCGAGCACGCAATGCAGAAGTTATGGTTGTCGAGAAGTCTACAGTCGCTCGACATCACGATGACAAGTGGCGCGCGGGAAATCGAGCAACCGCAATGAAGTTATGGTTGTCGAAGTCTACAGTCGCTCGACACGCATGATGACAAGTGGCGCGCGTGGATTGGTTGAAGGAAATCAGCCAATTTGTTGATTTGTTGTCTTTTACGCCACGTGTCACCTTTGGTTCGTTGTCCCGATTCGGGTGCCTGTTGGCGTGCTTTGATAGGTTGCGTGTAGCACACTCAAGTCTGACAGATGACATGGCACAGTGGCGGCGCGGAAGAAGGCCTGAGGTGCGGAAGCAAAAGGCGGGCGCACGAAAGGAAACAGAGGGAAGGCACACGCGGAGGTGCGCGTGCACGAGGAATAGGAGAATACTTGCAGTGGACAAGTATGGGGAAGGGGCGCGAGCATTCAACTGAGGAAGGGTGCGCGGTGACAGATAGAGAAGGGTGCGTGACATAGTTTAGTGTATGTAAGCGCACAGGAGGAATGTCAGGGACTTAGCCATTTTGGAAGGCAAATCTGCAGAGGTGCTTGCGCGGGGTGTGCGACAGGATAGAAAAGAAAGCGGTGCGCAAGAGGAAGGTGCAAAGGGGAAATGGAAGGAGATAACAAAATGCAGAGAGAAGGGGAACAAAAGCAAGGAAGCAAGGCATGCGGGCGCTTGGAAGAAGCTGTAACCAAGCAAATTGTGCCAATGGAGCAAGCTTGAGTGCATGCAACCTAAAATGTGAAACATCAGAGTCAGAATGAAAGCATAAGTTATCCAGATAACTAGGAGAGTTATTTGGATAACAGTGAACCTTCCACATTCTTCTAGATGTCTCTTCATATTTCTAAAAGTAGTAAATAAGTAGATGTAATCTGCAAGGGAAAGACAAACATCTCCTTGCAGAGATAGCTATTGTAATCACAGTCTTTTGAACAATATACATCTCTTTTCATAGATAGTTTTGAGCATTATACATCTCTTCTTAGAGTTAGTTTTTATGTTTACATTTGGCATAATTGTTATTTTATCATTTAATCCCAAACCCTTGAGTTTTGGAACACATCCCCAATCCAAAGGGGAGCAGAGGGGCAACAAATTCATATGTCCGCCCAAGGAGACATTGCTCTAAGTGAGTCCAACCTAAGTCACCACATTCAAATTCGTGTTCAAATTCATGGAGTATAAAATTCGTAAGAAATTCATTATTAAAAAAATCAAGATAAAATTTGTGATTAAGTTTGACCAAGACAAATAAACATGTTTTAAATTTTTTTGAAACGAAATGCGCTTGTTACATCCCTAAACAATTATAAAATGATATAATTATAAATGCCACTCATGATTAATTATAAAGTGATATAATTAATTTTTTAAAACTAAACATTATAAATTATAAATTCATATTGTATTACTGTAATATCTGGGATTTATGTATTGCTATAAATTTTAAACTAAACAAGATCTCAAGTCCTGGTAGTCATGTGTTTTAATTTGAACTCTTCAGCAGGCTCGATAATAAAAATTGGCCTCACGCTCATAGATGTTGGAACTTCACACACACATAATGTCACGTGCCTTTCCTTCCCAACGGATACACATACTTTTGGAACTCGGATACACATACACAGGATCGGTAAGCAGGGAAAGTAGTTGTTGGGAGATGCATAACCCGCTTATCATGTTTTGTCGGACGGCTGTGTCTTATCGCACCACAAATCACGGAGATTTGGGCCACACATTGCAAAGTAAAATTGAAACAAGAAACTGAATTTGTGTGCGGAAAAGGCAAAATCACGAGTGCAAAAGACACATTCGCGAGTGATATGATGAATTGGAAAACAACGCTTAAATACGGATGGGATGACCTCCAAAAAAAACCTAAAGCAAAATTAAATAAATTTTAACTATGATTTTTTTACTATATTCGCCATTAACATTCATGATTTTGGGTCGGACGGTTGTTAGTGCAAAATCATAGCACCCCTGAATGCTGCAACCAGATGGGTTGAGACTCTCAGTGTGATTGCACAACATGGAGCATCTCTCAAAGTGTGGGACCTTGCGAGTTGAGAGAGCTCTCCAGATTAAGGCCGGTTCCTATTCCTCTATTCAGGTGCATACAAATAAATTGCAGAGGATCTATTCTAAATCTACTCTATTCTACCAAGGAGACAGGGTTGAGGAGATGCAAGAAAATAAACTAAGCTAATGAGGTGATGCACCAAAGGAATGTTAGACACTCGTTTTGCAATTTAACATAGACCACGGAAATGCAATACAAACACCATGCACAGATGACCAAACTGCAATAAGAGATCGGAGAGACAACAACGAATACATGAGAGGGTCGAGAATCATCCACAGACATATATATATATATATATAAATATATATATATATTTTATTGCTCGAGGACTAAATCTGATATATTGCGGTGACCAAGAAGCAAAACTTGCGTTGACCCAAATGAGAGGTTAGGAAAGCTCCACAAATCCTTGCGAGCAAAAGAAGGAGGCGCAAAAAGCAAAACGGCCAACCTTTTACAATGAGCCCCGACCCTTTATAGATTCAAGCAGAGAGAAGGAGAGAGAAGCGGGAAAATTGATTCAAGCTCAGCTACTAGCCATTAATGCTCTTGCAAATCCGCCCCAAATCACTGTCATGTCGTATTGATTTCTATTTGGCGTATTGAAGGAGGAAGAACAACGGATCAGATCAAATCCGATCTGGTTGTTGGAGCAAATAGATCTTGTATTAATGGCACGAAGACGTTTTTTCATTTTTCACCCACTTAGCTTCTTCAAAATTAAAGTTTCAGATCTCCATGGTGTGGATGAGGTCGAGATCTTTCCAATGGTGCCAAATTTGTCGGATTTTGAGCACTGAATCAAAAGATATGCCCATTTGAAAATTTGAGTTGGGCCTGCATACAAAATGGCGGGAACCAGTTATCAAAACGGGTCTTTTGAAAATGGACATGTGGAGGATCGCGCGTGTTTGGGAATTGCTTTTGGCATCTTCCGCGGCTTGCTCAATTCCCTCATGTTTTGGAAGTCTTTTTACTCGGCGGGGCCATACATCTGACCAGGGACACGTGGAAGCTTCTACCTGCTTGGAAACCTTCCCCAAATTTTACTTTTGAAGTAAGCTACTGACACACTTGCTCCTTCCATTGGCTTTGCTCTGCGCTTTGACTATTCAACCCGACCACTGTCCCCATTTTCTGGACTGAGACATGTGGAAGGTCCACGCTCATTTGGAAACCCGCTCAAGATTTTACCTTTGAAGGAGCGTCGGGTTGACACGTGGAAGCCTCCGTAGGCTCTTGGACTTTTCAACGACCGCTCTTACTTTTTCGGGCCTAGAACACGTGGAAGCTTCACGCTCGTCTGGAATCGTCTTTGCTTTGCCCTTTAAGGTGCATCATTTGAACATGTGGAGGCTTCCGCCGATCCGCTATACTTAATTGTTTTGGGCCTAAAATTCACCTTTTTGACTTTGGGATACGCGGAAGCCTGGCACTTGTTCGAGTCTGCCTTTTGAATTTAATCTTTGGAGATGCACCACTTTGACACTTGGCAGCTTCCGCTGACTCTCTATACTTAACCAATTTTTGGGGCTCGTTCTGAGTCATTTGCAGAGCTCGAAGACTTCAATTTTTCTCCGTTTCTTTTCCTTAGAGCCTTTGATTTCTTCTTTCCCTGACCATACTCCTCCATTTTAGAACTTGCCTGCAATCTGTTTGCTGGATTTGAAGTGTGGATTTGTGCGACGGAGCCGTTTCTTGAATTTCTTCCTGCACGGGGCCGTGTTTTGATCAATTTTGTTGGGGAACAAAATAGAGATAACACGAATTTATATGTGAATTATGGCGATTTTTTTATTCCATTATAAATTCAAGTGAATTTAGAAATTTTAGGTAGAAATTCGCCGAATGCGGTGACTAAGACTCTAACCATACGAGCGAAACTTATGTGCCATTGCAGCCCTTTTCTTCAAAGCAAAAATCCTAGGAGCCACAAGAAAGATGGTTGAGCACATGAAGTCGAAGTCAATTTGTGAAAGGATGTAGCTTGTGGAGGCCCAACTATGGTGGTGGTATACCACTTTCTCAACAAAATTGCTAGCACATTGAAACATGTCTCCAAGACCGACCACTGAACGGAGGGTGAATAAAATGCACTTCTATGCCAAATGCTACCTATTTATTAGGCAAGTTATGCGGAGCAGATTATCCACGAAGGCGGAGGCTATCTCTAAATTCACTCATGGATGGTTGGAAATTCGACGAATTTAGAATTTTTCAGGAGAAATTTGCCGAATGCGGTGACTAAGAGTCCAACCATATGAGCAAGAAACTTATGTGCCATTACGGTAGCTTTTCTTCAAAGCAAAAATCCTAGAGCCACAAGAAAGATGGTTGAGCACATGAAGTCCAAGTCAATTTGTGGAAGGATGTAGCTTAAGGAGGCCCAACTATGGTGGTGTTTTACCACTTTCTCAACAAAATTTCCAGCACATTGAAACACATCTCTAATTCATCAAAGGCCTCACAAGCCACCACCCCATCTATGGGATTGCAAGCCCTTAAAATAAATCCTCGGGAATGTAAGTTAAATTCTTCAACTCATGTTTCAAGACCGACGTTGAACGGAGGGTGAATAAAATGCACTTCTATGCCCATTGCCACCTATTTATTAAAGCGAGTTATGCGAGTGCATTATCCGCGATGCGGCGAGGCTATCTCTAAATTCACTCGTGGATGGTTGGAAATCTTTGCATTCTTTGAAATTAAAACTATTTTGATGGTGTTCGTCATTGGGCGAAATTGTATCATGAAGATACAATGCATCCGTTTGTTAGACATGGTGGAGAAAAGGTCATTTCCTCTTATAGCCAACCAAACGGAAGCTCGGAAGCATTGGGTCGCCCATTGTTGGTGATAGGTCGTGGAAGCTGTGGCAAAAACAAATCGTGAGGTGAATGTTAAAATAGAGCAAATGAGGTGAATGCGAATACCTAAGGCACCAATAATAAAAGGTGTGGGCGCGTGTGAGACGATGTAATGCTCCAATCAGGGCGCGAGTAACATTTGTGGGGAATTATTACTAGCAATCCATTGCCGCTAAATGATTAATCGAAATGGTATTTGAGCCCTTGCGTTTTACTGATGGTTTGTTGGGGTGGAGTGGGGGCATGGTAAATCATGAAGTAATAGCTCCCAAAGTCTATGCCAAGGTTTTGCCATCCTATCAACCATATCATCCATGTTTTGGGAGACACCATAGTTAGCTAAATAATCCGCCACCTTATTAGCTTCCCGGTAGCGTTGCTGAATGCTCTACTCAGTGAAGTGGGAGCAAAGATGACGAGCTTTCTATAGGATATTATCAATTTTCCATGCCTTGTATTTATTGGTCTTGATAGCATTGGTGATGACCATGGAGTCCCATTCAATACAAATCCGTTCAATACCACAACTATGGGCAAGGCGAAGACTATGAACCAATGCGGAGGCTTCCGCCACATTGCATGAACCATCCGGAGATGGATGGAGCCAACGCATATGAAGGAGCCAAAACAATCTTTGATGAAACATCCAACCCCAGGCCCCCAAATTACCCTTTGATGCCCCCTCATAGTTTAACTTGAAAAATCCTGAGATAGGTGGGAGCTATTTGGAGTTAAGCCTTCTTAATTTGTTCTGCAATGGAATCATTAGACCCATCCCCTTAACGGGAGAATATCGAATAGTTTTAAACTTAATGTCATTAAATTATTATTTTAATCTTTTAAATTTATAAAAAAATAAAATTGAATATTTCTTTTTAAATATTTTAAAATTAAATAAAAATAATGAACAAATTAAATTATACATAAGTTATAAAACAAATATATTAAAATAAAAATAATATAAAATCATGCTAAGGTCTTTTGCTGGCCGTTTTGTTCACCTTCTATTGCCGCTGAATTTCTGCCTCGAGATTCACAATTTTCTACGAACTTTATGGTCGATGTTAAAAATGGTGAATTCCAAACTTAAACCAAAAACTTAGTGAACCACATGACTTAGGTTTGAGGTACTTCTTTAGAGAGAGAATTACATTGAAATGGCACCATGATATATCCTCTGCATTTTAGACAGTGCGTATATTTTTGTCCAAACTCAACATGAGCAACAACAAAGAATTGGTCACTTGCCATAAATTTTTTAATCCTCAAAAGTCTAATTGGCAGGGGATATATAATACTCGTGCACTTTTGACAATCCTTTTGTTATCACATTGATGGTGTAAATTGCAGATCTTTTCTTTTTCATCCAAGTCGTACTGCCCTACGACAATTTGTCCCTCTTTGTGGGCATTAATGGTAGTTCTTTCAAAAAGTGATATGAGAGGTCTCCTTTGGTTTCATTCTCTTCTTACAAGAAAAAATATTTGAATTATGATTTGAGTAACTAAACTTCATTTTCAATCTGTTTTAACTATGGTTGTCTATTTAGGTTTTTTTGTGGTTACTTTTAGGGCTCATTTTTAGAGACACAAAATCTCTCTATTAAGGCTGCTTCCGGGTTGTGAGGACTAAATATTCGCTTCATTGTGATGTGTTATGCCTTCAATCGTGGCTTTCTTTACGAGTATTCACCTAGGCAAAACTATCTTTGCGTATGATATCTGTGCAACCATGGCACCTCATACTCATACGTTGAGTGCCTTGGGTACTTGCACCACACTGTGCATAGCTCCTTGCATCATGCACAATGCTAGGAAACACTTGTACAACATCCACACTTTGAGTGCCACCACACCACCTATTATCTATGAGTGCCACGTTGCATGTATAGGTGATGGAGTTGATTGTTCTATCTATTATCTATGAGTGCCATGTTGCATGTATAGGCCAATGGAGTTGATTGTTCCATCTATTATCTATGATCTCCCATATAGGCCCATACTTAGTTACCCTGTCTTTGTATGCTGCCCTTATCTGCTCCTTTGCTTAATCCATAGCCTCATAAATATAGCCCATGGCTAATTTTTCCCCATCCACCAACTGCAACACCTTAACAAGAGGCTCGACAACTTTCACAATCTCTACTGTTTTTTTCCAAAATAAATTATCAAAAAGTTTCTTCTTTGTGTCTTTCCCATCCTGTTTCCGGCTCCACTTTGATTCCTTACATTCATCACTTGAAAACATCCTTTTCAAGTTCTGTTGTTGGGAAATAAGAGATTGCAACGTGAGGAAGTTTGTTGCAAATCTCGTGATTGCTGACCTAACAAGTTCTTCCTCATTAGTTTCAATACCCATGAGTGATTGTAGATGTATTTGGTGATGCTTTTGCCATGCTCTACAGTGTTCTTGATCCAATCTTTTTCCCTATATCCTTAAGCATGAGGTCTATGCAATGTGCTGCATATGGAGTCCAAAATATTGTTTTGTGTTTAACCTCTAACATCTTACCAACAAGAACATAGTTAGAGGCATTATTTGTTATGATTTGTACAACATTTTCCACCCCCACCTCTAAAACAATCTCATCCAAAAGCTCAAACAATAAATTTGCATCTTTCACCCTATCAGATGCATCTATTGATTTCAAAAACATTGTACCTTGTGGACAAGAGGCAAGAAAATTTATTATTGTGCGGTTCTTGCCATCACTCCACCCATCTGACATGATAGTGCATCTTGTTTTGGCCCATGAAGCTTTGCAACCTTTCAAATATTCATCTATGGATGCAACTTCTTTCTTCAAAAGTGATCCTCCCAAGTCATGCATACTAGGGCCTTTGAAGCCCTTACTAGCAGCAACAATGGAATCAAACATTGGTTAGTAATAAGGTGAGCGAGCAACATTGAAAGGGATATCTGCATCATACCACCATCTAGCAATGTACTCAAAAGTTGCTTCTTTGTATTGCTTCTTCCAATGGTTATCCAAGGAGGGCTGATTTTGTGTTGGTATGGAGGCACTAGCAGCGAGAGTGTGGAAGATGGAAAAAAGCTTTGAATGGTCTTTCTTTTACGAGGCCGGTTTTCGTGACTATGAGTGGATGGGGAGGCATATACCGAAAGGGTCTCTAATGATCCACAAAAGGGTCGAGCAAATTCCTTGAACACTCAAGGCATGTTCCCTCCCTCTCCCTATTTCAGCTTCCATATCTTTTTGCCTAGCCTTCTCTTCTCTATGTTTTTCAAGCATGTTTTTATTTCCAACCTAATGGCATCAATATCGGGTGTATCACATGGGGTAACTTGGCCTCTTTGACCAGTGAAGTGTTGTTTCAACCTTTGAATGCCCCCCACCTTGATGTGTTTCTTACAATATTTACAAAAAACTTGATCATCAATTATGTCTGCATGGGTCCATGTAGGGTCTTTTGTTTTGGGGGCCATTGCAAATGTAAACAAATTTGAAAATGCAAATAAAAACAAAATAATTTAAATATTTCTTATTTAATAAAATTTACAAATAAGGGGCAAGTTTAAAATGTATCATACCTTTCAATGTGCACACAAATGAGGTGAAGAAATGCTCCAAGCTTGTATATGGCACCACAAAGAGCCCACACTCCAAATGTAGATGTAAATGCCACCACAAAGAGCCCACACTTGATGCCAAACAACGCCCAAACTCACTCCAAATGAACACTATTCAATGCTGCCCCAATCCTCCAAATCCTTGCAAATAAGAGAGGTGCTCACAAATAGAGGTGAGGTGCTCACAAATGGATGCCAATATCACCACAAAGAGCCCACAAGCAATGCCAAACAAGCTCCAAGCCTCCAACTTCCAAGCTCACTACAAAAAATAAACTCTTCAATCTTATGCTCACAAATGCTTTTGCTCACAAATGCTCACAAATGCTCAATGAGAGAGGTGTGAAGTGAATGGGGGTGTATTTATAACACCAAATTAGGGTTTAGAGACAATAAAAACACAAAAAAACAATTAAAAAAACGTTTTTTAAAGTTGCCGCCGTATAAGGAAAAACAGTCTTAAACCGGCCGGTTTAGGACGAAACCGGACCGGTTTTAGCCCAAACCGATCCGGTTTCTTGAATGGTTTGTGCAAAAAAGGTCAAACCGGTCAAACCGGCCGGTTCGGTTTTGGTTTGACCGTTTTTAAAACACTGCACCCAACATCATGCATACCCCACAGCAACAAGACCTATGACACACAACTCAGAAGACTACATCATGCATGCTGCCTAATAGGCAGGGAGCGTGCTGGGTTTCAAAGGCTTAGTCTGTACATGGTCTAGAGGCAAAGTCCACTGTGTGTCAATTATGCATCGTGTACGTGGAAACTCTATGTCATGATGTGCCGTGCCATGTATCAATTCTAGAGCCTGTGTTATGTCGAGAATCTGTAAGAAATATCGGACACCTGGGTGTGAAGCCGCATAACTATCAGAAGGTGAAGGTTCACACATGGAAGCCCAAACAGTTCAACCTCCAAAACGGTTTTTATACCTTCATAGCGTTGTAATATATATATATATATATATATATATATACACACACACATACACGTCTGCAGCATATAGTAGGCGAATAGTGGTAAAGAAATTGACCATACATCTTTCTCAAGAGTATGCTGTTTTCAAAACACAGTAATATAATGTTCTATTCCAATTCTATTACTTTGTCTAGTCTCCATCTTATTCAATATTGCTCCTGCATAAGCAAACGACCCCTTTAAACCCTTGCTTGGAGTGTTGTCTCCTAGACTCTCCTAGACATTCTAGGATCTGAATCATTGTAAGTCTTATTAATTCCCTTAGCGAAAAATCATATTCCTTAGTAATTTATTGTGAAAGTTTCCATTCTTTATGGGCAAAGTTAATACTTTAATAATTACCCATCCTTTTATCTATTTCTTCCCTCTTCAATAGCCAAATAGAATGCATTTATCATTAGTGTGCATCATCATACACATTGAAATGGGATGTTCTTTGATCCTTGTACAACTGCATACACTTCTCCTCTGTGCACTTTCGCAAGTTGCATACCTCTCAACTTGGAGTTCTTCCTTTGCACCACACACATCGCAGCCCCCTCACACGTACAATTCTTGTGGAACCTTTGCGTACAATTGCAGTATTGCAGTACTTACCTTTTGTGCTGAACTCGAGCCTTGTAAAACCACTACAGTATCTTGCGCCCTGTGCAGAGCTTTTGCTTCACTCAACAGCCTTGCATCACCTTTGCTGCAAACTTCTGCACAGGACCCGCATCGCATGCAACAAATACCCACAACAATCATGTGGCAACTCCTTTGTTTCCGTGTGGCTTGCCAGGTGGCACTATCTAGTTCTGCAACATGTCAAAGAATCTCTCAGAGAAATTGTTTGATGGGAATATCAATGGACACATTTTTGGGAGAAAGTTTAACCATCACGCAATGGAAGATGAAACAACTCGTAATCATTGCCAGCTGTAACTACTTTCTTGTATTTGTAGTATAAATATGTAACATGCCCAACCAGCTAGGGTTGGTATTCCCTGAGAGCCAACCCAGATTGTAGTGATTATTGTTATGCCACGAGTATCCAGTTTTTCTCGTATGCATATGTACATGCACATTCACTAGAGGCAAAGCTGAGGAAGTGTTTCTGTTTCTGTTTCTGATTAAAGGAGCCTGCTCCCTAACCTTACTGAAACATTGTTTGCCTTTGTACTTGCTTCTTTTTCCTTTATATTGAATAAAAGTTTCCTTTCCTACAAATTAGACTTCGGCTTACTGAATGTTTGTTTTGGTTAATTGTTGTAAGATACCTAGCACACACTCTCTATAACCTTCACAACTTACCTCTAAGGGCATGTTTGTCCCCACACATGGTCCTAGGCTGCACGGTGCAGATCATTGGTATCAGAGCATAGCTCTTTGTTATGCCTATAAGGATGTGAGTGCATTGTGAAAAGGAAGGACAAGAAATTTCATTTCTATGCAATTGAAAGAATGCCAGAACAAGAGCAAGATGATTGGTGTCGGGAAGCAACTTGAGGTAGCCCCATACATTGAAAAGATCATTAAGGATGCATTGAAAGCACAACACACCAAACTCTTTGGCCAATTCTGCAAGTTGATGTTTCAGCTCATTCCTTTTTCATTGTTGTTTTTAACACGGTCAAGGTCTAAGTGAATCTTGAAATTCTAATGTTCAAAGGCAAGATTGACGCCATAACATTGGCCAAGTAGATTTGCAAGTTTAATGCCTACTTCTCTGGCAATCTCTTTGAGGATGAAGAAAAGACCATCTTTAGTGTTGAAGACGTGCATCCTAGTGTTCCATTGGCGGGAGACATTCACCGGACAATACGAGAAAGCCATAGAGCCCATCTGAACTTGGGAGGATTTTATCATGCTTTGCAGAAGTTCTACCCCCTCAAACATGACGATGAATACTTGAAGTTCCAATAGTTGCGACAAACCAAGCATAAGTCTTACACCAACGAGTTCTATGGCTATTTTGCATGCTTGTGCAAGGACCTCACAGAGCAACATAAGGTGTACTGCAATACATCAATGAACTTTCACCTTATATACGTGTGACATTCTAGACTTCTGACTTTCTATGGCAAGTATACCACAAGTCTACGAAGATCAAAGTGAACGCCAAGATGAAGCAAAAATTTTCTTCTTCATCCAACGGCGTGCAGAATACCTTATCTCATCCTCATGCATACCAAAAGCATAGCCTATCGCATAGAGGAAAACAACCCAAGAAAGCTGCACAACACTAGAAAGCTCTTGTGCCTTCTAATTCGGATAAAGGAAAGAAAAAATTAGGCAACAAAAGGTGCCACCGACATCGTTTGTGTACCCAATGATAATTCTGGATGTCGTGCAAAGCAATCCTTGCTTGTGTAGTTTACATTAGGTCATACGCAAAGAAATGATACTGATCTAAATGTTTCTTGTGTAACCACCACCAACACCACTACCATAGATACCTTTGAGGAGCGTGGATAGCTCTTTCACACCAAATTATCGGTAAAGGGTTGACCTCTTCATGTTATCATTGACAATGGGAGCAAGAAAAACATCATTGCGTAAGCAACAACCCAAGGCTTAGGCCTTACCACCGCTATGTATCTCAAGCCATATTCCATGGGTTGGCTTCCGTGAGGCGTAGGATATACGAGTCCGACGGCAACACACTTTCTAGTACAAAGTCAATCCTATGGAGAACATAGTCACTTGTGACATCGTGTCTCTAGAAGTCTACAACATCTTAATGTGGAGTGTATATTGAGTACGATTGAGATGCTACATATCAAGCCAAATCATCACGTTGAATGGTCCGCACTAAAGATTGCTTCTTCAATCTCTTGGAGTTTCTCTAATGACCAAAGTCACTTTGGTCCTTGCGCTAATGGCACAAACTTGTCTCACACACAAATGCTCATGGTCCGCTTGTAGACACTGAGCGGAGAGAAACCAAGCATTGGAAGTACGCACATCACAATCATCATCATTACGAGTAGCAGCTTGACAAGTTATTGAAGCAACCCAATGAAGTCTTTGCTAAGCTTAATAGTCTTCCAACACATTGTGCAGTAAAGCACTACATAGATTTGGTTCTTGGATCCTCTCTTCCAAATAACCCTATGTACTACGGATCATGTTGGGAGAATAATGAAGTCCAACGCCAAATAAAAACCTCCTTGATCAAGGCAAAATCAAGCCTAGCTCTTCTCCGTGTAGGAGTCAAATGGTCCTTACTTTAAAAAAGGAGGACATTGTGCCTTTGCCTAGAATATTGCACACTCAACAAATTCATGGTGAAGAATTGGTATCCATTGCCGCATCGTGATGACCTCTTGGACCAGCTTTGAGGTGTACAAAACTTCACCGAGATCGATCTAAAGTCAAGTTCTTGTCAAGTTCGGTCTATCTTGAAGACGTTTGGAAGACAACTTTCAAGACACGAGACGGATTGTAGGAGTGGTTGGTTATGCCCTCGGCTTGACCAATGTGCCAACAACATTTATGCACTTGATGGATGATCTACTCAAGCCCTTCCTCAACTTCATCATTGTCTACTTGTATGGCATCCTCACCTTTAGCAAGACTTGGGAGAAGTGGTGGAGCACATCTTAGACATTTGCAAGCCAACTTACAAAGTGTATATTTGGTGCTGCCCAGATCCATTACTTGGACTACTTCATTATTCCCAAGGGTTTTGTGTAGATCCAAAGAAGAGCAATGCGATTCAAGATTAGCCATCTTTGTGCAATCTCACAGAATTAAGGAGTTTTCTTGGACTCGCAAACTCAAACTTCTACCGCAGATTTATCTTTGGTTTCTATCACTTATCATGGCCTCTTAGCTAGGTAACGCGCAGTAAAGCAAAGTTCAATTGGACTCATGCGCAACAAAGTGCTTTTGAGGCTCTTCAGCGGTGCCTTTACGCAACGCCTATTCTCACAATGACCGACATTTTACATTCCTTAAAACTTTACAATGATGCATCTGCCTATGTATTTGGCATAGTACATATTCAACATGGCCATGCCGCCGCATACCACTCGTGAGACGTTTAGTGACACAATTCAAAGGTACTTTACCTCCAAAAAGCGTTGTATGCCATTATGCAAGCAGCTAAGCAATGGGGCTGCTAAATCTTGGGCAAGGAGATGGTCATTTTTTAGATCATAAACCATTACAGTTTGTAGTTGCAGAGCATGTTGGACAATGCACACCACATGAAGTGGATGACTTACCTACAAAAATTCCATCTAGTGATCAATTACAAGAAGGGAAAGGATATTAAGGCCACATATTGCCTTAGCCAACCACCCGTTCATGTGCTCATCATGGTGCTCCACATTGAATATTGGGTGCATGCCCAACTATCCGGATCCGAATAGTTGTGCTTTACCGATGAGGATGAAATTTTCAAAGTGATGGACACGCATTAATAGTGGCACACATCAATTTTTTAGAGTGGTCAAGGCAGGGTAGTATGCTGATCAAGTTAAGTGGTACAACCTTCAACAACTTCAAGCGCAGTTCTTGCAACTTCTATTCAAGAAAGGCCAAATGTTATGTGCATAGCTGCGTGCACTTCTTTGCACACTTGTGTCGTTTGTGTACCTCCCAACTTGGAGTTCTTCCTTTCTATTGTGCACCTTGAAGTGCACACATGTGTATGTCTCGTGACACCTTTGTGCTAATGTTATGTGGGGACATGTCCCCCAAAAAACAGGCATCTAGGATGTCGTGGGGATGGCGGGATGGGTGGAAAGCATCCTCCCCATGTTTCCCTTTGAGCACATTTCAAGGGGGACTACACTAAAATTTAGGGTATGTTTCTAGGAGTCCCCTTTTGAGGGAACATCTTGACTGCCCCCAGAGCCCTCTCCCTCCCTCCCTACCTCCATCACCCATGCCCCCTCCACCCTACCCCATTTGTATCTTCTTTTCCAAAAAATTTAGTTTTTTTTTTTTAAAGTTTCAAATGCTAGTTCTTCAATATAGCTTTTGAAAAATACCAATATGTATTTGTATCAAGGCGCCTATCTTGAATTTGTCTCATAGTTTTGCCCATTGAAGGGTTCCACATTGATTAACGAATTGGTCAGCTTCTCTGCAAATTCCCCGAGATCTGGTAATGGATGGCCTCAATTGTGTTGGGCTCAAATAAACTTGAAAATGAAATAAATATGGAGAAGAGCTAATGTACACTTGTAGTGTAAGATTGTTTTTGGAAGCCGCCCATTTCTATTTAAGAAAAAGTCTGCATGTATAAATCTAACTAAAATTCACTGAACCTCCAATCACTTGACAAAGCATATATATAATTTTATATGAAGAGAGGTTGCGTAGATGATAAAAGCAGTAAGGCATAGATCGACGTTTACCTATAAATGGACTGTATTGTATTGCAAAGACATAATAAGAATCGAGAGTGATATATGAATACATAATTTTTTGAGCACAAATGTGGATAGTGGACTGTCACAGACTGCTATTAATATTTTAAAAAAATAATTGTATATTTTTAATATTTATAAATCTATATATTATTTTAATATTTATCCTCTAGTCCTCAAAATTCGTAATTTTTTTGTCTTGGAAACCCCGTCCCGGAGTCTTAGTTAACTATCCTTTGCGCGCAACCACAGTACTGTGCAACACTTGCCTTCTGCGCAGAGCTTCCTGAGCCTTGTAGAACCACTACGGCATCTCATGTCCCACACAAAGCTTGCCTCACTCAACACTAGCACATTATCTTTGCAGCGCACTCCTATGCAGGACCTGCATTAAGCGCAACATAGTCTCACAGAAACCACATGGCAACACTTTACTTCTGCGCGGCTGGGCAGGTGGCACTTTCCAGTTCTGTCACATGTTGGAGAATCTATCAGAGTAACCATCCAACGGGAAGATCAACCACCATACGCTTGGGAGAAAGGTCAACTGCCACGCAGTTGGAAGATGAAACGACTTGTAACTGTTGCCAGTTGTATCTACCTTCTAGTTCTTGTATTTGTAGTATAAATATGTAACATACTCAACCAACCAAGGGTTAACATCCTTGAGAGCAAACCAGATAGTAATGATTATTGGCATGCGCTTAGTATCCAATCTTTCTCATACGCATCTGTACATGCACGTTCAGTCTAGGCAGTCTGCGGAAGTGTTTCTGCTTCTGGATCACAGGAGCCTTCTCTCCAAGCTTTGTTGTAACATTTTACACCTCTGTACTTGTTACCTATTCCTTCATATCGATTTGAAGTTGCATTTTCTGCAATTAGACTTCGCTTTACTGAATGTGTGTTTTGATTTACTGCTGTTACCTGTTGGACACTCTCCATAAGCTTTGCAGCTTATCTCGAAGCTTATGGTTGTCCCCTGCACATGGTCTTGAGCCCCGTGGTGTGGATCATTCTCTCTTCGCATATACTTTGGGGCACCTTGTCTGTGCTATATTCTGTCATTATTTCAGGGCAGCTGTTTTGCATGATTGTGATTATCCTTGCCAAGAGTATCTCATTTTGATTTGCAGTAGATGTTCTATCTCAATTCTTGTGATCTGCAAAGAAATCCTTATATTGAGAAATTTAGCCCATGCCAATGTGCCTGATTAAATCCTACAAATTTGCATGGAGCTGGTATATTAATGGGCTTGCACTTGATTTATTTTCCATCTCCAATTCGTTTTTCTATTTTTGTTGGCACATCACGACTACAGAGTTAAGATTGATTTTAAGTGACAAAAGGTGTTTAGCATTGTATGTTTAGTAGGAATCAATATACTAAATTGTCTTAGTTTGGATGGTGCAGGAGAGTTTGAATCGTTGTGTAAGGGATGCTATAAGCAGGAAACAACTACTCGCATTCATAGTCTTGGATAATGCGGAGGAATCAATAATGAATGTGCAAGTAATACTTCACTAACTTGTTGCTAGCTTTTACTTTGCATATGTTTTTTAAAGAAATTTTCTTTGGTATCTGATTCTTGAGCCAGCTTTTACTTCATGTATGTTTTGAAGAAAATTATTATCTGATTCTTGTGCTTCATGGTTTTCTGCAGTCTGTATCATTTACAGGGGGAGTACCTACATTCTCCAAGTACTTGGATTCGTTTCCTTTCCCATATTACATTATCTTGAAGAACATCGAGGCCCTACCAAGGACATTGGCAGATTTGTTGAGACAGGTATTTCTGTTTTGGAAGTCTCCAAGTACTTGGTTTTGGTTTCTTTCCTATATTCCTCTGCGATGTTTGGCGAGATAAGAAATACACAGAATTTGTTTTCATTTATTTTAATCTAAGTAGCCGATACGTTTTGGATACGGGAGCAGGTACGGAGTATCCAATACGCGGATACAACAAACAAATTTTTGGCCCCAGATACGGCATTGGTTACAGCAGTACAAAAATATATAAAAATTAAAAAATATATAAATTTCAGCCTTCTAAATAGGAATTAAGTTATTAACCACATATTATGCATATGAAAGACAAGATAAGTAGATAACTTATAAGTTATAAGCTAAATAAGTGAATAACCACAACAAACAAGTCATAATTTGTTAAAACTTAGAAACTTAAAAGCTTAAAAGTTAAATACTTAAATCAAACACAATGTGAATGTCATGATATATTAAATTCAATTTATTACACCAAATCAGTCATGATCAAAGTTCAAACTATCTTTCAATATTCATCATATTCCTCTTCATCAAGAGGATCAACATCAACATCATCATCATTAGGTGGTTCATTAGAACCACATGGACTCGAACCACTCCCACTAGGGCCACTGCCAGTTGCACCCCCTTGTGCATGTAGGTCTCGCAGTGCCAAAGAAGTCTCCTCATCATCTAATGGCAGGTGGGAAATGGAAGCATCCAAGTCAACTATCTTTGGATCAATATCCCAATGTTTTGTTGACCCTTCCTTGTACTCCGACTGCTTGTGGGATAAAAGGCGCAAGTTGGAATGTATGTATACCAAATCTTCAGCCTTTTTAGCCCCCAACTTGTTGCACTTTTGTGAGTGGATGAAGCTATATGTACTCCAGTTGCGCTCAGAGGAAGATGAACTTGCAACCTATTGAGGCAACACAAAGTCAATGCAAAGTTCAAACTTAAACACTCAAACTTAAATTTTAAAAAACTAAAAGTTATAACAAAAAAGAAAGAGAATAAAAACTTACTTGTGCCAAGACCTTGATTGCAAGAGGTTGCAAGTAAACCGATGCATGACCATGGAGGTACCACCACATATGAGCATCCATCTTGTATTTGCTCCGAAGAGCGAGAAGGCTATGACTTGTTTCTACTATGAAATTGCCAAACTCTATCATAACCATGTCTTGGGCCTCAGGATCAGGGAAGAGCCTAGACAATGCCGCCATATATCCCTCATTGACTTCCACATCCCTGTATGGTGCTACCCTCCTTGGCAAGGAAAGGATCTCTGTGTTGTAGAATCTAGGAGTCAATGCAAAAGCAAGTAGATGTAGCGGGGTGGTCATTTTGTTCCACCGCTCAATGAGGATTGATTGCACTTCTTTGAAAAATATTTCCTCAGGATCTTGTTCTTTTGCATTTATGACGACTTTTATCTTCTCAATCATTGAGTCGATACCATCATATATCTCTCCTAGACATGGCTGATCCATGTCAATAAAATGGATCATGCTCATAATGGGCTTAGTAAAACTCAACAAATATTCTACTCGATCCCACCAAGTGTCATCTAAGATCATGCTCTTCACTTTTTGAGCTTGTTCAATGTTTGATTGCCTCCATACAGCCCATAGGTTGGAGGTTACCATCTTCTGAGTGCCTATCGCATCTTCACAAGTCGTCTAAAGACTATTGTGTGTGATGCGAACTAAGTCTCATCAACCTAATATAATAAGAATGAGAAACAAAAATTAAAAACTTTTGAATACTAATTATACTATATTTTAAAAATAAAAAAATTTATATTTAAATTAAAGAAAAAAGAAAGGTAGCTTCCCTTACCTTCAACAGCTCCAAATGCGAGAATGATCTAAAAATGCCTTGCGACTGGTGATGGTTGGTGACAAACATTTGGATCTCTTCAGCCTCTGCATACACTTGTTGAATCCACTCTATTTTGCTTTGGCCATCTTTTTTAGCATTAAATTTAGTGAATGCACGACACATGGTGTCCAAAAAATATGCCCATACCTTGCCTCAACTAACATCCCCGTGGCTTTGCAATTCTTGGCGTTGTCCGTTATGACTTGGACAACATTTTGAGGCCCCACCGCCTCAATGGATTCGAAGAGGATGTTGGCAATGAATTGGGCATCCTTCACTTGCCCCTCACAATCAACCGCTTTAAAAAACATTGCCCCTTTAGGGCATACTGCAACCACATTGATCAAAGGGCGGTTTCTTGCATCTTTCCATCCATCAGAAACGATGGACACACCTGTTTTGGCCCATGAGTCTCTAATTGGTTGCAAGGAGGTTTCCACATATTTTTTTGTTTATCCAATAGGGTGGTGCGGATCTTCTCATAGCCTGGTGATTTGTACCCTTTTGGGGCCTCATTGATGGCTTTCACCATCTCATGCCAATAAGGTGACCTCACAACATTAAATGAAAGTCCATTTGCATACACACATCTTGCAATGTGTTCATCTGCAATTTCCTACTCTCATTTTGAAAGGCCTTTTCCAATGGCCCTTTTGTCTTACTTTTCTTTTGTGAAAGGGGTGAATCCTCATCATCCATGGAGGTAGGAGCCACAAATGGATGTGGCATGGTCACAATTGGGGATCCACTACTTGATGGGGCAACAGGAGGCCTCGCTGATCGAGATGAACTTCCTCTTTTGGCCAATGGATGACCCGCTTTCATAGCCAAAGTTGCCTCTGCATCTTCTTGCTCTTTGATATATGCCAAAACTTGTGCTTTTGGCACCCCAACATTATTCTTCCCCTTGCATATTCTTATACCATTACCCGTTATCGCACACAAGTGGCTTTTCACCCGATTGTAAGAGCCTTTGAATATTGATTCACAATCATTGCATTTCCAAACAAAACAACCACCACCTGGAAGTTGTTCAAGTATTGTTACATGCCTCCATAATGGCGAATTTGGGTCAAATTCCTTGACCAAAGATTGCCCAGAAGAAGCGGAACTTGTTGCCATTGTAGAAGTACCTACAAGGTTCAAAACCAACAACATAAGCAAAGAAAACAATGACATGTATTGAAAATTTCAAAAATTAAAAAGAAAAAACGGTTTAAAAATAAAAATTTCAATTGGGAAAAAAAATAATGAACATAAGCAAAAACATGAAGTGTGTGAAAGATTAAATAACAAAAAAAAAAGAGAAACAAACTTAGAAGTTAAATAAAACCTTACCTTCACTTAATAAACCACAAATCCTCCTTTGTAGCTCCTCACACTCCTACCAGCTTAGGAAAATACTTGCAATGCTTTTTGTTGAAGTATCAAACCCTAAATAAAAAAAAGGAAATTTTAGAGATCTAAAGATGAAATGAGGAAGGAGAGGTAAGTTTCTTTGCTTTATGTTTTGTTTTTGTGTTTTACTTTTGTTTTATTGTTTGGAGTTAACTTTTAGGGTTTAAATTAAAAGAATATTATACTTTTTATTATTAACTAACTTTAAAAACATGTTAAAAAAACAAAAAAGGTGTTTTTTTGGGGGAATATGGCAAAGGGGAATGGGCATGGTACGACCGACACCCCCGAATACGGCCGGGTATTGCAGCCATACCTAGACGTATCCGCAAGGTACCTGCCGTGCCACCGCCCGCTCCCACCGCCGTATCCTCACCGTACCCATTCCGGGTATGTTCCGTACCCATTTCTACCCCCCACCGCCATATCGGTATCTTAGATTTTAATTGTTGTGAGGTTCCTCTTTTTTCCCCTTTCGACTTTCTTGGGTTTTTATTGATTTAACATTTTTTTGAAAAATATGTTCTTTATGAAACATAATAATATTTTTACATATTTTGAGTCACACGTTCCTTGCCCTAGAACCTAAAATATGGGGATATCTCTCTAGCCGTACCCAAGAAACATCCCATCATCCCGAATTTGAAGAGAAATATAAAAGCACAATTTTCCCTTATCTAAATTCTATGTACGGCCACCTTTCACCTCCCGTGGTCGCGCCCGGTAATCTTTGGTGCTTGAGCCCCATTGATTGACCAAGTCCTCAAGGTTAAAGCTGTAACAAACAAGATCGATTATGATATAGGGATGGGGGCACTGGAAATTTTCATCGAACTAGGAAATTTGAGTGGCTTGCTCGCCCTATATCATAATCAATCGAACTTAGTGTTCACCTTGTGAGCCATCGTAAGTGACAGTAGGTTCTTTCCCGTTGGGCCCGGACTCCCAATTATATATATAGGGGGCCAACAGGGGGAGTATAATCTAGAAGATTCTAGAATGCATAGGGGGTTGAGGGCAGCGTAGAGTTCTAATTATAGTTCTCTGCTTCCTCTATATAATCTCTATTTTTGCAGATGAGACTTATGCAATCCTAATCTGCTACCATAATTATGGCAAAAAAATCCCATATTTTTGGGACGAGGGGACGGCTATTAAAATAATCTATAAATATAAAAAATATATAATGGGTACCCCTAACCCCGAAAAAAACTTGAAAGGTTATAATTTCAGCACCATAACCAGTAATGTTACCTAAGGGCCTGAAACATGCCAACATCTCTTTATCATGTCACTTATATGATTATATCCTCGAATTTAAAAATAGCTTTTTGGAATACTAGAGGCCATGCAAACTACATGATAGCCATCCATAGACGAAACCGGCTAAGGTAACTAAAAACTCTAAAAACTTAAATAAAAAGTAGGCCTCTAGAACATCCTAATATACTTGGTAAAGCCTCCATTATCATACAAAAAGAGGTAGAAAGACTTGCACAACAAAATTTTGAAACCAAAAAATCCTTTAAAATATGCATGTGAATTTATTCATCCTATCACTATGTTGTATAAGAAAGGCTTTAAAATGTAAAATAACAGTGACCTCTCTTTAGAATATCTTCTTTTGGAACTTACATAAAACAACGAAAGTCCATTTCTTGGGAAGGTAAGTTTGCATGGGAAAAGGATTAGTTTTCTTTTTCCTCTTTTCAAAGTCATAATCCTTAATGTTTTATATATATATATATATAATTTTTTTGGGGGACTCTTGGGACTTCGGGGACACTGGGGACTTTGGGATGTCCCTAGCCGTCTCGGGGACGTCATGATGTTCCCATTAGACTCCCAAAATCTCGAAGCACTCGGGATGTCCCAAGTGCGTTCTTTAAAGTTAAGTGGACATCCCCTTCATTTTTGCATTTGGGGGGGGGGGGCGATGTTTCATCCCCGTCCCCAAGCACCCGGATGTCGCGGATGTCTGGGACGGATTGAGAACGGGGTGCCCGTCCCGCGTAACGCTGTCTGCTATACACTTCTTTCTGGCTGTAAATAACTGAATTAAATCTAATGGCAAAATATTCCATGCAAGTAGGAACTTGCTTCTTGCAAGAGAGAACTCGTTTTTATTGCTGACTTGGTGCTACCAACTACTCGTATATTTTATGAAAATATAATTTCACTTTGCCTTAGACTCCTGCAGTTTGTCACTATTATCTTTGATCCAGTGTTATGCGGGGATGTGATCCCTAGATTTTGGTGATGTCCCAGACATCCCGAGCGTTTGGGGACTTGGAGGGGATGTCCCCAATTTTTTCAAAACTTTCAAAAGCTTTCTGATGTTTTTACTTTTAAAAAGATGTTATTTTTGCCAAGAACATCAAATTCTAATCTTGAAAGTACCAAAAATACATTAAATACAATTTAAATCCATAAATGTCATTGAAAAAAGTTAAAATATCGAAAGATTAATTTTTATGTATTATTTTAAAAGCCGTCCCCAACATTTGCGAAATTTTTGCTGTCCTGAAAACCTTGTCCCTCCGTACCCCCGTCCCTGAGACTTAGGTAACTATGCTTTGATCATGAGACTAGCAAACTGATTACTGGATAAATACGAATGGGTGCAAATTCCAACATCGCCCACTCCGTTCTGTTCCCTCGCTCTGCTCGAGAGCGGCATACCGGAGAGAGAAGTCCTACCTATCCTACCGGCACTCGACCCCCTCTCCCACTTAGAGAGTGGAACATCAAATAGATTATAGAAGCGATATGATTACTCTCCCCATATTTCAGCTCTCTAATATTACATCAATTAGTGTGTTCAATAATTTCTTTGTATAACTGCATATGTGCATTGTTTTTATTTATTTTTTAATTTTGGGGTGTTGCACAACTATGATCAAGTCTTCTTGTATGTATTGATATATTCTTTTTGTACCATTAAATTCACCTTAAGGTTTTTAGTTATTTATTTCATATAATCAGCAGTTATTTGAAATCATATGATAGTAGGATTTAATATCCAGTACGTGTTTTGCAGTGGTTTGAGTTAATGCAGACTACAAGCTTCTGAGGTGACAACTGGAGAATTAATGGTCTGGACCCTCTTAATCAAGCATTAGTATCTAGAAGTTATATGATGTCCATGGTGCTTGTTTCGCTACCATATGGACATTATCACCATCGTGGAATTGTATCAGTCTGAATGGTTGTGGCTTGAGGAAGAGTCAGAAGACATCAGGCTATAAATGTCTAGTTCACGGTTGTGCTGCACCACTGGCAATGACACCATTATCGAATTATCTGACATGTCTGAATGGTTGTGACTTGTGGAAGAATGGGAAGACAAAAGGCTTACCATGCAAAACCATATGCCAAAGCCTTTCGCCCACACGTCCACAATAAAAGAGATGGTTCGAGGATGGCTACTCTCAAGTAAGATTTGCTTCATATAAAAGAAATATTAGAACAATATGAAAGCATAGGGCTTGACAATGCATAAAATGTGAGGTGTAACACACTTTTGTTTTTAGTAGCTTCATTAGGTACATTTTAATGAGGCATTGAATCTTCAATCATTGAAATATACATTGATATTATTAGTTGTAAAATTAATTATTATCGTGAACTTGTAAAATAGAATGTTATGATGGTGGCAATTTGTTCTCATGTTGCAAGACCCACTTTGACAAAAAATATTATGGTAAAAATTCACGGTATTGGTAAAATTCATATTTAAGCTTTACAAAAACAAAAGTTTGTGGGGATGATGCCAATTTGTTCTCATGCTACAAGACCGCACTTAAAACTTTCTTTTCTCATTCTAGCTTCCATCTTTCTTTCATTATGGAGTCTACCATTAAATTAGTGGGCTACAATAAATCTCTCCAGTTTCTAATTTTGTGCTGGTGATCTCTGTGGGAATATTAAAAATATAAAATGAGTCTATAAGATGTATCATAAAAATTGATGAGTTAATTACCAATAGATACGTAAAAAAAAAAAAATTCAGTAGCATGGCAAGAGGAAAATTTTCATGTATTGATCCAAATGTAAAATCACAATGTTTCTATGGTTTTGAACATTTTAATACGTCCCAAAACAATTCTCTATTTATGTGCATGTGGCCTTTAGATTGATATCACAACTTATATGTGTTTTAATGCTAACAACATTTGAAAAACAAGAGATACAATTGTGTTTAAATGCAAACAATATGTGACAAATAAGAGGCACATTTAACAAAAGTCGACAAACAAGAACTACACTTGGCTTCAAATATTTTAATGTCAAATAATATTTGACAAATAAGAGGCACAATCAACTAGTGATCATTGGAGTTCAGTTTAGCTTTAGGTTGAAATCACATCCTATTTGTGTTTTTATTACAAGCAATACTTGACAAAGAAAAGAGAATCAGCTATTAATTATTCAAGATCATGTTATTTTGACATAGAAAACATGCATTTTAATGTGTGCAACAATTTCATGTTAGGTAGGACATGGCAGCATTCCTTTCTCTTGATATTCAAGCTCATGGGGTCAAATCCAAATTCAAATGATTGTTCACTGACATATAATTTATACCCCAATATGTAACTCTTGTTTTTAATACCAACAACATTTGAAAAACAAGAGATACAATTGACTGTGTTTTAATGCAAACAATATTTGACAAATAAGAGGCACATTTAACAATAGTTAACAAACAAGAACTAGAGTTTCAAAAATTTAATGCAAATAATACTTGACACATAAGAGACACAATCAACTATTGATTATTGGAGTTCATGTGAGTTTTAGGTTGAAATCGCATCCTATTTGTGATTTTTATTACAAGCAATACTTGGCAAAAAAAGAGAACCAACCAGTGATCATTGGAGATTATGTCTTTTGACATGGAAAATATGCATTATTAGGTGTGCAACAATTTCATGTTAGGTAGGACATCACAACATTCCTATCTCTTGATATTCAAGTTCATGGGTTCAAATGCAAATTCAAATTATTATTCAACAATATATAATGTATACCTTGTTATATGCAAAACTATACTAAATTAGATTTGTACTTTGATAGCGTAAAACCATCTCTAAGGGTTCCATTGAATTATTGACACTTGGATTATGCTATGGGGTTATGTAAAGTTTCCATTCAAGGATCTCAATATTCTCCCTAGAAGTATGAATAAAATAATATGTTGGAAATACAATCTCCAAGAATAGAATCATGTGGTGTACTACAATCTTCGACACGATAAGGTTAACATCCTTTTTGAAGCCTCAATTCATGTAGAACCCATCATCCTCCAAAGGAATATCATAACTCTCGCTTAAAGATTGTGGGAAACTGTATCTAGGTGATCTTCTCTTGCCTACATCAATACCTTGAGTAGAAGTATCTTTGCAATTCTTTGCATCAAGCTGGAGTAGCATAACACCTCATATGCATTGAAACATCGATTAAGGCAACATTGATTCACACTCAAGTCTAATACATGGTAGACATTTCTAATCATGTATCAACTTAACATAACATTACCACTTCCAACAAAAATAAGAACATAACCTAATCATCTATTGAATGAATTTTCTCGTCATTTGTTTTGTCAAGTGATTGGATCAAACTGCCATCCTTGGCCATGTGACAAGTTTGTCTCGGATCTACGATAAATCTTTGAAGAGTATGAAATGAAGTATGTGCAACAAGAATATTACTCTTCTTGTTACTACTTTGCTTCTTTTGGCACTCTTTTAGATCCTTGATAAACTTCTTGAGATCTCACATCTTCCACTAGGAATGCCCCACATATTCTAGCTTCCCATAATAAGTAGCTTATGATTGTTCTCTCAAAAAACCACCCTTGTTCTCATCTTATATTGTCGTGGTCCATCACAGGAGTTTCTTTTTCTCGGATATTGTACTCTAGTTGGTGTGTTACTTCAAATTAAGATTTTCATGTCCAACAATCAATTTGGAGCATGTATTTACAAAATATATGTTCGTACTTCCCCCTCTTTACATCTTTGAGAATGATAGTCTCCCCATACATCATGTACTCCTTGCCGCACTCTTCCAACCAAAACAAAAGATCTTTAACATGTGTCAGTGAATTCTTGATCCAATAAAATGATAATGGATCAAGCTTGTTTAACCTACAATTCAAAAAATGGATTAACTTTCACGAACAATTTATTTAGGCCATGCCACAACTATGTGGATCCAATCGATGTGGCACTTGTAAGTTGTTAAATGCCAATTAGATGTCAAAGTTACATTCCCTACCATATGGGCTCCAAGTCACTTGCCATACGTGCTAACAAGAAGCCAAACAAAAATTCAAACAAGCGATGGGTGGGAGGATATGAAAAACCTCCATTTGTAAGTGCCTTGCACTCTATGCAGTAACCCACACAAGCAAATGTACACATCCTATATTGGGTGTCACTAGGTTTTTTTTTCATGGTCTCAAATTGTTATCTCCTTCCTATCGAAGCCCACCATCATGACCATTGTACAATTATAACTTGCCACTCCAATTTGCTACTTAAGTCCTTGCATGTTGTCCCTAGGTTACCAAAACAACATGTTGTTATCCCCCTACCATATAATAACGATCAATACAAGTCAAAATGAAGGATTAAGAAAAATAAAAAATGGATTTGTGTTATTTTTTTCCCCGAGGAATCCAAAATTGCAATTAGATCTAAACAATATTTCATTGTGAAGAACTCCTTAAGAAAATCAAGTTTACACATGTAGACAAAATGTTGCGCCAAGAAAGATCTTATCACCCAAATATTTATGAAAGTTTCTAATGCCTTCAAATTATGAAAGCAATATGAATCTAAAATTAGAATCTCATTTTTCCCGCATATTTACATGGATCTCCTTTTTTCTTCTAAATTTTGACTCTTAATTAAGAAATATATTGCATCAAATCTCCTTTCCTTTTCTCCATACACTTTCATGGTAACAAAGAGAAATAAGTTGACGTATTTTACACTTTAAACCATAAGCTCTCATACGAAGTGATATAATACAATTATCCCAATGATTGAACAATTATGTACTCTAAAATAGGAGAGACCACCACGTAAATATATGAATGTATTTCAAAACTCCTTAGCAAAAATTAATAATGCACATGAATAATAAATTGCTTGGGTGGGAGGTGTAGTCATACACTTAACAATTTAAAAAAGGGTAAATCTAGGCAAGTGTACCCCAATATACGGTACACTTGCAAGGTATGAACTACATTATGTAAGGTAAATAAGGGGACCAACCTAAACGTTGGTAACTCAATGGGACCCATAAGGTTGGGTTTTTAAATCAACAATATTTGTATATTCTTCTATGTTCACGTAGCTATTTATTTTCTAGATCATGACCTCGTGTGCATAATCTACTATGGTATCATAACTTAGTGTTGTTCAAGTGTAAAATATATAGGGTAAGTTACTTTGATGTTTATAGGGTGTGCGAAGAAGATGCGGTATGTCACGTGGTTTGGTTGCATTTTATTTATCTAGCAAGGATTGTTTTTTTCAGGGTGTTAAATTTAGTGAAATTTTTGGGCAATTGAAATTTGTCTATTTCTCTTTCAAAGATGATTTTTTTAGGAAGTTAGATTAAGTGAAATTCTTGGGTGATTGAAAATTTCAGACTTTAAATAAAAATTTCTTGTAGAAACTAATGTTGGTATAAACTCATTTGAAGAGATTTGAGATTATTGAGGTGTCTTGATACTTAGAGTTAAGAGGCTTATTAGTGGAGTGGTAGTGACACACACACGCACATTTATGCACACACGCGTGCGCACGCATGCGCAGCTGACACACACACGCACGCACACACACACACACACACATGTACATGCACATGCACACACGCACACACTCATGCACACACGCACACAGACACACACACACCCTCACACACGCGTGTAGACACCCATTTTGGTGTTGTTCCTCCACTTCACCCCACGTTCGCTCTCCTACATTAGGCTTGCCCATTCAAATTCCTTTTCCCTCCTAATTCCATTTGAATTCATTTTCCCACCAAAATACATATCTAATTAATCAATATTAATCCCTTTTAAATCAACTTATGAATTTAATATTTAAAAGTGGTCCATGTCATCCCACTAATGAATTTAATATTCAAAAGTGGTCCATGTCATCCCACTAATGAATTTAATATTCAAAAGTGGTCCATGTTATCCCACTAATGAATTTAATATTCAACAATTATCCATCAAATCCCACTAATGAATTAAATATCCAAATATAATCCACATCAAATCCCACCTTTGAATTAAATATTCAAATATTATCCACATGCAATCCATCTTTGAATTCAATATTCAAATATAATCCATATGAAATCCACTTTTGAAGATTACCCAAATTAACCCCCCTTCCTCAGGGTATAAATAGAAGCCTTCCCCCTCCCTTTTGAACAAGTGATAGAAAAAATATGACATTCTTGTGAGTCCACTTACCATCATAATATCATCACAATGCCCTTGTGATTCCACTCATCATCCCATTTCTTGGCATCCTTTCATCCACAATAGAAGAATTTGCAAGTTTGCAAGTTTGTTTTGCAGGTTCCTGTCATCATCATCATCTCAAGATCATTCCATATTTATATTTCCATCTTGTTGTCCGAATCCATCCACTTTGGTCGCCATTGACATGCCCTCTGTAGCCTGGTCGTCATCGCCGACCCAACCAGGTATACTTTATTTTATGTCAATCTAGATCAAATTTGTATGTGCATTACATTATTGCATTTTCGAGCAGAATGTGCCGAAACTCTACATATTATCTTGTTCATTATCATTTCTTTTATCCTATTTTATCAAATGGGGTTGACATCCGCATAAGGAAGCTTGTGCTTCTTGGAACCGACTTCGTTGGGCAGCCCCTGCATATACCATCTAATCCACTTTCCTCCTAGTTGCCTCTGTTTTTTTATTATCTATTCGATTAGTAGTAGCGAGGACATTCACTTTGCGCCCATCCATTTGTCACCATCTTCTCTAAGGTACCTTAAAGCCTTGTGTCTTTGAGGTTGTTTGATTTTCATTGTTATCTAGCTCACTAATTTGGATAGGGACAAAGAAAAAACATGATCAACATTTTGGCACACCCTCGTGGGACCCGGACCCAAAATCTGGTCATTTTATTGTTACTTTACTCATCTTGTGCAGGTGTCAGATGTATAACAATTATCCCGATTCATAGTTGTCGTCTATTTAGATATCTTTTGGGGATATTTCATTTTTAGACTCGCTTGTAGGGTTTTAAGGTAGTCTCTGTCAGTTCGATGTGTTACTTACATTCGGTAGTTTATATCGTCTTTGAGGTAAGTGGTTTTGTTGTTTTCAAAAGGTTTGTTATTTGGTTGTTTATAATTGGTATAAAGTTTTATTGTAATTATTACTATTTAAAAAAAAAAAAGAAGATTATAACAAAAAATTAAAGATTTATCCTAAAACTACCCCCTCACTTATCCCCTAATTCCCTTAGCTCGTCCAACTCGCTATTCAACTCTCCCAAACCTCGCTCCCTCCACGCTCCCAACAAATGACCCCTCCACATTCCCAACCAACTACCTCACCCACCTCCCAAGAAGGCACTTACGGTTTTGCTTCACACATTCCCGAGCTCCTCCCGTCGTGATGTCACACACCTCTCCCAACCGCCTCGCTCTTCCCTTGGAACCCTCTCTCACTTGGCACTTTCGAATGAGCCACTCGGATCCACACGAGCCCTTCGACCCCTCCAACCCAAACACATACATTCACATTCATTCATTTAACAATCTATAGTTGTTTCCACATGTTGAACACTTTTTCATTCACGCGAAAAACAATTCATAGTTTGTAGTAATCTTGTCTATAGTTTCTCTTATTCATAATTCACGCACAATCCATGTTTCATAAATATCATTTTGTGTAAATTTATCATTCCATAGTTTATGTCACAGATTCTCATTTAGAATCACTTCAAGCATTTCATAGTATATTTCGCGTTTATTTCATAATTTTATTATTTCATTGTCTAGTTCATAATTTAGATTAATCATTTCATAGTTTAAATTAATTCTTTCCTAGTTTAGATTACTTATTTCATAGTTTAAATTCACTATTTTTATTTTTCTACGTAGACACTTTTTGTAAACAAAATACTTACGACATCTACATTATTTCTTGACCACGTCGACTAATCGTTTATTTGCTTTTGCAAACCAACTCTACAAAATCGTAACTACCAAATTATGTCGTTAAAGATTAATATTTAAAACAAATAAACATGTTAGGAAATAAGAGATAAAATATGTGAAATAATCCCTCACGTAGTTTATCGCAATAAACCATGTAATTAACTAATATGCGGAAAATATTACAAATCTCAAATAAAATTGCGTAATAAAATAACACAACACAAAGAGATAATATTTAACGTGGTTCGCCCAATTGGGCTACGTTCCAAAGAAGAATCACTTGCTCGATTTTATTACAAGCCATCGCTCTCTCATTTGATACCCATATCTATTTGGAGCTATGCTCAACAAACTCTGAATATTCACACCCGAATTCAAACACATCTAGTAATGTTACATAATTCTTACCATATGCACAAAACCACATGAGTAGACAACTTCTTAAGTAGTTTTACAAAACCATAGGTATCAAAACCATGGGCCAAAACTGTCCCATAAACTTATGGGTCAAAAATCCCGCCCATATGAGAAAAAGCACATTTCTATTAATATCGATTAGACAATTTTTTCTAAATTTTTTTTAATTAACCGCACTTTTTTAACCTTAGCGAGACAAATTATTCTGAAAAGTGTACAATACTTTTAGTGTACTCTTCAACACTTTCACACATGAAAATAGGCTCCACAACTTAACAAAACATGCTGCCAACCACTTTCACCACGCTCTTCCACAATATTGTTCATCGTGCATGGTGCAATTTTAGGGTACCCAGACGCGTTCTGGTCACTTTGATTATTATTGCTTTCAAACATGTCATTATCAAGTGCAATCGATAAAAAAGAAAAGTGTTATCCAAGTATTATTCATTTTTCCCTATTTGATCCTTTCTACATTACAATTTCCCTTTCCTATGTGTGTCCTCATCGAAAGATCACACTTCGATTTGGTTTAAAAGAACCTTTTTTTCTACATCCTACTTGATCACATAGTTTTAGTAGGAGGTTAACTTGCTACATTTCACATTACCACACAACCTAGAATCATGAACATAATCAACACATCAAAACATCTCCCTACCCGGTGGGTGATTGGGATCTCACTACCCAACCGGAAGCCACCGAGACTCTCCTAGCTAAAACTACTAGAAACCATCCTTAGAATGTCATTCCTTAAGTACCTTTGTTATCCACTTTTCTTTTATTTTCAAATCCTCTAATTAATCATGATGATAATAAACTTGTTGCTTGATTTGTTTGTTAACAAATTGCATAAACATATGTTTGTCTATTTCATGCCTATTGTTACTCTTTCTTAGGTCGAAACAACACAAAAATCCAGTCCATCCAATGTCATCGCTTCCTCTAATGATCTCTCCCAAATAGATTCTAAACTTGAGACCACACCTTCGGTTACCCAACCCCTTGTCTCCATGGTCTCGCCTCATGAGGACCATGTCATCCAAAATTGTCCCCACCTTGTAACTAATCCTTATGTCCCTCATCAATCCAACCTTTATAGACCAACTACACCCCCATTTCAAACTTCTTTAGAAACTCTTGGATCTCCTTCTAACCCCATTTATGTCTTCTTATTTCGTAAATCTCCCACAATCTCTCAATCCTATCAATCTACTCAATTGGTTGATCCTACTCCACCAATGTCAGTTTATGTCAACTCTATTTCATCCGCTACTAGTATGCCTATCCAACCATCTCAACCTCTTAACACCTACATTCCTACCCATCATATGCTCCAACCATCTCAACCTCTTAACACTCATATCCCCACAACAACTTGCTCAATCTCAACAATCACATCATCTCCTTATTCTCAACATCAAGCATTGCAACAATTTACCCAATCTCAACCCATGACATATATTAATTCTTATCAAATGATTCCACAAACACCCCATCCAAAATTAATCAACCGCCTTATCAATTTTTCTCAAACACCCACACATCCACAAATTAATCAACCACCTTATCAAATGGTTTCTCAAACACCCGCACATCCAGAATTAATCAACCACCTTATCAAATGATTCCCAAACACCTACACATCCACAAACTTATCCACAACCTAATACTTATCAAGCTACTTTTTTCGACTCAATCCCAACCTATCATCACATCGAATGATCTAATTCATGCTTTTATGAATAGGCTGGCTAGTCTAGAAGATGTTACCTTGGCACCCAAGGTTACTTTATCCTACGAACAAATCTGTAACAAACCGATTCATCCATCGGTTCCTATCAAACCTTACCCTCCTCATTGGGAGCTTCCTAATTTCATTAAGTTCAACAAAAATGAAGATCCCCATCAACATCTTTGTGTGTTCAAACACACATTTTATCCTATTGCACATAATCAAGACCTAGTGCTTCACACTTTCCCCATGTCCTTGGCTGGTCCCGCGTTATATTGGTACAATAGTATACCTCAATACTTGATATTTTCCTTCACCCAACTCACAGCTATTCTTAGAACACTTTTCGATCAACATTGCGTGCAAAATCACTATTACTGACCTATATGCCATCCAACAGTTTGAAGATGAGTCCATCGTGGACTTTGTCACACGATGGTGCGACATTATAAACCAACTATCCTTCTCTCTTCCACAAACTGAACTCATCGAGCTCTTTTCACGTTCATGTGCGAAGCATATATCATATACCTTGCAAATCCAATCATTCCAAACCTTTGATGAAGCCTTCACCATGGTTCACGATATTGAAATACGTGCCCTTGAGCAAGGCCATTTAAAACTAAAATCAAACAATCCTAAACATGAATTAACCAAACCATCCTCACATAATGACACATTTAAAGGTGCGAAGACAACGTCGTGGTTATTAAATCCTTATCCACACCAACATCTAGTATGTGGCCTCAACAACGAGCCCCTCGATCGACGCCTAACTACACTCCCTTAGGAGAATCATATAGTTCAATATTTGATAAGTTGGTGGTGGTAAATGTAATAACACTTCCTCCTATCCAACCACTTGATGAATCAATACCAAAACCTGTGTGTGGTATCGTGAAGACCATTATTGCAAATACCACCAAGTTCGAGGACACGACATAGAGAAATGTCAAACTTTTAAATATTTGGTCTAAAGACTCATTAATCGAGGTGACCTCCAAGTAGACAACCCCAACGCACCTCCAAATCAACCACTAGAGGTATTTAAACAACCATTCCCTAATCACACATCGACAAGTCAAACCACCACCACTACAACCCAAGTGCCTAATGCTCATACTATAAACACTCTTCACACCATGGGCCAATATCCTATCCCATCCACAACTTTCCCTCATCGCCATCACATCTACCTCCTTGGACATTTCCCCTACATCTAAAAACCCATTAATACATATACCCACAACCACACCAATCATACCTACATCTATCTCTGGAGCCTATTCCTACATCCACACCTTCCACATCAACCACATTCGCAAACATATCATTCTTACCCATTGATACACTTATGAGACAACCATTCCTACCTACTTCTACACCCGATATTAATCCTACATCTAATTCATTACCTACCATATCTACTCCACCGGTTACCACATCCCCTTCATTGTATTTGAGTACCTTACCTACATCCATTCCACCTTTACCCATTATACCATCCTTAGAGTCGATCCTGTTCCTCCTTTCGTACTTTTTTATACCCACCACATCAACTATTGTGGCCACATCTACATATATCCCTACCTTTACCACATCCACATCGACTTCGAATATACATACCTCTTCGTTCACACCTATCGTGCCCCAACCTATCATATTAAACCCCGTAACCACATCTACATTAACCATACCTATCACTACATCACTTGCATCTCGAAATGTCCTAATTATACCCACCTCCCTATCGATCCCAAACCACCCCTATATATATCATATCAACAAATCCACTTACCCCTACCTTGACATCTTCATCACCTATACCTATATCCTTTCCCATGGCCATGTCACCCAATTACCACATCGACCACATCCTCTCCATTTGTAAATATGTCAATGACACCCCTTGAAAAATTTATGGAACAAGAACCTCCACCTAATTCGAACACAAATGGTTTTCATCTTCCCACTATAGAACTAGCTATTTCCACCTTGGCCAATCCAAACACTATATAATCCCAATCTCACATAGACCTAATTAATCGCATTATACAAACACCTATTTATCCATCAATATCCATACCTACACCACAATCTATAGATCCTCCAATTGATATTATTATCATCACCACCAAGGGTAAATTTTGTTGATCAAAATATAAGGCTCGTGGTAAACATCCCAAAAGTCTCATGTGCATCCTCGTAAGAAGTCATGTCTTCCCTCTCCTTAGCAATCCAATGTTACAACACCCATTCTAGGGTCGTCCTTCATCTAAAACCTCTCGGAAGGGTCAATCTAAATCTAAAAAAACAACCTTCCTCCCAAATTTGATTCATCTTCTAAGACATCCTAATCTACACATCCAATCTACATCCGCACCTAAATATCCTATTAAAACCCACAAGAGTTTTCTTCCCTACACCACCTCTATTGGGCCATACAAGTAGAAATCTTTCAACATTTAATTCGAAATATCTACCATCAATATTCCTCCCACTAAAGCTTTTAATCCACATAGTCCAAAGCCATCATGTGGTTAAATCCCAATTGCATTTGCGCTTATCATCATACCCCGAGCCATGACATTGAACATTATAAGGCCTTTCACACATTGTTCATAACCTTATTGAGAAAGATGATTTCCTCATTCAGGGGGAACATCCTTCTCCATCTATAACCAATCCAATTTGTATCCCATCCATTAGGTTTCCCAAGATTCCTTCATCCACATCATCCCTTAACATCTCTCCTGCACATGACATTCCTCCTTAGGAAGCTCTTTCCTTGCTTCATCGATATTGTTTGTCTTGTCAATCACCCTTATGGTCTCCGACCATTTATCTATTCCGAATCCAAAATGATCCTGTCTAAACTCCTTCAAATCCATTAGCTCATCCACATATAATATAATCTCCCTCACTAGGGGGACACCCTCCCCTCATCCTTGAGTATCGCTTCCGCATCAATTCATCTTTTATCCATACAAATCCCTTGATGTTGGGGGACTTCACTTTTGACATTACTTTATTTAATCGTATCCAATCTTAAATCCAATTAAACTTGTCTGAGTCTTCATCTTATTTTAACGTCCACTTTTGTGGCCCTACTCATCCCTCTCTTAGGGGACCATTTATTTTCATCTTAAGTCAACACTTGTGGCCATATTCGTCTCTCCCTTGAGGGACCTTGTTTTTAATTCTAAGTTTGCCTTTGTGGCCATATCCGTGCCTCTTGGGAACCATCTTCATTAGAGTCCACCATTGTGGCCATATTTGTGCCTCCTTGGGGTACCATCTTTTCATCAAATCCCACTTTTGTGGCCATTTTTGTCTTATTGGGGCACATTTTGTTTGCTTTCTCGCTTTCGAAAGGCAACATATGGTTTCCATCTTATCTATCTCATGACGTCTTATCCAATATTTTATCTTCACTCATCTATCTCATCATCCTATCAAGCTTTCATCCTATTTTGAACGTGACTTTAATCAAGACATTACATGGGAAGTTGGCTTCCCTTGATGGTAAACCAAAAGCAGAACCTCTTAATGCATTGCACTTGTGACCATTATATTGTTAGCATATATACCAATAAGAAGATAGTTATTTCTTAGATCATTCCTCCATCATTAGCCCATTCCACTCATCATCGTAATGGTATGGAACTATGTGGTCTACCGTCAATTCCTAGACATGACCTTAACTATGGACATCACGACTCTACCCATATCATTTTCCTTATGGATAGGTTATCCCTTTTTGGTGAGAACTCCATGATCATTACATCTATCACCCTCTTGTTTACCTATTGGAAACACGCTAAGGGTCTCACTTGTACAATCATCGTCCCCTCCTAAGTGGTCTACCTAGCTATACCCAACTCTTCCCCATCAAAAAGAAAAGAAAAAAAAAAGATTCAAAATTATGGATGCTCCTATCTCATGTTATCTTATCTAAAAATAGATTGATCCCTCGAAGGACAGTTGTTCATAAAAATCATATAATAAAATAGTCTGATCCCCCAAAGGACAACTATCATGCATATCTTATCCTACCATCTAAAATAAAAATTCAAAAATCCAAAAGCAAAAGCAAAAAGTAGACCATACCCTCGAAGGATGGCTACTCTATTGTATCATGGCAATGAAGGCTTCCCACATTGATCAACCTTCTATATATCATAACATCCTAAGAAAGCTTCCCGCATCAATCAAATTTATCATATACATTACAAACTTACCACATTGATCAATTTAAATCTTCCCTCTTTACAGAGCTAGTGCATAGTCCTAGGAACACCCACCTATGAAGAACCCTCTTCCCGCGTATAAGTTACATCTCAAACCCCCTTTTCGTGTCAACATTAGGTGTATGATATTATTGCATCTATGTTTCCTTTATGGCCTTCTGGTATAACTAACTATCATTGGTTATGTGTTAACACCTGCTATTGGCTACAAATGTAATGCCTTCAATGCTTCTCTTTCTTATTTACATCCAATCTGGTTCAAGTATGGTTTTACGTATGCTCCTTGCTACGATTATGAGTCATTTATCTCCTTAAGGTCACCTTTTATCAAGATCACATTCTTACATATATAATTTAAAACTATGCCATCTATATTCATATGTTTACTTTTAAGGATGAAATCTATTAACATCATCCATAAATCCATAAATTCTATTAACGTCTATGAACACTCTCTCTAATGTAATTTTTGGTTTGGGAATTCTACTTGATCTTTGTTTCATTTTTCAATCCTACCCGAGGATCCCTCTCAAGGAGAGTTTTTTTTCTTGCAACTCCTCATCCCCCACCATGGCCAACATGTCCTTTCTCTATCCATCCTCCCACATCACCTTTCTCACTCTCTTTGTCCTTCTCCATTCCTTTTCACTCCTTCCTACACCTTGTACCAAAAATAATTATTTTTGTATTCCCTTAACATTCCTTTGTTGGCATATCCATCCCCATCATCCATTCTCTCTTTCCTCCCCTTCCTTGTCTCCACCTCCACCCTTTCTTGTCACTTCTTCACCACCTCTCCATCTTCCCTTCACCCTTTCCAATATCCTTACTATCTTCATCATACATCCTTCGTTATTTTCATCCTAATCCTATTATCCTCATCTCATGCATTTCTACAACTTTTCCCCTTCTTCCCTCGTGCCTCCTTCTTACTCTCCCATTGTTCCCTTGTTTCCTTCCTCACTATCCCATATTTTTATCCTCCCACCTTCCACGTGCATTTCCATGCGATCTGTACCATATTCCTTCCTTGGTCTCCAATTCCCCATTATCTTCACCTTTGAAATTCGTATGCTTGTCTTCTCTACCACCCCTGTCTCTTTCTTTTTCTTACTTTCTCTGATCTTCTCCACATCGTCTGTTCTTTTCTCTATCATCTTTCTTTTCTCTATTCTATCATCTCTTTCATATTCTTCAAATTCTTCATCTTCTTCATCTCTTCCAATTCTCTCACTTCATCTTCTTCACCTCCTTCATTGTATCTTTGTTATTCCACTACATTCATTTTGTTCTTCTTTCTCCCTTTTTCCTAATTTCACCCTCTACTATGTTGTCTTTTCTCATCTCATCTTCTCCTTCTTGTTCTTTTTCATTCCCTTCTCTTGTCATCCTTCTCTATTATTCTTTTCCCCTCTTTCATTCCTCTTTTTTCTCCTCCTCCACCATGTCCACTTTATTCCATCTCCTTGTCTTCTTCACCTCTAACTTTTCTTTTCTTCATCAACCACTCCTCCTGTCCTTTTCTCTCTTTCCACTCTCACTCGTTTCTTCCTTCCACACATCTTCACACTTAACATTCAAGGTTGCCAAAAATATTCCCATTTGCAGACCACAACTTCTCCATTCTATTACACCCCATTCTCATTCTACTCTCTACGACATCGACCCCTCCTTTTTCGTGAGCTTCTTCCATTCTCGTCAACCCTCTCGAAGGGGCATCATCACATATATCCCTCATCACATCTTCCCAAGGTGTTTTTGTCTTGGAGGATACCATAACGGTCATCACATACATCCCTCTATTTTTCCTCACAAATGTCTGCTCTACTTTTTGCTTAGCAAAAGTAGATTGAATTCACATGAGAAACAAGAATGCTTTCTTATAGAAAGATTACCTTCCTTAGGAAAAATCTCTTCAAAACCATAATTATTCCCCCTTGGGGCATTTTATCCAACATTGGAACTATCCCTTTCTATTCTCAAAGTCCACCTTTGTGGCCATAATTATTTCCCCTTATAGCATTTTGTATCATCACTTTTTCGCATCTTGCCTTTTGACCATATTCGTGCCCTGTGTTGGGGCATCATTATTTCACCTCCCTGTCCTTTGTGGACACATACCATTCACTTGATTCCTTGCGTATGAATGATTTCACATAATTTCACATATTGATTGCACATTGTTTGATGTTTTCTTATGACCCATTGGTCCTCCTGGCTTGCATCCGTTTGAGAGGTTTCCCATTAGATTCCCTCCATTTCGCAGTGATTTTTGCCCACTCACTTTGGTTTGTAGAGCATTATCATCGTCTCCATTGAGACCGCCCTTTGTCCCCTACCGATGTGATATCGAAGTCACCGCCATATTTTTATCATTTTTGAAATACTTTTGTTTGGATCATCTTGCCTCACATTATCCTTTTACCCATTCGACCGTCAACATCTATCTCTTTCAAAAGCGTGATCAACGCACCTTAGTTTGTCAATCCCAAGTTTGAGGGGGAACACTCAATCAATAATCTTTTCAATACTTCATTGTTTTTGTCTCACGATTTGCCCGATGCAAACCACTCATCAAAAAGGGGAAAATTTAGACACCAATTTTTGGTGTCGTTCCTCCACTTCACCCTGCGTTCGCTCTCCTACATTAGGATTTCCCATTCAAATTCCTTTTCCTCCTAATTCCATTTTAATTCATTTTCCCACCAAAATACATATCTAATTAATCAATATTAATTAATTGATTAATCCTTTTAAATCAACCTATGAATTTATCATTCGAAAGTGGTCCGTGTCATCCCACTAATGAATGTAATATTCAAAACTGTTCCATGTCATCCCACTAATGAATTTAATATTCAAAAGCATTCCATGTTATCCCACTCATGAATTTAATATTCAACAATTATCCATCAATCCCACTAATGAATTAAATATCCAAATATAATCCACATCAAATCCCACCTTTGAATTAAATATTCAAAGATAATCCATATGAAATACACTTTTGAATTTAATATTGAAAAGTAATCTCCACTCACCTAATGAGGGAAATTTTTCATAATCAAGATTACCCAAATTAACCCCCCTTCTTCAAGCTATAAATAGAAGCCTTCCCCCTCCCTTTTGAACAAGTGAGAAGTGATAGCAAAACTCTGAAATTCTTGTGATTCCGCTTATCATCATAATATCATCACAATGCCCTTGTGATTCCACTCATCATCCCATTTCTTAGCATCCTTTCATCCACAATAGAAGAAATTGGAATTTTGTTTTCAAGTTCCTCTCATCATCGTCATCTCAAGATCATTCCAAATATGTATTTCCATCTTGTTGTCCAGATCCATCCAATTTGGTCACCATTGACCTACCCTCTGCAGCGTGGGTTGTCGTCAAACCAATCGGGTATACTTTATTTTATGTCAATCTAGATTAGATTTGTATTTGCTTTACATTTCTACATTTTTAGTTTCTATGTTCCGAAACTCGTATATTATCTTGTTCATTATCATTTATTTTATCCTATTTTATCAAATGGGGTGCACATCCACATTAGGAATATCATGCGTCTTGGAACCGACTTTGTCAAATAGCCCCCACATATACCATCTAATCCATTTTCCTCCTAGTTGCCTCTATTTCACAGTTCTATCCAACTCGCAGCGAGGACACTCATTTTTGCTCGTCCATTTATCACCATTTTCTCCCAAGGTACCTTAAACCCTTGTATCTTTGAGGTTTGATTTTCTTTGTTATCTAGCTCACTAATCTGGATAGGGACAAAGAAAACTCGATCAACAATGCACACACGCACACACACATGTGTATATGTAAAAACATGCATGCTTACACGTACGCACACACACATGTACACACGCGCGCACGCACGCACGCACATGCACACATGCACACATACAAACACACACACACACACACACACACACACACACACACACACACGTGCACCACGCGTGCATAGACACACATGATGAGGAATCGGGATTCCAATGACTGAATAACAACATGCAATCAGGTTGTGCTTCGTGCTCACTCTAAACCACAAGACGAGCTCCCTATAACCTCCATTCGAACTAGGATGATCTAATCCCACTCATCAATATGAATAGAAAACCAAACATGATACTTGAATGACCTAGGACATTTACACCGTCCACTTAGCTCGAACTAAATGTTTTACACACACATTTATACATATATGTGCATATATGCACACGCACACGAGACATACACATGCAAATGTATGCATGTATGTGCATGTGCGCACACATATATCTATGTATGTGTGTGTGTCTATATATATATATATATATATGTACATATATATATATACATATGTATATATGTACATATTTATATATATGTATACATATGTATATGTATATATACACATATACATATGTACAACACACACACACACACACAAAAGGCCCCGAGGTTGAGTTGAGTGGATGGAGTAATTGATTTAAGTTATTTAGGTATGATGTTTAATTCTTGATTCAATGTGGCAAGCGAGAATGAATCCTACATGTATGTACATACACACATACATACTTGTGCATGTGTATATTATACATAGACATACACATATATGTCTATGTACATGTATATTATACACACACACATACATATATAAGATCCCGAGGGTTGAGCTAAGTGGGCGAGGCAAACAAGATAATTTCCCAAGTCTTGTGTTTGATTCTCAATTCAAGTTGGAGAGTGAGATTGGGTCCTCCTAGCTCGCATAGAGGCTATAGGGAGCTTTCCCTATGGTTTAGAGTGAGCGTGGAACATAACCTAAGTGCATGAAGGTACTATAGATCATTTGACTCTTGATTCCTTAGCCATCAAATACACACACACACATACACATATACAAATACAAATACATATATGTAAATATGTACTTGTACTATTAAATTGCCTTTGATGATGTAATTTTTAGCCAACTCAACCCATTTTTTTGAAATTTCAAATAGTTTCTAAATATTTTAGTTTTTTTTGTACAAATATATTTATCCATCTAGAATAAATGTAACAATACATGCCATATTTACACCAAATCATCTTTTCATGTCACCTTCCACATGGCCACACCCACACACACACACACACACACACACACACACACACACACACACACGTGTGTGTGTGTGTGTGTGTGTGTGTGTGTGTGTGTGTGTGTGTGTGTGTGCGCACATGCACACACGCACACTCACACACACATACACACACATGTACTATTAAATTTCTTCTAATAATGCATGTTTCAATCAACTCAATCCATTTTTCTAAAAAAAAATTATTATTGTTTTGAAAATTTGTAGTTTTTATGTATAATTTAATTTATCCATATGGAATCCATGTCACAATACATGCCATATATACATCAAATAATCTTATGTTGATCTAATATACCCTATGCTAAAGTTGCAAAGCACAAGCCCAATTCAATGTCACATTTACCTTATTATGGCAACACCTTGTACGTACATTTCACACAAGACGTTCATGTTATACGCTCACTCAAGGCACGAAGGTTGACCGTCTTCGTTGGTTTTAAGCGCATCATGATGTTTGTGCCAAAGTTCACACATATCCATCTTTCAATCAATAGTAACACATTCATACACACGTGTGCATAATAAAACTAAAGAGTAATACTTAAGAAACCATGACACTTAAATGCAAGAATGTTCAATAAACAACCCTTTCTTGTTCATTCAATAACAATGAAAGCTCATACATTATAGTTTCTTCCTTTCATAATGATAATCATCAATCTCCCAAAAAATGATACCTTCTTAACACAATATCAAGGGGTATTTATAATGGTGATGCATTTCCCTTCATAATTTTATCTAACATTTTATATTGACCTTAAAGAACCAATTCACATTATAGTAGCTAATAGTATTAGGGTGGTGTGCATTCAAGGTAATGTCAATCCTTATTTTCAACACATGCATCGCTCCTTAGCTAATCTTAACCTTTGCACACTTCTCATCTTATGTACTTCTTGTTCACTCACTATTGAGCTAAAAAAATCCATGTCTTCCATTCAACAACCCCTTAAATTTTAGTTAGAATCACCTTTTTGAAAGTCTCACGCATAGGTTACTATAGACACTAAAATGTGGTAAATTTGCTCGATGAAATTCCAAGTTTGACCATGTTCCCTTGCTAAGAAAAATGCTCACATTCGAATCTAATCTCACCATCTCTTGAGCTCTTTTATAACTTGGTCATATTTACACTTTTCTTTTTCATTACTTATGAGAATATTATTTAATCAAGGCAACATGCAATATCTAATATTCATGACACAAATATCATTTTTGGTATTTTTCTCTCTAGTTCAAAAACACATGGAAGGGTAAAGATGTGAGGTCCTGTCTTGGTTGACTTGTGCAGTCCCACCCCTTCACATTCACAAAATATGATTTCAATTTTAAATCATATTTTGGGTCATTTCATCTTCTCAGGGTTGGCTTTATTAGAATATTTCACCTACAAAAGGCTATATAAGCAAGTCATTATCACTTTATAACTCACTCGACATTCTTACAAGCTACCATTTCAAATATTATTCCAAAAGCACTAAGAGTATTCTTAAATATGTTACACATCATCTAGAGCAATCCCTACTATAATTCTAAAATACTCAACAAGGTCAAATATTCCAACTTCATCCATTTCCAAGAATGAAAAGATCATATAACCATGTCTTAGCAAGAAAAAAGTTAACTCCAAGCATTGCACAAGGGTTTCAATAAACAAAGGGATAGTTCACATAGTTGATGCACACCAAATCTTAATATTACCTCTCTAGGAACATTTTATACTACACATTTATCCCACTATCTTGGTGTGAAGAGACACGAGGGCACCCATAGGGGTTGGTTAGCTATTCACACTTCCACAAACACCTATGAAAACTACATGGGGCTTGATTCCATATTGAGGGCATGCAATGAAACACTTGGATTGTCTTAGAAGATAGGATTACGACTGCCAAGGGTAGTCTAACCTCATAATGCAAACATGTGTTCTCCTTTTGGTTTGTTAATGCTATGAAACAAGTGTTTTACAAGTTCTTTTGGGTTTCTATTTTATTGTAGGTTGTTATAGGTCATCTCGAAGCGAGCATGAGTGACATAAAATAAAGATAATTTCTAGAACAATAAAATAACATAAAAATTTGTAGATCTAGAAGGTCAAAGGGTTGGAAACCGTAAAAATCTAAGTCAAGACCATACAATTCAAGTCTATATTACGCAACAATTTATGCGGTCCCACCCCTATTGGGTTTTCAATTTCGTACTTCTATTTCAGAATCTAGAGTTCTAGATCCTTTTTTTCACTATTCTACACATTCGAGCCTCTCTTCCCTTCCATGAACAACTAAGTTTGTCTCTCCTCTCATGTATTTAAGCAAGTACTTATGGCTTTTCAATTGTTTCAATTTTTAATGTATTGTTATGATTATGTATAATTGATGTTGGAAGTTAATTAGATCATAATAGTCTACCTATTATAAACCCTTATATCATTTTTAGTTGTATTATAACATTTTAAAATATAACTAAGGTTTAAACATTTGGTGAGCTTGACTCTTGAATCAAATTTATTTCTCAAACCATGGAAGCCCTCTCGCATCATTAGTTTCGGTTTGTCTATGAATTTCTTTTATTCCCTTTCGACATAATAGTGATCTTAATTAAAAACTATTGAAATTGTTGAGATTTATCTCCCTAATTATAAGGAATGTGCCATCACAATCTCTTCTCCACCCCATGTGTTTTTGGTTCTTTCTATTCTAGATTAAATGCCATAATTATTCTTTTAATGAAGTAGAAATCACCAGTGAACATTCTTTTGATGATGATCTTAATGAAGATAACAATGTAGACCATGCAAAATTTGAAATGGTCTCTAATTAATGATCATAGCTCCATGAAAACCCTTATCACCATGAGCCTCTCATCCACATTATTCTCTAATGAGCAATCCCTTTTTGGACCCGTTAATCCTTCATCATATTATATGCATACATTAATCATCTTTACATCGAAAATTCCTATTTCATTAGGAGCATTTAATCCTCCACTTCACAGATTTCCATGATTATTCCTATGACCACTACTATTCCTACATCTCCTATCTACATAGTTATTCTTTTAACACATAAACTCTCAAATCTTGTAGTCATACTTTACAAGCTCAAATATTAGAACTGTAACAAGGCGCATATGCTTCTTCTCATACTATGGATTCTACTCAATTGCTTCATAACCCACTTGTACTCGTAGTGGTTTTATACCTTTAACCATCAATTTTGTTTCTCTAAAGATTCCTATCTATAATGGTAAGGGTGATCCTAAAGAGAACCTCTGTACATTTCATGTTGCTTACTTGGACTACTCTTCCACGAGATACATTTCTTACTAAGATTTTTCCTTGAAGTCTCAAAGATTTTTCCTTACAATGGTTTTATGATCTACCCATGTATTTTGTAAGGAAATCAACTCTTCTAGATAATTAATTCCTCACACATTTTTTGATCAACAATCATGATAAATTATCTTATTCTCAAATGGATAAAATGTGACAAGGTTCCAATGAGCCCATAAATGCTTATGTTTTGTAATATAAGACTACACTTTCTGAGATGAATAATTTATTGACCAATACTATATTACAAGACATTTTCACTCAAAGTCTCCTTGTTCCTTTAAAAGAATTAGTTATCTTTAAAAATTTCATTCATTAAATCATCTTTATCATACTTTGAGAGAATGCAAAGATAAGCTCCTCAACATGAATAATCTCAAATATGTTTCTCATCCTCCTAGCACCTCTACTCACAAATTTCAATCCAAGGCTACTTTTAAGAGAACAAATACTAATGATAAAACTAAAGCTAAAACCACAGTCAATGTCATGTCCTAACCTACCAAACTACAATTACAACCTTCTTAATAACATTTACTCATTTACCTTTTGTAACACAACAAGTGCTTCAACTATTACTTGAGTGTAAACTTGTATCTCTCCCTCCACATATTGAGGTTGATATAAGCACACCTCATTGTAAGATATTTGATGTTAATGCTCATTATGACTACCACCAATGTATTGGTCACTCCACTAATAGTTGCTTTAAGCTTCACAATGTTATATAAGGTCTATTTGATGTTGTTACTATTAAATACGAGACTACGCCTTAATCTAAGTGTATTAATGTTAACACAAAACTTAAAATAATTAATGACCCACTTTCTAGAACACGATAATGTTAAATCTACCCCGAAGGTCCATAATACTTATTGTGATGTCCCACTTCCACCATGTTATGATAACATGTTTGATGTTATGATTGAAACTATTTCTACCATGAACCCCTCATTGATTATTAATTTTGATGGTAATGATATATTATACATCCCCTCTTTAGTTGACCAACATCCTATACACAATGTTTTTGTTTATAATACTATCTCCCATAATATGTGCACTTTTATATTACTACACTCTCTTGGGTACACTAATAAGGATGTCATTATTGATCCTTAGACACACATTGGGCATGTTGTACTTCCCCTTACAGCTAGACCACTACATTTTATCTTACATTATTAGCGGCCTCTTCTCTTGAATCATTTTAAATGAGGTTTGGTTTTTCTTGATTCCAACCTTCACGGATATACCTTCTATACTACACCAATTTGTTAAGTTCATTCACAATTGTCAAGTTGTTACAATTAGGGGAATTGCATTTGATCTTCCCGATCACCACATCTTGACCCGACACATATGACCACTAACCAACCGTTGCTAATAAATCTACACCTTCATCTAATTTTTCTCATCTTATATATTTTAGACACTCAAATATGACAAGTTACCCTTTGACACTGATGGTTTTGGCAATGCACTCTTGCTAAGAAAAAACCACTCTTTCTATCCCCACCGAGTACATCCAAGGTCTCTTGTATAACATGCTTATTCATACATATTGATATGCCGACATATTATGATAATCAAATGTATAAAATCCATTGACAAACTCCACTTTATAGGATGTAACCTTCAATTTTTATGTTTTTCATCCTTGTTTAGAAACACCCAATTTGGTCAATTTGTGGAATATAGTCTTGGTTGACTTGCATGGTTTTGGACCAACATATACTCCATATGATATTTCAATTTGATATTCTTCATTGGATCATTTAACTCCTCTAGGTCGGCCTTTCTATGATAGTTTACCTTTAAAACCCTATATAAGCAAAGTTAAACTCAACTAATTTAAAAACCTTGAATTCTTATGAACTCCTATTACATGAGACACTAATAATAAAGGCACCAAAGGCTCCCTAAATCTCACCAAAGCTTATGCACAATCATTAGGGCAACAATCACTATAGGTTTGAAACATTCTACTGTGTCAAGAAATCAACTTCACCCATTTGCAAGAACTCAAACATCTTCATCTCAAGTATTAGTAAGATCCAAACTCATTTCTAAGCATTGTCAAAGAGGATCCAATTCCCAAACCATAGTTGCATTCATTCGGATATCACAAACTAGGCGGAAAATGATGTGTGGTTTGAGGCATATTTTGAGTATGTCGTCATTGGTAATGCAAGAATTACACTTCAACCCAACTAGTGTTTGTTTTATATGATAAATTACCCATGACTAAGGTTTGAGATATTACTTAGAATATTTAGAGGGATTCAAATATGAATGAAACCTAGGGTTTTATAACGACCATCATTTCCGGTAGGAGACAATGTCAAAACCTACATAATAGAATTCGTAACACGGTCAAAATTTTAAAACAGATGCAAAACTGTATGGACGGTTCCGAATATCTATATGGTCCTACACTAGGTCACGTTCTAGCTACACTTCTATAGACAAAACACTTCTAGGTTTAGATCTCCCAGTTTCGAGTAGTATGCACACCACAAACTTCCTAGATCCATTTGTAATAAGCTAAACTTCATAAAATATTGTATACACTAGCTACAAGAATAAATGAATTGTTATGATATAACATAATTAACGTTGGAAGTTAATTAATCATAATAACCTCATGTATCTCCCCTTACATCTTTTAATTGTACTTAACATGATAATAGTTTATTTTTAATAAGGGTGTAGAAATTTTGATGAAATCGACTCTTGAATTGAATATTATTTGATTAATCTTAGTCCTCTGATAAAGATTTAATTTTGTTAAATCATTTGGTGAACCCTCTTATTGATCGAACCTTATATTTGCATATGATCCCTCATTTTGTTTGCTTCATCATAGCCCTAACCCTAATAACCTTAGGGTTTCTTTATTTGGTCGTGGATTACAATATATTTCATTCATTATGCTAACTCTTAGGGATCATTATCAATATTTAGATCACGTGCCCACATCTCCCAACTATCATATAGCTACCATTCATCTTCTCTTGACAATGTAATATTCTGGAAACCCTTCATATTATCAAATGAAGAAGTTGCAATGTTTATAGACATTGAACAACTATAACAACATCCACGGAAAGTGGATCAAATATACTAACTACGGAAAATATGCAGAAATAACATATTGCCCCTAACTAATCACATCCGGGAACATTCCAAAGCAATAAAATAACAATAGTATAGCCCCCACTAATCTAGGGATGTGACAACTAGATAATAGCTAACTAACAACTAACTAAGTTAAAGTAATTAAATTTAATTACTTTAACATTACAACTTAGTAAATGATGAATTAACCTAAGTTTATTCCTAACATTCCCCCCCTTAATTCATCATGGTCTAAAGTGAATCGGAGAGAAAAAATAACTCTAAAAAATATGTTTACATGAGGTAAACATTTATTAGCACACACATGCTAAAAGAAACCTATTCTAAGGTGAATCAAATGACTTTATCATCCCCCTTAATTCAGTATGGTCTCTCTAGATCTCATCTGAACAGGAGTAGTTTGGATGAAGGTACTTCCTCTGAATGGTGTGCAAGAGATGGAATAGGCTCGGAACTATCTCTGGATGTCTGGAACCTCTTTTGGGTTGGCACGTGTGCTCGAAAAACAAATGAGTAGCTCTGAACATTTTGAAAACCTCTGCTGGGTTGGCTCTTGGCTCAATAAAACCTCTGTTGGGTTGGCTTGTAGCTCGAAATTGCACTAGACACAAAAACTACCCTCCATTCACTTTGCTCTAATCTGCAAGGAATACCATTGTTGAGCGATCAATGAAGAATTTGCAAGTCTTTCATCTTTTCCCCCTAAATTCTGAGTGAAAAGTGAAGACAACTAGCTCCATGAGAATGAAAAAGTTTTGGCACTTTATAATGATAGTGTGATTACAATTTTGTCTCTTCTTCTATGGAAAAATTCCCTTTTGGGATACATTGTGAGTACAAAATTGTAAATTTTATAAAAATATTAGCTTATTTTAGCCTTTAAATTTTTAAAAGACAAAGCTTATTAAAATCTAGATCAAGACATAGAGATCGAAAAATCATACACTTTCAAAAAAATGACACCTCAATCCGAGGTACCAGTTGAAAGTTATGCCTTTTTTAATTCGATTTTAATATCTTTCCGGACCCCTTTCCAAAAATGGAATTTTTTTCTAAATGAAAAGTTTTTTTGTAAAGTAGATTTTCAAAAATAAAATAATTGACTTGATTAGGGCTTACCATGCAACCTTGGTTTCTTCGTCGCTTTTACATATCCACTTCTGCTTTCTTTGTTGGTAGACACCTCTATTTTTAATTCTCCTCTATGGCCGCCATTTTTTCCTTCTTTGCAATGTGCATGTCACTTTTTTATTGTAGGTCGATCTATACAGGATCAGGCTTGGCCGTTTGATTGTAGGGTGTTGTGGACACCTCTATAACTTTTTTTATTGATTGCAGGGAACTGCTTTGAGATCTTACTGCCTCATCCACACATGGAGCTCATGCATAGATCCATTGTTATCAACAATGCCCAACTCTTTGAATGTCTACATCACAGGTGTAACTCGCTCTCAATGAAGAGCTCGGTCACAAATAGGTGTAGATCTCACCACAGCTCCCCAGTGCACAATGTTGAAACTAGGTGGCCTCATTTGGCACAATCCTCCAAATACAATAGTCTACTAAATGTAGCAGTACAGTCAATTTTTTTAATCTGCAATAGTTATCTACATATCTGCAACTATATGCAGGACTCTAGGGGTCATGAAGCAAGGTAGGTGCTTCCAAGAGGCTAGGGACAACTATGGTTCCTCCAAGCTCAAACTTGCAGCAATGAACCCTGAACCTTCTGCAACACACTCTCCTTAGAGGATGAGGGATCCTCACAGAGACTAGGATCAACCAGCTCTGATACCAAATCTTGACAATGTAATATTCTGGAAACCCTTCATATTATCAAATGAAGAAGCTACAATGTTTATAGACATTGAACAACTATAACAACATCCACGAAAAAGTGGATCAAATATACTAACTATGGAAAATATGTAGAAATAACATATTGCCCTAACTAATCACATCCGGGAACATCCGGGAACATTCCAAAGCAGTAAACTAACAATAGTATAGCCCCCACTAATCTAGGGATGTGACAACTAGATAATAGCTAACTAACAACTAAGTTAAAGTAATAAAATTTAATTACTTTAACATTACAACTTAGTAAATGATGAATTAACCTCATTTATTCATAACATCTTCATCTAACACACATGCTCTCAAATCTATTGTTCATTCCCAAACAATTGTTGACAATGCACCTCCATTGTATATTCATGTTCACATTCGTAATGTGCTTGTTAAGCGTGCTTTATTTGATAATGGATATGGTCTTAATATATACAACATTTCCTTTCTCCATAAAATAGGACTTTTTGTTGTTAATCTAACTCCATCTACTCTATGTATATATAAAATAGCAAAATATATCAAACTGATTGAAAGTGGTTGAAAATGGTTGTAATGGTGGTAATGTACTATAAAGTAATTATGGGATGATTTTGGAGGTTTAGAATGTGTAATGCGATATTTTAGGGTTTCTACATTTTCCCCTCTTTAAAGTGTTATTTTGAATTAATAACACTTCAAAGATAGTAGATGTGTGCAAAACAATGAACATATGATGAAGAAGTGTGATGGACTTGCTTATTTGCCTCAATAAAACATTTGGATGCCCAAGCAGTCCTGGATCATGATAAGGGAGTGATCCCTCAAGCAGATGGGTGACATGATAAATTTATGGACAACCACTTGATAGGAGGAAGAATAGAATGTTACATGATTTGGGAGGTGAAATATGGTTGGGAGTTTGGTTAAATAGAAGGGATATGTTGTTGAGTATGGTAGATGATACAACTTATACACATTATGAGATGTCACCGATTAATGAGATATGTTGATATGATGTATGAATGAGTGTAATGATGATATGACTAACATTTCTCATCGCTTGATATTCCATTCATATTTTATATTTTTTGGAGTGGCCTTCTTTGCTTTTGAACAATAGAGTTCACACCATTATTATTAAAGAACCATGATGAGTAACTCATTATGTGCATAAATAAACATACACACAACAAACAGAAAAGTAAAAACAAACCCAATATACATAGTAAATGTATATACCATGGCTATAAATGAGCCAAGATGACAAAAAATAAACTTGTAATTGGTCGACAAGTAACAATGTAAAAAAACTTGAGTTAAAAACATTTAACTTTATCCTTAATGTGTTCCACATTGATGATTGATTGATTGATTTACCCCAAGCAAGGATACATGTAAGGGGTAATATTTGATCTGAATGAAGAGTGGAGTTGAGTGACACTCTTGTTTGATCCAGATGGAAGATTTGGTGAACCTACATATTGATCGAACCCTAGATTTTCATAGGATCCCTCATTTTGTTTGTTTCATTGTAGCCCTAACCTTAATAACCTTAGGGTTTCTTTCTTTGTTCATGGATTTCAATATATTTCATTCATCATGTTGACTCTTAGGGATCATTATCAATATTTATCTCACTTTCCCATATCTCCCATGTATCTTCATCTAGCACACGTGCTCTCAAATCTATTATTCATTCCTAAACAATTGTTGATAATGCACCTCTATTGTATATTCAAGTTCACATTCGTAATGTTCTTGTTAAGTGTTCTTTAGTTGATAATGGATTTGGTCTTAATATATGCAACATTTCATTTCTCCATCAAATATGAATTTCTTTGCTGATCTAAATCCATATACTCTATATATCCGTAAAATAGCGAAATATATCAAAACCGATAGAAAGTGGTCGAAAATGGTTATAATGGTCACAATGTACTATAAATTAATTACGGGCTGATTTTGGAGGTTTAGAATGCATAATGTGATATTTTAGGGTGTCTACATTTTCCCCTCTTTAAAGTGTTATTATGAAGTAATAGCGCTTTAAAGATAGTAGACATGTGTAAAATAATGAACATATGATGAAGTGCGGTGGACTTCATGATTTGCCTCACTAAAAAAATTCTATGCAGCGGGCTGGATCGTGCTAAGGGAGTGACCCCTCGTGCAAATGCATGACACAATAAAGTGGTGGAAAACCGCTTGATAGGAGGAAGAAGAGATCACTACGTGATTTGGGAGGTGAAATATGGTTGGGAGATGGGTTTATTAGAAAGGATATGTTGTTGAGTATGGTAGATGATATAGCTTAGACATATTATGAGATGTCGGTGATTAATGAGTTATGTTGATATGATGTATTTGTTTTAGATGTATGAATGAGTGTAATGATGATATGACTAACATTTCTCGTAGTTTGAGCTTCCATTCGATTTAATATTTTTAGAGAAATCATTGCTTTGCTTTTGAACAATAGAGTTTAGAACATGATTATTAAAGAACCATGATGAGTAACTCATTATGTGCGTAAATAAGCATACACACAAAAAACAAAAAGGTAAAAACAAACCCAATATAAATAGTAAGTGTATGTACCATGACTTTAAATGAGCCAAGATGTCAAACAATAAACTTATAATTGGTCAACAAGGAAAAATGTAAAACAACTTGACATAAAGACATTTAACTTTATCCTTAATGTGTTCCACAGTGATGATTGATTGATTGATTTTCCCCAAGAAAGGATACATGCAAGGGGTAAGATTGGATCTGAATAAGGAGGTCGGGTCGAGTGACACTCTTGTTTGATCTAGATGGAATATTTGGTGAACCCTCTTATTGATCGAACCCTACATTGTCATAAGATCTCTCATTTTGTTTATTTCATCGTAGCCCTAACCCTAGTAACCTTAGGGTTTCTATCTTTGGTCATGGTTTTCATGTATTTCATTCATCATGATGACTCTTAGGTATCATTATCAATATTTAGCTCACTTGCCGACATCTCCCAACTATCATATCTCCCATGCATCTTCATCTAGCACACAGGCTCTCAAATCTATTGTTTATTCCCAAACAATTGTTGACAATGCACCTTCATTGTATATTCACGTTCACATTCGTAATGTGCTTGTTAAGCATACTTTATTTGATAATGGATCTGGTCTTAATATATGCAACATTTACTTTCTCCATTAAATATGACTATGTTTCGATCTAACTCCATATACTCTATCTATCCGTAAAATAGCGAAATATATCAAAATTGATCAAAAGTAGTCAAAATGGTCATAATGGTTGTAGAGTACTATAAAGTAATTACGGGGTTATTTTGGAGGTTTAGAATGAATAATGTGATATTTTAGGGTGTCTACATTTTCCCCTCTTTAAAGTGTTATTATGAAGTAATAACACTTCAAATATAGTAGACGTGTCTAAATCAATGAACAGATGATGAAGAAGTGTGTTAGACTCTGATTTACGTCAATGAAATATTTGCATGCCCCAATAGGTCTATATTTTGCTAAGGGAATGACCCCTCGAGACTACTACGTGATTTAGGAGGTGAGATATGGTTGGGAGATGGGTTAAATAGAAGGGATATGTTGTTGAGTATGGTAGATTATATAACTTAGACATATTATGATATGTAAGTGATTAATGGGTTATGTTGATATGATGTATTTGTTTGAGATCTATGAATGAATCTAATGATGATATGAATAACATTGCTCGTAGCTTGAACTTTCATTCAAATTATATATTTTTAGAGCAGAACTTGCTTTGCTTTTGAACAATAGAGTTTACACCATAATTATTAAAGAACCATAATGAGTAACTCATTATGTGCGTAAATAAACATACACACAAAAACATAAAAGATAAAAGAAAACCCAAAATACATAGTAAGTGTATGCACCATGGCTATAAATGATCCAAGATGTCAAAAATATACTTGTAATTGCTCAACAAATAACAATGTAAAACAACTTGACATAAAGACATTTAACTTTATCCTTAATGTGTTCCACAATGATGATTGATTGATTGATTTTACCCAAGCAAGGATACATGCATGGCGTAAGATTGGATCTCGAATGAAGAGTTGGGTCGAGTGAAACTCATGCTTGATTTAGATGGAAGATTAATACATGCAAGGGTAGAAAATGAGATCCAATATTGCCCCAAGCAAGGATACATGCAAGGATTTTGATTTGAGGATATTTTTATTGTTGTAGGATATTTGGAATGGACACTGTGGGATAGGAGTCAAATGTTCTACGATTTGAGATGGTTTAGATTTGTTTGCATATGTCTAGATATGTTTTGTAGATTATTGTTTCGATGTGTTGTGTAGATGTTTGGATAGCTTTTTTGATTTTTTTGTATTTTTTGAGAAATTTTATATTTTTGAATGTTTAAGGATTTTAAATGTTTTAGAGAGAGTTTGTTGATTATTTGAATCTTTAGGATAGATGTTTGACTGATTTTTTGAAAATTTTAAAGGATTTTTGATTATTTGAATGTTATCTTTTTAGATTTTTGAATCGGTAAATGGTACACTATCTAAGATCATGGTCAAACAATTTTAAATATTTAATTCGATTGGAAGAATATATTGTAGATGATATAGTGATAAAATGTCTTACTCCACTTTTGATTCCACACATGCTAGTAAGATGCGAGGGCTTAACACCGATTGCTAAGGAGGTAAGACAAATGAGACAACGACGTGAAAATGAAGATGATGGATGCAAATACATGAGGTGAAAAATCGCTCATTTGGGAAAATGTGATGCATCTCCAAGTAAGATTATCTTACCGATTCTAAGATAATTTCACTTTATAGATTTTGACTAGACTTAGACCACTAGGTGGCTTAGAGATTGGAAAGATTTGGTCAAGGGATGGTTGTATCTCTTAACATGAGAAACTAAATTGATTCCTTGGGATTTTGGTGTGATTAAGAACTTTTGACTCATACTTTTGTAAGGATTTTCTAATTTTTGTTTGTTTTTATTCTTTTTTGAAACGACCCACTACATGTGGCCCTATGCCACCAAAGAATAGGTAAGGGCTAAAACCAATGACAAAACGTAGGCAAGTAAGGGTACCTTCATCCTTTCGTAGTCTCACACTACTAGTAAGAAGTGTGGGATCAACATGTCAAAGACTGTGAATGACGAAATGTGTAATGATTTACATTTTTGATTTATTTTTACCTTGTTTTTAATTGTGCTCGTAGGGAAGAATATTTTTCTCCTAAATCTCTCCCGCATACAAATAGTAGGATGCAAGGATCATCACCTTATACTCATATGGGAAGACAAAATATCCGAGTAAATACATTTAATTCTTTCATGTTAAGGAGAGAACTTATTTGAAAATAGGATTGTCTATCGGGAAGCTTCTGACAAGACCATATGTAAAATATATAAAATGGGAGAAACCATAACATGGATGAGATACACAATAACAAATAAGAATAATATTAACTTGTAGCTCCCACTGCTTTATACCCTTTTTATGTCATGTTGACTCAATTTTATTAGTTATTATTGCATATAGAGACATTCAACATTTGATTATGTTAGATATTTATTAGATAATTCCATGTTTTATCATCATGTTGATTATGATACTCTTACACTGACAAGACATTGATCGTGACACTCTTTTCTTATCCATGTTATAGAAATTTTACGTAGTTTAGAGAAGATAATATTGATGATTACCAGATCAGATGGACATGATTTTTATATTAGATATATCAGTGTTTTTTATTTTCATTTTTATATTGATGGATATATCGATGCGGTGTAATTGTATCAATTGATACAAAGTTGTCTAATGATCATGATTATTTATATTTTTATTTTATTTGATTTTAGATTGAGCAGGTATGAGGTTTTTCTTTGAGTGTGCAGGACTACAGGTTGTGCCACGAGGAGAACATGGGACTCAGTGGTAGCACTACCAAGATGCTCCAGGTTTGCCTAATCCAAACCCATCCTTACCTTTTCATTATTTTAGTATGTGGAGTTTGGTATGATCACCTTATTTTTATGTGTTGGTCTCATTTCTAATCTTTCACCTTTGCTCACCTTGTAAATTGATCTTGTTATTAACTCTTTTGTTTAGTATTTTTATTGTTAATGGTCTTTTGATCATGTTTTTGGTTAGTGGATGATTTGTTAGTGTTAAGCATGTTTATGGGTGTCTTGGGATCACCTAAGCTTTTTTGGGGGCCACCAAAACCTTAGATACTCCACTTTTTCTCAAATCTCGGATTTGAGAAAAAAGTGGAATTTTGGAGGCTTGTTTGGAAAGTATGGGGTCTCTCTTACCTTAAAAATGACCCTTTAGACCTAACCTATGGATGGAGGGAACTTTTTGTGAACCCCAAAATCATTTTCCCTCTCAAAATCCTCTCTCAAGTCACCATATTTCCTCTCTTTTGTCTCATGTGAGTGACTTTGGGATTGGGTAACATGCTTTTGGGGATTGCATTTTGAATTTTGTCTTTTTGGCATTTATTATTATGTGGGTACTTGGATGATTTGGATGTGCCTAGTTGGAAGGGTGACATATGTCACCCTCCCATGGACTTGGGGATATGGAGAGATTTCTCTATTTCTATCTCATTTTTGAGTTTTTGGGGGCTTTTATATTTTTGGCTTGGAAGCTCTTTGGAGAGTTTTTGGGAGTAGATTTTGAAGGAAGATTCTTGAATTGTTTAGAGGAGGAGTTTGTGGGGAGTCCATACGAGCATTGGAGCTTGAGAATTTTGGCTTGATTGTGAGGTAGGTCCTACCCAATTTATTGGTTTTATTTTTAATTACAATGTATGCAATCCTTGCAAAATATGATGACGTTTTGCAATTGTCATTTTTAATTTTAGGAGTGGAATTTGTTGGCTTACTTTGTTCATGGGATGTTATTTTGTTTTTGTCCCTCCCCCTAATGGGGAGTGGATTTGGGAATGGGTTTGGGAAGGGAAGGGATCATTTCTTCATCCTCATGGCATCTTGGGGAAGCCAAAAGTTTTTGGTACTCTACTCCCTTCCTTGGGGGATGTAGGATGAATTTCCATTTAGATTGGAAACCCCCTCCTATCATTGCTAAGAAAGAATGCAAGGCCTGAAAAGCCTTGGGAGAGAGGAGAATATGGAGTTATAAGGGGTTTGGAGGGTGATATGGAGTTATGGAGATATGATATTTGGAGGATGATATTGGTATATGCATTCACTTTTGGTTTTTGGGATCCATTATTTCCCTTTTACGCCTTCCTTGTTTTTGGATACTTAGGTGTTTTAGTCATGTTTTATTTTAATGGAATTTGGTCCTTCCTCTTTTTATCCTTGTTGGTTTTTTGGAGATTTTTGTTGCTTAGAATCTTTGTGGCATGCTATCCCTCTTTCCCATAGGTTTGGGGGAGGCTAACATGCCTTCTCGTAGGAGAAAGGCATGTAATGATGCCTATGGTTAGGAGGTTTTCAAGCCTTCTTCTTGTGGTGTTTGGATCATTTCCATGTTAGAGTTGAAGCTAAGTTTGGAGGCACACTTGGAGTGTTTAAGAGTTGTTTAAAAGTTCAAATTTTGAGGACGTTGTTCCTAGTAAACATGGATTTTATTAGTGTTTTTGTCTTGTACTTGCTTAAAATTAAATATGTGTTTCTTTGATATCTTGGAGAATTGATGTAAGGGTTGAAATTACTATCTTAATGTTTTAAACCAACTGTTAATTATTATCCATATAAGGGTTTTATATTCCTTTTAACTCTATGGAAACATTCATTTTGTATGGTATCACCTCTTGTTTGAACAAATGAGAAATATTAAGTAAACTATAGCTTTGTGAGTTGGGTTAAGATATTAAAAATCATGTTTTGGGTGAATAAAAAGATTGTAGATCTTTCTCATTTTAAATGTGTATGAAAAAATGCTTGTTATGGTAGTGCATTTCCAACTTAAAGAAATTTAGATCTATTTGAGAAATACTATCTCTTTCTAACTTGTATTTATAATGCATTTGAAAAATAAAGTTTAATGGAAGGCATGTTAAGCATATGTATAATGGAAACAGTTTCATTCTTGCAACGTAGTTCTTACTTTTATGATATCTCGTGCGTGCGTGCGTGCGTGCGTGCGTGCGTGCATGTGCAAGCGTGTGTGTGTGTGTGTGTGTGTGTGTGTGTGTGTGTGTGTGTGTGTGTGTGTGTGTGTGTGTGTGTGTGTGTGTGTGTGTGTGTGTGTGTGTGTGTGTGTGTGTGTGTGTGTGTGTGTGTGTGTGTGTGTGTGTGTGTGTGTGTGTGTGTGTGTGTGTGTGTGTGTGTGTGTGTGTGTGTTCATACAAATACACACATAAAAATGAATGTTACTTGGTCATATATAAGCCTTTGATTTCATCTTTACTAGGTACATTTTTTATTTACAAATTTAATCAGAAAATACAATAAGAAATAAATCCCTTGAAATATTCTCATTATCATCCTTATTTGTAGTTATATATAAATATATATGAAAAGGTATTTTTTAAATTGAAAAATGATATAATATCAAACTTAGGAAATACATTTTAAAAATTTGAGTTGAGAAATTCAATTTTAACGTTGGGGTGAACCCTTATGGTTTTGAACATGGTTCTATTGAAGAGGGGATATGGTTTGGGGAGGGGTTGCAACTTCGTTCGTTACCCCTACCCAAGCCATACTTCCTTTCACCATTACAATACAAGCCGCCACATGCATGCAACAATTTGTCAATCCACCATAATAAATAAAAAAGTGACTTGTTACTACTTCATTTAATCAAATGAAATTGTGTGTGTATATAAATCTTAGATTATATGCCATCAAAAGGGGTTATACATACATATATACATACATACATACATACCCATATATGTATATAAAAACACAAAAACCTCCCAATAAGAAGAAATTTTCTAACCTTCAAATGAAACGAATAAACATGAAATGCTTAGTTAGGAGGAAATTTTGTAGTATTGGATGTGCCTCCTTTATCCAAGAAAGCTCTATATACGCAACCCGTAACAAACCAAAATAGAAGGAGAGGAGAAAAAGTGGAAAATGGGGTAGTAAAATTAAAATGAGAAGGATATAACCTCCCATAAGGAAACTTAGGGTGTCCTAACCATCCCTAAGATCTAAGGTGGACAACCTTTTCATCAAAAGGCTTTCCTTAAACCTAGAGTTTGCACTTGGAAGTGGGTCTTATGGCGGGATATTCTCACTTACAAGTGGATAACCGTAATTTGAATAATTCCTTTGTTGAAATAAAATGAATTTTATTAATTTAAACGTGCACGGGTCTTGGGGAACCATTCAATTAATCTGTTAGGGATAATTTTTGCAAATCCATTCAATTAAATTAAACTTGGTTGAAGGAGTGACTTAATAATTGTACACATTTAATATATCTTAGGAAATGAAATTTGCTTTTTGTAGACAATAATTTCCTAGTGCGGAAAAATTAAATTAAAAAGATTTAATTTGTCGATTTTAATACTATCATTTGTTAACGCAATGATCCATTAAGCAAACATAGTAATAAAGTAATTATATTCATCGTAATGACTTATTGATAAATTGTTATACCAGTTTAAGAAGTTTGGCGACAGAGAGTAAACAATTTTTTTATCACCTTTATAAAAAGTTTCTAATTGATAAACTATGGTAGATTTTTGGTTAATTTTGGGGCATGATAGTTGGTATCGAGCTCATTTTTAACACCTAACACTCGGGGATTACGAAAAAAACTAATTATATTGAATTAATTAACCAAGCCCTTTCAAATACTAATTTCTGCTACCACATTCTAAACCTAAATATTTTCTTTTTGCTTCACTCATAGGATGTCCGAACGAGGTATACCATGTCAATCCACTAGGATTCCAGTATGTAGGTCACCTACACCAAAGTCGTGTGCATTAGAGTTTAGACCACAAATACTAGAATCCTTACAACAAATGATGGGGTTGTTACATGATCTTCTTCCTATGTATCGAGAGTTGAATGAGAAGGTCATTGATCCAGAGGAAGTCACTCATCTAGTTGAGGGTGCACACTCAATGACATAACAACAAGAGACTTAGAGATGGGTAAGGTATCGTACGCCTTCCATCCACTTCGAGATGGTTTTTATACATCACCGAAGCCGTTATCACAACATTATGGGGGGGTAAGGGTCATATTGGTCGTATTTACCTATTAGAGAGATGGTTGAGCATCGTTGGAAGGATCGTGACACTGATATTATTATCAGGTATCTCCTCCATTTATAACCACATACTCATGGAGGGATGAACAATGGTTTTGGAGCCAATTCATGGCTCTCGATTATTTATAGTTTCTTTTGACTTCACCCCTATGAGAGCAATGTTAAAAACAGCTAGCAATACACCTCCTATGAGACACAACAAGCATTTTGTGGAGGAATGAGGAGCAAAAGCTCCATATGACATGAGAGACTATTACTTGGGAGATGTTTGAGGAGTGGTTTTGGGCCGGTATATGTCTAAGTACTTTATTCGGAAGAGGTATGATGAGGTCCACGACCTCTCGTTAGGGATCATGCACCGTGGCGCAACATGAGTATCGCTTCCTAGACCTCGTGTAGTATGTGGATGATTTATGGGATGAGAAGTTGTAATTAAACACTTTCATCATGGGTCTGAATATAGATCTAGTTGGGGAGTTCGGATGTTATCTCCTTCAACCTTGGAAAATGTGGTGGAGAAATATTAACTAACAGAGGGGAATAAGAGCAAGGCCCAATAATACCATGATATGAACAATATTAGGATACATGAGCATATTCATTCATTCTAGGATAATAGGTTATGAGGTGCAACCCCACTACCAAGATCAGGTTGTAGGCCTCCACAGATAGCCCCAAGACCTCCGTTGCACCCACAACAACATTCACAATACCATACACAGGAATATTAGAGGACTAGAGCTACATGATACATACAAAGAGCTAGAGGATGAGGAGGATTTGGTTTTTGTAAGGATAGGAGATAGGGAATTCAACATGTATAACCAACATGTACACAACAATCTGTTAGGGTTAGACCCATAGGTTCATTACACCATAGTACATGTGGGACTCCCACATAGAGAGATTCACCACGATGTTACATATGTGGGACCCATGATCACTATGCTCTCATTTGTCTACACAAACCTTATTTTGATGATAGATATAAGGAACCTATATCCGAGCATAAAATAGAATATGTGGGATGCACTCACCGTGTCTATGCAGTAGTAGATAAATTCTAGGCTAAGCACCATGCCATGGTTATTGAGACCATATGTACTATCGTGGGTATATATATCTCGTGTTACTTGAGTCTAGAGATTTTGATTCATTTATTTCACCTCCTATCGTGGGTCGGTTTGGGATGGTAGCATCTAGGAAGTTAGATAGATGGCAAGTTAAGTTGGCCACTTTGTGGCAAAACTTTCCATTAACAATTATGTGGAGAGTTACGTACTTGATTTGGGAGTGTTCTCCACTACTTTAGACCTTCGTGTTATTCCTTTGGGGCCATATGAGACGGTTTTGGGTATGGATTGGCTTGAGTTTCATCAGTCAAGGTGGATGGTCGAAATAAGACTATTGAGTGTCAGGATGACTTGGGTGCTTCAGATATGATTAACTATGGTATTTAGATACCTATTTCCTTGTGCATGATCTCTGCTAAGAAGCTCAAACAAAGCATGCACAAGGGATTTTAGATGTATGCAACCATAATCAGTGATTGATAAGAGGATGCCCCAACGATTTCACCTCTTGATGAGCACCCTATTTTGAGAGATTTTGCATATGTTTTTCCTAGTGAGCTTCTTGGTTTACCACCACCTAGAGAGGTGGATTTCACTATATTCTTGGTACCAAGTGCAACTCCAGTTTCTCGAGCACCATATAGGATGAGGACTCTTGAGCTTCATGAGCTCAAGATTTAGTTAGAGGATTTTATATCAAAGGGTCTTGTGTGCCCTAGAGTGTCCCCTTGGGGTGCATCCATGATATTTGTGAAGAAGAAGGATGAATCCACTCGGTTGTGTGTTGATTTTAGGAAGCTAGATAAGGTGATGATGAAGATCCATTATCCCCTTCCAAGGATAGATGATTTATTTGATCAAATGCGGGGAGCTAGAGTGTTCTCTAAGGTTTATCTTAAGTCAAGGTATCATTAGTTACGTATTGCGCAGACGTAGATATTCACAAAATAGCATTTCACACTTGTTATAGAAATTACAAGTTCACCATGGTTCCATTTGTTTTGACTAATGCTCTTACAGTCTTCATGATCCTCATGAATGGGGTTTTCAGGACATTCTTGTATTGGTTCATCTTAGTGTTTCTTGAAGATACCATAATATATTCCCACTCGAGGAGGAGCACGAGGAACACTTGAGATAAGTTCTGTAGGTTTTGAGGGAGCATAAACTTTTTGGGAATTTAGAGAAGTGTTCAGTCTTCCAGAAAAAGTTTTCATATTTGGCACACATCATCTATGGAGAGGGTATCTCCATATATCCCTCCAAGATTTATGCCATTTTAGATTGGCCAACACCCACTACAATGATAGAGGTTAAGAGTTTCATGGGGATAACAAGATATTATCACATATTTTTGTATGATTTCTCGAGGATTTCCCATCCTAAACTTCCCTTCAATCAAAGGGAAGAAGTTTGTCTGTTAAAGAAGTGTGAACAATATTTTCAACTTCTCAAGGAGCATTTTACTATAACACCTATTGTTAAAATACCTAATTCATTACGAGAGTTTGTGGTTTGAAATGATGCTTCCTTAGAGGGGATTGGGAAGTCCTCATACAGAATGACGTGATATTGTATTCAAGTCACAAAAGCTCAAGGATTGTGAGATTAAATATCCTATCCAAAACCTTGAGCTTGCAAATCGTTGTTCACGCCTAGTTTTTTGGAGACATTTTATTTTGGGTAGAACATTTATTCTGAGGACCGATCATTTGAGCTTACAACACATCTTCTCAAAGCCTATTCTCGACGCTCGTCAATGGAATTGGATGGAGTTCTTGTATAAATATGATATGGAAATACACTACATTAAGGGATAGGAGAACATCATTTTTATGCCTTGAGTAGATGATGACGTGAGATTTCTAATTTGACTCTTCATTCTGACTTATGAGGCGGGATGTTGTAGCACCTTCTAGGCTGATTTTATGGAGTTAGGCAAGTGTTTGAGTCACAAGGTTCTTTGGAGGGCATATATGCAAGATGTATTTTAGAGGAATATGGTCTTCTTCATTTTTAGAGGCACATTTATGTTCCTAAGGCATGATATTTGCATAGTTTTATCCTCTTTAAGGCTAATTGAGCCCCTTACACACCCATCCAAGAGTGAAGAAGATGCACACATATTTGAGACAATTATACAATTGGGTAAGTTTATGTTAGGACATTGCATATTTCATAGCTTTTTGTCTTGAGTGCTAGAGGGTTAAGGCTGAACAATCTCGGCCCAAGAGGACTTCTTTACCCCCATGACATTCCTAAGTGGAAATGGGATGTCATTTCTATGGATTCATCATTGGTATTCCTAATTCGTCATATCACCATGATGCCATCATGGTAATGGTGGATAATTTGACCAATGTCCTTCTAGGCCACTCTTGGTAAGTAGATTAAGTTCAGCTCAACTTATCACCCGAGATAGATGGACAAATTGAGAGGGTGAACTAGGTATTCAAGGACATGCTTTGAGGAAGTATGTTATGGATCAACAAAATAAATGGGAAGAATATTCGTATCCGGTCGAGTTTGTATACAATAAAATTTATCATAACTCCATTGGTATGCCACCCTACTAGGCCTTGTATGGGAGACCTTGTAGGACACCGCCGAGTTGGGATAGATTTGATGACAGGGTTTTTCTTGGGCTAACGTTTCTTCAGGATATGGAGCAATATGTTATTTTGATTACGAATCTCCTAGAGAAGGAAGGAGCACGTCGAAGGCATATGCAAACTTGAAGATGGTTGAGCATAAATTCTCTCGTAGGTGAAAATTTCTTCTTGAGTGTGTGCCCGAATAGATTCCAATCCATTACAGAAAGGTCTATAATATTTTCCCTCCCTTTGTTGGTACTTTTGAGATTTTGGAGGTCATTTTTCTAGTTTCTTATCGTCTAGCTTTTCCACCACTCCTATCCCACACCCATGATGTGTTTCATGTTTTAGTTTTTTAGAAATATGTACCTAAAAATCATCATGTATTAGATTGGTCGGCACTTCATGTGGAGGCCGAAGGACAGTGGACATTGGATCTCGTGTGTATATTGACGCACCATAGGTTAGCCTTTGAGGGGAGAGAGTTGGAGCAGGTTAAATTCCATTGTGATATATATGGTGATATATCACCACTTAGAAGGATGTGATACCATTGAGGGCTTGATATCCCTACCTATTCCAATGACTTATAAGAGAAATTCTAATTCTAGGGGAGGGGGATGTAGTGCCCACCAACTTTTATATGTTTCTTCTGTTATGTTGACTCGGTTTGATTTATTATTATTAGATATAGAGACATTGGACCTTTAATTATGCTAGATATTACTTAGATACCTCCATGTTTTATTATCATGTTGATTATGATACTCTTACACTTAACATGACATTACTTGTCATACCATTTGTTTATCCATGTTATAGACATTTTGCATGGTTTAGAGATGATGATATTGATGATTATGGGATGAGATGGACATGATTTTAGGTTAGATATATCATTGATTTTGATTGTAATTTCTATATTGATGGATAAATCAATTTGGCATAATTGTATTCAGTTGATATAGAGTTGATTGATGATCATGAATATTTATATTGTTATTTTTATTTAATTTTAGATCGAACATGTATGAGGTTTCGCTTTGAGTATGTAGGACTATAGTTTGTGATACAAGGATAACATGGGACTTAGTGGTAACACTACCAAGATGCTCAAGTCCGCCTAGTCGAACCCATCCTCACCTTTTTTACCTTTTCATTAATTGAGTATGTGAAGTCAAGTATGATCACCTTGCCACTTTCTTGAATCAATATGGGAGCTCCAGATAGAATAGATATATAGGGACGGGCAGGCAGAAGGGAATTGAATCGTTCATGGGCGGGAAGAATTGAAGTCGACAACACCTTTTGGGGAGTTTGTTGTCACTCACTAGTTAGTTATACATAAATACCCCAGAGAATTTGTATGTGTTGGTCCCATTTGTAATATTTTACATTTTCTCACCTTATAAATTTATATTGTTGAAAGGAACGATAACCAGATCGTACCAAGCCAAGAATACAAATGCTAATCAAACACCACGATCAATAAGATGAAAGTAATTCGCGTAATAACTTTACATAAACCTTTACAAACAAATGAGCAGCAATATCATTTATTATTATGGAACTCAATGTAATACATTTGAGAATGGGCCTTGCTTAAATAAGCAAGGAATAACAATCTAAGAACCAGTCAAGGTCGTAGATCAAGCCATAAATCAAGGAAATAACTAGTGTTCAAAGAACTAGTCAAGACCATAGATTTATGAGAGAACTAGACATCAAGGATCTAGTCAATACCATAGATCAAGGAAAGAACTATACCTAACAACTAGATAATATCTCCTAATATCTAAATAAATAAAAGGAAATATCCACACACATAAGTGGGTGATGATAAATACAATAAAGGTAAATAAAGTACCTAGGTGAACATGAGCTAAGGTAAATACCTACTCTAACACCCCCCTCAAGTGAAGCTAGGGGAAAAAATAGAAGTGGCATGTCCACGATGAGTCCTGCAACTAGGCCTAATGAGGTACTCATGTACAATAACTAGGGAAAAGGGGACACCGCAAGGTACCCAAAACCAAGAATAAAAAGTAAATAGAGTAAAGACCCGCTACAGGCATCCCAAAAGCTCAGCTCAAAAAACTCATACAATGTTGAAGAATTTTGTTGTGCACCGTGGTCGAATCCACTTTGCTCGATCACAAAACTCAAAAACAATCGATACTGAGTTTCACCATAATAGCTCCATACAAGGAGACTCTGTCAATGAGTGATGTCAAAAGTGCAAAAAAACACCAAACATAATTTGATCAATCACAAATAGGTGTGCCACGATCCAAGAACAAAACCAAAGCAACAAGGCAAGGACACAAACTCCAAAGTGTCAAGATCCAAGAAAAGCCACGGTAACAAGGCAAGGACAAGAAACTCAAGAAGCAGGATCAACACCACACCCTCCCATATTGTTGAATGGGTGGAGTGACACTACAAATCTGTATGAGTTGTCAAAACAACTACTTGAACACTTAAAAACTAACACTGGGCTCCACCAGAATAGCTCCCCCATAAGAGAGACTGTCAACATGCCAAAGGTTTCAAAAATATAGATACAAAATCTCTTAACAAACAAGAGAGATACACTACACCTGCTAAAGAAAAATTCTCAAAACAAGGAGCATTACAATGCAGAAGGTATAGAAAGTGGAGCAAGAGGCCGAATGGTGGAGGAGCCACACTTGTAGAGTCCTCTCAATGAATGCCTATGTTGCTGCCATGAGTGATCATATATCCACCCCAAATCAACACGGATGGATGAAGAAGATGCTGCATATGACTTGGTGCAAAATGCACAATGGGTGCATGCAAAAGAACATCAAAATGTGTGTCAGGTTGATCATGGATGAAAGCTGAAATCTCAGGTTTCTCAAGCCTGAGTGAAGGTGCAGAACTCATGTGTTACTCACGATCCTCAGAAAGAGTTGAGCGAACAAAAAAATGAGCTCTATCAATGTGTGATCCCAATGAAGTATCTGCTCGAAAACCAATGTCATGACGAGAATTCCACTTAACATGTGGAATAGAGGAAACAATACCCTATGAATGTCTGCCAATGACTCCTCTAGTGAGACCCATAGAACGGAGCATGCAAGAATTGAATGCAGTGGTATGCTTCTTAAAAAATCCATGCAGCTGAGCGAAGTAGGATACAAAAAATGTGGTATTGTAATAGGCACAGATGTGGAAGAGCATGCGGTAATAAGCCTCACAGGTTTAGAAGCATCAAAAGCAGGTTCAGGCTCAAAGACTGGTAGATCAATGTCAGTGGGTACAAGAGAAACATCTGCAAGTGGACTAGGAACATGGATATGGTTGTCCACAATATGATGGTGATGTTGTAGGCAAGCAAGTTTGTTCTGACAGGAGTGTATTATTGTATCCTTATCGTGAATGAGTGATTGTAGAAGAGAATTTCACTTCTTGAGAGATCTATTTTCTTCCAAAAATTTTACAATATCCTCTTGAAGTCCACATACTTCAAAGAAAAGCATATCATTCTCAAAATCCATGATAGGTACAAATTGCAACTCCCAAAAGTTTAGGACGTCAGGCTCAGCTAAAATTGCATCCATAATTGATTACAACACTCCTCCATATTTGACACTTTATAATTATAGTGAAAGTCTAAAAATAAATAACTCCAATGGAAAGAGCATGAAAAACAAGCACTTTTGCAAAAAACGGCACTCAAAAATGAGTTACCGATCAAAATTTACGAGTTTTTTACTATTTTGCTCTGTTATTTATTTTAGTTGCCACTAAAACAAAATAAATTGTTTTTGCCTTCACCACACAAATAAAATTAAAGGGGTTGAAGCTAAGAACCTACTAGTACGAATCACAATCTTTAAGCTCTCATATGACCATACCATATGACCAAGGGCTAAGGATTTTAATGGGTGATTTATGAGAGAACTAGACATCAAGGATCTAGTCAATACCATAGATCAAGGAAAGAACTAGTCAATACCATAGATCAAGGAAAGAACTATACCTAACAACTAGATAATATCTAAATAAATAAAAGAAAATATCCACACACATAAGTGGGTGAGGATAAATACAATAAAGGTAAATAAAGTACCTAGGTGAACATGAGCTAAGGTAAATACCTACTCTAACAATTGTTATTAACTCTTTTGTTTATTATTGTTTATTGCTAATGGTATTTTGATCACATTTTTGGTTTGTGGGTGATTTATTAGTGTTAAGCATGTTTATGGGTGTCTTGGGATCACCTAACCTTATTTTGTGGGGGCCACCAAACACCTTAGATACTCCACTTTTTCTCAAATCTCAGATTTTTGCAAAAAGTGGAATTTTAGAGGCTTGTTAAGAAAGTAAGGGATCTCTCTTATCTTAAAAATGACCATTGAGACTTTACTTATGGATAGAAGGAACTTTTTATGAACCCCAAAAGAATTTTAAAACTCAAAATTCTTTCTCAAGTCACCATCCTTCATCTTTTTTGTCTCATGTGAGTGACTTTGGGATCGGGTAACATACTTTAGGGGGATTACATTTTGAATTTTGTCTTTTTGGCATTTATTGTTGTGTGGGTACTTGTATGAGGACTTGGATGATTTGGATGTGCCTAGTTGGAAGGGTGTGACATGTCACACTTCCACGGGCTTGGGGATGTGGACATATTTCTCTATTTCTATCCACATTTTTGAGTATTTGGGGAAATTTGCTTTTTGTCTTAGAATCTCTTTGGAGTGTTTTTGGGAGTAGGTTTGAAGGAAGATTCTTGAATTTCCTAGGGGGAGCTTTTGGGGAGTCTATAGGACCACTAGAGCTTGATATGTTTGGCTTGATGCGAGGTAGGTCTCACCCAATTTCTTGGTTTCATTTATAATTGCAATGCATGTAAGCCTTGTAAAATTTTATGATGGTTTGGAATTGTTATTTTGAGTTTTGGGAGTGGAATTTTTGCCTTCCTTTATTCTTTGGATGTTCTTTTTTTTTTGTCCCTCCACCCCTAATGGGGAGTGGATTTGGGGATGGATTTGGGAAGGGGAAGGGATCATTTCTTCATCCTCATGGAATCTTTGGGAAGCCATGAATGTTTTTGGTATTCTACTCCCTTCCTTCGGGGAAGCAGGATGCATTTACATTTGTCTTGGAAATCCCCTCCCATACTTTCCAAGGAACATGCAAGGCTTGAAAATCCTTGATAAGGAGGAGAATATGGAGTTGCAAGGGGTTTAGAAGGTAAGATGGATTTATGGAGATATGATATTTGGAGGATGATCTTGGTATATGCATTCACTTTTGGTTTTTTGGAATCCATTCTTCCCCTCTTCCCTCTTCCTTGTTTTTGGATACCTGAGTGTTTTAGTAATATTATGTTTTGATGGAAATTGACCCTTCCCTCTTGTTATCCTTGTCATTTTTGTTGGAGATTTGTTATTTCTTGGCATCTCTGTGGCATGTTATCCCTATTTCCCATGGGATTGGGGGACGCTAGCATGCCTTCTCTTGTGATAAAGGCATGTAATGATGCATATGGTTGGGAGGTTTTTAAGACTTATTCTTAATGGTGTTTGGATCATTGACATGATGAAGTTGAATCTAGGTTTAAAGGAACACTTGGAGTGTTTAAGAGTTGGTTAAAAGTTCAAATTTTGAGCATGTTGTTCCCACATAATGCGAGAGGCTTGTAAATTTGGATTTTATTACTATTTTTGTATTATACTTGCTTAAATGTAAATCTTCATTCTTCATTCCCTTGATCTTTTGGAGAATTATTGTAGGGGTTGAAATTACTATCTTAATGTTTTAAACCGTATACTAATTGTTATCCATATAAGGGTTTTATCTTCCTTTTTATTCTATGGAAACATTCATTTTGTATGGTATCAATCGTAGACACCTATAATTTATCTTAAGCAATTATAATACTTAAATTGAGCTAATTATATCCTTTCTCGCAAATTGACGACATATCGTCAATAAATCCTCATTTTCTCTTCTATCACCATTAATTAGTTACATTATGTTAATTAATTAACTCTTCTATCAACAAATTAGTTACATTATGTTAATTAATTAACTCTTCTATCCAACAAATACACCAATTAACGACCTTTCGTTAATTAATCCCCCTTTCTATTTAGAATAATTAATTATTATTAATTAATTAGTTTCCTCTTCCATTAAATCAATAAATCATCATTTATTTGATTAAATTCCTCTTATAGTCTAAATCATGCTAATTATTCCTCTAAAAATTTTCTATAAGCTTGCTCACCTATTAACTAATCACTTGGGTTAATTAATAAATCCCCTCAAACCCCATGAGTCATTAAAGGACAAAATAAAATCTCCTAAGGTTGACTCAACCCCCTTTCAACCATCATTATCGACAACTAACTCATCCTAGGTATTATCCCACATATAAAGGGATGTAGAGATTCTTGTATCCATTGGTCTATATAAGGATCCCTCCTCCTACCTTTCTATTTATGCCTACACACCTAAATGAGCATAGAGCCTAAGCTATATCCATTTTATCATATTAGAGCATTCTTCATTGAAGGAGCTAAGCAACTTTCATTTGCATACAATCATCCAAGATTTTTGTGAAGAACAATGGAGTTAATCAAGAAAGGCCTAATAAGCCATGGCTTGATGAACCTCCATTTTTTATCATCTTGGATCAAACAAACAACTATCAACCCTTTAATAGCTAAAGGATCTACATAGGTCTATTTCATAGATTTAGCTTTCTAAAGAGTAGAGAAATAAATGTTTACATGTTAGTTTGAAGTTCATTTTCAAGGTTCTAATGCATAATGTTGATGTTTATTACTTGTTTAGCTCTTAGCATGATGGTGCATATATTTTAGTTTAGCATTGTATTGAGACTATTAGGTGTTAGTCTTGATTTTACTTACATTGCTAAATAATTCTTACACACATTTGACACACTCGGTGGGATGGGTCCTTAGTCCCTTAGCATTGTAGTTCAAATTTTTTTGTTATTTCAATATTTGGCTAACCCTTAATATGCACATGTGTGAAATAATGTTAAAATTATTATGATTTTGCTAACCTTGCATGTGTTGAGTCTTATTTAGAGGTTTAATTTTGATGGGTTATTGTCAATTTTGAGCTAACATGTTAAAATTTGGAGCTTTTTGAACTTGTTTATGTCATTGGGTCATATTTTGATGTCATCGCAAGTATAATTTTAACAGGACGTTCGGTACACAAAACCACGCATGACACATAAAACCACCCGCAAGTACTAATTTTGGCACACACACACATACTTGTAGTACTATACCTACTCTTGTAGTATCTTGTACCTTACTTCTATCATAAGCCTATCAAGCTAGTGCAGACATCCTAAAGGTAGCACATACACCATTTTGCTAGCGCACACACTCTATGTCTGGATTAGTGGCACATGCACCCATTTTCTAGCACAAGTATCATCCTCCAACAAGCACATGCACTGTCATAGCTTATTATACCTTCTTTTTCAATTCCCACACATAGGCATCTATCCGCTAAATAGGCACATGCATCTCTCAAGTAGTGAAAGCACTCTCTGCACCCACTAAGTTTACACAGAGGTGCACAGTACCATAACCCATGCGCACACACCATAGCTTGCACGCAAGTACCTCAGTCTGAACTTGCATATCAATTGTGTGTGTTTACAAAGGCTTGTGTCATTAAATACTAACATCATTATAGGTTTAATATGATTAAATTTTATTTTACAGGTATGTTTACATGCTTTTGTTAAATTGTATTAAAATTGGATAAACCTTGCATGCTTAATCATAAGAGTAAGGTCGCGTATGCTCTTCCCTCACGTCTTTTGGGGTGATCTTGGGAATCATAAACAATTTTATCTCTTTCATTGCTTTGAAAAACATTTAGAATGTCCAAATTGGGTCAAGATGTATGTATTTTGCGTTTGAATTAAGTATTTTCCATTTGTTGATTTCTTAATTGGATTTTACGTTGCATATGCTCTTCTCTTGCGTCCTAGGATGATCTTGAGAATACAAAAAAATTCCTCTTTATGCGTATGGAAAATTACTAATCCATTGTGCAGAACCAAAAATGCTTGTCAAAGAAAGGAGGAGTCAAGACAAAACAAAACTACTAATACAATTTTTGTGCAGGTTGCCAAAAGGTGTTCAAGCAAACCACATTAAATTAAACAAGATAAAAAAACACACCAAAAACATCACACTATATTTGCAGGTTTCAAAAAAGGGTACATCCCTATCTGCTCAACTAGAACATAACCCCTTTGGCATAACGCCTTAAGCTACAACAATGGGGGTGGTTCTAGGAACCCTAAAGTAGTCCACACAAGAGGGAACCTTGTGGATGAAACGAGAAGTGCTCCGCACAACCTACTTGACTATTTTTACCATTTTTGAGATTTAGCATCAAATTTATCTGTATCATGACCCCAATGAGAGTACACAATGGACACATTTATTGCCCACTGTACTTGAAGGGGGTAAAGTAAAGCTAAGATAATCTAAAAACTAGTCAGTGTGACTTTTCTTGGCAAATCGAGCTTGCATCTAGATAACTTGTGACACCTAGTTGAGTGAGCCACCTAGGAAGCTATCTTTGACCAGGAGCCAACTTTGACCATATCAAAACTAATTTGAGTTTAGATCCAGTATTCATCACAAAACATGTGAAGCGTTACTTTTCTTTAGTTTTTCACTCACCTTAAGGCAAGGCAAAACTCACAAGTGAGGCCAACATTAACACCCCCAATTGATCTACTTCCTTCACTTTCTATTGACACTTTGTTTATGAGAAGAATAGTGACTACCCTTATGTTGCTAATTGATTATATTCTCCACTTTTGTGTTCGTTTATGCTCATCCATGTTTACGGATGAGTTTTTAAACATCTAAAGTGTGTGGAGATGTTTTCATATCATTGGTAGACTTTTTTATCTTAATACCTAAGTCAAGATCATCATCATAGTTAGACTGAATTCATCACCTTAACTCTCTCCTTTGAATTATTATCTTGTTTATATCATGTCACTACAATTTTGGTATTTACATCTTGTTTCTTGTAAACTTGACCTAAATATCTATATTGTGATGTTACGCTATATACACTTTAACAATTCCTAGGTATACTCTAGCTTTAGTTTGATTTCAATTACTACCTCGATTTTGAAAAGTGTTGAGTGTTACCACTTGTGTGTGTTATATCAATATCATCTTGATATTAATACCTTACTTTTTTGCAAAGTTTGGTTAACATATCTTGGTGGTATTGTTGTGTCATTCATAATCATAACTGCCACTTTTTGGGATATAGGTCTTGATTGGATTCAAGCTCACTTTTAGTATACTTTTTTTGGGGATCACATTAACTTCTTGTTATTACTTATGCCTTATTCATTTCTTTGAACTTGACATAAGTGGTGACATTTTTTTAATCATCTTGAAACACCAACTATCATTTGGAAATAGACTTAGGAAGTAATTCAATGATTGATTGGTTTAAAACAAACCTTGTGTGATTGTGTCTTGTGATTATTCGTCATTTTGACTTATCCATTTAGACACAATCACTTTGATCCATTGATTCTTTATCATTCATTATTCTTTGGTCATTAATTTGTCTTTGTGTTTTGAACTCGCGTGATTATTCCTTGTGTTTATTCACCTTATAAACTCGTTTCTAGAACAATCCATCGGTCTTTGATCCTCTTGATATTCTTGTTTTTTCCTAAATTCATGATTAGTTTTGAACCTATCTTTCAAACCTTGGAAAAAACATTTCCTATCAAGAAAAAATTTCATCAATCGAACATTGGAAATATTTCCTTTGTATCCTTTATGTTGCTGAAATTTTGATCAATCCTTTGACATTTACACCTCCAAACCTTGTTGTATTATCAATCTTGAGTCATAACAATGTATTTTTCCTTAGATTCCCTTTTGGAAAATCACACAAGCATCCCCATCTTTACGAAATGTCTAGTTGGTTTTAGTTATGTTACCCAAATCAACATGAAACCTTCTTCACTTTGAAGAAGTTTGATCATACAATCTAGGTCTAGACCTTTAAACCCAACACACACCGAAAATGACTGATTATTTCAAGGTCTCTTATACATATGATAATAAGAAATTAAAGTTTCGGAGTTCAAAACAAAATATGCCCATTATGACCAAACCTTGTTTGGTTCTTCGCTAGAGAACCCATCCGGGTAACCCGTTCCCCACCTTCATGTCATCGTCGGTGGTATGGTTTGGACACTTCTAATCCAAATTATTATTTGGGTTCCCCCCAATCTTCTTCTCATTCTAATACAAAAATTTCCTCTTCTTCTAAGGATTTTAATCCAAATATTTCCTCTGATTCTTTTGATGATTCAGATCCAAACTACTATTCATATTCATCTAATTTGAATCCTAAGTCACGGTCCTCCCTTCTTCGTAGGTATCCTATTAGCAATCACCTAAATGATGTTATCTTCCTCTAAAGATTTGTGTCGCCACAAATTCTCTTCAACATTCATCTAATATGACTCCTACATCGTGGTCCTCCTTATCTTTGTAGGGCCCTCTTCATCATCCATTTCATATTACTCCTAGATCATGCGGTCCTCCCTTTCTTCGTAGCACCCCTTCTATCACTCACCTTAATGATGTATTCTTCCTTTGAAGATACACATGACTCCAAATCCCTTCAATCAAATATCTAATATAATTATTGAATCACAGGTCCTCTCTTTATTCGCAGGACCCCTTTTATTATTCATCTAATGCGATTCTTGAATCACAGTCCTCCCCTTCTTCGTAGGACCTTCTTCATCGATCACCCCCACAAATTCTTCCTTCTTTGAATATTCATACAACTCAAAGTCCTTCTAGTCCAACATCTAAATCGACTCCTACGTCACAATCTAAAAACTTTGTACTTAATCCTACTAGTTTACAGATGATATACCATCATATAGGTAGGTCCACACCGCCTTCTTCTACTCCCGAGACATCTAGCTCCATGTCTACTTCATCCCCTACATCACCTTCTTTTATCAATCATCATCAAACATCTTCTCAATATTTCACACTAGTTGGCCCTTTTCGTCCAATCAAACCCTCATGGTCGATCAACAACCCATACCGATTGATTTCTTTCATAACGAAGGAGCGATCATGGCCTTTATAGGGGCACATGAAGATATCCCTCTAACAAATTACGAGAAAGGATTATCTTTAGACTTTGATGTGTCTATGTATTGTGAGGAAAAAGTTGATTCCTTTTATCAAGAAATGGAGGAAGAGCCTCAAATCATGCAACTTGATCCTCCTCTTATTCTTCCATCTTCACATTCTTCATTACGTGATGAAACTCCTAGGTCTTGCATTGATCCATGGCTTATCTTCTCATCACCCAATCACTCTTTTTCTATTCCAATTCTCAATCACAATCTCTTATGGGGTTAATGCCAAGTATCCCTCCCTCTCGCTATTTGTGGGAAATTTTTAGTAGTCCACTATCTTGTATTCTTGGGGCACGTCCAACTAGCCCCTTGTCTTTTATGTATGGGTCACCCTGTATTCCATCATATTCTATTCTTGGGACACATCCTAGTATCCCATCATCTTCCAGCTATGGGTCGTGCCCTAACAGCCCTTCTCCTTCTATTCTAGGGCCACATCCTAGTAGCCCTTTGTCTTCTTTTGTTTGTGGATCACCTCCTGATAGCCCATCTTCTTCAATCCTTGGACCGTATCCTTTTCATCCATCACATTATTCTTCTACCAAAGATTGTGGCAAGCCCACCGTCATTTCTCACATCAATTCTAAACGTCCACGTTCTTCTCCCACTTCTTGGGATTAGACAAGTCAAGCATTAGCTTATAAGAAACCTAGACAAGTTTTTTACCAAGCTAAGACCAAAACATCGAAGAGCTCCAAATCTCCCAACAACTCAAATGATTATAAAATTCAAAATCAAACGTGATTCCAGAATGCACACCAACGTACCCATCAAGTATGGCATAAAGTGTAGAAACCTATGGATAGGGAACTCAAGCTCCCACATACGAAACCCATGTTTCAAAAAAATCATAATCATTTGTTGAGTGTGAGCTCACCACGATCATCGAGATCGGGGATAATATTACACTTGATAGATAAACATGCTTAGTCTCTCTTATCAAAGAAATCATAAACATCATTGTTGGATCCTATCACGCAGAGTGACATGTTTCATTCCGATAACCATCAAAAATAAAAAAATCATAAAACAATTCAAAAATACAAAAAAAATGAGAAAACATTACAAAAACAAAATCAAAGGTACAAAGATCAAACATTACAATCAGGTATTGTATACAAATGGATGTTCTTTCTTCCCTTTCTTTCATATTCCTCTACAATTCATCCACCATTTTCATCCCTTCGATGATATTTTGGTTAGCTTATTTTGTACACATTTTGTGACATTTATCTCTATGGTATTCGTTTGACCTTGGTCTTTCATCACCTTGGTAAATTAAAGAATGAATGGCCTCTTAGAGATCCTATCACTATCTACATATAATAAACTTGTTGGGAAGAATTTTTGGGCATATTTGTTGACACTAGCCAATGTCGTCATCACAATCACTTCCACATCCTTCCATCAAGCCATCAATGGTTCTTAACCCCTTTAAAACAAGAGAGCTGAAATAATTTTTCAGAAAGCAAAAGAATCAAAATAAATCAATCAAAAAGAAAAAGTTAAAAGAAAAAGCAAATTGATATATAACTCTCTCTTGGGGTATTTCCAATAATATCTACTGGGGCTATGGATGTCCTGACTGACAGTAGAGTAATGTTGTGATTAGAATCAAATGCATCTCCATCGAGGCTATGGACACCTGGATGGCAACAAAGTAATGCACAAATCTCGCTCCACAATCCATTCACAAATCACCTTTCAAACTAAATCATTCCTACACATTAGCTAGTGTCTTCACTTACTTGCTATCTATCAACTCTTTCCTTCAAGAGGTAATTCATTTCCACATGCACACATGGGATCTCAATGAGTAAACAGGATTAGTATGTTACCAAGTGTTACTTTTTGGACCTTGTTCAAACTCTTGTTTTAGTGCATGTCTTGTCTCATGATTTGTGCCTTGGGCTAATCACTTTTTCATTAACCACCTTCTAAATATTTTCATAGCATCCTTTGTTCTTCGAAAATAGTTTAGAACATCCATGTGTATCGATGTCCTCTTTTCCATGTTTACAGAACTTTTGTCCCCTTTTAATAAGAAAATCTTCTACTTCCTTTCTATCATATGTTTATTGGATAACTTACATTGGGGGCATCCTTTCTCCCCCATGATTGAACCTATTTTATATTGGCCTTGACCCCCTTCAACATGTGAATAGTCTTCCTTTGAATACTCCCACCTATTCACCGGGAATTTTTACATCTTAACTTTCTTCCGCATGCATGTGGCATTCTCGCCCTTGTAGACATCCCATTTATCACCAGGGTGCATCCACACTTCTTTGTTTTCCCGTACATAGCTTCAGAAAACTTTCAAAAACACAAAAACATTCGTATAAAATTTGAAAATAAAAACATTCAAATATGTTTCTAAAAAATCAAAAATAATAAAAATCATCCTACAAAACATCGCTCTTTGGTTCTCACTTGTTCTTGTGTGTGACTCGCGGATCATCTTGATCTACCTCTATCAACAAAGTTGGTTTGCTTACTATGTCTGTACTTTGGGGCACAATGAGTTGCTTGGTACTATTTCATAGTGCACAATTACTTTTCATAGGACCCAAGTGTCCTCCGTTATTCCCCTTGCATGTATCCTTTCTTGGGGCACCATATTTTAACCCTTGTCGTTAATTTGCACAAGTCGGAATCAAAGCTTGATAACAAAAACATTGCATTATATTTCTTTGTTAGGTTAGCTTGTTTACTTTCTCATATTGCATTGCATTATGTATGTTGCAAGGAGTTAGGAATCTTTTACTTTCTCGTATTGCATTACATTTTTTATGTTGCATGGAGTTGGTATTTTCAGCAATGGACAATTGTTCGTATTATGGCTTTTCATGTCATTCTACTTTTTTGTATGCTTATATTTTTAATAAGGACTGATGACGTAGATATTTGCCAATATGATGACACTAAATTGTTTCAATACACTGGATGAAAGCTTTCTTTTTTCTTTCTATATTCATTCCTCTTCTACATCATTCTCCTATCAACACTATTATTCTAATTCACTGGGGCATCCCGCCTCCCCCGCCTTTTATCCATTTTTCTCACCTTTTTTGATCGTTGATCACCTTCTTTCATCACCCCATTGACACTTGAAGGGGCATCTCTCACTTCTATTAATTTTTCTTCTACGCCTTCAAAATTTTATCTAGTCTACTATCTTTGAAGTGGCATCACTTACGCCACCCCAAAGAGGGGCAAATGTAGACACCTATAATTTAGCTCAAGCAATTTAAATACTTAAATTGTGCTAATTATATCCTTTCCCACAAATTGATGACATATCGTCAATAAATGCTCATTTTCTCTTCTATCACCGTTAATTAGTTACATTATGTTAATTAATTAACTCTTCTATCCAAAAAATACACCAATTAATGACCTTCCATTAATTAATCCCCTTTCTATCTAGACTAATTAATTATTATTAATTAATTAGCTTCCTCTTCCATTAAATCAATAAATCATCATTTATTTGATTAAATTCCTCTCATAGTCTAAATCATGTTAATTATTCCTCTAAAAAGCTTCTATAAGCTTTCTCACCTATTAATTAATCACTGGGTTAATTAATAAATCCCCTCAAACCCCATGAGTCACTAAAGGAAAAATAAACTCTCCTAAGGTTGACTCAACCCCCTTTCAACCATCCTTATCCACAACTAACTCAACCTAGCTATTATCCCACATGTAAAGGGATGTAGAGATTCTTTTATCCATTGGGCTATATAAGGAGCCCTCCTCCTACCTTTCTATTTACACCTACACACCTAAATGAGCATAAATCCTAAAACATAGCCATTTTATCATCTTAGAGCATTCTTCATTGAGGAGCCAATCATCTTTCATTTGCATTCAATCATCTAAGCTTTTTGGTGAAGAACAATGGAGTTAATCAAGAAAGGCCTAATAAGCCATGGCTTGATGAATCTCCATTTTTTATCATCTTGGATCAAGCAAACAACTATTAACCCTTTAATAGTTAAAGGATATACATTGGTCTATTTCATAAATTTAGCTTTCTAAAGAGTAGAGGAATAAATGTTTACATGTTAGTTTGAAATACAATATGGAAATAAATCCCTTGAACTATTCTTAGTATTATCCTTATTTGGAGTTGTGTGTGTGTGTGTGAGTTTATTTTCCATTTTTGGCCGATAGGCCTTTCTAAAGTTAAGTTTCTTGGTATCTTCCTTCTCAATCGTCTTGTAGTCCGAATATATTATTCCTCTTTACATTCCATCATCCCTCAGAGATCTTTCCTGCACATTCATATTGAAAATGGCGACACCTAGCTTAAAGTAGAAACCAACATCATTATTGAGAAGTGGTTGTGCTATCTCGCATGATACACACCCACCTTCTCATCGTGGAGTGCTCGGGGGATGATCGAGCATAATCTTGAGTCGTGGAAGGACCTATGACATTTGATGGAGGGCTACATTGAATGTTACAAAGATGATATTGGGCATGCCAAGAATAATTTGGAGAGTGTGACAAATTTTATTCTAGATGATGCTCTTTTGATAATTTATTTCGATTTGCAAATCATAAGAACAAAGGTCTCACTCGAGAACCAAGATGGATTCTTTGGTTTTGTACGTTAGCAATCTTAGAATTTCCCAAGATTTTGTTTTATCATTTTAAAAGAATTATTCCAGTTTTAACAACCTTCCACAAAAAAATGTCATACTTGATTCGAAACTTGAAGATTATTGCATGTCCAAGCGCAACGAAAACCACAATAATCCTCAATTCTGGATAGCTAAGAAAAAAAAAGTAATGTGGTCTTTAAAGATACATTTGGTTCAAATAGAAAACATGTAAACAATCGTCAATTTACATCACACTTGATCAATTTTATGGTAAGACTAATCTAAACGGAGTCGACTAAACCAATGTGACACACCCTCCCCAACGGGCTTTCTCCCATTAAATAGATTATCAATTAATTGTACCTCATTACCATTTTATATTAAATATACAAAAATGGTTTTGACTTAGGTGTATCATATGGTGGAGTACGGTTACAGAGTCAATTTTTGGGTTGGTAGAACTTCCATCAATACTAGTTTTTATAACATGGAAGGTCTTATCTTCCGGTGTGTTCACATAATAATTGACTCTGGCAGTGGGACTTACAATGTGAGTCGAAATTGTGTTTAATTAAAACGTCTCTCACCGTTAGGGGAGAAGGGCCAGTATGTGAACACGTCCCAATACTTGAACAGTATTTTGCATTTAAAATATCCAATACTTGATGGAATAAAAACCAAAATTTTGATTATTGAAGTTCAAAAATTTGTACAAGTAGCCAATCACATCATGACATGTAAGAGTTTTCACCCATGTACAAGTACAAAAAAGTCAATGTTCAAGCAATTTCACTTATATTCAAGTATTGGTTTCCACCATGGTTGTAGCATTTTCACATATATTATTTTAAATCAATTCAAAATATGGTTTTCCCTCCAATTGAACATTCCAAACAAAAAATATAAGTTAACACAAATCTAAACTACATATTAGTGAAAAAATCACAATCCCATATCATAAATAATTGATTTTGTGGACCCCTTAATTTAGGGTGTACCACTACTGGCCCTTCTCCCCTAGTTGTTCTGTGAAATATTTTTCATTGAATAATTTCCCGTCACTGCGATCATGATGTCACAACCTGCAAAGGTATTCTGGTCCAGTGTTCAAAATTGAACACGTCACAGCCCATCAAAAGGATCTGAACACGTCAGAAAAGGGCAAGGTTAATTTTGGCCATAAAAAAACAAGATGTAAAAATTGTTTGACAATTGTGAAGGTCTATTTTTTAATTAAAATGTCACCTGAAGGGCTCTGTTTAATTGTGCCACTTGCCATTGTGCTAATTTTACTCGGAGTCACCACCATAAATGTTCAACTGATTCACCAAACTTTTCTCCAAACATATATTTAGAATTTACATTGGATTTGGAAAATATTTGATATTCATCGTCATCAATGATCTGCCATATCTGGACATGGAAATGGTAATTTGGAAATATATTAATGAATCACGATGCAGGCAGGAAGCTATGACGGCTGAGGCTCCACCCAGAACAGACCAGGTTATAAACCTCGAGCCCCACGGGCCACAAATCCATGGGTTAGACTCACCAACCGTTACAAGAATCAATCACGATTATCTGTGGCATTGGCAATGGGTCATTGATGTATTTTTTCTTGGGATCCTTCAATAAAATCCAACGATCCTTCCAACTTCCAAGTTCCAATAGGGTAGACGCAGCCTGCAGGTGATTAATACTCCTTATCGACTAGGGAAGAAGAAATGCACCTCTCTATTATTGTAGTTGGGCCATAATTTGATTACAGGTAATAGAAATCTTGAATATTTTCATCTTCATCTTGAGCTCACAACATATGCAATTTGCGAATGTTTGAGCTAAATTTCATAAAATTTCTGCCAAGTTTCATTTATATTGATCGATTTTTTAACGAGTTTGAGTTAGTTTTGACCAAATAATGTTCTTTCTCTAAATTTTAAGCTTTCCATGTCTTTAGCCTGCCAATTCACCAGTCTGCCTGTTTTTGTTGATTTGAGCAGGTTTGGGGTTGGGTTTTCTCAACTAAGAATATGTTTGCTTTTGTTGCAGATTAGGGCTTGAAGATGGGTTCGAGGGCTTTAGTAGCGTGTATGTTCACCAAGTTAGGAAAACTTATCTAGTGTTGAACATTAAACGTTAAGGGAGTGGATAGCTTTAGCTTTAGAGTGGATAGTGTTGAACATTAAACATTAATTTGTATAATCATTCATTCAAAAATTCAATCTCTCTTTGTAAAAAGTGTTCAATTTTTGTGACATGTGTTATTTATTTACTCTTTTCATATGAAGTGTAAAATGATTATACTACTTTTCATCGTTGAAGGGTTGGTCCAATGTTTGCCCTTCACAATCAAATTGGGACTATCCCTTAAAATTTGATCATTGCTCGGTGCCATCAAATGTTTGGAATGTTAATGCGGGCCCGTCAATCACACCGTGAGCTAGAGACTGGAGTTGGGTCCACAGCCATAGTTGCAAGGATACGCTTAGGTGACTATTTTTGGTTTTGTTGGGTAGGTAACTGGGTTGAACTTTTCAATGTTTTGATGCAATCTCTCCAATGTTTTGATATGCGATTTTTATCGCTTAACATTTATTAGATGTAAATACCTCTTCACGTCTCATAGTAAAACACATTTTTAAATATAAATATTAAATATTAATTATTTATATGTAGAATATACAATGAAATGTTTAATTTTGCACTTGATATTAATGGTAACAAGGCTAATTTTTAATATCTTAGATTTTTTCAAGTGCATTTTTAATTTTACATTTTAAAATTATTTTTGATGGTTTTATTATACAATTTGTAGATGAATAAAGTAATTTTACACTTAAAATGCATTACAACTACCTACGAAACTAAATACATATAACACATGTAATTCAAGTTCTATGATTCCAATCACTCACCTTATTACAATGCAATTATCTCGTGCGCATGACATAACGTACGCTAAACACTTCAAATTGTATATAAAAAAATTCTAAATACTCCACTTTCTCATAGTGGTCCCAGTTTAACTCACATCAAACAAGTTTGGAATAAAGTCCCATGCAATTTGATTGAAAAATCTAGTTGGATTGCATGTAGTTAGATACCATCATTTGGAAAGCTCAATTCTTATGCATATACGGTCGTGAAGTTGCTCACATCCACTTGTGTTCTCACTCCACCATTAACTTATAGTTGAGCCACTCTTTTGCCACCTAAGAGAACTCACTTCTATGAGCATTTGCAATGACAAGTGATCGTAACGTAGTGACACCTCCAAATCACATATACCTACAATGCTTAGGGGCTCAATTCAAATCCATATTACATTGGCTAAAATTACTTATGAGGCCTTGCATACCCTTTTGACTTACCCCATTGGGTATCATGCCACTCCTAGTTCTATCATAAAATTTTCAAGGTTGCACTATGACTTAAACAAATTAGGAGGTATGGGTCTTCAGGCTTTAGACATCACAAACGGTCTCGACGCACGGTGAGAAAGAATATGCGTATCTTGTTAAATGAATATTATGCTTATCTAAAACAATAATTATGTAATTTATTTGCATGGTGAATATTGTACATATTTTTTCCTTATGAATCTTATCATGTACATGTCCCCACCTATATTTTAATATTAACAATATTTAAATTTATCAAATTCGTTACGACCCTTATAATATTTGTTGAAATTTACTCTTAATATATCATGTTGTTTTGTTGCACCATGAAGAACATAATATAACGTGCATCGAAGACGCACCGTGAAAATCATGAATACCTTTCACTGGTGAGGAATATATTATAATACTCTACCAACTTCATGAAAATGGGTAATTAAATGACTCTTTATTTTGTAAGCTATATCATGTGGTTGATCCAAGACCTACAAGATTTTATCCTGATATATATTATTTATCAAATGCCAAATAGATCTCACTTTCTCTGGTCTTTTTATACAAATATATTAAAAAAATAAAAACATTGAAATATTTTTAAAATACAAAATCATGACCTACATATCTTGTTGATGTCTTTCACGAATAATTTATTTTACTAATGAATATTTTTGGATTATTTATTTTATGGATCAAAAAAATTAGGAAGCGAGAGGTCTTCGTATTTCAAGATATATTGATGGTATTTTTAGTCTTTCTGCACCGTTGGCCTTAATGGTCTTTCTGCAAGGAATGAGAACACACATTTTACTAAATCGATCTAGTACCACAAAGATGTAATCATGACCTTTTTTGGTGGATAGGAAATCCACCCACAAAATCCATGGAGAAGCTTTCCCATGGCCGGGAAGGAACCGGTAATAGCATATATAATCCCAACTTATTATTATTAGGATTAATTGTCTGCATAAACAAAACCCCGATGAATTTAGAAACCTTCGCTTGCATATTTGGAAAATAAACATACCTCTATGAGTGTGCCACGGTCTTTTTCAAACCAAAGTGACTAGCTACCTTAGAAGTGTGTGCTTCCATCATCAATCAAGTAAAACAAGTATCCTAAAGTGTCGAGTAAACAAGTCAAGCAAGTAGTCCCAAGAATCGAGCTAAGACACGTTTGTAAACAAAAATTAAGTCAAGCTAATAAACTCATAACCATTGCCCTTATAGAATGCATATTAGTGTATATATTTAAAAATGTTAAGCACTATATCGGTCCCACTAATAATGTTTGAACTAGAAAACTTTATCTCTCTTATGCCACAAGTTTTATAGGTCATTTTTATGTCATTTCATAAAATTCAAGTACCTTTTTTACATTTTTAAAGGCAATTACAATAATAATGGTTTCTAGTTGTAACATTTGTTTTTGCTATTTTTGAGGTTTTTATTCATCTAATTAATCAAATAAAATAGTTTGACTTGTTAATTGATCAAGTAAAGGTTAATATTTGCATCAATTTAAGATATGAAAGTAATTTGTTTTTTTTTCCTTGTTAGACATTTTTTCAAACAATTTACATAACATTTAAATCAATGCAATTTTCATTGTTTGGAATCTTCGACCCATAAAATTTTCCCTAATCACACATAGCATAGGGCCTAGAATCGAATGAAATATTTTTAACATAAGATACAACTAAGGGTGGACATACACAAGTGAATCTTAGACACAAACAAATTATGGAAGTGTTAAAAGGTTGGTCCAAACAACACAAGTGCACATATTTGGAGAGGAAATCAACCACCACAAGGATCAATGATTTCCCACAAGACTTTGGTAATCCATCAAGCATGTCAACATATACATATATCCATATAATAGTGAGCATTGTAAGTAATTATAGTGTGCCATGAGTACACACAATTTGTCCTTTTTTATGCTGACATGTATCGTATTCTACCAAAAATTATTCGATATCATGTTTCATACTATCATAGAATAAGTTCCTTTTGAATTTCATGTATGTTTAAGAACCCATCACTCCCAGCATAAGGTGATGCATGTAGTTCTAATAATAAATTATAGTGAAGATATGATTTTTTAGAAAGTTATGGTTGCACCTAATAGAACAAATAAAGCTCCAAAAATAACTACTTACATGATTAATAACTTGTGTAGTAAGCCATAAGAGGATTTTATAGACATACCATTTGAATATTCTCGATGAACTTCAATATTTTAGACCTACAATCGGAATGAGGCACACAAAAATTAGATGTGATTTGAAAGGATTTTGAATTTTTTTCTCACACCATAATATTGCATGATATTTTTACAAAAATAAAGTGTTAAAAAATTCAAAAAAAAAGAGTCCATTTTTTTTTGACATCTCGCACAATATAACGTTCCTTGGTTTCATCTCAATGACACAATCACAATGATACCATCCTACCATAACTTTTTTTGGAATTGTTCTCCCTTTTGTGGTAGTAGGTGTTGATTTTGACTTGAAAAGGTAATCGCAACCATACAATCCACCCGAGCCCCTATTTTCCCACCTATAACCCTTACCTTGAACCTTGAACCCTAAAACCTAAACCCTAAACCCTAAATTGTGAAACCCTAAAACCTAAATCCAAAACCTTAAACCCTAATAAAAAATCCTTAAACCCTCAACCCCGAACCATGGTAGGAAGGTCCACTCATGGTAACACTAAAGGATCTAATACCCCAAGAAAGACACCGAATAAGGAAGATGTAGATTTAGATTCATATTTATTAATGATAGTATCTCGAAATCTAGGTGGATGTTCAAGGCATGATGAAGAAATATGATCTACAATAGGGTTCAATAGAGTTTCGCTACAACATGGCACAAATACATGAACATATAACCTCTTTATCTACTTCATTCGCCAACCTAGGAAATGTTGGCTCTTTTAACAACCCTCCTCTATATAGACCATTGCCTCAAAACACATATGGAGTTAAGGTGGGATTACAATATATGTTACCTAAGGTGAAGATGTGTAAATTTGAATTGAATGATCTCGTAACTTAGATCAATCAAATGTAGAATTTCTTTGATATTCACCAAAACCTCAGACACGTGAAAGGTTGTTGTAACATCTTTGTATTTGGAACTGAACCCAGTTCATTTGGTATAGATAGTCATGCACACAAAAATAAATTCTTAACCATCATATGGTTAGTGTTAACAAATGAGCTTTAGATGCTCTACAATAAAAGTGTGATAGAGAAGTACTTTAGTTAGTAAAATTAAGGAAAACATGCTTTGTTAAATATTATATTCAACAATTCTAGAATTTATCCTCATGAGTGGAGGATATCATGGATGAGAACCTTAATTTTTTTGGAGGGCTCAAAAAAGCATCAAACATGATGTGCACATGTTTTAATCGAGCTCATTATGAGATTCCATGGTATTTTATCATATGAAAACAAAACGAGACTTGATTAAACAAAGAATAATCACTTAAGGAAAAAGAGTTGTGCAAAACCACCTTCAATCCCCAAACCTATCGACTAAATCCTCTATAAATTGAATTAAAAAAGGTCAAAAGGGTTATGTTTCAAATCTGACAAAAAATATAGCAAGGGTCATAAATGTGTGGAGAAGACGTTGTTCTACACTAAAGGTGCCAATGAAGATAAGATGAAGAAATAGTGGTTACAATGAAGGAAGATCTTGTAGGAGGCTTGGAAGATTCTCGAACTAGCCATGTCATTTCATCCATTATCAAGAATTATCACTCCTTTAATCCTCAAAGTGGTGGGTTTCCTAAAGAAAAATCTAGTAACAATGTTGATCAATCCAAGTAGTATGGATAACTTCATCAACAACAAGTTGATGACACAATTGAGCTATTTGTTTTACCTAGCTCAATACTTTCATCTCATGATTTTTGATGGGGTTATGGTCAATTGTTTAGGAAAATGCCATAGTATCAAAATAGTCACGGGTGAGTATAAATTAGACTCTCCTATGCTTTCCATTCCTATCGGAGGTGTAGACATCATTATGGGAGTATAATGGCTCATAACAATGGGAACAATTGCAATTAAATTCCAATAAATTTTCATGTGATTTCATTAAGAAGGGAAGCAATTTGAACTTCATGGCATATGTATAAAATCTCCACAATCGGTTATTTCTAACCATATGTAAACATTGCTCCAAGAGGGAACAAATGGGTTTGTGGCACAATTGTTTTCCATTGAAGCATATCTAGTTAAGGAATCTACACCACTAAATTTATAGAACTTATTCTTGATAACCAATCAATGGTTTTGGTGAGATGTTAAAAGGTATTCTACCAACGAGGGTGCATGATTAAATACATTTTAGTTCTATTTTCCTTTTTCCCTTTGTATTAAGTGACAATATATCGTTGTGTTGTTAACAATTCTTTCTTAGGTTACATTTTGTTTGGACCTAGAGGTGTAGCTACAATTCAATAAATACAAACACCCTTGGGTTGTTTTAACACAAATTTCAAGTTATTTTTAATAATCATATCATGATTATGAATTCCATAGCCAATATTTTACCCATATTCATATTCTTTCAAATTTCAATTTGATTTGTTATAAAATCATCTATTTAAGGGCACCTTGTTAGATTTTCCTTATTTTATGAACTCATTTCATGATTATGAATTCTGTAGTGCCCACTCCTTTTCGACACTATTTCATTGTGATGTTATTACTATTGGATTGATACTTAGACATTTTTTTATTAAATCTTGATTAGTAGATGATAGATTATGTAAATATTTAGACTATTGACATGTTGTGATTTACATTTTGATTATGATGCACTAGATGACGATGGACGCTTATATATGTTGATTTGCATATTGATTTATACTAACATGCCATATTATGGATGCATTACCTATGTTGGATGTTTTCAAGAGAATTATGAATTTATCGATGTTAAAACCGAATTAATTAATATGATGATAGGTGATAGAATTACTAATTTGGATGACAATTATTGATTTTTATATGTATATTATTCTCGATGTTGTTGATGTGGCCATAGGGCCGATAGCTATTCTATTCGTGTTACAAAATTTTTTTATCACATACATCAAAAGGGGATAGGGGACCAACCACGGAAGGATGTCGGGTGTTGTGCAACATGGCCAAAATTTGACAACTTGTGTATAATGTTATGTTGTGTTGTTGCATGCTTTGTTAGGAGGTTCCCATAGGGGGTAACCTCATTTATGTGGCCATGGGTGTAATGTGTTTCCCTTTCTTTTAATTTTTTTAATTTTTTGAATATGTTGTGCATGTGTTTAATTATTGAGAAATATTTTTGCTTTATTAACACTTGCTAATGTATCTTAATTAGCTAGTTTAGCTTAAATTTAAATTAAGAGGGAAGATATGACATGTGGGCAATAAATTGGGTAGATGGTCCTTGAAATCCTCGTGGATGTAAATTTGTAATGTCCCCTTTCGGAATGTCTTTTTTTCCTACGCCAAATGGCCCAAGGGCCAAGTCGGGTCCAAAACGTGGTCAGACCTGGGGGTCATGGACGCTGGAAGCTTTTGGGAAGGGGCCCCGTGGTTTTAATATCCTAGTTTGGCATTTGGGGGTCACTTTTGGACATGGCGACTCAAAAAGAAAAAAAGTAACTATAGTTACTTTTATGTTAGTGGCCCCTCCATGGAATGAAATGCGCCTAGGGTTATGGGGGCTCATTTGCCAAGGAAAAGTATATAAGGAGATGGGGAAGGAAGAAAAGGAACTTTTTGGTCACATACTTTTAGCCTCTTTCTCGTGCAGTTGTTGTTGTTGAGCATCTACAACTTGTGGAGTCAAATCCCACAAGGACCCTAGCTTCAGTGGTGAGAGACTCGTCCCTAACTAGCGTAACATTCTTAAGTAGTGAGAGATCTACCCTAGTCTATCAGTTGGAGCCGCTTTAGGCCATGCCACGGAGATATTACCAGAGGGTTCAAAGGAAGGGTTTTGAGGATTTTTCAGGGCATTTGAGGAAGATAATCAAGGGGCTTTGGATCGATTCACGCAACCATCCTGGGCGGGCGTGGTAGCTCATTAAAGGTGCCTCTATCCATTTCCAACCCCATTCCAAGTGAGGTGACTTGTAGCCTTTATTTGGGGGTTTTCCAATCGATCGTTTTAGATCTGAAGGTGGAAATACTATTTCCTATATCTGTCATTGTTATTTCCAAAGACCCTTATTTTTGCTCTTGTATTTAGAGGGTCACAAACCTCTAAAGTTTCCAACCACCTAGGGCATTCTGTAATTTTCTGGCAACAGTTTGATTTGTGTAAAATTCCCAAAAATAGTTTTATTATGTCCTCTATAATAATATCAAGCTCTCTTTAAATTTTCAAGTGATTCGAGTGGATATCTTGGGAGATATTGATTTTATTTAGTTGTTGTCCTTACTGTAAAAATTTGCATAAATCAGTATTTTATTTGGCTGCAAGTTTTCAATATTTTGTGCATTTTTAAGTGGTATCCCACAAGGGATATTTTAGTGGTATCAGAGCAACTGTTTCTCCAGCTTGTTAGGATTGAAAGATGGGGGATAGAGACAGTGAGGATATAGGGGTAGAGCTGATGAAACAATTGTTCACCAACATGGTAAAGCAACAAGAGACTACCAATCTCTATTTGAGCCAGCTCACTGGGAGATTAGCACAGGACAGGTCTGATACTCATGTGGAAAGAGGAGAAAATAGCAACAGGGGATAATATGGTCAAAGAGGTGAGGGTGGAAATTCAGGATATCGGTCCCCCATTCTTCTACCAGGCCTCAGCGTTCTCACAAACCTTCTTTCTTGAAGGATCCGGAAGTTTCACAGGTACGGCAGCCAGGGGATGTTGTAGATGAGGAGTCTTGTTGGGAAAGGTACCAGAATTTAAGTGATGGCTTTCGTGACAACATGCCATTCTAGAAATATTACAAAATGAATATTGGAAGTAGGCCTAGGAGAGATTACTGGCATCGTATCGAGATACAAAAGAGGTTGGGGACAGATTTCATTTCTATATTTTGATGGTTCTAAGAAGTGTATTCCAAATTCTTGGGTGTAAAAGTTAAAGACATACTTCAACTTGAATCCTATGTGGGAGGAAGATGCAATTAAGTTTTCAATCTTACATTTAGAGGGAGATGCTCATGATTGGTGGCATGATGGGCTGATTACACAGGGACACATATACATCATGACTTATGCGGAGTTTGCAAAAGGCTAGTGAGTATATTTGATTAGAGGGACCCCGACAGGTATTTTAGATAGTTGACTCATCTGAGGCAGACCGGTTCCGTGGATCAATATATCACCGATTTTTAGACTATTGGTCATGGTACCGATGTTACAGAGATGAAGTTGATTTCCCTATTCATAATAGGTTTGTGACAGACACTCTCGCTGGATTTGTGAGGGCATTTGAGCCTTCTTCATTGCATGAGGCTATTAGGAGAGCTCGTGACCTAGAGTTATCCACTCCTAAGTCGAGGTTTCCACCTCGAGTGCAGCCTAAGGGTTTCCCTTCAAGAACCGGGGTTCACAGCCGAAGGTACCTCCACCTAGGAAGGATACAACCTGGAGACCATTCGGAGCTAGTGAGGATAGGGAGGAATTGAGGTGAAAGAAACTATGTTTCGATTGCACGCACACCTTGGGTCCCAGGACATGATTGCAAGGGTAGAGGGAGGGCCCAATACATAGAGGTCTTCGAGGAGAGTGATGGTGATGAGGAGTTGGACACACAACCATTAGAGGATGATGATGATGAGGCATTAGATGGTGCGGGTGTGGAGTAGGATAGCGAGACTTTCCCCCAAGAGACTATCACCACATTGTCTAGTACCCCGAGGTACAAGGCATTCAGAGTTAGGGGAGTTTTGCAGGGATAGCGAGTGGTGGTACTCATTGATAGTGGGGAAACCCACAACTTTATTGATGCCTCATTGGTTGAGAGGTGGGGGTTACAGATAGAGGAATTTGAGGGCTTCAACGTGGTTGTAGCCAATGGAGATTCTATGAGATGCACATGACGGGTTCCCCAATTGAGCATCACGATGGGTAACTATATAGTTACCAATGATTTCTATATTGTTGGTATTGGAGAGACCAACATAGTGCTTGGGGTACAGTGGCTCCATTCCCTTGGTGAATTTCAAACTAACTTCCAGACGATGGAGCTGAAGTTTAAGTCCGAAGGGAGGAATGTGATCTTGAGGGGCTTATCTTTAGGTGCACCTCGAGTTGTTGCAACCAAGAGGATCAAGAGGATCTATAGGCACGACGAGGTGGATTGGGCAGTACACTATTTGGTTTCGACCAAGAAATCAGAGGAGGGACAACAACAATACCATGTGGATATACATGGCCTATTAGACAAACACAGTGTCGTGTTTGGTGACATACCTCCAGGCATACCTCCAGATAGGGGATTTGAGCATGTGATTGAGCTCAAGGATGCTAGACTGTGGTCACTTCTCCTTACCATCACCCCAAACGGTTTAAGGATGAGATCGAGAAGACTATACAGGAGCTCATGGATATGGGGCATATTAGACCGAGTTCCAACCCTTTTACTTCTTCGGTGGTTTTGGTGAAGAAGAAGGATGGGACCCTGCAGATGTGTATGGACTATCGGGCCTTAAATAAGAAGACAATAAAGAACAAGTATCTCGTACCACACATTGATGAGTTGTTGGACGAGCTACATGGTGCAATCTATTTTTCAAAATAGATTTACGTTCTGGATATCATCAGATCAAAGTCAAGGAGCAAGATGTGCATAAGACAACGTTCAGATGCCATTACGGTCACTTTGAATTCTTGGTGATGCCTTTTGGATTGTCTAATGCTCCAGCTACATTCCAGTCTTGCATGAATCATGTGTTCAACCGCCACTTGCGGAAGTTTGTATTGGTTTTCTTTGATGATATTTTAGTCTACAACAGGACATGGGAGGACCATATCAGGCACCTGGGTGAGATATTGGGGATATTAGAAGCTAATTCGTTATATGCGAAAGCCTCTAAGTGCGAGTTTGACATGACCGAACTTCTTTACTTGGGATATGTAATTGGTGGGGGTACAGTGAAGGTGGATAGAGGGAAGATACGGGCAATCCTGATTGGCCACCACCTAGGACATTGACACAATTGAGAGGATTCGTGGGGTTGTGCACATACTACCAGAGGTTCGTGAATAATTTCTCTCGATTGGCTACTCCATTGACCAATTTGACCAAGAAGGGGGCTTTTGCTTGGACAGAACAACACAATAGGTTTTTGATCACCTCAAGGAGGTGATGAGTTCGTGTCTCGTCCTCGCATTACTAGACTTCTCCCACCCATTCATTCTAGAGTGTGATGCATCGGAGAGGGTGTTGGGGTAGTTCTCATGCAGGATAGGCATCCCATCACCTATGAGAGTCAGAAATTGAAACCCATGGAGAGAGGGTATTCAATTTACGACAAGGAGATGTTGGCCATCATGCATGCCTTGGCCAAGTTTAGACAATACCTTGTGGGCAACAAATTTGTGGTTCGTACGGATCACAACAGTTTGAGGTTCTTCCTGGGACAGAAAGAGCTCAACGATCGCCAACAAAGATGGGTGAACAAGGTGCAAACCTATGACTTTGACATAGAGTACACTAGAGGTAAGAATAATATTGTTGTTGATGCTTTATCTAGGAGGCCTTACCTCACTGCTATGCTTAGTTCTATGTCTGAGATTTCAGCGGATTGGAAGGCTCATATACTTGTTGAGTACTCCAAAAACTAGTTTTCCTGTGAGATCATGGATGGTAGTATACAGGACGACCGATACAGAGTAGTGGATGATCTCATTTTCTACAAGGATAGGATTTTCCTTGTACTAGGATCCAAAATGAAGGAGAAGATCCTTCGTGTAGTACATGATACACCACTAGCTGGACATCTTGGGTATTTCAAAACATACAGGTTCATTAGGAAATATTTTCATGGAAGGGAATGAAGGATGATGTCCTTAATCATGTCAGAGAGTGTATGGTTTACCAGCAAACCAAATCCGAGCATTCTTTCCCAACAAGATTACTCCAGCCTCTCCCCATTCCCGAACAGAAATGGGAAAGCATATCTATGGACTTTATCATTGGGCTTCCCTTGGTGCATGGGCATAGATGCATTTATGTTGTAGTTGATCGGTTAACTAAGTATGCTCATTTCTTTTCCCTACCCAAGGGGCACGAGGCAGTGGATGTTGTCAAGATCTTCTATACTGGTATTTTTAGGCTACATGGGTTGCCTAAAAATATTGTCAGTGACAGGGACAAGATCTTCATGAGCACCTTTTGGCAGGAGATCTTTAGACTAGCAGGTAGAGTTGACCCCTAGCACTAGCTACCACCCATAGACAGATGGGCAGACAGAGATAGTCAATAATTTGATAGAAGGCTACTTGCAGAATTATGTAATAGGACACCAGTGGGCATGGATTAAATGGTTACACATGGGCGAGTACTACTACAATACCACCTACCAGATGAGCATAGGTATGACCCCTTTTCGAGCCCTGTATGGGTACGATGCCAGGACATTTGTAGATTTGGTATTACTAGATAGCCGAGCTCCCAAAGCTCAAAATTGGTTATAGGAGAACCAGGATATTCTGAAGGCTCTCAGAGATAATCTTCAGAAGGCACATAATCAACAAAAGGTATACACATATCAACACAAGAAAAAGAGGTATTTTGAGGTCAGGGGATCTAGTGTTCCTACGTTTACAACCATCTAGGCAGCCTTCACTAAATCGAAGGTTGCGAGAAATTGAAACCACGATTTTATGGTCTGTACTGAGTAGTTCGTGAAGTAGGGGCAGTGGCATATGAGCTAGAGCTACCGGAGCACATTAAGATACATTATGTCTTCCATGTTTCATGCCTTAAGAAGGTGCTCGGACCGCATATTGTACCATCTACAGAGCTACCACCACTAGATGAGGAAGGGAAGTTGGTGCAAAAACTAGAAGCCATTATTGAAACGAGATAGAGGGGGCTCAGGAGCAGAGTAATCTCCAAGTATTTGGTGTGATGGAAGGGACTGCCACTTGAGGATGCTACTTGGGAGGGGGATCATATTTTACATCATCCTAATTTGCATTTGTTTGAGGACAAGAAAATTTTGGGAAGGGAGGACTATAATGTCCCCTTTTGTAATGTATTTTTTTCCTACGCCAAATGGCCCAAGGGCCAAGTCGGTCCAAAACATGGTCAGACCCAGGGGAATGTGGATGCTGGAAGCTTTGGGAAGGGGCCTCGTGGTTTTAATATCCTAGTTTGGCATTTGGGGGTCACTTTTGGACATGGTGACTCAAAAAGGAAAAAATTAACTATAGTTACTTTTATGTTAGTGGCCCCTCCATGGAATGAAATGCACCTAGGGTTATGGGGGCTCATTTGCCAAGGAAAAGTATATAAGGAGATGGGGAAGGAAAAAAAGGCACTTTTTGTCGCATACTTTTAGCCTCTTTCTCATGCAGTTGTTGTTGTCGCGCATCTACAACAGTGGAGTCAAATCCCACAGGGACCCTAGCTTCATGGTGAGAGACTTGTTTGTAGCTAACAAGGCATTCTTCGGTAGTGAGAGATCTACCCTAGTTTGTTAGTTGGAGCCGCTTTCTAGGCCGTGCTATAGAAATATTACCAGAGATTTCGGAGGAAGGGTTTTAAGGATTTTTCGAGGCATTTGAGGAAGATAATCGGGGGCTTCCGGATTAGATTCACTATGACCATCCGGGCAAGGCATGGTAGCTCGTTGAAGGTTCCTCCATCATTTTCTCGACCCTAGTCCAAGCAAGGTGATTTACTGACCTTTATTTGAGGTTTTTCCAATCATCCATTTCAAATATGAAGGTGGAGATACTATTTCCTATATCTCTGTCATTGTTATTTCCAAAGACCCATATTTTTGCTCTTGTATTTAGAGGGTTACAAACCGTTGAAGTTTCTAGCCACCTAGGGCATTCTCAGAAATTTTCTCGCAACAGCTTTGATTTGTGTAAAATTCCTAAAAATAGTTTTATTATGCCCCAATAATAATATCAAGCTCTCTTTAAATTTTCAAGTGATTCGAGTGGATATCTTGAGAGATATTGATTTTATTTAGTTGTTGTCTTTATTGTAAAAATTTGCATAAATCAAGATTTTATTTGGGCAAAGTTTTTAATATTTTGTGCTTTTTTAAGTGGTATCCCACAAGGGATATTTCAAAATTAGATTTTTGTTAGGTTTTGTGTTGTGTACTCTTTCCCAACTTCAAAATTCAGATTTTGACTTGGGAGGCTTTTTTGGAGGCTTGTGGGACAAGTTAAGCTTGTCCCATGCCTCTTAAATTCATCCAACAATCATACATATGGTATTGAGAGTTAATTTTAGGCTTAATTATGTTTTTGGGATATTAAAAGGGTAAATAATTGCACTTGTTACTTACCACATTTAAGTTTGTCCTTGATAAACATGGTGTGCAAGTTGGAGTGTCATGTGGGCATGTCATAAGTCTTACATGTGCATTTAATTTCTTTGGGTTTAGTGTTTGACTTGTGTGTTAGAATGGAGGGATGATGAAGTGACATCCTACATGGAGCCACCTCATCATCCTCACATCCATTTTCTATTTATTGGATGATTTTGATGGATTTTGGGTTACTTGCCTTATTTGTTTCTCTTGCATTTTTGAAAATTGGTCTTGGTTTTCATACTTGAGAGTTTTCTTTGGAGTTGCATCTTGGATTGAGTTTGGGTGAAGGATTCAAAAGCTTGTTGAGAAAAGAAATTGGAGGCTTGATGGAGAGGTAGGATCTCCTCTTTTTACATTTTTGTATTAATGTATTTGATGTAGAAATGGTGTTTGTTGTATATTGTATGAGTGTTGTGGTTATGTTTGTTTGTAAATGGGTAGTTTTCCTTAAGTTGGGTGTGGGAGATGGATTTATGGGACCATTGGGGAGGGAAAAGGGAGATGTGAGACATGCATTTGGAGGGAGTGTGAGTTTGAGTTCCACCTATGGGGAGTGAAAAGGATAACATGGATATATTTTACATATTTACAAGTGTAGAAATAAGGATTTGATTATGTTTTGAGTTGTGCACATGGAGGCTTTTGGGTGGAACTCCTACATCACTGGGATACAAAAGGAGGTGGTGCCCATATTCCATTGCTCCTTGTTGGCTTGTTTTTGTCAAGTCTTTATGCTTGTTTGGAAAGTTATATTATTGTTTGAATGTGTTACTTGAATGTGTCTTTTATGGAATGCTTGTTGTGGAAGCCTCTTGTAAAAGTTGTCAAATGTTGCATAATACCCCATATTGTTCTTTGGTTGGGGCTCAAGGGTCAATAAGGGGATGACTTCTCCTCTTATTGGATTATTGGTTGGGTGGAGAGTGTTTCCTACTCCCCTATTTTGTTGTTGTGTTTGGATTTTGGAGAAGATGGTGGAGCTCAAGTGAAGATTTTGTCATAGTTGCACTTGAAGAAAATGAAGAGAGATCCCTCTTTGTAAAATATTTTCCATGTTGTCTCCACTTAAGTGGAGGGCTTGTAACTTGCATTTTAGAAAAATTTCAACTTCTTGTAAATGTAATGTGAAAGGTTGATTTGTATTAAATTTTCAAAATGTTTGCATATTTGGAATGTTGACAAAGGAAAATTGTATTTGTTACTATGAAAATCCCTTCAACTTGTAAACTCTACCAAGAGTGTATTGAATGAAAACTTGTATTTTAAATAGGTTAGTTCTTGCAAAATGAAACTATCAAGTCTTGTATTATTAGATGGAATAAGAACCTTGAAATGGTTTTGAAAATGAAATTTAAGCTCTCTCCATCTAAGCCTTTATTCAACTTAAATAATTTCCTCCAAAGTGTGATTTGTTTCATTTTAAAAGATTGATGTTCTTGTTGAAAATACACTTGTTTGCTTGAAATGGATGTCATTTATTTATTGTGAAAGAAAGGAAATAGTTTCTTGTTTTATTGAAAAGAAGGCATATTGAAAATATTGAAATTATAGTTACATTTCTTATGTTGTAAGAAAGAAAATAGTTGTTAGAATTCTTAGAATAAGGAAAAATCTTCTCCTTGCAAATTATATAAGGTTGAATAAGAAATTTTATTAGTTTTCTCAATTTTACTCTTATATGAATAGGTAGAAAATTTATAGTTACTTTGACTTGTATTACGCTATACCACACAACTCACTTTGTTCACTTAAAATAAGCGAATATATATATATATATATATATATATATATATATATATATATATATATATATAAAAAAATAAATGATTACATTTATAATATTGATATTAATATTAGTTTTTATTAATAATATTAAAACAAAACTTACATAAAAAAATGCTTTTGAGCAAAGTGTACGCTGTAAGGCTTAACCATGACGGACTGTGTTTTATTACTTTATAATATGTTTTAGGGAAGGGGGAGGTCGCCGACCCAACTCTCCACCCTATATTATATGGGATGGGGGTGGGGTCGGTGAACTCCCCGGCGCACCCCCGCCCCGCATACTAACTCTAAACCCTGTCGCCATATAATACAATGCGGTCAAACCTATTTTATATGCGGACTGTGTTATTTGCAAACCACGACTATTTAATACTGAACTCTGCGTTTTCCTTAATATGTGACCGCTTATTTTGTTTATAAATTATATATATATATATATATATACACACACACACCCAAATAACTTGCGTATACATCATTTAAACCAAATCTAAAAATGGGGCAAAAGTGCCCCTACCGAAATAGGGCAAATGCCAATAAAATACACAATAACAAAAAAAAAAAGTGAACAAACCCTAGGAGAGGGTTACAAATGGAATAAACAAATAAAAATGTGTGTATCCATCCTTGAGCTTGAGTATACTTCCTTGGCCTCCACTCTCCTTCTCCCAAACCTGCAAAATGAAAATGAGAAAATAGGGCAAAAGAAATGAATAAAAACACTTCATAAGGATGATTAGGGTTAGTTTTAATACCTAAGATCCAATGGCTCTAAATGAATCCATCTAATGGTTGAGAATCAACCCTACAAAAGTTAGGTGAAGTTATTTTGGTGGGGATGTGCTTTTAAATTAATTGTATGTGTAACTTGTGAATGGGGCCACGAAATGGGTGTTAGGATGTAGGATTAAAATGTAGTCTTTATTGTTTTAGCTAGTGACTTTTATAAAGGCCTTGATTTTGAAATTAATTAAATTAAATACAAAGACAACTAGACAATGTTTATTATAGGGATTAAATTTATTGGAATAAATTATAGGGTTAGGGTAAGTTTGACCTTAGCCATAGGATATTAAGTCAATAAATGACATTAGAAATATAATACTAAATTAAATAAATTTTGTAACAAGGGTATCTGAACTAATGGCTTATAAGAGTTAATTAATGAGAATTAACGGGAACCCTAGGAGGGGATTTAATCCCAAAATGATTGAATTAAAATAATAATAATTAATTGTTAATTAAAATGAAGGATTTATTAATCGTGAAATAATTAAATCTAGTTGAAGGTTATCCCGTTGCAACCCGTTTAAACAAAAAAATTATTTCGTAAATTTTTCCTATCTAATTTAGTGGTTTTGTGCGGGAAAAATGTGGGCGTTACAAATTCCATATCCATTTCTAAATGAAATTTCATTTTGAGTTGTTATAAAAACTTCTAATTAAGGGCACTATATTAACATTGAATTGTGTTTTATATACTCATGCAAGACAATGAATGCTATGTGGGAAATATTTCATTGTATTTTATTTCTCGGGTTCAACCACATTGGAATATGTAATGCATTCATGTTTGGGAACCCCAACCAAAAGTTCAACATGTAATTTATATTTTTACATGTTCACTCTCATCGATGATGTCCATTTTATTCCTCGGTGGCCAAAATCTATAATGGATATTATATGAAGTAAAACCTTTTCAGGTATCAATTTTGAGGAAATGCCTTAATATTTTCCTATATGTGATATAGTTCTCTCTCTATGGCACCTTGACCAAATAGAGAGCTATAAAATAGAGACACCCCCTCGCCCGCTATAGATCTTCCGAGATATGGCCCGTCCCAATATCTATCTTTATAAAGATCCTTGGCCATATTTATATCTTGGCGAGCCTTTATTTATATAGATCTCTGGTCGGGTAAGGTGTTTCCCGCTCTCCCATATCATATATCTATATAGGGTTAGGGTGTCGGCGGTCCTTCGATCCTACCAAGCCTCTCTCTCTCCTTCGTCTATAGGGCGGATGAGTGAGCAACCCCCATAATAATAATAGAAACTCTAGATAGGGACCTCGATCTATCTCTATCCACATAAATGGTAATTGACCGATAGGCAATTTCCTCTTTTCGATTGATGGGTGACTAGAATCGGGTAGATAGGTAGGGCATCCGGCCGGTCGGATCTTCCGAGATAGTTGATAGTTCCGCAGCACACACTCAGCAGTGTGGGATAGTTGCCAATCCAAGTTCCGGCAGGATCAGCCAGCTATTCCATTCGGTTGCCGACCCCGACCATCTCGTCGGATCGATAGCCCATGATGCAGTCCATTCCATACCTTGAACCGTGAACCGCTCGAACTGGCCCCAAGATCTATAGATATATTTAATTTTATATATTTGTATGTTGTTTTGATTGTGTTATTTTTTGTCACCTCATACAAAACATCTATATTAAGAAAATGTGTACAAAAGCATGGTGTTATTTGGGTACTTAAATGTATAAGTAATAAACTAGTAGTGATATTTGTATCGCTGCTTGACATAAGGAGGGTAAGACGTAGAAAAATATATAAGAATAAAGAAATTTTGAATGAGTTATTAGTTGTGAAGGACTAACATGCTCAATTTTTACAAGATAGGGAGTTTATTGATTCAACAGTTATATATCTAAAAACATTATCAAACATCCATGCCACTAGGTAAGGTAAATTAGTCCAAGTAGGTGGTGGAGTAATTTACTAGCATCTAAATGGTAGTGCAAGAATTCCATAAGCAGAATGAAGGTTTCAATTATAACTTTTTGCCAGACTCGTTATCAAAATCAGGTAGCAGTAGACTTGTAATTATTATATATTTTAGGTAACAGTAGCTGTTCGGAAGAGTTTATTCGACCGATGTGTTCAGTTATAATTTACGGTCCACGAAGGCATTACATTGCTGGGCGCACGCACTTGTAGTACAGCTGGAGATTTAAGCTGTACATATGGAAGACCATTGCAGAAATCTTGGCCGTCCAACAGTCCTAATAATTTTTTTATATGGACTGTTTTACCAGCAGTTTCGGGTGAAGTAATGTTTGTTGCCCCAGAATTGAGTGTTGCAAGTATACAACAAAATCTCAAGCATTTAATAAGAATTCACGCACAATGCAGCCCCTTTCACAGCTCCCAAATTCCAATTTCGAAGTGACTGTGGACATTGACAAATAAACGGCGCCAAGCAAAGCAATACTCATTAATTATGAACTCATTTTCTCATTAAGTGCACCTCCTTGTTCCTCTCCCAGACTCCAATACACATCTATTAATGGAAGCGGATATGCTAACTGGTTTTTCTGTTGCAATTCTTTTGAAAGTGCGTGTACTAATTGGTTGTTCCTTTTTGTTTTTCTCTGAATTCCTCAAAAATACTGGTTTATTTTCGTCTTCCAACTTTGATCCTTTTACACTCAGAACAGCCAATTACTTTCTTGCAGACTATAAATGTTAAAAATTAATCAGAGTCAAACACCATATTCAGCAAAGTTTACTACTGGACTGCGCTAGATCAACTTGGGCATAAGTACAGTGGAAGTGTTGCTTTGTCTGAAGAGGAGTTCCACCATATTCATACCAAAAACTGTGGTGATTTTGCTTAAGGAGCAATTTACACCAATATTTTTAATGCACATAAGCTGGAAAATTTAGTGGCAGCAACTTGATGATGCTCAATTTTACCTCCACCAATCTTCAGTGGCAATCTTAGCAGGTATTTCTTCGAGTCCAATTCTTTAATTCCAATAGCAAAAATTTAGCTTAACATTAAATTTGGTTTATTTATTTAATATTTGTTTTGACTTATTCAACTATAATCAAAAGATCTCAAATCCCGAACAAATGTTATTTTATTGAAAAATGTATTGTCTATCCTGAAAGAAAATCCTGCAAATTACGTGGGTTTTGAAAGAAAGAAAAAATTAGGGTGTTTGAGAGAGATAACACCGCGGATTGAGAACTTTCTGAAATTTTAGTTTGTTATCTTTCAAATTTCATTGGAAAATTCCAACATTTTGAAGCATATCACATTTGAATTAGAGAAGCTTTCCTTCTTGTCAGTAAAATTTCATATCTACCACTTAGATAATGAATCATCTACTAAATAAAACTATTAAAACGTTCATACATTCATTTAAATTTCGTTTGTTTCAAGTGGAATTGATTTTAGATTCTAATTAATATTAGGGGTAAATACAGTGATTTCTATATGCCTTTAATTTTTTTGAAGTGTATTTAGCCTTCTATGACAAGTTAAAAGATGTTTGAAGGGCATTGACTACTTTAAATTTTATTCATGCTCTCAATATATCCAAATGTATGGGCCGATCCCTATGTTTTTGCATCGCCATTTGGGTGCAAATACTTAAGAATCAACACCTCAAGTCTTTTGGATGCCTCTTGCTAATGTAAGAGCTTTATATGTCTTGTTGGTGATGCCAGTTTTGCTCCATGCACTTCAAAAGCTATCATATTTGTATCTTGCTCATCTAATATGGGTCTCGGTATGGATACGACAAGGATATGTCTTAGATACTCTCGAAATCCAAGTAGACATTCTCAATTCTATTATTTGCTATAGGTGCTTATAATTATAAAAGATGAAACTGAGAAATGTAAAATCAAAAAGTTCATAAAGAAGTTGTTTATGAACTTATTAGTGATACAAATGTTTTCAAGTGGTTCCAACAAAAAAATCCAAAAGAGTCTTTTCATGGAAAATATTTCTAAATTCATCTTTATCATTTATTATGTATGAGGTTAAATTTAAGGTATTTTAGTTTATAAGCAAGCTGGTAAATTTCATATCTTTCGATATTACAAATTGTAGTTCACTATTGTTGAAAAATCTTTTTAAAATGTCCATGCTTAAACTACATTTTCTCTTAATTTTACAAGTCATTTTCAAGGATAATCATCCTAACGAATATTTAAAATGAGTAGCAAGATGTTGGAGGTGAAATTCCATTGATCTCCATGATTTTATCATGTAGACGAAAGTAATCTTGTCTCTCGTTGAAGGAACTTTTAATATCATTGATTCACCTTGCTAAAATGACTTGTTTGTGGATTGATATGGAAATGGCGAACGTAAAAACAAACTCTTTCAATGAGATGGTAGATTGATTACAGATTCTAGAAACAACTTTTATTTTCTCTAGACAAAGGGTGGTATTAAAATCACGAATTTGTACAATTCAAACTACATGGGATCAGGTTGGACATTAAATTGAAGTCTTTTTTAACTTCTCCATGTGTCTTACGAACTTACATTTTCACTTGTAACAAATGCAAGCAAAAACCTTCATTCATCGTCTTATTGACATGGTCTTGATTAAGAAACTGTAGAAAGAACAAAAAAATCGCTTGACTGAAACAGATTGAAATTAAATTGCATATGTAAGAAGTGTACAAAACATTTTTTCCCTTTCCCAAGACACACGTCCATGTTTGTTGTCCACCCTTCGGCATACCCATTGCACACATTTGGTGCAATTGCTAGTCACAAATTGTTTTATACTTAATAAACATCACATTGTGGAATTTGTAATGCAATCTTATCCCTACAAACTATCCAGCACTTTTACACGTGGATAAACATTAAACCATGAACACATTGAGGATTTACGCTCAAACCTTTACCCATAATTACAAACTTTGCTAGGAAGAAATATAAATCTCTTGAATACATTAAGGCCCTCAATTGACCATACATTGTGCTCCAGTTTCCATATTTCATTCGTAAAAGGTTTTTCCTTTCATTAATAACAAAAATAGATACCAGGCTTCATAGAGGTTTGCAAACGAAACAGAGTAAGCATGGATTTATTATTTAAGATTTAGCTTGTTTCACACTAGTAAACTTATACTCGTCAAAACACGAGATGAATGAATACATACATACTCACAACAGAGATATTTTCTCAAAACATTGTCTCCTCATGTCGCATTAACGGCAGGTCAAAATGATGAGTCAGCCTGAGCCGGGAACACACCGGCAAGATACGCTCAGCGTACATTCAGAGCATGAGATGGGATGAAATTTTTGTCAACAGTTCATACGAGTGGATAGAAAAAGAAATTCCCCTTGAACCAAAGAATCTATTTCGGTGGTTATTATATTTCTAAAATTTCCTCCTTCTAGTTGAAGTGCTTTCTTACAATGGATAACTGTTGATCATGCGGAGGATACCAAGATTAGTGGGTTTGAACTTTTAATAAAAATGTAAAGAGACAACCGCATATCTCAAAAAAATTGAACCCACAATACAATGTTTTTCTTCTCAATATTATTACCATAATAAAGCTCTTTGATTCCGTATGATCAAGTAATTTCAACACCCACAATCCATCTCAATAAGATCTATAGATTTCAGACGGTGGCTTTAAAACATGCTACAAGAAAACTAAAGACTTGCGAGATAGAAATTACAAGCCCCATTAATGGCCGGTGTTATAAAGTATTACTAAATAATTTTTCAATGAGAAATGATGTATGTTTGTTAGAGGAAGGCTAGAGGAATCCCTCCTCTTGGTATTGGGCCTTATTCACATCGATAAAAATTCAATATTCCCATGCTCTTAATTTTGGCATTTGCAGGAAATCGTGTTCACCATAATCCCAAGACAACCATGAGGGTGGAGTCCTCTCCCACTTCGATATTCAAAGAATACAACTAGTAGTCATTGTCAACAATTCCAAGATCTATATTGAGTTTTTTTAGCTCTATAAAAGGCACATCAAGTTCAATGAGGACCCAATAGTTTAGAGAAAGTAATGTTTCCTTGTATAAATGGGAAAGATCAAACTAAATACGATATTTTCTAGAAAAAATTTCAATTTGATAATATTTTAATCATCATTTTCATTTCCAAACATGCATACAAGTTGTGCGGATAATTTCCATGCTTCACAGGACTCCTTTTAAATGGATTTTTTTATTTAGGAATAGTTTAAGTAGGCTAAGGGAGATTCAATTCATTAGAATGATGTTTCTTATAAAAGGCACATAAGGTTTAATGAGGACCCAATAGTTGATAGAAAGTTTTGAGAAAGTAGCTTCTCCCTTATAAATAATGGGAAAGATCAAACTACATACGAGAGCTCCTCGAGAGAACCATTCAATTTGATACACTTATCTTTATTACCCTCTTTATCCCCAAACATGTATGCAAGCCGTGAGGATAATTTCCATGCTTCACAAGAATTCTTCTCAATGGCATTATTCACTTAGGAATATTTTAATTAAACCGAGAGAGCTTCGATTAATTGGAATGTCATTTTCCATAAAAAGAACCGCAGTTCAACAAGGACCCAATAGTTGAGAGAAAGTTTTGAGAAAGTATCTTATACCTTACTAATGGGAAAGATCAAACTACATACAAGAGATCCTTGAGACAACCTTTTAGTTTGATACACTTATTTTTATCACTCTCTTTATCCCCAAACATGCATGCAATCCATGAGGATAATTTCCATACTTCACAAGACTTTTTCTAAATGGTATTTTTCATGGAGATTAAATTCAATACAATGTCATTTCTTAGAATAGAATTAGATTAAAAAAAAGGTGTGACAAATTTTGAATACAATGGTTTAATTACAATTTGGTATTTTCGTGGAGGGTGTCATTGGTTGTGTAATTGAACAAAGGTATAGAGTGCAAGGCGTCCATGGCTTAAGGGTTGTTGATGGTTCAAATTTTTAGGTTTGTCTTGGAAAAAATGTGCAAGAAACTACCTTGATGATTGGTGAATATTTTTACTAACTCTTTCGAATTATGATGCATCAATAACCAACTACTTGAACTCAATAATAAAAATTGAGAAATATCCATTACACACAAATTTGAAGAATTTATATTTTGATGAATAGCTTAGTAAATATCTTTATCAATACAACCCCTTGACTAATAAGGTTTTTCATATTTTTAGTTCATTATTAATATTTTATTTGCTATGTTCATTTGAATAAGTTATTAATAATGTTGATTATTAAATGTCAATGTTTCTTAGGTATTTTGAAATTAGGATTCTACAAACACATTTACAAAAAGAATACATAAACCATACATGTATAACACATTTCCTTGCATGGTTTTATGTTTGGGAATTTACAATAGAGAACATTGCTTCCCCGAAAAATACATTTGTTTGAAGCTAAAACTTTCCACTCTGTTGTAAACAATATTTAATTTAATTTAATTTAAAAATTAATGTCCAGAAGTAACCAAAAATGTTAAAGGGACTACAAGAGGAGCAAAGAGAACAAGACAATGCACGAAGGAAAAAATAAACAAATACAAAACAAAATACAAGAAGCAACAGGAAAGGCACAGGATGCGACAAGTCTATGTGCCATGCTTAAGAGGTTCTATGCCTGGTAGATCATGACTGTTGTGTGAAGTCGTGTGCCTGTTTATGCCTCCCGGTGTTCTCAGAAAGACCGAAGGAATGCACCAATATTTTGGGACCCAAGGCTGCCATGATGATGTTTGAGGAGGCCATATCTATGTTGGGTCATCTCCCTGATAAATAAAGCTACACACCTCTAGTCTTCATAATGAATAAGGGCACGTAATGAGCCTTGAGTTTCTCGAAAGAGACAATAGTACCTGCCAGGAATCTCATAGTACACAAGACAATGAAATATAAAGTGTTCATCTGATTCAGGTTCATTGTTGCAAAGTGTGCAAGTGCGTTGGTCTCTAGGAATGTAGCCGTTTTGTCTCCATGCAAAGTCGATGACAGAAAAACTCGTAGTTGACCCAAGGGGAATCTCAAACCAAGTGGGAACCTGATGTGTTTGGGGGGAATGACACGTTCATCTTCAATTTGGAGATAATGCTTCAAATAGTGGTGCATTTTTGTTGGCAATGGTTCTAATGGTTCAATCCACGTTGATTTTATGTAAGCTTTATAGATCTCTCTAATTCCTCTATGAATTTCCCTTCTAGGCATGTGGGGAGAATTAATAGAGAATGTGAGAGGAGGAAAACGATATCAAATCCGATTAATGGCACATGATGCAATAGATGGGTTGGGGAATAAAAATAATATTCTATTGAGTATTTATTTACTACCAAAAATTAACATTACAAAGTGTTAAATATGTATTAGTTAATTTTCTTCAATCTTATAAGCTCCATGTCACTTGGCATTCATTGATCCCTTTGGATTACCAAAAATATAAATAAAATTTGTCTGTTGTTATTCGTCACTACGTAGAGGCGTATTTAAGTATTAATTTCATATTTTAATACATGTATAAAGGCTACTTAAAGTTTGTTTTATGTTTTTATCTGTCTTAGTTTTGTTTTACACACGTAAAAGAAGCGTGTTGTGTTTGTGTGTGTGTGTGTGTGTGTGTGTGTGTGTGTGTGTGTGTGTGTGTGTGTGTGTGTGTGTGTGTGTGTGTGTGTGTGTGTGTGTGTGTTTTTTTCTTTCATCCGGTAGTTGGCATAGAGAAGACATGCGAGGTAATTTGACTTGAGGGAATCAATTGTAATGACGAATCGAGAGAGCTATGGCTAGTCACTTAATGTTGCATTTCAATTTTTCATATCTTCATTTCATTCTAATACAAAATCTACTATTTGTGTGCAAAAATTAACAATCATTAACTTCCTACCTCGCATTCTCTTTCTAAAATAATTTTCATCCTTTTTATGTTTATATTGTTGATTCCTTCAATTATTTACTCATTTTAAATGCATATATTTACACCGCAACTATTTGAAATATTTTCCTTTCAATATACCTTTAGATTTTACAAGCACCTATGGATGTTGTTGATAGTATAAATTATTATGATTATTTGGAAAATGTGTGATCATATTATAACTTAAAAATAAAATATTATTCTACCTCTTTGAATATCCAAATATTTCTACTATTCACAACCATATATATGTATGTGTGTGTGTGTGTGTGTGTGTGTGTGTGTGTGTGTGTGTGTGTGTGTGTGTGTGTGTGTGTGTGTGTGTGTGTGTGTGTGTGTGTGTGTGTGTGTGTGTGTGTGTGTGTGTGTGTGTGTGTACACGTACGTATGTATGTATGTATGTATATATCTTTATATATGAAAAGAATTTTTTTAAAACTAAAAATTGATACGAGATCAAACTTAGGAAATACGTTTTAAAAAGATGAGTTGAGAAATTCAATTTTAATGTTGTGAAATATCCTTGTGGATACCACTTTAAAATGCACAAAATATTGAAAATTTGCAGCCAAATAAAATACTGATTTTTTTGATGATTTTTACAATTAAGGCAACGAACTAAAGAAAATTAATATCACCCAAAATATCCACCCGAATTACTTGAAAATTTAAAGAGAGCTTGCTAATATTATAAAGGACATAAGAAAATTGTTTTTGGAATTTTACAAAAATTAAAATGCTTTAAAAAATTACAGCGTGCCTAGATAAATTGGAAGACTCTAAAATTCGTAACTCTCCAAATACAAGAGCAAAAATTATGAGACTTTGGAAATAACATTAACAAAATAGAAATGATATTTCAACCTTTAGATTTGAAAATGGCCAACTGAAACCCTCCAAATAAAGGCTGCAAGTCACCTAGCTTGGAAAAGGGTTGGAAATTGATGAAGATGCCTTCAAAGTGATGCTAAGCCCTGCCCAAATGGCTGCCATAAATCTGATCTGAAAACCCTCTGATTATCTTCCCCAAATGCCCCCAAAACCCTCAAAACCCTTCCTCTGAAACCTCTAATAATATCTCTAGTAACACATCCTTGAAAGCAACTCCAAAATGACAGCTAGGGTAGATCTCTCACTACCGAAGAATGCCTGCTAGCTAGGGATGGATCTCTCACCACCGAAGCATGCCTGCTAGCTAGGGACATGTCTCTCACCACCGAAGCTAGGGTTCCTGTGGGATTTCACTCCACAAGTTGTAGATTTGCAAACAACAGTTGCACGTGAAGGAAAATAAAATGTATGCAAAAAGTCCTTTTCCTTTCTCCCCCAGCTCCTTATATACTTCTCCAAGGCAAAAGAGCCCCAATAAACCCTAGACGCATTTCTTTCCATGGAAGGGCCAATAAAATAAAAGTAACTAAAGTTACTTTTTCCTTTTTAAGTCACCATGGTCCAAAAGTGACCCCCAAACGCAAAATTTGAATATTAGTACCATGTGGCCCCTTCCCAATAGCTCCCAACGTCCACAGCCCCTTGGGTATGACCAAGGCTTGGACTCGACTTGGCCCTTAGGCCTTTGGCATAGGAAAGGGGACATTATAGTCCTCCCTTCCCAAATTTTGTTTGTCCTCAAGCAAATGCAAATTAGGATGCTTGAAATCTGCTCTCCCTCCCAAGTAACATCCTCAAGTGGTAATCCCTTCCATCGCACCAAATACTCGATGATTACTATGCTCCTGAGCCCCCTTTGTCTCTCTTCAATAATGGATTCTGGTTTCAACACCAACTTCCCCTCCTCATCTAGTGGCGGTAACTCTGTAGATGGTACAATATGTTGTTCGAGTGCCTTCTTAAGGCATGAAACATGGAAGACATTATGTATCTTACTGTGCTTCGGTAGCTCTAGCTCATATGTAACTGCCCCAACTTGACGAACTACCTAGTATGGACCATAAAATCATGGTTTCAATTTCTCTGCACCCTTCTGCTTTAGTGAGGACTACCTATATGGTTGCAAACATAGGAATACTAGATCCCCAACCTCAAAAGACCTCTCTATCATGTGCCGATCTGCATATACCTTATGTTGATTTTGTGCCTTCTGAAGGTTCTCTCTGAGAGCCTTCAAAATATCCTGGTTCTCCTGTAACCAATCTCGAGCTTTGGGAGCTCAGCTATCTGGTAATACCAAATCCACAAATGTCATAGCGTCGTACCCATACAAGGCTCGGAAAGGAGTCATACCTATGCTCATCGGTAGGTGGTATTGTAGCAATACTCACCCATGTGTAACCATTTAATCCATGCTCATTGATGTCTTGTCACATAACTCTGCAAGTAGCCCTCTATCCACTTATTGACTATCTCCGTCTGCCCATCTGTCTGTGGGTGGTAGCTAGTGCTAGGAGTCAACTCCGTACCTGCTAGTCTGAAGATCTCCTGCCAAAAGGTGCTCATGAAGATCTTGTCCCTGTCACTGACAATATTTTTAGGCAACCCATGTAGCCTAAAAATACCGGTATAGAAGATCCGGGCCACATCCACTGCCTCATGCCCCTTGGGTAGGGAAAATAAATGAGCATACTTAGTTAACGATCAACTACAACATAAATGCAGCTATGCCCATGCACCAAGGGAAGCCCTATGATAAAGTCCATAGATATGCTTTCCCATTTCTGTTCGGGAATGGGGAGAGGCTGAAGTAATCCTACTGGAAAAGACTGCTCGGATTTGGTTTGTTGGCAAAACCATACACTCTCTGACATGATTAAGGACATCATCCTTCATCCCCTTCCATGCAAATCTCTCCCTGATAAACTTGTATGTTTTGAAATACCTAGGATGTCCAACTAGTGGTGTATCATGTACTGCTCGAAGGATCTTCTCCTTCATTTTGGATCTTGGTACAAGGAAAATCCTATCCTTGTAGAAAATGAGATCATCCACTACTCTGTATCAGTCATCCTGTATAATACCATCCATGATCTCACATGCAAACTGATTTTGGAATACTCAACAAGTATATGAGCCTTCCAATCCGCTGAAATCTTAGACATAGAACTAAGCATAGAAGTGAGGTAAGGCCTCCTAGATAAAGCGTCAGCAACAATATTATTCTTACCTCTAGTGTACTCTATGTCAAAGTCATATGTTTGTACCTTGTTCACCCATCTTTGTTGGCGATCGTTGAGCTCCTTTTGTCCCAAGAAGAACCTCAAATTGTTGTGATCCATACGAACCACGAATTTGCTACCCATAAGGTACTGTCTGAATTTGGCCAAAGCATGCATAATGGCCAACATTTCCTTGTCATAAATTGAATACCCTCTCTCCACGGGTTTCAATTTCTGACTCTCATAGGCGATGGGATGCCTATCCTGCATGAGAACTACCCCAACACCCTCTCCTGATGCATCACACTCTAGAATGAATGGGCGGGAGAAATTTGGTAATGCGAGGACGGGACACGAACTCATCACCTCCTTGAGGTGATCAAAAACTGTTGTGTTACGTCTGACCAAGAAAAAGCCCCCTTCTTGGTCAAATCGGTCAATGGAGCAGTCAATGAGAGAGAAATTCTTCACGAACCTCCGGTAGTATGTGCACAACCCCACGAATCCTCTCAAATGTGTCAATGTCCTAGGTGGCGGCCAATCCAGATTGCCGTATCTTCTCTCTATCCACCTTCATTGTACCCCCACCAATCACATATCCCAAGTATAGAAGTTCGGTCATGCCGAAACTCACACTTAGAAGCTTTTGCATATAACGAATTAGCTTCTAATATCCCCAATATCTCACCCAGGTGCCTGATATGGTCCTCCCAAGTCCTGTTGTAGACTAAAATATCATCAAAGAAAACCAATACAAACTTCCGCAAGTGGCGGTTGAACACATGATTCATGCAAGACTGGAATGTAGCTGGAGCATTAGACAATCCAAAAGGCATCACCAAGAACTCAAAGTGACCGTAATGGCATCTGAAAGTTGTCTTATGCACATCCTACTCCCTGACTTTGATCTGATGATATCTAGAACGTAAATCTATTTTCAAAAATAGATTACACCATGTAGCTCATCAAACAACTCATCAATGTGTGGTATGAGATACTTGTTCTTTATTGTCTTCTTATTCAAGGCACGGTAGTCCATACACATCCACAGGGTCCCATCCTTCTTCTTCACCAATACCACTAAAGAAGCAAAAGGGCTGGAGATCTTGGTCTAATATTCCCCATATCAATGAGCTCATGTATAGTCTTCTCGATCTCATCCTTAAACCATTTGGGGTGATGGTAAGGAGAAGTAACCACCGGTCTAGCATCCTCAAGCTCAATCACATGCTCAAATCCCCTATCTGGAGGTATGCCTAGAGGTATGTCACCAAAAACTGCACTATGTCTGTCCAATAAGCCCTGTATATCCACATGATACTCCTACTGTCCATCCTTTGATTTCTTGGTCAAAACCAAACATGTATTGCCCAATCCACCCGTTGTTCCTATAAATCCTCTCGATCCTCTTGGTAATAACTCGGGGTGCCTCAAAGATAAGCCCCTCAAGATCACATTCCTCCCTTCGAACTTAAACTTCAGCTCCATCATGTTTGGAAGTTAGTCCAAAAACTCACCAAGGAATGGAGCCATTGTACTCAAGCACTATGTTGGTCTCTCCAATACCAACAATATAGAAATCATTGGTAATTGTATAGTTACCCATCGTGATGCTCAATTGGGGAACCCATCGTGTGCATCTCATAGAATCTCCATTGGCTACAACCATGTTGAAGCCCTCAAATTCCTCTGTCTGTAACCCTCGCCTCTCAACCAATGAGGCATCAATAAAGTTGTGGGTTGCCCCACTATCAATGAGTACCACTACTCGTTGTCCTTGTAAAACTCCCCTAACTTTGAATGCCTTATACCTCGGGGTACTAGAAAAAGTGGCGATAGTCTCCTAGGGAAAAGTCTCGCTATCCTACTCAACACCCACACTATCTAATGCCTCATCATCATCATCCTCTAATCCTTGTGTGTCCAACTCCTCGTCACCATCACTCTCCTCAAAGACCTCTATGAATTGGGCCCTCCCTCTACCCTTGCAATCATGTCCTGGAACCCAAGGTGTGTGGAAATCGAAACATAGTTTCTTTCGCCTCAATTCCTCTTTGTCCTCTCTAGATCCGAATGGTCTCCAGGCTATATCTTTCCTAGGTGGAGGTACCTTCGGCTGCGAACCATCGGTTCTAGAAGGGAAACCCTTAGGCTACACTCGAGGTGGAAACCTCGACTTAGGAGTGGATAACTCCAAGTCACGAGCTCTCCTAATAGCCTCATGCAAAGAAGAAGGCTCAAATGCCTTCACAAATCCAGTGAGAGCATCTGTCAAACTTGCTGTGAATAGGGAAATCAACCTCATCTCTGTAACATCAGGTACCATGACCGATAGTCTCTAAAAATCTGCGATATACTGATCCAAGGAACCGGTCTGCCTCAAATGAGTCAACTCTCTAAAATACCTGTCGGGGTCCCTCTTATCAAATCTGCTCACTAGCCTCTTTGTGAACTCTGCATAAGTCATGATGTATATGTGTCCCTATGTAATCAACCCATGATGCCACCAATCATGAGCGTCTCCCTCTAGATGTAAGATTGCAAACTTAATTGCATCTTCCTCATGCATAGGATTCAAGTCAAAGTATGTCTTCACTTGAACCCAAGATTGTGCAGTACACTTCTTAGAACCGTCGAAGTGTGGAACAAAAATCTGTCCCAACCTCCTTTGCATCTCGGTCCACATGTGCTGGTGATCTCTCTGGCTTGCCTGCCCGATCTTCATTTTGCAATATTCTTGGAATGACATGTTGTCACGAAAGCCATCACTTAAGGTCTGGTACCTTTCCCAACAAGACTCCTCATCTACAATATCCACTAGTTGTCATACCTGTGAAACTTCGGATCCTTCAAGAAAGAAGGTTCGTGAAACCCCAAAGGCCTAGTAGAAGAATGGGGGACCGCTGCCCTGAATGTCCACCCTCACCTCTTTGACCATGTTGTCCCCTATTGCTATTTTCTCCTCTTTCCACATGAGTATCAATCATGTCCTGTGTTAATCTCTCAGTGAGCTGGCTCAAATAGAGATTGGTAGTCTCTTGTTGCTTTACCATGTTGGTGAACAATTGTTTCATCAGATCTACACCTATATCCTCATTGTCTCTGTCCCCCATCTTTCAATCCCAACAGGCTGGAGAAACAACTGCTCTGATACCACTAAAATATCCCTTGTGGGATACCACTTAAAAATGCACAAAATATTGAAAATTTGCAGCCAAATAAAATACTAATTTTTTTGCAGATTTTTATTAAGGTAGTGAACTAAAGAAAATTAATATCTCCCAAAATATCCACCCGAATTACTTGAAAATTTAAAGAGAGCTTGCTAATATTATAAAGGACATAAGAAAATTGTTTTTGGAATTTTACAGAAATTAAAATGCTGCCAGAAAATTACAGCGTGCCCTAGACAGCTGGAAAACTTCTAAAATTCGTAACTCTCCAAATACAAGAGCAAAAATTATGAGACTTTGGAAATAACATTAACAAATATAGGAAATGATATTTCAACCTTCAGATCTGAAAATGGCCAACTGGAAACCCTCCAAATAAAGGTTGCAAGTCACCTAGCTTGGAAAAGGGTTGGAAATTGATGAAGATGCCTTCAAAGTGATGCTAAGCCCTACCCAAATGGTTGCCGTAAATCTGATCTGAAAACCCTCTGATTATCTTCCCCAAATGCCCCCAAAATCCTCAAAACCCTTCCTCTTGAAACCTCTAATAATATCTCTGTAACACAACCCAAAAGCGGCTCCAAAATGACAAGCTAGGGTAGATCTCTCACTACCGAAGAATGCCCTGCTAGCTAGGGATGGATCTCTCACCACCGAAGCTAGGGTTCCTGTGGGATTTCACTCCACAAGTTGTAGATTTGCAAACAATAGTTACACGTGAAGGAAAATAATTATGTATCAAAAAGTCCTTTTCCTTTCTCCCCCAGCTCCTTATATACTTCTCCAAGGCAAAAGAGCCCCATAACCCTAGACACATTTCTTTCCATGGAAGGACCAATAAAATAAAAGTAACTAAAGTTACTTTTTCCTTTTTAAGTCGCCCCCAAACGCTAAATTTGAATATTAGTACCATATGGCCCTTTCCCAATAGCTCCCAGCGTCCATAGCCCCTTGGGTATGACCAAGGCTTGGACTCGACTTGGCCCTTAGGCCTTTGGCGTAGGAAAGGGGACATTATATGTTGGCCGAACCCCATGGTTTTGAACATTGTTCTATTAAAGAGGGGACAGGGTTTGGGAGAGGGCAATGACCATGGCCGCTACCCCCGCCCAAACTCTTCCCCAACGTATTTTGGACGGGGGTTGAGGAGGGTTCGCGCCACAATCGACCCCTACCCAAGCCTCGCCCCCTTTCACCATTATATATATATATATATATATATATATATATATATATATATATATATATATATATATATATATATATATATATATATATATATATATATATGTATATATATATATATATATATATTTGTGTGTGTGTTTGTTGTTATATATGTTAATATATATATAATATATAACCCCTCTTGTTTGGCATACAATCTAAGGGTGTTTATATGTATGTATGTATGTATGTATATACATATATATGTATATATAAGCACAAAAACCCCCGAACAAAGGATTTAGATCCACAACAAAAATAAGAAGATATTTTGTAAGCTTCAAATGAAATGAATAAACAAGAAATGTTTAGTTAGGAGGAAATTTTGTAGTATTGGATATGCCTCCTCCATCCAAGAAAGCTCCATATACAACATGTAACAAGCCAAAATAAAAGGAGACGAGAAAAAGTGGAAATTGGGGTCATAAAATTAAAATGATAAGGATATAACCTCCCATAAGGAAACTTAGGGTTTCCTAACCAACCCTAAGATCTAAGACAGAGAGCCTTTTCATCCAAAGGCTCTCCTTAAACCTAGCTTTTGCACTTGCAAGTGGGTCTCATGGTGGGATATTCCCACTTGCAAGTGGATAATTGGAATTTGAATAATTATTTGGTTGAAATAAAATGAATTTTATTAATTTAAATGTGCATGGGTCTTGGGGACCCATTCAATTAACCCTTATGGATAAATTGTGCAAATCCATTCAATTCAATTAAACTTGGTTAAAGGAGTAATTTACTAAATTGCATGAATTTAATAAATTGTACGAATTTAATAATATCATAGGAAATGAAATTTGATTTCCATAGACCCAAGAATTTCCTTGGTGTGGAAAAATTAAACAAGAAGGTTTTAATTTGTTGATTTAAAAACTATTGTTTATTAATGCAATGGACCGTTAGCAAATGTAATAATAAAGTAATTATATTCATCATAATGACTTATTGATAAATTGTTATACCAGTTTAACACATTTGACGGTGCAGAGCAAATTTTTTTATCACCTTTATAACAAGTTTCTAATTGATAAACTATGGTAGATTTTTGCGTTAAATTTTGGGGCATGGCATAACATGTGTCTTATAGGTGAAGAATGTGAAGATATGATGATGTTATGATTGAGATATCTTCATGCTAATGGATGAAACATTTAGAACTGTTTATTTATGAGATGATCAGATAAGTGGCCTCCCCTAGTGTGGAGAGTAGTCAAGGATAGGTGGTTTTTACTTATTCATTTTTTATTTTCAAATAACGCTTTGATGAAGTGTTGGTTATGGGATATCGGTTTTTATTTTTATTTTATATTAGATTTTGTTAATTTTTTACAGATTAGGATTTGTAATGGACTCATCATTTTGGAAAATGTCCATGGTTATGTGATTTGATTGGTCTGATTTACGGGACTTGGGTGGACGAGGTCCAAGTCAACACTGTGGATGGAAATATTTTTGATGAATAGGTTTGTATTGACTAGATCATCGAAGAGGCTATGTGTGGATAAAGGTAATTTTTCAATGTGGAGGGAATTTTGGAGTTTATATTCTCCAATACATTTTTCAATGATTTCTAGCATAGGTGGAGTAGAATATGTAGATGGTTGGAGTTTTAAAAGGATCTCAACATCAATGTGGTTTTCATCAGTGAATGGAATGACACAGGGAACAAAGGATTGATCTACAAATGGGCATCCAAGGCATCATAATAGTTTCATAGAGAAAATATTCAATGTTTCTCTATTGTCTATAAGCACTCTTTTGATTTTACGATTAGTGATGAATGCTTCAATGTATAATAAATTGGTGTTTATGATGTTAAGATTCAAAAGGTCATGAGGACAAAATGATAGGATTGGACTATTTGACAAAATATTTGCGATTAAAACTTGAAATTTTTGTGTATTGATATCCTTAGGAACACGTGCATCATGGTGTGCACGTAAGTAAGGATTTCTTAAAGTGAAGGTGAATTTTGGAATAAATCAATGAGAGATATTTGCACAAATGTATTCTCTAATTGTTTGATAATGTCATAGGAATCGAGACGAAGATTTTGCATTTGATAAATGTTTTGGAACATCAATAGATTTAGGATTAGATGTTTGAGGTGTTATGGATGCGGAAGATCGCTTAGTCGGTGTCCAAACCTATTTTTGTCATGTTGTTATATTAAAACTAGGAGTTTTAAACATAAGATATATCAATGAAATGATAGAATCAAGCTCAACATTATTTGATGATTGACCCTTTTATTTAAATTTTTCATTTGTACCATGATGTGGAAAGGGTTCTTGAAATACATTTAATGTCTCATTTGGCGTTTTTACTAGGGGTGACTTTGATTTCAATATCTCTATTGTCAATTAAATCTTGGATATAATGTTGGAGTCTCGAGCAATGGTTTGTGGGATGGTCGTTGATGCAATGGTATTCACAATATTATGATATTTATATCACATGGGTTTTTGTTTTCCCTTTTTGAAGGGTCTTGTGATTGGATATGTTACCATATTAGCACTTGCTAATTGATGGAGTACACTAGAAAGACTCTCTGAGAGGTGTGAATTGTCTTCATTTGACTTCACGCGGAGTAGTTTCTTTACTAGAGATTATGATTGGTTGTTTAATTAATTTGTTATTTTGAACGTTTTGGACATGACAAGAATCAATGATCCCATCATTTACAATGTTTCTATTTTTATTAAAGAAATTTGATTCAACATTGACTTTGAAAGCCATATGAGAAATTTATTTTGACATATCGGAAGGTTTTCTAATAAATCTTCATTTGATGTGTCATGTGAATGACGTGTCATTTGATTTTTCTATGTCCACATCAGAACTCAAGTGGTGCTTGATTTGATGTTCAATTGTAAGGAAGAAGAGAATTTGTTTCGTGATCGAATAAAATTTGTTTCGATCAAATTTGGGTTCACCCATCGCACCCTTACGCCTTTCTAGCTCTTAACCATGTGAAGTCAAGAATACCATTAAGGTTGGCAAAGTTTGAATTCAATCATCTACAAATACACAAGTGATGTAGCTCATTTGATGATCCAAGAAATCCATAACACAATGGGCACATATTGGGTACATGTGTATTATATTAGTGTGTCTTCCAAGATTATTCATTCAAATTGAGAGGTTTAACAAATTAGGAGGGGTGAAGGGATGACATTGACACTATCCACACAACCCCAAAAAGAAACCCGTATTGATTTTAATGACAACATAAGCTCATTTTGGAGGATCGGAAATTGAAGAGCAAAAAAATAGGTAAAATGCAAATGATTGAAGGTACGAAAACAAAGTTGGCAAGTTCCATTACAGTGACAATCCTAGACCATGACCATATGTATGGCCCTAACATTCAACCAAGATCATCCCCATAGTCCTAATATTATCCTATGTTCATGTCAAAATTTTAGATGTGACAAAGCAAGTATCAAATAAATCATGTGAAATCGGGGCAAGAGAAGGGTCAAATGCATGTGAGCAAAATTGGCAAGATGCATCACAAATGGCAATCCCTAAGCATGACCATCTCTATGGCCCCGACATGCAAGATGCATCACAAACGGCAATCCCTAAGCATGACCATCTCTATGGCCCCGACATTCAACCAAGAGCATCCTTATAGTCATAACATTACCCTTCATTCATGGCATATCTTAGATGTGACTAAACAACAACATATTCATGTGAAATTAGCACAAGAGGCTAAGGATTGAAAGTAGGAGAGTAAAGTAGCAAGTTGCGGTGCAAGTGGCAATCCATGACTAGAATTGTTCATACGATCCTAAAAGTCGACTAGGATCATTCATACAATCTTGGCATTATCCTTCGTTTTGTGGCTAAGCATGCACCTCAAAGTGGGATGGAATGTAAACAATTAAAATGACCCCTTGGCATCTATTTTGCACCATCTTATACTTTAATCATATTTGCAATGTATGGGTGATTGGCACAAGTTAAGCATTATTAAACTCTTATGGTGTCTTTTGGCACCTAAGATCTTATTTTGCACACCACCATGCAATCCCCCATCTTTATTTGGTGTTCATCATGTATTGTGTCGAGAACAATTGTACGATCTTAACAATTATCAAGACCACTTGTACGGCCTTGTCTTAGGCCTCCTCCATATTTGGGTGCACTTAGTCCATCCTTCCACATCCTTAGTTCTCAACCATGTGATGTCAAGCATGTATGCCAATTTTTCCTAAGTTTAAATTTACTCATCTATAACTTAATAAGTGAGTCACCTCATTTAATAATCCAACAAATACTTGACATATTTGTGTCCATTCAATCCACCTATTTAGTTCTCAACCATGTGAAGTCAAGCATGTGTGCCAATTTCGCCAAAGTTCAAATTCACTCATTTATAAGTTGATAAGTGAGGCACCTCATTCAATAATCCAACACATATAGCTGACATATTGAACACAATTGGATACATTCGGGACAAATTCCATTTTTTATTCAACTTTAGAGGTCTAGCTAATATGAGGGTGTGAAGGGCCAATAATAACCATATAGACACAAACGTAGCAAAACAAATATTTGTCAATATTCTATGATATGATTAGCTCATTTTAAATGATTGAAAATTAGAGACCAAAAAAATAGGGCAAGGGGTGAAGGATTAAATGTAGGCAAGTGAAGCTGGCAAGTTGTATCAGAGGTGACAGAGCTTGATTAGAATTGTTTGTACAATCTTGACAATCAACTAAGATTGACTATACGGTCCTAGAATTATCCTTTGGTTCAAGGCACATAGGCGAAAAGGCACGCATCAACAAATTCATACATATAGATCTAAATTACAGCAACAAATTCAACATTTAATTAAAGATTAATGAGCCGTCTATTGCCCTCTATATTTGACTGTGCCTTACTAAATATTAGAGAAACACTTAAAAGAAAACATTGTGTAAGTTTTTGTTTAACGTTTCATATCACAATCTACAATCAATAATTTTATGCATATAGCTAATTATTATCTACATCTCACATACACTCATAGACAATGCTTGGGAGCAACTTAAAAGTCATGCTTATCTGCTTAAGATGTTCATCTCTTTGAAAGAAAAAGTCGGCAAATAAACAAGATTTTTTCCACATGTGAAGGGACCTTTTCCATCAACTAGGCATGCCTTAATGAAGGAAAGGCAGCAGGCATGAAGCTCATGCATGGTGTGGGGAATAGCCCAGTATGTATAGGAAGTTATTAAATTAATGGTCATTTCAAGAATTATTCTTATTGAGGTAATAATTATGGTTTGTGTGTATGGGTTATACAACTTGGAGAACTAACCAAAAAAAAAAACTTTAAACTCTAAAGTGGGCCAAAAACAAAAAACAAAAAACGAAATAAATAGACTCCAAAATAAAGAATATGCTTAAAGCATTATAAATCCAGGGAAAGGGCAAGGGCAATATAAACAGCTTTATGCAATTCAGCAATAGAAATGAGACTAATTAGTAAGAAAATATAAATAATAACTCAATCTACACTTGTTCTTCCCAATACAAAAGAAAAGCAGTGGACAGCCATTGCAATATCTAATGAATGAATAATTGATAAACTAAATCGATGCAATCTCGCAAAATGTAAAAACCTGTCAACATCCAGTTTTGTCTAAATCTGAATCTCCCAAAAGAATAACAATCAAAACAAACCAACTTTAGTCATATGGTATATTATGCACAAGAAACCCACACCTGTCTTGTTGCAACCCTGTGAATGCTCTCCAAACTCAAACAGTCTCATTTAAAAATAAAACCCAAATCAAAAGAACTTGCCACCCCAAGCTAATGAATAACTTGATCCGAGGTATTATAATTAGACAATTTTTTCCCAATGGCTAGTCTCACCTTAATGTACTTGAAAAATAACAAACTCTTCAGTGGTCTTGAGTACTAGAATCTGCTGTGGCTAAGGGGGCGGTATTTCCTGGGCTATATAGCAACCAATGCTCATCTCACAAGTTTCCTTCCATCCCCATTCAACAAGGAACGATCTGAATCCATGCTAAGATCCTTTATCGAATTGATAGACCTCTCTGCTACAGAATGCCCTCTCAAACTAGGATTTATATGCGAGAAAGTAAGGTTTTTGCTGGGCTTAGTTTGGCCCACTTCACCCTCTGCTAAAGGAAAAGAAAGCCTTTTCTTTGCAGATGCAATGGAATCCTTGTCAGAAGTTCCAGGCCTCTGCTTTGGTGTGCTGTTTGATCTTGCCTTTGCTTTGGCAGACTCTGTAGGAGCCATATAGTTTGGTACAGCAGGAGAGCTTGCAAGGCTTTCATCGTCTCTGATAGAAGAACCCGCCACACTATAACGTGAATGGTATCTAGGCCTTTCAGACCTCATGCTAGTGATGCTCCTCAGGTCATCCTCTGCTGTCTGAATACTGCGAGGGCTGGAGTTCCTTATTCTGTTTGAAACAGATTTTGAATTGGGAGTGAATGGAGACTGGGATCCAACAGGCTTAGAGGGCTTCTGCACTGCCCTTAGAGTTGTACGGCTAGGTGTTTCTACGTTAGGGTTAGCTACTCCTGTACCTGCACCTTGTCTTCCAAAATCTCCTGTGCTTTGATCCAGACTCTTCAATGAGCCTTCTGGGGCTTCCTTCTCCCATGGCCGGGCAGCCATCCAGCGTTCTAGCCAACTCCAACCCCAACTTGGCTTGTTTGGATCAATTTCCATCAACATAGGATGAGCGGATCTTGTTGCGTTTTTTAATGACTGGGGAGAAAATAACATATTCCAAATAATGTTGAGTTAATGCTTAACATCTTGCTTTCCTTCAGTACATAAAATAAATTAAGCCATTAATGAGGAGTCAAAACCTGATGAGAAAATGCATATGCCAGTGCCCTCTCTCGCTTCATGGCTGCCTCTTGCTTGCTTTGCAAACTAGCCTCAATTTCCTCCTTGGATTGCAAGCTGTCATCCCACTCCTTTGCTTCCATCTGAACACAAATCAATATCAATCAATAAAATTAATATTGTTCGTCTCAGAACATCTTTGATACAAACTACCCTCTGTAATTGATAATAGCTTTATTCAAACAAGCATTTAAGGAACCGTTTCTTGCAGGAAGCAGCTTAAATCTACCAAGGCTTCAAGTTACAATTTGTGACCAAATTATGCAACTGGTCACAGATTGCAATTTATAAAATGCAAATTACTATAATTACTGTATCTCGCATATATCCTCTATTGTGTTTACATATAGGGTGAAGTAGTGTTGAATATTTAAACATCTATATAAACCTCCTCAAATTCATGGTTTAATTGTCATTGCATTGCAGAAACTTAAGTGGCCATAGTGTTGAATATTTAAGTGATTAAACAACTATAGAAACAATCTCGAATTCATGCTTTTATTAGCATTGCATTGCAGAAACTAGGTGCTCATTCTTCTAGAAGAAGAATATAGCTAAGTGGACGAGCATTGTAATTCGTATCAATGGGCACATGTCCATCCTAAATATTCCAAATGTAAACTTCTGCTGTCACAAAACAAGGCAGGCAAAAATCGCTAAATTGAATATAGGGCAAGCCACAATACCAATGTTCCCCTTTCGGAAACGCCAATGACAAAACATGGGATGAAAATGGATTTATCCATGAATAGGCCAACCAACCAAGAGGGAGGATGGCATATCAAATGCATTAAGGGGGAAGTAATATACATGAGATGATTGTATTTTACCATTGAAACTTAAAAGGAAACCAACAATGTTACCTAAAAATATGCAATGATGCAAGGAAACTAGCATGAAAATTTGAACTGGAGATCAGCAAGAGCTCATAAAAGTTATTATTAAAACTTACACTTGCTCTCATGTCCTCAAGTTCCTTTGCATGTTTCTGCATAAGTTGACGTTGAAGAGCTCGATTCTCCTCAGACATTCGAAGCCTCCTTGCACGGACCTGTGATTGTACTCTCACAAGAGCTTGCATGCAGCGCAGTGTGTTTGTTGCTTGACGCCTGACAGTCTGACCACGTACCAATGCTTGCAGTCTGACTAAACCCTTTAAAGCACGCAATGCTCTTCGGGCCTGAAAGTAAACTCCAAAACGCTTGCTCAATCAATCTTACAACAAGAAACCTTCGTACAAATCACACTTATTTCTACCACATTTACTACCAGTGAACTGAAATGCTGCAGACTGAAGATGTTGCGAAAAAGCAAGAGGTAGTTGATACCAACAGCAATGACTTATTATACCTAAGGGGGATATAAGCAAAAGTTATGCCCTTGTTTGTGATAACACTAGCTGAGCTAAATCAGGAAAAAGGGGGAAGAACATTGCCAGAAATTATAGAAAATTATCCAAACAAAAAGGTTCTGTGGGCACAAACCAAATATGCCCTGAAAGCTGTTTGAATCTTGATTGCTGCACATTCCTCTTTGGATTTTCCTGCATAGCGCGAACGGGCTACATCTGTGAGACGAACAATCTCTGCTGCAGCCTGAGCAGCTGCTACAGCAGCCTCTGCTGCAGCTGCTGTTGCAACTGCTACAGCTAATGCATGCTTGTTTTGCTCCTCTCCTGCCTCAGCCAATGTTTTGTCCAAGGAGGGTGTTGTTTCAATTTCCTTTGGAGGTGGAGCTGTAATGGCAGGAGGTTCCTTATGCTTATGCTTTCCAAATCCCCATTTCCGCTTCTCCTTTGGAGGCTTCTGAGGCAGAAAAGAAAATATGTAAAGGGTCAAAACAACAATCCATAAGAGACATTCAAAACAATGAGATTATAACATAACTGACCGAATCTGATTTCTCTTTTGGACTTGAAGAGAATGCTTTTTCAATCCACTCAACCAATTTCCCTTCTTCCCCATTCCCGTTGCATCACTGTCCTCAGAGAGCCTGTAAATAATAAAAAGTTTAGGTCAAAAACATTACTTAGATTGAAGCCTGACCAATGTTTGTAAGAACTCAAACCATTTATAACAATATGAAGATGCTCAAGGGAAAGAACTCTGGAGATTTGTTCTTACACCGTCCATATGTCTAATTGGGAAAAGAATCCCACGTGAAGGAATGGCTCTGAAGAAACATAGTGTCATTTAATTATACCCAGATCAAAATGTCGAAGGGCCAAAGAGATGCTAAAAGACACATTAAGTAGAAGGTCTCAAGGACAGTGTACCCATAATATAAGAGAATCGCTATTTTGATCTACAATTGTTATTGCACCCACCAGATTGTTTTGCACTTCAAATGATAAACAACAGGGAAGCAGAGAGCATAGTGCAAAATTTGATATTAGCTAGCATAGTAGTGAAGACATGTCAACTACCCGACAACTGGTGAAGCCCTGAATCTTAACTATGAATTATGAAATGACTTTTACTTTCGCCATGAGGTCATGTTGTAAGCCCGCCATTAATAAACATAATAAAAACCTTCTGTAAAATGGAAGTATTTGTTACCATGAAAAGGGGCAATGCACCTAAAACATGTTAAGGTTTAACTATGCTCTGAAGGCAAGCATGGGTCTCATTTTTCAATTATGATTCGCCTATGAAGAATTCAGGCAGGAGGAAGAGACTGGAACTTCAAATATAGTGTTTCTGTCATAAAGCCCAGAATACCAAATATGAAAAACTGTCAAAATCTTTTATTTGTGCTTCTCTGAACAAGGAAAAATAGTAGGAAAATTTTACAACCTGCATTCACCATGGGTCTCATTTTTTTAATTATGGTTCGCCTATGAAGAATTCAGGCAGGAGGAAGAGACTGGAACTTCAAAATATAGCGTTTCTGTCATAAAGCCCAGAATACCAAATATGAAAAACTGTCAAAATCTTTTATTTGTGCTTCTCTTAACAAGGAAAAATAGTAGGAAAATTTTACAACCCGCATTCACCAAAAATCTATTGACCTAAAACTATGAGTACAGAAGGAAACAAGGAAAAATTGGATTTTTTGGCAGTTCCCATGTCACAGTGATACATAAGAGTCAAGACAGGTCAGGAGACTGGATCGATTTCAAATCTGTGGAGCCCTTCTTCTTTTCCTCAAGAATAAAGCTGTGTATGGCATTACAGGTAGATGGATAAAATGGGAGGAGGGAATATGTGTTTTCTGCACCATAGGTGCATTAAAAACAGTGAAGCATTTTATCTTGAGAGAGTCAGAGAGACATTCAGAGTTGGCTCCATGTTGGAGCTATTTGAAGAGACAAGGATAATAGTGTTAGGAGAGCTGATAGCCCAAATCAGTAGGAGAAGAAACAGCCTTTGTACATAGACAAGTCAACCTGCAATCTCAGCATCTTTGGGCGGTTGAGGCAACCATAACAATTTGTGGTCCCATAGACTGTTAGGTTCAGTGGACATAATTAAAACTATTTCAGTTCATCTCGTTTATTGAGAAGGTAAACTGGTGGTTTAAAAATGGAAATCTTTAACAGTGTTTGAACTTTGGATTTATGGCCTATTTAGAAAAACTTTACATAAAGCCCTTCTTTCCCTCGAGCTGTGTATGGAATTACAGGTAGATGGGTGACCCCGAGGAAGAATGGGAGGAGGGGATATGTGTTTTCACGCCACAGGTGCATTAAAAACAGTGAAGCATTTTATCGTGAAATGCCCAACCTATGAAGACAGGAGACATTGAGAGTTGGCTCCATGTTGGAGCTATTTGAAGAGACGAATAAAAGTGTTAGGGGAACTGATAACCCAAATCAGTAGGAGAAGAAACAGCCTTCTTAGATAAACAAGTCAGCCTGCAATCTCAGCATCTTATGGTGGTTGAGGAAGCCATAACAATTTGTGGTCCCACAGACCATTAGGTCCAGCGGATGTATTTAAAACTATTTCAATTCATTTCTTAACAAGGCAAGCTGGTGGTTTACAAAAAGGCAACATTTAACAGTGTTAGAACTTGGATTTATGGCCTATTTATAAAACTAAAAACATTTTCATCTTGCAAACTACAAGCAATGTTCTTAAAAGCCTCTTCCCCTCAAAATTGGGTACCTTTGAATGATTATCGGTGGCATGGAATGGTAGTTGAGGAAGAGTTAAGCAGGTGGAAGAACACTTAGATGAAGCAAAACAGCAGGTGGGTAAGGCAAATGGTGTATTGGCATGCAAGAGTGTCCAAACATTAATGAGGAAATAAAAAAATATGTGAGAGAAAAATCCAGGTAATCATGTGGACAAAACAACTTGGACAGAAGAAAGGATAATCTATCAAAGGAATTTGATCCTACAAGTGATTCTAAACAAAAAAAACCCTATACAAATAGTAATCAAGTGGAAGTCCAAAATGTTGAAGGCTCAACTACAGACTAGCTCGCATCATCTCAAATGTGAAACCAGCGGATAGACAATGCCTAAAAAAATTGGAAAAAAAAAAAAATGCTTATTTTATATTTTGGGGGTGGTGGAGACAGAATGTTACTACATCATAGAGTCCCCATCTTATAATGACATTCTAATCAAATATGACTACAATCTGAAAGTGGATAATCTGACAGCTTTGTTTGAGGAGGCTAGTCTAGAAAAACAACAAATTTTATGATCAAGATTCGTAATAGAAGATCGTACATTGAAAAGGGAATGGAAATTATCAACAACTTAGTGGGGCGGCCCTTGTTTCAAGAGACTGTTATGGGGCAAAACACCCATGTTTCAGCTTTTGGTGCCGTGGACCTTATTGAAACTTTTCATTCATTCATAATAGGAGAGGGAAGCAGTTGCAATATTAAAGTCCGAGAAAGTCCAGATGCTTGAAACCTGACAGAAAATCTTAAGAAGAAAACAGAGCGACAGAATGATTTCAGATTTTTAATCTTTACTGACATAGCCAAATCCCTCAAGAAAGAAAACAAAACAAAAACTAGTTTTGAGGCACAAACGATCAAGAAGGAAAGTCACAAATACGTTTCCAAAAAAACCATATGAGCAAAAGTTGTATTTTTGTAGCAGATCCCACATGTCCAAGGCAAAAACCCACAAGTCCATCAATTTCCAAAGCTTCCATTGAGATGGGGATGCCACTACAGTTCTGCATAAGCTACAGACACAAATCTAGCTACATATCAAAATCTAGTAATATGCCCAAATGTATCTAATCACCTGAATCTCGTTGTACACCCAAATCCATCGAAGCACCTAAATTTAGCTATAATGAATGCACAAATGACTAAATCTAAGCAATATCTATATTTTTAACTTATAAAAAAATTGCTACCAAGATTATCCAAGAACAGCAGTCCATATGAAAAGAATAAGAAAGGATGCTACGGGAGGATCAGATTCAAACCTCCGTTACTCAAACAAAAGTTAAAAGTGGCGTGTACCTTATACTCAGTGAAGAGGAGGAGGAGGGGGAGTAGAATGGATCCACCAAAATACACCAAAAACAAACTGATATCGTCCCTTCACTTCCCCTCCCCTTGTTTTTGCGCTCAGTGCCTATGAATGCATTAATTTTGCTTCTCTTTCCTTCCTGGTAAAGAGAAGAGCGTCTTTCCTTCCGATCTATATTATGTCCGTTTACGTTTTACAAGTGGGCCTCCAAAAAGTTGGCAGACCGACGTTGACCTTTACAGTTGCTTCTGTGGGCGTTAAACCAACCAAAAAGTTGAGAGTAAATCCGCAGACGCAGTAATTACCTAGGTAATTTGTGTCCGCCAGACAAAATAATTCCCATTCCCACCAAATGTGACTATTTTGGAGGGGTCTTTGCGTACACGACAGGCAACAACCCACCTATCTAGTACCTAATACACTCTACTCATCGATTCTTTGTTAACAAAACCAATCCCGTTACACAAGTAAGTATTGTGTTGAGAGGGCCCGGCACGCAACGTGGAAAATAAAAAGAAAAACCCGTTGCGTTGAACGGGCAGTGCAGTGGGGTTGTAACATACTCCAAACCCACCTAATACGCATGGGTCCACTTGTGCTTGAATGCACCCATATCCTAATACTAATTATCTTCTCTCTCAATCAATCGCTTTTTCTTTCCTTTTTATATAATTTCCCAATGACAGTTGTCCTCCTCATCTGCTCTCACTTTCTCTTCCCTTTTCATCAAAGATTTATACACGCATTAATTTAAGAATAGGCTACGTACTCAACTCAATACATCAATCGGCGATAAATTCCGAGATATATTATACACTTAAGACTAGTTATTAATTTTAATTCTGCTATCTCGCGTTTATGTTTTATTGTGTCAATTTTCTACTATTCCTCGTAATTATATATTATTTTTTATGTCTTTCTCTTCTTCCCTATATTCTTTATTTTCGTTGGTCTCCATTCCCATCTCTATATTTTATTGTTTTTATATATTTATTAATGTTTTATTGTGTCAATTTTGTATTATTCCCCGTAATTATATATTTCTTTTTATGTCTCTTTTTTCACTATATTCTTTATTTTCATTGGTTTCCATTCTCATTTCTATATTTTATTGTTTTTTATATATTTTTAGAATTTTAAGAATACAGCTTTTAGTTTGTCAAAATCATACAATTACTTATCGTCTCTCATACCTATATGATTATGTTAGAACTTTAATTTTTAGTATGTATGGACTTGTGGCTAGGATATCATATGATAATCCTCTCCGTATATCCATATTAGTAGTGCAATCACTATGGAATACATATAACCTAAATAGGATATAGGAAGTAGTGTTTAGTAGTTGATTATCATATTGTCTATTATTTTCTTATCGTAAGGTTGACGAGGTTGTCCCTCTATGTGGCTCACCATTTATTTATAATATTCGGTCTATTCTCAATCATATTGTGTGGATCTACTCTATTTTGTTCTTGTTATTACTGATATTCACACTATTGTCATTGTCACTTTTGTTTATTTATCCATTTCATTAGAAGTCGTGTTAGAACTTCAATTCATGTAAGATTTATACACTACATTTTTTCAAGTCTAAATCGATGTACCAATCATGTCGATGGATCAAAGAAACATAACTTTTGATGTTAAAAGAATTTAAATTTTTCATCTACGTAGTATTCCTTTAGTTTTTAATAAAAAAAAGTGTGGAGGTTTTTCGCATCCTTACGCAAATTAGTAATCACTGAATGTCTCATTAAAATGGTACATCACACCACCAACCCTAATTTTTGGGATTTTCATACTCTTGCATAATATAACAATCATTAGATTTATCTTGAAACAAGATTATCACAATGGTTGAAGCCTTTAGTAACCCTATTATCTACATCTACTAAACCCTAAACCCTGGACCCCGAATGTTAAACCCTAGATCTTGAACCATGAACCCTAACCTCCTAAAATATTTGTATGGCATGACCGCAAACTAGAGACCAAGGCAAGGGGTTTTTCACTATAATTAAAAATCATAAGAAAGAAGACATAGAGTCAAAAACGAGAATAAATATATCTTCAAAAATGGGGTAGTGGATAAGAGAGTGACTATGATATAGGGATATGTACATAAAATGGATTTAGAAATGGCTAAAAATGGAGATGTGGACAACATCAAAGGATATATGGCACCACCAACCTTTTCTTTGAGCATCTTTGGAACAAATTCGATTAGATAACAACATAGTAATAGTGATATGAAAACAAGCAAAAAATCCTTGACCACTGCACTTATAGGCAATTAATTCTTTTACCAAATTTACCCCATTATAATCAACTTTAAATCAAATGCAATGCAAGAATTAGAACCACACTACAAAAGGGTTGATAATGGAGTTCGACAGAATGCCTACGTCTCTGGTTCAAGAATCTTTTGAACCAATTTATTATTCACTTCTAAATTGTAACTCTAATACAAAATCACAATTGAAGTTATAATAAACTTGTGACCAGAAGAACAAGAACCTCCTCCATGATCACCAAGTAATGATGCCCCGAATGATGTAGTAGATCTAATCTCCAATGATGCTAGAAGAACAAGAATCTCCTCCACAAACATCGAGTGATAATACCTTGGCTTATTTAGTAGATCCGATCTCCAATGGATCTCTAATGTGAAATACCCTATGGCTCCAAAGTCGAATCTAGGTGCTCCACTAGTTTTCTATGAGCTTATAATAACTCATGTATTCCAAATGACCCCAACACCTTCGTTGTATGGTGCCAAGTCTCTCGAATATGTTCATGCAACAAGGATCTTCCTTCACTCTGTTGTACGACACAAATGAGCCTCTATGCAGAGATATGACTGATTTGATGTCTGTTGTTGACGATGACCTCCTTTCACTCACAGTATGGTAAAATGATCGTTCTGAATGGCTAAGTGGATCAAATGTCACCAATGAGGTCAATGGTGAATATGACCCTCCCCGAAGCAAACGATCGACGATACATCCAATGTATGCGAGGCTCTTAGCTCTAGTGCTTCTCGGTGCTTCATCACGTCCCTCGGTTCGCGGCGTCTCCTGGGTCCAACATGAGAGTAAAGGCATCAATTTGGCCTTTGCACTAATCAATGAGTAAATAATAATTCCCATATTTTTACACGTGCCTATTAAATAATAAGACTTATTTTCATTTTTTCATTAATAATAATCACCCTAAATGAATACTGATGATGTTGCCTATATTAGTATAACATAGGACTTATATCTCCATATGCCTATATTAATACAATACAAAAGTCATATAAAAATGCCTATAATACTACAATATAGGGCTTACATAATTTTCTTCTCCAAAAATTCCTATATAAATATAGGGCTTATAAATGTTGCCACGAAAATGCCTTCGAACTTCTCAAGGTCATCAACTTTCATTCTCCTACACTCGGGCTTGAGAATTGCTTCTTAAATGGAGAGAGGAGCTTCATTTTTAATGCCGCCTATAAAAATAGGCCTCCATATATTTGCTCCAAAATGGCCTTTATATTTTTTTCTTGGCCATATATATATTTTAATTCTAACTCCTCCTAAGCCTTCATACTCCTATAAGCCTCATCCTTTGCATTTGAGAGAGGCTTGTTTCACTAAGCTTGGGAGGAGCTTGTGTGTTCAAAGTGGAGGGAGAGGTTGAATTTTATAGCCAAAGCTCGACCGATTTTCTTGTTGATAAGTATTATCACCTTAATCTTCTCACAACCAACTCATTAGCCGATTTTTTTGGCTGTCGTCCGCATCAGTAGGGGAGGTCGTGGGGTTAGCTCCATTGCTTTCCCTTTTGGGTTGTTCATTACCCCTAGATCACCGACCTTGCCACGTCATTTCGTTGTCATTTTTTTGGCGTGCCACATGCCTTCCATAGTTTTCCCATGCCTACCATGTGTCCCCATTCTGTCGCGATGCCCACGTGTCCCTCGCCACATTCAAGTCTCTGTCACCGATATACCTACGTGTCCCAAGTTACGCCTCCACCTTCTCCATTGATTGTGTCTACCGTGTCGAGCCTAAGTCCACATCCATTGGGGCAGCTTTGCTTACTTGGGAAAGTTTATCCCACATGCGGTGGGCTAGCCATAAGATAGCCTTTATATAGGCTTGGTTGCTCCATGTGTTACATGGCTTTAGCCACACCCCTCGCAATTTGCCTACCGCGATATATGTGCTAGCTTGCCCCAATGGCTCATTGAGCCGATTGTGTGGCTTGGTCAACGCAACTCTTTGCATAAACTCGTCGAGGTATGGATATAACTCACCCATATAGCTCGATCAAGTTGACAATAGCTCGTCGAGTTGGTTAATGTGGTAATGTGGTGGCTTGAGGACCCACCACATGGTAATATTTTTTCCGATCGAGCCAAAATGATGATATCGAGCGTCGAAGACCAAAGGTCCAAAACACTAACCCGATTTATCACCTATGCCCAATTTTCACTTTTTTCACATCGTAATGTGACTTGTCGATTAATGACCCTGTCTCATCCAAGAGTTGACCCAACTTTGACTAGCCACAAATTTTGTGTATGGACTATGTTTTCCATATTCATGTGGTCATTGGAAATCTCATGGAGTCTATTTCCACATCAGGACAATCCTAGAAGATTTAGGGAAATCTCTTCCTCCAAAATGTCCTTTGGATCACACCTCCCCACTAAGGAGGATTTTTGTCCCAAAAATATTTTATTCTCCGCTCCTAGAGCATGAACCCTAATACTATCTTGAAGATATCTTGCAGTGACACAGTGGCCTTTGAATTGCTCCTTCTCCAATACGACATTCAATTTGATCTCTGCGACCTATGGCACTTGGGCTCAAAGCCTTCTACTTGCATCACTCGATGTTAAATTGAGATGAATATCTTTGTCTGGTCTTTATGAGGACTTCATATAGATATTTGATTACCAATATTGAAAGAAAATACTAGGCATGATAAACCTATCGCATAGTGCATACTTACTTGGTGGCTCTGGTCCCCTATCATATTCTCTGCATGATCAATATCTCTGTCTCAGTAGCTCTTGCTTCTTTCTCTGCTTCCACGAGTTATAGAATTTTCCTCAATTGAGAATCCTTCTCTGGGCTATAGTGTGAACTGGTACATGTCCATCTCACTGCTACCGTAGAAGACAACCTAGTTCTCGATATCAACTTGCTTAGAGATTAGCAAGCTTACATGTGCAATACCTTCTCTGATACCAAACTTGATCCGAAAATGCCAAAAAAATTTCCTTGACCACGGACCCTTATAGGAAATTAATTCTTTTATCTAATTTACTACATTATAATCAATTTTAAATCAAATACAATGCAAGAATTAGAACCACACTTCAGAAGGGTTGATAACAGAGTTCAACATAATGCCTATGTCTTCGGGTTCAAAATACTAAACCGATTTATTATTCACTTCTAATTGTAACTCTAGTACAAAATCACAATTGAATCTATAACAAACCTGTGGCCAGAAGGACAAGAACCTCCTCCACGATCACCAAGTGATAATGCCTTGACTTATGCGAACAAATCGATCTCCAATGATGCCTAAAGAACAAGAATATCCTCCATGAACACTAAGTGATAATACCCCGACTTATGTAGCAGATCCGATCTCCAATGTGAAATAACCTATGACTACAAATTCATAATCTAGGTGCTATGTTAGTTTTCAGTGATTTGATAATAACTTTTGTATCCTAGATGACCCCAACACCTCCGTTGTACAAAGGTCAAGTCTCTAGATATGATCAAATAACAAGGATCTTCCTTCAATTTGTTTTAGGACACAAATGAGCTTCTATGTAGAGCTAAGAATGATTCGATGTCTATTATCGACGATGACCTCCTTTCACTCATCATGTTGTATGCGGTAAAGTGAATGTTATACAAGGCCAAGTGGATCAAATGTTGCCAATGAGTTTAATGGTGAATATGACCCTCCTCTGAAGAAAACAATATGATGATACGTCTAACATATTGAGAGGCTCGAGCTCTAGTGCTTCTCTGGTGCTTCATCACGTCCCTCGGTTCCACGGTGTCTCTTGGCTCCGGCAAAGACGAAAAGTAAAGGCATCAATTTGGCCTTTACATTGATCGGTGAGTAAATAATAACTCCCACATTTTTACACATGCCTATTAAATAATAGGACTTATTTTCATCTTGTTGATAATAATAATCGGTCCTCAATGAATAATGATGATGATGCCTATACTAGTACAATATAGGACTTATATCTCCATATGCCTATACTAATACAATATAGGTCATATAATAATGCCTATAATAATACAATATAGGGCTTACATATTTTTCTTCTCCAAAAATTCCTATATAAATATAGGGCTTATAAATGTCACCACGAAAATGCCTTCAAACTTCTTAAGGCTTTCACCTTTCGTTCTCCTATACTCGGGCTTGGAGAATTGCTTCTTGAATGGAGAGAGGAGCTTCATTTTTAATGTCACTTATAAAAATAGGCCTCCATATATTTTCTCCAAAAGGGCCTTTATATTTTTTTCTTGGCCATATATATATATATATATATATATATATATATATATATATATATATATATATATATATATATATCTAACTCCTAAGTCTTCATACTCCTCTAAGCCTTGGCCTTTGCATTTGGGAGAGGCTTATTTCACTAAGCTCGAGAAGAAATTGTGTGTTTGAATGAAGGGAGAGGTTGGCTTTTATAGCTAAGGCTCGACCAATTTTCTTGTTGATAAGGATTATCGCCTTAATCTTCTCACAACCAACTCGTTTCCCGAGTTGGTTGGCCAATCCGCATTATAGGGGGAGGTCACAGGGTCGACTCCCCTACTCCCCCTTTGGTTGGTCAATGCCCCTCGGATCACCGAGCTTTCCATGCCATTCCGTTGTTGTTGTTGTTGTTTGGTCGTGCCACATACTTTCCACAATTTCCCCATGTATGTCGTGGTGTCCCCACTATTTTCATGATGCCCGCGTGTCCCTTCCACGTCGAGTCTTCAACCGTTATACCTATGTGTCCCTACCACTTCTCCACCTTTTCCATTGACTATGTTCGTCGTGTTAAGCCCAAGTCCACATCCATCGGGTCAACTTTGCTTAGTTGGTAAATTTTATCCCACATGTGGTGGGCTAGCAATAAGATAAGCCTTTATATAGGCTTGGCTACTCCATGTGCTATGTGGCTTCAACCACACCCTCATGTTTTTCTTTTCGAGATATATGTACTAGCTTGCCCCAATGGCTCAATGAGTTGATTGTGTGGCTCGATCAATGTAAGTCATCACCTAACTCGCCAAGGTGTGGATATAACTTGCCCCCATATAGCTCGATTGAGTTGTGATGAGCTTGCCAGTTGGTTAATGTGATAATGTGGTAGTAGGCCACGCGTGGTGACTCGAGGACCCACCACGTGGTAATATATTTTTTCGATTGAGTGAAATGACGATATCGAGCGTTGAAGACCAGAGGTCCAAAACACTAACCCAATTTATCTCCTACGCCTGATTTTCACTTTTGCCACGTCGTAATGTGACTCACTAGTTGACCTTGTCTCGTCTAAGAGTTGACCCAACTTTGACTAGCCACAATTTTTGTGTATGGGCCCGTTTTCCACGTTCCTATGGTCGTTGGAAAGCTCATGAGTCTTTTCTCGCACTTGTGACGATCTGGAAGATTTAGGGAAATATTTCCTCCTAAATGTCCTAATCAAATAGAATTACCCATGATTCACTAACACATAACCCAAGCATAGTGGCTCTTCTATTCATCGCAATCATTCCAAATACCACAACCTTTACCCTCAAATTTCTCTCATTCAAAGCCCCTGAAACATGTTGGTGAAGACTTGTGGAAATAACATAGTTACCTACTTGATGAGAACCCTCTAGAATTCTTATTTTTAGAGGTCACGTTTAGTGCATATTTTTACCCTTGTTTCAAAAAGTGGTGTTACCGATGGCACCCCTTTTTTTGAGATAGTTTTTTGACATTTTAAATCTTCTTAGATATAAAGTATCAACAATTTTTATTCAAATATTGTTTTTTCAGCTTTTATCATTGATATAAAATGTCTTGTGTTTAAAAGGCATTTTTCTTATTTTCTAAAAAAAAGTAGAATTGTTTTTTCTTAAAAATCCATAATTTGATGTTTTTAAGATTATTAAAAATGTTGTATGTGATTTATTTTTTGATGGGTGTAATAAATTTAGGATGTCATATATTTCAAATACAATAAAAACATTAAATTTTAACACTTATTAGTTTTATATCAATGCATAGCTAATTGTTGTAGCTTAACACCACTACTTTTAAACATTTAGTAAAAAATAATACATTTAACGAGTTACGTAATAAATCTATACAATTTAGATTTTTTTCTAAAAAAGCATTTTTATGGCCAAATTTGAGAGAGAAAAAGAATAACAATAACATTTTAATATTTTTTAATAAAATTCAACTATAAAATATGATAATATTTAATACTATTTTCCCTAAAATAATGATTAACATAAAAATCACAATAATTTTTTTAAAGTAAAAATGTGAAAACTAAAATAAAAAGACTCTTGGGAAAGCGAGGGATGATTCCCAAAATCACCTCTACTCTCCCAAACACACTTGGGAGGGTAGAGAACTTATCAAAATTTCCCTTTCTCTCCTACTCTCTTTCACAAAACAAAACCTATCAAATTAGGCAAGAAATACAATAATAAATATTTATATAAGTTTACATTTACATATGGATATTTACTTTCTTGTACTTTAAGGTAAAATCTATTTATATACTTTTAGGATTTTTGAGAGTAGTTTTAGACCTCTAGGATTTCTAGTGCAAAATCTAGGTTTTAGAGGATCTTCTCGATTTCAAACTTAGCCAAATTTCAAGGAGACATCATATGATGTATAAAGGTAGTATGATGGAAAGGATTAAAAAAGAAAAAAAATTCAACATTTTTTTGTAAAAAATAAAAGAGGATAATCATATTCAATTTCACTTGGTTAGTTGTTGTAGACACACAAATTTGGCAACTTATCCTTTGGTAATGAAAAGTTGGTCTTTATTCCTATAGTGCGACTTATGCTTACATTTTAAGCCTAATTAACTTATATTTATCTCTCTCTCTCTCTCTCTCATATGACTTGTTTAAATCTACACATTGCTCTATTTCTCACTCAATCACCACAATCGGACCAAAGTAGTATATCATTTGCAAAAATCTTACCCATAATCTTAGGTGAACATCATTAATTTCCTATACAAAGCCATACAAAATTGGACTAGGTCGTACAACATTCTAGGTCGACTTGTAGAGTTATGTATCCCACTCTCCAATAACTCTTTTCTCAAATTTTAATATCTTTTATGGGTCATTTTTTATCATATAGGTCAATGTTTATGTGAAATATGTCTTACGAAAGCATATATAATAAATTTTAATGCACTTAATAACTGACCTAACATTTTCAAGAGAATATATTATAAAATTACATTCCCAAAGCACTCAAGGATCTCCTAAATATCCTTAAAATATTAGGACATATTTTAGAGCATCCACTTTGCACATGTTTGAAGCACTTAAACCAGGTTCAAGAGTCTAGCTTCCTCCATTTCCAAGCCTCCAAATCTCCTAAAGCCATGTTATAACAAAAGCAAGTCACACGAAAAATTGTTGAAGTCTTTAATAGTAAAAGGAATCATTATACAATTTAAATAACATAACATTGTATCACTACCTCAAGGGTACATCTATATTCTATATATAGTTACACCTATTACTATTTATGTCAAGAGACAAAAGTGAAACATATGATCTTGACTTAGATTTGTATACACTATTACACATGCACTAAGAGAACTACATGGATAGTTCTCCCACTTATGAGGGGATGTAATGTAGTGTTTGGATAGGTTCAAAAGGGGTTGAGTATCGGGGTTAACCCAACTCTATCCACACACAACATTATCATTTTTATCTAATCATGTTCATGAAATGCTAGTACAAGTATCATAGGGTTTTATTTATTACCGATTTCACCGTTTTATTATAAAATGTTTTATTTAGCATACATAAAAAGGATTAATAATGTTATAGGTGATTATTTTTATTTAATTAACTTCCAACATTAATTACACAAATTAGAATAACACTTTTCAAAGTGACTAGCTACTTAACAAATGTCAAAACATAAGGGAGAGAGTGCACTTAGTTGATTTTGTGTGGATCTAGAGGGGTCTGGGTGGTCTAATGTGCAAGAACAAACGAATCTGGAACTATAAATGCTTCATCTGTGAAAATGTGACCTAAAACGAGCTTGGTCAAAACTGTACAACTCATTTAATAATGTTTATATGGCCCCAACCCTTTTGTGTGATCTTGGACCTGCTTGAAATTTGGGTTTGAAACTTATTGAGTGCTTCACCTACCTAGAAATATGTGTCGTTGTTTGTCAATCTTCTTCCCTTGCATTCAAAATGTCTCTGTAAACTCTACTTGAACCCTCAAACCCTTGTAGTGCAAGGAGTTCCTACAAAACAAAACTAGTTGGGTTATGGGCAACCCTATGCACAACCAAAGTATGCACTACTCTGAAGAGGCCTCAAACCATACATCATTCTCCTAGCTTGTGATATTTATTGTAGTGCAATTAAAATTTGATAAAATTGCTTTGATAATTCCTTTCTTGAGTTTCATACTTGCTCAAATAATTGGGAAGGGTCACTTTGCTTGTTTGTATGATGAAAATGGTAACTCCTAAACTTGGAAGGATACTTGCACCATTTGATGGTGCTTCCTAATGTATTTACATGAGTTATTTTGGTGTTTAGAGAGCTTTGAGTGTCTTTAGTGCTATATTTTGCATGAGGAGTTCATAAAGTGCCCGATACCTTTGTAGACACCCTAATTTCACATCTGTCAGTAAATCAATTAATTCCCCTTCCTCATTTCCCACAAAAATACACTTTGAATTAACCAAATATAATTTGATTAATTATCCATTTCAAAATCCAAAAATAACCCAATCCTCACCACATGTCATTATTCTCCATGTTTTTCTACTATTGAATTAAAAATTCAAATTCAAATCCTCACCCATTCTTCGTGGTCCCCACTCACCTAAAATCCTCCACTTATGAATTAAAAATATAATTCAAATCCTCACCCATTCTTCATGGCCCCCACTCATCTAATCTTGCCCACATTTTCAAACCACTCACCTAATCTTGCCCACATTTTCAAACCACTCACTTAATCTTGCCCACATTTTCAAACCATGATTACTTAAATTACTCTAAGTTAATCACTCCCCTAGGCTATAAATACAACCTTACCCCTCCCCTCTAAGGACACAGAGAATAAGCTTGAATGCCCTATCTAAGTTCTTGCATCCTTTGAGCAAAGAACATCCTTCTACCTCGTCCTAATGCCCAAATAGCCTCATAATCATTTTTCCCATCTAGTGCAAAGTAAGAGGATCGTTGTTACAGGAAGGTCTTACTCCATCTTGAAGAAAAGCACCTACATATCACACAATCAGGGCTCAATCCAAATTTCCTAGCCCATTCCAAGGTTTACTATGGAACGCGAAGGAGGAGGTATGATTATTGGTATTTTACTTCCTTGTTAGTAGTGTATTTTTCCTAGCTTACAACCTTAAATGAGGTATGATTTACTTGTTTATATGAGCTTTTGAAGGGTGTTATGACATGGAATGCAGGACAAAGGAGTGTGTTCAATCCTATGTAGAAGATGTAATCGAAAGAAGTAATGCATAACATGTCACCAAAATTGTACTTTAGGGTCGGTATGTAGATTTTTACAACCTAAAAAAGATTGGAAATTTTGGACAGGAGAGAAAAAACACATTTTTAACTTCATGGGCTTAAGTATGGATGTTTCTAGATGTCTTTTGTGCACTAGGTTTTATAAATTGTCGACAAAGAGGTGTGAAAAGATAAACAAGTGCATGAAGTGCTAATAAGGTGTGTTAAGTAAGAGAGAGGAGAGTGCATTTGTCCATACAATTGTGCAATGCCAAGATCAATAGTGTCAAAGGATAGATTGCCAAATCTGATTTTCTACATGTTACCCCTCTTTAAGTTAGAAATTGAAAACTACAGGCTTAAAGGAAAATATGCCTAAGCGTGTAGACACACATTTTCTTTACTTGTAGTGACTTTGTTTTATTGTGTCCCATTGTGTTGGTGTTGGCATGCTATAAGATGAAACCTACAACATAGAGTGTAGTTAATGCCCAAGATAATAAATTGAACTATAACTTAGATGTAATTAAAGTAATGTAAATAAATGTGTAACAAGAAATGCCAAAAGAGATGTAAAACATGGAAGGAATACACATGTTTGTTTTGTGGAGGGAATGTTTTCCCATTATTATGCCTTGAGATTCCATATTTGCTAAATTATGATGGAGAATTGGGAGTGATCAATCCCCAATTGTGTCGAGGAGATGTTGATGCATTAGGTATAAAACCCAACACATGAATGCCAAGAGAAGAACCAAAAGCTGAAGAGCCGAAACACCCCGTAAAGGAAGAAGATCATGTATCAAATTTATTCAAAACTTTGTTATCTTCCCTTAAGTATAAGAGGATAGGAAGGAATACCTACGAAGAACTTAGCCACTTTAATACCCTTCATAACCCCATGATCGATACCGATGAAAACATATATAAACCCAATTTTGTAAATTAGGATATACAATAGAAAATATAATAAGTGCCCCCATACTCTTCCCATGTGCCACACAACTAAGTAGAAATTGAATAAAATTGATGCATGTTAAAATATAATTAGAGAAAGGAGACATATGCCCCCAATGTATCGAAAACAAGATTGAAACTAAGTACCATGGAGAGAGAGAGAGAGAGAGAGAGAGAGAGAGAGAGAGAGAGAGAGAGAGAGAGAGAGAGAGAGAGAGAGAGAGAGAGAGAGAGAGAGAGAGAGAGAGAGAGAGAGAGAGAGAGAGAGAGAGAGAGAGAGAGAGAGAGAGAGAGAGAGAGAGAGAGAGAGAGAGAGAGAGAGAGAGAGAGAGAGAGAGAGAGAGAGAGAGAGAGAGAGAGAGAGAGAGAGAGAGAGAGAGAGAGACTTCATACCCCCTAAATCATGAAAAATTGAGTCAATCAATTTAAAACCATATTAAAACCATATACCAATGGTAAAAATCTGAAAAATATGGAGAAAATTCCCCATGGGAAAAACCTTATACTAGGGTCATAACCATTCGTAAGGTCCTAACCAGTATGTATGTTTTTGACCTCGTGTAGATTTTACTGAGCTTTTGTGTCTGAGTCCAATTATGAGTCATTTTTGTTTGCCTCTACATATGTTTGTACCCAAAAATGTCTATCTACTAGAAATGTAAAATAAACCTCATATGTTTTCCCCCTCTTTTGAGGTTCTTGTGATAAAGAATGTGAGTGTGGATTATTACTGGAGTAAATAGATTGTATTTTGTATATTTATTGTAATCAATGTATTATGTAAAGTATGCCTCATGAAAAGACTTATGTGAGAGTGCCATTTTGAGATAAAGAGAGTTAGAATGAAAGAGATGTATATGTATTGATGTAATGCATTTTGATATATGAATAAATATTGGAGTTTTGGGATTAAATTATCTTGCATGTTGTTATTTACTTTTCTGTCCTTAGCATAGTGGTGGTGTATTTCCGTACATCCTTAACCTTGATCGATCCACGCCTAAACCTCACAAGTCCATTGGGGTTTTAGGTCAACATTTGGTGTCTGAGCCTAGGTTTCTTGTGTTAAGCGGATGTTAGGAAATATCTCACCACCTGATACTAAACCTGCATTATTAGAAATTGAAAATTGGTGGGAAAATCAGATCGACATATTTGTGAAAGGGGAATCAAAAAGATGGAAAATCACCTATAAAGCGGTAGAAGCAAAAAATTTTGGAGAATTCGGAGAAGAATTCTAGTCTTATTTTCCTCATCATTTGTGGCCTTTCTTATTAGCACATGCAAAAAGGACCGAATGGAAGTGCATGTATTTGAGACAACCTTTTGAGTGGACTGCAAAAAATTAACAATAGTAAAATACCTAGACAAACCATTGGACCAGAGCAATTGACTATTGGTATGAGACTACACTAGATTCTTTCATAATCACGTGGGAAATATAGGGTTGGATGAGCTTTGATAATAAGAAACAAGAAGTGTTAAGCGGAGCCGCGTCATTTTCCTTCAATCAGTTCCATTCTTAATCAAGGTGTTAATGATCGAAAAAGGATTAATTAGAGAAGCAAACAAGTTCCTTTAGGGGACAGCACCACGGGATGGTGGAATGAAGGGGGGTGATCCAGAATCATGACTGATCAAAATTAATGGGGTATTGGTTGGGGTGGCAGAAATAGGCCGACATGAGAAAAAGAAAATAAAAAGATAGAAAAGTTAGAGGATTAGAACAAAAGGATTAAGAAAATTAAAAAGAGATTATTAGGGATAGTTAAAATGAAGGGAATGCAAGAGAGAGCAAGATTAGCCATAGAAAAAAGGAGTTAAAAGAAAAGGCAGAAAGATAGAAAATAGAAAGAAGAAGAGAGAGAAAAGAAGATGAAAGAAAGAAAGGAGAAGTTGAATAAGGTTAAGAAAGGAGAAGAGAAGGTAGAGAAAATAGTAGAGATTCACCCACATCAAGTGGAGGCCAACAATTGGCTCACCCAAATGGAGGCAACACTTCAAGTCTCACTATAATACCCACATCTTGCAGAGACCAATTAGGTTTTGTTACTCCACGGAATCCCATGGTACAATATATTGTAGAGAGTCCAATCCAACAATCAATGACAAGGCAAGCAATATTAGCAAAGGATCTACAACAATTAGTAGATAGTTTAGGACCAACATTTACAAAGGTTTTAGAAGTAGAAAGATGGAAAGAAGAGGAGACAAGGACCCCATTGATGATTAAAGAGAGAGGAGAAGAAGAAGATGAAGTTAGTGTTATGAGAAATTTGTTAGAGGAATTTGGAGAGAAAGTAGAGATAGGATGATGAGAGGAAGAAAAAAAAAAATATAGATAAACAAAAAGAGGAAAGGATAGAAATGGTAGAAGAGAAGAATGAAGAAAGAGATAGAGAAGAGGACCAAGATAGGAAAGAAGAAAAAATAAAAAGAAGAGAAGAAGTGATGAAGAGTTAGAGGTAGATCATAGATTAAGAAATATTAAAGATAGAAAAGTAGTTATCAAAATGTTAGTTATGAAAAGATGTCTGAATAAAGAGATGCCCCTAACCAACCAATGTGAAACCCAAAGGAGATGACCCCCTGAGAGGATGTCATTCCATGTGCCACTTGACACACCAATTGGAAATATAGATAAAGGAAGAATTTTGGAAGATAGATACAATAAATTGAGAGAAGAGAGTCAGCGAAGGCAAGAGATAGTGAGAGAGTTTCAAGAATTGTTAGGAGAACTCTATTTTGATATTGAATTAAGCAGAGACAAGGGAAGGAGAAATAATCCATCAACAATTCACAATCAAACAAAGAAAGTAAAACAAGTTCAACAACAAACCGTCATACCAACAAGACCAAGTACTCAACCCAAAATGGCTCAGAAGATTAAGCTACCAATTTTTGACAAGGATTCAACTAATGCATTAGAACATTTGTTCTTATTGACCACTATTGGAGGAGAGAACAACACACATCCGATGAAGATAAGAAAAGAAAAGATTTTTGGATGTTCATTAAGGATGATGCTCTACGGTGGTTCATGAAAATATCATCACAAAACCATGGACTCGAAATCATGGGTGGATATTGAAAAAATTTAAAATATTTTCATTTTCCAAAGCACCAATGGAAGGTGTGAGTAAGATGAGGGGATCTGTTTAAAAGAAGGAGAATCGGTAAAAAGTTTAGTCAAAGATTCAATATGTTACTAGAAAACTAGAAGAACCTCTAACATGGATAAAAAAAAGATAGAATGGTTCACCTTCGGGATTACTTCCTTATCTAAGAGCAACTACTGAATTCACAACACTTCAAATCATGGGTAAAGCAATTGAGATGGCTATCAAATTGGAGGCACAACCACTGAGAAGAGAAGGAGAAACATCAATGAAAACAGAGTTAGAAAGAGTATAATTAGAACTTGTAAAATTGAAATTACAACAAGAAATACAAAGGACTAAAGGATTAAGGAGTAATTCTCCTCCTAAAAGTAACACGAGACCAAAAATATGGTGTACATAATTTTTTGTGATGAAGGGCATAACAAGATTTGAATGCCCATACTAAAAATGCAAAAAGAGTAGCCCGTGATAAGAATACACTTCCACAAAGAGCTTCATCCAACAATATACTCCACCATCGAAAGAACATGGTGTGGAATATGTAGGCTTTGGGACCAACACACTTAGGACACTTGTCCTTTATTATAAGTATCACCACCTACAAATCAATTGATGTATTATACCACATGTGGGTCTTACAATCATTATCACCATACTTTCCTTTGGTTGATGATGCATTGATGATTTAAAGGATTACGCTGCTAGAGAGCTATGGCTGCAAGGCAAAGTACAACACCTAACCCTCCTCCTACACAACCAAAGATGAATACAACACCTACAACACCTACATAAAACCATCTCAACAAATGATAACTTACACCACAATACCCAAATCAACAAGGTGGTCAGCCGTAGTTTGGAGGTGGATACCAGGGAAACAATTACAACCCAAATTACCAAGGTTACAATGATGGGGGTTTCCATGGAGGGTACCGGATTTAGAGGAGGATTTAGAGGAGGATATAGAGGAGGGTATAGAGGAGGCTATGAAAACTATCAAGGAGGTAGAGGTTACTAAGGATATCAAGGATATAATGATGGTGGTTACGCGGAGGATATAATCAAGGAGGAAGATACCAAGACAAACGAACCAATGAATTTCTATAAATGTGGGAAGATGGACACCTTGCTAGAAATTATACAAAACCTAATCCATGTGGATTTTTTCATAAGAAGGGACATGATGCATTCCACTTTCTAGAAGCCACACAATTCTACAGAAGTGGATCAACAAGATCAAAATAATTGGCCATAGACACTCAGAGGAAGGTACAACACATAACTATAATTCCTTGGGATGAAGCTACCATAAAAAAGATAAGGCCACAAGGGATCTGCTATTGAAGGAACCACTACTTCAGGGAATAATACTTCAGGAGGGAGAACCATAGAGAGGATAGAAAGAGAAGAAACAAGAGAAAACTACTTGAGAAGAAGGGAAACAAAAGTAGGGGAAAGTATTGAAGAACTACGGTACAGGGTAGTAGTCACCACTAGAAGTGTCACTAAAACCAAGGCAGTCCCAAAGAAAAGAAAATAATAAGGTTTCCCCAAGAACAACATTCTTTAGATGAAGAGGAGTGGAATCCCAAAGAAATTAGACCAGACTACACTTAAAAGAAGTCGAAAAGAGTAGAGCACTTGGTAAAAGAAGCACAAGAAATGAAGAAAGAGAAAAGAATTGCTTTAGTGAAGAAGAAGTGATTACACTAAAGGAATTGGAAAGGATGACCATCAATCAGGGTTTAGTAGAAAAAATCAAATAGTTTAAAAAATATTGGAATAAGGAGGAAAGGATGCATCATGCCCATCAAATTGAAAAAGAGGACCCACTAAGAAAAGAAATGCATTCCACATGCAACGAACATGGTGCAAGTCCACCATTTATCTGGATGTGGATATTTTTGACACTACCATCACTAAGGTCTTATTAGATCTTGCGCAGATGTTAACATGATGTCCAAAACCACATGGGAAATGCTTGGAAACCCACTTTGATCCCGCGAGGTACTTTATTGGGTTGGCAAATGGATCCTCTAGACAACCAATAGAGTGTTGAAGAATGTCGAGGTGAATTTTATGGGAATCAAGAAATTGGTAAACTTTGAGGTAGTGGATAATGTTTTGAAACCCTTCTTATAATGCCATCCTAGCATTAGAATGGTTTGTAGATTGCAATGGAACTTTGAGCTCTAAGAAGAAGAAGTAACTTTACACTCAAATGGGATATGTGTTCATGTACCCTTACATGTTGGGATGAGTGCCACATGGATAGAGGAGGTATGGCCCAACCTTGAGGAGGATGAATTTGATGAGATACAAGGAGTATATGCACTAAACAAATTTTCTAGTATTGATAAAGAATTTGAGCCAAACTCATGGAGATATTTTCAAATCGGAGGATACTCTGAGAAGGGTCGGATCATGTGGTGGAAGCTAGATTCATGGGTTCTCAGAAACAAGCACATGGAAATTATATTTAGCAAGGAGAATACCGCCACAACTCATCACATGGGAAGATAACTATATTATACGGGTGACATTTTTGCACCCACCAGAGACAACTTTGACAAGAAGAAGAAGAATATTATTCCACTCAAGAAGAAGAAGATGACATTCTTATACCACTCCAGAGAGTTTTTCCATAGAAAGAAGAAAAGATAAAGGACCTCCCAATAAAATGAGTATACAAATTAAGTAGAGGAGCATCTCATCAGACACTACCAAAATATTCAGGATTTGGAGATATAGAAGGATACATAAAGATTATGGAGAGAATATTTCCAAATGAACAAGTAAGATAGAAGCATTGATGATACCTTGACCATAAATGTCATGAGTTGGTGGGTAAGCACATAAAGAAAATATATCTCGATGGAAATCAGTAACTATCCTACTCAAAGCTAGATTTGTGGAAAGTGAAGGATATTATGCACGTGATCCCCATATATACTTGGAGAAATAGATCCATGGAAACATGTCCAAGTATGTGAGCAACATTGGAAGATATGTGGAGAGACTTCTCCTCTCTTATGGACTCAATTATTTGTATGGACCCTCGGGCCCATACCACGGTCATGGTATACACACCAAGAGGTTAGGTGGGAAACAAAATATTGGGATCAGATTGTGAAGGACTTTTACCACACTTTTTCCTTTTGGGATGTGGATTTGAATATTTGGAGGCACTACAAAAGATTAGAACATTCTTGTTTCTAACTCCAAAAGAAGCAGTAAAAAAATAATACTCTGAAGACACAAAGAAGCCAAAGAGGGAGATTATAAAACCACAAGAAATCCCAATAGAAATAAAAGAGTTGCAAGATGCTACAATGTAGAGAAACAAGATAAGGAAGAAAAACCATAGAAAACTTAAGATACAAAGTCATAGAAGATCAGAGATCAGTGGTAGAAAATAAAGATGAAGGAGAAAAATACTATTATCAACCATTAAAAATAAGGAATGAAAACATTGGAATAGAAGGAACTGAAAAAACTAGCCAAAATTGGAGATTATTGGACAGAAGAAGAAGTTGCTAAAATAGTGGAATTACTAAAAGAATTCCAAGACATTTTCCCTAAATATTTTAAAGAACTAAAGGGATAAAGGAAGAAGTTGGAATGATGAAGATCCAAATCAGGGAAGGATTCAAACCATTGAAGAAGAGGCCATATAGGTTGAATCCAAATTTAAAAGTAAAGGTGAAAGTTGAACTAGATAAAATGTTGAATGCAGAATAATTAAACTAGTGGAAGATGCAGAATGGATCAGCCCCATGGTGATCCAAAATAAAAATACTGGAGAGATCATATGTGTATATTATCGAGAACTAAACAAAGCATGTATCCATGACCCTTTTCCAACCCCCTTTATAGAAGAGGTGCTAGAGAATGTGGCGGGAAGAGAAGTATATTCATTTACATAGATGGTTTCTCTGGGTACCACCAAGTCAAAATCACCCCGGAGGACCAACCAAAGACCACTTTTTCTACTGAATGGGGATCATTTATGTATATAGTTATGCCATTTGGCCTAAAGAATGCACCAACGGTATTCAATAGAATTATGATACATGCTTTCAGAGACTTCATTCATGATTTCTTAGAAGTTTATCTCGATGACTAGACGGTGTATGACTTGTTGAAAAATCACATACAAGTTTTAAGATTGATGTTTCAAAGATGTCGAGCATTACAAATTTCATTAAACTTGAAAAAATGTATCTTCTTGACTCCTTTTGGTACTTTATTAGGCCACATAATATGTAAGGAAGGATTGTTGATTGATCCTATGAAGACTTCAGTGATTGTCAATTTACCACCACCAAAACTCAAAAGGAAGTAAGAACAATTTTGGGCTACACTGCTATCATAGGAAGTTCATCAGAACTACGTGAAAATAAGTGCCCCTCTAGAAGAACTATTGAAGAAAAGGACAAATAAACAAATTCCTTGGTCTAAAGAGTGTGCAGATGCTTTCAAAATTTTAAAAGATAAAATCTTACATGCCCCTATTTTGATTTTTCCTGATTGGAAGGTACCCTTCCACATTCATGTGGATGCTTCTGGAATAACAATTGGCATTGTTTTAACACAACCTAGGGAGAAGATGGACCACCCAGTGGCATTTGCTAGCAGGAAATTGGCAAAGGCAGAGTGAAACTACACTACCACAGAGAGAGAAGCACTCAATATGGTGTACACACTAATGAAATACATGAAATACCTACTAGCCACTTCATTTACCTTCTACACGGATCATGAACCATTGAAGTATCTAATAAATAGACTAGTATTACAAGGAAGAATTTGTAGATGGTTGATGTTGTTTCAAGAATTTGATTTCACAGTAGTTTTCAAACTAGGAAAACTTAACAATGGTCCGATTATTTGTCCAGAATTGAAAATGGAGATGATGAAGGACCCATAGATGATGACTTCCCTGGAGCCCATTTATTTAGAATTGAGGCCATACCTAAAGAATTTGATGATATTTCCCAGCTACTCCATACAGAGAATTTCCAAAAGATTATACCCAACAACAAAAGAAGAATTTTTTGAGTAGAGCATTCCCTTTTACCTTGATTCAGGGACAATTGTATAAAAAGGGACAAGATGAGGTCTTGAGGAGAGTAGCATTGGAACATGAAAGAAAGAACATTTTGGTGGAAGCACATGAAGGCATTGTTGGTGGACATAATGGCGGAGATCGACAAAGAAAGAAAAGTGATGATGGCAGGGCTATGGTGGCCTACATTGTTTAGAGATGCTCACAAACATGCTAGATCATGTGATATTTTCCAAAGAGTGGGGAAGCCAAATGCTAGAGATGAAATGCCACTCAGACTATTTTGGCATTGGCCCCATTTGAGAAATGGGCTATTGATTTCATAGACCAATTAAACTAGCCACCAAACACTCTCAAGCAAGGTTCATCATCACGGGAACAAATATTTGACAAGGTGGGTAGAGGCGGTTCCCACAAAGGATTGTACAAAAGACAACAACAAATTTTTTGTATATGAGAACATAATTACATGGTTTGGTGCCCTCTAAGTATTACTAGTGATCAGGGAAAATTTTGTAAATACAACCATTCAGGAGTTATTGAGCGGATTCATGATCAATCACAATAGGAGCACCCCATATCACCCACAGTGAATGGAATGGTGGAAGCATTTAACAAAGTGTTGGAGAAAGTTTTAACAAAGATTTTCTCACTTCAAACTATTGATTGGGATTTGAAGATTCCCACTCTCTATGGGCATACCACACCACATATAAGAGGCTAAAAGTATATTCACCTTTCAGACTAGTTTATGGATTGGAAGCCATGGTTCCCATAGAGTTCATTCTTCCAAGTTTGTGGATTGCGGTAGCATTCAGAATGATAGAAGATGATTCCCTTCATGAGAGGTTGATAGAGCTGGAGAAGTTAGATGAGAAGAGATTTATTGTTGCTTATAACCAAACACAAGAAAAGTGAAGATAAAAAATGGCATGACCACCATATTAAGAAGAAACAGTTTGACATTGGGATCAAGTGCTATTATATGATAGTAAATACAAGCATCTAGGAAATTGAAAGTTAGATGGTTGGGACCATATCTTATCAAAGAAATACTATCTTCAAGTGGTAAAATTACAGACCTTGTAGTTCCAAGAGCTACCAGGACATGTGAATGGCAAGGTTAAAGACATATGTGACTTAAAAAATAAAATAAAAAAAAAAAAAAAAAAAATAAAAATACCGACCTACTTGAAAACCAAAAATTTGACGGGTAGGTCAAGGGGTAGGATGAAAACCCACAAGGGCATCTCTACCCTTAGAAAAAGAAAAAAAAAAAAAAAAAAAAAGAAAAAGAAAAAACAATGACCTATTTGAAAACCAAAATTCGGTGGATAGGTCGAGGGTAGGATGAAAACCCACAAGGGTGTCTCTACCCTGAAGAAGGAGAATGAGAAATATAAGCCACGGAGGTAACATACCCACATGATGAGGGAAAGGAAAATATGTGGAGGAAGCATACCCATGGAATAAAGGGAGAAAGGTAAAAGCCACAAAATAAAAAAAAAAAACAAAATAAAAAAAAAACAAAACTTGAAAATAAAAAAGAGACAACGAAACCACATATAAGGACAAAAATGAAGCCACACAATACATGATGTGCACAAAACACAGTAAAAGGAAGAAAAACCATGAAAATAAGGATTAGAAAATCCATAGTCCAAAGCAACAAAGGAACAAGCATGGAAAAACAAAAATCCACCAAATGAAGGAAATTAGAAAAATGGAAAATACACGAGTAACACATGATGACGAAGAAGAAATTTCCGTAAGAAGCAATAAATGTGGTAGGTGGAATGAAAAAATATAAAAGGAGTCAAGGAAAACAAACTAAGGCACAAAAGCTAGAAGAAAATCAAGTAAAAGTGAAAGAAGAAAACTAGGGCACAACTAGGGAAAATTACAAAGAAAAATGGATGTTCCGATCAAATCACACAAGAAGATCTTCCCAAGCCAAAATTTCTTAAGCACTCAATGAATTCATATACACTAAGCAACCCGAGGGTGCCTTCTCACACATTCCATTCAAAGTTACACATGCGAGAGATCTGCTAAAGTATATACATACACTCGTAAATTCTAGAATATGATCACACAACACTCGAGGTAGAGAGAGAATTTTTGTTAGAAGAAGATCCAAATACAAAGGCACTGGTATACAAGAAGAATGCTGAAGTCATCAAGGAATTAAAAATTATGTTTGGAGTCGAATACCCTACTTTCCTCGGGAATTTCCATACTTCGAGTTCTATTGAGCAAACTCCACAATCATATGTTGTACTTAGATGAACCATATCAGATTAATACAAAGGTGATAGCTAGGGTTATTGGCTTATGGGATAAAGGGCATTTAAAATTACCAAAAAAGAAGATGGTGCACTGAAAAGAAATAACTTGAGCGATGGGCATCACAAAATCAAAACGGGAGTCCGAATATCAGATATTTCCAATCACACATTAAGGTATGTCGCTAAAGCTATATGTCTCAAAATTTATCACACAAATAGAGAGATGGTGCCCATGGGATTAGCACATAATTTCCCTAGATATGGTTCAATTTCATTCATAGAGTATAACCTTGTGGAACTATTAGCAGTAGAAAAATTTCATGAAAATACTAGGAGGATAAAAGAGGGGAAGCACACTTTTTTTGCTATGGTTCATTGTTGATATGTTTGGCTATGTACTTCACCAAAACCCTACCTCATACAACAAAATGCAATAGAGTGGTAGGTAGATAAACCTATCACGTAAACAAATTTGGGAACATATGGCTACTCTTGATGTAGTAACTCAGATCACATCATTGTTAGGCTAGATAAAAAGGGTTAAGCAAATCATTGGAGACAAATCTAGGATATCTGAGCAAGTTGTTGCAAAATACAAAAAGGAGGTTTATTTTATCACAAATAGATTATACATTCATTTGGCCTATAGTTCCACGCACACAACACATACCTCCATTACCCTATGAGGCATCGTGATGAACTAGTGGCTACATCTGTAGAAGCAATTCAAAGTCTACCTGTCATTCTACCAAAGCCAAGTTGCCAAATTTTGATGAGGTAATTGAAGAGACATTTGAAGAATATCGACAGAAATTCTCCACACAAGTGGACAAGGTAGAATCAAGCAAATCCCTTCCCAAGACATAAAAATGGAAGAAATCCCCTAGCATTACAAAACCCATCACAAAAAGACAAAAACTCTAGCAAAAAAGGCTAAGTTGAAAGAAGTCGCAACCAACCAAGAGAAAAAAAAAACAAAGTCCGAAGAAATAGAAGTCACTTCTAAATCAGAGGAAGAAAAATCTTACACTCCATCACCTCCACATCCATGACCCTTCAGCACCATCAATTTTAGAAGACGTGGAACCGATAGAAGAAACATGGCTTAGTCAACAAGCCTATAACTACTATCAGAAATGTCTAACTATTGGGCATAATTTCACAACTTTCCCAAGAATATACCACAAGTAAGTAGGGTAGAGAACAAATGGCTATAACAGAAGCCATAGTATACTATCTAGAGAAGCATGCATTCATACTCAAAGATATAAGTCACTTGCTTACACCATCATTGGCAGAAGAAATACATGAGACCAAATAGAGATAGAGAAAACACACCGCTTGGCACACTTCAACAAGAACAAACCACTCTTAAGAAAAATAAACTCCACACCAAGAGCATAGTACAACACATAAAGGAAGTGGATGAGCTAATTGGCCTGTTGGTGAAACAAAAGAAGGAGAGAGAAGATCAGAAAAAGGAAATGAATCAGAAGATCAAACAAAAGAGAGAAAACACAAGAAAAAGAACAAGAAGAGTTGGATAAGAAACAAAAGGAAGAAGACATTAGTAAGTAGAAAATGAGAAGGAGAGAAAGGTAGAAGAAGAGAGAAAACTGAAAATTGAGTTAGAAGAAAAAAAGAAAGAAGAAAAAAGAATAAAAAAAAAATAAAGAAGAAAATAAAAATAAAAAAGAAAAAAAAAAGAAAAGAAAATAAAAAAAGAAGACGAAGAAAAAGAAGACGAAGAAAAAGAAGAAGAAGAAAAAGAAGAAGAAGAAGAAAAAAAGACGAAGAAAAGAAGAAAAAGACGAAGAAGAAGAAAAGAAAAGAAAGAAGAAGTAGAAAAGAAAAATAAAGAAGAAGAAGAAAAGAAAGAAGAAAGAGGAAGAAGAGAAGAAGAAGAAGCAAAGAAGAAGAAGAAGTAGAAGAAGAAGCAAAAAAAAAATAAATAAAGAAAGAAGAGGAAGAGAAGAAAGAAAAAAAGCAGAGAAAAAATGGAAAAACAAGAAGAAAAAGAGAAGGAAGAAAAGGAGAAGGTAGAATAGGCTAAACAAGCACTACAACTATCATCTTCTAGCCTGTTCACCACACCAACACCTTGAGACTCACTAGCCAGAATCAAGCAGGCTCTATAGAAGAGGAAACAAGAACAATCTTTTCAATTTACAACAAGGAGTTGTTGAGAAAACCATGGAAGGATTTAAGGTCCATTTAGATAAACTAACTCCTCTACAAAAAACTAGTTGCAGTCAGGTGTTAGAGCAGAGTGCCACTCAAGACTAGATGCAAAGGTGTGTAGAATTGGAGGAGGTAATGCAAAACATGCTCACTAGCATTCAAACAAATAAGCCAAAATCAAGATTGATACTTCACTGTTAGTTGAAGCATCTACAAAATACGTGGTAGGAGAAATATTGAAAGAACACCACATAAATTTGAGAAGTAAAAAAAAAAAAATTCAAAAGTTGCTACATAAGAGAATACTAAAAAGACACCAAGAAACCTCACATAGCTGAGAACCAGAAAAAAAAATTGAATTTCAAATAGTGGTGAAGAAGCTCAAGACAGAACTGAATAATGTCATAGTATACTACACATACATTATTGGATGGCCAAGCATGACTATAGAAGACAAGGGAAGATGGAAAATATTGAATAGGAAATACATAATATTTCCACAACATATGACATTGGAAATGATAAGGATGACACACAAAGGAGCAAATTAGTAAAAATTACAAAAAATATCAAAATCAATAGAGGGAGTGTCAATAAAAGATCTACAACATGCATGCAAGCCTATAAAACTACACTTGGATAAAGCCTTGATGTAGATGCAACAAGAAACTACACTTGCCCAAGATCGATGGAAGAAACTACAAGCACATCCCACTCCATCAAAATTGGTGTCATTGATTCAAGAGAATACACAACTACATGAATGGATTAATCAGGTGAATACTCATTTAACTTCATGGTTAAACTATGAAAATAATATCATTCCCCAAATTTCAAAGTACATACTACAAAGTACACCTTAGAAGATAAAAGGTCAAGGCATCCCAAAAACCCAGTCAGGTGAGTCGAGCAAGGGAACCCTTCCTTACGCCAGACGTCTAAGTTCTGGGGAGGTTGATGCTTTTATACCTTGGCATCCCATAAATCCAAATAGTCGGGAGTCGAGGTGGGAACCCTTCCCTACACGATGCCTAAGTCCTAGTGGTTGATGCCCATTTGATCCAAATTTTGGAAAGAATTTTTGAAGGAAGGCATAAAGTCATCATTGTTGTCTCGAGGATGAGACAAAATTTTAAGAGGGGGATAATGTTGGCAGGATTTAGACATAAAGCCGTGAAATGATAGAAATTTCCGCGAAGGGATAAGAATATGTTGCAAAAGTAAAGTAGATATAGCGAGATACTACAGAAACCGTAATATGAAGTAAAGCCATGCATAAAAAAATCCGTAGAAGACCACAAAGCCGCGATACAAAGAAGGAAGCCATGATATGCTAAGTAAAGCCATGAAATACTAAGAAAATTTGCGAGGCACGGAAGAAGCCGCATAAGCCAAAAGAATTCTGCAGATTGAAGATAAATCACACCAGATCATGTTAGAAGTTGAAAGAGGCACAATTCAAAGGAAGTGACCTTTGAAATAGATTATATTTTGTATATTTATTGTAATCAATGTATTATGTAAAGTATGCCTCTTGGAAGACTTATGTGAGAGTGCCATTTTGAGATAAAGAGAGTTGGAATGAAAGAGATGTATATGTACTGATGTAATGCATTTTGATATATGAATAAAGATTGGAGTTTTGGGATTAAATTTTCTTGCATGCTTTTATTTACTTTTCTGTCCTTTAGCGTAGTGGTGTGGATCCAAAGAAAATATGTATACCCATGTATGAGAATCTAATAATCTCTATATAACCTCTTAAATATAGATGTGGTGGCAATTAAGAAGAAGTTGTATCTGCAAGGTGATACACATGGTAGAAACCATGGTGCAAAAAAGAGCAACAATAATAAGAAGTGTAATAACCACAATAGTTTCAATGCATCAAAACAATAATAAGCAATAGTAGTAAACCATGTGTTAGTAGAAAAAAGTGCATACAAAGTAGAAACAAGTGCAAATATATTAAATAATGTCACACAAAAGGAAAAGTGCCTACAAAAATAGGACACCCGTGGTGTTGCAAGACAATCAAGGTTATGAGGCCGAGAAAATAAGAGATGCCCACACATAAGGCATAATGTTACAAATATGGGACACCTACAATGTCACAATACAATCAAGGCCCTTAGGCCACAATAAGAATAATAAATAAACACACACACACACACACACACACACACACACACACACACACACACACACACACAACTAACAAGAATGTATGAAAATAAAGTGTATCCAAATGTGATGAAAAACACATATCATATGATATAAATTATCCATTGATGTAATAATTACAATCATTTCACAATAAACATGTGTTAGTCATGTTACTCCAAAAGATAATAAATACATTATATATGTGTGTGTATATATATATATATATATATATATATATATATATATATATATATATATATATATATAGCCAAGTGTAAGGAAAGAAAAGAACTATAATGGAAATATAACACTTGGATATAGTATGTAAAAGTAGATGCCCTCAGAGGTTAGTAGTTTGGGTAAAGGTCAAGACAACACCTGTCATCATGTATCACTCTATGTATGTCCTACATCATGCTCAATATACCATGTGAACACATGTGTGTAAAGAATAAATGATATATCAAACCAAAGGAATAAAAAACATGTATAATGTAAAGTGCAAACAATGTATGCCATAGAAACATGTCTTGATTTTATATTTTTACAAATATTTGAATGTTTTTGTATTTTGAAAATATTTTAGTGTTTTTGGAATTTTTAGTGCATAGTTATGTATAGGGAAGAGGGGGCAACAAAAGAGCTACCATAAAATAATGTCAACAAAGTGAGGGGAAAACCCTATAAAGTATAATATCCTAATTGCATAAGTGATAAGTGTAATGACATAAATAATAAGAGTGTGTTCATTAGGAGAAACTAGAATAAGGAAAGAGTAAGTGAAAACATAAGGATCAATGTGTGAGTCAAGAGATGTGCAATATATGTAGTGCTAGGAGGCTCATCAGTATCAACCTCAAGAAATTGAGGAAGAGACGTTAAATGCACCATAACTAATAGGTACAATATGAGAATATTGGAAGCATTATAACTTGTATGTAGTATTCCATATGACTATAGGAGAAACCATATACATAAATGTGGAAAGAGGGGGATTAATTACCCTCATTTATGTAAAAAATGAGGCGTATCCATAGTTCATATGCTTCATGCATAAAAGTTTGAGCACCATGAAGCATCATCAAATCAACACATTGTGTTCCTAATTGTGGTGGGGAAGTTGGATCAAGTGATGTAATATTGGACTTAGTGAGCATAAGATTATTAGAATTGCATTAAGAGGTGTTCCAAGCAACAAATTTGAAATCCATGGTCATTGTGACATTGTGAAGGGGATATGAGTTTCTCCCAACACCTTAGGTATTGTAGATGTAACAACCACCATAGGGGAAAAAGCTCTAGATATATGTAAATGTGCATCGGTATGCATTCTTTGGATGGGAATCATTTCTATGAGAATGATACATAACAGGGGGAGTATCATGGGTTTCAATAGAAATTTCATCATGTAAACCAATAACAATGTAGTCCATCACAAGAGGAGAATGATGAGTAATGTAAGTAGTGTCTGCATTATCATGTATGAGAGAGATATCACAAAAACAACATGAGGTATGAAATCTATTGTAACATTATCCATGGAAGAAATATCAGTGTTAGGGTTTATCAAAATATGTTGGAGAACCTTGTCAAATGATTATTAATAGGTAGGATCACACTTAAGGTAGTCATAAAGGAAATAGGGGGTCCACTATTGCCATATCAATCAAATCATAATAAAAAATCAGAAAGTGAAACCTTGAAGAAACTAGGGTTAGAGATAGGATGTTAAATTATATCAGTCGGGTTCACCAAATGATTTCACCATTTTTATTTTAGAATGTTTTATTTAACATGCATAAAAATGATGAATAATTTTACAGGTGATTATTATGATATAATTAACTTCCAACATTAGTTACACAAATCAGAATAACACTTTTCAAAGTGGCTAGCTACTTAAAAATTATCGAAACATAAGGGAAAAAGTGCACTTAGATAGTTTTGTGTGGATTTGGAGGGGTCCAAGTGGTCGATGTGTAGGAACAAATAGATCTCGAAACTAGAAATGCTTTGTTTGTGAAACTGTGACTTAAAGCGGGCCTTGATAAAACCATACAACTCATTTAATAGCATCCGTAAGGTCCTAACCCTTCTATACAATATTAAACCTACTTGAAATCTAGGTTTGAAAATTCTTGAGTTATTCACCTCCCTAGAAATATGTGTTGATGTTGGTGGTCTTCTTCGCTCACCTTCAGAATGAATATGTAAACTCTGCTCAAACCCTAAACCTTTGTAGTGCAAGAAGAAGTTATTACAAAAAAAGTTAGTTGGGTTGTGGGCAACCCTATGCACCACCAATGTACATGTTACTCTGAAAGGCATTAAACCACACGTCATTCTCCTATCATGTGATATCTACTGTAGTATAATAAGAATTTGACAATCATTCTTTGACAATGCTTTGCTTGAGTTTCACACTTTCTTAAATTTTTGGGAAGGGTCAATTTGATTTCTTGTATGATGAAAATAAAGACTCCTAAACCTGGAAGGAGACTTCAAACTAGTGGAGGGTGCTTCCTAATGGATGTGCATGATTTAGTTTAGCGTTTAAGGATATTTACGTGCCATTAGTGCTATCTTTTGCATGAGGAGTTCATAAAGTGCATGGTCCCTTAAATGAGGTATGATTTACTTGCTTATATATGCTTTTGAAGGGTGTTATGACATGAAATTCTAACCAAAGGGGTGTGTTTGTTCATATGAAGGTGATGGAATTGAAATAATTAATGCACAACATATCAGTCAAAACTATATGGTAGGGTCGGTATGTAGATTTTCACAACCCAACCGAGACTAACAATTTTGGACAAGAGAGAGAAAAACACATTTTGACTTTATGGGCCTAAACATGGATGTTTTTAGATGTATTTTGTGAAATTAGGTTTCAAAAAATTATACTAAAGAGGTTTACAAAGATAAACAAGTACATGAAGTGCTATCAAGGGTATGCTAAGCAAGAGTGAGGAGAGTGCATTTGTCCATACAAGTGTGCAATGTCAAGATCAATAATGTCAAAGGATAGATTGCCAAATTTGATTGTCTAAAATTATAAGTCATTATAATAATATTTTACATAGTTGCGAGCCCTAAAAACAAAAACAAAAAAACCATATTTCTAGGCCACCAAAGAGCACCAAATGGTATAAAACCTTAACATTTATTGGCCATAGATTGTACAACCTAGGACCAAAATGTACTATGCTCAAGAAGAAGTTCTACGGTTTCATAAATGATCCATTTGTAGTTAAATTCCAAATATGAAGCACTTTAAAACTCTCATCATCCTATACATTCAATCTACACACTAAGATCACCTATGTAACTCTCTGATGAACTAAGTATGCATCCCTCTTTATATATGGATCAATCATTATATTGTTTTATCATTATAAACTATATTAATAGCTATATTATGATTTGTATGATTAATGTGGATTACTTAATTGAAAATATTCTACGTGTAATTTTTTTGATGCAAGAGAGCATCTAGGATCACAATAAATCACGTGTCAACAAAAATCAATGCATAATGGAGTTAGTTGGTGTTTACATTTTGTAGATCATTTTGTTATGTTTATGAGGTCACATAGTAATGAAATAAATTTGTGAAGGATCACGGAGTCTAGTGTTGCATTATGTGGAGTGCACAAGTTCTTTGTATAATTTACGTTAAATGTACCTCCTTCTTTGTAATGTCTAGCCTATTACACAATCATTTTCTACACAATATTGTCCATACAATCATGTCCATGTTGTGAACATAGAATATTTGATCAAGTAAAGGCATAAGTTATGGGAAAGGCTGTCTGGTTATGTTTGGATCTATTATTAGGTATTTTGATTCATTCATTGAATTCCGTAGAATTAGGCATCCTAGGAGGTGACATTGATGGCTATATAATTAGAGCCCATTACCTTAGATTAGTATTTAAAGTTTAAACAATAACTCGAGGGTGTATTTAAGGACGAGAATGTAGACATAAAATCACGCACTTTGGGTAATTATCTAGTCCTGATTATATACTACTATTCATATGATTCCTAAGTAAGAAAAGTACTAATTAACCCATGTATTTGGCCACCTTTCTTTGCTTTCAAATTGTTGATTGATGAGTCTTATTTTATGTTGTAATTTTGTGCTTATTGTTTCTCTTTCTCGTACACTAGATTAGTCCTTAATGGTTATGCTTTGGTCATTAGTTCAACATGTAGACACAAAATCATGCACTTTGGGTAATTATCTAGTCCTGATTATATACTACTATTCATATGATTCCTAAGTAAGAAAAGTATTAATTAACCCATGTCTTTGGAAACCTTTCTTTGCTTTCTGTTATCACTTTCGGTCTTGCACCCTTACTTGCTCTGTTCACCTTTTCATACTTCAGCTTTTATAAACCTTAACACCAGTGCCCTCGTCCCCTTTGGGAACCCCTAACCTCTTTTTACTTTACTCACACTTTTGAGTCCTTTCTAGCCATTTGAGAATCTTATCCTTTTGGTAGTTAGAATTTTTGGGGTTAATTATGAAATTCAAGAAAAGGAATCATATAAATATAAAGTTATGTGATCATAATAAAGGACCAACTAGTAAGCATTAGCTATCGCCACCTAAGGTTGCATCCATCAAGCACCTAAGATCTTCATTACATCCATCTAGCACCATCACAAAGGATACAAGGCCTGGTTATTATACATACACTTCACGGGAGGAAATTCCATTTTATTCCATGCACACATCTTTTAAATTTGTTTACATTTATCTTATTTACTCGCTATCAAGTGTGACTTACACAAGATCCACCTACGGAACGATTCTACACACACACACATAGAACTACATTGGGTATGAGATGTAGTGCAACACTCAGTTGTAAGTTCACCATTATGACAACTGAGGACAATCCAACCCCTCATTTTGCATCTTTCTTTTTTAGGATTTGATGTATATTTAAGTGTTTTGCAGGTTCATATTTCATTGCATATTTCCAACGATCTTGGTGCGACCTCAGAATGACCAAAGGTGACTAACAAGGAACATCTTGTGACCAACCATAGGAGGTTTCCTGAGATTTTCTATAGACCAGGCACCCGAAACATGCCTAGGGTGCTCACGAAACCCTTTTCCCTCTCCATGTGCCCCGACCCAACCTATCTTCCCGAGATCTACATTTTTGGGCCTCTCTCGGCAACGCTTTTACTATTATGCTCACCCGGTCAACACTTTATTACACTTTAAAATTAATTATGAATCATCTAATTACCTTTTCCTCCTCCTTACAACTAGGGTTTCAGAATTTATTGCTTAGTTTTCTTGAGTTTTCATTACTATACATAATTACATATTTATTTACTTATATAATAGCATCAGATTAGGCATAAAATAAACATTTATCTTAATCATTTTGGTGAACCCGACTTGATTTGAACAGTCTTAGGATCCTCATACCTCCATTTTTCTTCTCTTTCTAGGATTTATTCATCATGAGTATGTTTATTAATTATTTATTTCTTATCAATCTTCAATTTAGAGATAGAATTAAAACTCTCTTTTCTACCGCTCACATTCATGCTAATATACATCCAGATTTAGTATATCAAACATTTTTTGAGGAATTTTCTCAACATATTGCTTTCTCATCCAATCCTAATGCTGATATTTCTATTTTTGACAATGATCCACCCTTGCATATCATGATTCACATTTACAATATGGGTATCAAGCATACTTTAATCGATAATGAATCTGAACTCAATCCATTTCATATTCCCTTCCTTATAAAGATTGGTATTTCATTTGCTAATGTTAGTTCATCGTTCCTTTCCCTTCGGTATATGATGGTTTTGTTCATCCATGTGTAGGTCACATTACTCTACCTATCACTATAGGGCCCAAAACCCTTAACACATTTTTATTTTTCATTAACTTTTTGGTTTCGTATAACTATTTACTTGGTCGGCCATGGCTTCATGTCATGCAAGCAATTCCTTCTATAGTACATCATTGTGTCAAATTCCTACATGAGGGCATAGAATATACAATTCCTAGTGATCGTGACCCATTCAAATATTGCAATCATGATCCCAATACTACAATTCCTACTCCACACTCGATACTACTAATGAACCACAACCCATGGATACTCTAGATCATTTACCACCACTTGAAGGTGATATTTTCATGCTAGATGCAGTCTCATCTACAACACCACCTCATCCTGCTACTACTACTTCCATGATAATTTAGTAGGGCCTACACACATCTGATGTCATTCCACCTACTTCACTATCACATGTGCATCCACCATTAACACGTCCTCCCTTTACATGTATGCTTTTCATGAATGATTCTTATTGGGAGAATATTCCATTTGATCCTACTTGTGATGACACTATATGCACACATGATGGTTTGGCTCGGTTAGGATTTGTGGTTAACGACATCTTTCCTTCATCTTATGTTCCTCATCTTTATCATGGTTTCATTCACATTAGTGATGTTTATGGGCTTCACATCTTTCATCTCACAATTTTTCTTACACGAGCTCCTCATGATGTTCCCCTTACACTTGGATAGTCTTGGCTTGACTATATTGGGGGCACCTTAGATCCTGATCATATTGAAATTTCATTTCCTATTCCTTTCGCTCGTGTTTTCATTTGTAATGATTCATTCCTTGGTTATTCACAAAATCTTACATGTTGGTATACACATGGTTTTCCACTACCCCTCTTCATTAAAAAGTAATATGCAATGGGCATGTAAAACCTTTGCGGTAATGGCTCACTATGTGATCAAATTGATACTATTTCTTATCATGTCTCAAATACTTTCCCTTTCATCTTTGATCAAGACAATGATGACCTCCTAGAAGACGTTACTTAAATCTCTTTCTCATCACACAATTGGGGAGAATCACACCTATTTCCCCCTAACATTTACATGTATAATTTTCATAAATGATTCTTATTGGGAGCATATTCCATTTGATCCTACTTGTGATGACACTATATGCACACATGATGGCTTGGCTCGGCTAGGATTTGTGGTTGACGACATCTTTCCTTCACCTTATGCTCCTCATCTTTATCATGGTTTCATTCACATTACTGTTGTTTATGGGCTTCACGTCTTTCATCTCACAATTTTTCTTACATGATCTCCTCATGATGTTTCCCTTACACCTAGACAGTCTTGTCTTGACTATATTAGGGCACCTTAGATCTTGATCATATTGAAATTTCATTTCCTATGCCTTTCGGTCGTGTTTTCATTTGTAATGATTCCTTCCTTGGCTATTCACAAAATCTTACATGTTGGTATACACATGGTTTTCCACTACCCCTCTTCATTGAAAAGTAATATGCAATGGGCATGTAAAACCTTTGCATGTAATGGCTCACTACATGATCAAATCAATACTATTTCTTATCATTTCTCAAATACTTTCCCTTTCATATTTGATCAAGACAATGATGACCTCCTGAAGATGTTACTTAATCTCTTTCTCATCACATAGTTTGGGAGAATCACACCTATTTCCCCCTAACATTTAAAAAACATCGTATTTTCTCCTCACTTCACATATATACTTTCACACATGACATATACATCTTGACACACAATTACATCATCATTTCCCGATGACACACTCATGTTCTTATGGTTCTTACATGATTGTTGAGGGATCTCTTTTATAAGAACCCATTCCATTTCCCCATTATATCTATCTACTACATACTCATTCATACATGCATACATTTATCACCATCTATTTACACATCCAATACACTCTTTCATCATCTATTACCAAACATCATTCATCAACTAACACATTCATCATACACATTTCAATTCATCTGTATTGTCATTTCCCTATGACACACTCTCGTGTTATGGTTCACACTTGAATGTTGAGGGCATATTATACACATGAACCTCACACACTTCACATTATACATTCGGATTTACATAATACATACTTAACACATCGCGCATCATACGGTTAGGACATCTTCTCTCGTAGAATATAATATACACTTTACATCTTATTCACTCTACACATTTGCACTACATCTCTCTTACATCTACTTATACACGTTGTGGTCGTTACCCTATGAAGCACTATAGCTCCATGGTCCATACTCAACTGCTAAGGGTTTACATATCAAATGGACCTCATCACACTCACACATTTAATAAAATCACTCATTCACTCACATGTTTATGCTCTACACTTTGCACTTTGACAATCACATCTTTTTCATTCACACGATTCAAACCATTTCCCCATGACGCACTCTCGTTTACGGTTCATTACTAAATACGAGGGGGCATAAATAAATGAACCTAATTACATATATACACATCCACTTGAAGGGCATGTTTCCCCTACCATTCACACTGCATTCCATTCTTCCTCATCCACAATATACTGCATATCTTGGTTTCCCTTAGTCTTTCTTACATTTACTTGTTACATGCTCACTTCATTGCACATAATACATAGATATATTGTATGGTATTATCTTTATCATACACACATGCACATTCACTTGATTTCTAGTTGTGATTGGAGATTATACAGATATATTACATGCTACATGGATGCTTAGCTCAATACCTATTATCATTCCCATGACGGTTCTTGGGGCATCCAATCTCATACACTAAAGGTACATTATTGTTTCATTTTGTTCATAACACACTACTTTATCGGATTATACATGTTTTGACATAATTTTTACCCTTATATGTTAATGCATGTGCTTCATGTTCAACATTTGTTTTTTATGGATATTTTCTTCCATGGTTTTCTGTTAGATTATTTGTCATTTCTTTCTCTTTATATGCTCTTGTTTGTGGGATTTTCCCTTTGTCTTTTGTGCACACTTGTCTACTTATAGCCACTTCAGCCTTGATTATCTTGTGACATTATGAGTGGTGTCCCATGTTTGCAACCCAATTTTCATGGTTTAATTTGTCTTCTTACGTGTTTATTACTTCTTAGCTTACATTTCATCTTATACATGCGTGTTTGTATTTTCTTGTACTAACACTTGACTTTTAGCTACTTTGTTTACGTGTACCTTGGTTTCTACCAAGTGCATTCCCTTTCCCCATGTATGACACAATTTTAGCACAGAGTTTTCGGTCCTCTTTTAGGCCACATACTCCTTCAACAACGTCACATGCATCCAAAATAAGGGGGAATCATTTGGGTGAATCATTCACCCCATACAACGTTATACACAACACAACACAATGCCTTTTAGCATAGTTTCAATTTCGATGGGCTTAGAATCATACTTGGGTCCTTAACACAACAATTTCCTTACTAGATACTAGTAACTAGGGGCAATTACACAACAATTGGTAGTTCATCATAATCTATAGAACTCCACATAATGGCTTTTACAAGGCATACAGTCCTTAGCACATTCACTCGATTTTACACACCATCTGCAAAGGGTTTCCTACATTATGGGAAGCGGTTAAAGGTTGGAGGATGACATCAAATTTTTCTCCCTACACTTCTTCCATAACATTGGCATGAGATCGCCCAAAACATCATGACTAGCGCAACTAGCGTGAGATCACCCAAAAACTTGGTCTTCTACAACATCTTCAAGATCCTTTCTACACCCTTTTTCTCATCATGAATCGATGCACATGTTTCTTTTTCACATTTTCAGAAATTTTCCATACTTCTTTACATAATTTCTACACATATATATGTGTATTTGACTACTTATTCATTCTTCTCTTTTTCAAGTCCTTATGTATGGGAAGCGGTAGTCAACATCACTAACATCATCACAAAAAAATAACAACATCGACATGATCAATGGGTATATCACGACATCTACACATGTGTTTCGTCGTAGGTTCATTTTCATCATCACTCTTGCACTTTCTCCTCCTTAGCATCCATACTTCTCACTTTTTATAGCTCCACTTGATGTCCCCTAGAGATTTCACCCTAAAATCTAGGACTACCCCTTTTAAAAAAATCATTCTTTTCAAAGTAACGGGTCGTTTGTGTTTTATTTTTCCCATTGTTTGCATTTCTCTAAGCTATCCCCAAAGAGTCATAAAATCCAGATTCAAAAATACCCACATGTTAAAGATCACTTAATTCCTTCGCTAGACCTTGTTTGAAAGGGTTTTATTTATTTAGTATTTAAATAAATAAAGTTCTTTTAAAAATAGATTGAGCTAAAATTAGAGGATTTAGGTTATATAACGCACTTCACCCCATCATTATTACCATAGAACATTCACTCGAGGGGGATAATTTTTGCAGATCATCTAATTAGAGAATTTTTTTGAGTAATTTCCTCGGCTTCTTTTGTTTTGTTTTATTTCTTTTTGTCTCGTATTTTGGTTTTTTTCTTCGGCATTCATGTAGCCTATTAATTCTTCCCGCCAAACCTTTTCCCGGGTTTAGGGTTTTGAAAAGCTATCTAGTATTTTTAATTACTATCTCTGTCTAAAGGTGATCGGAGCTCGGGATTCTTTCGGAGATTGCAAGAAGTTGCTTGGTCCAAAATGGTGTAAAGATGGATTTTGTGAAAATAAGAAAAATATTTCTATCAATGTCTAAAGCTCGAGAAAATATGCACTTTTAGAGAAAATGACACCTAAAATGGAGCCACATAATGAAAGTTATGGCACATGCAAGTTTATGTTGCTACATCTTCCCAAACCCTTTCTAAAAATGGAAAAAGTTATTCTACACTTATGTTTTCTTCACCAAAAGTCCAAAAAAGGAAAGAAATGTAGTCTTTATGTCAGTCACAATTTTTAAGGCTTCATTCTTCCTTAAGTGATGAATTTTCATGCAATTTTAAAGGTAGAAGTCATAATGCAAGTCACACTTTTTGGGATAATAGATCTAAGCTGCGAGTGGGAATTTTGGTAGTGGCATGCAAGTGGGAATTTCTCGCCTACCTAGCAGGTTATTTTTTCCCATTATGAAAGAAAAATCACTTAAAGTACTAAGGGTTTTTTTGAATCTACCTAGTAGGTTGAATTTTCCCATCAAAGAATTTTATTCACCCATGCAAGTTGCATTTCTAAGAAGGACATTATTTTCATGCAAGTCACACTTTTTGGAAGGAAGGATTTAAGCTACCAAAGGTGGGAATTTTGGAAGTGGCGGCAGCACGCAGAATCACATACCTACCTAGAAGGGTGAAAGTTCTCATTATGAAAGTCAAATCACTAAAGTGAAATATGGGATTTTTGGAGTTGCCTTACAAGGTGAAAATATCCATTGCTTTGACTTCCTATTATTAAGATTTCCTCTTCCCAAAAAATGCGACCCACTTTGGCATTAATACATGCATTAATTGATATTCATTAATATTATTTCTAGTCAATTTTGGCACCATAAATAAAAGGAAAGTCAAGGCAAGTGGATGAGCTAAAGAGAAGTCAAGGATGCATGTTAAAACAAATAAAATAAATTCATAAAAAAACAATCAAAAGCATGTAGACTTGGGAGCCCAAATTGGAAGAAGAAGCGTGTATTTTAATTAATTGCCAAAAATAGGGAAAGGCAATTATTAAAAATAGCATGCAGATGACTATATAAGCATGGGACGCCATAAGGAGAAGAAATTAATTCTTTTTGATGGAGCTTGCAGCCCGAAAGGATTTTGAACCAAGGAAGGAGGATTTTGCATTAAAGAATATTTTCCACTGCCGAAAAGCTTCCAGTTTTGGTGCCTAGGGTTGGAATAGATTTATTTTTATTATTCCAAGTATCTCGCATGTTGGTATAAGTGCCTATGTATTCATTAGAGGTGCTCATATTGGTGAAAAGAGGTACAAATCAATGTCAAATACATTGAATATATCTTCGAATCGAATAAATTTTTAGATCTACATAAATTGATCTAATTACAAAGGATTCCGAAAAATTTCATTCTCTTGTTTCTAACACAACATGTGTGGAAGTCGGTTCATGGAAAATTCCTTTCATGAGCTTGTGCATGTGCTCCCAATCTTCTAGTTGAATTCTTCATTTAATTTACTTCAAACATTTGATTAGATCATGTACTTGGAGAAGAATTGTAAAAGCTTAAAGGATAAGAGGAGTAGACAGGTTAGAGGTAACAACTGCAAGAAAATCACAATCAACTGATTCCATATCTAGTTTAGTGAGAATCAAGGAAATGATTTAACAATATATGAAAAATAAAAAAGTATCTTAAATTCAAGGTAGAGATATCATTCAAATAATTCATGAGGTAGAGGTGTAATACAAGTTGGATCAACATATACAATATGGAAGAAGAACAAGACTGGGAGTGTTGCAAAAATTTCTTATAATTCATTCTATTTCTTATTCTTTCTCTTATTTTCTCTAACAAATTAATTGAGTAATCAATTAAATTATAAAACTTAAGTGATTGGTATAAAAGCATTTACTTCAAGTTAGTGGAAGAAGTCAATTACTTGAAATTGGTGGCAAACATACAAAATAGAAGGTCCTATTTTAAGTCATAAATCATGCATGTCATGCAAAGAGGAATTCTAGGAGGAAGATTGTCAACCTTACTACCTATTTCATAGCTTCAACAGTGGCAATTCTTTAAAAATCCTGCTTTGTAACTTCCTCGATACACTATAAATAGAGGAAGAGCTACAGGTTAAAGAATGACAATTTGTTAATCAACATTCTTGAGTTCTAGAATTTGTGCTACAAATCTTGATGTCATTTTTGTGAAAGTTGAGGAATTGAATAAAGGAAAATTTCAGAGAACTTTATATCCATGGTGCATTTAATTCTCACTTTTGTGCGGATCTTTAGATAAACTTTGGGTTATCTCGAGATTTAGATTAGAAGATTTTATTTTCCTTGGCTTCTGAATATTGTGAGATATAATTTTTTATTTAATCTATATGTATGAGACCAAATGTGTAAACTATTGGTTGAATTACATATATTCCTTTCTTCTTTCCTAATCTCCATTATTAACCCCTTCGCAAATACTTCATAAACAACTACTTACTTGTTGTAAAATTGCTTAGCTATGGTTCATGAGATTCATAGTTAAAGTAAAACACATAGATAGATAATAGAAAACATAATTGACATAAATATTACATGGGAGCCTCATCACTAAATGAGGGAGATTTATCTCATGATTTCCTAGGTTTTAGCTATGCATACAATCTAGCCAATAGTTTTGGTGACTCCACCGGGGAATAACAAAAATTAGAAGACTGGGATTTCTCTTGACACTTATCTTTTATATTATAAGCTCAACTTGGAAGAACATTCATTCATGTAGTCTAGTAGAGCTCAAGGAAGGATCCACCATTTTTATAGATTGCGGAACAATTTAATTTCAGTCATCCTCCTCAAGTTACAATCCATAGATCCAATATTTCACCAGAAGAAGAGTGCAAACTCCTCTAGATCCAGATTATGTCTTACACAATCCAACAACTAGGATTATTCACTAAGTCTATTCTCAAATAAGACCGACTCCTTTCATGATTCAAAATAAGCCACTTTCCCTGCATCACTTGTTACATGGGGTGTAACCTTTGACCTATAAATCTGACTTCTCCTATGTATGATCTACCTAAAGGGACGAGAAATAATTTTCTAAAAGTCTTTGTGGATGGAAAGCGTAATCCGATGACCACTTGGCTGAGTTTTTATCTCCTGTGGAGTGCTTTCCGTAGAACATGAAGATTTGTCTATCTGGACTTTTCATAGAGACTTTGCATGACTTGGCTGGAGAATGGTTCTATCGGCTAGCTCCTGGCACCATAACCAATTGGGCTATAATGTGAGATGCATTCCTGAAAAGATTCAAACCAGCCAAAGATTCCAATACATTGATAACTCAACTGAATTAGTTGAAGAAGGAGCCACAAGAGCACATGCGGGATTTTATTACAAAATTCCAAAGATTACTTTATAAAATTTTGGCTTCTACTTCTCTGAATGATGAGAATCAAAAGGTATTCTTCATCAATTATTTACTTCCTGAAGTAAGCTATAAACTATGAAGAGCACATCCTACTGACTTGTTAGCAGCCCAAAATATTGCGGTTGAAATTGAAGATGACCTCATCATGGCTAGAAAGATAAATAACAACACTTCTAGAGCTGAAATCTCATCCTCTGCCACTACTTCCGATTCACTATTGCAAAAGTTAGCAAATGAGATGTCACAGATGAAGAAACAAATGGCTCAAATGGCTCAGGGAAACAATACTACCCTTGCTCAAAATTTTAACAACAACAACATCCAGAACCACATTATTGGTTCCCAAAGATTAGCAATTGAAACTGCTCCCAGAAACAACATGGAGATGAATGAAGAAGAATAGGAAGATGACACCGATCAGCCCAAAAATGATGATTTTTAGGTCATCTTGGTGACTAAAACATTAATTACCTAAACTATAAATTTGAACATGACTATGAGGAGATTCTTTAAGAAAATCTTGGTAATGCATATGGAGTATTTACACAATCACAAACTCACCAAGATGAGGCATTAGCTAATGAACAAAGAAGGGGCAGCCCTTTACCTTCTTCCTTATTTCCCATAAATAATAATGTGAGTTCATGTCAACCACGTAAAGTAGATCGTATCTCGAATCTTTACCTTCTTTTGATATTATTGTTCATGCCAAGAAAAATAGAGTTCAAATGTAAGAAGCCAAACACATGAGAGCTTTTCCTAAGAAACTAAATAGGATATTTAGGTATGTGCAATCACCAAGGAAATTCATTTCATCAAAAGGCATTTTTCCTAAGCCCAAAGATACTCCTCCCTAGATCAACGCTACAGCTTGTTAAATTCTTATTATCTTATGAAAGAGTAGAACCTTTCTATGTCTCCTTATTGCTTAATGATTTTAAGTTAAGCGAACTGAATTCTATATTCGGGTGCTTCTAAAAATTTCATGCCAATAAAGTTGCGAGATGATCTTGGACTTACCTTACAAAGACCATAAAAATTTGTTATTCCATGGAGATACGAGTCCCTTTAATCGAAAAATCGAAGATGCACAAGATTTTCCTCGGGAGCTTTACTTGAAATAAATTAAAGATGACAATATCGATTCTTGATATTCATGTCTCCTATGGGATGTTGTTGATCGAAACTTCAAAGATCTTGGAGGAGAAGTAAAGATGGATAGGTCATGTGCTCATATCCCTATCAAAGGAATAAATAAAAATGGAGCTAGAAAAGAAGTCCAAATACATGGTTACAAAATCTAAGGATCTTAGATCTCAAATTCATTTTTAGGAATCCGACCATGGAGTATATTTCTTGGAAATGGATAAAAATCTACTAAAACCGAACTTTGACTAGAGCTAGACCCAGTAAAGAAGAAGAAAAAGTTTAGACGTTGGAGCTTAAAGGCACCTATTTTATTTTGGATCGGGAGCCAATAGTCTATTAATATCTCAAGATCATGAGATAATCCCATACTCCCACAAGCTGATGTTTGAGAACACCAACAATACATCAGAGTATGAAGCATTGCTACTAGGAATGGAGCAATCTAAAAAGAAAGGAGTAAAATTCCTCAAAGCCCAAGGAGATGTTGAACTTTTAGTAAAGCAGGTTCGAGGGAAAAATCAAGTCAAAGGAGATAAGACGAAGCATTATAGCTATAGAGTGCTTCCTGCCACCACACTTGATTTTGTAGCCTTCTCTATCGAATTCATTCTAATAAATAAGAATTCCAAGGAAAATTTCTTAGCGATCACAATCGCACTATTGAATCCGAATAGACCACCGTCCATATTCAAACAAGGAAACTATAAAGTGGAGATGGTCTATCTGCACCAAAGTCCCCGATAATGTTAAATAGTGGTAGAATTTCAATGATGAAAAACAAACATCCACATGTATAGAACAACACAACGTTGACAAGTTATATGTTGAAGGTAGTAAAGCACCACCATGATAAATAGTCATAATAAAAAATGATCCAGTTATGATAACAATAGTGGAATAATCCAACCAAAAGGTTAAAAATCCCCAAGGGTTTAGTTTCCTTAGCGGAGACTTTCAAAAGCATGATCAATACACGAATAAGAACAAAGAATATGGTGACAGTTATTCCTCGAAAATGTAGCTAGTAAATCGGGAATGGAGGAAGTTGAGGCGAGACTTACCTACCACAAAGAGAATAAAGGATGAGCCACCACAGATAAATTTGATGAATACTTACCTAAGGTATTCCAAAATAACGCAAGAGAAAGGAAATTCAAGATTAGCGACTTGGTAATCTTTTAGGACAAGAGACATGAATCGAAGGGCATGCATGGAAAATCGATTCACTCTGGAAAGGGACCTTTGTGATCAAAAGAGATTATGGAATGGATACTTTCTTCCTTTCCTCAAGGATGGAATTGAGTTACCACTACTTTTCAACGAGAAATATATGAGGTTGTTCGAAACCGAGAGACATGGTAAAACTTGTTTGTATATAAATAAAAACTTGTTGTTTCCTTGTCTTTTTCTTTTTTTTGTTGGTTTTGTGTTTTTTGTTTCCGACCCTAAACCCAATAGAAAGACACAAAACCAGAGATTTTGGGATCTCATCTTCACTTCTTTCATTTTTACAGTATAAAGATGTCCATGAGGCAGAAGCCATTGGTATCCCCCGAGATTTTATCCTGAAATCTTGGACTACCCCTTTTAAAAAAATCGTTTGTTTCAAAATAACAATTCATTTTGTGTTTGTTTTTCCTACATGCTTGTTTGCATTGTTCTAAGGTATCCTAAGAGAGTCATAAAAGCCAAATTCAAAAATACCAACATGCCTAAGCTCACTCAATTCATTCGCTAGACCTTCTCTGTAAGAGTTTTATTTATTTATTTATTAAATAAATAAAGTTCTTTTAAAAATAAATTGAGCTTTTAAAAATAGATTGAGCTAAAATTGGAGGATTTAGGTTATATAAAGCACTTCACCCTATCATTATTACCACAAAACATTCACCCGGGGAAGAATTTTTGCATATCAGCTAATTGGAGATTTTTTGAGCAATTACCCGCAACTTCTTTTGTTTTGTTTTATTTTCTCTAGAAATTCCCGTAGCCTATTCATTCTTCCTTCCATAACTTTTCCCGAGTCTAGAGTTTTGAAAAGCTATCTAGTATTTTTAATTACTAATCATGTTTAAAGGTGATCGAGCTCAGGATTCTTTTAGAGATTGTAAGAAGTTACTTGGTCCAAAATGGTGCAAAAATGGATTTTGTTAAAATAAGAAAAATATTGCCATCAATGCTTAGAGATTGAGAAAATATGCACTTTAAAATAAAATGACACTAAAAGAGCCATAGAATGAAATTTATGGAAAATGAAAGTTTTTGTTACTAAATCTTCTCAGACCCTTTCCAAAATGGAAAATTTTATTCTACGCTTGTGTTTTCGTCACCAAAAATACAAAAAGGAAAGAAATGCAGTCTTCATGCCAGTCACAATTTTCAAAGTTGTCTTTCACGTCCAATTTCCATGTTTCCTTAAGTGACAAATTTTCACGCAATTTTAAACCCAAAAGTCATAATGCAAGTAACACTTTTTGGGATAATGGATCTAAGTTGTCAATGGAAATTTTGGTTGTGGCAGGCATGGAGGAATTTCTTGCCTATCTAAGCAGGTTACTTTTTCCCATCAAGTCAAATCACTTAAGCTGCCAATGGAAATTTTAGAGTAGTGGTAGGATGAGAATTTCTTGCATGCCTAGCAAGTTACTTTTTCCCATTATGAAAGAAAAATCACTTAAAGTACCAATGGGATTTTGAAGCTACCTAAGAGGATGAATTTTCCCATCAAATAAGTTTATTCACCCATGTAAGTCACATTTCTAAGAAGGAAACTATTTTCCATGGAAGTCGCACTTTTAGAAGGAAGGATTTAAGCTACCAAGGAAATTTTGGTAGTGGTAGGCAGACAGAATTTCTTGCCTACCTAAACAGGTGAAAATTCTCATTATGAAATTCAAATAACTTAAGTGAAAGATGGGATTTTTGGATCTTCCTTGTAGGGTGAAAAATTCCATTACTTTGACTTCCATTTTTAAGATTTCTTCTTGTCAAAAAATTCTACCCACCTTGCATCAATGCATGCATTAATTGATATTCATTAATATTATTTCTAGTCAATTTTGGCACCACAAATAGAAGGAAAGTCAAGACAAGTGGGTGAGATAAAGAGAATTCAAGGATGCATGCTAGAAATAAATAAAATAAATTCATAAAAAAACAATCGAAGCAGGTAGACTTGGATGTCCAAATTGGAAGAAGAAGCATGTCTTTTATTTAATTAATTGCCAAAAATAGGAGAAAGAAATTATTAAAAATAGCATGCAGTTGGCTATATAAGCATGGGATGCCATAAGGAAGAGATAATTAATTATTTTTTATGGATCTTACATCCCTAAGGATTTTGGTGCCATGGGAAGGAGGATTTTGCATCAAAGAATATTTTCCACTCACGGAGAAACTTCCAAGTTTGGCACCTAGGGTTGGAATAGCTTTATTTTTATTATTCCAAGTAACTACATGTTGGTATAAATGTCTAGGTATTCATCAAAGGTGCTCATATTGGTGAAAAGAGGTCCAAGTCAATGTCGATACATTGAATATATCTTCCAAATCGAATAAATTTTTGATCTGCATCAAATTGATCCAATTACAAAGGCTTTGGTAAAAACTTCATTCTCTTGTTTCTAGCATATCCCATGTGGAATTCAATGCATGAAAAATTCCTTCTAGGAGATTTTGCATGTTCTCCTAATCTTCCAATTGAATTATTCATTGAATTTTCTTTAAGCATTTCATTAGTGCATGTATTGGAGAAGAATTGCAAAAGCTTTAACGATTAAAGAAGACAGGTCGAGGCAACAATTGTTTAAGAAAATCATAGTCAGCTGCTTCTAGATCCAGTTTGGTGAGAATCAAAGGAAAGGATTCAACAACATATGAAAAAGAAAAAACATCTCGGATTCAAGGCAGAGATATCATTCAGATCATTCATGAGGTAGAGGTGCAATACATGTTAGATCAGCATGTAGAGTATGGAAGAAGAACAAGATTAGGAGTGTTGTAACAACTTTCTAATTTCTTCTCTTTCTTCTTCTTTCTCTTATTTTCTCTAACAAAGTAATTGAGTAATCAATTAAATTGTAAAAATTAAGTGATTGGTATAAAAGTCGTTACTTCAAGTTACTAGAAGAAATAAATTACTTGGAAGTAGGTGGCAAACATGAAAAATAGAAGGTTTTATTTTAAGTTATAAATCATGCATATCATGCAAAGAGGAATTATATCAGAATATTTCCAACTTCTTACTTGCTTTATAGCTTCAACAGGTGGCATTTCATTAAAAAATTCCTATTTGTAATTACACTCTATACACTATAAATAGAGGAAGAGCCTACGGGTTAAAGAATGACAATTTGTTAATCAAAATTCTTGAGTTCCAGACTTTGTGTTACAGCCCTTGATGTCATTTTTGTTAAAGATGAGGAATTGAATAAAGGTATATTTTTGGAGAAATTTGTGTCCATGGTGCATTTTCTTCTCACTTTTGTGCGAGATCTTTAGATAAACTTTGTGTTATCTGAGATTTAGATTAGAAGCTTTTCTTTTCATTTGCTTTCTAAATATTATGAGATCTACTTGTTTATTTAATCTATATGTGTAAGACCAAATTTGTAAACTATTGGTTGAATTAAACATCTTCCTTTCTTCTTTCCTAAACTCCATTATTTCCCCCTTCGTTTAAAATACTTCATAAAAACTACTTACTTGTTGCAAAATTGCTTAGCTATGGTTCATGAGCTTTAGCGAGTTAAAGTAAAACCCACATATAGATATTAGAAAACATAATTGATGCAAATATTACATGGGATCCTCACCGGTAAATGAGGGAGATTTATCTCATGAATGCCTACATTCCAGCTATGCATAAAATCTAGCCAACAATTTCTCAAGACTTTGATAGGAATAACACAAATTAGCAGAGAAAAGATTTCTCTTGCTAGTTCCCTTTTATATTATAAGCTCAACTCGTAGAATGTCTATTCATGTTGTCTAGTAGAGCTCAAGGAAGGATAGACCATTTTTATAGATCAGTAGGAGCAATTTAATTTCAATCATCCTCCTTAAGTTAGAAGTCGTAGATCCAGTCTTTCACTAGGAAGAAAAGTGCAAACTCCTCCAGATCCGTGATCGTGTCTAGCAAAATCTAGCAAATGAGATTATTCACCAAGTCTATTCTCAAATAAGATCGAGATCCTTTTATGATGAAGAATCAACCACTTGCCCCTCGTAGCACTTGTTCTATGGGCTACAACCTTTGGACCTCTGAATTTGAATCCTCATATGCATGATCTATTTAAAGAGATAAGAATTTTTTTCTAAAATTCTTTGGGGATGGAAAATAGAATTGGATGACCACTTAGCTACGTTTTTATATCTTGCGGAGTGATCACCTTAGAACATGAAGATATGTCTGTCCATATTTTCATAGAGACTCTACATAACTTGGCTGGAAAATGGTTCTACCGGTTAGCTCCTGACACCATAACCAATTGGGCTATAATGCAAGATGTATTCCTGAAAATATTAAAACCATCCAAAGATTCCAGTACATTGATAAGTTATTTTTGAAGAAGGAGCCACAAGAGAACGTGTGGGTTTTTATTGCAAAATTCCAAAGATTACTTCATAAAATTATGGCTTTTGCTTCTCTAAATGATGAGAATCAAAAGGTATTCTTCATCAATGCTTTACTTCCTAAAGTAAGCTATCAACTATGAAGAACAAATCCTGTGACTTGTTAAGAACCCAAAACATGACAATTGAAATTTAAGATGACCTCATCATGGTTGGAAAGATAAATAACAACACTTCTAGAGCTGAAAGTTCATCCTCTACTACTACTTCGATTCATTATTGAAAAAGTTAGCAAACGAGAAGTCACATATGAAGAAACAAATGGCTCAGGGAAACAATACTACCCCTGCTTGAAATTTCAACAACAACATTTGGAACCACAATGCTAGTTCCCAAAGATTAGCAATTGAATATTCTCCCAAAAACAACATGGAGATGAATGAATAAGACTAGGAAGATGACACTAATTAGCTCGAGAATGATGATTTTGTAGGTCATGATGGAAAATCCAACATTAATTACCTAAACTCTAAATCTAAACAAGACTATGCAGAAATTATTGAAGATGATCATGGTCATTCATATGCAGTATTTACACAATCAAAAACTCGACAAGATGAGGCATTAGTGATGAATGAGAAGGGGAAACCATTTACCTTTTTCCATAGCTCCAAGAAACAATAATGTGAGTTCATGTCAACCACAAAAAGCATCTCGTATCTAAATTTATGCCTTCTTTTGATATTATTGATCATGTAAGAAAAATAGAATTCAAATGTCATAAGTTGAATACCCGTGAGCTTTTCCCGAGTAGCTAAATAGGCTAGTTAGGTATGTGTAGTCACCAGGAAATTCATTGCATCAAAAGGTTTTTTTCTTAAGCCCAAATATACTCCTCAAAACAACGCTATAGTTGTATGTCTCTTTATTTCTTAAGGGTTTCAAGTTAAGTAATTGCATTCTAGATTCGAGTGCTTCGACAATGTCATGCCAAAAGTTTCGATGATCTTTGAATTACCTTGACAAAGACCATAAAAAGGTGTTATTCCATAGAGAGAAGTCCCTTTAATGGGAAAAAATCAAAGATGCATAAGATCTTCTTGCAGCTTTTTACCTACAAAAAGATTAAATATGACCATATTAGTTGCATATATTCTGTCTCTCTATGGGATGTTGTTGTGCAGAAAGATTTGAGAGGAGAAGTTAATATGGATTGGTCCTGTGCTCATATCCCTATCAAAGGAATAAATCGGAATATGGATCCGTAAAATAAGTTTAAGTTCACGGTCACAAAATCTGAGGATATTAGATCTTATATTATTTTTTCAGGAATCTAGACCGTGGGGTCTATTTCTTGGAAATGGATAAAAATGTACCATATCGAAGTTTGACCGAGAGATAGAGCAAAAAATAGGAATAAAAATTTGGATGTTTGAGTTTAAAGGAACATGTTATTCTTTTTCGATCATGATCGACATTCTATTAATATCTCTAGATCATGAGATATTACCATACTCCCACAAGTTTATGTTCACAACACCAAAAATATCATGCGGATTATGAAGCATTATTGCTAGGAATGGAGCAAGATAAAAGAAAGGAGTAAAAATCCTCAAATCCCAAGGAGATGTTGAACTTTTAGTAAAGTAGGTTCTAGAGAAAAATCAAGTCAAATGAGATAAGATGAAGCATTATAGAGATAGAGTGGGTTTTTCCACACTTGATTTTGCAGCCTACTCTATTGAATTCATTACAATAAATCGATTCCAAGGTAGACTCCTTAGGCAATAACAACTACATTATTGAATTTGGATAGACACCGTCCATATTCGACAAGGAAAATATAAAGTAGAGATGGTCTACTACCCCAAAGTCCCTCATAATGTTGAAGAGTGGCGCTCTTTCAATGATGAAAATAAACATCCGCATGTTTGGAACAAGACAAATTTGACATGTTGTGTGTTGAAGGTATTAAATCACCACCACAAAAAAATAGTCATAGGTAAAAATGATCTAGGTTATGATGACAATAGTGGAATAACCCAACAAAAGGTGAAAAAATCCCCAAGGCTTTAGTGTTCTTAGTTGAGACTTTCGACAAGTATGATCAAGACTGAATAAGAAAAAGAATATGGTGATAGTTCTTCCTAAAAAATGTAGCTAGTAAATATGGGAATGAAGGAATGTGATGTATAATTAACCACCACAAAGAGAAGAAAAGATGAGCCACCACATGATGAAGTTGATGAATACTTTCCTAAGGTATTCGAAAAGAAATCCAGAGAAGGAAGTTCAAGGTTGGAGTCTAGGTACTCTTGTGGGATAAAAGACATGAATCGAAGGAAAGACACCAAAAATTTGATTGACTTTGGAAAGGGCCCTTCGTGATCAAAAGAGATGCTTTGGAATGGATAATTTATTCCTTTCCTACCAAGATTGAATTGAGTTACCACTTTGCCTTTTAACGAGAAGTATCTCGAGGTCGTTTAAACCGAGAGACACAAAGTGAAACCTATTTGTATATAAATAAATTTTTGTTGTATCCTCTTCTTTTCTTTTATTTTTGTTGTTTTTATGTTTATTTTTGTTACTCCGACCACGAACCTAATTGAAAATACATGAAACCATATATGACATCTGAAACGGAGCCACATAATGAAAATTATGACACATGCAAGTATTTAGTACTACATCTTCCTGCACCCTTTCCAACAATGGAAAATTTTATTCTACGCTTGTGTTTTCTTCACCAAAAATCCAAAAATGGAAAGAAATACAATCTCCATTCTAGTTGCAATTTTCAAATCTTCCTTCCACTTCTAATTTCCACACTTCCTTAAGTAACAAATTTTCACGCAATTTTAAAGGCAAAAGTCATAATGTAAGTCAATTTTTTTGGGATAATCAATGTAAGATGTCATTGGTAATTTTGGTAGTACAGCAGGTAGGAATTTCTTGCTTTCCTATCGTGTTACTTTTTCCCATAAATTCAAATCACTTAAGTTGCCAATGGGAATTGTTATCCAAAATAAGCCCCTTGCTTATTTTGACTAACTTTCTTTCATTCCTTCCTTCTTTTGTGCCTCAGTCAAATTTTTCCAATTTTTAGGCACTCAAAATTATCTAGAAATGGCTTCATTAGATAGAGGATTTTCTCACCTTTCTAGAAAGGTAAAATTTTCCTTCTAACTCCTTGTATTTTGCAAGTTATGGCTTGGTGGAGTTTTTGAGGGAAATTTTCCCTGGGAAGGTCCACAACCAATAGGAATGTGCCACATGGTAGCGAAATGGCGGGTCGGTGGAGGTAAGTTGGGAAATTCACTAAAAAGTGGGTGGGGTGTAAAGAAATTTTTTTTCCCGTGGGACTGCAAAGGAAGAAAATGGCTTAAGGCCCACATGAATGAGGGGATGCCATGTGGTGGCGGAGATCGGACCGGTGGGGTAAGTTAAGAAAATTTCCAAAAATGGCGCAATGAAATTTTTAGCCTAAAAGCCCCACAACCAATAAGAATGTGCCACATGTCCATGGAACTAGCGGGGCCTGAGAGGGTGGAGTGAATTTTGGCTTTTTGCCAAAATAGCAAAAGGTGAAAATGAAAAAAAAATGGTCCGCATGCCCGCCAAGGAGGAAATGGAAGTTTTGTTTTAAACCCCATAGACCAATAAGAAGATGCCACATGTCTTGTTCATGGTGGAGGTCGGGGCATGGGGAGAATTTGGAAATTTTTCCAAAGTGGTCGAAGCGCAAAGGAAGAATTTGGAGTGCATGCCCGCAGCAAATAGGAGGATGACACGTGTCCCGGAGCGGCGGGGCGTGGAGGAATTTTGAAATTTTTCCAAAATTCAAAAAAGCATAAAATGGCCATTTGAACCCATGGACAAATGAGGAAGTGCCATGTGGCAAAGCAGAGTGGTGGGGCATGGAGCTTTTTGGGAATTTTTCCCAAATTCAAAAAAGGGGAAAATTTTTAGGTTTCAGCCTGTCGACCTGTTTTTTTGCCCCAATTTTTCCCTAAATCTTCAGAGGGGTATATATTTCAATCTAGAGCTCAATTTTTGTGTCATTGGAAAGCTATTGAAGTCCTCTACATGATGGAATCTTCAATTTTATTTTTGGTGGAGTTTAGTGAGAGAAAATGAAAAATGCCTTTGGCATGGGGAAAAGAGCAGAACCGACATTCAACCACCATTTTTAATGCAGTATGGCTTCCATTCTTCTCCAAAGCATGGACAAAAATCTTGGGGAACGAACTTTTAAGGGTACCCATACTATTTTGATGGATCTGCTTTGATGGTTGAATCATTCATTTCAATTTTCCGTTTCTCCTTCCCGAACTCAAGTTTTCATTATTAAAAGCCGATTTGGCTCATTATTAAAAGCCGATTGGCACACATGATGGTTTGGCTCGGTTAGGATTTGTGGTTAACGACATCTTTCCTTCACCTTATGTTCCTCATCTTTAACATGGTTTCTTTCACATTACTCATGTTTATGGGCTTCACGTCTTTCATCTCACAATTTTTCTTACATGATCTCCTCATGATGTTTCCCTTACACCTGCATCTTGTCTTGACTATATTAGGGCACCTTAGATCCCATCATATTGAAATTTCATTTCTATGCCTTTCGGTCGTGTTTTCATTTGTAATGATTCCTTCCTTGGTTATTCACAAAATCTTACATGTTGGTATACACATGGTTTTCCACTACCCCTCTTCATTGAAAAGTAATATCGCAATGGGCATGTAAAACCTTTGCGTAATGGCTCACTACATGATCAAATCAATACTATTTCTTATCATTTCTCAAATACTTTCCCTTTCATATTTGATCAAGACAATGATGACCTCCTAGAAGATGTTACTTAATCTCTTTCTCATCACATAGTTTGGGAGAATCACACCTATTTCCCCCTAACATTTAAAAACATCGTATTTTCTCCTCACTTCACATATATACTTTCACACATGACATATACATCTTGACACACAATTACATCATCATTTCCTGATGACACACTCATGTTCTTATGGTTCTTACATGATTGTTGAGGGATATCTTACTATAAGAACCCATTCCATTTCCCCACTATCTATATCTACTACATACTCATTCATACATGCATACATTTATCATCATCTATTTACACATCCAATACACTCTTTCATCATCTATTACCAAACATCATTCATCAACTAACACATTCATCACACACATTTCAATTCATCTCAGTATTGTCATTTCCCTATGACACACTCTCGTGTTATGGTTCACACTTGAATGTTGAGGGCATATTATACACATGAACCTCACACACTACACATTATACATTCAAATTTACATAATACATACTTCACACATCGCACATCATACGGTTAGGACATCTTCTCTCGTAGAATATAATATACACTTTACATCTTATTCACTCTACACATTTGCACTACATCTCTCTTACATCTACTTATACATGTTGTGGTCATTACCCTATGAAGCACTATAGCTCCATGGTCCATACTCAACCGCTAAGGGGTTTACATATCAAATGGACCTCATCACACTCACACATTTAATAAAATCACTCATTCACTCACATGTTTATGCTCTACACTTTGCACTTTGACAATCACATCTTTTTCATTCACACGATTCAAACCATTTCCCCATGACGCACTCTCGTTTACGGTTCATTACTAAATACCGAGGGGGCATAAATAAATGAACCTAATTACATATATACACATCCACTTGAAGGGCATGTTTCCCTACCATTCACACTGCATTCCATTCTTCCTCATCCACAATATACTTGCATATCTTGGTTTCCCTTAGTCTTTCTTACATTTACTTGTTACATGCTCACTTCATTGCACATAATACATAGATATATTGTATGGTATTATCTTTATCATACACACATGCACATTCACTTGATTTCTAGTTGTGATTGGAGATTATACGAGATATATTACATGCTACATGGATGCTTAGCTCAATACCTATTATCATTCCCATGACGGTTCTTGGGGCATCCAATCTCATACACTAAAGGTACATTATTGTTTCATTTTGTTCATAACACACTACTTTATCGGATTATACATGTTTTGACATAATTTTTACCCTTATAACATGTTAATGCGTGCTTCATGTTCAACATTTGTTTTTATGGATATTTTCTTCCATGGTTTTCTGTTAGATTATTTGTCATTTCTTTCTCTTTATATGCTCTTGTTTGTGGGATTTTCCTTTGTCTTTTGTGCACACTTGTCTACTTATAGCCACTTCACCTTGATTATCTTGTGACATTATGAGTGGTTTCCCATGTTTGAAACCTAATTTTCATGGTTTAATTTGTCTTCTTACGTGTTTATTACTTCTTAGCTTACATTTCATCTTATATATGTGTGTTTGTATTTTCTTGTACTAACACTTGACTTTTAGCTACTTTGTTTACGTGTACCTTGGTTTCTACCAAGTGCATTCCCTTTCCCCATGTATGACACAATTTTAGCACGCTTTCGGTCCTCTTTTAGGCCACATACTCCTTCAACAACGCTCACATGCATCCAAAATAAGGGGGAATCATTTGGGTGAATCAATCACCCCATACAGCGTTATACACAACACAACACAATGCCTTTTTAGCATAGTTTCAATTTCGACGGGGGCTTAGAATCATACTTGGGTCCTTAACACAACAATTTCCTTACTAGATACTAGTAACTAGGGGCAATTACACAACAATTGGTAGTTCAGCAAAATCTATAGAACTCCACATAATGGCTTTTACAAGGCATACATTCCTTAGCACTTTCACTGATTTTACACACCATCTCAAGGTGGTTTCCTACATTATGGGAAGCGCTTAAAGGTTGGAGGATGACATCAAATTTTTCTCCCTACACTTCTTCCATGACTTGGCATGAGATCGCCCCAAAAACTCATGGCTAGCGCAACTAGCGTGAGATCACCCAAAAACTTGGTCTTCTACAACATCTTCAAGATCCTTTCTACACCCTTTTTCTCATCATGAATCGATGCACATGTTTCTTTTCACATTTTCAGAAATTTTCCATACTTCTTTACATAATTTCTACACATATATATGTGTATTTGACTACTTATTCATTCTTCTCTTTTTCAAGTCCTTATGTATGGGAAGCGGTAGTCAACATCACTAACATCATCACAAAAAAATAACAACATCGACATGATCAATGGGTATATCACGACATCTACACATGTGTTTACTGTCGTAGGTTCATTTTCATCATCACTCTTGCACTTTCTCCTCCTTAGCATCCATACTTCTCACTTTTTATAGCTCCACTTGATGTCCCTAGATTTCACCCTAAAATCTAGGACTACCCCTTTTAAAAAAAATCATTCTTTTCAAAGTAACGGGTCGTTTTGTGTTTATTTTTCCTGCAATTGTTTGCATTTCTCTAAGCTATCCCCAAAGAGTCATAAAATCCAGTTCAAAAAAATACCCACATGTTAAAGATCACTTAATTCCTTCGCTAGACCTTGTTTGAAAGGGTTTTATTTATTTAGTATTTAAATAAATAAAGTTCTTTTAAAAATAGATTGAGCTAAAATTAGAGGATTTAGGTTATATAACGCACTTCACCCCATCATTATTACCATAGAACATTCACTCGAGGGGATAATTTTTGCAGATCATCTAATTAGAGAATTTTTTTGAGTAATTTCCTCGGCTTCTTTTGTTTTGTTTTATTTCTTTTTATCTCGTATTTTGGTTTTTTTCTTCGGCAATTCATGTAGCCTATTAATTCTTCTGCCAAACCTTTTCCAGGTTTAGGGTTTTGAAAAGCTATCTAGTATTTTTAATTACTATCTCGTCTAAAGGTGATCGAGCTCGGGATTCTTTCAGGAGATTGCAGAAGTTGCTTGGTCCAAAATGGTGTAAAGATGGATTTTGTGAAAATAAGAAAAATATTTCCATCAATGCGTAGAGCTCAAGAAAATATGCACTTTTAAGGAAAATGACACATGAAATGGAGCCACATAATGAAAGTTATGGCACATGCAAGTTTATGTTGCTACATCTTCCCAAACCCTTTCTAAAAATGGAAAAAGTTATTCTACACTTATGTTTTCTTCACCAAAAGTCCAAAAAGGAAAGAAATGTAGTCTTTATGTCACCACAATTTTTAAGGCTTCATTCTTCCTTAAGTGATGAATTTTCATGCAATTTTAAAGGTAGAAGTCATAATGCAAGTCACACTTTTTGGGATAATAGATCTAAGCTGCAGTGGGAATTTTGGTAGTGGCGTGCAAGTGGGAATTTCTACTTACCTAGCGGGTTATTTTTTCCCATTATGAAAGAAAAATCACTTAAAGTACTAAGGGTTTTTAATCTACCTAGTAGGTTGAATTTTCCCATCAAAGAATTTTATTCACCCATGCAAGTTACATTTCTAAGAAGGACATTATTTTCATGCAAGTCACACTTTTTGGAAGGAAGGATTTAAGCTGCCAGTGGGAATTTTGGAAGTGGCAGTACACGCGAGAATGCATTACCTACCTAGAAGGGTGAAAGTTCTCATTATGAAAGTCAAATCACTAAAGTGAAATATGGGATTTTGGAGTTGCCTTACAAGGTGAAAATATCCATTGCTTTGACTTCCTATTATTAAGATTTCCTCTTCCCAAAAAATGCGACCCACTTTGGCATTAATACATGCATTAATTGATATTCATTAATATTATTTCTAGTCAATTTTGGCACCACAAATAGAAGGAAAGTCAAGGAAAGTGGATGAGCTAAAGAGAATTCAAGGATGCATGCTAGAAACAAATAAAATAAATTCATTAAAAAACAATCAAAAGCATGTAGACTTGGGTGCCCAAATTGGAAGAAGAAGCGTGTATTTTAATTAATTTCCAAAAATAGTGAAAGGTAATTATTAAAAATAGCATGCAGATGACTATATAAGCATGGGAAGCCATAAGGGAGAAGAAATTAATTCTTTTTGATGGAGCTTGCATCATCCCGAAAGGATTTTGGCACCAAGGGAAGGAGGATTTTGCATTAAAGAATATTTTCCATTTTGAGAAGCTTCCAGTTTTGGTGCCTAGGGTTGGAATAGCTTTATTTTTATTATTCCAAGTATCTGCATGTTGGTATAAGTGCCCAGGTATTCATCACAGGTGCTCATATTGGTGAAAAGAAGTCCAAATCAATGTCAAATACATTGAATATATCTTCTGAATCAGAATAAATTTTTAGATCTACATAAATTGATCTAATTACAAAGGATTCCAGAAAAATTTCATTCTCTTGTTTCTAACACAACATGTGTGGAAGTCGAGTTCATGGAAAATTCCTTTCATGAGCTTGTGCATGTGCTCCCAATCTTCTAGTTGAATTCTTCATTTAATTTACTTGAAACATTTGATTAGATCATGTCTTGGAGAAGAATTGTAAAAGCTTAAAGGATAAGAGGAGTAGACAGTTAGAAACAATGATTTGAAAATCACAATCAACGATTCCATATCTAGTTTAGTGAGAATCAAGGGAAATGATTTAACAATATATGAAAAATAAAAAAGTATCTTAAATTCAAGGTAGAGATATCATTCAAATAATTCATGAGGTAGAGGTGTAATACAAGTTGGATCAACATATACAATATGGAAGAAGAACAAGACTGGGAGTGTTGCAAAAAATTTCTTATAATTCATTCTATTTCTTATTCTTTCTCTTATTTTCTCTAACAAATTAATTGAGTAATCAATTAAATTATAAAACTTAAGTGATTGGTATAAAAGCATTTACTTCAAGTTAGTGGAAGAAGTCAATTACTTGGAAATTGGTGGCAAACATACAAAATAGAAGGTCCTATTTTAAGTCATAAATCATGCATGTCATGCAAAGAGGAATTCTAGGAGGAAGATTGTCAACTGCTTACCTATTTCATAGCTTCAACAGTGGCAATTCTTTAAAAATCCTGTTTGTAACTTCCTCGATACACTATAAATAGAGGAAGAGCCTACAAAGTTAAAGAATGACAATTTGTTAATCAACATTCTTGAGTTCTAGAATTTGTGCTACAAATCTTGATGTCATTTTGTGAAAGTTGAGGAATTGAATAAAGGAAAATTTCAGGGAGAACTTTATATCCATGGTGCATTTAATTCTCACTTTTGTGCAGATCTTTAGATAAACTTTGGGTTATCGAGATTTAGATTAGAAGATTTTATTTTCCTTGGCTTACGAATATTGTGAGATATAATTTTTATTTAATCTATATGTATGAGACCAAATGTGTAAACTATTGGTTGAATTACATATATTCCTTTCTTCTTTCCTAATCTCCATTATTAACCCCTTCTGCAAATACTTCATAAACAACTACTTACTTGTTGTAGAATTGCTTAGCTATGGTTCATGAGATTCATAGTTAAAGTAAAACACATAGATAGATAATAGAAAACATAATTGACATAAATATTACATGGGAGCCTCATCACTAAATGAGGGAGATTTATCTCATGATTTCCTAGGTTTTAGCTATGCATACAATCTAGCCAATAGTTTTTGGTGACTCCACTGGGGAATAACAAAAATTAGAAGACTGGGATTTCTCTTGACACTTATCTTTTATATTATAAGCTCAACTTGGAAGAACATTCATTCATGTAGTCTAGTAGAGCTCAAGGAAGGATCCACCATTTTTATAGATTGCGGGAACAATTTAATTTCAGTCATCCTCCTCAAGTTACAATCCATAGATCCAATATTTCACCAGGAAGAAGAGTGCAAACTCCTCTAGATCCAGATTATGTCTTACACAATCCAACAACTAGGATTATTCACTAAGTCTATTCTCAAATAAGACCGACTCCTTTCATGATTCAAAATAAGCCACTTTCCCTGCATCACTTGTTACATGGGGTGTAACCTTTGGACCTATAAATCGACTTCTCCTATGTATGATCTACCTAAAGGGACGAGAAATAATTTTCTAAAAGTCTTTGTGGATGGAAAGCGAAGCCGAGATGACCACTTGGCTGAGTTTTTATCTCTCCGTGGAGTGCTTTCAAGTAGAACATGAAGATTTGTCTATCCGGCTTTTCATAGAGACTCTGCATGACTTGGTTGGAGAATGGTTCTATCGGTTAGATCATGGAACCATAACCAATTGGGATATAATGTGAGATGCATTCCTGAAAAAGATTCAAACAAGCCAAAGATTCCAATACATTGATAACTCAACTGAATTAGTTGAAGAAGGAGCCACAAGAGCACATGCGGGATTTTATTACAAAATTCCAAAGATTACTTTACAAAATTTTGGCTTCTACTTCTTTGAATGATGAGAATCAAAAGGTATTCTTCATCAATTATTTACTTCCTGAAGTAAGCTATAAACTATGAAGAGCACATCCTACTTGACTTGTTAGCAGCCCAAAATATTGCGGTTGAAATTGAAGATGACCTCATCATGGCTAGAAAGATAAATAACAACACTTCTAGAGCTGAAATCTCATCCTCTTGCCACTACTTCCGATTCACTATTGCAAAAGTTAGCAAATGAGATGTCACATGAAGAAACAAATGGCTCAAATGGCTCAGGAAACAATACTACCCTTGCTCAAAATTTCAACAACAACAACATCCGAAACCACATTATTGGTTCCCAAAGATTAGCAATTGAAGCTGCTCCCAGAAACAACATGGAGATGAATGAAGAAGAATAGGAAGATGACACCGATCAGCCCAAAATGATGATTTTTAGGTCATGCCGGTGACTAAAACATTAATTACCTAAACTATAAATTTGAACATGACTATGAGGAGATTCTTTAAGAAAATCTTGGTAATGCATATGGAGTATTTACACAATCACAAACTCACCAAGATGAGGCATTAGCTAATGAACAAAGAAGGGGAAGCCCTTCACCTTCTTCCTTATTTCCCATAAATAATAATGTGAGTTCATGTCAACCACGAGAAAGTAGATCGTATCTCGAATCTTTACCTTCTTTTGATATTATTGTTCATGCCAAGAAAAATAGAGTTCAAATGTAAGAAGCCAAACACATGAGAGCTTTTCCTAAGAAACTAAATAGGATATTTAGGTATGTGCAATACACTGAGGAAATTCATTTCATCAAAAGGCATTTTCCTAAGCCCAAAGATACTCCTCCCTAGATCAACGCTAGCGGTTGTTAAATTCTTATTATCTTATGAAAGAGTAGAACCTTTCTATGTCTCCTTATTGCTTAATGATTTTAAGTTAAGCGGTTAATTTGAATTCTATATTCGTGCTTCTAAAAATTTCATGCCGGCTAAAGTTGCAGATGATCTTGGACTTACCTTACAAAGACCATAAAATTTGTTATTCCATGGAGATACGAGTCCCTTTAATCGAAAAAATCGAAGATGCACAAGATTTTCTCGGGAGCTTTACTTGAAATAAATTAAAGATGACAATATCGATTCACGATATTCATGTCTCCTATGGGATGTTGTTGATCGAAACTTCTGTAAAGATCTTGGAGGAGAAGTAAAGATGGATAGGTCCTGTGCTCATATCCCTATCAAAGGAATAAATAAAAATCGGAGCTAGAAAAGAAGTCCAAATACATGGTTACAAAATCTAAGGATCTTAGATCTCAAATTCATTTTTAGGAATCCGACCATGGAGTATATTTCTTGGAAATGGATAAAAATCTACAAAAACCAGAACTTTGACTAGAGCTAGACCCAAAAAGAAGAAGAAAAAGTTTAGACGTTGGAGCTTAAAGGCACCTATTTTATTTTGGATCGAGAGCCAATAGTCTATTAATATCTCAAGATCATGAGATAATCCCATACTCCCACAAGTGATGTTTGAGAACACCAACAATACATCGTAGTATGAAGCATTGCTTACTAGGAATGGAGCAATCTAAAAAGAAAGGAGTAAAATTCCTCAAAGCCCAAGGAGATGTTGAACTTTTAGTAAAGCAAGTTCGAGGGAAAAATCAAGTCAAAGGAGATAAGACGAAGCATTATAGCTATAGAGTGCTTCCTGCCACCACACTTGATTTTGTAGCCTTCTCTATCGAATTCATTCTAATAAATAAGAATTCCAAGGAAAATTTCTTAGCGATCACAATCGCACTATTGAATCCGAATAGACCACCGTCCATATTCAAACAAGGAAACTATAAAGTGGAGATGGTCTACTGCACCAAAGTCCCTGATAATGTTAAATAGTGGTAGAATTTCAATGATGAAAAACAAACATCCACATGTATAGAACAACACAACGTTGACAAGTTATATGTTGAAGGTAGTAAAGCACCACCATGATAAATAGTCATAATAAAAAATGATCCAGGTTATGATAACAATAGTGGAATAATCCAACCAAAAGGTTAAAAAATCCCCAAGGGTTTAGTTTCCTTAGCGGAGACTTTCGAAAAGCATGATCGGTACCTGAATAAGAACAAAGAATATGGTGACAGTTATTCCTCAGAAATGTAGCTAGTAAATCTGGGAATGGAGGAAGTTGAGGCGAGACTTACCTACCACAAAGAGAATAAAGGATGAGCCACCACAGGATAAATTTGATGAATACTTACCTAAGGTATTCCAAAATAACGCAAGAGAAAGGAAATTCAAGATTAGCGACTTGGTAATCTTTTAGGACAAGAGACATGAATCGAAGGGCATGCATGGAAAATCGATTCACTCCGGAAAGGGACCTTTGTGATCAAAAGAGATTATGGAATGGATACTTTCTTCCTTTCCTCAAGGATGGAATTGAGTTACCACTACTTTTCAACGAGAAATATATGAGGTTGTTCAGAAACTGAGAGACATGGTAAAACTTGTTTGTATATAAATAAAAAACTTGTTGTTTCCTTGTCTTTTTCTCTTTTTTTGTTGGTTTTGTGTTTTTTTGTTTCCTGACCCTAAACCCAATAGAAAAGACACAAAACCAGAGATTTTGGGATCTCATCTTCACTTCTTTCATTTTTACAGAAGTAAAGATGTCCATAGACGAAAGCCGACCGGTATCCCCGAGATTTTATCCCAAATCTTGGACTACCCCTTTTAAAAAAATCGTTTGTTTCAAAATAACAATTCATTTTGTGTTTGTTTTTCCCGCAGCTTGTTTGCATTGTTCTAAGGTATCCTAAGAGAGTCATAAAAGCCAAATTCAAAAAATACCAACATGCCTAAGCTCACTCAATTCATTCGCTAGACCTTCTCTGCAAGAGTTTTATTTATTTATTTATTAAATAAATAAAGTTCTTTTAAAAATAAATTGAGCTTTTAAAAATAGATTGAGCTAAAATTGGAGGATTTAGGTTATATAAAGCACTTCACCCTATCATTATTACCACAAAACATTCACTCGGGGAAGAATTTTTGCATATCACTAATTGGAGATTTTTTTGAGCAATTACCCAAACTTCTTTTGTTTTGTTTTATTTTCTCTAGAAATTCCCGTAGCCTATTCATTCTTCCTTCCATAACTTTTCTCCGAGTCTAGAGTTTTGAAAAGCTATCTAGTATTTTTAATTACTAATCTGTTTAAAGGTGATCGAGCTCAGATTCTTTTAGGAGATTGTAAGAAGTTACTTGGTCCAAAATGGTGCAAAAATGGATTTTGTTAAAATAAGAAAAATATTGCCATCAATGCTTAGAGATTGAGAAAATATGCACTTTAAAATAAAATGACACACAAAACAGAGCCATAGAATGAAATTTATGGAAAATGAAAGTTTTTGTTACTAAATCTTCTCGAGACCCTTTCCAAAATGGAAAATTTTATTCTACGCTTGTGTTTTCGTCACCAAAAATACAAAAAGGAAAGAAATGCGAGTCTTCATGCCAAATCCACAATTTTCAAAGTTGTCTTTCACGTCCAATTTCCATGTTTCCTTAAGTGACAAATTTTCACGCAATTTTAAACCCAAAAGTCATAATGCAAGTAACACTTTTTGGGATAATGGATCTAAGTTGTCAATGGAAATTTTGGTTGTAGCGAGGCATGGAGGAATTTCTTGCCTATCTAGCAGTTACTTTTTCCCATCAAGTCAAATCACTTAAGTCACCAATGGAAATTTTAGAGTAGGCGGTAGGATGAGAATTTCTTGCATACCTAGTAAGTTACTTTCTCCCATTATTAAAGAAAAATCACTTAAAGTACCAATGGGATTTTTGAAGCTACCTAGCAGGATGAATTTTCCCATCAAATAAGTTTATTCACCCATGTAAGTCACATTTCTAAGAAGGAAACTATTTTCCATGGAAGTCGCACTTTTAGAAGGAAGGATTTAAGCTACCAGTGGAAATTTTGGTAGTGGTAGGCAGACAGGAATTTCTTGCCTACCTAGCAGGGTGAAAATTCTCATTATGAAATTCAAATAACTTAAGTGAAAGATGGGATTTTTGGATCTTCCTTGTAGGGTGAAAAATTCCATTACTTTGACTTCCATTTTTAAGATTTCTTCTTGTCAAAAAATTCTACCCACCTTGGCATCAATGCATGCATTAATTGATATTCATTAATATTATTTCTAGTCAATTTTGGCACCACAAATAGAAGGAAAGTCAAGACAAGTGGGTGAGATAAAGAGAATTCAAGGATGCATGCTAGAAATAAATAAAATAAATTCATAAAAAAAACAATCAGAAGCAGGTAGACTTGGATGTCCAAATTGGAAGAAGAAGCATGTCTTTTATTTAATTAATTGCCAAAAATAGGGAAAGGAAATTATTAAAAATAGCATGCAGATGGCTATATAAGCATGAGATGCTATAAGGGAGAAGAAATTAATTATTATTTATGGATCTTACATCCCGGAAGGATTTTGGTGCCATGGGAAGGAGGATTTTGCATCAAAGAATATTTTCCACTGCCGGGAAACTTCCAAGTTTGGCACCTAGGGTTGGAATAGCTTTATTTTTTATTATTCCAAGTAACTACATGTTGGTATAAATGTCTAGGTATTCATCAAAGGTGCTCATATTGGTGAAAAGAGGTCCAAGTCAATGTCGGATACATTGAATATATCTTCCAAATCGAATAAATTTTTGGATCTGCATAAAATTGATCCAATTACAAAGGCTTTTGGTAAAAACTTCATTCTCTTGTTTCTAGCATATCCCATGTGGAATTCAATGCATGAAAAATTCCTTCTAGGAGATTTTGCATGTTCTCCTAATCTTCCAATTGAATTATTCATTGAATTTTCTTTAAGCATTTCATTAGTGCATGTATTGGAGAAGAATTGCAAAAGCTTTAACGATTAGAAGAGAAGGCAGTCGAGGCAACAATTGCAGAAAATCATAGTTAGCTACTTCTAGATCCGGTTTGGTGAGAATCAAGGGAAAGGATTTAACAACATCCGAAAAGAAAAACATATTGGATTCAAGGAAAATATATCATTCAAATCATTCATGAGGTAGAGGTGCAATACATGTTGGATCAACATACAGAGTATGGAAGAAGAACAAGACTGGGAGTGTTGTAACAACTTTCTAATTTCTTCTCTTTCTTCTTCTTTCTCTTATTTTCTCTAACAAAGTAATTGAGTAATCAATTAAATTGTAAAACTTAAGTGATTGGTATAAAATTCGTTACTTCAAGTTACTGGAAGAAGTCAATTACTTGGAAGTAGGTGGCAAACATGAAAAATAGAAGGTTTTATTTTAAGTTATAAATCATGCATATCATGCAAAGAGGAATTATATCAGGAATATTTCCAACTTCTTACTTGCTTTATAGCTTCAACAGTGGCATTTCATTAAAAATTCCTATTTGTAATTACACTCTATACACTATAAATAGAGGAAGAGCCTACGGGTTAAAGAATGACAATTTGTTAATCAAAATTCTTGAGTTCCAGACTTTGTGTTCTGACCCTTGATGTCATTTTTGTTAAAGATGAGGAATTGAATAAAGGTATATTTTTGGAGAAATTTGTGTCCATGGTGCATTTTCTTCTCACTTTTGTGCGAGATCTTTAGATAAACTTTGTGTTATCTCGAGATTTAGATTAGAAGCTTTTCTTTTCATTTGCTTCTAAATATTATGAGATCTACTTGTTTATTTAATCTATATGTGTAAGAACAAATTTGTAAACTATTGGTTGAATTAAACATCTTCCTTTCTTCTTTCCTAAACTCCATTATTTCCCCTGCAAGTACTTCATAAAAACTACTTACTTGTTGCAAAATTGCTTAGCTATGGTTCATGAGCTTTGCAGTTAAAGTAAAACCCACATATAGATATTAGAAAACATAATTGATAGAAATATTACATGGGATCCTCACCGGTAAATGAGGGAGATTTATCTCATGACTCGCTACATTCCAGCTATGCATAAAATCTAGCCAACAATTTCGCGACTTTGATAGGGAATAACACAAATTAGCAGAGAAAAGATTTCTCTTGCTAGTTCCCTTTATATTATAAGCTCAACTTTGGTAGAATGTCCATTCATGTTGTCTAGTAGAGCTCAAGGAAGGATTGACCATTTTTATAGATTGTAGGAGCAATTTAATTTCAATCATCCTCCTCAAGTTAGAAGTCGTAGATCCAGGTCTTTCACTAGTAAGAAAATTGCAAACTCCTCCGATCCGATCGTGTCTAGCAAAATCTAGCAAATGAGATTATTCACCAAGTCTATTCTCAAATAAGATCGGATCCTTTTATGATGAAGAATCAACCACTTGCCCCTGTAGCACTTGTTCTATGGGCTACAACCTTTGGACCTCTGAATTTGAATCCTCATATGCATGATCTATTTAAAGAGATAAGAATTTTTTTCTAAAATTCTTTGGGGATGGAAAATAGAATTCGAGATGACCACTTAGCTACGTTTTTATATCTTGCGGAGTGATCACCTTAGAACATGAAGATATGTCTGTCCATATTTTCATAGAGACTCTACATAACTTGGCTGGAAAATGGTTCTACCTAGGTTAGCTCTCGACACCATAACCAATTGGGCTATAATGCAAGATGTATTCTGAAAATATTAAAACCATCCAAAGATTCCAAAGACATTGATAAGTTATTTTTGAAGAAGGAGCCACAAGAGAACGTGTGGGTTTTATATTGCAAAATTCCAAAGATTACTTCATAAAATTATGGCTTTTGCTTCTCTAAATGATGAGAATCAAAAGGTATTCTTGATCAATGCTTTACTTCCTAAAGTAAGCTATCAACTATGAAGAAAAAATCCTGCTACTGACTTGTTAGCAACCCAAAACATGACATGATTGAAATTTAAGATGACCTCATCATGGTTGGAAAGATAAATAACAACACTTCTAGAGCTGAAAGTTCATCCTCTGCTACTACTTCGATTCATTATTGAAAAAGTTAGCAAACGAGAAGTCACATATGAAGAAACAAATGGCTCAGGGAAACAATACTACCCCCGCTTGAAATTTCAACAACAACATTTGGAACCACAATGCTAGTTCCCAAAGATTAGCAATTGAATATTCTCCCAAAAACAACATGGAGATGAATGAATAAGACTAGGAAGATGACACTAATTAGCTCGAGAATGATGATTTTGTAGGTCATGATGGAAAATCCAACATTAATTACCTAAACTCTAAATCTAAACAAGACTATGCAGAAATTATCAAGATGATCATGGTCATTCATATGCAGTATTTACACAATCAAAAACTCGACAAGATGAGGCATTAGCTGATGAACAGAGAAGGGGAAACCATTTACCTTTTTCCATAGCTCCAAGAAACAATAATGTGAGTTCATGTCAACCACAGAAAGCATCTCGTATCTAAATTTATGCCTTCTTTTGATATTATTGATCATGTAAGAAAAATAGAATTCAAATGTCATAAGTTGAATACCCGTGAGCTTTTCCTGAGTAGCTAAATAGGCTAGTTAGGTATGTGTAGTCACCAGGGAAATTCATTGCATCAAAAGGTTTTTTTCTTAAGCCCAAATATACTCCTCAAAACAACGCTATAGTTGTATGTCTCTTTATTTCTTAAGGGTTTCAAGTTAAGTAATTGCATTCTAGATTCGAGTGCTTCTGACAATGTCATGCCAGCTAAAGTTTCAGATGATCTTTGAATTACCTTGACAAAGACCATAAAAAGGTGTTATTCCATAGAGAGAGAAGTCCCTTTAATGGGAAAAAATCAAAGATGCATAAGATCTTCTTGCAGCTTTACCTGACAAAAGATTAAATATGACCATATTAGTTGCATATATTCCTATCTCCTATGGGATGTTGTTGTGCGAAAAGATTTGAGAGGAGAAGTTAATATGGATTGGTCCTGTGCTCATATCCCTATCAAAGGAATAAATCGAATATGGATCCGAAAATAAGTTTAAGTTCACGGTCACAAAATCTGAGGATATTAGATCTTATATTATTTTTTCAGAATCGACCGTGGGGTCTATTTCTTGGAAATGGATAAAAATGTACCATATCGAAGTTTGACCAGAGATAGAGCAAAAATAGGAATAAAAAATTTGGATGTTTGAGTTTAAAGGAACATGTTATTCTTTTGGATCATGATCGACATTCTATTAATATCTCTAGATCATGAGATATTACCATACTCCCACAAGTTTATGTTCGTCAACACCAAAAATATGCATGATTATGAAGCATTATTGCTAGGAATGGAGCAAGATAAAAAGAAAGGAGTAAAAATCCTCAAATCCCAAGGAGATGTTGAACTTTTAGTAAAGTAGGTTCTAGAGAAAAATCAAGTCAAATGAGATAAGATGAAGCATTATAGAGATAGAGTGGGTTTTTCCACACTTGATTTTGCAGCCTACTCTATTGAATTCATTACAATAAATCAGTATTCCAAGGTAGACTCCTTGGCAATAACAACTACATTATTGAATTTGGATAGAACACCGTCCATATTCAGACAAGGAAAATATAAAGTAGAGATGGTCTACTACCCCAAAGTCCCTCATAATGTTGAAGAGTGGCAGTCTTTCAATGATGAAAAATAAACATCCGCATGTTTGGAACAAGACAAATTTGACATGTTGTGTGTTGAAGGTATTAAATCACCACCACAAAAAATAGTCATAGGTAAAAATGATCTAGGTTATGATGACAATAGTGGAATAACCCAACAAAAAGGTGAAAAAATCCCCAAGGCTTTAGTGTTCTTAGTTGAGACTTTCGACAAGTATGATCGATTACTGAATAAGAAAAAGAATATGGTGATAGTTCTTCCTAAAAATGTAGCTAGTAAATATGGGAATGAAGGAATGTGATGTATAATTAACCACCACAAAGAGAAGAAAAGATGAGCCACCACATGATGAAGTTGATGAATACTTTCCTAAGGTATTCGAAAAGAAATCCAGAGAAAGGAAGTTCAAGGTTGGAGTCTAGGTACTCTTGTGGGATAAAAGACATGAATCGAAGGAAAGACACCAAAAATTTGATTGACTTTGGAAAGGGCCCTTCGTGATCAAAAGAGATGCTTTGGAATGGATAATTTATTCCTTTCCTACCAAGATTGAATTGAGTTACCACTTGCCTTTTAACGAGAAGTATCGAGGTCGTCATTCGAAACGAGAGACACAAAGTGAAACCTATTTGTATATAAATAAATTTTTGTTGTATCCTCTTCTTTTTCTTTTATTTTTGTTGTTTTTATGTTTATTTTTGTTACGACCACGAACCTAATTGAAAATACATGAAACCATATATGACATCTCGAAACGGAGCCACATAATGAAAATTATGACACATGCAAGTATTTAGTACTACATCTTCCCGCCCTTTCCAACAATGGAAAATTTTATTCTACGCTTGTGTTTTCTTCACCAAAAATCCAAAAATGGAAAGAAATACAATCTCCATTCTAGTTGCAATTTTCAAATCTTCCTTCCACTTCTAATTTCCACACTTCCTTAAAGTAACAAATTTTCACGCAATTTTAAAGGCAAAAGTCATAATGTAAGTCAATTTTTTTGGGATAATCAATGTAAGATGTCATTGGTAATTTTGGTAGTGGCGGGCGGGTAGGAATTTCTTGCTTTCCTATCAGGTTACTTTTTCCCATAAATTCAAATCACTTAAGTTGCCAATGGGAATTGTTATCCAAAATAAGCCCCTTGCTTATTTTGACTAACTTTCATTCATTCCTTCCTTCTTTTGTGCCTCAGTCAAATTTTTCCAATTTTTAGGCACTCAAAATTATCTAGAAATGGCTTCATTAGATAGAGGATTTTCTCACCTTTCTAGAAAGGTAAAATTTTCCTTCTAACTCCTTGTATTTTGCAAGTTATGGCTTGGTGGAGTTTTTGAGGGAAATTTTCCTTGGGAAGGTCCACAACCAATAGGAATGTGCCACATGGTAGCGGAATGGCGGGTCGGTGGAGGTAAGTTGGAAAATTCACTAAAAGTGGGTGGGGTGTAAAGAAATTTTTTTCCCGTGGGCCTGCAAAGGAAAGAAATGGCTTGAGGCCCACGTGAATGAGGAGATGCCATGTGGTGGCGGAGATCGGACCGGTGGGGGTAAGTTAAGAAAATTTCCAAAAATGGCGCAATGAAATTTTTGGCCCAGAAGCCCCACAACTAATAAGAATGTGCCACATGTCCATGGAACTAGCGGGGGTCGGAGGGGTGGAGTGAATTTTGGTTTTTGCCAAAATAGCAAAAGGTGAAAATGAAAAAACTGGCCCGCAGGCCCGCCAAGGAGGAAATGGAAGTTTTGTTTTAAACCCCATAGACTAATAAGAAGATGCCACATGTCTTGTTCATGGTGGAGGTCGGGGCATGGGGAGAATTTGGAAATTTTCCAAAGTGGTCGGAAGCGCAAAGGAAGAATTTGGAGTGCATGCCCGCAGTGAATAGGAGGATGACACGTGTCCGGAGCGGCGGGCGTGGAGGGATTTTTAAATTTTTCCAAAATTCAAAAAAGCATAAAACAACCATTTGAACCCATGGGAAAATGAGGAAGTGCCATGTGGCAAAGCAGAGTGGTGGGGCATGGAGCTTTTGGGGAATTTTTCCAAATTCAAAAAAGGGGAAAATTTTTAGGTTTCACCACCGAATCGACCCGTTTTTGCCCCAATTTTCCCTAAATCTTCGAGAGGGGTATATATTTCAATCTAGAGCTCAATTTTTGTGTCATTGGAAAGCTATTGAAGTCCTCTACATGATGGAATCTTCAATTTTATTTTTGGTGGAGTTTAGTGAGAGAAAAATGAAAAAATGCCTTTGGCATGGGGAAAAGAGAAGAACCGACATTCAACCACCATTTTTAATGCAGTATGGCTTCCATTCTTCTCCAGCATGGTCAAAAATCTTGGGGAATGAACTTTTAAGGGTACCCATACTATTTTGATGGATCTGGTTGATGGTTGAATCATTCATTTCAATTTTCCCGCGTTTCTCCTTCCTGAACTCAAGTTTTCATTATTAAAAGCCAGATTTGGCTCATTTGTAAAGGGTTGGATGTTTTTATGTTCTGCAAGCTCCCTCCTTCACCCTGGCAAGTGGATTTGTGGAATATTAGACCTTTTTAGACTGCAACATGTTTTCTACCTCCTTGCTATTGTAATGCATTGTATTTAAAAATGGAAATGACAATGCAAGCTCTGTGAATGAATTTTCAATCCTTTCTTGTGTTGTTTGCTCTATCCTGATCCTTCATTACAATTTTAGCAATTTGTGCATGATTTGTGTTACATTTTTATAATCTGTGTCAATCTACGAAATAGATGTTCACCACTCCTTTGGTGTATCACCTTGTTAGTTTAGTTTTATCTTCTTTTCCCTCTTCTATCCTTGTCTGCTGCAGAATTAGAGTAGGATTTTGAGTTAAACCTTTGTAATTTTCATGCATACATCTGATCAGAGGAGTAGAGGAACCAACCTTTAATGTGGAGAGTTTTTTTCCCATTTTTGCAAGTCCCACACATGGGGAAAAGATTCCATGTTGTGCAATCACATTGGATGGCTATTATCAAACTAGAAATCTGAGAAAACATCCAGGGGTGTTGTGAATTTTCACTAACAGTTTTGGCACACTCGGTGGGACCTTAGAGGTCTTCATCTTCATTACAAAAAAAGTTGATGTGCATTTTGTTGTAAGTTCTTGCTTAAAAAGAGCCTTGATTTGCACATCTGGCGACTCCAAAGAGATAAAATCAACTGGTTTTAGTAGTCCAAGTCTGAAGATTCATGAGAAGGATCCAAACAAGGTCAAGGGCTAGAGAAGAGGGATTGTTTGAGTATCTGCAATTATCCCCAAGAAGAAGAGAGAGGGGAAGAAGAATTCAAAGGTCTCCATCTCCACCAAATAGAACTCTATCAACTCCTCCACCTGGTAGACCTTTCACCCAATCAACAAGGGTTCTCAGGCCAATCAAAATGGCACAACACAACCCTTATGTCAAATTCACTAGCAGTAGCCCACTTTCTCTCAATGCACAAAACCCAGTTCTAGTTGCAGCATTGAAGAACATCCCATACTTTATTGGGGAAAATCAGACCACTCCTGGTGATCATGTCAAAGACATTGCTAATGTTTGTGCAATCCATGAGATTGTTGAGATGCAAATTGTTGTCAAATTGTTGGCATCTTCATTCAAAGGGAAAGCCTTGCAATGGTTCAGGAGCCTTGGGGCAGGCTCTATCCAAAATTGGAACCAGTTGTGCATAGCTCTCCATGAGCAATTTGGAGAAAAGGGAGATAATTTGTCTCTATTAGAACAACTGACAACTATCAAGAGAGCTCCCAATGAGCAGCTAACAGACTTCAATTTCAGATTTCAAAGGACCTGGGATAGAATCCTAGTGATAGTAAGGCCAATAGCTGAAGGTGCTTTCTTATACTATCTCAAAGCTTTAAATTCTGATATTTCTATGTTAATCCAATCCATGGGAGGTGCAAATATACTTGCAGCTTATAACATCACCATTAGGGATGAGAATTGTTTGATCCAAGCTGGTGCCTAGGCCTCCCATGCCCTTATATCCAAACTTGGAAAACCTAAGCACTAGTCAAGCACCTACTTTAGCTCCTATTCCCACTCTTAGAAATTAGAGTTCAAATGAAACTTCTACTTCATCCTCTAGTGCCTCAAATGAACTTCAAGAAGTCATAAAACAATTACAAAATTAGGCAATGAGTTGGTTACACTCAAGAGGCAACAAGCTCAAATATTTAGACCTTCTTATCGGTCTCAACCCCAAATAATAGGAAACCATATCGGTATGATAGGCCACCCAATCCAGCTGCAAATGAAAATCAAGTAAGGCCTCCTGCCAATAGACCATTTCAGCCCTATAACCCCAATGCTTCATCTACCTTTAAAGCCTTAGTGCCAGTGCAAAATAATATAGCTCAAGAGTATGATTTGTGTTTCCCATGTAATGAACCTCACAACCAGTCTATGTGCTTCAATGGTGCTTTGAACCAAGCCTTGATGGTGACAAAAATTGGCGTAGAGAGTGAGGTGAGTCAAGAAACAAACCAACAACAAGGAACATCTCAACAAAATACAACTCCAAATGAGACTACACTTGTGAATTGGCAGGCTGAAGATTTTTGTGGTATGAATCAAACAATTTATTAGAATGTAGCAGTTAACACACAATCAAAGAAGAGGAATATTGGTGAAGGGAAATCATTAGCTCTAGGTGATCCACAACCTTCCATCACTCCACAAAGTGTTGGCAAGTAAAATGCAGTTCCAAATGTGCAAGGACAGCCCAAGCCACCTTCTAGACTAGCTCAAATGCCAGCTGTTGTAGCCCATGTACAAGAAAATAATGTGCAAGCTAAGGGGTAGAAAAGAGATATTTCATCCCCATTTAGTATCATTGAACAAATGAATAAGACAAATGTGAATATATCTATGTGGGAATTGCTATCCATCCCAGGCCAAAGGGATCTACTACAAGCTATCATGAAGAATTGGTCAACTTCAAATCAACAAGCTCATATGCAAGAGAAGGTACTCACAAATGCTTTGCTTAGCCTGAGGGGAAGCTTGGAGGATAGCAAGGTAAATTTTGAAGCCCCCTCCATTCTATGTTTCATTGATCATTGGGGATAAACTAGTACATAATTATATGATTGATTCTGGGGCAAGTAGTTCTATGATGCCCAAGCAAATAGCTGATCAGCTGGGCCTCCAATATGAAGTCATATCCAAAGGGGTGGTGCAACTGGATGGGACAAAAAGTAACAATAGTAGGGGTAATTAAATATTTGAGCCTCACTTTGCATGCATGCCCCAATGTCACTATTTTGCAAGATGTGTCAGTGATAGATTTACCACCACTTTTTTCCCTATGTTTGTCAAGGGATTTCACAACTAGAATTGGAGGCTATTTATCTACTGATTGGTCACACATGTTGTTTCAGACCAGATATGGAACTAAGGCCACAATCAGGTCTGAACCTATTGCAAACTTTCACATTGAGCCTCATACTCCAAGCCCAATGAATGACAACTATTCAACATTTGATAAAGATGATTATCCAGGCACCGATTAAGTTGACACCAAAGTTGGAATCATCCCAGATTTGACTCTTGATGAATAAGCAAACAAGGTACATGCTTTTGATCCTTACAAGGAAATAGAGGAATCTAAAATAGGAGTTCATTACATACATGAAGAAAATCAGCCTATTCTTAGCATCACCAAGCTAGACCATAAAGATGACAATGAGGTATGGTAGTTGTTCTTTGATGGATCAAGAAGTAGACAAGGTGCAGGAGCTATGATTGTTTCACCTCAAGGCATTAAGTATTATTCAAATTTTAGATTTCAGTTTGCATGTTCTAACAACACTGCTGAATATGAAGCTTTGATACAAGGATTGCATTGGTCAAGAAAGAGAGGTATCAAAAACTTACAAGTCTTTGGTGACAGTGAGATAATTGTTAATCAAGTTAAAGGACAACATGCTGCCAAAAATGACCTACTCAAGAGTTATAAGAATAGGGTGTGGGACCTCATTGAGGATTTTGAAGGCTTTGGCATCAACTCCATCCCTAGGAAAGAAAACCAAGCTACTGATAGACTTGCAATACAGTTGGAGCAGCCTTTGATGTTGTGGAGAGTATCAAGGAAGATAAAGTGCAGCCAAACATTCATGTGATTGTAAGGCCATCAGTGCTAGAAAATAATGTAAGTTGGCAAGTGTTTGAAAGTGACCAACAAATCATCAATTTCTTGCAAGAAGAAGTTGAGTTCTCAGCCAAAAATCAGGAAAAGTTAGAACAATAGTATGGTGATCAAGTGGTATAGCTGAGAACCAACAAACTACCAAAAGGACTTGTCACTTTGGAGTCCATCTTTAATCCTAATGATCAATTTAGGAAGGAGAAAGAAAACATCCAAGTCAAGGGAGAAGATTCAGTGCCCATCTCGGTGGGAGAAGGCAAATCACTTCAAATTGGTAAAGTGGCAACCAAGCAAGAAAGGTATGAGTTCATGCAACTTTTCCAAGAGTTCCTAGATATATTTGCTTGGAGCTATGAAGATTTGAGAGGTTTCAATCCCAAGCTAGCTCAACACACAATTGAATTAGATCCAAGTGCTAAACCCATCAGGCAAAAACAAAGGCCAGTCAATCCACACATGGAGCCTCTCATGAAGAAGGAATTGAATAAGTTAATTGAGGCAAGTATTATATTTCCCATCAAGCATTCAAGCTAGGTTGCAAACTTGGTTCTAGTTAGAAAGAAGAGTGGAGAAATCAGATTGTGTGTAGACTTTAGAGATTTGAATAGATCATCCCTCAAGGATCATTACCCACTTCCTTCTATGGAGCATATTTTGCAAGTTGTTGCTGGCTCTGAGAGGTTTTCATTGCTAGATGGTTATTTAGGGTATAATTAGATCATGGTAAAGGAGGATGATCAGTTCAAAATAGCCTTCACCACCAAATGGGGAACCTATGCATATAGGAAAATGCCATTTGGGCTGTCTAATACTGAGCTACCTTCCAAAGGGCAATGGATATGGCGTTCAAGGGATTAATCAATAAAATAGTGCTGATATACCTAGATGATATTACTGTATTTTTAAAAATTATAGCAGATCATCTCTTTCATTTGAGATAAGTGTTCCAAAGATGTAGAATATTTAGGGTATCCTTGAATCCCAAAAAATGTATTTTCCTAGCTCATGAAGGAAAGCTCCTAGGCCACATTGTTTCCAAAGAGGGATTAATAATTGATCCAGAGAGGGTTGAAGCAATAAAAGCACTACCATTACCAAGTCACAAGAAGGCCCTTCAAATTTTCTTGGGAAGAATCAATTTTGTTCAAGGTTTGTTCTAGACTTTGCAGCCCTTGTCAAGCCAATAACTATGATGTTGAAGAAAAGTATGGCTTTCAAATGGATAGCTAAAGGTAAGGAAAGTTTTGAGGCAATCAAAGAGGCTATCTCATAAGCTCCAACTCTCATTAACCCAAATTTCTCTAAGGATTTTATCCTTTATGCATTTAGCGGTGATAACACAATTTCTACAATTTTAGTACAATAGAACAAAGAAAATACAGAGAAGCCAATTGCCTTCTTTAGCCAAAGCTTAGAGGAATATGAAGTGAGGTATTCATTCATTAAGAAGCATGTTCTTACAATGATTAGGAGCTTGAAGAAATTTAAGCATCTAGTTTTAAACAACAAGGTTCAACTGTTGGTTTCTCATGTGGGAGTTAAATACTTCCTCCTCAACAAAGACCTAAATGAAAAATGTGTAGGGTGGATTACTCATGTCATGGAGTATGACATTGAGATCAAAGTCACCAAGCTGGTCCAAGGAAAGGGATTGTGTGAGTAGTTGGTCTTGAGCAAATCAATGGAAGCAAACAATGGGAAGGATGTTGTTTTGGCGTTGCAAGATAACCAAGAATAAAGAGGTGTTTAAGAAGAGAATGGTGGTATGCTCACTCCTTCTGGACCCAATACATAATGCAGTTCTTACAAACAGGCCTATACCCTCCAGAGAAGACAGCATTCGATTGCAGGATATTCCATATGCACTTGTTGATGGTGTCTTGTTCAAAAAGGATATAAATAGAGTCTTTGTTGAGATGCATTGGGACAAATCAAATTAAGAGAATGTTAGAAGAGTTCCACGGTGGATCATCTAGGGGTCATTTATCTCCAAGAGTGAAAACCCTCAAGATTATGAAGGTTGGCTATTATTGGCCCAAGGTGTTTAGTGGTCATTATGCGTGGATCAAGAGGTGCAAAAGTTGTGCACTCTTCACGAGCAAAGAAATATTAACAGCCCTTCCATTGCACCCAATTTTAGTTGACCATCCATTCATGCAATGGGGTTTGGACTTCATTGGAGTCATTAACCCAAACTCAAGCCAAGGACACAAGTGGATTCTAACAACAACAAACTACTTCACCAAATGGACTGAGGTGGTGGCACTCAAAGAGGCAAATGAATCTAGCATTCTAGACTTATATGAGGGGATAGTAACTAGATTTGGTATACCTGCCACTATAATATCAGATAATGCATTGGCATTCATAGGATCAAAGGTAATTGAATGGGCTGTTAAGAATGGGATCTATCTGAGCACTTCATCAAATTATTACCCTCAAGGTAATGGCCAAGCTGAGTCTACCAACAAGAACCTATTAAAGATCATCAAGAGGACTCTTGATGAAAATCAGAGGACTTGGCACACTAAACTTAAATCAGCCTTATGGGCTGATAGGATAACTCCCAAGAGATCCACTGGTAACTCTCCATTCAGACTTGTTTATGGAAGAGAGGCAATCTTGCCTATGTCACTTGAGTTGCCAACGTTGGAACTCATGAAGCAATTGGAATTGTTGGAGTTTGAACCCATGGAGGTTAGATATGTAGAATTGATGGAACTCCAAGAAATTAGAGAGCATGCAGCCCAAACAATGGAGAAGGACCAAGCCTTGATCAAGAGAACCTTTGATAGGAAAGCTAAGGCTAGAACCTTCCAAGTTGGATATTTAGTGTTGAATGGGATGCGGCATCGAGCAAAGCCAAGAAGGCATTCAAAGTTTGATGCCATTTGGAGTGGCCCCTACATGGTCACAAAATGTAAGAACAACAATGCCTTCCAATTGTCTACATTGGATGGTGAAGAACTGCAGATTCCAATTAATGGAATCCATCTAAAGCATTGCTACTAGAAGGGAAACTCCTCACCTTGTACATATTAGCTTAGATTTTCATTCCTCCAAGTGCTTGTGCACATTTTTTTTTTGTAGCTTAGTTTTACATTTCCCTAAGTGCTTTGGCACAAGATTTGTTGTCCCAAGGATGCATCTTTGCAAGCCATGTTCCAGATCAAGTGATGTTCTACTCTCACAATCTTCTTTCTAGAAATTTTCTAATGAGTTGAGAGTACCAAGTAGTTAAGTTGATGACTCCATGCCCAATGGATGCTTTAAAGGCCACTGATCATTCATCTAGTAGGCAGATGACCCCTCTGAGTCGCCAAAATTGTTATCCAAAATAAGCCCCTTGCTTATTTTGACTAACTTTCTTTCATTCCTTCCTTCTTTTGTGCCTCAGTCAAATTTTTCCAATTTTTAGGCACTTAAAATTGTTGGAAATGGCTTCATTAGATAGAGGATTTTCTCACCTTTCCAGAAAGGTAAAATTTTCCTTCTAACTCCTTGTATTTTGCAAGTTATGGCTCAATAGAGTTTTTGAGGGAAATTTTCCCTGGAAGGTCTCGCAACCAATAGGAATGTGCCACGTGGCAGCGAGAATGGTGGGTCGGTGGAGGTAAGTTGGGAAATTCACCAAAAAGTGGGTGGGGTACAAAGATTTTTTTTTTCCCGCGGGACCGCAAAGGAAGAAAATGGCTTAAGGCCCACATGAATGAGGGGATGCCACATGGTGGCGGAGATCGGACCGTGAGGGGGGTAAGTTAAGAAAATTTCCAAAAATGGCGCAATGAAAATTTTAGCCCAGAAGCCCCATAACTAATAAGAATGTGCCACATGTCCATGGAACTCACGGGGGTCGGAGGGGTGGAGTGAATTTTGGTTTTTGCCAAAATAGCAAAAGGTGAAAATGAAAAAAAAACGGCCCGCAGCCCAAGGAGGAAATGGAAGTTTTGTTTTAAACCCCGTGGACTAATAAGAAGATGCCATGTGTCTTGTTCATGGTAGAGGCTCGGGGCATGGGAGAAACTTTGAAATTTTTCCAAATTCATCTAAAGCACAAAGGAAGAATTTGGAGCACATGCTCGCAAAGAAATAGGAGGATGACACGTGTTCCGAGTGGTGGGGTGCGGAGGGATTTTGGAATTTTTTCAAAATTCAAAAAAGTGTAAAATGGCCATTTGAACCCACGGGTGAAGGAGGAAGTGCCACGTGGTAGTGGAGCAAAGTGGGGCACGAGAGATTTTGGGGATTTTTCCCAAATTCAAAAAGGGGAAAAAAATTTAGGTTTTGGCCATGACCGATTTTTGCCCAGCTTTTCCCTAAATCTTTAGAGGGGCATATATTTTGATCCAAAGCTCGGTTTTCTCAATTTTTATGTCATTGGAAATCTATTGAAGTCCTCTACTCGATGGAATCTTCAATTTTGTTTTTGGTGGAGTTTAGTAAGAGAAAATGAAAAAAACACCTTTGTCATGGGGAAAAGAGCGAACCGACATTCAACCACCTTTTTAATGTAGTATGGCTTCCATTCTTCTCCAAAGATGGTTGAAAATCTTGGAGAATGAACTTTTATGGGTACCCATACTATTTTGATGGATCTGGTCAGTGGTTAAATAAGTCATTTCAATTTTCCTGCATTTCTCCTTCTTGAACTCAAGTTTTCATTGTTAAAAGCCAGATTTGGCTCATTTGTAAAGGGTTGGATGTTTTTATGTTCTGAGGCTTCCTCCTTTACCCCGGCAAGTGGATTTGTGGAATATCCGACCTTTTTAGAGACTATGACATGTTTTCTACCTCCTTGTTGTTGTAATGTACTGTATTTAAAAATGGAAATGACAATACAAGCTTTGTGAATGAATTTTCAATCCTTTCTTGTGTTGTTTTCTCTATCCTGATCCTTCATTACAATTTTAGCAATTTGTGCATGATTTGTGTTACATTTTTATAATCTATGTCAATCTGCAGAAATAGATGTTCACCACTCCTTTGGTGTATCACCTTGTTAGTTTAGTTTTATCTTCTTTTCTCTCTTCTATCCTTGTCTCCTTGGCAAAATTAGAGTAGGATTTTGAGTTAAACCTCTACAAATTTCATGCATACATCTGATCAGAGGAGTAGAGGAACCAACCTTTAATCTGGAGAGTTTTTTCCCATTTTTGCAAGTCCCACACTTGGGGAAAAGATTCCATGTTGTGCAATCACACTGGATGCCCATTATCAAACTAGAAATATGAGAAAACATCCAGGGGTGTTGTGAATTTGCACTAATAGGAATTTTAGAGTAGGGAGCCAAGCAAGAATTTCTTCTCTTCCTAGCAGTTACTTTTTCCCATTATGAAAGAAAAATCACTTAAAGTACCAATGGGATTTTTGAAGCTTCCTAGCAGGTTGAATTTTCCCATCAAAGAATTTTATTCACCCATGCAAGTTGCATTTCTAAGAAGGAGACTATTTTCCATGCAAGTCACACTTTTTAGAAGGAAGGATTTAAGCTGCCAGTGGGAATTTTGGCGATGTGGTAGGCAAGTGAGAATTTCTTGCTTGCCTAACATGGTGAAAATTCTCATTATGAATTCAAATAACTTAACTGAAAGATGATATTTTTGGAGCTTCCTTGCAAGGTGAAAATTCCCATTGCTTTGACTTCCTATTTTTAGCAATTACTCTTGCCAAAAAATGTTACCCACCTTTGCATTAATACACACATTAGTTTAGATTCATGAATATTATTTCTAGTCAATTTTGGCACCACAATTAGAAGGAAAGTCAAGGCAAGTGGATGAGCTAAAGAGAAGTCACGGATGCATGCTAGAAATAAATAAAATAAATTCATAAAAAACAATCAGAAGCATGTAGACTTGGGTGCCCAAATTGGAAGAAGAAGCATGTCTTTTAATTAATTAATTGTCAAAAATAGGGAAAGACAATTATTAAAAATAGCATGCAAATGGCTATATAAGCATGGGACACCATAAGGGAGAAGCAATTAATTATTTTTTATGGATCTTGCATCCCAGAAGGATTTTTATGCTAAGTGAAGGAGGATTTTGCATTAAAGAATATTTTCCACTATCGGGAGGCTTGGTTTTGGTGCCTAGTGTTGGAATAACTTTATTTTTATTATTCCAAATATTTTCATGTTGGTATAAGTGCCCAGGTATTTATCATAGGTGCTCATATTAGTGAAAATAGGTCCAAATAAATGTCATATACATTAAATTTATCTTACGAATCGAATAAATTGTTGGATCTGCACAAATTGATCTAATTAGAAAGAATTTTGGAAAAAATTTCATTCTCTTGTTTAGCACAATCCATGTGGAAGTCAATGCATGGAAACTTCCTTCCATAATCTTGTGCATGTGCTCCCAATATTTCAGATTGAATTCTTCATTTAATTTTCTTGAAGCATTTCATTAGTGAATGTCTTGGAGAAGAATTGCAAAAGCTTCAGGATAAGAGGAGAAGATAGGTCAAAGGACACAACCGCAAGAAAATCAAAGTGAGTAGCTTCCAGGATCTAGTTTGGTGAGAATCAAGGAAAGGATTTAAGAGCATATGAAAAAGAACAATCATCTCGTATTCAAGGAAAAGATATCATTTAGATCATTCATGAAGAAGAGGTGCAATGCATGTTGGATTAACATGCGCAGTATGGAAGAAGAACAAGGCTCGAGAGTGTTGCATTAGATTTCTTCTAATTTCTTCTCTTTCTTCTTCTTTCTCTTATTTTCTTTGACAAATTAATTGAGTAATAAATTAAACTATAAAAATTAAGTTATTGGTATAAGATTCGTTACTTGAAGTTATTGGAAGAAATCAATTACTTGGAAATAGTTGACATACATGTAAAATAGAAGGTTCTATTTTAAGTTATAAATCATGCATGTCATGCAAGAGGAATTCTAGGAGGAATATTGCTAACTACTTACCTATTTCATATCTTCAACAGTGGAAATTCATTAAATATTCATTTTTAAATTGCCCTCTATACACTATAAATAAAGGAAGAGCTAAGGGTTAAAGAATGACAATCTGTTAATCATGATTCTTGAGTTCTAGACTTTGTGCTACTCTGCCCTTGGTGTCATTTTTGTGAAAGCCGAGGAATTGAATAAAGGAAAATTTTAGTAGAACTTTGTGTCCACGATGCATTTTCTTCTCACTTCTTTGTGGATCTTTAGATAAAAATTTTGTTTTATGAGATTTATATTAGAATCTTTTATTTCCTTTGTTACGAATATTGTGAGATCTACTTTTTATTTAATCTATATGTATGAGAACAACTCTGTAAACTATTGGTTGAATTACATATCTTCCTTTATTTTTTCCTAAACTCCATTATTTCCCCCTTCCGTAAATACTTCATAAATAGTTGCTTACTTGCTACATACTTTCTTAGCTATGGTTCATGATTTTTTCAGTTAAATTAAAACCCATAGATAGATATTAGAAAAATATTTGATAGAAATATTACATGGAATCCTCACCAGTAAATGAGGGAGATTTATCTCATGACTTTGTTTTAGTTATGCATAAAATCTAGCCAACAGTTTTTGGCAACTCCATTGGGGAACAACACAAATTAGTAGCCCAAAGATTTATCTTTCCAGTTCCCTTTTATATTATAATCTTAATCTGCGAACGTCTATTCACGTGGTCTAGTAGAGCTCAAAGAAGGATAGACTATTTTTATAGATTACAAGAGCAGTTTATTTTCAGTCATCCTCCTCAAGTTAGAAGCCACAGATCTAGTATTTCACTAGGAAGAATAGTGCAAAATCCTCAAGATCTGGATCATGTCAGGCACAATCAAGTAGCTGGGATTATTCACCAAGTCTATTCTCAAATAAAACTAGATCCTTTCATGATGAAGAATCAACCACTTGCCCCTACAACACCTGTTCCACGGGGTGCAGCCTTTGGACCTCTGAATCTGAATCCTCCTATGCATGATCTACCTAAAGGGATGATAAATAATTTTCCAAAATTCTTTGGGGATGGAAAGTAGAATCCAGATGACCATTTGGCTTAGTTTTTATATCCTGTGGATTTCTCACCATAGAACATGAAGATGTGTTTGTCCATATTTTCATAGAGACTCTACATGACCTAGTTGGAGAATAGTTCTACGGTTAGCTCCCGACACCATAACCAGATAGGATACAATGCAAGATGGATTCTAGAAAAGATTCAAACTAGCCAAAGATTCTAGTACATTGATCACTAAACCGACTCAAATAAAGAAGGAGCGAGAATAGCACATGCATAATTTTATTACAAAATTACAAAGATTACTTAATAAAATTTTGGCTTCTACTTCTCTCGAATGATGAGAATCAAAAGTTATTCTTAATTAATTATTTACTTTCAAGTAAGCTATCAACTACGAAGAACACATCCTATTGACTTGTTAGAAGCCCAAAACATGGCAGTTGAAATTTAAGATGACCTCATCATGGTGAAAAGATAAAGAACAACACTTCTAGAACTAAAATTTCATCCTCTACTACTACTTTCGATTCACTATTGCAAAATTTAGCAAATGAGATGTCCTGGATGAAGAGAAAAATGGCTCGGGAAACAATGTTGCCCCTTCTCCAAATTTTAACAAAAACAACATCCGGAACCATATTGTTGGTTCCCAAAGATTAGTAATTGAAGTTTCTCCCAGAAACAACGTGGAGATGAATGAAGAAGACCAGGAAGCTGACGCTGATCAACTCGAGAATGATGATTTTGTAGGTCATCTTTGGTGACTCCAACATTAATTACCTAAACTACAAATCTGAACATGACTATGAGGAGCTTCTTGAAGATGATCATGGTCATGCATATGCAGTATTTACACAATCAAAAACTCGCCAAGCTGAGGCATTAGTTGATGAACAAAGAAGGGGCAGCCATTTACCTTCTTCCTTAGCTAACATAAATAAAAATGCAAGTTCATCTCAACCATAGAAAGCAAATCAAGTATCGAATCTATACCTTCTCTTGATATTATTGATCATGCCAAGAAAAATAAATTTCAAATGTCGAAGCCGAATACCTAATAGATTTTCTTGATCACTAAATAGTCTAGTTAGGTATGTGCGATCACTAGGAAATTCATTACATCAAAAGGCCTTTTCCTAAGCCCAAAGATAATCCTCCTCGAAACAATGCTGCAATTGTTAAACCCTTATTATCTTCTAAAAGAGTAGAACCTTTCTATGTCTCCTTATTTCTTAATTTTTTTAAGTTAAGTGATTGCATTCTAGATTCGGGTGCTTCTGACAATTTCATGCCTACTAAAGTTGCAAATGCTCTTGGGATTACCTTGACAAAGACCATAAAATGGTTTTATTCCATGGAGAGACAACTACCTTTAATCGAGACAAATAAAAGATGCACAATATATTTTGGTAGCTTCACACGATAAAATATTAAAGATGACTATCTTAGTTGCGAGATAGTCATGTATCCTAGGGATGATCTTGAGCATAAAATTATGCAAAGATTTGGGAGGAGAAGTAAATATGGATTAGTATTATGCTCATATCCCTATCAAAGGAATAAATTAGAAGATGAAGCTAGAAAAGAAGTCCAAGTACACGATTATAAAATATGAGGATATTAGATCTCACATTCTTTTTCAGGAATCTGACCGTGGGGTCTATTTCTTTGAAATGGATAAAAATGTAGCGAACCCAGAACTTCAACTAGAGCTAGAGCTAGCAAAAGTAGTAGAATTTTTTTGGAAGTTTGAGTTTAAAGGCACATGTTGTTCTTTTGGATCAAGAGTTGACATTCTATTAATATCTCCAAATCATGAGATGTTCCCATACTCCCACAAGTTGATGTTTGACAACACAAATAATACATCGGAGTATGAAGCTTTGTTGCTTAGGAATAGAGCAAGCTAAAAAGAAAGGAATAAAACTTCTCAAAGCCCAAGGAGATGTTGAACTTCTAGTAAAATAGGTTCGAGGAAAAATCAAGTCAAAGGATATAAGATAAAGCATTACAAAGATAGAGTGATTTATGCCACACTAGATTTTCTGACCTTTTTATCGACTTTATTCCAATAAATTAGAATTCCAAGGAAGACTCATTGTCAATAAAAATTTCACTATTGAATCTGGATAGACCATCATCCATATTCAAACAAGGAAACTATAAAATGGATATGGTCTACAACCCCAAAGTGTTTTTCGACAAGTTGCATACGTATTGGGAAAATAGATAAGGGTGAGGAGGAATACCTATGAATTAAGGTGGAAGGTAGAGTGTGCACATTCTAACTTCTCGATCTAGTGTTGATTGTGAGAACTTCATTTTTGCTAGGAGGAACTACCTAAAATGAAAAACAAGACCAAAAGAGGAATATTAAACAATATATGTCAGTGGACTACCTAGCATATGCTAGATCCGGGAAGTGTGATACTTCCTAGATGGTTGTCAATCCACTGTTTAATACAATTTAATGCAAGAAATAACATAAAAAAATAACATCCTACTGTAGTTGATATGATTTAGGTATCTCATTCAAATACAATAAGAAAATCTAATCTAACAGGTAAGGTTATGATCAGATCTGGAGGTTAGACAAGTAGCCAAGGTGACTAGAACAGGTTAGGATCAAGTTTTGGATGGTTTGGGCTATTTGGGTGAAGGTTATTAGGTTGTTATTATAGGAAAAATTACCAGATATAGAGACCAATGTTAGTCGATATGGTGATTACGGTTGAGAGGAAACTGATGATGGTTTAGGTTAACTGGTGTCGGTAGGGTCGAACTGATATAAATTTAATGAAACTTGGTTTTGGAGATTCTTTGTGATTACACAAAGAATGGGAGAATGAGGTTAGGTTGCCAAAGAATGCAGGAGTGCTAAGAGAATTTTGAAGTATGGATATGTGAGGTTATAGGTGGTTAGGTGAATGGATTGACAGGAAGGTGGAAAATGATGGGATACAAAGGAGACTTAGAGTCTCAAGAAGAGATAAAGAAACTAATCTAAATAAGTATGAAAAGATGCAACTCCAAATGCACTTGTATTTGTAGACTGGTGGTTGGATGAGGGTGGTGGTTGATCTTTGTAACTAGTGGTCAGTTCCATGATAACACTTCCCAAAATGTTACCATGAGTGCTTAACCTTCAGATCAGTCTTGGTGCTAGTTCAAGATGTCTGGATGTGTAAGAGGGATCTAGTTCATGCTTACATGCAGATCTCTCTCTTCTTAAACTCGAATAATTCTTCCAACTTATGGAACAAGGTTACCAAAGTGAATATATGGTAACCAACGATGATTTTGGTGAACCTACGAGAGGTTGAGGTTAACAAGCGACGACAATTAAGGTGGGAAATCCTAGGTTTCCAAAATAACAGATCTTGGCTATCTTTTGACCAGTTCTACCCATTGGTTTGGGTCTAAAATGGTATTTTCTGCATAAGTAAGTGGACATGTTGTTAGAGAAATAATAGGCATGTAGTGTTAGGGTTATACCAAGTCTCAGTTAGTTATGGTAAGTAGAGATTGAGTCCTAGTTAAAAGGAAACATGCTAAGAATAGGTCCATGATGAGGTGTCTAGGTGATGTGGTGGGGTGAGGTGTCTAGGTGAGGTGGAAATTAGTTCAATTAAGGTAATTAAATAATGAATATTGTGAGAATGGGCATTAATTTAATTGTAGGTAATTAAATTAATATACATGTGGGGTAAAGGGGGAGTGTGACCCAAATTTGGTGTCTACATTTTTCCCCTTTTTGTCATGTAGCTTGTATTGGTAAGCGATGTTGAAAAAAATAGGAAGTGATTACCCCATGTGTGGGTAAGAGCGGGGTTGCCATAAGTGTGGGTGGAGGTGATCCCCTAAAACCGAGCCGATGAGGTGTCATATGGAATTGATGAGTGGTTTGATAAATGTGTAGTTGGTGAAGGTAGGTGGGTAAGGGTACGAGTACTAGGGGAAATGGTGATGGTCTACTTGGGAAATAAGGAATAGGCTAGGTTCAAATTGGGAATGGGTAATGGTTAAATTAGGTAATAGGTAATAGGCCGAGTTAAATTGGGTAATGGGTAATGGCAATCGAACACACACACACATATAGATTGCAACATGGTACTAGGTTGAAGAGCTTGCAAACTCTACATCATCCAAGGTTGATAGGTTTATCCAAACAAGGGTGATGTGATTAAGGTATCCAAGGTATAGGATATGGTCTTGAAACACATCGCATGTTAGGTGAAAGAATGTTTAGGTATGTTCTAATACACCAAAGGTTTGGTTGGGATGAATGACATGACAATAGGCAAGGTATGATCACGGGGTTCATTTTAAGAGACCTCTTGGAAATCGGAGGTGGAGAATACCTAGCGAATATCCCGGAACCGGTTTCACGGGAAGGCAAATTTTTTGGGGGTTGTATGAAAAATTTTCGCTTGATTTTCAAGTGCTACGACAGAAGGCTGTAGACGTGTGACGGGAGATTTTGCAGTTGGCGTAAAAAAATGCATTGACGCGTGTCAACAGACCTCAGTGACACACGTCAACAAACATGTTGATGTGTGTCACTGAGGTCTGTTGACATGCGTCAATGCATTTTTTTGACCACGCTAGCAAAATCTCCTATCACGCATCTGCAGCCTCCGACCTCTGCTTTCTCATCAAAAAATCTCCGTGTCGCGCATCAACAAACTCTTTGTCGTGCATCTGCTATGCATCAATATCTGTTGTACCTCCTTGTCATGTGTCAACTATCTGTCAAGGTCGTGCATCAACAAATAACCCTCGGTGATGCGCATCAGCAGGACCTCGGTGCGCGCATCGCCAATAACCATGTTGGCGCGTCGCGAGGTCTGTTGACACGCTGCAATCGAGGATGCTATTCCGATAGCATCCTCCGGTGACACGCGCGTCAACGAACCTCGATGGCGTGCATCAACATGGTTGTTGACATCGTCACTAAGGTTTGTTGATGCGTGTCAATGCATTTTTGACGCCAGCGGCAAGAAATCTCTGTTGCGCGCATCGTAGCCTCTGCCCTCTTCTTGCTCATTGAAAAAATCTCCGTGTCGCGCATCAACAAACTCTTTGTCATGCGTCTACTATGTGTCAATATCTGTAGTCAATAACTTACCCTCCTTGTCACACATCAATAACTTACACCCTTGTTGCGCGTCTATAATACGGGATATATCATATTGTTGAAAAATGTGAAGTAGAAGTGTTCTACCTGGCGAATAATCTAGGTTTATATAGGGGATATTTTTCAAGGGTAGGTGAAGCCGACCCTTAAAAAAAATTAAAGTGTAATTTTTAGGTGAACAGGTCACTGACCCGTGCCAAAAAATTTGCCTTTTCAAAATTTTCAAAAATGGAATATTCGCCATATTACGAATATTCGCCACTAAAATTATCCTGTATGATCATTAGTCTAAACAACATGGGTAATAGCATCGCAAGGTATAAGCGAGTCACGCGGGTTGATTGTCACACCAAGTAGGTCAAGTCCGGTAAATAGGTCATGACATGTATAAGGCTGAAGTATAGGTAAATAACATATCCCGAGATGTAAATAAGGAATTGTAGGGGTAGTTTGGGCTTGTAGGTAGGGTGCCATAAGTGTGGGTGAGGTAAAGGGTACCAATCAATGAGGAGTTGAGGAAAAATGGGAAAATGGGGTAAAAATGGGAGTAGCGGTAACCAATGCTTTGGTTAGAAAGTAAATGACATCAATTTAGTATGACCGACGTCGGTCAAGTCGTAGGGCTAATTAAAAGAAAAATATGTATTTTATGGATTCATTTTAACTTGTTGCTTTGTGGGAAAATGACAGAGTAGTGAGGTAAAAGCTAGAAAGTGACATGATGAGACAAAGAGGTGAGTTGGCAGGCCTCATAGGCTGGTGATTGATTTTTAGTAGGTGGTTCCTTGAGATCGATTGGGACTAGTTGATTAGGTACGAGGCGAGGAGCATATTTGGTGATGTAGGAGGTGGGAGAAGGTTTGAGGGACCACCGACGTAGTGGCTAGATGTACCACCACGCCGATGGCACCAAGATGAGGTAGGATTTGATCCTCTTCTATCATTTAGGTTGAAAAGAATGTTTTAAATTGGTTTGGGTAAAAAAGGGGAGTTTGGGGAAAATGAATTTGCATTTGTAGGTAAAAATGAATGAAATGAGGGAGGGGGTTCAATATAGTGTAAATAGGGGTGGGAATGAAGTTAGGGTAGGTTTGGGTAGGGTAGATTAGGTTTTTTAGGTTGTTTTTGAGAAAATTTTGATAGGTGGAGGGGGTTTTGGTTTTAATTACGTGACGAGACCGACGTCGGTTGGCTTTGGCCAAAATTGGTCAAATCGAGATGACCAACACCAATGAAATTGAACCGACGTCGGTCAAGGAAAACTGATGATAGTTTAAGGTGACCGGCTTGATTAGGGATGAGGAGAAATGGGGGAAGGGAAGGGTAGGGGGAAGGAAATTAGTCAAGGGAGGGCTAAGGGAAGGTGTATGTAGGGAAAAGATGGGAAAATGGGTGTTTGGGCGATGGTGGGGGGTGACAAGTAGAATAAGGGAGAATAGGTGTAACAATATACTAGGAAAAAGGGGTAGTTGAGAGGGTTGTGATTTGCATTGGGTTCGGTGGGAAATAACTATGTCATGTAATAGGTGTGTTGGGTAAAAGGTGTGTTGGGTATGGTCAAGGCTAAACAATGTTGTGGTTTGTTGGATGTAGGTTAGGGACCAGCTGCAGATGAGGGACAAAGTACCACCTATGTTACTAGTGGTAAGTTCATGCATGATCATAGAGGAGTGGAGGCAAGTGACGGACATCAGCTTGATTGGGATCCAATGCTACATGCATATATATTGAGATCTAAGCTTGATGGTCACACTCATCGATAGATGGGATTCAATAACCAATACATTCTACCTACCGATGGGTGAGATCACTTGTCACCCTGGAGGATGTATATAGGATCCTACGACTACCTATAGTGGGAGAGTAAGTTTATTCTATTTCGTTAGAGGCATCAGAGGAGTTGATATTGGTAGTGTTTGGAGAGGTGATGTCGGAGATGAGGTAACATAGCATGAGCCTTGAGCTATGGGGACATGTACGCAACCCATCCATAGGAGATGAGGTTGGTTGACTTGATTATGGAGGTAGTGTGTTGCTTTGCGTTGTTAGATGTGGAGGGTGGCAGATTCCCACAAGCGTTGATGGAGGTTATACATGACATGATGTAGGATAGGACCTATTATTCTTGGGCAGCAAAATTCTTGGTATAATTATATAGAGAGTTATGGGCCTATGGGAGGCTACAGAGGTTTATTTTATGATGTACCTACCTTATTCATTGCTGCGTATACAAGAACATTGTATGTATGCATCCAGTTTGTTTTTCTCACCCAATGCATTCGATGTAGGCTTAGTCGAGTTGGTTATAGGTGTTAGGTGCCTGTAAGGGGAGAGTGTAAGGGTGCTTTAGGGCTATAGATGATGTAGCATATTACAGGAATGTACTAGAGGGGTTGTCGGGGTTGACATCATTTGGAGGCCATATGTTGGCTTCCCTTCATACAGAACATGGCCATGGAGTTGGATGAGATACAATTGCTTAGATGGATAGAGGGATGTTGTGCTTTGGCAAGCATGAGATGATACCCATTGACAGGGTCAGAGGACAGTTTAGGATACCCCAATATGTGCCTCTACCATTCCCACAATACAAAATAGATGATGCGGAGAGTTCTATGCCTCTAGCATGGCCGAAAGCGGTGCTAATAGGGTAGGAGGAGTAGGTGGTGGACCATAGGATTGATGATGCGTGGTTATGGATAGATACGAGGTAGTGGTGGGTGGTGTAGCTATGGGAAGCACCAACGAGGCGAGGGTATCCAAACCTAGCCACTAGTATAGTTTAGTTTGACACCTTACGAGGGAAGGTGGCCACCCTTTTGACATAGCTGGGAGTATTGTAGGGGTAACTTACAGGTTCAGAGGCATAGGTTTCCATATTATAGGCATAGGTGGTAGCCCTATAGGCCTAGGTAGCATAAGGAGACAGTGCCCACACAGGTGGGGTTGGTGATGGGGAAGGTTTTTTCCTTACAAGCGTATACAACGGGGTTGTTGGGCTAGATGGCCACTTTGCACATTCTCATATTGTGGCGTTACGAGGCCCAAATCACAGTGTAGGCACCCTCACAAGCCTAGGGACGGGTCCTATGGTACGAGGAGGAGGTTAGAGTTTAGAAGGATAGGGTACAAGGCCATCAGTGTAGAAAAGAGCTTGTAGGTTGCTGCCAGACCTAAGGCACCACCACAGACAATGTCGATGGTGAGATTCATGGATGCCTTGAATGAGACTAGATATTACCAAGATCACTTGACAGTCGTCGGGATAGATGACCCCTCCTATGCAAATTATAGAGCACATCAGGTCTCGAGTGAGAGGATGAGATCCCATATACATACTACGAGAGATTACAGAGTCCGACGAGCCCCGAGATAGGGTCAGGGTGAGGCCATTAGTTCACAAAGGCCTTACCTAGCTACAGGCTAGGCAGAGGCTAGATTGAGACCCATGGAGGGTGGAGAGATGCTAGTAGGGCACCTGCCAGGCTAGAGGAGAGGAGGAGGAGATAGATGAGACTAGCATGGACATCAGATGGGATGACAATTGATGTCTTTATACATCGTCACCTTGTGATTATTTTTATAGTGAAGTTGTATATACTTGCTCGCATGCTAATGATAGTGAGGCTATACATGAGAGTTTGTGAGTTGATTTTTGATCATATAATAGCCCGCGTGTTGAAGATGGTGAGGCAGTGTAGAGAAGAGGGATATTTGTATTATGTTGTATTCGTGTATATTTTATGGATGCACAGAATTTCATAGTGATATAGATGATGATATTTATGAGATGAGTGATGTACTTGTGTTGTAATTTCATTTGTTGTTTGTATGTGATGGAAATTAGGTGGATTAGGCATGGTGGAGTCAGGGTAGTTTAGGCATGATGGAGTCAGGTTGGTTTAGGCATGATGGATTCAATTCGGTTTAGGTATGGTCGAGTCGAGTTGCTTTTGGCATGGTTGAGTTAGGTCGGTTTAGGAATGGTTGAGTTAGGTCATTTATGCATGATGGAGTCAAATCAGTTAGGCATGATGGAGTTAGGTCGGTTTAGGCATGACGGAGTTAGGTAATTTAGGCATGATGGAGTCGGTCGATTAGGCACGATTGATCATGTTTATGGTTTTGATCTAATTTCCAAGTTATTGGTAACATGGGAAATAAATGATGAGTTATATGTATGTTATGGTGTAAATTTCCAAATTTTGTGATATCATGGAAATGTGAAATGATTGATTGGATGTTTTGATGATGTGATGAAATGGTAGGTATGTGTGTGTGTTGATTGTTTAACTTCCAAGCGTTGAGAAAAATGGAAACTAACCAAGGTAGAATGTTAATAGGAAAGTGGGGGAAAATGGGTTAGGGTAAAGGGTGGCCGAGCTAACATCCAAGCGCCCCATTCCCTCAAAGTGTTTCCTACATAGCCTTGATGAAAAGGGGCCTCAGGCCGATGTAGTTCTCCCATAAGCTAGGGAAGAATATGCCAAGGTCGAGGGATGGGTTGGTAGGTTTCAGGTGTGGTTGAGTCTAGGTCATAGGCATGGTTGAGTCTAGGTCATAGGCATGGTTGAGTCTTAGGTGAAGGTGGAAATCTTTAAAATGTAGATATCGATGGTCTAGTCCTGTATAGGATAATCAATAAGTAATGGAGAAGGTGAATGGTAAGAGGTGACAAAAAGAGCCACCTAATTGATAAGAACCATAACAATTCTTCCATACTAGAGATTGGCTTATGAACATAAGACCCTAAAGACGTTGCATGTTTGACTATAATAAGGTTGAAGAAAGTCACATGATCACGAAATGTCGTGTTTACAGCAAGTCCCTTGAGAAGATAGAAAATTATGGTAAAAAGGTAGTGAGGTGAAAATGGGTAGTTTTACGTAACTTAGTGTACAACGGCATGTTTACCTAGCAAGAAACCCATGATCAAAAATAGGAAAGTCCATGATGAAAAATTTATCATTTTCTTCTTTTGTTTTTGTTTTTGATAGACTGATCAATGTGGGATGAGTATATTATCTCCTTGAGGTCTTTGTGAAGTTGATCAATGTGGGAAGATTTTGAGTATTTTGATTTTGTTTGTGCAAGGATAGTCTCATTTTCTTATAGACTATGCGGTATGGCAAGACTTGTATAGTTGTCCTTTGAGGAGGAGTCTATTTATAGTGGTGAGATAGAGCGAAGAGATGTCCCTTTTGAAGAAGTCATCTTTTAGCTGGAATCTTGACTCAAGGATTTGAATCCCATTTTTTTTTTTTGGACATTTATGTCATGGAAAAGACTATAGAGGAAGATTAGGTTCTTTTTTAGAAGAAAAGTCGAGCACACAGAGGTTAACTTATGAAAAAGATGGTTTCAAGAGATGAACAACCATGTGATTCCATATTTAAAAAAGAAAAAAATTATCCATGAGAATCATGCCATGAGTAGATCCGTGGTACTCATATTGAAGATAAGGCTAAAAGGTGACGGGTAATCACATGATTCTCGTTTAATCATTGATCCTCAAAATAGGAAACATGGAAGGTGAATGGTGCTCAAGGGATGAGATGGAAATAGACAAAAGGTGATATAGGACTTGATTCAACAATAGAATGGTCAAAGATGCAAGGCATTCAGGGGTTCAAGTTTGGGTTTACCTTCAAGTGAAGACAAATAATAAGCACCTAATCCATAGGTATGAGTAACGATATAGGGTCCAAGCCAATTAGGAGAAAATTTTCCTGTTTACTTTTTTCTTCTTTGATTACATATTTATTTTCCTTTAGGATGAGGTCGCTGACCTAGAAGGTTTGTTCATGGACACATTTATCATAGGAACGTTTGATAATTTTTGGTAGATTTGGAGATGATCAAGATAATTGAGATGATGTTAATCTAACAACTCGGAGTTGTGCTTCAAACGGTCCTAGTGAAAGTCATTATCATTGAGCAATTCTTGTAGTGAGATGTGGAGAGATGGAATATGTACTTCGAGAGGCAAGACAACCTTGGTATCGTAGACCAGAGAGAAAGGCATGGAAACAATCAAAGTGTGAATGCTAGTGTGATAAGCCCACAAGGAAAATGGAATGTCCATATGCCAGTCCTTTCTAGTATCGTCAACTACTTTCATAAGAATTTTGTTCAAGGTTTTATTGGTTGATTCTGCTTGGCCATTTGTTTGTGGGTAGTAAGGTGAAGAGAAACTGAGTTGAATGCCAAAAGCATCACAAAGCTTTCATAGGGTTTTATTTTTGAATTTCTTTCTGTTATCAGTGATGAGGCGATGAGGGACACCAAAGTGACAAATGATGTGATGGTTGATGAATTCACAATTTTTCTTGGATTTTGTAGAAATGAAGGGGATAGCTTCTACCCATTTAGTGTAGTATTCAGTCATGGTTGTAATCCATTGATGGCATTATGAAGAATGAGGATTGATATTTCTAAAAAAATATAAACCCCATTGAGAGAAAGGCCAAATGTCTCGTGCGACCTATAAGGCATGAATATGTGTGTGATGAAGGTTAACCTATTGCTCACATTTCACACAACAGTTGACATAGTCACAATAGTCACTGTTTAGGGTTGGCCAATAATATCCTAGATGTAGAATGAGTTTAGCAAAAGCTAAGCCACTAAAGTGACCTCCACAAATTCTGTCATGAACTTCCTTAATAGTGTAGGGAATTTTAGAACTTTTAAGGCATCATAAGAGAATACCATCAAAGCCACATTTATAAAGAAGACTGCCCACGATGACATAACATGAGACACCTTTAAAAAGGTGCATTTTCCATTACGAGTGAGATCGGGAGGCAGAATGGAAAGGGAAAGGTAGTCTGTAAATTGCTTATACCAAAGGTCATGTGGGTTAGGCACAACATTTCGACGGAGTTGACATCTCGAGATAAATAAGAAGGTGATTACAACCTTTGTATTGTGACAAAGATTTTGGAGTTGAAAGATAAAGTGGGTATCTAAGAAGCCAAGCAGGCCATGGTATCCACAAATTTATTAGTAGAATGTGGGGTGGTTTGAAGTTCGTAATGGTCAAAGGTATTCAAAAGTATATCAACATGATGTTTGTACTTTTGGAGTATTTCGTTACAACACTGGTATATACTTTTGACTTGGTTTACAACCAGTTAGGAATCACCAAAGATATTAATTGATTTAAAATTTAGGGCGATGGAAGTTTGAAGGCCTAATATGAGTGCTTCATATTTAGTGATGTTTTTATTACAATCAAAATATAGTTTAAAAGATAAAGGAATAGGTTCACCATCAAGAGGAATGAGGATAACACCTGCACCACCTCCACGATGACATTTGTAACCATTAAAGAATAAGGTCATCTGGTAAGTGGTATTGTCCAAAGAGAGGGTAGCAATGGATTCATCTAGGAAATCAAAGTTAGAGGATTTCTTTACTGGAGAGAGTGCATCTGCAAGTTGGTCAGCGATGGTTTGGCCCTTGATAGATTTTAGGTGGATGAATTCAAGGTCAATGTATATAAGAAGCATGAGACAACATGTAGCACGTTGATGTTGGTAGGGTTTGGCATAGATGTAATGCAAGGGTCGGTGTTAGTGAAGGAAAATGTTTTTTTGTTGAGTAGGTAATGAAAAAGTTTAGTGGCAACAAAAACTAAGGCTAAGCATAGTTTTTCACCATGGGTACACCTATTTTTGTAGTCCAAAAGGGTACGACTTATCGATAAAATACTTTCTCGGTGTGCTACTCATCGCTATGAGTGAGCATGACACCTAAGGAATGGTCAGTAGCAGAAATTTATAGGTAAAAGGGTTGGTCATCCTTAGGAGGAATGAGCACAGGTGGTTGGAGGAGATATTTTTTTAGGGCGTCAAAGGATTTTTGGAAGTCATCATCCCATTTGAAGGATATGTCCTTTTTGAGGAGATGATGAAATGGTTGGCAGTGGTCATAAAGTTGTGAAATAAATTTATGAATAGATTACAACTTACCTTGCAAAATTCAAAGTTGACGTAGATTAGTAGGAAAAGAAAATTTGACAATAGCCTTTACTTTAGTAGGATTGACTTCTATGCCATGCAAAGAAACAATGAAACCAAGGAGTTTTCCTAAAAGCACCACAAAGACACACTTATTAGGTTGAAGGCGAACACATAACTTGATGAGGTGGTCAAAGATGACCTTAAGGACTGTTAGGTGTTTGACATGATGCTTGGATTTGGCAAGAAGGTCATCTACATAGTATTTTAATATGTGATGCATTATGTCATGGAATATATAAGTCATGGCTCGCTGATATGTAACACCAGCGTTTTAAGGCCAAAAGGCATGAATCGATAGCATAAGGTCCCCCAAGGAGTGATGAAGGCAATTTTATGTTGATCTTCTAGAGAAAGTAATATTTGATTATAACCCGAGAAACCATCCATGAGTGAGAGAATCTCATGGTCGGTGGTGAGATCAACTAGTTGGTCAATGCCTGGTAGAGGAAAGTCATCTTTGGGGCAAGCTAAGTTAAGGTCACGGAAATATGTGCAAATGCAGAGTCCCCTATCACTTTTGTGACAGGAACGATATTATAAATCCATTGGGGATAGTCAATGGGTAGGATGAAGGAAACCGAGAGAAGGTGTTGAAGTTATTATTTGACAAGAAGGGCAATGCAAGGATGTATTTTCCATAGCTTCTATTTTATGGGTTTGGCATCAGGAATGGTTATGATATTTTAGACGACAATTTTCGGGTACATACCGAGCATATCAACATAGGACCAAGAAAAATTGTTGCTATGATCTTGAAGGAAAGAAGTAAAAGCTTCCTATTTAACAACATCTAAAGATTGACCTATCTTTAGAATGTGTGGGTTGTCTTGAGTGTTAATGTTGATTTCGATAGTCGATTCATTCAACATGGTTTATGTCTCGAAAGGTAACAATAGTGAATATAAGAATATTCCACACTAAGCTCGGTAAGTATAGAATCATCATCTTGACATTGAATGATGTTAATAGAAGGTGTATCATCATTGATCATGTCAGGATATAGGAAGGGAAAATAAGAAGGATCCTTGCCATCGCGTTGATAAGTTAGAGGTCTCAGGGAAATTGTGTTTACAATTTTTTTAGGAGGAATGGATTCGAGATATATGGACTCTATGGGTGAAGGTGGTGACGTTGGTGAATGGGGTGGAGAAGGTTTTCATCCTTAATGAGGTTGATGTGGGCCTTCTTGGAAGATGGTGTGGAAAATCCAATGCCACTGTGATCTTTGTGTTTACGAGTGGTACATGGAATGACGGTATGATGACCTTATTCATAAAAACTGAAGCCAAAAATTATTTCCATGCACAATGGTGAAGGAAAGTGTGGGAAAAGTGGTAGTTAGTGAGAGATTAGAGGTCAGATGAAAATGGTCATGTTTGGGATGGAGGTTCGGGTGAATAGGTGGAAGTATCAAGTCCCCCATATGTTAAGTTAGTGTGAAGGTGGGGAGGACCATAAGGAAAAACCTCTCCTATGCGATAGTCATAATGAGGATGTTGGCATAGGTTTCCTATTCTTACGAAGTGAGGAATGTGTTGATATTGTAGAGGTGGTACTCCCCCAGAGTGAGGCATTGAAAAACACCTTCTAAGGGATCGGTAGTAGATATGTGGGTAGCAGGGATAGACGAATCACTAGACAATTGGGAAGGAGGGGTATTGATCAATTGGGAAGTAGATGGGTCAATTGTTGAAGCTGCGGTAGTAGTAGTAGGAATAGGAGAGTTAGGTGTGGGAGAGGTGGCGACAACATTGGTTGATGGGGCTATGGGTGAAGGAGAAGTGGGGGTAGTGGCAGATACCTTAACTAGTACAAAGACATCATTAGGTCGGTACAACATGTTATAGGTTTTGAATGGTGATGGGTTAGCTGGGATAGTATAGTTATGCCCTTCATCTTCAAATTTTACATAACGGTGTAAAGTTTAAGGGACACAACCCATGATGTGAATCCAAGGTTATCCAAGTAATAGGTTATACTAGAACTACCCCTCTAAGACATAACAATTCTGGGACAGTGTGAGGGATCACATGAAAGTGAATAATAATGGTGCCAAGGGTGGAAATTATGACATCATTGAAGGAGCACAACATCACTGGGTTATTATGCATACAATTTGAAGGGATGCACAGTTGATTATACGTGTGGGAGGAGATAATGTTGATGTTAGCATCACCATTGATCATAATGTGCCATATGCATATGTTATCGGTATAGATGAAGATGAAAAGAGGAGGATCGGGGTCATCGACTAAAGAGGTACAATCTCCTCATCGAGAAACCGAGGGTGACTAATTGATGAGTAGATGTGGGGGTACAAGAAGGAGATGATTTGGTAAGCGAGGCCACATGACGAGGGTTGAGAATGGAGGCTGCTTGGTTTGGGTTCATTAGGTAAAACCTCGATGGATTGCAAAACCTCCATAAGGGCTTGTCAATGAGATTCAAAAGTTTAGACGAGATCGCATAGGAAATTTTTAGAGGGGATTTACGTAATTATTTTATCATTATACGATTGGTGACCCCATCAAAAATAGGGTATGTGGGTCCTTAAAAGGTTATTTTGGGTGCAGTGCGAGATGGTATATTGGGCTCGGGATTGGTTGATGGGATATTTTTCTTTTCTTTTCCTTTGTCCTTTTAGGCGTGGGTGCTAACTTGGACCATGTTAATCGAGGGATGGAATTATATGGAGAAAGTATGTCATGAGTAGTATAACAACATGATGGTAAAAGACCTACTAGTGGGAAGATCCTTGTGAAATGAGTATGACACACTAACATTTAGGTGGTGGTTTGGCCAACTCTCGATGTAGACCATGTTGATCTCAAATTTTAGAGGTGGATAACGGGGTTGTGGGGGGTGGGGATATAGGTTGTTGAAGAATCAAGGGACAATTATGTGTAGTGGCAAACGCTGAAGGTGGAACATGGTCCTCATCAAGCAGATCATCGTTGTCAAAATTTGCTTTAGGAGGACATAAATGTAGAAGAAAGATTTTGAGAGCCTTACAACCTTCTACATCATGTCCTGACACATGATGCTAGGCACAAATTTTAGTTTTATCAAACCTTTTTGGTTTGGGTTTGAGGGGGTTATAAGGTCGAAGTGGCGGTAATGTGATGACAAGTCTCTAAGAGGTTGGTTAGAATGTTGGCGTAGGACCCTACCAACAGATCACAATGGGAAGTGAGTGTGGGTTTGGGTAAAGGTGTGGATGATCATGAGGGAAGAGGCATTATAGGAGAGGGAATGGGTTGGACCACTGGTTTGGTAGGTGGTATTGTCTTAGGCTTTGATGGTATTTGCTTGGGTAAAGGTGTGGTAGAAGAGATAACAATGGAAGGTTTTGTTGGTTTAACTACCTTATTGGAGGGTAGTGGGTTCTTGTCTTTGGAGTGCACCTTCTTGGGTAAAGGTGAAATTGGAGTATGTGATGCAAAAGGGAAAGAAGATGGTGGAAGAGGACGGGTTACCCATGGGGACAATAGAGTTGCGGTAGAAGTGGTTGGTAGAGGCTAGGTGGATGGTATGGGTTGAAGTCGTATAGGAAAATTTGGGGTTATAGTAACTAGTGGAGGTATAGGTGGTAAGAAATGTACGGGTGGGGGCGAGGGTGTTTTTGTACAGGTAAATGAGGTGTAACGAAGGATCGTGATGAAGCAGTAGGTTGTTTAGCTTTTGATCTATTTTGGGTAGGAGGATTCTTGGCTAGGGTCAATGGGTGAGGTCCTAAGATGGACGGAAGGGGTGAAGGTGACAAAGGTGTGGTAGGTGAGACTAGTGTATGAGGCCTAGAGGGTTGGGTCTTCCTTCTAAGAGGAGGAACAATTTTGGTGTGAGTTTGGGAAGACACGGCTAACTCCAATTTGATAGGTGTATGGGTAAGGATTGACATTGGCATGACACCCAAGGTAGTGGTGGGTCTAGACACAGATGAAGATATAGGTGTGGGAAGGTTCTTAGGTATTGTGATGGTTTTAGTCATGGTTAAAGGTTCGGATGTAGGTAGAGGTGATGAATAAGAATACGTTTTGATAGGCATAATCAGGGTCGATCGATTCTTTGGAAATACCTTTGGATAGATCATGGAGGTATCTTTAGGAAAAATTTGCATTTGAGTCAAAAAGGGGAGCCAAAGACATCCCTAGAGTATGGAATTATCAATGTAATCCAAGCAATCAGCCATCATGAAAATGGGACTATTGTAAGAGGATATGTAGTTGGTTTAGTGGAAATCCCTGTAAAATATGTCTATGAGACAAGGAATTGATTAGCTTTGGAATCTATGGGTAAAAGAGCTGAGATCAAGTCAACAGGATCCTAGAATGCTGAGGGAGAATTGTCCCCAACAGGTAGTGGTGTGTCTAAAGAATCTCCCATGGGTAGGAGAGATGGTAGGTGGGGTGAGATAGATTTCTCTTTTGGTGGAGGAGAAAGTGATGATGATTCTCCTGCGAGCTAAAGAGTTAATACTATTGATTTTCGGTAGGTTGTGAGATAGATGGTAAAATGGCATCAACAGAAATCATGGAATCCCCATGGGTGAAGGAGGAGATGAAGGGGACTCCTCTGAGGGTGAAGGAGTGGAAGGGGTATGCTCCTCTGTGGGTAGAGGAGCTCGTGCTAGAATTTCCTTAATAGACAAAATAGGTGGAATTTGAGGAACGACCGGTACGATATCAAAAACAACGTGGAATTCATGAACATTGTTGTCGTTTGTTTAAGGTTCACTATTTTTATCAGATGTTGGTGTATGATTAGGGAATAACTTGTTAAAGATGTGAAAATTTTGACTTGGTGGCATTTTTAGGTTTTCCACGGCGAGATCTCCATTATCTATCATTTCTTGAACAATGTTCTTGAAAGTTATGTAATTTCCATCACTATGGTCTTTAACATGATGATAATCACAATAGTCATGTTCCTTAAACCATGTAGGCATAAGGCGAGAAGGAGTAAAACCAGTATGAGGTTTTATGGGAGGGAAGTGCAATGGCTCTAGCTTTAAGAAGCTTTTCCAAGACTAAAGAATAGGGCTCTCCAATTGAAGTGTACTTTCGTTGTTCCCACCGGAATTGAAAATTTTGAATAAGGGAAAGATTGGAGGAAGGTTTGGCTTGATTAGAGGGATGAGATGGACCAACTTTGAGAACTACCACGTTGGCAGATCCTTTGGCTTTTGAATAATTATTTTGGGGTTTTGAAGATGAAGAAGAATCATTTGATTTGAATGGGGCGTTCTTGTTTCGTAATTGGATTTTATTTTCTTCAATGGCGTGAATTTCTAGCTTTCATGCCATGGTAAATGCTTCATCAAAGGTATGGAAGGTTTGTACCTACAGAGTTGGTGAGATGTGTCTAGCACAAGATCTAGTGAACAAATCAATAAGTTCACTTGAGGTAACTGGAACGTTAATTGGTTGATAAGACTTTGTCGTGAGAAATGAAATATGTGATAGATTTTTCGTCATACTGTCGTGTCGAATATAGGTTGGTCATGGTGAATTTTTTGACTACATTGATCGAGAAGTGGTCTAGGAATGCTTGAGCCACTTGATTAAAGGAGTATATGGAGTGTCTAGGTAAACTGATGTACCAATCTAAGGTAGGTCCCATTAGGGACATGGGAAATGTTCGTAGGAGTAAAGCATCATCATGGGAAATTAGGTAGCACCCATGTTTGAATGACCACAAGTGTTGTTGTGGGTCCTATTTAATGTTGAAATGATTGAACTTGGGCATTTCCCAATGCACGGGGTATGGGTGAATAGGAATAGATGGATGAATAGGATCATTATAGATTTTTTCATAGGTCAAGGAGTTACGAGAGTTGGAAATTGATGATTCTAGTGTCTACATCTTTTTCATCATCATCCTAATGAGGTAATTAGTGGGTTTTGAGGAATGGGTGTCTCCTACGGTGAAGGTAAGTTGATGATGAGTGTATGATGTGGATGGTATCCTAGTACATGGGGGTACCGAATATGAAAACTACAAAGGGGGATAGATACGGGTAGAACATACCCCGAATAAGCAATAGTCAAGATTAGGGATTACCGGTGATGTGTGTAAATAGGTGGGGTGGTCGTAATGACTCTCATGGTAATGGGTGGTAGAGATTGAGGGATGGAAAGAACTAGGTTTTGGAATGGGGTGTGGGTTTCCAACACTGAGGGTGGTTGTGATGCAACTAGTATATACAAGGGAAATAGGGATAGATGGGGCCATGTTCAAGGTGGTTGGTGAAGGAATGGTTAACACCATGGGTGCAATAAACATCATTGGGGAAGAAGTTATGGTAGAGGTGGGACCTAACTAAGAGACCATAGGGGTAATGTGGATGACAGTAGTTTCAAGCTAGTGGTAGCTGATGCAAAAAGTTAGGGCGAGGTAGGAGAAATAGATACAAGCATGTAATATACTATCTATCCTAAGGAGTCTCGGGTAGATGAGTGGGAAAGGTAGTATTGTAAGGCTATGGGATTATGATCAAGGAGTCTTGTGAACTCCTCATCACCGTAGAAATGGTGATAGGTTGAGTTGGATCCATAGGTGACAGGATGGAAGGTGGTGATGGGCTAGGTGGGAGTGGTTGAAGACTAGTGTGAAATATAAGGGCATTATCTTGGTTGCAATTCAACACCATGTGAATTAGCATTGACCTAGTAAAACTGTATTTTATAGATGACATAGAAAGCAACAGAATGGGAAAGAACAAGATAATAGTAGGTGAGTTTGGTCGTGTCAACCGACGTCGGTTTTACTATTTTGATTCTTAATTGAAACAATGACCTGATGGTTTAAGGGGATCGATGATACGATTCTGATAACCAATATTGGTTATTGTAGAGAACACCGATTTGTGAAAATGAAGCAAAACTCATGAAAGATGAAATGGGGAAACCAAATTTGACAGTGATATCATAATGTTATGAATATGATGATGACACGATGACTTCAAATAGGAAAGAGAAGGTGATGAAAGTTATTTTGGGTAAAATAACCAAAAGAGCTAGTAACCGACACTTGTCAAGTAAACCAACGATGGTCAGATGGGAACTGATGATGGTTGCTAGACCGACACCGATTATTGTAAAATATGAAGAAGTGAAGAAAAATGGATTTTGTGAATTAAATCAGATGAAGAAACAACCTAGGAGACCTAAGGATGATAATATGAGGCCCTAACACACTCAAAAATAGTCAGAATACTCCAACTATGATGGGGAGTACAAAAGGAAAAAGAAAAAAAAGAAACATAATCCTCACAACTCAAAACACAATCTAGGAAGAAAGATAATAAAAACACATAATCCTACAAGTGAATTTTATGTTATTTTAGCTTATGCTATTTGAGACTGAATTGTGAATTTAGAATAGAGTTGTTTGGTTGGGAAGGCATCCTATGAAGAGGTAATCTAAAGGGGATGTTTCAAGTTATGTTTTGGCGGGCGAGTCCTTTTCTCGAGGTATAAATGGATAGAGAAACCGGTGGGTGCCCACTATCAATCCTCTGATCATGTGATCATTGACAACTTCTTCCAGGTAAAGTGTTGTTTAAGAAGATGTGTAAATTCAGATTTGTGTAGTTTGGAAAAGAGAGAGAAGAGAGAAAGTGCTTTCTATGATTCAATTGTGTCAACCATCAGTTGGGCATGAATTCCAATGTATAGGTTTCCCTCAGTTTTAAATGTGAGCTAATAATGCAACATACAAGGATGAAATGCAACAAATTTTATAACCCAAATCGACAATTATATTCGATGTAGCAAATGATGAATAAGAGAGAGGATGATTTTCACTAATGCAGAAAGAAAGAAGAATGATTATTTTTAAATGCACCAAAAGAAATGTTTCATTTAGAGCAATTAGAAAGAAGGGAAGATTACCAAAGAGAAGATTTAGTGAATAACAATTTAGAAAGGAAACACACAAGATGCAACCTATATGAATATAAAGAAACCCACAAATGAGGGTCCCACTAAGCGTGCCAAAATGTTTCACGACAAGTTGTGTATGTATGAGGAAAAAAAGATAAGGTAAGGGTGAGGAGGAATACCTGTGAATGAAGGTGGAAGGTAGAGTGCATGCGTTCTGACTTCTCGATCTAGTGTTGATTACGAGAACTTCCTTTTTGCTAGGAGGAACTACCTTAAATGAAAAACAAGACCACAAGAGGAATATTAAATAATATATGTCAGTGGACCTAACATATGCTAGATACGGAAGTGTGATACTTCCTAGATGGTTGTCAATCCACTGTTTAATACAATTTAATGCAAGAAATAACGTAAGAAAATAAAATCCTACTGTAGTTGATATGATTTAGGTATCTCATTCAAATACAATAAGCAAATCTAATCTAACATGTAAGGTTATGATCAGATCTGGAGGTTAGACAAGTAGCCAAGATGACTGGAACAGGTTAGGATCAAGTTTTGGATGGTTTGGGCTATTTGGGTGAGGGTTATTAGGTTGTTGTTATAGGAAGAATTACCAAATACAAAGATCGACATCGGTCTGATATGACCGATGCCAGTTGAGAGGAAACCGATGACAATTTAGGTTAATCGGCATCGGTAGGGTCAAACTGATATAAACTTAATAAAACTTGGTTTTGGAGATTCTCTATGATTGCACAGAGAATGGGAGAATGAGGGTTAGGTTGTCAAAGAAGTTGCAAATGATCAGAGACATATTGAGTCAAGTATAGGGAGCTAGGAGGTTGTAAGTGGTTAGGTGAATGGATTGACAGGAAGGTGGGAAATGATGGGATACAAAGGAAACTCGAGTCTCAAGCAGAGATAAAGAAACTAATCTAAATAAGTATGAAAAGATGTAACTCCAAATACACTTGTATTTTTAGGCTGGTTGTTGGATGAGGGTGGTGGTTGATCTATGTAATTGGTGGTCGAGTACCATAGAAGTGCTTCTGGAATGTTACTCGAGTGCTTAACCTTCGATCAATCTTGGTCTTTGGTTCGGGATGTCTATATTTGTAAGAGGGCTCTGGTTCGTGTTGTTATGTAGATATCTCTCTTCTCGGACTCAAATAATTCTTCCAACTTCATGGAACAAGGTTACCAAAGTGAATATATATGGTAACCAATGATGGTTTTGGTTAACCAAATGGCGATTGAGAGTTAAGCGGTGTTGGTTAAAGAGGGAAATCCTAGGTTTCCAAAATAGCATATTTTTATATCTTTTGACTTGTTCTTCCCGTTGGTTTGGGTCTAAAATGGTATTTTCCACATAAGTAAGTGGACATACTATTAGATAAATAATAGGCATATAGTGTTAGGGTTAGACCAAGTCTCAGCTAGTTATGGTAAGAAGAGATTGAGTCCTATCTAAAAGGAAAAATGCTAAGAATAGGTCCATGATGAGGTGTCTAGGTGATGTGGTGGGGTGAGGTCTCTAGGTGAGGTGGAAATTAGTTACATTAAGGTAATTAAATAATGAATATTGTGAGAATGGGAATTAATTTAATTCTACATAATTAAATTAATATACATGTGGGGTAAAGGGGTAGTCTAACCCAAATTTGGTGTCTACATAAAGTACACGATAATGTTGAACATTGGAAGACTTTCAATGATGAAAAACAACATCCGCATGTCCGGAACAAGAAAAAGAATATGCGTGGGATGCAAATGAACTAGTTAGGAAATCTAATGTCTTCGACACACACTAATGGAATTTGTGAATCTAAGGCAAAGAAGGCCCTTCTAACTTGGACTGGTGTGATAGATCGATCGGCAAGGATGACTGCTCGAAGGCTCCAATCAATATCGAGCTCTGGCATGATTCGATCTATGGGTTGTGGAATACGTGGGAAATGACCTGGGATAGTTTCGTGTATGTCTCCAGATAAGGTCATATGGTGGATGGTGGAATACAATTGACTCTACGGATGATTCTCTGGCCTAGTCCAAAATTCTCTAGCTTCGTTAGCCGTTATATCTAGTAAGGACAATTGTTCGATGATGATGGGTGGAAGTGGAGTGGATTGGAATACTAGTGTGCGTAGGCCAGTGTTTATATCTGATTGACTTATGGATTCGTTAGGCTGCGGGATTTGTGGATCACAACCGTAGACTCTAGGTTGTTGCGGTCCTGTTATGGTCATGTACGAAATCAAGTCCTAATCCCTAGTATCCAGTAATCATATGCTTTCTCAGCTTCTATGTTTAGGACCAATAACTGCGATCTTCTCAGAATATCTCACAGGTGTTCGTGCAACCTGGATCCTTAAACTAGTATCTATGTCTGTGAGAGTGTCTCCCGCACTTGGCTATGTGTGGGGACCAAAGGATCACAACCAAAGGTTTGTTCTCTTTCAAACCCTTCTACAGTCATGTGAATGTTTTGCCTAGGGCAGTCTGTAGTTCGGTTGATTTGACCAAAACGTGTGTGCTTGGTCATCTTCTATGTTTAACCCTCTCAACTGAGAGCTGATCAGTCGTAAATCTGTTGTTGTTTGGAAGACTTGTATTCTAAGGTTCTGGTCTATGTCAACTATTGCTGTGACGAGGTTGGGCTGAGGCACGATTGGTTCAAATACGTATTCCCTGGGCTCCCTAGGTCCCGTGATTGTCATATAAAACAAAATATAAATCTAACTGCAACAAAACAAATTTTAACCATCTAAAACATATATAACTTCTACTTTTGTTTTTAACTTTCTAAGAAAAAAGCTATTTAAACGTATCTAGAAATAACAACTAAATAATAATTTAAAACAAACAAAATAACCGAGTGTAGTTATTTGTCTGTGTAATTTGTAGATTTATTCTAAACAAATAAAATAGCTTATCTAATCTATCTGCAAGATTCTCAATCCTACCTCAGAAGTGAGGAGTGAATCATAGTTTCTCAGAAACTATCAATCCTCACAGCTTCCCTGGCAATATCGAGAATAGAATTTACTGAAATGAAGCAATTATCTACTCTATTTGATATGATTCTAACTAGAACTTTGAAAGCTAGAACCTGGATTCCGCAGAACAGTGGTGAATCCGATGGTGTGTGTGATCTTGTCCCCTCAGTATGATCTCCTCGTTCTTTCGTATTCTCGTGGATCCAGAAAAGCGTGTAATGCTAGCATCAACAAAAGTAGATATTGGGACAAGGATAGCTCAGAATGCAGACTGAATATAATGCGAGTAGGAGAGGGATAGCGCAAGAGTACAGAGCTTGGCTTATGCAATTCCTAGTGGGATTTCTGCGAGTCATGCAACATAAAGCGTCCAGAACCTGAAACTATCCTGTTTGAAGAGCAAAACCTGTAACTTTAATGGCTTCCTAAGCTATTCTACTCCAATGGATTGGATAAAACAACAACACTGTTTGCACAAGCTGGATATGTGGCTTACCAACAGTTGAACAATGCTAACTAGACATATAATGAACTAAACCAAGCACTCTAAGCAAAATGAAAGCTAAGCCTATTGCAAAGAGAAATTCAGAGACAAACTTCAGGGCCATTTGCTTGAGCACAAGCAATCTATTTATAGGAATTGCATTCACCCAAAGATCAAAACCAAACTGAACTCTCAAACAATAAACAAAGGCAAAACACTATTCCAGGGGACCAAAAACATAAATGCAAGCCCAAGTCGGCAAGGAAAAGCTGGTGAAACGTTGATCTTTTACGTGAGTCGCGTCAAAACACTTTCTGGAAAATGCGTAAAGGACCGCCACTCTGAGCAGGGCGGTGGTTACAGGACCGCCGCCCTGATTAGGGCGGCGGTCATGAGACCGCCGCCCATGCAGGGCGGCGGTTTCGTCACTGAAGAGCAAAAGGCCAAGAAAAGAGAGGAAAAAGGAAAAACAAAGGACGTGGGGGCTAAGCGGGGCATGCGGGATGTTAACGCACACTTGGAGAGCTTTTCCGGATCCCGAACACCTTGCGAGGAGACCTGTATCATCATTGGGGCACTTGTTACACCGTTCCGGCAGTACAGTACCTTACAATTTTGGGTACGTACATATTGCCCCCTCGGAGAAGCGTTTTAGCCATGAAGAGGCGTAAAATGGTGGGTTCAGTATGGCAGTCCCGAAATGGGAAGTTAGAAGTTATACCTGACACGTCCGTGTGTTGAAATGATGCCATCCAAAATTCCCGCTACCTGCAAAATGAAAAGAGAACTCAAGTGCAGATAGATACAATAGTTTGAAAGATAAACGCTAAGAATAACAGGGAATGAGAACGTACCATTTGTGCGGGGATAGGAACTTACCTCCATCAGCGCTCCAAACCTGTGAAAAAGTCATTTTGAAACGAAACATGGTGCTATATATATGAAAGTGGGCCCATTTTCCTATTCATTTGCGAGTTGATTTGATTGATTTTGAGCTCTGGGACCCACGGTGACGGTTTCTTGCGTGAGTAGAGTCGAAACGTTCGCAGCGAGATCGTGATCATGCCTCCACGTGTGGAACACCGACCTCAGCGATCACAGGTTAGTTTTCTTCAGTTTATTGTTTTCCCCCTTAATTTTGAAATGCTAAATACTCTGTAATGGGGGGGTCATTTTTGAAAATGCTAGGTTCAAAAGGTCCACCTAGGGGGGCGCCTACTGGGTAGGCTTTGTTTTTAGTTAAAATGGTCTTTTCTGGCACTTTTTAGGCCTTTTTAGGTTAAAAGCCCGCGTGGGTTTTCGGACCACGACCGCCGCCACAGGCCGGGCGGCGGTTTCATATAACCGTCACCTGTTCAGGGTGGTGGTTACACGACCACCGCCTTTAAGGCGGCGGTTACAAAACCGCCTCCCTGCTCAGGGTGGCGGTTTTGCACAGAATGCAAAAAGAACTTGTTTTTGAGATTGTGTTTGTATTTTTAGCATTTCTACGTGTTTTTATGACTTTCTCAGCATTGCCTGGATGCTAACTTAGTTTGTTTTGTGTTTTTGGTGTATGCAGGTGAGAGAGGAGTACATCCGATGGAGTAGAGAGAGAGAGAGTGTGATTGGCTCTCAGGGGTATTAGATGCCCTTTCACAGGATGAGGAGGACACACTTCAGAGGGCTGGCATATTGCGCATATCACGCGTGCCCCATGTTGCACCATCTAGTCACATCCTTTGTGACTTATTCTCTTACTGGGATGCAGATCAGAACACCTTCTGATTGCCAGGGGTCCGTGGCGAGTGGACCATTACATTGGAGGATGTCTACCACATTCTGGGGGTCCCGATTATAGGGAGGCGACTCACTTTGGAGATAGCAGGCTCACGGGCATAGATTGCATAGTGGGCGACTTATATGGGAGATGCAGCCATCTCCACGGGGTCGAAGAAGGGGGTGAGAGTTCGATCCATTCCTTCTTTGCCTATCCCCATATTTCGACAGGCCATCATGGGGATCCTTGCCTCGAGATTGATCGGGGACAAGGGAGGGGACACATTGCTATACTGTTGGGCCCCTATCATTGCACAGATAGAGGGGCATGGCCGGATATACGCTTGGGGTACAGATATTCTTGGGACCACCTACCATGATCTATACAGGGTGGTCCGTTTATAGGGGCAGTCATTGAGCCACCCGACTCTAGTCATGAGTTGGGTTTATGAGCACTTCATCCCTTATGGCAGGGGTGTGGAGGTAGCAGATCCTGGAGCTGTTAGGGCAGCGAGATGGTCAGACATGTCGGTGCTTAGAGCACCTCATCAGCCAGTTGCCTCTCTGACTACCGCCGATATGGAGCGACACCATACCAGACCATGGCCGGTATATGGGGCGAGGAGGCCCTTACCTTGATTTCCTGCTCCACCACAGGGCAGCTTATCGATCGAGTGGGACGAGTGGAGGTGCACCCCTTTGGCCGAGTTCCTCAGTAGTTTGGCCTTCCATACGCGGGTATGCTTCCCCCAGTGGCACCAGTTTACAGATCAGTTCACGAGGCCAGAGGGGGGCCTAGAGGCCGAGGTTGGACAGTGATTACTCCTGGCATTCCTATTGCAGCCAGGAGGATAGTTCGTGCTAGAGGGAGAGCCGGTGCGCCTCGGGCACCTTTGCTTCAGATTGCTGCGGGTCCTGCTCATAGCAGTGATGACCCTATTGATATTGACTCAAGTTCGAGGAGTTTACGAGAGGAGGGAGGGAGGAGGAGGAGATCAGGATAGCGATCACGAGTGGCATGACACTCGGGATATTATGCGAGCGAGAGAGGGTGAGCGAGCGCGAGAGAGGGACACTCTAGTTTCGGAGGAGCCACTCTCTTAGGGCCATGGTGGAGGATGAGTCAGTTGCGGGGTGACATGTTGCCCCTACCATAGGAGCAGCCCCTCAGTCGGCAGCGGCATCCGCGGCAGGTGCCGGCCCCAGCGACCCATCTTGGAGGCCTGGGGATCCGAGTAAGTTACCCTTTCTCCCTTTTAATGTTTATTTGTAGGCTCTCCTTAGTTGTTATTTTTGTATCTTTTAGTCTCTTGCTTAGTTTCTAATTCATTTTCTCCTTTGTTTGCAGAGACTGTTGATGAGTGGCGGGATTTGATCCGCAGGGTATGTACTGATTCCCTGATGATCCCCATGGATAGGACCCGCGCAGAGCTATCTGTGGACGTTGGGGAGCCTTCAGCAGCCGGTAGGCATACCGACGTTTTTGCTCCAGTCTGGCATGTGGCCAGGATGGTGTCGACCCTTCGCACTGAGCTAGCGGGCTATAGGATGGCTGAGCATCTTATGAGGAGCCGTTCTCGCGGTGAGACCGCGGCTGCTCCTAGGGATCCTGAGCCCTCCGTACATTCAGAGCGCCGGCGTAGCCGGAGTCCTAGGCGTGGGCGTGCACCTTCGGAGGGGTCGCGTAGGGATTGAGAGGCCACTTGGCTCTCGTGTATTTATATATTTCTTTGTATATCATGGGCTCTTTGAGCATTTTGACCATGCTTAGAGCATGATGGCATTGTATATAAATGTTGATCATTTATATATATGCATTCATTTTGGATCAAAATCTTGGCACTCATGGTTTCCTTTCTATTTCCAGTTTCTTTGTGTATACTACGATGTATGTTTATATGCTTTTTAGAATGTATGCAATGGAGAACAAATGATGCAAATGTTTGTTTCCTTTTGTGTATTTCATGATGCTGATATATGTAGATGTAATGTGATTTTGAATCTTAGCTTCCGTAAGCAATTTTTGATATCTCATGTTTGTTTTGCAAAGTGATGAATATAACCAGTATGATGAACAGATTAACTTGCCCCACTCCTAACTCCACGCAACTAGTAAGATGCGAGGGCTCATCACCGAGAGCTAGAAAGGGCACAAGTTATGAGGTGTAGCTGAAATGATAGTGATGAAAGACAGACAAAGCTTTGGTGGAACCAAATAGGAAACTACAAGCTTACTCCACCCGAGTGACTTCATAGTTTAGAATGCAACTTACTTTGCGGTTTATCTAGACTTAGATCCGTAGATGGCCACATAGTAGACAAAATCTGGGTTTTTAGGATTTTAACTCTCTTGGAATTTTGAACATTTGATTCATTCGTTTTTGACTCAAAGTTTGAATTGTTTGTTTATGACTTTTAACGTTTGCTTTGTCAAGAGGACCCCCTATACTTTGCCCCATGCTACTAGTAAGAAGCGTGGGTTTATCACCATGGGCAAGGTATAGGCGAGTAAGGGCATTTCCATCCTTTCCCAACCCTACGTCACTAGTAAGAGACGCAAGCTCATCACCGAAGGTTGGTGGGGCAAGGAAATGTGTAAAATAAAATTTTCTGTTTAATCACTTGTTGACTTGTTTTCTTGAGTAAAATGTCAGTATGTGCTTATTTCCAAAGAGATATACATATGGGATAGATGTGACACCATGAAGCTTCTAGAACAGACCATAGGTAAGGCACCTATCCTAAGAAGAAATCAAAGTGAGAATAAACTTGCAGATCTTGGTATGGTTACCGTTAAGACTTCGTCATGTCTGACTTTATTTGATAAAATGATTCTGAGATGATTTGATGATATCACGAAAATGGAGAGGTATGATTAGAAAGTTTATGCCAACAACATCATGAGTTTGTAATGAATTACTTTGAGGATAGATTCCTTGATCACCATTTATGTAAGAAACAAGTGGACAAAATGATCTTAATCTATATGAAGATGCAATGTAGATAATTATACAAGTAGTGCTAGTTGCTTATGCGTAGAACCGCTTGAGGTGCAGGGAATTGACTGTTTCACCAAATTCCTCACCTTCTAGCGTACATAAGAGGTAAGCACCATTTCCATAGTCTTTCATGACTCGGTACGGGCCCAACCATTTGGGCGGAATTTCCTTCCTTCGCCGGTCTTCTTGTCGATCCGGCTGTCTAGCCTTAGAACTAGATCACCTTCGTATATGTCACGTTCATAGACCTTCTTGTTATATTGCCGGCACATTCGGTCAGCATAAGCTCTATGCCACTGTTCAGCATCTAACCTAGTTTCATCTAGGCTTTCTAGTTGGGAAAGACGTGCTTCTCTATAAGCATCTTCATCCAGAATCCCTTGTAGTGAAATGCGGAGACTGGGTATTTCGACCTCAAGTGGGAGAACTGCTTCTGCCCCAAATACTAGCGAGAAAGGAGTTGCTCCCATTGGTGTTCTTATTGAGGTTCGGTGGGCCCACAAGGCCGGATATAACTTCAAATGCCAATCTCGTTTGTTTTCTTTTACCGTTTTAAGGAGAATGGCTTTCAGTGTCTTGTTTGTCGCTTCAGCCTGTCCGTTGGCTTGGGGGTAATACAAGGAAGCCGTATGATGGCTTATCTTAAATTTATTGCATAGTTCGTGAACCTCTTCATTCTTAAAAGAAGTTCCATTATCAGAGATAATGATTTGCGGAATCTGTACACACTGCAAATGATTTGGTTCAAAATGAACTTGGCGATTACAGAACCAGGTACAGTAGTAAGAGGCATAGCCTCTACCCATTTGGTAAAATATTCAGTGGCCGTGATTATAAAATTATGGCCATCTGTGGATGAGGGAGAGAATTTCCCTATTAAGTCTAGACCCCATGTAGAAAAGGGCCATGGAGTAGCGATTGGTTGCAGAGCTTGTGCCGGCATATGAATCTCATGGGAGAATTCTTGGCACTTATGACACCTGCGTACAAACTCTATTGCGTCATGTTCTAGAGTGGGCCAGAAATAGCCCATTCGATGTATTTTTCGAGCGGTGGCATGGCCACCGAAGTGGCCTCCACATATTCCACTATGAGATTCATGGAGAATCTTCTTGGATTCTTCCATGTCGACACATCTTAGGAGCATTCCATCGAATGCTTTTCGGTAGAGCACTTGCTCTATAATGACGTATTTAGCTACGATAATGCGTAACCGCCTTCTTTGTTGCGGTGTAACTCCTTCTGGGTACGTATGGTCCATGATATAATTAATGATATCCATGTACCAAAGGCACTCAGAGATAGAGGGTCGGGTTTCGATGTAGTATACGCACTCATCTGGAAAGTCTAAATCTACTAAATCACCTCCGTCTAATGGGTTGTCAGCTAACCAATCTGTGATGATTTGTCCTTTAACCGACTTTTGATTTACAAATGTTAATTCGAATTCTCCCATTAAGGTTATAAAACGTCCAGCCTTTTTAGACAAGGACCCTTGTGTGAGGAAAGTTCGTAAATGGTCCGTTTTTACCATGACCCTTGTTTCTTGGTTTAGCATATAATGTCTTAGGCATTTAGTAGCAAAGACTATGGCAAGGCATTCTCGTTCTGCCTGTGTATAGCGTGTTTCATAGTCGAGCAGCGTTCGGCTGATGAAATAAATCACACGTTCCTTCTTGTCATCGTCCTCTTGGGCCAACATACAAGCTAACGAGACATTGGTAGCTCGTGAATATAAGATTAACGGGTGATCTAGCTTTGGTGGCATTAGCGTAGGTGGCGATAATAGGAAACGCTTAACTGCTTCAAAGGCTTCATTACAGTCTTTGGTCCAATCAATGCTATAGTCTTTCTTGAGTAAATTGTTGATTGGATGAATGGCGAAGCTTAAGTCTGGGATAAATCTCTGGATTGCACCTAGTTTTCTGAGAAATGATCTGATTCCAGATTCATTCGAAGGTGGGACCATTTCGAGGACAACCCGAATTTTGGTTGGATCAACATCTATCCCTCGTGACGATATGATGTAACCTAGGAGTTTTCCTCCTGTTACACCAAAGACGCATTTCTCTGGATTTAGTGTGACTCCGTATTCTATTAGGCGTGAAAGAATGACGCGGAGTACTTCCGGATGGTCACAACGCTTCTTGGCCTTAGCCAATAAGTCATCTACGTAGGACTCCATGATTTTATGAATTAAATCGTGGAATATATATGTCATAGCTCGCTGGTAGGTAGCACCAGCGTTCTTGAGACCGAATGGCATAACAGCGTAGCAATAGGTTCCCCAAGGAGTTATAAACGTAGTTTTAGCTTGATCTTGCTCAGATATTTTGATTTGATTGTATCCCGAGAATCCATCCATGAGAGACAAAAGTTCAAATCCAGCTGTTGCATCAACAATGACATCTATGGATGGTAATGGGAAGTCGTCCTTAGGACATGCTTTGTTGATGTCTCGAAAATCTATGCAGATGCGTATCTTTCCATTCTTCTTGAGAATGCAGGAGCGATGTTAGATACCCATTGGGAGTAGTCGATGGCTTGATGAATCCTACCGGAGGAGTTTTATTACCTCTTCCTTTACCATGAGAGCTACCTTGGGCTTCATGGGTCTTGATTTTTTTTAATTGGCTTTGCATCTGATTTAGTGACGAGGTTGTGCACCGCAATGTGTGGGGTGCGACTCTGTCATCTCCTTATAATTAAAGGCAAATGCCTTCGATGTTCTTTGAGGATCGAGTATGTATTTCTACTTCTTACAGGGTTTAATGAGGATCCTAGTTTCAATATTCTCGGTTCATCTTGTCCCGATGTTGACATCGATTGTTTCTTCGATCGAAGAGGCGTTACCTTCTTGAACTCGGGTGGTCTTTGGAGGTAAATCCAAATCATCCCCATTTTCTACTGCGTATATGCTAGGTTCCATTTGTGAGGGATGATCCATCACGGGATTTCCGAAGTAGGAAGATGAATGTGGAATTAAGGATAAATCTAGCATATGATAGGAGAGATGTAGTGCTGCATAGGCATTTAAGTAATCCAAAGTAGCCACATCACTATCAATACGGTCTAGGACGGTAGATTCACTTCCGCTTGAAAGGGGATTTGTCATTGTTTTTATCAATGGTTCATCACGAATGGACACCGTGAACTGGGTATCTTCTAACTCATTGCTTGGAGTAAAACGTGATGTTGAAGTTGCTATTGAATCGGCGAGAAGATTTTTCTCTCGCGGGATCACTTCAATGGATATGAAGTTAAATGCCTTGCTTAAATCTAATACGGCTTCTTTGTAAAGCTGCAAATGTTCGGCTTTGGTTTCGTATACTTTAGAAACCTGGTTTGTCACTAATTGTGAGTCTCCTAAGACTCTGATGTTATCAATACCAATTCTTTTGGCTAAGGTGAGGCCAAGGAGGAGGGCTTCGTACTCAGCGCCGTTGTTTGTGCATTCAAAGTTTAGCTTAAAGGAAAATGGTAGGACTTTCTCTTCGGGTGAAGTAAGAATTATACCTGCCCCCGCTCCATAATGGCATTTAGCTCCATCGAAATGGAGAGTCCAATATTTAGCCGGGAGTATAGATGTTGGGATATCTGCTGTGTTTGCGCACTCAACTTCTACCATGCAGAGGTCCTCTGCTGGAAGGGAACCAACACCTAGGGAATATCCTATGCCTACTGAATCAAATGGTAAGAACATTGGTGAATCTTGTTCTATTAACTCAACGATTTTTGCAGTAGTCCCTAATGATACCGTTTCTATAGCCTTATCTTTGGGGGTTGGGGTTGTTTTGGCTATGCTGATAGTTTCAAGATCCGTTGTAGGTACCAACTTTTCCTCTGGTTTTGGGTCAGTGGGTTTATTAAGTTGGTTTGTCGGAAGTTCAAATTCTGAGTGCACACCTGGTCTTTTCTTTAAATCAGCTAGGTGCAAATCGAAAGGTTTTGGATCACCTTTGGCTACAAATACCTTTCCTAGATGTAAGAATCTTACTTCTTGAAATAACGTAGAAGGGATTGCCTTCATTTGGTGTATCCATGGTCGGTCGAGTATCATATTATAATTAGTTTCCCGATCTATAATATAAAACTCAGTCAGGATTGTTTTGGGTCCTAAGGTGACCGCGGTATTATAGTTCCTATCGAAGTGGCTTTAAGGCTATCATAGCCTCTCAATGTATTTCGAGTGGTGGAACAGTTTGTTTCCCCATATCCTAGTTTTTGGAGGAAAGAGAAAGGGACTATGTTAACTGCGGCCCCATCATCAACCATTGCCCGTTTTACATAGTTATTATAAACCCATACTTGTAAGTGTAAGGCTGGATCACCTCGGCGTGTGATCTCAGCATCTGTAGGCATTTTACTTATTTCGAATATGAATTCGACATCCTTGTCCGGCTGCCCCGGAGGGTGGATATCAAAATCTACGTGATTTACTTGTGTTTCAGGAGGTGGAGTGATGTTAATTAGATGACCTAGACCTAATGCTTCTAAAAGAGCAGCTCTGTGAGTAGGAGAGTTCTTTAGTAAATCCAAAAATGAAATGTGCGAGAAGGTCTTTGTTAGGTCACTAATTAAATCATAGGCGCCCATGGGTTTTTCTACTATTTGTTGACTCTTATCCGTTTCTGGCAGATGACTTGGGCTCGGTTGAGAGAAATATTCTCGTGTTCTTGTTATAGCTTCGATAGGTAGTTCAGCGTCTAATTCTACCAAACTGACTATCTTGGGTCTCGGTTGACTTCCTAACTGTGGCGCAACTGATGGATTTAGTGAAGTTGAGGCTTCATGATCATTGTTTCCCGTCATTGCACTTTTGTTTGTTCGATTGGATTCACTTTATTCTTTATCATGATTTGGGAGTGGATCGTTAAAGATCTTGAGGGAGCATTCTGAGGGGAAACTGCCCCTGCGAGCGTATTTGGTGGTGGTGACACGGGATCTGCCAAAAACAAATCTGTGAAGAACTATCTTTGTTCTTCTGGAAAATGTTGCATGAATTTATTGTAGTCACGACACGTTCTAGTATCATGACCCCAAATTTTGTGGAAACCACAATAAGAATTGGGGTTGTAATTCCTGTTTTGTTGGTTTGGTGTATATTGTGGCCTAAAATTCTGATCAAACTGTTGCCTATTAGGATTAAAATTTTGCATTTGTTGTTTCTGGCTTTGGTTTTGATAACCAAATGAGTTTTGGCTTGGCCCTTGTATAGGATTTCACCGTTGTTGTTGTTGTTGTTGTGGGTGGTTAAAATCCACTGTATTGATTGTCGGGGTAAAGTTGTTGTTTCGTTGGTTGTTTGTTTGTGATGGAGTATTGACAACATTTACCTTCTTGGGCTGGTCGGTTACTCCATCCGTTGTTACACCACGATTTTTGTTAAGGATTTTAGGTCCTTGATTGATGTTTGTGGTAGTTGTAGTGTTCTGGCTGGAGGTGATTAACCTCCCGTTTGCTCCATATGTCTTACGACCACTATCTATCGCTGCTTGATCTATTCGAAGAGCGCTCTCAAGTACTTCATCGTAAGTTCTTAGTGGGAACTTCTGGACTTCTTCCTTCACCTCTCTGCTGAGAGAATGAAGGAATAAATCACATAGTTCCATCTGATCCATGTTTGGAGCACTTGCTGAAGAATAAAGAACTGTACGCCACCTCTGGATGAAATGGGCGACAGATTCGTTGTGTTCTTGTTTGATGTGCAAGAATTCCCTGATTCCTGTTCTCAACAGTTTGTTCATGTCGAACGCCTTAATGAACTCTGATACGAGTTGCTTAAATGAATGGATGGAGGCTTTAGGTATTCTATAATACCAGTCGAGCAATGCCTTCCAAGGTTTTGGGGAATATTTTAGCAACAACCCCATCCCAAGGGAGTAATTCACGTATGGCTGTAGCGTAAGCTTTGATATGCGTGTTTGGATCTCCCTCACCTTTGTACTTGGGTAAATCGGGAAGGGGTCTTGGAAGCATGATGCTTCATATGGCGAAGTCTAAGGGCTCTTTCAGATATTCTAAATAAGTCCCTATCGCATAGGTTTTGACCATTGATGGTGGTTGCTGAGGGAGTGATGGTGGGATGGGTTGTTGATATGGCGCAGCGTATGCATTGGCAGGGGCATAGGGAAGTCCCTGCGTTTGAGCCAAAATGCCGGGAGAGGAGAACATATCTCCTTGTGGTGATTTGGAGTACATGTTTAAGTATGACGGGGTATTGTCTAGTAATGGATTGTTTGATACTAGACCGGGAGGAATAGTGTTAGAGATGATGGGCCTTGTTGGCGTTTGTTGCGGATACTGAGGAGGCATGCCTAACGTGCCTACTCCTGTGAGGAGATCTACTTGGCCAGGGTGGTATGGAGGATTGGAACTTCCTGCTTGCATGAACTGAGAATTTTGACTTGCTTGAGCAAGTTCTAACCCTCTCACTTTTTCTACTAACGTTGAAATGACTTCATTTGGTGAAGTCACGGTGCTTTGCCTTAGCGGCGTTTGTTGTATACCCTAGTGTTGTATAGGCATGTGATATCCTGCTATGAACTGATCGCTATCTTGCCAAGTTTCTCCGAGAGTATTTCCTATATGTAGTGGCATAGAGGTATTTTCTTGAAAAGAGACCTCGGGTTGTATTTGTAAACCTCCTATAGATGGGTACATACCCCAAGAGCATTGTTCACTTCTAGGATAACGTATTGACTGTTCATTATCTAAGACCAGGTATGGGTCAGATTGTCTACTAATTTGTGGTCTAAGTAGCATCTGAGGAGACGAACCAGATTCTCTGGTAAACGTCATATTGTTCGAGCCTGAAGGCTCTGTTTGTTGCGTTCGAGGGGGTTGATCTAACTCCTCAGTTTGAAAAGATGAATTATATCTGATTCTTGGGGTTTGTGTTGACAACTGATTAGTTGAATAGTTGTCACCCCATACTGAGAGCGAGGTGATGATTGCCTATTATGTTGGGTGTAGTATGCCTCAAGACCCAAGAGGGGTCTGCCATATGCATCGAATCCCGACATATTCGGGGGGTATATGAATACCCGCAGAATAATGGGAAGGAGCGAAGGTGATTGAGATAAGATGAAACTTCTCAAAGAGAAGGTGAAATAGTTGTTAGTTCACGTCGGGTTCACCAATTTTGTATGCCGGAAAAGTGACAAGCGAGCGTGGTAATCTACAGGTAACTCTTCCACGTACCCGACCTCCCGAGGTCGTGCCGAGACAGCCGGTGGGGGTAGAATATGCGTGGGATGCAAATGAACTAGTTAGGCAATCTAATGTCTTCGACACGCACTAATGGAATTTGTGAATCTAAGGCAAAGAAGGCCCTTCTAACTTGGACTGGTGTGATAGATCGATCGCAAGGATGACTGCTCGAAGGCTCCAATCAATATCGAGCTTTGGCGTGATTCGATCTATGGGTTGTGGAATACGTGGGAAATGACCTGGGATAGTTTCATGTATGTCTCCAGATAAGGTCATATGGTGGATGGTGGAATACAATTGACTCTACGGATGATTCTCTGGCCTAGTCCAAAATTCTCTAGCTTCGTTAGCCATTATATCTAGTAAGGACAATTGTTCGATGATGATGGGTGGAAGTGGAGTGGATTGGAATACTAGTGTGCGTAGGCCAGTGTTTATATCTGATTGACTTATGGATTCGCTAGGCTGCGGGATTTGTGGATCACAACCGTAGACTCTAGGTTGTTGCGGTCCTGTTATGGTCATGTACGAAATTAAGTCCTAATCCCTAGTATCCAGTAATCATATGCTTTCTCAGCTTCTATGTTTAGGACCAATAACTGCGATCTTCTCAGAATATCTCACAGGCATTCGTGCAACCTAGATCCTTAAACTAGTATCTATGTCTGTGAGAGTGTCTCCTGCACCTGGCTGTGGGACCAAAGGATCACAACCAAAGGTTTGTTCTCTTTCGAACCCTTCTACAGTCATGTGAATGTTTTTCCTAGGGCAGTCTGTAGTTCGGTTGATTTGACCAAAATGTGTGTGCTTGGTCATCTTCTATGTTTAACCCTCTCAACGAGAGCGATCGATCGTAAATCATTGTTGTTTGGAAGACTTGTATTCTAAGGTTAAGGTCTATGTCAACTATTGCTATGATGAGGTTGGGTGAGGCACGATTGGTTCAAATACGTATTCCTGGCTCCTAGGTCCCGTGATTGTCATATAAAACAAAATATAAATCTAAGCGTAAAAAACAAATTTTAACCATCTAAAACATATATAACTTCTACTTTTGTTTTTAACTTTCTAAGAAGAAAAGTAGCTATTTAAACGTATCTAGAAATAACAACTAAATAATAATTTAAAACAAACAAAATAACTTGAGTGTAGTTATTTGTGCATGCAATTTGTAGATTTATTCTAAACAAATAAAATAGCTTATCTAATCTATTTGCAAGATTCTCAATCCTACCTCGAAGTGAGGAGTGAATCATAGTTTCTCAGAAACTATCAATCCTCATAACTTCCTGGCAATATCGAGAATAGAATTTACTGAAATGAAGCAATTATCTACTCTATTTGATATGATTCTAACTAGAACTTTGAAAGCTAGAACCTGGATTCCACAGAACAGTGGCGAATCCGATGGTGTGTGTGATCTTGTCCCCTCAGTATGATCTCCTCATTCTTTCGTATTCTCATGGATCCAGAAAAGCGTGTAATGCTAGCATCAACAGAAGTAGATATTGGGACAAGGACAGCTCAGAATGCAGACTGAATATAATGCGAGTAGGAGAGGGATAGCGCAAGAGTACAGAGCTTGGCTTATGCAATTCCTAGCGGGATTTACTGCGAGTCATGCAACATAAAGCATCCAGAACCTGAAACTATCCTGTTTGAAGAGCAAAACCTGTAACTTTAATGGCTTCCTAAGCTATTCTACTCCAATGGATTGGATAAAACAACAACACTGTTTGCACAAGCTGGATATGTGGCTTACCAACAGTTGAACAATGCTAACTAGACATATAATGAACTAAACCAAGCACTCTAAGCAAAATGAAAGCTAAGTCTATTGCAAAGAGAAATTCAGAGACAAACTTCAGGGCCATTTGCTTGAGCACAAGCAATCTATTTATAGGAATTGCATTCACCCAAAGATCAAAACCAAACTGAACTCTCAAACAATAAACAAAGGCAAAACACTATTCCAGGGGACCAAAAACATAAATGCAAGCCCAAGTCGGCAAGGAAAAGCTGGTGAAACGTTGATCTTTTACGTGAGTCGCGTCAAAACACTTTCTAGAAAACACGTAAAGGACCGCCACTTTGAGCAGGGCGGTGGTTACAGGACCGCCGCCCTGATTAGGGCGGCGGTCATGAGACCGCCACCTAGGCATGGTGGCGGTTTCGTCACTGAAGAGAAAAAGGCCAAGAAAAGAGAGGAAAAAGGAAAAACAAAGGACGCGGGGGCTAAGCGGGGCATGCGGGATGTTAATGCACACTTCGAGAGCTTTTTCGGATCCCGAACACCTTGCGAGGAGACCTGTATCATCATTGGGGCACTTGTTACACTATTCCGGTAGTACAATACCTTACAATTTTGGGTACGTTCGGTTTCCTTAGTGGAGACTTTTGAAAAACATGATCAGTTACTGAATAAGAATAAAGAATATGGTGATAGTTTTTCCTCGAAATGTAGTTGGTAAATCTTGGAACAGAGGAAGAGGATGCGAGACTTACCCACCACAAAGATAAGAAAGGATGAGAAACCACGTAATGAAGTTGATGAAGACTTGCCTAAGGTATTCAACAAGAAGGTTAGAGAAAGGAAATTCAAGATTGGAGATCGGTACTCTTGTGGGACAAGAGACATGAATCTAAGGGAATGCACAACAAATCTTATTCACTATGGAAAGGGCCCTTCGTGATCAAAAGAGCTACTGGAATGGATACTTTCTTCCTTTCCTAGAAGGATGGAATTGAGTTACTACTACCTTTCAATGAGTAGCATCGAGGTTGTTCAAAATTGAGAGACCGGTTAAAACATGTTTGTATATAAATAAAATTTTTGTTGTTTCCTCTTATTTTTCTTTTTTTTTAATGGTTTTTTGTTTGTTTTTGTTTCCTAACCCCGAACCCAATAGATAATACACAAAACCAGAGATGTTGGGATATCATCTTCACTTCTTTCATTTTTACAGAAGTAAATATGTCCACATCTGGCCGATTGGTGTCCTCGTGATTTCACCTTGAATTATGCGACTAACCCTTTTAAAAAAATTCTGTCCAAAGTGACGGGTTGTTTTGTGATTGTTTTGCATACAAGTTTGTGCATAGCTATAAGGTATCCCCAAAGAATTATAAAATACAAATTTGAAAAATACCCACATGCCAAATCTCACTCAATTCCTTCGCTGCACCTTGTCTACAAGCGTAAATAAATAAAGTTCTTTTAAAAATAAATTGAGCTAAAATTGGAGGATTTAGGTTATATAAAGCACTTCACCCCATCATTATTACCACAGAACATTCACCTGGCGGGAATAATTTTTTTAGATTAGCTAATTGGAGAAAGTTTTTTAAGTGATTTCCCACAGCTTCTTTTGTTTTGTTTTATTTCTTTTTATTTGTGTTTTGCTTTGTTTTCTCTGGAAATTCTCATAGCCTATTCATTTTTCCTGCTAGAACTTTTCCTGGGTCTAGGGTTTTGAAAATTTATCTAGTATTTTTAATTACTAATATTTCTAAAGGTAATCAAAGCTTAGGATTCTTTCAGGAGATTGCAAGAAGTTACTTGGTCCAAAATGGTGCAAAATAAGATTTTGTTAAAATAAGAAAAATATCACCATCAATGCGTAGAACTCAAGAAAATATGCACTTTAAAGAAAATGACATTGGAAACAGAGCCATAGAATGAAATTTATGGTACATGCAAGTTTTGTTGCTATATCTTCCCAAAACCTTTCCAAAATGGCAAATTTTATCCTACACTTGTGTTTTCTTCACCAAAAATACAAAAAGGAAAGAAATTTAGTTTTCATGCCGGGAAGGTGGGACTTTCTTTCTTTCCTAACAGGTTACTTTTTCTCATCAAGTCAAATCACTTAAGTTGTGAATGAGAATTTTAGAGTAGGCGGGCGGCGACAATTTCTTGCCTGCCTAGCATGTTACTTTTTCCCATTATGAAAGAAAAATCACTTAAAGGACCAATGTGATTTTCGAAGCTACCTAACAGGTTTAATTTTCCCATCAAAGAAGTTTATTCACCCATGCAAGTCATATTTCTAAGAAGGAGGCTATTTTTCATGCAAGTCACACTTTTTGGAAGGAAGGATTTAAGCTGCCAGTGGGAATTTTGGCGTGGCGAGCGGGCGAAGGAAAATTCCCATTATGAAAATCAAATAACTTAATTGAAAGATGGGATTTTGGAGATCCTTGTAGGGTGAAAATTCCCATTGCTTTGACTTCCAATTTTTAGCAATTCCTCTTGCCAAAAAGTTCAACCCACATTGGATTTAATACATGCATTAATTGATATTCATTAATATTATTTGTAGTCAATTATGTCACCACAAATATAAGGAAAATAAATGCAAGTAGATGAGATAAAGATAATTCAAGGATGCATGCTAGAAATAAATAAATAAAATTCATAAAAAAGCAATTAGAAGCATACAAACTTGGGTGCCCAAATTGGAATAAGAAGCATGTATTTTAATTAATTAATTGCCAAAAATAGGAAAAGAAAATTATTAAAAATAGCATGCGAGATGGCTATATAAGCTTGGGATGCCATAAGGGAGAAGGAATTACTTATTTTTTATGGAGCTTGCAGTCTAGAAGAATTTTAGCACCAAAGGAAGGAGGATTTTGCATTAAATAATGTTTTCCACTGAGAAGCTTCCGAGTTTTGGTGCTTAGGGTCGAATAACTTTATTTTTATTATTCTAAGTATCTCGCATGTTGGTATAAGTGCCAAGGAATTCATCATACATTCTCATATTGGTGAAAATAAGCCCAAATCAATGTCGATACATTGAATATATCTTCCAAATCAAAAACATTGGCGGATATGCACAAATTGATCCAATTACAAAGGATTCTAGTAAAAGTTTCATTCTCTTGTTTCTTGCATCACGTGTGGAAGTCGGTTCATGGAAAATTCCTTCCAAGAACTTGTGTATGTTCTCCCAATCTTCCAATTGAAGCCCTTATTTAATTTACTTCAAGCATTTCATTAGTGCATGTACTAGAGAATAATTTCAAAAGCTTAAAGGATAAGAGGAGAAGACAAGTCGGAGGCCACAACCGCAAGAAAATCATAGTGAGATGCTTCCAGATATAGTTTAGTGAGAATCAAGGGAAAGAATTTAACAACATATGAAAAATAAAAAGCATATTAGATTCAAGGAAAAGATATCATTCGAGATCATTCATGAGGAATAGGTGCAATACGGGTTTGAGCCACATGCAAAGTATGGAAGAAGAATAAGAATGGGAGTGTTGTAGCAACTTTCTTATAATTTCTTCTCTTTCTTATTCATTCTCTTATTTTCTCTCAGTGAAATTAATTGAGTAATCAATTAAATTGTAAAACTTAAGTGATTGGTATAAAATACATTACTTCAAGTTACTTAGAAGAAGTCAATTACTTAGAAATAGGTGTGGACATGAAAAATAGAAGGTTTTATTTTCGATTATAAATCATACATGTCATGGAAAGAGGAATTCTAGGAGGAAGATATCCAATTGCTTGCATGTTTCATAGCTTCAACAAGTGGCAATTCATTAAAAACTTCCTATTTTTAATTTCCCTCTATACAGTATAAATAGAGGAAGATCCTACGGGTTAAAGAATGATAATTTTTAATCAGCATTTGTAGTCAATTTTATCCCTATTATAAAAGAAAGGAATCCCATGTGCGCTAGCCTATCACCCAGTGAAAGTTGGGCACTCACCCAAGGCACATGCGGGTGCCAAGTCTCTCTTTTATGTGAGTTTTAGTGGGAAACATCATCTATGATTTGTGTTTAAAAAGACCTTCAAATGGGTTCAAAACATACAAGAACCATAGGGCTCAGAACAGCCTCTAGATCCTTGCAGTCATTTCAGGTAGAGTACTTTACAAAATCTATAATGTGCATCATTTCAAAAAGAAACATACAAGCATCCATACTTAGCATGAAAGGAAAGAGAACTCATGAGAGAGAAGTATGCATCAGAATCATTGATATTCATGTATATATATAATAGGTAACCTCATTACATCCATTGAGCCATTACAGAGTGTCACAGAGAAGCAGATCGTAGTCATGCAATGCACTGGACTTATGTAACTAAGCTACCAAAAAGAAAATTACAATCCCTAAGCCTAATGCATTCTCTCTCGAATACAATTATCCACTAACAAAGTCCTCACAGTATTTCTGCAGAGCTCCACCCATACTCTCCATCTCTCCTCTTTTACTCTGTAGGCGCTTGTATTTATAGCTCTCCTGGACTGCCAACTCACCCTCTAGCATGCTCAGATCTGGTGCCAAGTGTTCGAATGTGGTCCTTTATGTGAGCATGCCTCTCTAGGCTTGAACTTTCCACTTTATCCCATGATGTGCTTCTAGAAGCTTCTAGCATGCTCCTTCCCAGGATAGCTTTGTCTCAAGTGGAACCTTATCAATGTGTAACCGGGTCATGCTTTTCACATGTTCTGATCTAGACATCCAAATTAACTAAGTTCCTAACCCTCGGCTTTGTCCTCATGTGTCACGCACGCTATGGTCTTCCTTAAACCCTTCTCTTAAACCCTCCTTTGCACACTTTTTCCTTGTGTGCCATTCCATAACTGGGACCTTGTGCGCCTATGCGCCTTCATACTTGGTCAATATTCTAGGGGTCCAACATCACCCCACACTACGCTTGTTCTCCGTCCATGGAAACACTCCACTTAACCAAGATGTATGCTACCTTAAGGAACCAAGGTGTAGTCTTACATTTTGCAAAAGAATAAAGGAATGAAAGAATTGGGGGAGAAGGAAGAATGGGGGGCATTAACTCAAAGAAGCTAGGAAAATCCTTCCGCAAGTCTGCCTCCAACTTGTTCCATATGTTGACCTCGCTCTGTGCCTTCTAACAGAGGTCACCGATTAGGGTGCTCACCTCGTCAAAACTTAGGCCAATTCCCTGGGCACCCAAAGTGTCAATGATCTTCTCCATCTCCTTGCCTAGGTCTTTGAGCGTGTCCATCCTCTTGGTAATATGAGGGTATAGTTCTTTCAATCGGGCCTTGATTGAACCCCTTAATGTTTCAATTACCTCAGATTTTCTTTCTACTTCAAGAACCTTGTCCCTCTCTGCCCTATTTCTTTTATTCTTCTCTTGGAACTCCTTTATCTCCACTTTGAGTGTGTGACCAAGGTGCTTGCTACCTTATCCTTGTCTGTGCATGCAAGTATCATATGCGGCCTCAGCAGATTGGGAAGTGACTTTAACCTCTGCGAGCACCTTGCTATACTCAGCAACGAGCACTACCTCCCTCAACTTGTCCTCTTTCTTTAAGCACGCGGCCAATTCCTCTATAGACCCCAGGGCCAAAGGTCATCTCTCCATGGTGAAGATGCGCACTAGATATTCTAAGCATTCTAGAGTGGATGCGTACTTTTGCATGGGTGGCGCTAGGTCTGGGTGCTTTAAAATGATGACACTCTTGATAGACTCCACCTTCTTGTATACTTCCTGCACCTTTGTCTTCTCATACTTTAGCTCGCACCTTAGATATGTGCTTTGATCAGTTCTTCTTGCTTCAAGCTCTTGGCCTTCTCAACCAGCTCCTCTTCTTTCTTCCCTAGCTTTCCCTCTAGCACTCTTATTCTGTCATTTGCACGCAAAGAGCCTAACCTCTGTCTTGACCGACCTTGTTGAGTGCATTACAGACTTGCTCATCCGAGATTTCTTAGGCATTTACCAAGGGATTGGCTCCCTTAGACTCTGGTACTGTTATGATTGCTCCTTGGCAGACTTTGAATTCTAGCTTGTCAATGTGGGATTCAAACACCCAAGAGAGCATCTTCTTCATCCTGGGGTATGTGCCCTCCTTTTCAAATGACCCCATGGCTAAAATCCTTTCTGTGGGTATAGTGCTCTAGAACCATGTGCATAACACCTTATTTGAGTCATCAACATAGCCCATCACTTGTCTTTGCTCTATATCAAGGGTCCTCCTACCCGAGTGCATGCCTTTGGGAAAACTCACCGTTAGAGCGGGACCTCCTCCCATGTTGTCATGCTCCTTTTCAATGTTTTCCTCTTTTCCTTCCCCCAACACTATGTTAGTGTGTGCTCCAACTCTTGGTCTACTAAGGCATTGAGAATTTTCTTTGCCTCTCTCTTTGCTACCTCGGTTATCTGCTCCTTTGTGAAGCTTATGGGCTCCTGCTTCTCTATGCCAATCTCCTCATTCCTTCCCATGTCTTGGGCACATTCCCATCCTGTGTGCCTTTGCACCATGTGAATACAAACTCCTATTTCTCTTCTCCACTCTCTTCTTCTAAATCATACACGTTGAAGACATGTGGCTCCTGGTCTCTTTCAGGCTCATCCTCCTTGCTGTCATCTTCTTCACTCTCATCCTCTCTTCCACCCATGTACTTCTCCAAGCTTTCGGTCTCCTCCGAGTCAGCTTCCTCTTCCATCCTCTACTTTTTCCTAAGAGGTGATTCTTTGATAGGGGACTCAACCTTCTCTTCTTTCTCTGCGACTTCTCCTTGGTGAGGGGTTGTTCTGGCGCCTCTTCCTCTGGTGTCTTTTCCTTTACCGGTGATTTATTTCTATGCGCGTAGGTGCTATGCTTGGTGCTCATTGATGGCATGCTTACCATTTGAGCAGTCTACACACTTGGTGCTTCTTCACCTCTTCCCCTCTTCTTAGGCGCGGGCCTCTTCCTACCCATGGGATCTTCAGGTATGGAGACATCGTTCTCTAGGTACGTGCCTTTCTCAAACTTTAGTCTTATGCAGAGGTATATGCGTCTTGTGGATCCTCCTGCAATGGGAAATGTTATTGGTCTAGTCATTTGTACTTCATGTGATATGTATCTTTCTACATATGTGCACTTGCCATCGGGGTAGTTTAACTTTTTGTGTAACTCTCTGTGGTCCTGATCTAGGCTTCCAAGTTCTAGCTTTAGCTTCTTGGATTCCTTGAATCTGTTTACTCCCGCTTGGAAGTATTGAGCTGTGAAAGTGAAGGGAAGCTTGCACCATGGGCTCCATGATTCATCTATTAGCCTAAACCTACCCAGGCAGAAATGTTGGTATACTGCAAATTCAACTTCTCCTTTAGTGACTACTAGCAGTTGTTCGAGAATCCTCCACTCTACCCCGAACATGTTCCTCAGGCACGTATACCACTTCTCCAATCGTGCCTTGTGGGGTGTTGTCATTGTGTCACATTCATACTTCTCGAATCTCTTCACGGGTGAAGGATCCTCGGCAGGTACTCCCATATAATTTTTCTCGATACGTCAGAACTCTAATCTCTAAAAACATGATGGTTAGTAGGACATTACCGAAGAGGATTCTATCACCTTCCTTCATGCAACTAACAATCTCCTCCATGATGTATGCAGAAAAGTTGTATATGGTGCCCTTTGCAATCTTTCTACAAACATGTAACCATGGTTTATTGACTTGGGTCCATCTCTCCTAGCCATTTAGCTTTGTTACCAGATGTGCAACCATCTTCATCATTGGGTCCTTGATGTTTGAGATGTTGTAGTACTTGACCCCTTCTTGTAGGCATATTCGGTGATGGTTTCCTGAATTGCCTCCTTGTCACCTAGGTCATCCTCCAAGTTGTCTCCTTCACATATGAGGCATGTGAACTGTGAGATGAGTTGAGGAGTAATGCGCATCTTGCGCCCTACAAAATGGAAGTAATCTTCATGTACTCATGACATTAGCCATTGGTATAGGCACTTTGGTTTTCCAAAATAGGGAAACTCATAGAGTTACAACAACCTTGCCTTCTCCATCTTGACCTTAACATCATAATTATAGATGGGAAAGCCCTCTAATGTCCATTTACTTGTGGGACATACTGATTCCAGTGTCATTTCCTTCTCGATTATGTTCATTCGATGGTTATAGTCACTCATAGGCATGTTCCTTAGGTGGGACTCCCACTCCTTACCCATCATTACCCCATTTGGGTATTGCATCTCCACATACCAATCTTCATTCGTATTCATGTCAGGTTCTTACTTCTTGGCCTTTCCCTTACTCTTTCCTCTCTTGGGTGTCATTGTCAAGGTCCTCCTATCACTTCACTCCCTCCTTGTTACTCTACTCTTCCACTTCTTCCAGCCTCATATATCAAACTTGTGATGAAAAACCTCTTGAACCCATGCCCTAGTTTTTCAAACCCTAACTGGGATAAAAATTCCATAAGATAGTGCCTCCTCACAAATTTTCTCATGCCCGTGAAACCCCTTCCTTCTAGTTTACAAATCCAAACTGGCTGCTCATGCTTCAACCTCTCAGATCTTTCTTCACACGATCAAATCTAGAAACCCTAGTTTGTAATAGATGCAAAAATTGCTTCTCTCTCTATTCGTAAAGTGAAAATGAAAGTGTCTTGACCCTTTACTTATAGCTTTTCCCTTTTTGAGCATTAAATGCTACTTCACCTACCACCATACTTTTTTCATTTAATGCAGCTTTTTCAAACAAAGCCCGTCTTCAACACTTTCACTCACACGCCCAACATGCGCAAAAATCCTCCAAAATTGTGGCACGTAACTAATCCAACTTGACAGGAGACTCTTATGTGTGTAAAACCCACGCCAAAGGCACTTCTTCTGTCCTAATTTTTGCTCTCACCTACCTCATGTTGCTTAATGTGCTTTCTCCTCCTTAGTATGTGGGATCTAAAAGTAGCTTTATCCTGGCACCAACCATCCTTCTTCCATATTTTCTCTCCATACACCTCTTTCAACCGGGCCATTCAACAGGATTTTTAACATACACTTCCTTAGCACTCTAACCATGTGCTCCTTCACATTACTCCACCCCACACTTAAAATGATGTGTGGTCCTCTGCGCACTCAAAAATTCTCCAAAGTAGCAATAATATTATTGGCACACAAGCTGCAAAAAAAACAACAATGTGAAAGGGAAACACAAGAAAGGAAATGCATAAAGGAAATTTCTAAACTAATTGGCAAAACTACCTTATTTACAAACACCGAGAAGACTTATTTATAGTAGGGCTTCAGCCTAATCCCATTGAAGTGTCCAGAAAATTCATCCCATCCATTGTTTATAACTGGCATGCGCTGAATCAAGGATGTACGAGATTGTGTAAGGACCCAACCAATGGACTTTTAACTTCCCAGGGTGGCATAGAAACTTGGAATCATATAGTAAAACCATCTACCCAACCTCAAACTTCTTGTTTCTAATGTGGCGATCATGCCAAGCCTTTTGCTTTGCTTTTTCTACTATTTGGCTCCACCTAGTGAGTGATCATCTCTCATCCAGCTTCATTAACTCATCAATCCTTTCTTCCAGCGCTTGTTCATCGGCTAACCCTCCTACGCACTATTTGCAGAGAAGACAACATAAATTCAACTAGAAAAATAGCTTCTACACCAAACACCAATTGAAATGGTGTGGCTTTGTTTAGCCTTTTATACATTTTCCTATAAGCCCACAATACTGCTGATACTTTGTCATCCCAATCTTGTCTTCCGACATCACAAATTTTGGTCAGGGTATGACTCAGTATTTTGTTGAATGCTTCTGTAGTTCCATTTGCTTGTGGGTGATAGGGCATAGTCTTGTGATGAGCCACCATGAACTCTGATAACAAGATCCTCACGGTCTCATTCAAGAAATGCGTACCCCTATCGTTGGTCAAACTCAATGGGCATCCATACCTTGTGATAATGTTCTCCCACAAGAACCTTTCTGCTATGGCTACTGTGTAATCTTTAGTCGGGGATTCCTCTACCCACCTTGTCAGACAATTTGTGCAAGTGATGACATAACGTGACCCAGTCCTATGCGTCACTAGTGCAATAGGGCCTACAAAGTCTATTGCCCACTTTTCAAAAGGCTCCACGCTAGGGATAGGGTGCAAAGGCATTTCATCTCTCCTTCCTAGTTTGCTAATGCATTGAAAATGGTCACATGCTTTACAATAGTCTTTACAATCCTTGTACAGGGTTTCCCACCACAAACCTGCCATTAATATTTTACACACGGTGGCATCACCTACATAATGCCCACCCACACTTCCTCTGTGTGCTTCCTCCATGATGGCCAGTGCTCATGCTCTAATACACACTTGCGCAAAACTTCATCATGTCCTAACTTGTATAAGTCTCCACTGATTAACATGTAGGGCGCAACGTGTATGGCCAACTGCTTTTTCTCTAATGTCTTCATTCCTTCCGGTGCCACACCTTCCTTTAAAAATACTGCAATCTCTTCCAAATCTGAGGGTGCACACCGTAACCTAAATAGTTATGCATCTAGCATTGTTTCCTCAATACTCTGCATGTCCTCCCCTAAATCAATTCTTGATAGATGATCAAGCCCACAATTTCTTTTCCCAAGCTTCACTACAATGGTGAATTCAAATTCTTGAAACAAAAACACCCACCGACATATGCGCCCTTGTAGAATAGGCTTGTTCACCAAATACTTTAATGCCATGTGGTCGGTGTAAAACACAAAGGGTGTTGCCATCGACATCTTGCCTAAACTTGAATAGCACATAGATCATCAATAATGCCTCACTTTGAGTTATGGTATATTTATGCTCTGCTGGTGTTAGCTTCCTACTTGCAAAACACAGAGGATGATCAATAATCCCTTCACTGGCTATGTAAGCACTGCTCCAATGGCGGTCCCTGAGGCATCTACATGGACATGAAAGGGCTTGTCCCAAGAGGGAAAATGTAATATAGGTGTGGTGACAAGCCTATCTTTTAATGTATCAAACGCCCTCTATTGCACCTCTCCCCAATGGAAGGCACTTTTATGTCTAAGCAACTCCTCTAAAGGTGCAGCGATCTTAGCATATCCTTTAATGAATTTCCTGTAATAGCTTGTATGCCCAAGGAATCCATGCACTACGCTCTAGCTAGTAGGCTCCCCTAACCCCACAATAACTACAACTTTAGCAGGATCTACCAACAAGCCCTCCTTACATATGATATGCCCTAATAAATTCCTAAAGGGTGTAGCAAACACACACTTCTTAATGTTGAGGGATATCCTCAACTACCTACACCTCTCAAACATTAACCTTAAATTGTCATAATGGTCCTTAACTAGACCATACACTTTGTCCAATCATCCAAATAGACCTAAAGAAACTTATGTATGAAATCTTGGAATGCTTACACCACTATGCGTGAGAAAATAACAGGTGCATTCTTCAACCCAAAGGGCATGACCATGTATGTAAAACTTCCCCACTCAATGGTGAAAGTCATCTTCTCCTGGTCCTCCTTTGCAATCTCGAACTTGGTGGTACCCTGAAAATCCATCCGTAAAGGAATAGATTTCATGCCCAATGACTCCTTCCAAAATTTCTTCAGTGAAGGGGGTTAGAAAGGGATCAATGACACAAACTACATTCAATTCCCTATAATCCACGCAGATCCTAATCTGCCCATCCTTCTTGATGTTGATTACCATCAAAATTATCCACTCCAATTCTTCCACTGCCTCAATGATCCCAGAAGCTATCATTTTTTCTATCTCCTCCTTAACCTTCACACGTAAATTGGGATTCATCCGGTAGGGCCTTTTCCTAACCGAGCGCACACCATCCTTCAGTTTTATCTTCATCTCCCCCAAGGAATGGTGAACACCTTTGAGCTCATGGTACCCACGTAGGAATAAATCCTCAAATTCACATAGCAGATCAATGATCTTAGATACTTCCTTCTTCGACTAGTAGTCTCCAATAATAGCTTCCTTAGGTTCTTCTCCTGAACCGATGTTAACCTTCTTTGTCTTTAAGGGTTCATGGTAGGTGCACGTGTGAGTATCTGCACTATCCACTACCTCGTGCATCCCTATAGAATGGTTAACATCCAAGCTTTCCGATTCCTCTCCATCAATCACATACACCAACTTTCCTTTTTCTTTTTCCAAACATGCACGCTCAAGTTATAACTCTTCTGTTTCCTCTACTTCTTCTTCAAAGCACACCCCCAATCTTAGTTCACCTAGTAATTCCAACAGCCTATCCTCCATCATGGCACTATCCCCCATGGTAAGGTGCTTGATACCCTACAAGGCCTTATCAATTGATGGTTTGGTACTCCGATACTCAAAGGTTTGAATAAGGTTACCCGTGAGCTCTTACCAAATCCTTGTTTAACATCGTGTCTCTGAATGAATATACCATGCACGCGTGAAACTCTGTAGTGTAGAATACAAATTTTACACCCAGAGGGATGGTGGAAAAGCTTCTGCACCTTCTTTCTAGACCCATTCACACTCTTGGGTATGAAAAGAGGTGGGATCCTTCCCATGGTATTCCTTTATGATGGTGGGCACATTGCTCCTAGAAAATCTGATAGAGAGCAATTCTTACCTTGTGCCACTCTAAAAGGCTCTCCGGATGTGTATCCCACCACTAATCTGATGTCTTTGAGTAAGACATAACTTAAAATCCCTCTCCATTTCTTCCCATCCCTCCACCGAGCTTCCACCTCCTGCAGAAAGATCTCAGGGAAGGCTCCTCCTGAATACTTGGGTAGTTCTTTTCCTCCAAGGTGCCAAACCATGTGTGCCTTTGTTACCTTAGTCACTAACCCTCTCACCTACCATCCGATCAATTCATAATTCCCATGCACCCAATTGTCATATGCTAGACTTGTCTTATCACTCACTTTGACTAAGTATATTCAAACCGATAACACTGTTAGTAGGGTGTATCATCTCTAGGTCTCTGATTGAGTGCACATATATCCTGTCTAGAACTTCTTACCCCAATGGTTCAATATAGGGTTTCGACTTCCCATCAACCAGGGGTATAATGACCCATTCCTCATTGTTATCAAAGTTGATGTACCATTTGTTGAACCGAAGGTCCGCATTGTTCTTGTAACACCAAGGGTGCCCAAGTAGCACCTGAAATTATTTGCCTTGGTGAGTGCCAAGACTTCAAGTCCCCAAGAACTTAGCTCCCTGGATAGTAATAGATACATCCTTTAAGATGCTGATTGTCATCGCCTTAGTCTTGTTTGTCATATATAGCACATTTGAAGATGGTCAGTAACTTGCAGTCTTCCCATCTAATGCAATGCATCCAAAGTCGAACATTAACATCTACACTGTGTCAATGAGGATATTACTTGAGGAGCCATCCATCTATAACTACATTCAATGTGATCTCCTTGTCATAGTCAAGGCTATGAGGGGGAAGGTTTACGTGCAAGACCTACCTCTCGCGCTCTCCTCTAGTGTGTGGTACCTTCTCTCTCAACCATGATCCTAGCAAGGGAATGATATTCTCCTACCTTAGCATTTTACACACCTCCTTGACCTCATCCAAGTCATCCTTTGGTGCCTCGACTCTCCTTCCTTGTTCCTCCCTCTTGGATTACTCCTTTAGACATTGGATTTCCCCTTGTAAGCTCTGAATGACATCCATGGTGTCTTGATATACCTCCTTTTGATGCGTAGGGTCTGGATACTTTCCATGAATGACCTCCTCCCTTGAAACTAGGTTCTTCTATCTTGGTATCTCTCTTGCATATGTGGATTCTACCCTTGTTGTTACCAAGATAGGCTCCAAACCTGCATCCCATGTTACCCGAGGCATCCACTATATGTCTACCTTCTTGATGCTGACCATTGCAGCACCCTTGTCCTTTCAGTGCTACTGATTCATGTGCTCAAACAATTCCAGGAACTCCTCATACTTATGCTTGTTTTCATACCACAAGCACTACAATAGGTCTGGGAATTCACTCTTGTAATGCTTTGTAGATCCATAATTTAAACAGTTCCACATAAGAAATAAGTCCCTCCTCCACGGTTTCCATGACCATGAAACCCTCCTTGAAAACTTCTTCCACACGCGCCCGCATCTCGTGCTTCTCATAATGGCAATCATCACCCTTAAAACTACTGGTAACAATGGTTTGGCACACCCCATTATCAATGGCCTCATGGATTTTATCAATGAGCCTATAGTCCTTAGTATCATGGGTTATAGAGGTGCAAATTTTGCAATAACAAGACACATTCTTCCTGATTGTGTGCTGTAGCAAGGGGCATCTACTTGCATCATGGTCCCCATGAAAAATTTCACAATCTACTACCATGGTGCGTCACTGTCCTTTTAGGAGAAATAATCATTAACGTGCCCCTCTACTTCATAATTTGTGCACCACAAACCACTGTGAGTCTCATGGGCTGAGTTCGCAGACAATTTTTCCAACTGCTTGGCCATAGCAACAATCTGAGCCTCCAAGAATGGGCTAATGCTAGTATCAACACTACTGATAGCTTTGGCGTGCAGGCAACTTCCAATGCCTCGCCCGGTCTCAGTAAAAGTTTTATGAGATAAGGAACTTCTAAAAGGAGTGATTAACCCCCAACAAACCACTGAGCATGTTGTGAAGGGTGAATATCATATGATAATTTAGACAAGAGAGTTTTAAAGTGCACATCATACTCCCACACACTCTACCATTCCTTATTGAATCTCCTTCAAAGCGCTGATGCTCTTCTACTCAAACTTAGGAATGTGGAATTTTGCCAAGAATGCATTCTTTAAGCAATATAGTCCACCACTGTTTGATGAGGGTCATACTTCCTATACCAGCTATGTGTGTGCCCTTGCAATGTGGTTACAAATTGACTAGCCTTCCATTCTAGGGTTGTGATACCCTTCACGTGCCATAGCAGTTCACACTTGTGAACATGTTCCATAGCATCCTCAATACCTCTGTAATTGGGCAAATGTAGAGACATTTCAAAGAAAACTTGTGGGGGTGGTTGGGGCCCGAATCCTCTTGAGCCAGAGCCTTGGTTTCCACCTGTGTTTCCTCTACCACCTGATCCACCAAGCCCACTAGGTCTTGAACCACCAGATCCACCAGACCCACTAGCTCCTACTCCTCCTGAACCACCATATCCACTAGGCCCACCAGGTCCTGAAGTGGTCATGTCAAGGTCCCCACAGCCCACTAAGCTACGTACCTACGGTTTGCGATAATGCCCCACTGCTAGTAGTATACCCTATGCCACTCCCAGATGTGAGACCAAATGCTTGTGTACCTATACCTTACCCAAAAAGTCATAATACTAGGCTAGTGTTTGTAGCCATAGAAGTCCCAAACGAGAAATTATACCTCCTGGGTGTAGACCGATTACCTCCAATGTAACCAACTAGACTAGCAATATTATCCCCCTGACTTGGAAAACCAAGCGTCAGGGTCTAGTCACTAGGTGGGCTCAGATGCATGCCAATGGTTATTATTTCTCCATGCGATGAACTCTCATCAGAAGCCAAAGGGGTTTCTCTCACGTGCTTGCCAAGATGGGGTCACACAGACTGCTCAAGTTCCACGTCCTCTATGTGAACCTCAAATCCTTCCCATAATGTTTGCCACCATACATCCATCACACCTGTAACCTCGCATTGTCTAGTAATCTCCCTTTCAAGCTTCACCATATTTGAGTCATCTTTCCTCACTTTGTCCTTCTCTGTTACGACATCTGCCATCTTCCTCCACCTTAGCTTCCCGCCTAACACTCGAATGTTTTAACTGGCCATTGGGAATGCCTCTAAACTCATGGTAATCATCAAGATCTTCAGAGCCAGAGGGACAACATGTAGAAATAATCCTCTGGGCTCCCACAAAAACTCAAACTCAACAACCTCCGGATAGGAATATGTGGAAATGGCATACTCCAGAGTGTAGCTAGCCAATACTCCTTTCCACCAATGATCCACAACACGGGTCCACATCGATCTCGCATCCTGTAGCCTTTGGGATTCTTCTTGGATCCATACATGCGATCCATAATGCAAACCTGATCTAGAGGCATAGGTCAAATTGAGCCATTCAAATAGCTCCATAGGGAAGCAACAAAAAGAGTTTCATAAAGATCATGGTAGATATTCTCTTCTACCCATCTACATGTGTTTCGCGAATGTTTCAACTTTTGGGAATAGAGTTGCTTCTATCCTTTCATTCCTTTTAGAAACAGATAAGGGTTAGGGCTAGGAGGAATACCTATTAAATGTCGAGATGGTGTGTGCGTACCGTAGAGAAAGATCAGATCGACTGCGAAGAACTCCTTTTTGTCTGGGAAGGACTACCTGCAAATAAGAATACAAGACCACCAGATTTTGATTAGACAATAAATGAGGGAACTGCCTTGGGCCCAGGAAATATAAAACTTCCTTTCGAAGGTGGTCAGCTCCCCTGCTAATATGAATTAACACAAATTCTAACAAATAAGCTATTGTCCAATTACAATTTGTTTACCTTATTAGAACAATAGAGAAAGGGCTGGTCTTGGTTTAGAATCAAGGTGACCGATGCCGGTCACTATAACCGGTACCGGTTGGCTCTAACCGATATCGGTAGGGGCAATGTTTTAGGGGCTTTTGGTGAAGGCTGGTTGTAAGGTAGTTGTGTTGTTTTATAAGGCTGATAAATGAGTGGGGTTAGGTAATGGGGTGATGAGAAGGACTCAGAGAATACGGGGGGTGTTCTTGGGGGTAATGTAAGGGTGGAGGAATAACAGTTAGATGTAGTGTGTTGTTGGGTAGTAGATCTAGGAATGAGCTTATAATTACTATCAATCCACAAGCTCAAGAAATGGTGCTTAAAAACATACAAGACACTACTTACTTGTTCCTGATGAAGATGTAGGTTCCAGGACTGTGATGACGAAGGCAGGGCTCAAGTAGGATGATCTGAAAATCCAAGATGAGCTATCTCCTCTTCTGATGCTCAGATGAGTGTCACTGGGCTCTAGTTATTCAGTTGCAGTCTTAGGCTTGATCTCCTTCTCTGAAAACTCTTCTTATTTCTTCACTTGTCTCTGCCCGGCCAAGTAAAATCCAGATTCTCCCGATCGCTTCGATGATCCCAATTGATCAAAAATCCTTCGACCTTTGTTTCGTTAGGGAGCCCATTTACGAGGGAACTGATGGCGGTTACGTAACCGACGGCGGTCGAGTAGGAACCGGTATCGGTCAGGTCAAAGTGGGCTATTTTTAGTAAAATAGCCAACTTTCCCTCCTTTTCTCCCGAGGGATTTGTTGCGGGCTTGGTCAAGTAACTACAAGGTCGGTTTTGGGTGCGAGTAAGGAGTCATTAGTCATGGGTGTGGATGTAGACTAAGTTATAGGTCTTAATTAGGTTAGTTTAGGGTTAGGACTAGGTCATGATGAGGTGGCAAAATGAGGTGGCAGGTATGGCGATGTGGATTTATTAATTATAAGGTAATTAATAAATAATTGTGTAAGGTTTAGGTGATGAGGTTAGGTTGCGAAATGAGATGCGGGTCACAAGGGGTCGTAAGACACAAATTTGGTGTCTACAACATGCATTAAACTCAGGTCTAGTGCTAAATCTCTGAGAAAATTCATCCTCTGTGCTCTTGAACCATGATTTAACACTTTCCAATGTTAACCGCTCTATCATTACTCATTACATAGATCATGATGTATGCTAAATCCCACTACAACTTTAAAAAGAGGTCCCAACAATGGAACCAAGATGTAGTCATTTTTATCCCTATTACAAAAGAAAGGAACCCCATGCGCACCGGCCTATCACCCAGCGAAATTTGGGCACTCACCCAAGGCACGCGCGGTTCCGAGTCTCTCTTTTATGTGATTTTTAGTGGGAAACATCATCTATGATCTGTGTTTAAAAATACCTTCAAATGGGTTTAGGACATATAAGAACCATAGGGCTCAGAATGGCCTCTAGATCCTTGCAGTCATTTCAGGTAGAGTACTTTAAAGAATCTATAATGTGCATCATTTCAAAAGAAACATACAAGCATCCATACTTAGCATGAAAGGAAAGAGAACTCATGAGAGAGAAGTATGCATCAGAATCATTGATATTCATGTATATATAACAGGTAACCTCATTACATCCATTGAGCCATTACAGAGTGTCACAGAGAAGCAGACCGTAGTCATGCAATGCACTAGACTTATGTAACTAAGCTACCAAAAAGAAAATTACAATCCCTAAGCCTAATGCATTCTCTCCCGAATACAACTATCCACTAATAGAGTCCTCGTAGTATTTTTGTAGAGCTCCGCCCATACTCTCTGTCTCTCCTCTTTTACTCGCAGCGCTTGTATTTATAGCTCTCCTGGACTGCCAACTCACCCTCCAACACCCTCAGATCTGGTGCCAAGTGTCCAAATGTGGTCCTCCATGTAAGCATGCCTCTCTAGGCCTGAGCTTTCCACTTTATCCCATGATGTGCTTCTAGAAGCTTCTAGCATGCTCCTTCCTAGGCTAACCTGTCGCGCGTGACCGCACCTTATCCACGCGTAACCGGGTCATGCTTTTCATGTGTTCTACTCCAGATGTCCAAATTGACTAAGTCCCTAACCCTTGGCTCTGTCCTCATGCATCACACATGCTACGGGATTCCTTAAACCCTTCTCTTAAACCCTCCTTTGACGCTTTTTCCTTGTGCGCCATTCCATAACTGGGACCTTGCGCACCTACACACCTTCATAATTGGTCAATATTCTTGGGGTCCAACAACATTCTTGAGTTCCAAACTTTGTGTTACAACCCTTGATGTCATTTTTGTGAAAAAGCTTGAGGAATTGAATAAAGGTATATTTCTGAAGAAATTTGTGTCCACTGTGCATATGCTTCTCACTTTTGTGTGGATCTTTAAATAAACTTTGTGTTATCTAAGATTTAGATTAGAAGGTTTTCTTTTCCTTTGCTTTTGAATATTGCATGAGATATACTTGTTTATTTAATCAATATGTATGTGACCAACTCGTAAACTATTGGTTGAATTACATATCTTCCTTTCTTCTTTCCTAAACTCCATTATTTCCCCCTTCTACAAATAATTCATAAACAACTGCTTACTTGCTACAGAATTGCTAAGTTATGGTTCATTAGCTTTGCAGTTAAAGTAAAACCCACATATAGATATTAAAAAAAATAATTCACAAAAATCTTACACGGGAGCCTCACCAGTAAATGAGGGAGATTTATCTCATGACTATCTAGGTTTAAGATGTGCATAAAATCTAGCCAATAGTTTTTGGTGACTCCACTAGGGAGCAACACAAATTAGCAGACCAAATATTTCTCTTACTAGTTCCCTTTTATATTATAATATCAACCTGGTAGAACGTCCATTCATGTGGTCTAGCAGAGCTCAAGGAAGGATCAACCTTTTTCATAGATTGTAGGAGTAGTTTAATTTCAGTCATCCTCCTCAAGTTAGAAGCCGCAGATCCATTCTTTCACTAGGAAGAAGAGTGCAAACTCCTCCAGATCCGGATCATGTCCAACACAATCCAACAGCTGGGATTATTCACCAAGTTTATTCTCAAAGAAGACCAGCTCCTTTCATTATGCAGAATCAACCACTTGCCCCTGCAACACCTGTTCCATGGGATGCATCATTTGGACCTCTTAATATGATTCCTCCTATGCATGATCTAACTAAAGTGATGAGAAATAATTTTCCAAAATTCTTTAGGGATGGCAACCAAAATCTAGATGAACACTTGGCTGCGTTTTTTATATCCCGCAAAGTGCTCATTGTAGAACATGAAGATGTGTCTATCTAACTTTTCATAGAGACTCTACATGACTTGGCTAGAGAATGGTTCTATTGGTTAGCTCCTAGTATGATAACCAACAGATACAATGTGACATGCATTGCTGAAAATATTTAAACTAGCCGAAGATTCCAGTAGATTGATAACTCAACTGACTCAGTTGAAGGAGCCAAAAGAGCACATGCGGGATTTTATTGTAAATTCCAAATATTACTTTATAAAATTCTCGCTTATGCTTCTCTCGAATGATGAGAATCAAAATGTATTCTACATCAATGCTTTACTTCCTAAAGTAAGCTCTCAACTATGAAGAGTATGTCTTTTGACTTGTTATCAGCCCAAAACATGACAAATTGAAATTGAAGATGACCTCATCATGGCTGGAAAGATAAAGCACAACACTTCTAGAGCTAAAAGTTCATCCTCTGCTACTACTTCGATTCACTATTGCAAAAGTTAGCAAATGAGATGTCACGAGATGAATAAATAAATGGTTCAAATGGCTTAGGAAAACAATATTTCCCCTACTCAAAATTTCAACAACAACAACATTTATGTTCCCAAAGATTAGAAATTAAAGCTACTCCTAGAAAGAATGTTGAGAGGAATGAATAATACCAAGAATCGATACTTATCAACTCGAGAATAATGATTTTGCAGGTCATGCTAGCGAATCTAATAGTAATTACCTAAACTATAAATCTAAACATGACTATGATGAGCTTATTGAAGATGATCATGGTCATGCATATGCAGATTTACACAATCAAAAACTTGCCAAGATGAGGCATTAGCGATGAAAAAGAAGGGACAACCCTTTACCTTCTTCATTAGCTCTAAGAAATAAGAATGTGAGTTCATATTAACCATAGAAAGTATCTCGTATTTGAATCTATACCTTCTTTTGATATTATTGATCATGTAAAGAATACTAAATTTTAAATGTCAAGCCAAATACCTAGGAGATTTTCCCGAGAAGATAAATAGGCTAGTTAGGTATGTGTAGTCACCAAGGAAATTCATTACATCAAAAGGCCTTTTGCCTAAGCCCAAATATACTCCTCCTCGGAAAAACATTGTAGTTGTTAAACCCTTATTATTTTCTCAAAGATTAGAACCTTTCTATGTCTCCTTATTGTTTAATGGTTTCAATTTAAGAAACTACATTCTAGATTCAGTGCTTCGACAATGTCATGCCAAAGTCAAGTTGCAAATGCTCTTGGGCTTACCTTGAAAAAGACCATAAAAGAGTGTTATTCCATAAAGAGACAAGTCCCGTAATTAGACAAATCAAATATGCACAAGCTATTTTTGAAGCTTTACTCGATAAAAGATTAAAGATAACAATCTTAGTTGCAGATATTCATGTCTCCATGTCTCCTACGGGATGTTGCAAAGAAAAAAACTTTTGCAAAGAGATGGAAAGAGAAGTAAATATGGATTGTTCTTATGCTCATATTCCTATCAAAGGAATAAATTAGAAGTCAAGCCATAAACGAAGTACAAGTACACAATTATAAAACCCGAGGATCTTAGATCTCAAATTATTTTTAGGAATCGATCACGGGTTCTATTTCTTGGAAATGGATAAAAATGTACTAGAACCAAAACTTCGACTAGAGCTAGAGCCAAGAAAAGAATAAGAAAAAGTTTGGACGTTGGAGTTTAAAGGCACTTGTTGTTCTTTTGGATCAAGATCTGAAATTCGATTAATATATTGATATCATGATATATTTCCATACTCCCACAAGTTGATTTTCAAGAACACCAACAATACAACAAAGTATGAAGCATTGCTCCTAGGAATGGAGCAAGCTAAAAAGAAAGTAGTAAAACTCCTCAAATCCCAAGGAGATGCTGAACTTATAGTAAAGCATGTTTGAGGGAAAAATAAAGTTAAAGGAGATAAGATGAAGCATTATAGAGATAAAGTGCTTTTTCCACACTTGATTATACAACCTTCTCTATTGACTTCATTCTAATAAATTAGTATTCCAAGGCATACTTGGCAATCATAGTTGCACTATTGAATGCGGATAGACCACCGTCCATATTCAAACAAGGAAACTATAAAGTGGAGATAGTCTACCACCCCAAAGTCCCTGATAATGTTGAACAGTGGAAGAATTTCAACGATGACAAACAAACATCTACATGTCTAGAACAAGACAACTTTGACAAGTTGTGTGTTGAAGGTAGTAAATCACCACCACGAAAAAATAGTCACATGAAAAATTAATCTAGGTTATGATGATTGTAGTGGAATAATCCAATGAAAAGGCAACACCCAAGGGTTTAGTTTTGTTAGTGGAGACTTTTGACAAACACGATTGGTACTGAATAAGAAAAAGAATATGGTGATAGTTCTTCCTTAGAAATGCCGCCGGTAAATTTGGGAATGGAGGAAGTTTATGTAGACTTACCCACCACAGAGAGAAGAAAGGATGAGCCATAACAGGATGAATTTTATGAATACTTTCCTAAGGTATTCGACAAGAAGGCCAGAGAAAGGAAATTCAAGATCGGAGACTAGGTACGCTTCGGGACAAGAGATATGAATCTAAGGGCATGCACGGAAAAGCTTATTCACTCTGGAAAGGGCCCTTTGTGATCAAAAGAAATGCTGGAATGGATACTTTCTTCCTTTCCTACCAAGATGGAATTGAGTTACCACTTCCTTTCAATGGGAAGCACCTAAGGCATTCTGAAATTGAGATACCGGGTAAAACTTGTTTGTATATAAATAATTTTTTTTTTGTTTCCTCTTCTTTTTCTTTTGTTTTTGTTGGTTTTGTGTTTTTTTGTTGTCGAACCATGAACCCAATAGACAAGACACAAAACCAAATATGTTGGGATATCATCTTCACTTATTTCATTTTTACAGAAGTAAAGATGTCCATAAACGGAGCCAATTGGTGTCCCCAAGATTTCACCCTAAAATTTGAGACTACCCCTTTTTCAAAATTTTGTTCTTTTCAAAGTAATGGGTCGTTTTGTGTCTGTTTTGCCTGTAGTTGTTTGCATTGCTCTAAGGTATCCCTAGAGAGTCATAAAAGCAAAATTATAAAAATACCCACATGCCAAAGCTCACTCAATTCCTTTGTCAGACCTTGTCTACAAGTGTTTTATTTATTTATTTATTAAATAAATAAAGTTCTTTAAAAATAGATTGAGCTAAAATTTGAGGATTTAGGTTATATAAAGCACTTCACCCCATAATTATTACCACAAAACATTCACCCGAGGGGATGAAATTTTGTAGATCAGCTAATTGGAATTTTTTTTTGAGCAATTGCTAAAGAACTTATTTTGTTTTGTTTTATTTATTTTTGTCTATGGTTTGGTTTTTTTTCTTTGGAAATTTCCATATCCTATTCATTCTTCCTACTAGACCTTTTCCAGGGTCTAGGGTTTTGAAAATCTATCCATTATTTTTAATTACTAATCTATCTAAAGGTGATCAAAGCTCAGGAGATTGCAAGAAGTTGCTTGGTCCAAAATGGTGCAAAAATGGATTTTGAGAAAATATGGAAAATATTGCTATCAATGCGTAAAGCTCAAGAAAATATTAACTTTTAAAGGAAATGATACTTAAAATGGAGCCACATAATGAAAGTTATGGCACATGCAATTTTTTACTACTACATCTTCCCGGGCCCCCTCCAAAATGGCAAATTTTATTCTACCTTTGTGTTTTCTTCACCAAAAATATAAAAAGGAAAGAAATGTAGTCTTCATGACAGTCACAATTTTCAAAGCTGCCTTCCACGTCCAATTTCCACGTTGCCTTAAGTGACACATTTTCACACAATTTTAAATGCAGAAGTCATAATGCAAGTCACACTTTTTGGGATAATAGATCTAAGTTTGCCAGGGGAATTTTGGCGGTGGAAGGCAAGCGGAATTTCTCACTTGCCTAACAGTTACTTTTTCCCATCAATTCAATTCACTTAAGCTACCAATGAGAATTTTAGAGTAGGTAGGTGAGTGATAATTTCATGTCTCGACTACCAGTTACTTTTTCCCATTATGAAAGAAAAATCACTTAAAGTACCAATGGGATTTTTAAGCTACTCATTAGGTTTAATTTTCCCATCAAAGAAGTTAACTCACCCATGCAAGTCACATTTCTAAGGAGGCTATTTTTCATGCAATTCATGATTTTTTGGAAGGAAGGATTTAAGCTACCAAAGGGAATTTTGGCAATAGCGGGCAGACATGAGGGAATTTCTTGCATGCCTAGCAGGGAAAAAATTCCCATTATGAAAGTCAAATCGGTGAAATATGGGATTTTGGAGCTTCCTTGTAGGGTGAAAATTCCCATTGCTTTGACTTCCTATTTTTAGCAATTCCTCTTGCTAAAAATGCAACCCACCTCGCATTAATACATGCATTAATTGATATTTATTAGGATTATTTCCAAATCAATTTTAGTGCCACAAATAGAAGGAAAATAAAGGCAAGTGAATGAGATAAAAAGAAGTCAAGGATGCATGCTAGAAATAGATAAATTAAATTCATAAAAAGAAATCAAAAGCATGTAGACTTGGCCACCCAAATTGGAAGAAGAAGCATGTCTTTTAATTAATTAATTCCCAAAAATGGGGAAAGGAAATTATTAAAAATAGCATACAGATGGCTATATAAGAATGAGACACCATAAGGGAGAAGCAATTAATTTTTTTTATGGAGCTTGCAGCCCAAAAGGATTTTAGCGCCAAGGGAAGGAGGATCTTGTATTAAAGAATATTTTTCACTATCGAGAAGCTTCCAGTTTAGGCACCTAGGGTTGGAATATCTTTATTTGTATTATTCCAAGTATTTAAATATTGGAATAAGTTCCCAAGTATTCATCACAGTTCTCATATTGATGAAAAGAGGTCCAAATCAATTTCAAATACATTGAATATATCTTCGAATCGAATAAATTGTCTAATCTGCAAAAATTGATCTAATTACAAAGGCTTCTAGAAAAAAATTCATTCTCTTATTTCTAGCACATCCCGTGTGGAATTCAAGACATGGAAAATTCCTTCCATGACCTTGTGCATGTGCTCCCAATCTTCTAGTTGAATTCCTTGATGAATTTTCTTCAATCATTTCATTAGTGCATGTACTCGAGAAGAATTGCAAAACCTTCAAGGATAAGAGGAGATGACAAGTCAGAGGCAACGACCACAAGAAACTCACAAAGGTGAGATGCTTCCGGATATAGTTTGGTGAGAATCAAGGGAAAGGATTTAACAACATATGAAAAAAAAGCATCTCAGATTCAAGGAAAAGATATCATTTAGATCATTCATGAGGAAGAGGTGCAATACAGTTTGATCAACATGTAGAGTATGGAAGAAGAACAAGACTGGGAGTGTTGCAACAACTTTCTTCTAATTTCTTCTCTTTCTTCTTCTTTCTCTTATTTTCTCTGACAAATTAATTGAGTAATCAATTAAATTGTAAAACTTAAGGGATTGGTATAAAATCCATTACTTGAAGTTACTTTGGAAGAAGTCAATTAATTGGAAATAGGTGTGGTATATATACAAAATAGAAGGTTTTATTTTCAGTTATAAATCATGCATTTCATGGAAAGAGGAATTGCAAGAGGAATATTTCTAGATTCTTACCTGTTTCATAGCTTCAACAGTGGAAATTCATTAAAAACTTCCTATTTGTAATTTCCCTCTATAAACTATAAATAGAGGAAGAGCCTACAAAGTTAAAGAATGCAAATTTTTTAATCAACATTCTTGAGTTCCCAACTTTGTGTTGCAACCCTTGATGTCATTTTTTTGAAAGATGATGAATTGAATAAAGGAATATTTCAAGATAAATTTCTGTCCATGGTGCATATGATTCTCACTTCTATGTGGATCTTTAGATAAACTTTATGTTATCTCGAGATTTAGATTAGAAGTTTTTCTTTTCCTTTTCTTATGAATATTTTGAGATATACTTGTTTATTTAATCTATATGTATGAGACCAACTTTGTAAAATATTTGTTGAATTACATATCTTTGTTTCTTCTTTCCTAAACTCCACTATTTCCCCCTTCTACAAAGACTTCATAAACAAATGCTTACTTGGTGTAGAATTGATTTGTTATGGTTCATGAGATTCATAGTTAAAGTAAAACCCATAGATAGATATTAGAAAACATAATTCATAGAAATATTACATGTGATCCTCACCAAAAATGAGGGATATTTATCTCATGACTTTATAGGTTTTAGCTATGCATAAAATCTAGCCAACACCACTCTTTTGTCTAGTTCCTTAACACACTTTCATCATTGATCTACATGGTTATCAGGTACATATCTCTATCTACTTTACACTACTGAGATTTCCTCTCACCAACATAAAGTGGGGGAAATGTAGACAAAAAATCACACACTTTGGGTAACTATTTAGTTCCGATTGCATACCACTATTCATATGATTCCTAAGTAAGAAAAGTACTAATTAACCCATGTATTTTTCCACCTTTATTTTATTTCTATTATCACTTTTGGTCTTGCACCCTTACTTGATTAGTATTCATTTCTTTACTCCAGCTTTTATCATCATGCACACCAGTGCTTAGGCAAGACACTAGCTCCATGTGTCATCGTACCCTCCGGGGTGCCCTCACCCCCAGTACTTTACTCACACTTTTTGGGTTATTTATAGCCATTTTAGCATCTTATATTTTTGGTAGTCAGCCTTTTCAGGGTTAATTATGAAATTCAAGGAAAGGAATCATATAAATATAAATTTATGTGATCATAATAAGGGACCAAGCACTAAACATTAGTTATCACCACCTAAAGTTGCATCCATTAAACATCTAAGAGCTTCATTGCATCCATATAACACCATCACAAGGGCTGGTTATTCTACATACACGTCATAGGAGGGAAGTTCATTCTATTCCATGCACGATCTATTACATTTATTTACATCTATCTTATTTTCTCACTATCAAGTGTGACTTGCACAAGAGCCACCTAGGGCATGATTCTATACACACACACATAGAACTACATTGGGTATGAGATGTAGTGCAGTGCTCACTCATAAGTTCACCATTGTGACAACTGAGGATAGTCTAAACCCTCATTTTGCATCTTTATTTTTAGGATTTTATGTCTATTTAAGGGATTTGTAGGTTCATATTTCATTGCAAGTTTCCAACAACCTTGGAAATCTTGGTGCGACCTCAAAGTGACCAAAGGATACTAACAATGAACATCTTGCAACCACCTAGAGGAAGTTTCATGATATTTTTGCAGACCCAACTTCCCATAGATAGGCCTAGGGCACCCACGGGAACCCTTGTCCCTCTTCAGCGCCCACAGTACCTCTCCTGTCCCTCTCCGTGCACCTCAATCCTACCTATATTCCTAGATCTACATTTTACTAGGTCTTTGTATAATGATCTTGCCACTCTGTTCACTCCGATCAACACTTCATTACACTTAAAAATTAATTGTGAATCGATAAGTACCTTTTTCTCTTCCTTGAAACTAGGGTTTAATAATTTATTGCTTAGTTTTCTTGAGTATTAATTTATATACATAATGGAATATTTATTTACTACTACAATAACATTAGATTAGTCATGAAATCCACCTTTAGCTTAATCACAACATTGTGGTGTGAGAATTTACTCTACAATATTTGATTTAATTGTAAAATCCTTATTGTAACCATTTTGTCGAAGTGATTTTTGTTAGCCTTTGAGTGTATCTTAGGCATACAAGAGTAGAAGTAGTAAATACTTCATTAGAATACTTTCACGAGCTCTTGTGTCAAGTATTTTAGATAGATTAAGTATCAATGAATGTAAATATTTATTTGTAGAAACTATCACTACTTAATCCAATTTTTGTACTTCCTAGAATTACAAGTTACTCTAAGTGTTAAATGTTCTATTACAAGGAATATTTCAGCCTATAATTCCCCCTTCTACTAAGTTACAATTGTCATATTTGATCCCACCCCCTCATATTAACATTTTTTTATTCCATTTACTACCTTATTTCTCTAAATATCACCAAAGGTAGCTTCTAGCCTTAATTCCATGCTAGAGAAACAAAATTTTTCCGTCTATATTAACTTGTGTTCGGTCAATAAGAATATGTGATATCTTCTATAATAACTTATGAGAGTGAGTGTTGTATTCATGGTCATGTTTATTCTAGATCGATCCATCATTGAAATGTATCCATAGGAACAAAGAATTCATCTTCCCGCCTCTACATTTCAGGTTACATGTTGGGTCCTCTCACCCTAGTTTAAGGAAGGACCAAAAATAGCAGAAAATTCCATATCTTTTGTACGTGCCTCTCAATCACCCAAAGGTTTAATCCCAAAGAAATTTCTATACCCCTCCCCCTATTACAAAATGATATACCACCCACCTACCACCATTCCAAGTAATTCCCCCTTTTCCCCTAAAAGATAATTAATTTGAATCCACCTAGGAGGTGTAGATTTGAGGAACAAGATGCTTCTTGCGTTGTTTTTGGGGACAATATACTCCAAGAAAGGTTCAAAATACTTACCTTTGTAAATATTTTCCAAAATTAGTAAACTATAGACCAATCTTCATGGTATTGTCCAAAATTTCCAAATACAAACAAGATTTCCATAAATCTTGAGCCTCTATGAGCATACCAAGGATTGGTTATCAAAAGGTTGGAAAATTAATAAATATCTACAAACCTCAAAGATCCCGGTTTGTGAATCTATGCATATAAGTTGCAAGACCTTAGTGCCACTCCATCTTTAAAATAAAATTGGGTATATACCGGTGAAAATAATTTTCATCTTGACGATTATCTCTCCCATTTGCAAATCTAGAAGGAAGAAGATCCTTTTTCAAGTCTGATTCCACCATAAAAATTACTCCTAAAGATAGAGATTACATAGTAAATAAGGAAGCATATCTAAAAACTAGTGGGTGATCAAAATTTAGAAGAAAAGATTGTTCAACCTACTAAATTTGGTTCACCTTTAGTGGAGGATTACTCTAGAACATATGACATGTCCGACTCGGGTATTCTTCAAGCATATTTACATATTTTTTTCCAAGAAGGTTCAACATATACAACTAGATAAGGTATTCTTTATCTTCCTTATTTTTTGACTCATAAGAAAAAATTATTTTGTGAAACTAAGTCCCCAAGAGATTTCCATTTTGTGGATCATACTCCTCTACCTTAGAGACCTCTAGTTCCCCATTGTTTCAACCCTATTTTGAAACACCTCCACCAAATAACATGGCTAACACCCCTCCTAGAAAACCTTTTAGAGTTAACACATATAGACCTATTGATTTTAATGACATGGAAGGTTATCCAAATGAAGTACCATATGAAATTAGGATGAGGTTTCGTAATACGGTGGGAAAGTGACATGCGAGGATGATAATCGACAAGTGACCTTCCCCGCACTCCGACCTCCCCGAGGTCGTGCTTGAGACAAATGGTGGTTTGAAATGCGGGTGACTTAGATGAAGTCACAACTGAGATTATGGTCAGTTTTTCATGATAGAAAAGCTACAAGCGAGGATGAGAATCGGCAAGCAACTTTCTTATGGCTAACCATGGGAGGATCAGTGACTAAGATCTAGTATTTTGATCTCCTGGTAGCTAAACTGAAAAAGGGGAGATTTAGAGGCTATGAGCGGGTAGCATAAATTCCCTAGTGATTTACCCTCCTAACTAGAATTTAAGCGTTTAATCTAGTTATGAAGTCTCCAAATTAACTTAAACTGAAAATAACAATTTATACTACTATTGAAAGGGAAACTAATCTAAACAAAATATACGATTGAAACATTATAATTACAAGTAACAATTAAACTACTTTATACTAAAACTAAACAAGTGAAATAACCCGGTGTGGTTATTCACCTGTGCAGATGTGTGAATCTAAATAAAAGACAACTAATTAACTTAATTGAAAACCTTCAATCCTACCTCAGAAGTGAGGAACAAATCATAGTTTCTCAGAAACTATCATTCCCCACAGCTTCCCTGGCAATATTGAAAGCGAGCTTAACTGAAATAAAATGATTCACTACTCTATTTGATAATAACTTTGACAATTTAAACCTGGCATTTACTGAGCAGAGGCAAATCCAGTTGTGTTGTAGCTTGTCCCCTCAGAGTGATCTCTTCGTTCTTGCATGTTCACGTGAATCCAGAAAGAGTAGGAGCATAACAACATCGGCAAGGGAAGGCACTTTGGGACGATAATTACTTTAAAGTGAAAATGGCACAAAGCACAAGTAGGAGAGGGATGGCGCAAGTGAACCGGCTTGGCTTGGCTATGCGATTCCTAGCAGGTTGTTGCAGCAAATGATAAAACAAAATGATAAACAAGCAGTACTCAAACAATGAATAATAAAGCAGCTTCGAGAAATACAACGAAGTACAAGTAGGAGAGGGATGGCACAAGAGAATGAGCTTGGCCCATGCAATTCCTAAGCAGGATCATTGTCGGTGTACAATGAGGCATAACTAAATACTCGAAATTCTAAACCATGCTAAAGATAAAATGATTCAAAAATAAATCTAGGATCGAGTATGAAGACCGAAGCTCAAGAATGAAGACTCTGCACTAAAGAACCAAGACCAAAACAAACCAGACCATGGGTGAAACAACAGCACTGCCTGCACAAGATGGGTATGTGGCTTACCAACAGCTGAACAATACTATCTAAACATGTAATGAACTATACTATCAATCCTAAGCAAGCTAACAGACCAAACCACTGAAAAATGAGAAGACTCTCACAAGGAAATGGTCGCCATTTGCCTCAGCACAAGCTATGTATTTATAGCATTTGTAAACACCAGAAGGCAAGTTCAAATTGAACTCTCCTACCATTAAACAAAGATAAATCACTGTTCAGTCGGCAAAAACATAAATACAAGCTTAAGTCGGCAAAGAAAAGTTGGTAAATCGTGATATTTCACGCGGGTCGCGTCAAAAGAACGTTCTGGAAAATGCGCACAGGACCGCCGCTGCGAGCGGGCGCGGTTCAGGACCGCCACCTGTTCGGGGCGGCGGTCACGAGACCGCCTCCCGTGCAGGGCGGCGGTTTCGTAACTGAAGAGCCAAAGGTCAAGAAAAGAGGAAAAAGGAGAAAACAAAGCACGCGGGGGCTGAGCGGGGCATGCGGGATGTTAACGCATGTTTAACAAACTTTCTGGATTCCGAACACCTTGCGAAGAGATCTTAATCATCATTGGGGCGGTTGTAACATCTTTTCGGTGGTGCAGTACATACAATTTTGGGTACGTACATAGCTTTCCCAATTTTTAAGGAAATAATTCCATAAATGGAGATCATCATCTTAGATTTTTTCAAAATATAATGGATAACCATGAAGTAGAGCATGAGGATGTTTATGTCATGTTATTCATACATACCTTAGAATAATATTCCAAGGAATGGTATAATTTGCTACCTTCAAATTCAATATATTCTTGGTTAGAAATGAATAATGCCTTCGACTCTAGTATGCTTGATAATACCGACCCTAGGTTTTCTTATCAAAATTTGAAAATAACAATAAAAATCAAAATGAGTCATGGCAAGACTTTAATACTAGGTTCAATAAAATTTTTACTAGATTACCTATCAATCTAAGTCCTAGTGTTTATTCTTTCCTAATTAAATACTCACATGCCTTTGATAAGAAAGTAACTTATTATCTGAGGGAAAAAAATCCATTAACTCGAGGCAAGATTTTTCTATGACTGTCCAAATCAAGAAAAATATTAAAATAACTAAGAAGACTCCAAAGAGGGAAGGTGTCAAGCTGATTAATCCAGAGAATCCATAGGAAAGTAAGGTTGTGGACCTAGAAGAAGTGGTTAAAACTTTGGCTAGATCAGTCAAATAAATTTCATATAAGCTTGCTAGAGAAAAGAAAGGATTAGTTTCAAATCCTCAAACTCAGCACTAGGCCCAAGGAAAAAATAGATTTGGGAATCATCCCAAAGGATATCATCAGGTTGATGATAGAGGAAAAGGACCTATGGGTTTAGGAAACAAACAAAAAGATTTCAGAGAGAATAAAGTAGTCCCAGATCCATTAACAAACAAGGGTATCATTAGTAGAAGAATACCACATCATTGAATGGTGTGATAAGTGTTTATTTCCACACTCCCCTTGTGAGAAAATTGTTGGAGATGATGATGTTACTAATGAAGATGGTTTTTGCAATTTCAAGAGCCACTTCAACTGATTTATTATATGCTAAAACTGTGGAGGACTTTTGGGCTTGCAAAAATAAAGTATTCTCCCTCCCTTTATTGTTAATGTTGATATATATATGGCTCAATCATTTGAGTTTCTAAATCATGACTTTGAGTATTTAATATCTTTAATGATAAAACATTATGATGTTAGAATCCCTTCTGAAGAGGATAAGAAGCTATTAATGAATGTTGTAGTTACTCAAGAAAATGAGTATAACCTTATGAATAGATAAGTCAAAGGACCTACCCCTACTTCGTTAAACCAAATATGCCTCTCTTGACCAACATCCCCAAAGATGATCCTAAGAAAATATGCTTGAAAAAGGTCCCTTTATCTCTTCAAATCCAAGCACTTCTACTTCTGCACAAGCAGAAAGGGCAATATCCCATTAGAAAATATTGTCACCCTTTCCTCTAATACATCCCTACTAAAGAATGGTGCATATGATATGGCTCGGATTCTAGGTCGATAAAGATTACTATCCCTATTACAGAACTACTTAGAATCCTAGAATAAAAAAAAGAGCATTTGAATACTTGGGGTTGAAGGATGATATGGTTATCAAGAAAGGGGTACAAATAATGTGGTGAATCTCGCATTCCATAACCGAACTTGAAGTAGTAGAGGATCAAGAGAACATAGAAGAACCCCAAGAAGTATATCTAGGTACATAATTAGTAGAATACTAATTAGATATAGATCCCTTATTTACTACTTTGATTATCAATGGGCGGCTTCTTCACAATTGTATGTTTGATTCAGAGAGCTTCATGTAATATTATTCCTTTAGATTTCATGAATGAATTAAAAATTAAGATAACAAAAACTTTTAGGAGATGTTATGTCATGGATTCAAGAGAGGTACCTATTGTTGGATATGTCGAGGTCCAGTAGTACAGATTTTTACCTACCTTGCAAGTATTGAACCATGAATACAAATCATAGTTGACTTCCATGCTAAATGGGGCATGTTGCTATTAAGAACATGGGCTGTTATTGTAGTGTTGGGGTTAGCACACACCGCTTGTACAGATAATATATCATATCTAAGCGTACACATAATAAAAGTGGATATTATACCATAAGAAATATACAAAATAAGAGATATAAATGAACACCATATTTAACGTGGTTTACCCAATGTGGGTTACGTCCACCAAGAAACAAGACAATCTATTATCCAAAGCATTCGGAAGATATACAATGAATATTTCCAATCTTCCACAGCTCTCTTGATGTACAATACTTTCTTTCTCTCAAGTTTCTCCTTCTCTAAGAAAAAATATCTCACAATAATTCTCACAATAATCATTCATTCTTACTTCTTACCTTAGCTTTATAACTTATAAATACCTTATATAAATTTAGGGCACTTAGCCATGTAATTACAATCAATATATATATATTATTTAATACTAAAATTAAATCTAAATCCCGTGAGTTAAATAAAACACTCACACATAGGTAATCGATGTCGGTTAGCCCTAACCGATGCTAGTCATAGGTGACCATTGTCACCCCTACATAACTCGATGCTAGTTATTGTGTTTTCTAGCAAGTTGATAAAGCATTCCAAACTTAATTAATTAAGCTCCACATCTCAATAATCTCCCACTTTGAGATAAACTACTGCACTATACCTATACAACATCATTCTTGGATCATTTCCTTAGCTTTATTTCTTCCTCTTTAAGTCTCGAACTAAAATACAAATAGAAGTGGAATGTAGCTCCAACTTATTTTTTTATACTAGCTTTGTTAGCATATCTATAGGGTTTTCACTCATATGAATCTTCTCCAATTTCAGTTTCCCATCCTCCAATACTTTTTGTATGAAGTGATATCTCAATTAAATGTGTTTTGTTCTAGAATGAAACGTTGAGTTCTTTGTCAAATGAATTACACTCGATTGTCATTGAATTTTTTTAATCTTCTAACTCCTTTCCCAACTCTTCCATGAACTCGCTCATCCATATCATCTCTTTTCTAGCTTCTATAGTTGCAACATATTATGCCTATGTAGTGGAAAAATCCATAACCTTCTGTAATCTCGATATAAAACTAACTAGCATCTCACCTACGTGAAAATATATCCAATAGTGCTCCTCCTACCATCTAGATCTCCAACCATATCTAAATCAACATAGCCACATAAATAAATATCCAAACCTCCATAGCATAACTACATGCTAGATGTCCCTCTCAAATACCTGAGTATCCATTGGACTGCTTTCCAATGCTCTTTACCTAGATTGGCCATAAATCTACTCACAACTCCCACTTCCCTGTGCAATGTCTGGTCTGGTACAAACTATAACATACATGAGACTCCCAACTACTAAAGCATATGGTACTCGTGTCATGTATTTGACCTCCTCATGTGATGAAGGACACTAATCTTTACTCAATTTGAAGTGTCTAGCCATAGGTGTACTTACAGGTTTTGAATTCTACATTTTAAACCTTTCTAACACCTTGTAGATATAATCCTCCTAAGACAAATAAAATTTCTTGTTCTTCCTGTCTCTGTGTATTTACATGCCAAGGATTATTTTTGCAGCTCCTAAATCCTTCATATAAAATGTGTGAGCTAGCTTTCCTTAAGCTCGCCAATGTCCTACATATTAGATCCCGAATAAGCATATCATCCACATACAATAACAAAATAATATAGATTCTATTTTAAAGCTTCTTGAAATAAAAAAATGGTCGATTCACATCTCAAGTAACCATTCTCATGCATGAAACTATAAAAAATCATGTACCATTTCCTTGGAGCTTGTTTGAGCCTATATAATATCTTTTTCAACCTGCACACTAATTTATCCTTACCCTTAACTTTATACCCAAGTGGCTGTTGCATATAAATCTCTTCATCCAAATCACCATAAAGGAAATCCATCTTCACATCTAGTTTCTCTAAATCCAAATCATGTACTGTAACTATACTCAATACAGTACATATAGAAGTCATTTTAACAATAGGAGAAAATATTTCACCAAATTCAATACCTGCTTTCTATGCAAATCCTTTTACTACAAGCCTTGCCTTGTACCTTTTCTATCCACCCTTTTCTTCCTTGATTCTATAAACCCATTTGTTCTACAATGTCCTCTTACCTGCTGACAACTTAACCAAATCCCAAGTTTGGTTTTGTTCTAAGGAGTCCATCTCCTCATCCATGCCATGTTCCCACTATATGTGGGTCTCATCCTGCATTGATTCTTCAAAACTTTCTAGTTCACCATTATCAGTCAATAATAAATAAGATAGAGAAGGTGTAAATATTTCTAGAGGTTTACTTACCCTTTGTGACCTTCTCATAGGAGTTTGGGGTACCAGGGCTCAATTTGGACGTCCCGGGAATTTATTTCCAATTGAGATAGTAGGATCACCACCGGCACTGTAGATAACACTGGTTCTACTAACCGATATTGGTTTGGCTCTTTTGTAACCAATACTGGTAAGGGGTCAATCGACATAGGTTATTAACTAACCCTGTAGGTATGAGTTTTAAATCCAAGAGTTCATTTTCATTCACAAACTTCTCAACTAGTTCATCCTTGGGTATGATCCATAGGGATCCATAAATACACACCACTTCATTAGTTCCATCGTAACCAAGAAGGATAATTAAAGAAAATTAAGGAAATGAGGTATATAAAGGTTCTACAAAGAACCTTCACCCTACAAGGAGGTGGTCCTATAACTTCCATCCAGCCGGGGTAGAGGTCTTGATCTGTCGATCTACTCAAGATGGCGGTCATGACACTTTTGAACAAAAAGAAGAATGGAGTAGGAATAGATGCAAATTTGAAGCACCTGACTTTGTATCTTCCTCCTTAACCTTTACCATTCTCCAAAGGCATAGGAGGACATGGGAGAAGGATATCAATACGAGTAAGAGAATTATGGATTCAAAGATCCAAAGAGATCGAATAACAAAGGTTTAAACTTATTGAGAGCTATGAGCAATATCTTTAGTGTTGGAGTGGAATTATAGGAGCAAGGTGTAGAAAGCAGAGAAAGAAAGCATAGGAAGGGAAAGGTTTACATTGTTGTCTCCATTTTATACTTCTTATAATATGTACTTTTCCACATTTGACCAAAAAAGTGGGAAGAAAGAGCGTTCTTCCCTTCCCAACTAGTTTTCCTCTATTGGAGGTTTTCCAGATAAAATTATTGGTGTTTGGAGTTGAATTTTTCCTTCTCTACAATTTCCTTTCTAGAACACTACATAATCAGTCACCGAAGCTCCAATTTTGAAGCAAATATGTCATTTTCCAAAGTTGAAAGTAGAATAGCATAATTTTGTGATTCGTAGAGTTCCAAAGTAGAATTTTATAGATCCTTTTGGTATGAGATCTGATTATATATCCAAGACTATGGTATTCGATCATTTCTTGTGATTGTATGATAGTGACAAGGTCCAAGGTGAAGAATTTTTACCTTGCGAGCCAAAAATTTCTATAAAGAAGTGGAAATAGAGAATTCGAGCTCAAATGGAGGAAGAGAACTTGTTCCATAGAGTCGAAATGTTACCATGATAAATAGGTTGCATAGAAAATAAGAAGAGCTTTTAGAATTGCAAAAGACAACTTTCATTAAGAAATATTCCATGGATTCAGTGGTTTGATCACTAGCTAAAAATTTGGTATCAGAAAGAGACACAAAGAGGAATAATGGGAAGAGCATGAAGAAGAGACGCCAATTGTAAGCAAAAAGGTAAAATCTGCTCATACACCTTTTAAAGTTGAAACGAAAGTGGAAATAAAGAATTTTGAAGGACAAGTAGATGCAAAATTATTGGATAAATGGATAAAATAGTTGGAAGTCTATTTTAGTGTGCATAATGTCATTGAGGCATAAAGTATTACCTTTGCATGTCTCAAAATGGAAGGTCATGCTCTGGTTTGTTGGGAAACCCATCTAGCCACTGGTGAAAAAAAGAAACATCCTATTATCAATACTTGGAAGGGTTTTAAATATTTGATTAGAGATAAATTTTATTTTTCCATAAGACTAACATGATGATTAAGTGGTAGTACTTTAGGTAGGGCGATCAAGCCAGGGAATACTATACTATGGAATTTAGGAGACAAGCCATGTTGCTTAATATGGACTTGGAGGATGAGGAAATTCTGACCAAGTATTTGGGAGGACTTCACACTCACCTTTAAAGGAATTTAATCTCCATGAAGCCCAAGGATCTCAATAAAGCTTGTATACAAGCATACTACATTGATGATGAAGAAGAAAGGATAAACAGAGCCAAAGGGAGACCACTCAACAAATCAACAAGAAAATAACAAAGGGAGGACAAGTAGCAGAGGTATATGGAAAGGTAAACATGTTTTACTTACTTTGCATACTTGAAAAGATCCTTTTAGACACCAAAATTAGTTCACACTCTGCTTGGTCCCTTTTCAAATAGTCAACTCAAACATATTCACCTAACCATGACCCTTTTACCCCACATTAATAGTAGTTTAATTATTTATAATTAAAGTGATACTCATCCTTGCAATATTTATTATTTAACTACTCTAATTAAACTAATTTCCACCTCACATAGACACCTCATCACAAACCTACTCTTAGCATGTGTCTCTTTTACTAGGACTCAATATTCACTCACCATAACTAACTAAGACTTATTTCTACCTACCTTAATGAACTTAGACTTAGTACAACCCTAAAATCACATACCTATTCTTCCTCTAACCACTTTCTTGCTCATTAAAATGTACCATTCCATTTTGATCCATGAGAATAGACAGAGCTGGCCCAAAAGATTGCCAAGATCTGGAATTTTTAGTAAAACTAGGATTTCCCTCCTTCACCGATGTCATTCAACCCTAAACTAATGTGGGTCACCTAAATGTCATTGGTTACCATATATTCATTTTTGTAACCTTTTTTGGGAGGTTGGCCACATTCTCGAGTTTTGGAATAAAGGATATCTACATGCAAGAAAGAACTAGATCCCTTTTGCACATCCAGACAACCATAGCCAGCACCAAGACTAATCCGAAGGTATTTGCATTCATGGTAGCATTCTAGGAAGCATTGTCATAACACTGAGCACCATTCCACAGATCAACCTTCACCAACATCTTCAACCACCTCTCCACCACTATGGGCATTTAGAACCCTTCTGAACTCCAAGTAAGTTGGTTTCTCCTCTATCACTTGTAGTTGTATTCTCTCTTTTCCTTCATCCATTCATTGTTCCTACCTAGATCTATCCTTCATCTCTCTCTCTATCAACCACCCACTCACACCCAACCTAAACTTCACAAAACCTATCCCAAAACTACCTCCCTCACGTAGACCTCACAAACACCCTCCAAACTCTTTGTGTAATCACATAGAGGACCCAAAACTCATTCTACAACATCTTCCAGTCTCCTCACATTCACTTACATTGGTTAACCCTAACCATGATTGGTTTGCCTTATATTGACATCGGTCTCCTTAATCGATATTTGTCACTGTGACTGTTAACCCAACGTAATAACTCAACCCTTAGCCTACCCCAAACCTCACTCAAAATCTTACCACACCTATCTTGGACCTGTCACCTCACCCTCCCCACATAGATCTTTCCAACTATCTATTCTAGGATAGAAGACAACCTAAACACCCTCCACCTAACTCCCTGCCACTTTGCATAGTGACTAATATCGGTCACCCTAAATCAGTATCGGCCATACCTAAACCAACATCGGTCACCTTGACCGGTGTCAGTCTCTATGTCTGATAAAACCACTTCGACCATTAACCAATCTACCCCACATAAAACAACCAAACACCTTACCCAACTTTAGCAAGACCTTGTCTGTGACCCACAGACCACCTGTGTTACCCACAACCTGACATAAAACCTTTACCTACACACACATTTTTATTTAATCAGATCGACATTGATAGTAATTTGAGGCACCCAAATTAGAACGCTAGCAGTAGATTATTTTATTTACATGTTTAAGTTATTTTATATTGATTTATAAACAGTGGATTGATGGCCTTTTAGGAAGTATCACACTTCCCAGATCTAGCATATGCTAGGTAGTCCACTGTCATATACTATTTAACTCTCTTTTGTGGTCTTGTTTTGTATTTTAGGTAGTTCCTCCTAGCCAAAAGGAATCTCTCACAGTCAGCATTGGATCAAGAAGTTAGAATGCACGCAGTGACCTTTAAATCGACCATCAAAAAAGGTATCCTTCCTTGGCCCATACCCTTATCTGTTTTGTCAAATCCATAAAGAAAATGGTGAAACATTTTGGCATGCCTAGTGGGACCCATCAAGGGTTCTTTTGCATTTTATTCATTCTTAGGTGAAATTTTTGTGTTTGTTTCCATTTTGAAAATATTCCACATTAATTTTCTTCTCTGGAATCTTCCCCTTGTTCTATTTTCTAAAAGTAATCGTGTTTTGGTGCTTTAAATAGAATATTTATTTATTTCATTAGTATTGCATTAGTGAAAGATCATCCCTCTTCCTATTCATTACTTGTTACATTTAATATCACATTTCGATTTGGGTTTAAAATACTTGCATGGAAGTTTGATTTATTACATTATATCTCACATTAAAATTAAGTGCAACATATATGCTGGAAGTCATGACCAACCGATGGTTGACACAACTGAATCGTAGAAAGCGCATTCTTTCTTCTCTCTCTTTTCCAAACTGCACAAATTGGAATACATACATATTCTTAAACAACACCCCACCCAAAAGAAGTTGTTGATAATAACATGATCAAAGGATTGATAGTGGGCACCTAGCTGGTTATCTCTATCCAGTCATCACCTCAGAGAATGGCCCACCCCCACCAAAACATAACCTGAAACCTCACCTTTAGAATTTCCTTCTTCGTAGGAAGCCTTCCCAACCAAAAAATCTGTTCTAAATTTATGATTCAGTCTTTAAATAGCATAAGCTAAACACACTAAATTCACTTATATGATTATGTGTTTTTCTTAGCTTTGTGCTTGACTTGTGTTTTGAGGTGTGAGGTCATATTCTCCATTTTTCTTTCCATTCACACTCCATAATAATAGTTGGTGTATTCTATCTATTTATGTGTCATGAAACATTTTAACCATACTCATACTTCTCGGGTTTGTATCCCATTCAACCTTAATTCACAAAAAGAAAAAAATCATTCTATAGATTTCACGAATCGCATCGGTCTACATCTCGAGCGTCATTGGTTTACTCCGACCGGTGTCGATTCCACTGTGCTTTTGGTTAGTTTACCCAAAGATCACTCATCGTATCTTCTTCTCTCGTTAAAAGTCTATGGATGTCACCATATCCTTTGCATTATGATATTATTGACTAAATATAACCTCCACATTTGACTTTCTCCGCTTGTCATCTCCTTGCTCAAATCATTAATTTCCCACATAAGAACCAAAGATCGCTTACTCGACCGTCATCCGTCACTTATTAACCAACATCGGTTGGTCTAACATGCGTCGATATTTCGCTTTTGATTAAAAATCAAAACACCTACCAATTCACCTCTCATAATCAATTATTTTCCATCACTGTTGCTTTCTGTGTCATTTACAAAATACAATATTACCAGGTCAACACTTATTCACATGGTGTTGACTCACATCAAAATAATGCCCTTGTATTTCACACTAGCCATTAGCCACTCCCACCTATTCCATCACTTCTATCCATCCTATCACCTATGGATCTGACTCAGCTTATCCCCATCACTACCAAAGACGAGGATTTTATAAGACTCCTTGACTAGAATCCTACTACCCTCTAGTACTACCTTGCTCATTCTTCCACCTAGGATTCCTCAGGATAGTTAATATACGACATGCCCGTATCTATCCCTCATGCTCTCACACCCACCTCTATGTCGGTTAGCACCATCTTGGCACTCACTGTCATCCACTTTACCACAAGTGGTTTCTCAATGAGATCCCACAGGCCATTATAAATATAATGTCTACATCATCTATCGCACTTGTGAAATCAATTGTCCCTCTAGTATCCACTTTAAGTATAGCCCCATCTACACCCACCACCTCACATATACCTATTGCATCACAACCATCTCTCGGTGTCGAAGCTTACACCCCTTTCCGTAACCTTGTCATTTCTATCCCATAGTCCTTACCCCCAATCACCACTAGAGTTGTTATGACTACCCCACCCACTTACACATACTACCAACAACCCCCAACCTCATCTATTTCTTATTCTCACTATGTGTCACCTACATCTATTCCTCCTACATATTTCTCATACTCGGTGCCACCATATAATAACATACCACCCACCTCATATATTCATCATCAACCCCTTTTCTTCGGGGGAACCCATTCATCAAAACCTACTAACAACCTCATTAAAATGATGATGGAAAAGATGCAGACCTTATAATCATCTATTTCTGCTCTGTAATTCTTTAACTTATGATGAAATCTATAACAAGCCTATCCATCTATCTATTTCCCTTCACCCCTACCTTGTGCATTAGGAAATGCCTAAATTTAATCACTTCAATAGTAAAGAAGACTCACAACAACACTTACAGTCATTCAAACATGGGTGCTACCTAATCGAGAACGATGACGCTTTGCTCCTATGAAATTTCTCAATGTACTTGACAATACCAACATTGAATTGGTATAGTGGACTACCTCGACATTCCATTTTTTCCTTTAATCAAGTAGCCTAATATTTCTTAGACCATTTTTCAATCAATGTTACCAAGAAAGTCACTATGATCGATCTATATTCAACTCAACAGTATGAAGATGAATCTATAGCAAATTTCATTTCCCGATGGTGAAGTCTTATCGACCATTTGATGTTCCAGCTACCTCAAACTAAATTTATTGAATTTTTCACTAGGTCTTGTGCTAGACACATCTCACCAACTCTATAGGTACAAAACATTCTAAACCTTCGATGAAGTATTCACCATGGAATGAAAGCTATAAATTCACACCATTGAAGAAAAGAAAATCCAATTACGAAACAAGAACGCCCCATTCAAATAAAATGACTCTTCTTCATCTTCAAAACCCCAAAGTAACTATTCAAATCCCAAAGGATCTGCCAACATGGTAGTCCTCAAGGCAGGACCACCTCATCCTTCTAATCAAGCCCAACCTTCTTCCAATATTTCTCCCATCCAGGCCTTTCAACTCTAGCAGGAGTAGTGGAAGTACACTTTGATTGGAGATCCCTATTCTTCAAAGATTAGAAAATCTTCTTACAGCCGAGCCATTACACTTCCTCCCATATAACCTTATACAAGTTTTGATCCTTCCCATCCTATGCCTACATGGTATAAAGAACACGAGTACTATAATTACCATCATGTTAAAGGCCATAGTGAAAATAACTCCATAAATTTTAAGAATATTGTCCAAGTTATGATAGATAATAGAGACTTAGTTGTGGATAACCTAAACACGCAAACAAATCAAAATTTTCACATCTTTAAAAATTCCTTCCCTAACCATAATCCATTTTCTAATCAAAATAGTGAACCTTCATCTAACGAAAGAAATGTCCACAAAGTCCACGCAGTTTTTGATATCGTACCAAACGTTCCTCAAATACCACCTATTTCATCTATTGAGGAAATTCTGGCACAAGCCCCTCTACCCATAGAGGAGCATACCCCTTTTACTCCTTCACCCACAGAGGATTCCCCTTCATCTCCCCTACTTCCATGGAGGAACCCACACCTCCTATTGATACCATTTCACCGTCTACCTCACAACCTACCAAATAGTCAACACTTTTAATTCTCCCATCCATAGGAGAATCATCATCACCTTCTTCTCCACTAAGGGAGAAGTCTACATCACCCTACCTATTATCTCTCCTACCCATGGGAGACTCATCAAACATGCCTCTACCTATTGGGGTAGTTCCCCCTCAGCATCCCAGAACCCCATTGACATGATCTCAACTCTTTTACCTATAGAATCTGAGGCTAGCCAATTCCTGTCTCACAAACATATTTTATAGGGATTGCCACCAAACCAACTCCATATTCTTCTTCAACAATCTTGTTTTCATGGCTGGCTGATCACTTGGATTACGTTGATAATTCCATGCTTTAGGGACATCTTCACTCCCCTTTTCGACTCAAATGCAAATTTTTCCTAAAGATACTTCCACAATCTACCCAAAGGTATTTTTAGCAACCAAATCAACACTAACCATGCCTATTGAAACAAATTATTCTTCATCATCTCTACCTACATCCAAACCTTTACCCATGACCAAAACCATTTCAAAACTTGAAAGCCTACCCACACCTATGTCTTCATCTAGTAGCTAGACCCATCACTACCTTGGGTGTCATGTTAACATCAAGCCTTACTCACCCACCTATCAAATTAGACTTAGTAGCACCATCTCAAACCCACACCAACATTATCCCTCTGCCTAAAAATAAAACCCAACCTTCTATCTGCATACACTGGTCTCACCTACCACACCTTTGTCACCTTCCCCTTTCTCGTCCATCCTAGGGCCCCATCCATCTACCCTGATCAAATAGCCTCCTAACCAAGGCCAATCAAAAGTTAAACAACCTACTACTACATCACAATCCTTTGTTACACCTCAGTCATCCAAAAACCAAACACCTTCACCCTCACCCATGCTCTTCTTGCCACCTATACCTCCACCAATTGCTATAACCCCAACCTTTCCTACATGACTTTAACCAATGTCGTTTACCCAACCTCTACAAACCACCTCCACCGCAACTCAATTTTCCCCATGGGAAACCCATCCTCTTCCACCATTTTTTTCCCTTCTAAAACCCATACTCCCGTGTCACCTTTACCCAAGAAGGTGCAACCCAAAGATAAGAATCCACTACCTTTGAATAAGGTAGTCAAACCAGCAAAACCTTCCATTGCCAGCTCTTTTACCCCATCTTTACCCAAGTAGATGCCAGTAAAACATAAGATGATACCACTCATAAAATTAGAAGACCAACTCATTCCCCCTCTTATAAAGCCTCCTCCCTCACAATCATCCATACCTCTACCCAAACCCACACTTACTTCCTATTGTGATTTGTTAGCAAGGTCATACACAAATTTTTAACAAATCTCTTAGAGACTTCGTCATCACATCCACATTGCCACTAGTTCAACCCTACGATCCTCTCAAACTAAAACCAAAAGGGTTTGATGAAACCAATATTTGTGCCTATCATCGTGTGCCAGGACATGATGTAGAAAATTATAAGGCTCTAAAGATTGTTCTTCTCCAAATTTTTCCTCCTAAACAAAACTTTTCTGACGTGATGATGACCTTATTAATGAGGACCATGTTCCACCTTCACCTGTCACCACACATCATTGTCCTTTACCCATTCAGTGATCAATATCTCCACCCCCACAACCATTTTTCCCACCTCCAAAATTTGAGATCAACATGGTCCGTATTAGAGAGTTGGCCAAATCACCACCCAAATTTCAAGTGCGCCCTACTCATTTCACAAGGCTCTTATCCACTGCTAGGATTTTTCCCCTCATGTCATTATACCTTTCATGACACACCCTCTCCATCCACCTCCCCTTAGATTAACATGGTTCACGTTGCTACCCATGCTTAGAAAGACAAAGGAAAAGAAAAAGCAACTAGCCCATTAACCAACCCTGTGCTTAATATACCATTTGCACCCGCACTCAAAATCACCATCTGCAGACCTACTTACCCTATCTCTGTTAGGGTTACCCATCGCGTAATGATAAATTAATTACATTGGTATCTTTTAAAGATGTATTTATATGATCTCGTCCAAACTTCTGAATCCCATAGACAAGCCCTTATCGAGGTTTTACAATCCATTGAAGTTCTACCCAATGACCACACCCTAGTGGCCTCAATTATCACCCCTCACCACGTGGCCTTGCTTACCAAACCATCTCCTTCTTCTACCCCCATGCCCACTCCTCATGTTTCCACCCTCAGCTTCTCTGATGAGGAGATTGTACCTCTCCAGTCATATGAACTTGATCCCACCCTATTCATTTCTGTCTATATCGATAACATACATGTACGACACATCATGATCGATGGTGGTGCTAGCATTAACATCATTTCCTCCCACACATATAATAAAATGCACATCCCTTCTAATTATATACATAATAACCCAGTTATGCTACACTCCTTCAATGACACCATTACCTCCACCCTTGGCACCATTATCCTTCATGTTTGCGTGGGCCCTCGCACTATCCCATAATTATTCTTTTTCTTAGAGGGGAAGTTCTAATATAACCTATTGGTTGGCAGACCCTGGATTCATGTCATGGGTTGTGTCCCTTCAACCTTGCTCCAATGTGTAAAATTCAAACATGAAGGAGATAACTACACTATCCCCGACCCATCGCTATTCAAAATTGTAACATGTTATACTTGACCAATGATGTACTCGTACCCGTTAAGGCATTTTTCACTACCCCCACTTCTCCTTCACCCATGACCCCATCCACCAATGCTTCTACCACCTCTCCCACATCTAACCTTGTTATTCCTACTACGCCGCCATAGCCTCTATAGCTGACTCATTTACTTCCCAATCATCTAGCGAGTCATTTATCCCCACCCCATATCAACTACTAATCCCTTAGAAGGTGTTTTTCAACACCTCACTTCGGGGAAGTACCACATGTACAATATCGATACATTCCTCACTCTGCAAGAGTATGGAAACCTACATCAACACCCTCGTTATGACTACCACATAGGTGAGGTTTTCCTTATGGTCCTCCCCACCTTTGCACTAACCTAACGTATGGGGACTTGATATTGCCACTTATTCACTTGAACCTCCATCCCAAACATGACATTTTTTTCGACCTCCAATCCCTTACTAACCACCGCTTTGCCCACACTTTCCTTCACCGTTGCACATGGAAAGGCTTTGGCTTCAGTTTTTTTGAAAAAGGATGCCATATTGTCATTTATATGTACCACACGTAAACACAATGATCGTAGTGGCATTAGCTTTGCCACATCATCTTCCGAGAATTCCCGCGTCGACCTCATTGAGGAAGACAAACCTTCTCCACCACATTCACCATCTTCACATACGAGTCCATAGATCCTGAATCTATTCCTCCTATAAACAAATTTCGTAAACATGATTTCCTTGGGACCTCTAACCTATCAACACAATGGCGAGGTTCCTTCTTCTCTTCCCTTCCTGTATCTTGACATGATCGATGATGATACACCTTCTATTAACGTCATTAAATGTCGGACGATGAGTCTATCCTCACCTATATAGGTATGAAATATTCTTATATTCACCATTTATTACCCTCTGAGATGCAAACCATGTTGAATGAATCGACTATCGAAATCAACATTAATACTCAAGACAACCCACACATTCTAAAGATAGGTTAGTATTTAGATGTTGTTAAACAAGAAGCTTTTACCTCTTTCCTCCGGACCATAACAATGATTTTTCTTGGTCCTATGCCGATATTCTTGGTATTGACCCAAAAATTTTGGTCCACAATATCATAACCATTCCTATACCAAACCCATAAAACAAAAGCTACGAAAATGCATCCTCACATTGCTCTTCTTTCAAAGAAGAAATTGAGTGCCTTTTCTTAGCTTTCTTCATCCTACCCATTCACTATCTCCAATGGATTTCTAACATCATTCCTATCACAAAAGCAACAGGGGGACTCCATATTTACACATAATTTCATGACCTCAACCTAGCTTGTCCCAAAGTTGATTTTCCCCTACCAGGCATTGACCAACTAGTTAATCTCACCGTCAGCCATGAGATGCTATCACTCATGGACAGGTTTCTCGGGCTATATTCAAATATTACTCACTCTAGAAGATCAACACAAAATTGCCTTCATCACTCCTTAGGGGACCTTCTGCTATCGAGTCATGCCTTTTTGCCTTAAAAACTATGATGCTACATATCAGTGAACCATGACTTATATCTTCCATGACATCATGCATCACATATTGGAATATTACGTAGATGACCTTATTTCAAAATCCAAACATTGGGCCGAACACCTGACAGTCCTTAAGGTCATCTTTGACTACCTCATCTAGTATTGTGTTCGTCTTCAACCTAAGAAGTGTGTCTTTGTGGTACTTTCAGGAAAACTCCTTGGTTTCATCGTTTCTTTACATGACATAGAATTTGATCCTACTAAAGTGAGGGCTATTGTTGAAGTTCCTCCACCTACTAATCTCCATCAACTTGAAATCTTGCAAGGTAAGTTGCATCTATTCATTCATTTATTCGTCATTTTATCTCGGTTCAAATGGGATGATGAATGCCATAAATCCTTTGATGCCTTAAAAATACCTTCTTCAACCACCAATGCTCATTCCTCCTAAGGATGACCAACCCTTTTACCTATACATTTCTACCACTGACCATTCCTTAGGTGCCATGCTTGCTCATCTGCGATGAGTAAACATAGAGAGAAAGTGGTTTATTACATAATTCATACCCTTTTAGACTATGAAACTAGATACACCCATGCCAAAAAACTCTTCTTAGCCTTAGTTTTTGTCACCACCAAGCTTCATCATTACCTTCTCAACCACAAAACCTTTTTCATCACCAATACTTGACCCTCTACATTACATGTACGCCAAAACCTACCAACATCAACATGTTGCATGTTGGCTCATGCTTCTTGCCAACCTTGACCTCAAATTCATCCATCAAAAATTATATCAAAGGCCAAGCCATCACTGACCAACTAGTAGACACACCTCTTTCTAGAATTCAACCCTCTAACTTTGATTTCCCAGATGAATCCATTGTTACCCTCTCCTTGGACAATACCACTTACCAAATGACCCTTTTCTTTGATGGCTCCAAATGTCAGCATGGGGGTGGCATTGGTGTTATCCTCATTCCTCTTGGTGTTGAACCCATGCCTTTATCTTTCAAACTGGATTTTTATTGTACAAACAATATCACCGAATACGAAGCACTCGTATTGGGTCTCTAGGCTCTTATGCCTTAGATGTTAAGTCAATAAATATCTTTGGTGATTCCCAACTAGTTGTAAATCAAGTCAATGGTATATACCAATGTCGTAATGAAATAATTCAAAAGTATAAACATCATGTAGACATAATTTTGACTACCTTTGACCGTTATGAACTTCAAACCACCCCACATTCTACCAATAAATTTATGGATACCATGGCTTTCTTGGCTTCTCAAATACCCACTTTTCCTGCCGACTCTAAAATATTTGTCACAATACAAAGGTTACAATCACCCTCTTATTTACCTCGTGAGGTCCACTCCATCGAGAACCATTGCACTTGACCCACGTGACCTTTGGTATAAGAATTTTTAGACTATCTTTCCCTTTCCATTCTACCTCCCAATCTCACTCGTAATGGACAACATGCCTTTCTTAAAAGTGTCTCTCACTATGTCATCATGGGTGGTCTCCTTTATAAGCATGAATTCGATGGTATTCTCTTACGATGCCTTACAAGTTCTAAAATTCCCTACACCATCAAGGAAGTTCATGACGGAATTTGTGGAGGCCACTTTAGTGGTTTAGCTATCACTAAACACATTCTTCACCTTGGCTATTATTGGCCAACCCTAAACCATGATTGTTGTGACTATGTCAAAATATTTTGTGAAATGCCAACAACATGCTAATCTTCATCACACACCTAGTCATGCCTTACAGGTTACACGAGACCTTTGGCCTTTCTCTCAATGGGGCTTGGATCTTATCGGAGAGATCAATCCCCATTCTTCAAACCATCAATGGATTATTACCACTATTGAATATTACACTAAATGGGTAGAATCCATTCCCCTCATTTCTACAAAATTTGAGAAAATATGTGAATTCATCAACCATCACATCATTTGTCACTTTGGCGTCCCTCACCGTCTCATCACTGATAACGGAAAGAAATTAAAAAAAAAACCTACGTAATTTGTGTGACGTTTTTGGCATTCAACTTAGTTTCTCTTCACCTTATTACCCACAAACCAATGGCCAAGAAGAATCAACCAATAAAACCTTGAACAAAATTCTTATGAAAGTAGTTGATGATACTGGGAAATATTGGCATACGCACATTCATTTCTCTTATGGGCTTATCACACTAGTATTCACACTTTGACTTCCGCCACAACTTTTTCTCTGGTCTACGGTACTGAGGTTTTCTTACCTCTCAAATTCCAGATTCCATCTCTCCACATCTCACTACAAGACATGCTCAATGATGATGACTTTCACTAGGACCGTTTAGCACAAATTGAGTTGTTAGATGAACGCCGTCTCAATGCACTTGACCATCTCCAAATCTACCAAAAATATCAAGTGTGCCTATGAAAAACATGTCCATGAACAAACCTTTCAGGTTGGTGACCTCATCTTGAAGGAAAATCAACATGTAACCAAAGAATAGAAAAGTAAACGGGTCAAATTTGCTCCTAATTGGCTTGGACCCTATATCATTACCCATGCCTATGGATCATTTTCTTATCATTTGTCTTCACTTGAAGGTAAACCCAAACTTGAGCCCCTCAATGCCTTGCATCTTCGACCATTTTATTGTTGACATCAAGTCCTATATCACTTTCTGTCAATTGACCACTCATCCCTTGAGCGTTGCTCACCTTCCATATTACCCATTTTTTAGGATCAACGAACTAAACAAGAATCATGTGATTACTCGTCACCTTCAAAATTATCTTCAACATGAGTACCAAGGCTCTACTCATGGCATGATTCTCATGGATACTTTTCATCTTTTTAAAGATGGAATCCCATGGTTGTTCATCACTTGAAACCACCTCTTTCATAGTTAACCTTTGTGTGTTATGGTTTTGTCTTCTAAACAAGAACCTAATCTTCCTCTATAGTCTTGTCCATGACTTAAACATCCAAAAACAAAATGGGATTCAACTCCTTGAGTCAAACTTATAAAAAAAGATGACTCCCTCAAAAGGGACATCTCTTCTCTTTATCTCACCACTATAAATAGACTTCTCCCTCAAGGACAACTATATAAAGTTCATTGCAAAAATACAATAAAATATTTAGAAGCTTCCCGCATTGATCAACTTCACGAAGACCTCAAGGAGATAATATAATCATCCCATATAGACTTCCCACATCGATCAGTCTATCAAAAAAAAAACAAATGAAGAAATGATAACTTTTTCATCATGGACTTGCCTATTTTTTTATCATGGGTTTCTTGTCAAGTAAACATGTCATCGTACACTAAGTTATGCTAAACCACCCACTTTCACCTCATTTCCTTTTCACCCTAATTTTCTCTCTTCTCAAGGGACTTTCCGCAACTATGACATTTCGTGATCATGTGACTTTCTTCACCCTTAGAATAGTCCATTATGCAATGCCTTTAGGTCTCATGTTCATCAGCCAATCTTTGGTATGTTGGACTCATTATGGACCTTATCAATTAGGTGGTTCTTTTGACACCTCTTACCTTTCAAATTCTTCATTACCTATTGATTCTCCTATACAAGACTTTGACACACCTATGTAACCCACCCACCTACCTATTTACCCCATGACCCAAATTCAACCCTATTCCACCCTTTTGACCTATTTTACCCCATACCTATTGACCCATGACCCAAATTCAAGTTTACCTATTTACCCACACCTATTTGACCCGACATCTTACCTTACCTATTTACCCATGCCCATGACCCACAATCAACCTTACCTATTTTACCCACACTTACTTGACCCCACATCTTACCCTACCCATTTACCCATACCCATGACCCAAAACCCACCTTACCCATTTACCCACACCTATTTGACCCGACCTCTTACCTTACCTATTTACCCATACCCATAACCCAAAATCCACTTTACCTGTTTACCCACACCTATTGGACCCACCTTTTCCCTTACCTATTTACCCTACCTAAATAACCATGCACCCAACTGGCCTAAAACCAAACCCCCATTCACTTATCCTCACCATATTCCTCCCTAGCTTATGGGAGAACTACATCGGTCTGAGGCCCCTTTTTTCGGGGATATGTAGGCAACACTCCAAGGGCATAGGGCCCTTAGAGGTTAACTCAACCACTATTTAACCATAACCAATTTCCCCTTCACTTTTCTATGCACACTCTACCTTAGTTAGTTTCCATTTTATATCAACAGTTGGAAATTAAACCAAACAAGAACCAATTAACAAACATTTTTACCACTTCATCAAATCATCCATTTATCATTTTTATATTTCCACCATAGAAAATATTTGAAAATGTAAACCATAACATGCATGACCATCATCATTTGTCTTCCATGTTACCAAAAAATTGGAATTTAAAGCAAAACCATAAACCATGACTCAACCATGCCTAATTAACTGACTCCATCATGCCTATACCTAAATCCATCAAGCCTATACTATAATCCACCATGCCTATACTAGAATCCACCATGCCTAATTGACCTAACTCAACCATGCCTATGACCTAACTCCATCATGCCTATACCTTTTATCATTTTGTCCACCCATTGAACCATACCTACAAGCTCAACCTACTCCTACATCTCCTTTGTTGCATCTTAGGAGTTGTTATTTTACCTATACCTTGGCCTTACCTGTGTTATGACCTATTTACCTGAACCCGACCTACTTGGTGTGACCATTGACCTTATGTACTTGTTATACCTTGTGATGTTGTTACCTATGTTGTTTTAGCCTAACAACCATACCTTGCCTATTTCCATGTTGTTTATCCCAACCAAACCTTTGGTGTACTGAAACATACCTAAACATTCCTACACCTAACCTATGTTGTGTTTTTGGACCATATCATATACCTTGGATACCTGAATCACCTCACCCTTGTTTGGATAATTATCGACCTTAGAATGATGTAGAGTTTGTAAGCTCTTCAACTTGGTACCATGTTACAATCTATATGTGTGCATGCATTTGATTGTCATTACCCATGACCCAATTTTGACCTGACCTACTACCTATTACCTAAGTTGACCATCACCCTTTCCCATAGTACTCATACCCTTCCCCACCTATCTTCACCACCTACACATTTATCAAACCACTCACTTGATTCTGTATTACACCTCATTCGTGCCTGGTTTGAGGGGGATCACCTTCACCCACACATGGGGCAATCACTTCTTTTTTTTCAATGTCACTTACCAATACAAGCTACACAACAAAAAGGGAAAAATGTAGACACCAAAATTGGGTCACACTCCCCTTGGTCCCTTTTTGAATAGCCAACTCAAACATATTCACCTAACCATGACCCTTTTACCCCACATTAATATTAGTTTAATTATTTATAATTAAAGTGATACTCATCCTCACAATATTCATTATTTAATTACCCTAATTAAACTAATTTCCACCTCACCTAGACACCTCATCACAAACCTATTCTTAGCATGTTTCCCTTTTACTAGGACTCAATATTCACTCACCATAACTAACTAAGACTTAGTCCTACCTACCTTAATGAACTAAGACTTAGTGAAACCCTAAAATCACATGCCTATTCTCCCTCTAACCACATTCCCACTCATTAAAATGTAACATTCCATTTTGATCCATGAGAATAGACAGAGTTGGCCCAAAAGATTGCCAAGATCTGCATTTTTAGTAAACCTAGGATTTCCCACCTTAACTGATGCCAATCAACAATAAACCGACACCATCACCTAAACCATCGTTGGTTACCATATATTCATTTTTGGTAACCTTTTTGAGAGGTTGGCACATTCTCAAGTTTTGGAATGAAGGAGATCTGCATGCAAGAAAGAACCAAAGCCCTTTTGCACATCCAGATAGCCATAGCCAACACCAAGACTGATCCAAAGGTATTTGCATTCACGGTAGCATTCCAAGAAGCAATACTATAGTAACTAGCACCATTCCATATATTAACCTTCACTAACATCTTCACCACCTTATCCACCACTACAAAAATTTAGAACCCTTTTGAACTCCAAGTAAGTTGGTTTCTCCTATGTCACTTGTAGTTGTATTCTCTCTTTTCCTTCATCATTCATTATTCTTACCTAGATCTATCCTTCTGGTCTATCTCTCTCTCTCTATCAACCACCCATTCACACCCAACCTAAACTTCACAAAACCTATCCCAAAATTTCCTCCCTCACGTAGACCTCAAAACACCCTCCAAACTCTTTGTGAAATCATAGAGAGGACCCAAAACTCATTCTACAACATCTTCCAGCTCCTCATAGTCACCGAAACTAGTTAACCCTAACCATGATCGGTCTTCCTTATATTGACATCAGCCTCCTTAATCAATATTGGTCACTATGACTGTCAACCCAACCTAACAACTCAACCCTTAGCCTACCCCAAACCTCACTCAAAACCTTACCACACCTATCTTGGACCTGTCACCTCACCCTCCCCACAAAGATCTTTCCAATCTCTTGTTCCAAGACAGAAGAGATCCCAAACACCCTCCACTTAACTCCCTACCACTTTCCATAGTGACCGATATTGGTCACCCTAAACCGGTATCGGCCATACCTAAACCGACATCGGTGACCTTGACTGGTGTCGGTCTCTATTTTTGATAAAATCACTTCAGACCAACAACTAACCTACCCCACCTAAAACAACCCAAACACCTTACCCAACTTTACCAAGACCTTGTTTGTGACCCATAGACCACCTGTGTTACCCACAACCCAACCTAAAACCTTTACCTACACAACACCTTAGTATTTAATCGGATCGACACTGATAGTAATATGAGGCACCCAAATCAAAATGCTAGCACTAGATTCTTTTATTTACATGTTTAAGTTATTTTATATTGATTTATAAACGTGGATTGATGACCTTCTAGGAAGTATCACACTTCCTAGATCTAGCATACGCTAGGAAGTCCACTTTATCATATACTATTTAACTCTCTTTTGTGGTCTTATTTTATATTTCAAGTAGTTCCTCCTAGCCAAAAGGAATATCTCACAGTCAACATTGGATCAAAGTCGAACACACACAATAACCTTTAAATGACCATCATAATAGGTCACAACCACTAATATATATGGGGGTACAATAGAAGAGTTGGGTAATCTATTTCAAATCATAATCCAAATCAAGAAGACTAAGGTAAATTCTTTAGTAGATTATAGTTTTCAGTCAAATCTGATTTCTGACATGGTTGTAGAACAACTTGGCCTAGAGACTTATGTTCATCCACATCCATACCCATTGGTATGGGTGAAGAGGGTGTAGAAATACAAGTTACAAGAAAGTGTAATTTTCAGTTTGGGATAAATACCCAATATATTGATGTATAAGAGGTTGATATCATTCCACTTGATGCATTTTATGTTGTCTTTGAAAGTCCTTACTTGTATGTTAGGGATGTTGTGTTCACAAGGAGGGATAATCGGTACAGATGGGTCAAGGATGGAGTCATTTTCAACATCCGGGCATACCAAAGAAAATCAAAGGAGACTATGGTCAGTGCCAACCAAGCACCAAGACTTATTTAGGAAAATCATCAATTTTGTTTACTTTCATTGGAATAAAATCTAAATAGACATGAGAGTTGTTGATCGGAGAACACTTGTGAAACTCACACAAGAAGTCCTCATGGGAAAATAGGCCGGAGTTCAAGGGCACAAAGGGACGGAAAAACCCACACACGCAGGACAAGTCAACATTCGGACTTAGCTATTTTTGGGAATGAAGATCTATTTTTAGAAGATAACATGCAAAACACACCAACGATGCGAGATACGTGTGCACCACGCATTGTCTATTTACGGAGGACTAGATTCGAGCACTTTTATATGAAGACAGGTCTAAGAATAGGATTATCACCTCGAGTTAAATATCAATAGTCTATAAATATCACACTTGCATGTGTGGATATGCATGAAAACATTGTGTGGCTATTAATAGAATGCAACCTATTTTTGGATAGATAAGTAGTGAAGGGAAAGTTCCCACCCTATATATGTAGTGAATTACCCGATAGGGAGATGATGGATATATAGAGATAGATAACAAAGACATGTGCATGTTTCTATATTACCATATCAGATCCATGCACACATCGGCATAGATTTCCAACATTGTAGGAATGATTCTATGTTATTATGATAATTAAGAGATGGAAGATATTGAATGAACCTAAGTGTCATTCTTGTGTGTAATTGGGTAGTGCATGTTCTTATTTCTATCATGATTATTGTTTAAACTTATTCTTTCCTAGATCTAGATCTGTCATGCACTATATAATGATGTATTAGTTATGGATCTATATGCTTTAAGTCTTCATCATGTTAACATTCTACTACAACAACCCTAAAGAGGGACTGATACCTTTGCACACTTCGGGTGAGTGCTCAGTCTAGGTTGAGTGATGTGCCAACACGTCTAGGGTGTTATCTGGTGAATTCTAGGCTACATCATTAGTTCCGTTGCTTGGACCTCTTTTTCAGTTGTTTTTAGGATGGTTCACGATGAAGATGTATCGGTTAACTCTAGACAGGTATTGAATAATGGATACACCATCCGGAGGAAGAATATGCACAATGGTTCGGTCAATATTTGAGTTTAATGCATGCGTATGGGTGGAAAAAAAGCGTATGATAGTTTATATGAGAGATTTTTCACCATATTTCCAGTAGAATTATATGAGTGGCTGATTGTAGTCATTTTTACTCCCATCACAAAAGGAAGGAACCCCATGCACACTAGCCTATCACCCAACAGAAGCTAAGCACTCACCCGAGGCACACGTGGGTACCGAGTCTCTCTTTTATGTGAGTTTAGTGGGAAGCATCATTTATGATTAGTGTAAGAGTTTTTATGAGGGAGGTTGAAACATACAAGGACCAAAGGGCTCAGAATGACCTCTAGATCCTTGCAGTCACCTTAGACTGAGTACTTTAATAGAATCCAGAACATGCATTATGATAGAAAGAACTATACAAGCATTTATACATAGCATCAAAGGAAAGAGAGCTCATATGAGAGAAATATGCATTAAAACCATTGATATCCATGTCTATTTATAATAGGTAACCTCATTATATTCATTGATTCATTACAGAGTGTCATAGAGAACAGGACCACGGTCATGCATATCACTTTGGATGTATGTAACTAAGCTAACGAGAAAAAGAAAAATTACAACTCTATGCTTAGTACATTCCTTCCCAGAACACAAATATCAACTTGTAATAATTCTCTGAGCTCTTCTCACTCTCTAACCTCGCTATACCTCATACTTGTCTATCTTTTACTCTGTAGGCACTTGTATTTATAATTCTCCTACACTGCCACCTTGCCTTCCAGCATCCTCAAATATGGTGCCAAGTGTCGAATGTGGTCCATTGAAGCATGCTTCTCTAGGCTTGGGCTTTCCACTTTATCTCATGATGTTCTTCTAGAAGATTCCATCCAAGGCATGCTCTTTCCTAGGCCAACCTATCACCAGGATGGCATCTTATCCACACGCAATTGATCACACTTTTCACATGTTCTACCCTGGGCACTCAAATTGACTAAGTCCTAAGCCTCCTTTCATGCATCGTGCATGCTATGTGCTTCCTTAAACCTTTCTCTCATGCACTTTTGCCTTAAGTGCCTTCATACTTGGCCAATATTCCAGGGGTCCAACATCACCCCACACTACACCTGTTCTCCATCCTTGAAACATTTTACTTAACCCAGGATAGCTCTGGCTGGGAACCAATGAATAGTCTTACACTTTACAAAAAGAATAAGGAATGAAAGAATCAGGAGAAAGAATGAAGAATGGGGGGGACATCAATTCAACAAGCTAGGAAAATCTTTCCGAAGGTCTGCCTCTAGCTTATTCCATACTTTGACCTCGCCATACTTTGCCTATGCCTTCTAGCAGAGTCACCCACCAGGGTGCTCACTTCATCAAAACTCGGGCCAACTCCATGGGTGCCCAAAGTGTCCATAGTCTTCTCCATCTCTTTTCCTAGGTCCTCGAGTTTATCCATCCTTCTAGTAATATGGGGGTATAGTTCCTTTATTGGGCCTTAATTGAGCTCCTTAAAGCCTCAATTACCTCTGATTTCTTCTCTACTTCGGCCAGAACCTTGTCCCTCTCCACCCAGTTCCCTTGTTCTTTTCTTGGAATTATTTTAGTTCTACTTCAAGTGTGGTGACCAAGGAGCTCACCACCTTATCTCTGTCTGCGCATGTATCATATGTGGCCTCTGCAAATTGGGCAATGATCTTAACCTCTGTGAGTACTTGGTTGTACTTGCAATGAGCACTACCACCTTCAACCTATCCTCTTTCAAGCATGTGGCCACTTCTTCAGTAGATTCTAGGGCCAAGGGTTATCTCTCCATAGTGAGGACGTGCGTTAGATCTTCTATACACTCTAGGAGGGATGAGTACTTTTGTGTGGGTGGCACTAAGTTTAGGTGCTTTAGGAGGATGGCGCCTTTGATAGACTCTATTTTCTTGTAAAATTCCTACACCTTTACCTTCTCTTCCTTCAACTCATGCCTTAACTGTGCACTGATCAATTCTTCCTATTTCAAGCTCTTGGCCTTCTCCTTGAGTTATTCTTCCTTCTCTCCTAACTTCACCTCTAGCACTCTGATCCTGTCATTACATGCAAATAATCTAGCCTCATTCCTAACCATGACATTGTTCAGTGCATTGTAGATTTTCTCATCCGAGAGCTCCTGAGCATTCACTAAGGGATTGAGCCCCTTAGATTCTGGCAATGTGATGAGTTCTCCTTGGTAGAATTTGAAGTCTGGCTCATCAATGTGGGAATCTAACACCCAAGAGAGCATATTCTTGGGTCTAGGCGCGTAGTCCTTCTCAAAATACCCCATGGCTAGGAGCCTCTCCGTGGGTACGGTGCTTGGAATCACATGCATAACACCTTCTTTATGTCATCCACATAGCCCATTACTTGCCTCTATTCTAGATCAAGAGTTCTCCTACCCAAGTGCATGCCTTTGGGGAAGCTTATTGTTAGAGCGGGGCCTCCCAAGCTGTCATGCTCTTTTTTGATGTTCTCCTCCTTCCCTTCCTTCAACATTATGACTCAGTTGTGCTCCAAGTCTTGGTCTACCAAGACCTTGAGAATTATCTCGTGCTTCTCTTTACTGCCACCTTTTTGATCTACTCCTTTGTAAAGCTTATAGCTCCCTGCTTCTCCTTAGCATCCTCCTCATTTTCCTTTGTGTCTTTGGTGTCTTCCTCATCTTGTGCACCCTTGCACCGCATGAATACAAAATCTTTCTTCTCATCTCCACTCTCCTCTTCCGAGTCATAGACGCTAAACACATGTGGCTCTTGGTCTTTCTCTACCTCTTCTTCCTTGCCGTCATCTTCTTCACTTTCATCCCCTCTTCTACCCATGTATTTCTCCAAGCTGTCGGTTGCCTCTGAGTCAACTTCTTCATCAACCATCTAATTTTTCCTAAGAGGTAGCTCCTAATCAAGGGATTTGACCTTATCTTCTTCCTCAGGTGATTCTTCCTTGGAGATGGGTTGCCTTGCACCTCTACCTCGGCATCTTCTCCTTCACTGAGAGGCTTCTTTCTCCGTATGTAAGTTCTAGGTTTAGCGCTCATGGATGTCATGCTCATTGTCTGCGAGCGGTATGAAAAATTGGTGCTTCTTCTTCTCCTCTCCCTCTTTTCTTGGACACTATCTTCTTCTTCCCCAAGGGTTCTTCAGGTATGGAGACTTCATTCTCCAGATACACACCCTTCTCAAAATTTGGCCTTATGCACAAGTACACATGCGTCACGGAGCCTCCAGTGATGGGTAGCATCATTAGCCTTGTCATTTGAATCTCATGTGACACGTAATTTTCCACGTACACACGCTTTCCACTGGGATAGTTCAACTTCTTCCTCATCTCCCTATATTCTCGGTCAAGACTACCTAGCTCTAGCCTTAGCTTCTTTGAATCTTTAAACCTATTCACCCCCACTTAGAAGTATTGAGAAATGAATGCGAAGGGAAGCTTGCACCAAGGGCTCCATGATTCATCTATCATCTTGAATCTACCCAGGTAGTAGTGTTGATAAACCATGAATTCAGCTTCCCCCTCGGTGGCCATTGGGAGTTGTTCAGGGATTCTCCACTCTGCCCCGAATGCGTTTCTCAGGTGCATGTACCATTTCTCTAGCCTTACCTTGTGGGGTGCTATCATTGTATCACAGGCATATTTTTCAAACCTCTTCGCGGTGAAGGATCCTCGGCAGGTACTCCCATACAAATTTTTCTAAGTGCGTCAAGAACCCCAATCTCCATGAATACAATGGTGAGTAAGATGTTTCCAAAGAGGATCCTATCCCCTTCCTTCGCGCAACTAAAAATTTCCTCTGTGATGTTGTGGATAGGTTGTATATGGTTCCCTCTGCAATCTTCCTATAAACATGTAGCCAAGGTTTTTTGACCTACGTCCACCTCTCCTAGCCATTTAGCTTAGTCACCAAATGTGCAGCCATTTTCATTATGGGGTCCTTGATGTCTAAAATTTCATAGTACCGTGACCCCTTCTTGCAGGAATACTCGGTGATGGTCTCTTGAATGGCCTCCTTGTCACCAAGGTCATCTTCCAAGCTATCTCCCTCACATATGAGGCATGTAAATTGTGAAATTAGATGGAAGTCATGCACATCTTGTGCCCTGTAAAGTGGAAATAATCTTCATGTACCCATGACATCAACCATTAGTACAGGTGTGCTCTAGTTTTTCAAAAGTTACAACAACCTGCCTTCTCCATTTTAACCTCGCTATCATCGTATATAGGCAAACCATCAGGTGTTCATTTGTTGGTGGGGCGTACTGATTCCAATGCCATTTATTTTTCTATTGTGTTCATGCGGTGATTATAGTCACTAACAGGTACACTTCTTAAGTGGGATTCCCATTCCTTCCCCATCATCACCCCATATGGGTATTGCATCTCTCGCATAATTCTTCATTTGTGTCTACCACGGGTTATGATTGTTTAGCCTTAGCTTTTCCTTTCCTTTCTTGAGGTCCATGGTTGAGGTATTTTTATCACCCCTATTCTCTCCTTGTTACTCTATCTTACTTCTTCCAATCCTCTGATCTTAAATCCATGATACAATCCTTCTAAACCCATGCCCTAGTTTGTCGAACCCTAACTGGGATGAAAATCTTCACAAGACAATGCCTCTTCACTCTTTCCACACCCATGTAACCCCTTCTAGTTCGCAAACTCAAACTAGCTGCTTCAATCTCATAGATCTTCCTTCACTCGATCAAATCTAAAAGCCCTAGTTTATGGAACTCACTTTTATCTCAAACTCTTCTATTTCACAAAGTAAAAATGAGAGTGCCCCGACCCTTTACTTATAGTTTTTCTCTTTTCTAAACATTAAATGATACTTCACCTACCACCATACTTTGTTCATTTAATGTGTATTTTTCAAACAAATCCCATCTTCAGCACCTTCACTTATGCACCCAACCTGCGTGAAAAATCTTCCAACCTTTTGGCGCGTAACCAATCCAACCTAACAGGAGACTCTTGCACATGCATAACTCACACTGAAGGCACTTCTTCTGTCTTGATCCTTTCTCTCACCTACCTTGTGTTACATTAAATGTGCTTTCTCCTCCTTAGTACATGGGATCTACAAGTATCTTTACCCTGACACCAACCATTCTTCCATCTTCCTATTTATATACCTCTTTCAACCCGGCTACTCAACAAGGATTTTCAACAAAACTTCCTTGGCACTTTGATCATGTGCTTCTTCACTTTTATCCACCCGACACTTAAAGTTATGTGTGGTCTTCTGCGTACTCATAAATTTTCCAAAAATAGCAATAAGGTTACCGATACTCAAGGTACAAAACAAAACAACATTTTGAAAGGGAAACAAAAGAAAGGGAAAATGCATAAGGAAACTTCTAAACTAACTAGAAAAACTACCTTATTTACAAACACCAAGAAGACTTATTTATAGTAGGGCTTCAACCTACTACCATTGAAGTGTCTAGGAAAATTTGTCCCATCCAATGCTTGTAACTGGCACGTGCCTAAATCAAGGATGTACGAGATTGTGTAAGGACCCAACCAATAGAATTTCAACTTCCCAAGATGGTGCAAAAACATAGAATCGTATAATAACACCAGCTGCCCAACCTCAAACTTCTTGTTTCTAATATGGTGATTATGCAAATCCTTTTGATTTTCCTTTTACGCTGTTTGGCTTCATCAGGTGAGTGATCATCTCTCATCCAGTTTCATTAACTCATTAATCTATTCTTCTAATGCTTGTTCATCAACTAACCCTCTTGCGTGCGCTATTCACAGAGAAGGAAACATAAATTCAACCAGCAAAATAGCTTCCATGCTAAACACCAATTGAAAAGATGTGGCTTTGTTTAATCTTTTATACGTTGTCTTGTAAGCCCATAATACTGCCGATACTTTGTCATCCCAATCAAGTCTTCTCGACATCACAAATTTTGGTCAAGGTATGACTCGAGTATCTTATTGAATGCTTCCGCGGTTCCATTTTCGTGGGTGATAGGGCATAGTCTTCTGATGAGCCACCATGAATTCGGATAACAAGATCCTCACAGGTATCATTCGAAATGCGTACCCCTATCACCGGTCGACTCAAAGGGCATCCATACCTCGTGATAATATTTTCCCAAAAGAATCTTGTTGCTATTACTTGCTTGTGTAATCTTTAGTTGGTGCTACCTCTGCCTAACTTGTGAGATAAGATGTGTAAGTGATGACATAACATGAACAAATCCTACGCGTTACTGGTGCAATAGGTCCTACAAAGTCTATCACCCACTTTTCAAAAGGCTCCGCACTAGGAATAGGGCGCAAAGGCATCTCATCTCTCCTCCTGGTTTGTCAATGTGCTTGACAATGGTCACATGCTTTACAATAATCTCTACAATCTTTGTACAAGGTTTCCCACCACAAACCTACCATTAATATCTTGCACATGGTGGAATCACCTACATAATTCCCACCCGCACTTCCTCCGTGTGCTTCCTCCATGATGGACAAGAACTCATGTTCTAAGACACATCAATGCAAAAATTCATCATGTCCCAATTTGTATAAGTCTCCACTGATTAACATGTAGGGTGTGGCGTGTATGGCCAACTGTTTATTTTCCAATGTCTTCATTCCATCTCGGCACCACACCTTCCTTTAAAAATATTGCAATCTCTTCCGAATCTGAGGGCGTGCACCACAACCTAAAAAGTTACACGTCTGGCATTGCTTCCTCAATACTCTGCGTGTCCTCCTTGAATCAATTCTTGATAGATTATTAGGCCCATAGTTGATTTTTCTAGGATTAACTACAGTGGTGAATTCTAACTCTTAAAACAACAATACCCATCGACATATGTGCCATTATAGAATAGGCTTGTTCACTAAATACTTCAATGCCATGTGGTCGGTGTAGAAAAAAAGGGTGTTGCCAATAGATACTGTCTAAACTTGAAGAGTGCGTAGATCATTGACAATGCCTCGCACTTGGTTGTGGTGTAATTCTAGGGTGTTATCCGGTGAATTCTAGGTGTATCACTAGTTCCGTTCTTTAGGACCTCTTTTCAGTTATTTTTAGGATGGTTCACAATGAAGATGTATCGCTTAACTCTAGCAGATTGAATAATGGATACACCATCGAGGAAGAATATGCACAATGGTTCGATGCCGAGATATGAGTTTAATGCATGCATATGGGTGGAACAGAACATGTATGATAGTTTATATGAGAGATTTTTCACCATCTTTCCAGTAGAATTATATGAGTGGCTAATTGTAGTCATTTTTATTCCCATCACAAAAGGAAGGAACCCCATGCGCGCCGACCTATCACCCAACAGAATCTGAGTGCTCACCCAAGGCACGCATGGGTATCGAGTCTCTCTTTTATGTGAGTGTAGTTGGAAGCATCATTTATGATTAGTGTAAGAGTTTTTATGAGGGAGGTTGAAACATACCGGGACCAAAGGGCTCGAACGGCCTCTAGATCCTTGCAGTCACCTTAGGCGAGTACTTTAACAAAATCTCAAACATGCATTATCATAGAAAGAACTATACAAGCATTCATACATAGCATGAAAGGAAAGAGATCTCGTATGAGAGAAATATGCATTAAAACCATTGATATCCATGTCTATTTATAATAGGTAACCTCATTATATTCATTGATTCATTACTGAGTGTCACGAGAGCAAACCGTAGTCATATCACTTTGGATGTATGTAACTAAGCTAACGAAAAAGAAAATTATAACTCCATGCTCAAGTACATTCCTTCTTGAACACAAATATCCACTTGTAGTAATTCTGCAGAGCTCCGCTCACTCTCTAACCCACTATACCTCTTACTTCTCTATCTTTTACTTTACAAGCACTTGTATTTATAATTCTCCTATACTATCAACTCACCTTCCACCGTCCTCGAAATATGGTTCTAAGTGTCTAATGTGGTCCATGCGAGCATGGTTCTCTAGGCACAGGGATTTCCAATTTATCTCATGATGTTCTTTTATAAGATTCCATCCAAGGCATGCTCTTTCCTACGCTAGCCTATCATCGGGCTGACATCTTATCCACACGCAATCGATCATGCTTTTCACATGTGATTCCCTAGGTGCTCAAATTGACTAAGTCCCAAGCCTCTTTTCATGCATCATGTGTGCTATGTGCTTCCTTAAACCTTTCTCTTGCACACTTTTGCCTTGCGTGCCTTCATACTTGGCCAATATTCTAGGGGTCCAACATTGATTGCTTATGCATCTAAACGAATTGGAGCTATCGTGTACTTGTCTAGACAAAAGAAGACTTTTAAGCCCTTTATGATGCTTTGATCGATCTGGAATCGCACTTGTGGATATGTGGTTTCATGGTGTTACGTATAATTATATTTTGGAATATTCAATTTTGATGTATTCTTTCCCGAGAGGTAGTTGAATTCCTATATTTGTGGTATCCTGAGGAACATATCTGTAAAGTATTCCACTAGTGATCATGATATTGATGGTAACTTTGAACCCGGAGAGTAAATCGATGGCTAACTAAACCCCACCATGCACGGGGAGGTGACATGATTGGTGAATGATGGCGAGAATTAGCAGTGGCAAGGTAAAGAGAAGAAAGGTGGATTAAGTATAATGAGGCATGCGAGAGGGAGATAGAGAAGCAACGTGATGTTGTAGCATGGATGGAGTTGAGGAGAGAGATGGATCGTGAGGGATTTAGAGCTCACGTAGAAGACGTGGATCTAGAGCATCAGGAACTCCCCCATCTGGGAAAGCATGATAGGGAACCCTCCTTGGCCTCACAAGGGATCATGTCATCGAGATATGACCTCGATCGTGGGCATGCATATGAATCCACCTAGTAACCTATCCCTTGCGCTTGGTTTTCTAGTATCTAGTACGACAAGTAATCAACAAGTGAATTTGGGAAACAGGAGAACCGGAGTAAGTCGAAAGTACATCAATGGTAGGATAGATGACTTCAATGTTATTTAGAACAATATTTTTAGGCACGTCATCCCGAAATAGAATGTAATTGCACAAAATGTTTGATTCACCTTTGGAAGTGGAACTACCACAAAAATTGTAGGGGTTTCATATAGTAATACTACCGAGCACAAGGAGTACATCTACAGGTCCTATTCTAGCTACATGTGGAGGATCAAGAGGTATAGGTGGTTCTAGTTCTATTAGATCTGGCGGTTCTAGAGGTAGGGGAAACACATGAGGTTCTAGATCAGATGGGAAAGATTCGTACTAACCCCAAAATATTTATATGGAGATATCTCTTCATCTTCTCGAAGTATTACACCATTTAGAAGAGCATTGTTACATAAGACCTACACTAATCTATGCAAAGCAATGGAAGTAGCTTTGCATGCTTTGAGGAAGTTAGGAGCATTAACATTGGTGTTAGTTTCATTCTTAGAGGAACTAATTGCAGCTATGGAAAAACAGTTAGAGAAGCTATCAAAAAATTCATCCCATGAAATGTGCTCAGGGATTTGGTGTACAGATTGTGAAGTGGAAGGTCACACCAATGATAGTTTCCCTTGTAGATCTATATGCTCATTACTATTGGATTGTGAGATCTGTCATTTGAATTATGATGCTATTCACATCCTTTTTATAGCGCTGATAAGGAAGAATGTATCTTGTTACTATAAAATTGTCTTGTCCATGACCCATATATCTTGAAGATTTTGGTTGATTGGTTAGATCGAGGATGCTATAGATATTGGGGTACAACAGATAAGTGTAATGGATAATTCTAAGGGTAAGAATGATTACCAGGATCGGGATCATAATCAAAAACACTATGACAAGAATGAGGGGTTTTTGAAGGAGGTCGTGGAAGAGGACGTGGATATCATGATGGATATGGAGGACAAGGCTGCGGTGGAGTAAGAGGTGAGTTCCCTTATGGAACATGTTATATGTGTGGATCTCCTAACCACTATAGGCATGAATGTCCCCAGAATATTACATGTTCTTTTTATGGAAATAACCATAGCTATGAAGAGTGTTAGGACTTATATGAGTATCTAAGTAAGTAACATAAAAAAGAAAACAAAGGCACCGGGATGGTTAGAATCTAGCATTTGGTAGAAGATCATTGGATGCCCAAGATAGCACTAGGACGTGAGGCATTAACAATGAATATTAATACACAGATGAAGTGACACGTGTAAGAGAGGCATTGCACTAGAAGCCTACGATCACCAAGGAGGAGTTTTTACATGCAAGGTACCAAAATCCTACTCATCAGAAGGAAATCTATCAAGAGACCATGGAGTTCCTTAGGAATATTCAATGTGAGATACAATGTTTAAAGGAGAAGTCAAGGAAGCTGGAGCAAAATAAAGAATTAGAAAAAGGCCCCTCTGATATTGATGACATCAGAGAGGTTTGTAAAATACTATGCCAGGAGAATATTATTCTTTTTACGGAAGTTGGTTAAAGGGGAATACCCCACGCACAAGCAACTAGAATGAATGGAAAATACTACATACAAATCTTCCCCCTGATATCATTGACTATGACAAGGAAATTACTCTAAATGTTGTTTTGGATGGATGGATGTTGAGCAACATATTGATTGATACAAGTGCGAAGTGAATGTGCTTACATTAGATGCATGGGTACAAATGGGGAGGCCTCCATTGCAGCCATCATCTAATGTGTTGTTTATGGAAAATCGGACTAAGACCACTCCCATATGAGTTTTAAGGATGCATCTATAACCATACAAGGGGCCAAGTTCACTAGGGATTTTGAGGTATTAGCACTTGCAAAAGAAGAAGACAGTTTTCTAGCCTTGCTTGGACGCCCTTGGTGTTATGTGAATAATGTTGACTTGAGATTGAATAAGGGGTATATCAGCTTTGAGAATAAGGAGGAAAGGGTTGTAATACCTTTGATAGATGGAAAGTCTACACCATATGTTGAGCCTCTAAGTGAGGAGGACTTAAACAAAATCTATGTATGCACTGCTATTCAGGACCCAGAGGTCAATGAGCCATCAAAGGAAGGCATCCTACAGTGGGAATATTCTCATTCTATTAGTGATACTACGAGTATTTCTTGTGAAATTGGGCTCATGGTACATATGAACTAGTAGGGTGTGAGGTAAAAAGTGTGGTTGCGCACAAGAATGGACTTCATTTTGTTTGATAGATAGGTAGTGTAGTACCTTGGTATACTGGGGCAGAAGATCTTCCTATATTTTTGAAAGCCATGGAAGCATAGTGGATAGATCAAATTAAGAGAAGAGATATGTTAGTGTATACCTTACGCGGATAATAACGTGCCATTGGTGGGTAGTCCATAGAGATAATCTTATAGAATGGGAGGAGATTGGAATTGCCCTATCTACTAGGTTTTTAAGGAGCAATGCACCTACACAGATCTACACTTATAATGGTGATCAACTTATTCAACATCACATTCAGGTGTGAGAGACTCTAGACAATGGGACATGAAGCATTACCACCTTCACTCTGGGTGCATAGATTATATTCTACTCTACAAGGATGCACATACGCCTGGTATGTATATGCAAAACTACATCGAGAGATTGGGAATTGGTAGAATTTGACTACAGGAATGATCTATACCTTTGACTACTTCTTGACTAAACCTCTAGTAGAAGAAGCATTAAAATTTGTCAAGCACTTAACTATGGGAGATAGTGCAAAGGTAGAAGAGCTTATTCAGGAAATATTTGGTGAGACAGAGTCCGGAGCACATTTTGAAAAGGAAGAAGAAATGGAATCCATACTACTTGAACACACTTTCCTTGAGAAAGAGAAAGGAAATATGGTTTACATAGTGGATGATGAGGAAGTTGAGAACTTGGATATTAAACATTCACAAGGGGTGCGCGAGGTCTTGGATAGTGCAGAAAAGGATACGTGTACCTATCATGAACCCATGAAGACAAAGAAGGTGAATATAGGTTCGAGGCTAAGCCAAAGGAGGTCATAATTAGAGACTATTGGTTAGAATCGGAAGTGGAAAAGATCATTGAGTTACTTAGGGATTATCAGGACTTATTCCCTCGAGGGTATCATGAACTTAAAGGCATGCATGAATCACTTGGGGAAATGAAGATAAATCTTAAGGATGGTGCACACCCAGTTAGAAAGTGACCTTATAGAATGAATCCCAATTTACGTGAAAAGGTGAAGGAAGAGATTGATAAGATGTTGAAATATGGGATTATTCGACCCTTGGATGAGTCAGAATGGGTTAGTCCTATGGTGATAAGTATCAAGAAGGATGGTAGGATTTGAAATCTATGTAGATTATAGGGAGTTGAATGTTGCATGTGTCACAGACCCTTTTCCTACACCATTCACTGAGGAAATACTGGAAGGAGTGGTAGGCGCAAATATATTCATTCATAGATGGGTTTTTGGGTATCATCAAGTTAGGATTGCTCAGGAGGATCAAGAAAAGACAACTTTTACTACTGAATGGGGTAATTTTTCCTATACTTGTGATGCCTTTTGGACTGAAAAATGTGCTGTTGTATTCTCATGGATAGTTGTTTAGGAATTCAAAGATTTTATTCACAACTTCTTACAGGTTTATCTAGATGATTGGACAAGTATATGGGCTTGTGAAAGATCATTGTGACAATCTACACTTAATGTTTGAATGATGTAGACAATTGAGTATCTCTTTAAACATCAAGAAGTGCATATTTTCTACACCTTTTGGAATACTATTAGGACATATAATCTGCAAGGAAGGTTTGTTAGTTGATCCAACTAAGGTTGCAGTCATTCTAGGCTTGGAAGCACCTACCAGTCAAAGTGAGGTGCACAGATTTTTGGGTCACACAGATATTATCAAAAGTTCATCAAAGGGTATGCCAAATTTTCTACACCCTTGGAAGAGTTACTAAAAGGAAAAGGTACATTTTATTGGGGAGAACCACAACAATGCATGTTTGAGATATTAAAGGTGAAACTTACTACCGCACCCATTCTGCGCTTTCCCTCATGGGATAAACCATTTCATGTGCATGTGGATGCCTCTGGCATGGCCATTGGCACTTGTGTTAGCTCAACCTAGTGAAGGTATTGTAGATCATCCAATTTTTTTTGCTAGTAGGAAGATGACTCCTATTGAACATAATTATACAACTATAGAGCACAAAGCTTTGTCAATGATCTATGCATTGCACAAGTTTTGACAGTACTTGTTAGAAACACCATTTTTGTTTTATACAGATCACATGGCATTGAAGTATTTGGTGAAAAACCCATCTTACAAGGGCACATATGCAGATGGGTACTCCTATTTCAAGATTTTGACTTCACAGTTGTGGTGAAGCTAGGAAAAGTAACTCTGGACTAGACCACTTGTCTAGAATTCACTCAGGAGAAGAAGCACAGAAAATTGAAGAAACCATGCCAGATGCATAGTTATATAGGTTACAATGCATGCCATTAGAATTAGAAGACATTGTTGTCTTTCTATGGACTGGTGTGGCACCAGAAGGAATGAAGGCATTAGAAAAGAAATAGCTTGCTATACACGCGGCACCATTTATGTTAATCAATGGTGACCTCTACAAGTTAGGTAGAGATGAAGTATTACGTCATTGTGTATTAGAGCATGAGTGTAAGGATATAATGGAGGAGGCACATGGTGGTATTGCAGGAGGCCACTATGTAGGTGATGCAACTGCCCAAAAGATCCTACTTGTTGGATTATGGTGGGAGACATTGTATAAAGATTGTAAAGCATATTGTAAAGCGTGTGACCATTGTTAGCATCTAGGTAAACCAGGGAAAAGAGATGAGATGCCTTTGAGACCTATTACTAGTGCCAAACCATTTGAGAAATGGGCCATCAATTTTTAGGACCTATTTTTCCATCGCGTGTAGGACTGGGTCATGCTATATCATTACTTATATAGATATTATCTCACAAGGTGGGTAGAAGCAACACCTACGAAGGATCTCTCAATGGCTACAACAGATAGGTTTCTATGGGAGAATGTTCTTACAAGATATGGATGTCCTTTAAGCTTGACAAGTGATAGGGGTACACACTTTTTGAATGAGACAATCAGATCCTATTAGATGAGTTTATGGTTGCACACCATAAGACTACACCCTATCATCCTTAGGAAAATGGAACTGCTGAGGCTTTCAACAAGATTTTGAGCCAGACATTGACAAAAATTTGTGATGTTGGAAGAAAGGATTGGGATGATAAAGTGTCAGTTGTTCTTTGGGCATATAGAAAAACTTATAAGAGATTGAACAAAGCCACACCATTTCAATTGGTGTTTGGCATAGAAGTCATTCTCCCTATAGAATTTATGTTACCTTCTTTGCACATTATACGCATTGGAGGTCTAGCTGATGAGAATAGATTTAGAAGTGTATTGAGAAGATGATTCAATTGGATGAGTGATGAGCCATAACATGATGGATTCAAAAGAAGGAAAAGGCCAGGCAGAAAGCATGACATGACAGAAACATAAGGGATAAGAAGTTTGAGATTGGAAAAATGGTACTTCTCTATGACTCTAAGTTCTTGCGCCATCCAGAAAACTTAAGGTACATTGGTTAGGTTGTATGTTATTACTTACATCCTTGAAACAAACTTGCTAGTTAGAAGCACTAGATGGAACATGGCTACCCGGTTACTTTAATGGGAGTAGGCTGAAGCCCTACTATAAATAAGTCTTCTTGGCATTTGTAATAAGGTAGTATTGCCAATTAGATTAGGTTTCCATTATGTATTTCCTTAATGTATTTCCTTCATTGTCACTATGCTTTGTCACTTTAGTTTTTGTTCTTGTGTAATAAGTGCTTGCACACATGAAGCTAACTACAATATGGAGCATGTTGATGCACATGGACTACACATACTTTTAGTGTGGGGTGTGGTTATTGATATCAAGGTACAAGACTATTAGAACTGAAAGGTGGAAAGGAATAAGCTGCTATGGTGTTTTTCAAAGTAAAAAGATTGCTTCTCAAAAGTGACCAAGGATGGAGATGAATGAAGGAACAATATAACTGAGGTAAGCAAAGGCCATGATAACTACTAGGATAAGGTATAGTGATGAGGTACTCGGGTGCATGGGTGCATGCTTTGAAGAGAATTCTATGACCAGAGGGTAGGAAGGTGTGCTAGAAGGTTATAGCTGGGGCACGAATATGTACCACATGGAAAGAAACAAATTTGGTCAATAAATGAGAGGATATTTGGTAGGTGGAGAAGCAATAAATGCATCAAAATTTGAAAATCTATATAAGGATGGGATGTGAGTTCATTTTTACCATTGTGATTAAGAGTATTTGAGAAAGAGCTAAGTGCGAAGAGTCGAGTAATCAATTTGAGGTGCGAAGGGTGTGAAACCAGACATGACAAGTAGATCTGTGCATAGAAGAAGCTTGATCCCCGGTGGTGAAGGGTTTGAGTGAAGTAGGATGACAGAGAGGAGCTAGGGCATGTGATTTCACCTAGGGCATGCTAACTCAAGCTAGGGTTTGAGTTGGGCATTATAGAGTTGAAGAGGCAAGTGTCTACAAAAGGATTGCAAGGTAAAAATGGCACCCAAGAAAGTAGCTACAATGGGAACAAAGGGGAAGAAGAAGGTAGTTGTAGAGGAGGAAGAGATGGCACCTGAAAGTAATTTTTTAGAAATGTAATATCTAGAGGGTATCATAGTCGGCCAAGAGTGGGATTCACATATAAGAAAAAGCAAAGTGAGTGAATATAACCACAAGACCATAGAGAACAAAAAGGAACTCGATGCCCTGCTCAACACGAAGACAAAAAAATGCACGACAGATGACATGTCGGTTTATGATGATGCAGGTGAGAAAATTTTGAAAATAATTGAGTCTACCAATTATATGAGCTTCCATATTTTGGGAAGTATGAGCCTTTATACCAATGGCTCATGAGCAGTAGAGTACATGAGGAATTTTTCTACTTTGCAGGACATGCAGAGTCAAAATCTCATCCGTGCTTGATCTCCATAGTGACAGGTTTGAAGGCCACAGAGAGGATATAAAGATTGACCTAATAGATAAGGCCATGATTCTAGAAACTAGGAAGGAGTTGGGATACTTGAAGGGTCCACACGGGTATGGACATTGATAAACTAAAGAATTATCTAGTTGTACAAGCAACAACACATCTTGTTACAAAGTTGAATGACCAGGAGAGGTGGTCACAGGTGAACACCATGTGGTTGCATGTTGTGAAGTGGATGTTAAAAGGAGTAGTCTATAATATTGCAGGCTACATTATAGAATAGATAGTCGAGGAAGCATGCACACTGGAGGAAAAATCAGCTTTGGAGTTGTTCTATTGTCACTGGTATTCATGGAGATTGGAGTACTAGATGGACCAAAGGAGAAGATATGGGAATACCCCATGGAGAATAAGTCACCAGCTGAAAGGTTTAGCAAGTACCTATGTAAAGGGTCCATGACAGATGATGTCAAGAAAAGAGTGAGAAATGGTATGATAGGCTCCGCATCCTTTGAAGAAGAGTGGCGCATCCCGAAGGACCTACCTTTGGTAATAGGGAAACAAGTCCAGTTTTTGTATATCAACATTTCTACATCATCGCATGCTTCCCAATGAAAGATGGATCCTGGAGCCCTTGGTGCAAATTTCCTTACACCTTCACAATGAGGTACTTTCAAACATCAGTCCACAAATTCACAGACATGCACTACCTAGCCTTCAATGCAGAGAAGGTAGACTGTGACTACCACACCCTAAGAAAGAAATATGTGTATCCAAGGTGAAGCACGTATATCGAGAGGCTCATTTCAGAAGTATTGAGCATAAAGCCCATGAGTCTAGTTGTCAAAGATATTGGGGCAGCACTAGTATACCTTCAGTTGAAGCCCAAGATGGAAAACAATAAGTACATGGAGAATGAGTTCATGCTCCCAGGGCCAAAGGGTCAACATACAATGGAGAACATACTGCACAAAGCCCACAGAAACCATTGACGTAGAAGATGAAGAAGAAGAGTGAAGATAGTGGTGGCTTGGAGCATAGAAGGAGGCAACCTTCAGATAGGAAGGAATCACAATGTGCCACTACTCCACCACAAGGGCAAGATGAAGAAGATGATACGAGGGTAGAAATAGGGAGAGAATAGGTTCAAGAAAGTATTCAGACACACAAGGACTCAAGGTGGAACCCCACAAATGGTAAGGATATCACCTCATCTCTCTCCGCATAAGGAGTCCACTGAGCCAAAAAGGAGAAGGAAGTTGAAGTTAGATGAAGAGGTTGAAGGATCAGAGGAGAGCACATCAGGATCTCTACTCCACTCGAGCAGAAGAAGAAGAGCCAAAAGATGAAGAGATGAAAGATGGAGAAGAAGGAGAGAAGGAAACATCTGAAACCACACATGAGACTACTCAGGATACTACATAGACTCCTAACCTTGAAGCTCAAGTTCCAAAAGGGCCAAGGACAAAGAGGATGAGTGGAGAACACAATGCACCACTCATGGGATATGTTGAGGACTCAAGAAAGATTGTCCACCCACCTTTAGAGCACGATAGCACAAAAGGATTTATTTAGCTAGGAGCTAATGGATGAGGATATGGCGACCATGCACACTCAAAAGTAGCTATCATGGTCAATGCACACCCACATGGATGAGCCTAAATTTGATGTATGTGAGGAGTCATGCATGTCGAGATGGCTGAAGAAGGCACCCCAAGCTAGACATATGATAGTAAATCCTACTTTGTCATGTTAGATGAACATGTGAGTAACGCATTGGTGAAGGTTTCTACTAAATTTGTAAGAAGAAACATGGACAAAGATAGCAACAATAAGAGTGTTGCACGAGGAGATGAAGACAAAGGATGCGGAATATAGTGCCCAAAATAGGAGAGAAACTTGGTGTAGAAAAAAAAATGTTGTATTTATCAGCCTCACAAGAGGAAATTGGTGATATTGTTATGAAGGCTAGGCCATACCTAGAACCAAAGGTACCAAATACATTTCCTTTGGTGATACACTATGTAAGTACCTTAGTAGACCTAGTTCTTGAAGATGAACCTCTGTGTATGCCAACGCCAAAGGATCTAACACAAGAGGTGAAATGAGAAAAGGCTTCAGTGATGCGGAAGATTGCATCCTATAAGGGACCACTCCAATTGCTGCAAGAAGAATTGAAGAAAGCAAACCAAGCCTTGAACATCTGCACAACTCCAAAGTGTTGATCATCAAGGTAAAGACTCTAGAAGAAGATAATGAAGTCTAGAAGGCTATGAGGGATGATACCTTAGGCCACACAGAGAGGTTAACTATTGTAAAACAAAAGCGTGAGGCCCTGGTAAGAAACACAAGAGCCACACAAGGAAAGATTAAATGAGCTTGGGAAACTCATCACACAGAAAATGGATGTACTAGAGGGAAGGATGACTACAATGTCCAACATTATGTTGGTCTTACAAAATGAAAAAGGGAAATTACGAAGGATGAACTTGAGTCCATCGTTGTGGACATTCCAGAGAAAGTAGAGAAGGCTCTCACCAAGTGGCAGGCCTTAGAGGATGAAATAAAGAGGAGTATCTAGAGTTGATCCTTCAAGATGAGACAGATGAGGCTGCCACATAAAAGCATTCTTTATTCATTCAAATTATTTCTGATTCTTTCTATTCAACATTTTTTTTTTGAGATACCCATTGTCGGGGTGACAATGAGATTAGTGTGGGGTAATGTTGATCAGAGAACACTTGATAGAACTCACACAAGAAGTCCGTGTGGGAAAATAGGCTAGGTTTAAGGGTGTGAAGGGATAGGAAGAACCCGTGCACACGTAGGACAAGTCAGCATTTAGGACTTATCCATTTTTGGGCATGAAGATCTATTTTTAGAAGATAGCGTGCGAACACACACCAATGATGTAGAGACATGCACGCCATGCATTTTCTATTTCTAGAGGATCGATTTAGAGCATGTTTTGCATGGAGACAGTCTAAGAATAGGATTTTCACCTCAGTTAACTATCAGTAGTCTATAGATAGCACACTTACATGTGTGGCTATGCATGAAAATGACATGTGGCTATTAATAGCATGCGGCCTATTTTTGGGATAGATAAGCGGTGAAGGGAAAGTCCCCACCCTATATATATGTAGTGAATTACCTGGTAGGAGATGATGGATATAGGATATAGTGTGTGAGGGATAGATAAAAGACATGTGCATGTTTTTGGATTACCATATCAGATCCATGCATGCATCGGCATAGATTTCCAGTATTGTAAGAAGCTTTTGTGTTATTGTGATAATTAAGAGATGGAAGATATTGATTGAACCTAAGTGTCATTCCTGTGTGTAATTGGGTAGTGCATGTTCTTATTTCTATCATGATTATTATTTAAACTTATTCTTTCCTAGATCTAGATTTGTCATGCCTTTGTATAATGATATCTTAGTTATGGATCTATATGCTTTAAGTCTTCACCATGTTAACATTCTACTACAACAAAGAGACTTGGTACCTTACACACTTTGGGTGAGTGCTCGGTCTAGGCTACGTGATGTGTTAGCACGTCTAGGGTGTTATTTGGTGAATTCTAGGCTGTGATATCAAGTTACAAGAGCTCACACCTACTAAATCCATCTATGCATAAAAATAAGGAAACATGTAGAAGCTTCCTTCCAAAGAGGGTTGAACTCGAGGAAACTCGGAGGAGGATGCAACATTGGAGTAGTAAAACAGAGATCCATAAGAGTCTTGGCAGGTTTGATGAGAGAAGACACCAAGGAAGACCCAGTGGTACTTGAAGGAGTAAGAGAGGGATTTGATTCCTCTACCACTCCCCCACTAAGATTTTGTGGGACCAAAATCCTCCTAAGAAGGGGAGGTATGATCCATAGGGATCCAAAAAAACACACCTGCTTCATTAGTTCCATTAACACCAAAAAGGAAAATTGAAGAAAATGAAGGAAACGAGGTATACAAGGGTTCTAGATAGAACCTTACATATAGAGTGGTGGTCTTGTAACTACCACCCATCTAACATAACAAACTTGAAACTACCGGTCTTCTCAAGTGGAGGTCCCGACACTTTCGAACATAAAAGAAGAATGGATCACAAATGGATGTGAATTTGAAGCACCTGACTATGTATCTTCCCTCCTTGACCTTTCCCATGCTCCAGGTGAATGGGAGGACATGGAAGAAGGCTATAAATACAAGGATGAGCAAAAGAATTATAGATTCGAGAGATCCAAAGAGATTGAAGAGAAAAGATTTAAGCTTAATGAGAGCTAGCGAGAAATATCTTCAGTGTTGGAGTGGAATTGTAGGAGAAAGGTGTAGAAATAGAGAAAACAAGCATAAAAAGGGAGAGGTTTACATTGTTGTCTCCATTTTCTACTTCTTGTAATTTGTAATTTTTATATTTGACCAATAAAACTAGGAAGAAAGAGTGTACTTCCCTTCCTAACTAGTTTTCCTCCATTGGAGGTTTTCCAGGATAAAATTGTTGGTGTTTGGAGTTGAATTTTTTTCCCTTCTCTATAATTTACTTTCTATAGCACTAGATAATCAGTCACTAAAGCTCTAATTTTCAAGAAAATATGTCATTTTCCAAAGTTGAAATTAGAATATCATAATTGTGTGATTCGTATAGTTCTAAAGTAGAAGTTTATGGATCCTTTTGGTATCATAGCTGATTATATATCTAAGATTATGGTATTTGATTATTTCTTATGATTTTTATGATAGTGACAAGGTCAAAAGGTGAATAATTTTTACCTTGTGAGCCAAACATTTAGACAAAGAAATGGAATTTGAGCTCAAATGGAGGAAGAGAACTTGGTTTGTAGAGTTGAAACGATAGAGACCATGATGGATAGGTTGCATAGAAAATAAGAAGAGATTTTAGAACTGCAAAAGACATCTTCATTTAAGAAAGATTCCATGGACTCATTGGTTTGAGCACTAGCCGAAAAAATTGGTATCGGAAAGAGCCACAAAGAGGAAGAATGGGAAGATTGTGAAGAAGAGACGCCAATTATAAGCAAAAAGGTAAAATCTTCTTGTACACCTTTTAAAGTTGAAAGGAAAGTGGAAATAAAGAATTTTGAAGGACATGGAGATGCATAATTACTAGATAAATCGATAAAATAGTTGGAATTCTATTTTAGTGTGCATAATGTCACTGAGGCAAAAATTATTACCTTTTCATGTCTCAAAATGGAAGGTCATACTCTGGTTTGGTGGGAAACCCATCTAGCCACTTGTGAAAAGAAGAAACATCCTATTGTTAGTACTTGGAAGGGTTTTAAAGATTTGATTAGAGCTAAATTCTATCCTATTGGCCATAAGATTGACATGATGATTAAGTGGTAGTACTTTAGGCAGGGAAATGGTCAAAGCATGCAAGACTACACTATGGAATTTTAAAGACATGACATGTTGCTTGATATGGACTTGGAGGATGAGGAAATTCTGACCAAGTATTTGGGAAGACTTCACACTCACCTACGAAGGAAGGTAATCTCCATGAAGCCCAAGGATCTCAATGAAGCTTGTATACAAGCATACTACATTGATGATGAGAAGAAGCAAGGAGAAACAAAGCCAAAGGGAGACTAGTCAATAGATTAGTAGGAAAAAGAACACGGGAAGACAAGTAGCAAAGGTAAATAGAAAGGTAAACATGCTGCTACCGCTTCATATACTTGTAAATATCCCAAGAATTTTTGTAATAATTGTGATGTAAATGGACATACCGACACCACATGTTGCAAGTTACATCCAAATTCCACCCAAAGCACCGAACAAAGGATTCCATGAAATTCATGGCCACTATGAAAATAGAAGGAGAGGTGGATATTGAGGATTATTCTAATGTAGACGAGAGGTGGGATGCATGATAACTAACATGTATGAGTGTGTAGAAGAAGATATGGGTAAGCTATTTCCAATTAGACTCTAAATCAAGAAGACTAAGATAAATGCTTTAGTAGATTATATTTCTCGATCAATTATGATTTCGATGTGGATGTAGAATAAATTTTCCTAGAGACTTAAGTGCATCCACATCCATGCCCATTGGAATGGGTGAAGAGGGGTGTAGAAATACAAGTTATAAGAAAGTGTAAGTTTCAGTTTGGGATAAATACCTAATATATTGATGTATTAGAGGTTGATATCATTCCACTTGATGAATTTGATGTTGTCTTTGAAAGTCCTTACTTGTATGTTAGGGATGTTGTGTTCACAAGGAGGATGGACGGGTATATATGGGTCAAGGAATGAGTCAGGTTTAAACATCCAGGAACACCAGAGAAATTCAAAGGAGGCTATGGCAAGTGCTAACCAAGCACCAAGACTTATTTAGGAATATCATTAGTTTTTTTTACTTTCATTAGAATAAAAGATAAATAGACGTGAGAGAATAAATATTTATGAACAAAGGATGGAGAATTTGGATATCACTTGTCATTTTTGTAGAAGAAGCCACCACATAAACTACTCATTTAAGGAGAAAAACAAACTTCTGCTATGCAGTCACCATATCTACCTACGGATTCACTAGACCTAACCATGGGGTAGTAAGGAGAAGAGGAGATACAAGGAATAGTGGTGACTATAGTAGTAGCATACATTGAAAGGATTCGCCCATCCATATAAAGAAACAAAGAAAAGAAAGAAGGAAAATAAAGAAGGACTAAACCCCTATAGTATGGGACCTTCGCCATACTTTAACAAGTTGGAAAAGAAACCTTCAGGCCATACTTCATGTAGATGCACGTGATAGCAAGTTGTAAGAGCTCGCACCTACTAAATCCATCTATGCATGAAAAAGAAGGAAACATACAGAAGATACCTTCCAAAGAGGATTATACTCGAGGAAACTTGGAGGAGGATGCAACATTGGAGTAGAAAATCAGAGATCCATAGGAGTCTTGGCAGGTTGGATGAGAGAAGACACCAAGGTAGACCAAATGGTACTCAAAGGAGCAAGAGAGGGATTTGATTCCTCTACCACTCCCCCACTAAGATTTTGTGGGACCAAAATCCTCCTAAGCAGGGGAGGTATGATCCATAGGGATCCATAAAAACACACCACTTCATCAGTTCATTAGCACCAAGAAGGAGAATTAAAGAAAATGAAGGAAATGAGGTATACAAAGGTTTTGGAAAAAACCACCTCCCTACGAGGTAGCGGTGTTATAACCGCCACCCACTCGGGGTAGCGGTCTTGAAACTGTCTCATTCGATCAAGGTAGCAGTCCTGACACTTTTAAACAGAAAAAGAATAATGGATCACAAATGGATGTGAATTTTATGCACTGATTGTGTCTCTTCCCTCCCTAACCTTTCCCATTCTCTAATGCACATGAGGACATTGGAGAATGTTGTAATTCAAGGAGTAGCAAGAGAATTATGGATTCAAGATCCAAAGAGATCAAAGAGAAAAGGTTTAAGCTTAATGAGAGAAAGTGAGCAAGATCTTTAGTGCTAGAGTGGAATTGTAGGAGCAAGGTGTAGAAATAGAGAAAGAAAGCATAGGAAGGGAGAGGTTTACATTTTTGTCTCCATTTTATACTTCTTGTAATATGTAATTTTCTATAATTGACCAATAAAAGTGGGAAGAAAGAGTGTTTTTCCCTTCTTGATTGGTTTTCCTCCATTAGAGGTTTTGAGGATAAATTTTGTAGTGTATGGAGTTGAATTTGTTTCCCTTATCTATAATTTCCTTTCTATAGCACTAGTTAATTAGTAACTAAAGCTCTAATTTTCAAGAAAATCTTCCATTTTCCAAATTTGAAAGTAGAACATCATAATTGTGTGATTCATAGAGTTCCAAAGTAGAAGTTTATGGATCAAGGTACCAAAATTTGATCCATATACATTCTCTTTTCATTCCATTCAATTTAACAACTCCTAACAATTTTAGAATCCTCTAAATCCTAAAAATAGAATCCGAAATCACCAAATTCATAACCAATGAAAGTGCATCTCTTAGATTTTCCATCCATTTTTTTCTATTTTCCTTATCAACACGTACAAAAGATTCTGAACTAAAAACTCTAAGAAAAGAAATATCTACCTCTTTTCTGGTCCAAGCTTCCTCTCGTATTCCTCCATCTAGTGAATTTGAAGGCCCACAGCTTAATCAAATAAATCATTGTATCAATTTCTTCCGCCCAAAACTACAATGGCAATCCAACATGTATTCTCATATTTCTAACATGTTCCATGATTTTCCTGATCATTATTTCTACAACACCATTCTCTTGTGGTGTTCTTATAACCATCCTTTCTCTATGTATTCCATTCACCAAAAAATAATCATTGAAATCCTTGCTACAATATTCACCATCATTGTCAAATCTAAGGCACTTTAAATTTGAATTTGATTCATTCTCAATAAGGGCTTTCCATATTCTAAAAGTCTCAAAAAACATTAGATTTAGGTTTAATACAATAAACCCATACCTTTCTTGTAGCATCATCAATGAAAGTAACATAATATTGGGATCCTCCATGAGAAACTACCCGAGATGGTCCCCACACATCCGAGTGTACAAGCTCAAATTTCTACTCCTTCTTAGTTGCCCCATATTTGAGAAATCTTACTCTCTGTTGCTTTCCAAATACACAATGCTCACCTAAATCAAGATCTAAATATTTCAAATATGATAACTTACCCTTGGCCTTTAATATTTGCATTTATTTTTGACTCATATGGCCTAACCGATTATGCCACATGGATGCATCTTAAGTAGATAATACATAATAATAATCAATAACATAGGTAGATAAATGTAATATTCCTACCTTCTTGCCTCTTATGACAATAAGGGAACCCTTGGTGACTTTACAAGAGTCGATGTGAATGTAACCATGTAACTGTGATTCACCTAGTTTCCCTACATAAATAAGATTCCTCCCGAGTCTTGGCACATGCCTCATATCTTTCAATATCCATGTATTTCCATTTTGTAATTTTAGATGAACTTCCCTTTACCAAGTAATACTGCAATGTTCATCATCACCCAAATAAACATGCCCAAACTCTCCGTAGACATAATTTATGAGATAAACCTTATTAGGGGTTGCGTATGAAAAGAATCTTCGAATCTAAAACCCATGATTCTATTCTATTATCCAGAGAAAAAAAAAAGCATCTTGCATTACCTCTGCGCTGTAATATTTTCCTTTTACCGTTTTCTAGGCGTTGGTTCTCTTTATCCTTTGACAAAAATCTTTCTTTACATGTCCTTTTTTCTACAATTCCAACATGTAATTCCCTTACCTATGGATTTAGATCTCGCCATTCTTAGAATTTGATTTCCCATTATTCTTAATCTTGGATCTCTCCTTATGACTGCCCATTCTTTATACATTCAAATAATTTCTAGATGATGATTCCTCTATACTTTTCCTGTGAATTTCTTCATTCAAGATTATACTAACCACATCATCAAACTTCAAAATATTATTAGTAGATGTTGTATTACTAAAAACCATTACTAAGTTATCACAAATATCAGGAAAAGAACATAAGAATAAGAGTGCTTGCACTTCATCATCAAATGGAATATCAACCGATTTTAATTGATTTACAATAGATTGGAAATAATTCAAATGACTAGATGCAGATCCACCTTCATGCATCTTAGAACTAAATAGTTTCTTCATAAAATAAACTTTATTTGAAGCACTAGGTTTTTCATATAAATTAGCAATAGATTTCATTAATCAGTATCATAGATGTCACTTACTGTAATATTAGAAGCCACAAATGATGCCAAGCTCAATCTTATATTTCCCAAAGCCTTTCTATCGAGAATATTCCATTCTTCATCAGTCATCTTCGTAGGTATGTAATTTTCATCCAATAGTAAGTAAAAATCTCTTTAATATAGGTAATCCTCAATTTACATCATCCATTATTGAGAATTTTGGCGGTCAAAATTCTCTACCTTGTATGTGTTTTCTTCTACCATTGTTGTAGCTCCCACTCAATCGAGAAAAACCTCTATGAGTAAATTTTTCAACACAAAAAACCATCAAACAAAGCTATGATACCAGTTGTTTGGGTTAGCACGCCGGTTGTACAAATAATATATCAGATCTAAGCATACATGCAATAAAAATGGATATTCTACCTGAAGAAATATACAAAACAAGAGATATAAATCAACACCATTTTTAATGTGGTTCACCCAATGTGGGTTACGTCCACCAAGAAACAAGCCAATCTATTATCCAAATCTTTCTTGGTTATACAATGAAGATTCTAATCTTACACACCTCTCTCGATGTAAAGTACTTTATTTCTCTCAAGTTTCTCCTTCTTTTCCAAGAAAAACTCTCTCACAATTAATCTCACAATAATCATGCATTATTACTTCTAACCATAGCTTTCTAACTTATAAATACCTTATATAAATTTAGGGAACTTAGCCATCAATTACAATCAATAGATTTTCTTTAGTACTAAAATTAGATCTAATTCTCATGAGTTAAATAAAACACTCACGCACATGTAACTAATGTCAGTTAGTCCTAATCACTGCAATTCCTACTTTCCTAAATGATGTCGGTCCCACATAACTAATGTTGGTTAGTGTGTTTTCCATCAAGTCGATAAAGCATGCTAAAATTAAGTAATTGGGCTCCACATTTCAAAATTTAAGAAGTAGTATTCAGATGGATAAGTCATATGCCTCTATACCCTTAGAAGGGAAACTAGTCAAATTACATGGAGAAAAGAAAATGATCCATCTTATTGAGGTTCCCATGAATTCCTTTTATGAGGTATTGTTTGTTGATATAGATTTTGGTAACTTCATAGGAGGTGCATATTTTGAAGATCATTGCATATATGCAAATGCAAAGCTTGAAGATGTCAATGTCCTTAGACCATGACTTTTGATGGAGCATGTTCCAATGTTAGAAATGGAGCTAGAGTGGTTCTAACTTCTCCAAATCAAGTTTCTTTTAACTTCTCTTTCAAATTGAAGTTTTAATGTACTAACAACATTGCTGAATATGAGGCATTTATCCTTGGTTTAAGATTTGCATGGAATCATGGAGTTAAGAGCATTATTGTCAAAGCGAATCGAATTAATTGTAAATCAAGTTAGAAACTTGTCTCAAACTAAAACACCAGAGGATGAGAAAATATAATCATGAAGTTTGGGACTTCATATAATTATTTAATTCCTTCAATATAATCTATCATGAAAGGGCTAAGAAAGAAGCAATTTAAAAGTTAGTTGTCATAACATCTCAATATAAAAATGAGACAATATATCCTTACTTCCATTATGAAGTAGAAGTGCTAGTTAGACTATCAGTTCCTAACAACACATCATTGGTACATTTTTGAAAATGATTCTCGAGATACAAAGTTTTTAAATTACAAAGATGATTTCACTAATCATCTCATCGATCTTACACCCATTTTGGAACGTGTATGCAGGAATAGAGACCCTCTTTATAAAAGATAATAATTCAACTAAAGATAAATATTATTCCTATAGGATTGGTCATCTTGGAATCAAATTTTGATGGTACAGACTGAGTTGTGAATAAAAATGCATATACATCAAGGGATGTTGAATAATGTAACTTGGGAACTTCTCAAATCCCAAAAATGTTTGGTTGGGGAGTAGCATGAGAAAAGATGGAAAATAGGCTTATACCAAGTTGTGAAAGAAATACTAGGATTGCCTTGCTTGGTCTTACTCAAAACTGAAATCTTACAAAGAATACTTATTTCAACATGAGATACCATTGGTGCCTCACTCCAATCCCTTAAAACAGAATCAAAGGCCAATAAATATCCTTCTTGAAACATAAATGCAAGATATATTGACTAAACTACGAGATGGTGGGATAATTCAACCCACTAAATACTCTTCATGGGTTACCAACTTAGTGTCAATCAGAAAGAAGAATGGGGATATAAGGATTTGTGTGGATTTTAGAAATATAAATAAAGAATCTCTTAAGGATAATTACTCATTGCCTAATATGGATAATTTATTACAAAAGGTAACAATATATGATTTTCTATCTATAGTGTATGGATTCTCATGTTACAACTAGGTGGTGGTAAAGTAATCATAACAAATCAAAACTGATTTCACTACCCCATAAGGAACATATTTCTATGTTAGGATTCCTTTTGGAATAATTAACATTGGTGCAACATTTTAGAGAGCTATGGATGTGGCATTTTATTCTCTCATAAATGATTTCATAGTAGTTTATCAAAATGATATAACTATTTTCTCTAGACACATGGGTGACCATTTGGAGAACCTTGAAAATATATTAATCAGTGTAGAGAGTATAAGATTTCATTGAACCCAAAGAAATTCCATTTTGGAGCGAAAAGGAAAAATTATTGGTACATATAGTGTCTTAGGAAGAAGTGATGATAGATCCTGAAATGGTGGAGGTATTTAGTAAGGTTCCCATTCCTATGTCTCAAAAGGGAATTTAATATTTCTTTGGACAAATAAACTTTGTGAGAAGATTCATCTCCAAATTGTTTGAGGTTACTATTTCCATAACAAGGATACTAATAAGGATCAGGTCATTAAATGGGAAGAAGGGGTTATTCAAACATTTAAAGGAATAAAGGAGGTACTCAAAATTGTCCCCATCTTAACTTGTCTTCCGATTATAAGAAAGCATTTTAGATGTTTTGTTTTTCCTCAAAGATTAAAATTACTTCTATGCTATTATAGAAGGATGAAGAAGGGCATGAAAATCCCATTTCCTTCTTTAGCAAATCCTTACAGGAGATAAAATATTCCATTATGGAGAAATAGGATTTTCCTTGGTGAAAGCCACTAAAATTTTCATACCATACATTCTAAGCTCCAAAGTTATAGCTTATGTACCCCATACAATGGTGAAATACATTTTATCAGAAATGGATATGTCAAGTAAAATATGTCATTGGGTAAAAAAATTACAATAATATGACATGGAGATTCAAACCACAAAAATTGGTTCGGGATTGGGCTCAACAAAGTTGATGACAAAGAGAAATTTGTAGATACAGGAGATACAAAATGTTGAAAAATATGGGCCACACCTCCATGAAAAGGTAAGCACTTCAGTTTGGTATAAAGATACAATACATTACTTAATCAACTTGAATTTTTCTATGCACTTAGACAAAAAAAAGGAGGACACTCAAGATGGTTTCCCAAAGGTACATTTTGACTGCTCATGGGCTAGCTTGGAAGAACCCAGAAGGATTTTTGCTAAGATGTATCATTAAATAAGAATCACTTAAGATAATAGTAGAATTTAATGGAGTGTGTGGAGGCCATTTTTCTGGGAGAGTTACTTGCACAAAAATTTTTAAGGGCAAGTTATTGGTGGCCTTCATTTTTCAAAGATGCTTCCTTGTTGGTTTGAAAATGTGATAGATGTTAGAATTTTTATGGAAGACTCAAATCCTTGGGGGCCCTAATCTTGCAGTCAATGTCTATAGAATCCCCATTCAAATAATGGGGAATAGATTTTATTGGTGAAATATTAAACTCTTCAAGTGTTGGTCATAAGTGGATATTGGTAGCCACTGATTACTTTACCAAATGGGTTGAAGCCATTCCCACCAGAAAGGAAACTCATCAAGTAGTCATGGATTTTATTCTCGATAACATAGTCTAAATGTTTGGAGTTCCTTCTAAGATAGTTTTTGACGATGCCATGATCTTGAGCTAAATAATTGGTAGAAATATGTAGGGAATATGGTATAAATTTTTCTTATGTATAAAATTATAACCCTCAAGGAAATGGACAAGTAGAATCAAGTAATAAAAACTTGTTAAATATCCTCAAAAGGAAATTAGAGACAAATAAAAAGAAATGGGGTGAGAAAATCAAGTTTGCACTATGGGAATAAAGAGTTACCACCAAGAGGTCTACTAGAAAGAGTCCTTTTGAGCTAGTTTATGGAAATCAAGCTATTTTTCCCCTATACTTACAACTCTCCTCGTATCAATTCATGCAACAATTTGAATAGGGAAAAGAGGTTAGTCCATATGAAACAAGGATCAATCAAATTATGGAATTGGATGAAGAAAGAAGAGAGTCCCACCAAAGACATCTCAAGTTCAAAGAAAGACTTAAGAAGATATTTGATAAGAAAGTCACTCCAAGATTTTTCAATGTCGGAGACCTAATCTTGTTGTGTGATAAAGCAGACATGAAGATAAGGGAAAAAAGGGAAAGTTTGATGCCCTATGGATAGGACGTTATTCTATTGATATCAGGATTGGATAACATACTTTATTTTGAAGGACTTGGAAGGAAATTTTCTAGAGTATCATGTCAATGACACGTATCTCAAACATTTATTGGATTAAGACAAAGGATGAAGTATAATTATTATACAGTGTATAATTTCATTGTGTTGTTTTTGCTTTGGTTTGTGTTATTATTTCCCTTTTGTGCTCTAGTCTACAGTGACCATTTTTTGAGATATATCTATATTCGGTATGAGTGTAATGTATCTTTTGAGAAATCCCTATGTTTTTTGTCTCCCCGACTCCTTACCCAATGGACTAGGCATTTGGTTTTCATTATTTATTCTTTTGGCACCCATAGGGGTACCCATCCCCAGTAGGAGCTAGTTTTTGTGCTCAATCTAGACCCATGGATTAAGATAGTAATTTTCCTTAATTCTCTTAAAATGTAACTATTATATGTTCTTCATATTGTTCCTTGTGCTTCAAATATCATTCTAAGTCAAGGAAAATCCTTAATTTGTTAAACTCTCATGCCTTAGCAAGATAAACAAAATGATTCAATAGAAATGTTGGGGGACTAGTTAAATGAACTGGTTTATCAAAGTATATAAGATTTGAGCTTACAGTGATCAAGATACGTATTCATATTTCAAGAAGAACCTACAATCAACACAAAATCATCCATTTGCTAAAAGAAATGAAGCTCAAGGCTCAAGAGCATGCGAACTTCACCACAAAGTATAAAGTCGCATAAATTAATGTTCTATGGGTTGCTCTAAACTATTAAAGAATAATAATTTTGGCACACTTTGGTTTAGTGTTTTGGATTTTTCAAAAGGTTTGGAACTCTATGGATTTCACCAAAAGCCATGGGACACTCGAAACCCACCAAAATCCACGAGAACATTGAATGAAAAATTTAAAATGGACTCACCCATTTGAAAAATGTTGGGACATTCAAATGGACGTCAAATATCTTTAGAGTCAAGCAATTCAAAAATTCCCAAAGGACATGTGTAAGCATTGTAGTGGTTTCCATAGCCAATGCATCCTCGTGGACCTCAAGTTTGTGAAACAAGGTTAGTTTCATAAAAGTTTTGAATCCAAGACATAGTTGAAATTTCAATGGTACACATGGCGTAAATATGGATAGGACAAACAATGCGAGATCAAAGGTATCAAATAGAATTTTTTTGGCATTTTGGCATTCTTCAAGCCATTTGGGTTCTATGGAATTCAATTCTACGAAATGAACCTAGTTTCATAAGGCTTTGGGTCTAGACTACAAAACCACAAAGGTAAGTGAAGATTTCTCATTTGTCTATACTTTTCACCCTAGAAAATTCTAAATTTTGAGAAACATGGATATTTCTCATTGGCTCACATTTCACACCTTAACAAGGTCCTTATATACAAAAGTAAATTATGAAGTGTCATGAAACCTTATGATTGGTTTATGCTTCACAATCTGACAAGGCCGATAACGCAAAGGTGTGTGGAGATATTTTATTGGGTTATGCTTTACACTCTAATATTTTTTATAAATTAAATTGAATTACAAAGAAACCATGGAGCTTTCCCATTGGGTCATGTTTTGTTGGAGTCAATCAATGTTATCAAAATTTTGGCGTTGTGAAGGAGCATGGAAATTTTTCATTACATCATGTTTCATAATAGGTAACCAAGTAAAAGAATGGTCTAAAAGAGAAAAGCGTGTAAAATTTTATTATTGGCTCGCATTTTGTAGACAAAGGTAATTCCCGAAGCCAATCAAAAGTTATCACGTGTCACTCTCATGTTCATCCCGACATGAAAAAATTAAAATGGCTATAACTTTCAATCTAGAGCTCCAAATCATGAAAAATTGGTCTCATTGGAAATTTATCCTTGAGCCCTTTAGTTTGGCATTATTTGATTCAAGAATTGATGGCATTTAGTAAGATAAAATGAGAAAATAAAAAAACACGTGTACTGCAATATCAGCTAACTTTTTTTGTGTATGCGGAAGTGAAGGAATGGAATCAACCCAAAATGCTAACATAAAATCAAATATTTTTAGTTAGACAAGTTACATTCCCACTCTAATTAAAAATATCTTTCTTTTTGAACAAGGAGAAGATTCAATTGCTATTTTGAGGGAAAATCAAATTGTAAGAAGACATAAAATTTGTATAAATATGGGGTATTTTCCTCATATTAAAAGGACTTAGTTTTGGTATTCTGATCAAACAGAATTAGTATTTCTATTTTTAAAAGGTCTAGAGATATAATTGTGAATACTACATGTTTCCTTTGTGAAATGCATATAGATTTTAGTTTCCCAAACTTCTGTGTTAAGGTGGTTACAATGTATAACCATTGACAAACTTTGAGAGCATTTGCTTTATGTTCCCTTATTAATAAATTCAAGATCTAAATGAAATATGTCTACTTTTGAGTTTAATTTCTATGTTCGGGTTATGTATGTCAAATTTTTGATTGATGAGTCATATTTTCTACTACAATTTTGTGTTTATTGCTTCTCTTTTCGTAAACTAGATCATTCCTTAATGGTTGTGTTTTGGTCATTAGTTCAATATTATGGTGTGAGAATTTACTCTGCAATATTGGACTTAATTGTAAAATCCTTACTGTAACCATTTTTTCATAGTGATTTTTGCTAGCCTTTGAGTTTATCTTGGGCGTATAAAAGTAGATGTATTAAATAATTCATTAGAATACTTGCATGATCTCTTGTGTAAAGTATTTTAGAGATTATACTAAAAAAATTATCTATTGGGTATCAATGAATACAAATATTTCTTTGTATAGACCGTCATTACTTAATCCATTTTTTTATACTTTCTAGGATTGCAGGCTGCTTTAAGTGTTAAATGCTCTTACTGAGGAATCTCATAGACTCTAATTCCCCCTTATGTGAATTTAAAATTGCCATAATTGATCCCACCCTTTCATATTAACATACATTTGTTCCATTTACTACCTTGTTGCTCTAAATATCATTGAAGGTGCCTTCTAGCCTTAATTTTATGAAAGAGAAACCAAATGTTTCTTTCTATAGTAACCTATGTCCAATGCAATAAGCATATGCAATATATTTTTGACCACTCATGAGAGTGAGTGTTGTATTCATTTCCATGTTATCCCAAATTAATCCATCATTGAAACATATCCATAGGAATAAATAATTCATCTCCTCACCTCTTCATTTCAGGTTACACCTTGGGTCCTCTCACCCTAGTTCAAGGCAAGACCAAAAGTAGCAGGAAAAGGCCATCTCCTTTGTATGTTCCCCTCAATCACCCCAAGGCTTGATCCCAAGGAAAGTGTTAGACCCCTCCCCAAGATACAAAATGACATATCACCCAGTCTATCACCATTCTAAGTAATTCCCCACTTTTTCCCTTGAAGAGAATTGATGTCAATCCATCCATGGGGTGCAGATTTGAGTACCAACATTATCAATATATCATCAAATTCATCCAAGTAGAAGATGATTTATATTCAAGAATCCAAAATAATTTGGAATGATGGTATGGAGATTATATAATACAACTAAATTCAAATAAACTACCCAAAGGCATAGTTACCTTGGATTCCATTTTCAATCCAGATGATCAATTCTACAAAGATAGAAAGTAAATATGGTAGTCAAAGGTGAGGACTATAAACCCATTTCAGTTGGAAAAGACAAGTTGCTCAATATTGGAAAGGTATGTGCCCCATAAGAAAAACATTCTTTTGTATAGCTTTGTAAAAAAATTTCTTATGTATTTTCTTGAAGCTATGAAAACCTTATGGGTTTTGATCCTAAGTTGGTGTAATATACCATTGAGATAAATCCAATAGCCAATCCCATTAGAAAGAAACATTGAAATATAAATATGTGGATTGAGCCTCTCATGAAGGAGGAATTGAACAAGTTTATTGAGGAAAACATAATTTTCTCCTTTACACATTAAATGTGGGTTACAAGTTTGGTCCCAGTGTGGAAAGGAAATGGATAAATCGGTCATGTTTTGATTTCGAGAGATCTAAACAAGGCATCCTTGAAATACCACTATTTGTTTCCCTCTATGGAGTATATTTTACAAATAGTAGAAGGGTCAGAAAGGTTATCCCTATTATATGTCTACTTAGGATATAATCATATAATGGTGAATGAATAGGGACAGTTCAAAACAACCTTTACCACTAAGTGCGAACTTACGCCTACAAGAAAACTCCTTTTGGTTTGTCTAATGTAGGAGAAACATTTCAAAGAGCCATGGATATGACATTCAAGGGGGTCATAAATAACATTCTTCTTGTGTATCTTAATGATATCACAGTATTCTCCAAGGATGTAAATGACCACCTTTTTCATCTCAAGAAAATATTTAAAATGTGTAGACAGTTTGGGGTTTCTCTCAATCTAAATAAATGTTCCTAGCACATGAATTAAAGCTCCTAGGCCACATTTTCTCCAAGTGGGGGTTTGTAATATATCTAGAGATATCAAGTGCCATTTTAGAATTGTCATTACCTAGTCATAAGAAGGAATTGCAAAGTTTCCTGGGAAGGATCAACTTTTTAAGGTGATTCATTCCATATTTTTCTCACCATGTCAAACCATTGACATATATGCTAAAGAAAAACATGCCTTTCAAATGGATCATAGAAGGAAGGGATGTTTTGAGGCCATTAAATAAATAATTTCACAATCCCCTACCCTAATCAATCCATATTTCTTCAATTATTTCACCTTGTATACCTTTTTAGGCACAAATATAATATTTTCCATGCTAGTTGTTGGTGAAATAATTTTTCGTGTTGCAAAATATATGTTTCCACAAACAATCACGGTGCTAAAACCCTCCTTCTTGTGTATGGGAGGCTCCCATTATTTAATGTAAACTATCCTAATTCTATAGGGAGGTGAATAGGTGGGAGTCACATAGGGACACTTCATTGAGCACGTGGAAAAATACTTATACGAAGTACAAGCGAGGAATTTCCATTGATGAGGGATAAAGGAGAGTTGGGGAAATTAGGAAAAAGAGGGTTATTGTTGTAAGTAGGCACTAGAATATTTCACACATAATAACCAAAGTAGGTCCACATTAAATTATAATAAAATAACAATGTAAGAAATTAGAAAGACTAACAAACTAGAGACACATAGTTCTTTAGATTCATCAATCAAGGACACCAAGTTCCTTCTTGGTTATTCAAGATCATTATGCTTGAAAATTTGTAGAATACTGAGAGAATAGAGGAAAGAAAAACAAAATGAAATTGAAGAAATGAAAAGCCTATTTCTTTTATAGTGGTGATACAAAGTTTTACAACCTACAAAAATCCATAATCACTACATAAAAACTAACTTTTGAGCTCCTTTTGGAATGGAGAATTCATTCTAATTTATAGCATTACAAATTGTATTCTCATCTACACTCACATGACCTTTCAAGTTCTTATTCCACTTGTGACTTTTAACTTTAAAATGAAGTGAGTAAATAAGTCCCCTTTTATAAATCAAAAGTGACTTTTACAATGCAACATTAGAGAGTCACTTAAGTGAAAAAGACAAAATTTCATGATTACATACAATGAGGAATTAGAAAGGGGAGAGAAGAAAGAGAGAGGAAGAGAGAAGAAGAAGGGAGTTGACTAACTACTGAAGATGAAGCCTTGTATGATGGATAACTTGTTTATCATGATCCCCGAGGAGAGTTTCTAGAACAAGATCTTGTACCTTAAATTTCTTAGTGAACAGAGCTATCATAGGTGAAACCTTATCTTATTTTGGAATGTAAATGCATCTCAGCACTTTGATCCATGTATTTGAAACATAACTAATATTATTTCACTAATTATACCATTCCTTGTGATCTTTTGTAATCTCGAAACATAATCTCTGGTGTTGGTGAGGGACTCTAAGGTATCTTCATTGAAGGAGAGAGATTCACCTACCTCTTTCTTGACAAAATCCTAGAAGGAAACAATGATTTATTTTGATGATGAATTCTTAGTGAGTGGAGGGAACCTAAGTATCTTAACATAGCTTCTGCACCTCATTCAAAATCTCAAAAGCAATTATTCCACTAGATTCAAGTTCGAGATAGAATCTTCAAGAATTCCATATCTTACATCCATGATGCAGATCCAAACTTGATACAAATTATCGAAGCCGATGCAAAAAAAAAATTTACTCATGAGGATGTGAGACTCAATGGAGCTCATCTCGAGATATAATTAGGAGCACCTCCTCTAAGTGAATATTCTTTTTTCAATATACTCCATTACTTCTTCAATTATGAAAAATTGGCAAGAATATACCCGATTAGAGAGATGACCTCTGGAAGTAATGTGTTTCCTTTCTCGATGCTTTTCCCAATCCATATCTCCTTAGCCTTCCATTGTATCATATATATTTTTGATTTCTTGATCACCCTAGGGTAAAAGATACTAATTGGAGGAATTTCTTCCACATTAAGTGAAGGTGGTGAATCGGGCTCCAAAAATGTTGAATGTTGTCTCTCTTCTCTTACTTGCACCATTTTTCTTCTCTTTCTTGTAAGAACTTCAAACCAATATATTTTTATCTTTTAAAGAATCTATTACATGCTCGATCACCTTGAATGATGCAGATCATAATCTCCTAAATATAATCCACAATGCTTGTTTCAACCCAAAAACTCAAAATTTTCCTTAAGAGCTTCCAACAAGCTATTTTCTTTAAGTCAAGAATCTCGAATTAAGAAATTTTTATTTTTCACCTTATGCTAGCTAACCAAATATTGTACCTTGCATCTAGATATCATTCAATTCTATTCCAAGCATTAAATTAATTAAAATCATTCAAAAGTATCGAAGTCTTACTTATTTGTAAAACAACCTTTTTACCCTTCTTGAGAAAAAGCACTTGATGATTACGTGGTGGGATCATTCTAAACATGCCAAAAAAATATTTACTTTTCCTAGCACACTTTTTCTTCCCGAGGTGTGGGTAAAATCTTGTGTCTCAAAGTTTTGATTAAGCCCATTTTCTCTCCCTTCCTTCTTTCTAGCTTCTTAAGCCTCCACTAGCCCTACCATAAAGGTTTTCACACTTAACTTTGGTTATGATAGATCAAAAGTAAAACTAATCTCCATTCAAGGTACCCATTTGGGTCTTCTTATTGTGTGTAGAATTTCAATGTGGCCTTTTTGGAAATTTTCCTTCAAATCCACTAATTTCATCTTCAAATTAGGTCTATAAGATTTAGAATAAGATTTGTAGATATTTTGTCACAAATTTTTGGAATTAGAACCTTTTATGAGCTCAAAATTTTTAATTAACTTTCAATACTTCATCAATATTCTCCCTTCCAAGTTTGAGAGTCCAAATCACTATTGAGATCTTGTATTCTAAGAATTTCACTAAAACCTAGGTCTTCTAATCCTCCTTCCACATGCCCGTAGGTAATTGTCAAGCAAAAAGAGGAGTTTTAAATAACTTCAAACCTCATAAGTTATTGGTTATTATTTCTCAAGGTGTAAAGTTATTATCTACCAATTCTCATACTTTGAAAATGTCCTTAGTTCCTTAAAAATCAATTTCTTCTTCTTCACTATGAGGGTTTATAATAGAGCTCGATAATGAAAATATCACAACCAAAAACTCCTAGAATCAACTTTAAGGATTAATGTGTCTTTCTTAGGTATGTGTCAACTTTCTAAATCTTAATCACTTATCGGTGATGCTTTTTTACCTCGTTCTTTATGAAAATGGCTTGAAATTCTCTTACCCTTCCTTCCGAATTGAGTTTCTCAACTCTTAGGGTTTCTTGAGCCAATCACGGTTTCTTATCCCACTTTCAATATCCCTTAAGATCTACTAGATTATGAATGGATTCTCAAAATTATCAAAACTCCTTCAACTCGAATTCCTATTCTAAAATGAGTTCAACTTACCTTCAAAATGTTGAATGTGCAAAAATACTTTACCCCATATTGCTTAAGAAGGATTACAACTAACAATGAAAAAAAAACCTTTACATACATGTAATGGATGCTATGTATTCAAACCTCCTTACCAACCTTGGATGTATCTATTAATGAGGCTTACACACTTTGTAATATACATTCAAGCTCTCAACTAAACACTCTCACTTCTTCATTGACAATCTTCAAATTACATGAATTCAAACTTTCTATCACATAATCTTAATTTGATTTCCACATAATGCAACAAGAAACCTCTAAAATCATTATAAATTCTTAGAAAAAAAAATATCCTTACCATTCAAATCCTTTTTTATTAAAGGTAAAACAGGGGTTGAGGGGCCCCACCCTTACAAGTCAAAGCTCCATATGAGTAGATGATACATTACATAATAGTAAAAAAAGATATAGCATATATAGTGATAATACCATTCGGGCTCCACCGAGCATTAAAACAAGTCAAAACATATAAAAATAGCAACTATATAAAATCATAGTTAAAACTAACAAGATAGTAAAGTAAAATAGGGTAATAACAACCTCCCCCGCAAATATTACTTTTTGAATTTTTCAAGCCCATTAAGTACTTTCACTTATTCTTTATCCGAGAGATTCAATTTTGGTTCCCAGTGATGCTAGATCACACCCACCAGCATCCTTCTTTCTTTTATTAGAGTTTCCTTGATCATCCACCATCCTATAAGTATTTTCCATCGACCAAGGGTCTAGAGAAGCTGCAAAGTAGATTTTACTATGACCACACTCCATTCCATATAGCTATTTAAAACAGGTCTAATGTGATCCACCTCATTGGTGAGGTAACTACCATTAGATTTCAACATTTAAATCTCCCCTCCATTTTTAGCCAAATCTTCAACTCCGTGCCTGCATCTTGTGCCAATCATTAAATAAAAACGCACAGAGATTTTTTTGAGCCTCATATCACCCTTCACCTCTTCGATATCCAAAGCTATCTTAGCCAGATGGTTATCTCCTTTCAATGGTCCCGCATGTCCTATAGCCTCAAAATGTTGTTCAATTTAATCATTAACAGGAGCTTGATTCTCCTGTTTACTTGATTCCCCTTTGGAATTGACAAAATGACAAGGATCTTGCTTAGATTTAAGCTCACGAAGATTCTGATCAGCATCTATTTCGGTGGTATCATGCGTTGGAAAAGTGATAGGTGAGCGTGAGAATCTACAAGTGACTCTTCTGCATACCCGACCTCTCGAGGTCGTGCCGAGATAGCCGGTGGGGGTAGAATATGCGTTGGATTCAGACAAACTAGTTAGGCAGTCTAATGTCTTCGACACGCACTAGTGGAATTTGTGAATCTAAGGCAAAGAAGGCCCTTCTAACTTGGACTGGTGTGATAGATCGATCGGTAAGGATGACTACTCGAAGGCTCCAATCAATATCGAGCTCTAGCGTGATTCGATCTATGGGTTGTGGAATACGTGGAAAATGACCTGGGATAGTTTCGTGTATGTCTCCAGATAAGGTCATAGGGTGGATGGTGGAAACAATTGACTCTATGGATGATTCTCTGGCCTAGTCCAGAATTCTCTAGCTTCGTTAGCCACTATATCTAGTAAGGACAATTGTTCGATGATGATGGGTGGAATTGGAGTGGATTGGAATACTAGTATGCGTAAGCCAACGTCTATATCTGATTGACTTGTGGACTCGTTGGGCTGTGGGATCTGTGGATCACAACCATAGACTCTTGGTTGTTGCGGTCCTGTTATGGTCATGCGCGAAATCAAGTTCTAATCCCTAGTATCCAGTAATCATATGCTTTCTCAGCTTCTATGTTTAGGACCAACAACTGTGTGATTTTCTCAGAATATCTCACAGGCGTTCGTGCAACCTGGATCCTTAGACTAGTATCTATATCTGTGAGAGTGTCTCCTGCACCTGGCTATGGGACCAAAGGATCACAACCAAAGGTTTGTTCTCTTTCGAACCCTTCTACAGTCATGTGAGTGTTTACCTAGGGTAATCTGTAATTTGGTTGGTTTGACCAAAACGTGTGTGCTTGGTCGTCCTCTATGTTTAACCCTCTCAACTGAGAACTGATCAGTTGTAAATCTGTTGTTGTTCGGAATACTTGTATTCTGAGATTTTGGTCTATGTCAACTATTGCTGTGACAAGATTTGGTTGAGGCATGATTGGCTCAAATATATATTCCCTGGGCTCCTGAGGTCCCGTGATTGTCATACAAAATAAAATGTAAATCTAACTGTAACTAAGTAAACTCTAACTACGTGGAATAAATCTAAAACATATATATAACTTCTATTCTTCTAAGAAACCTTTCAAGATTATAATGGAAAGCAAACTATTTTAAGCGTATCTAGAAATAACAACTAAACAATAATTTAAAATAGACAAAATAACCGAGTGTAGTTATCAGCCTGTGCAATTTGTAGATTTATTCTAAATAAATAAAATAGCTCGTCTAATCTATCTGCAAGATTCTCGATCCTACCTCAGAAGTGAGGAGTGAATCATAGTTTCTCAGAAACTATCAATCCTCACAGCTTCCCTGGCAATATCGAGAATAAAAGTCACTGAAATGAAGCAATTATCTACTCTATTTGATATGATTCTAACTAGAACTTTGAAAGTTAAAACCTGGATTCCGCAGAACAGTGGCGAATCCGATGGCGTGTGTGATCTTGTCCCCTCAGTGTGATCTCCTCGTTCTTTCGTGTTCACGTGGATCCAGAAAAGCGTGTAATGCTAGCATCGGTAGGAGTAGATATTGGGACAAGGACAGCTCAGAATGCAGACCGAAAATGCGAGTAGGAGAGGGATAGCGCAAGAGTACAGAGCTTGGCTTATGCGATTCCTAGCGGGATTTTACTGCGAGTCATGCAACACAAAGTGACCAGAACCTGAAACTATCCTGTTCGAAGAGCAAAACCTGCAACTTTAATGGCTTCCTAAGCTATTCTATTCCAATGGATTGGATAAAACAACAACACTGTTTGCACAAGCTGGATATGTGGCTTACCAACAGCTGGACAATGCTAAATGAGCATGTAAATGAACTAAAACAAGTACTCTAAGCAAAATAATAGCTAAATTCAATGCAAAGAGAAATTCAGAGACAAACTTCAGACCGGATTGGGTGAAATGACAACACTGCCTACACAAGATGGGTATGTGGCTTACCAACAGCTGAGCAATCTAACTAAAGATGCAAGTGAATTGAAACTATGGCTTCTAAACAAGATAACAAGCTAAAATACTAAAATGAGGAGATGAGAGCAAAGATCAGTCTTCAAAATCAGGCCATTTGTTTGAGCACAAGCCATGCATTTATAGGAATTCAATCACCCAAAAATCAAAACCAAACTGAACTCCTAAACAATAAACAAAGGAAAAACACTATTCCAGGGGACCAAAAACATAAATGCATGCTCAAGTCGGCAAGGAAAGCTGGTGAAATGTGATATTTCATGCGAGTCACGTCAAAAGAACATTCTGGAAATGCGCACAGGACCACCACTTCTGGCGCGGGTGGTGGTTACAGACCGCCGCCCTTCCCGGCTAATGGGACCGGCCCAAGCAGGCGGTTTCATCACTTTGAAGATTAAAAGGCCAAGGAAAGAAGAAAAAAGTGGAAAACAAAGGGCGCGAAGGCTAGGTGGGGCATGCGGGATGTTAACGCATACTCCGAGAGCTTTTCTGGATCCCGAACACCTTACGAGGAGACCTGTATCATCATTGGGGTGCTTGTTACACTATTCCAGTACAGTACCTTACAATTTTGGGTACGTACATATTGCCCCCTCGAGAAGCGTTTTAGCCATGAAGAGGCATAAAATGGTGGGTCCGAGTATGGCAGTCCCAAAATGGGGAGCTAGAAGTTATACCTTACACGTCCGTGTGTTGAAATTATGCCATCCAAAATTCCCGCTACCTGCAAAATGAAAAGAGGATTCAAGTGCAGATAGATACAATAACTTTGGAAAACAAATGCTAAAAAGACAGGGAATGAGAACGTACCATTTGTGCGGGGATAGGAACTTACCTCCGTCGGCGCTCCAAAACCTGCGAAAAAGTCTTTTAAAATGAATCAGGGCGCTATATATATGAAAGTGGGCCCATTTTCCTATTCATTTGCGTGAGTTGATTTGATTGGTTTTGAGCTCTGGGACCCACGGTGACGGTTTCTTGCGTGAGTAGAGTCAAAACGTCCGCAGCGAGATCGTGATCATGCCTCCACGTGCGGAACACCGTCTGCTAGATCACAGGTTGGTTTTCTTCAATTTTGTGTTTTTCCCCCTTTAAATTTGAAATGTTAAATTTTTCGTAATGGGGGGGTTATTTTCAAAATATTAGGTTCAAAAGATCCACCTAGGGGGCGCCTACTGGGTAGGCTCCATTTTTAGGTCAAATGGTCAGTTTTTGCTAATTTTAGGCTTTTTAGGATTAAAAACCCGCGTGGGTTTTCGGACCATGACCGCCGCCCGGCCAGGCGGTGGTTACTGACATCGACACGAGGCCGCAGGGGGCCTAGAGGCCGTGGTTGGACAATGATCATGACCGGCATTCCTATTGCAGCCGGGAGGATAGTTCACGCTAGAGGAGAGCCTCCCTCCACCTTTACTTCAGATTTCTGGGGTCCTGCTCATACGCAGCGATGACCCTATAGAACTTATATTTGAGATGGTGTTTGTATTTTTAGAGGAGGACACAGGATATGACTTTCTTGGTATTGTTCATGATACTATACTTGCTCTGTTTTGTGTGTTTTTGCGGATGCGAGAGAAGGACACTCTAGTTTCGAGGAGTACTCTCTCAAGGCCATGGCGGAGAGGATGAGTGGCTTGTGGGCGATATGTTGCCCCTACCACAGGAGAAACCCCTCGGTCGCAGGGGCATCCACGGCGGGTCTGCCCCAGCGATCCATCTTGGAGGCCCGGTGATCCGAGTAAGTTATCCTTTCTTCCTTCTTTAATGTTTGTTTAATTTAGGATTTGTTTTAATTGCTATCTCTCCTTGTGTTTTTATCTTGTATCTTTTAGCCTCTTGCTTGGTTTCTGATTCGTTTTTCTCCTTTGTTTGCAGAGACTGATTGATGAGTGGCGGGATCTGATCCGCAGGGTATGTACCGATTCCCTGATGATCCCCATGGATAGGACCCACGCGGAGTTATCCGTAGATGCCGGGGAGCCCTCAGCAGCCGGTAGGCATACTGATGTCTTCGCTCCTGTTTGGCACGTGGCCAGGATGGTATCGACCCTTCGCACCGAGCTAGCGGGCTACAGGACGGCTGAGCGCCTTATGAGGAGCCATTCTCGTGGTGAGACCACGGCTGCCCCTCAGACCCCCTAAGCCCTCTGTACATTCGGCACCGGCGTAGGCTGCGAGTCCTAGGCGAGGGCGTGCACCTTCGGAGGGGTCGCGTAGGGGTTGAGAGGCCATTTGGCCCTTGTGTATTTTGTGCTATATATTCTTTGTATATCACGGGCTCTTTGAGCGTTTTGACCATGCCTAGTGCATGATGGCATTGTATATAAACATTGATTATTTATATATATGCATTCGTTTTGGATCAAAACTTGTCACTCATGGCTTCTTTTCTATTTCCAGCTTCTTTGTGTATACTACGATGTATGTTTGTATGCTTTCTAGAATGTATGCAATGGATAACAGATGGTGCAAATGTTTACTTTCTTTTTGTGTTTCATGATGCTGATATATGATATTGCAGATATATTGTGATTTCGAATCCTAGCTTCTGTGAGCAATTTGGATACCTCATGCTTGTTTTGGCAAAGTGATGAAAATAACCAGTATGATGAACAGATTAACTTGCCCCACTCCTAACTCCATGCAACTAGTAAGATGTGAGGGCTCATCACCAAGAGCCAAGAAGGGCGCAAGTTATGAAATGTGGTGAAATGATAGTGATGAAAGACAGACAAAGCTTTGGCGGAACCAAATTGGAAGCTACAAGCTTACTCTACCCGAATGACTTCATAGTTTAGAATGCACTTGTTTTGCGGTTTATCCAGACTTAGACCCATAGATGGCCACATAGTAGACAAGATCTGGGTTTTTAGGATTTTAACTCTCTTGGAATTTTGAACATCTGATTCATTCGTTTTTGACTCAAAGTTTGAATTGTTTGTTTATGACCTTTTAACGTTTGTTGTGTCAAGAGGACCCCCTATACTTTGCCCCATGCTACTAGTAAGAAGCGTGGGTTTATCACCGTGGGCAAGGCATAGGCGAGTAAGGGCATTTCCATCCTTTCCCAACCCTACGTCACTAGTAAGAGACGCAAGCTCATCACCGAAGGTTGGTGGGGCAAGGAAATGTGTAAAAATAAAATTTTCTGTTTAATCACTTTTTGATTTGTTTATTTGAGTAAAATGTCAGTATATGCTTATTTCCAAAGAGATGTATATATGGGATAGATGTGACACCATGAAGCTTCTAGAACAGACCATAGGCAAGACACCTATCCTAAGAAGAAATCAAAGTGAGAACAAACTTGCAGATCTTGGTATGGTTACCGTTAAGACTTTGTCATGTTTGATTTATTTGATAAAAGATTCCGAGATGATTCGATGGTATATGAAGATGGAGAGATATGATTAAAGAGCTTAATGCCAACAACATCATGAGTTTGTAATGAATTGCTTTGAGAATAGATTCCTTGATCACAATTTATGTAAGAAACAAGTGGACAAAATGATCTAAATCTATATGAAGATGCAATGTAGATAATTATACAAGTAGTGCTAGTTGCTTATGCGTAGAATCACTTGAGGTGCAGGGAATTGACTGTTTCACCAAATTCCTCACCTTCTAGCATACATAAGAGGTAAGCACCATTTCCATAGTCCTTCATGACTTGGTATGGGCCCAACCATTTGGGCTGAATTTCCTTCCTTCGCCGGTCTTCTTGTCGATCCGGCTGTCTAGTCTTAGAACTAGATCACCTTCGTATATATCACGTTCATAGACCTTTTTGTTATACTGCTAGCACATTCGGTCAGCATAAGCTCTATGCCACTTGCTCAACATCTAACCTAGTTTCATCTAGGCTTTCTAGTTGGGAAAGATGTGCTTCTCTGTAAGCGTCTTCATCCAGAATCCCTTGTAATGAAATGCGGAGACTGGGTATTTTGACCTCAAGTGGGAGAACTGCTTCTGCCCCAAATACTAGCGAGAAAGGAGTTGCTCCCGTTGGTGTTCTTATTGAGGTTCGGTGGGCCCACAAGGCCGGATATAACTTCAAATGCCAATCTTGTTTGTTTTCTTTCACCATTTTAAGGAGAATGGCTTTCAGTGTCTTGTTTGTTGCTTCAGCTTGTCCGTTGGCTTGGGGATAATACAAGGAAGCCGTATGATGGCTTATCTTAAATTTATTACATAGTTCGCAAACCTCTTCATTTTTAAAAGAAGTTCCATTATCGGAGATAATGATTTGTGGGATACCGTACCTGCAAATGATTTGGTTCAAAATGAACTTGGCGATCACAGAACCAGGTACAGTAGTAAGAGGCATGGCCTCCACCCATTTGGTAAAATATTCAGTGGCCGTGATTATAAAATTATGGCCGTCTGTGGATGAGGGAGAGAATTTCCCTATTAAGTCTAGACCCCATGTAGAAAAGGGCCATGGAGTTGCGATTGGTTGTAGAGCTTGTGCTGGCATGTGGATCTCGTGAGAGAATTCTTGGCACTTACGACACCTGCATACAAACTCTATTGCGTCATGTTCTAGAGTGGGCCAGAAATAGCCCATTCAATGTATTTTTCGAGTGGTGGCATGGTCACCGAAGTGGCCTCCACATATACCGCTGTGAGATTCATGGAGAATCTTCTTGGATTCCTCTGTGTCGACACACCTTAGGAGCATTCCATCGAATGCCTTTCGATAGAGAACCTGCTCTATAATGACGTATTTAGCTACGATTATGCGTAACCGTCTTCTTTGTTGTGGTGTAGCTCCTTCTGGATACGTATGGTCCATGATATAGTTAATGATGTCAGCGTACCAGGGACACTCAGAGATAGCGGGTCGGGTTTCGATGTAGTATACGCACTCATCTGGAAAGTCTAAATCTACTAGATCACCTCCATCTAATGGGTTGTCAGCTAACCAATCTGCAATGATTTTCCTTTAACTGACTTCTGATTTACAAATGTTAATTCGAATTCTCCCATTAAGGTTATAAAATGTCCAGCCTTTTTAGACAATGACCCTTGTGTGAGGAAAGTCCGTAGATGGTCCATTTTTACCATGACTTTCGTTTCTTGATTCAGCATATAATGTCTTAGGCGTTTAGTAGCAAAGAATATGGTGAGACATTCTCATTACTTTGTGTATAGCGTGTTTCATAGTCGAGCGTGTTGCGATGAAATAAATTACGCGTTCTCTCTTGTTATCATCTTCTTGGGCCAACATACAGGCCAGCGAGACATTGGTAGCTCGTGAATATAGAATTAACGGGTGATCTAGCTTAGGTGGCATTAGCGTAGGTGGTGATAAAAGGAAACGCTTAACTGCATCAAAAGCTTCATTGCAATCTTCAGTCCAATCAATGCTATAGTCTTTCTTGAGTAAATTGTTGATTGGATGAATGGTGAAGCTTAAGTCTAGGATAAATCTTCGGATTGCACCTAGCTTTCCGAGAAATGATCTGATTCCAGATTCATTTGAAGGTGGAACCATTTCGAGGACAGCCCAAATTTTGGTTGGGTCAACATCTATCCCTCGTGATGATATGATATAACCTAAGAGCTTCCCTCCCGTTACACCAAAGATGCATTTCTCTGGGTTTAGTGTGACTCCGTATTCTATTAGACGTGAAAGAATGACGCGGAGTACTTCGGGATGGTCACAACACTTCTTGGCTTTAGCCAATAAGTCATCTACGTAAGATTCCATGATTTTATGAATTAGATCGTGAAATATGTATGTCATGGCCCGCTGGTACGTAGCACCGGTGTTCTTGAGACCGAATGGCATAACAACGTAGCAATAGGTTCCCCAAGGAGTTATAAACGTGGTTTTAGCTTGATCTTGCTCAGATATTCTGATTTGATTGTATCCCGAGAATCCATCCATGAGAGACAAAAGTTCAAAACCAGCCGTTGCATCAACAATAACGTCTATGGATGGTAATGGGAAGTCGTCCTTAGGACACGCTTTGTTGATATCTCGAAAATCTATGCAGATGCGTATCTTTCCATTCTTCTTGAGAACGGGGATGATATTAGATACCCATTGGGAGTAGTCGACTGGTTTGATGAACCCTACCTGGAGGAGTTTTATTACCTCCTCTTTTACCATGAGAGCTACTTTGGGCTTCATGGGTCTTGATTTTTGTTTAATTGGCTTTGCATCTGATTTAGTGACGAGGTTGTGCACCGCAATGTGGGGTGCGACTCCTGTCATCTCCTTATAATTAAATGCAAAAGCCTTCTGATGTTCTTTGAGAATCTGAGTATGTATTTCCACTTCTTCTGGGGTTAAGGATGATCCTAATTTCAATATTCTCGGTTCATCTTCTGTCCCGATGTTGACATCGATTGTTTCTTCGATCAAAGAGGCGTTACCCTCTTCGAACTCAGGTGGTGCTGGAGGTAAATCCAAACCCTCCCCATTGTCTACTGCGTATATGCTAGGTTCCATTTGTGAGGGGAAATCCATCATGGGATTCCCGAAATAGGAAGATGAATGTGGAATTAAGGATAAATCTAGCATATGATAGGAGAGATGTAATGCCGCATAGGCATTTAAGTATTCCAAAGTGGCCATATTATTATCGACATGGCCTGGGGTGGTAGATTCACTTCCACTTGAAAGGGGATTTGTCATTATTTTTATCAATGGCTCATCACGAATGGACACCGTGAACTGGGTATCTTCTAACTCATTACTTGGAGTAAAACATGATGCTGAAGTTGCTATTGAATCGGCGAGAAGATTTTTCTCTCGTGGGATTGCTTCAATGGATATGAAGTTAAATGCCTTGCTTAAATTTAATACGGCTTCTTTGTAAAGCTGCAAGTGTTCGGCTTTGGTTTCATATACTTCAGAAACTTGATTTGCCACTAATTGTGAGTCTCCTAAGACTCTGATGTTATCAACACCAATTCTCTTGGCTAAGGTGAGGCCAAGGAGGAGGGCTTCGTACTCAGTGCCGTTGTTTGTGCATTCAAAGTTTAACTTAAAGGTGAATGGGAGGACTTTCTCCTCGGGCAAAGTAAGAATTATACCTGCCCCCGCTCCATAACGGCATTTAGCTCCATCGAAATGGAGAGTCCAATACTTAGTCGGGAGTATAGATGTTGGGGCATTTGCTGCATTTGCGCACTCTACTTCTACCATACAGAGGTCCTCTGCTGGAAGGGAACCAACACCTAGGGAATATCCTATGCCTACTAAATCAAATGGTAAGAACATTGGTGAATCTTGTTCTATTAGTTCAATGATTTTCGCAGTAGTCCCTAATGATACTGTTTCTTTAGTTTTATCTTTGGGGGTTGGAATTGTTTTGGCTATGCTGATAGTTTCAAGATCCGTCGTAGGTACCAACTTTTCCTCTGGTTTTGGGTCAGTGGGTTTATTAAGTTGGTTTGTTGGAAGTTCAAATTCTGAGTGCACCCTGGTCTTTTCTTTAAATCAGCTAGGTGCAAGTCGAAAGGTTTTGGATTGCCTTTGGCTACAAATACCTTTCCTAGATGCAAGAATCTTACTTCTTGAAATAAAGTAGAAGGGATTTCCTTCATTCGGTGTATCCATGGTCGGCCGAGTATCATATTATAATTAGTTTCCCGATCTATAATATAAAACTCAGTTAGGATTTTTTTGGGCCCTAAGGTGACCGATAGTATTATAGTTCCTATCGAAGTGGCTTTAAGGCTATCATAGCCTCTCAATGTATTTCGAGTAGTGGAACAGTTTGTTTCCCCATATCCAAGTTTTTGGAGGAAAGAGAAAGGGACTATGTTAATTGCGGCCCCATCGTCAATCATTGCCCGTTTTACGTAGTTATTATAAACCCATACTTGTAAGTGTAAGGTTGGATCACCTCGGCGTGCGATCTCAGCATTTGTGGGCATTTTACTTATTTCGAATATGAATTCGACATCCTTGTTCGGCTGCCCCGGAGGGTGGATATCAAAATCTACGTGATTTACTTGTGTTTTAGGAGGTGGAGTGATGTTAACTAGATGACCTAGACCTAATGCTTCTAAAAGAGCAGCTCTGTGAGGAGGAGAGTTCTTTAGTAAATCTAAAAATGAGATGTGCGAGAAGGTCTTTGTTAGGTCATTAATTAAATCATAGGCACCTACGGGTTTTTCTACTATTTGCTGACTCTTATCTATTTCTGGCAGATGACTTGAGCTCGGTTGAGAGAAATACTCTCGTGTTCTTGTTATAGCTTCGATAGGTAGTTCAGCGTCTAATTCTACCAAACTGACTATCTTGGGTCTTGGTTGACTTCCTAACTGTGGCGCAACTGATGGATTTAATGAAGTCGAGGCTTCGTGATCATTGTTTCCCATCATTGCACTTTTGTTTGTTCCAGTTGGATTCAGCCTATTGCTATCATGATTTGGGAGTGGATCGTTAAAGATCTTGAGAGGAGCATTCTCGGGGAAACCGCCCTGCGGCGTATTTGGTGATGATGAGACGCAGGATCTTCTAAAAACAAATCATGTGAAGAAGCTGTCTTTGTTCTTCTGGCAAACGTTGCATAAATTTATTGTAGTCACGACACATTCTAGTATCGTGACCCCAATTTTGTGGAAACCACAATAAGAATTGGGGTTGTAATTCCTATTTTGTTGGTTAGGTGTGTATTGTGGCCTAAAATTCTGATCAAATTGTTGCCTATTAGGATTAAAATTTTGCATTTGTTGTTTCTGGTTTTGACTTTGGTTTTGATAACCAAATGAGTTTTGGCTTGGCCCTTGTATGGGATTTCGCCGTTGTTGTTGTTGTTGTGGATGGTTAAAATCCACTGTATTGATCGTCGGGGTAAAGTTGTTGTTTCGTTGGTTGTTTGTTTGTGACGGAGTATTAACAACATTTACCCTTTTGGGCTGGTCGGTTACTCCATCCGTTGTTACCCCACGATTTTTGTTAAGGATTTTGGGTCCTTGATTGATATTTGTGATAGTTGTAGTGTTCTGAGTGGAGGTGATTAACCTCCCGTTTGTTCCATATGTCTTACGACCACTATCTATCATTGCTTGGTCTATTCGAAGAGCACTCTCAAGTACTTCATCGTAAGTTCTTAGTGGGAACTTCTGGACTTCTTCCTTCACCTCTTTGCTGAGAGAATGAAGGAATAAATCACATAGTTCCATCTGATCCATGTTTGGAGCACTTGCTGAAGAATAAAGAACTGTACGCCACCTCTGGATGAAATGGGCGATGGATTCGTTGTGTTCTTGTTTGATGTGCAAGAATTCCCTGATTCCTGTTCTCAACAATTTGTTCATGTCGAATGCCTTGATGAACTCTGACACGAGTTGTTTAAATGAATGGATGGAGGCTTCAGGTATCCTGTAATACCAGTCGAGAGCAATGCCTTCCAAGGTTTTGGGAAATATTTTAGCAACAACCCCATCCCAAGGGAGTAATTCTCGTATGGCTGTAGCATAAGCCTTGATATGCGCATTTGGATCTCCCTCACCCTTGAACTTGGGTAAATCAGGAAGAGGTCTTGGAAGCATGACGCTTCGTATGGTGAAGTCTAAGGGTTCCTTTAGATATTCTGAATAAGTCCCTATCGCATAGCTTTCGACCATTGATGGTGGTTCTTGGAGGAGTGGTGGTGGGATGGGTTGTTGATACGGTGCAGAGTATGCATTAGCAGGGGCATAAGGGGGTCCCTGTGTTTGAGAAAATATGCCGGGAGAGGAAAACATATCTCCTTGTGGTGATTTGGAGTACATGTTTAAGTATGATGGGGTATTGTCTAGGAATGGATTGTTTGATACTAGACCGGGAGGAATGGTGTTAGAGATGATGGGCCTTGTTGGCGTTTGTTGTGGATAGTGAGGAGGCATACCTAACGTGCCTACTCCTGTGAGGAGATCTACTTGGCCAGAGTGGTATGGAGGATTGGAACTTCCTGCTTGTATGAATGGAGAATTTTGACTTGCTTGAGCAAGTTCTAACCCTCTCACTTTTTCTACTAACGTTGAAATGACTTCATTTGGTGAAGTCACGGTGCTTTGCCTGAGTGGCGTTTGTTGTATACCCTGGTGTTGTATAGGTATGTGATATCCTGTCATGAACTGATCGCTATCTTGCCAAGTTTCTCCGAGAGTATTTCCTATATGCAGTGGCATAGAGGTATTTTCTTGAAAAGAGATCTCGGGTTGTATTTGTAGACCTCCTATAGGTGGGTACATGCCCCGGGAGCGTTGTTCACTCCTAGGATAACGTATTGAATGTCCATCATCTAAGACCAGGTATGGATCTGATTGCCTACTAATTTGTGGTCTAAGTAGCATTTGAGGAGACGAACCAGATTCTCCGGTAAACGTCATATTGTTTGAACCTGAAGGCTCTATTTGTTGTGTTCGAGGGGGTTGATCTAACTCCCCCGTTTGAAAAGATGAGTTATATCTGTTTCTTGGGGTTTGTGTTGACAACTGATTAGTTGAATAGTTGTCGCCCCATACTGAGAGCGAGGGTGATGATTACCTATTCTGTTGGGCGTAGTATGCCTCGAGACCCAAGAGGGGTCTGCCATATTCATCGAATCCCGACATATTCGGGGGGTATATGAATACCCGTAGAATAATGGGAAGGAACGAAGGTGATTTGTGAAAGAACACGTGATACTATGACTCCGAACGAGAAAGTAGGAAGTTTTACGTCAGCTTCACTAATTTTGTTTGTTTCACGTTGGGTTCACCAGTTTTGTACGCCGGAAAAGTGACAGGTGAGCGTGAGAATCTACAAGTGACTCTTCCGCGTACCCGACCTCTCGAGGTCGTGCCGAGACAGCCGGTGGGGGTAGAATATGCGTTGGATTCAGACAAACTAGTTAGGCAGTCTAATGTCTTCGACACGCACTAGTGGAATTTGTGAATCTAAGGCAAAGAAGGCCCTTCTAACTTGGACTGGTGTGATAGATCGATCGGCAAGGATGACTGCTCGAAGGCTCCAATCAATATCGAGCTCTGGCGTGATTCGATCTATGGGTTGTGGAATACGTGGAAAATGACCTGGGATAGTTTCGTGTATGTCTCCAGATAAGGTCATAGGGTGGATGGTGGAAACAATTGACTCTACGGACGATTCTCTGGCCTAGTCCAGAATTCTCTAGCTTCGTTAGCCGCTATATCTAGTAAGGACAATTGTTCGATGATGATGGGTGGAATTGGAGTGGATTGGAATACTAGTATGCGTAAGCCAGCGTCTATATCTGATTGACTTGTGGACTCGTTGGGCTGTGGGATCTGTGGATCACAACCATAGACTCTTGGTTGTTGCGGTCCTGTTATGGTCATGCGCGAAATCAAGTTCTAATCCCTAGTATCCAGTAATCATATGCTTTCTCAGCTTCTATGTTTAGGACCAACAACTGTGTGATTTTCTCAGAATATCTCACAGGCGTTCGTGCAACCTGGATCCTTAGACTGGTATCTATATCTGTGAGAGTATCTCCTGCACCTGGCTGTGGGACCAAAGGATCACAACCAAAGGTTTGTTCTCTTTCGAACCCTTCTACAGTCATGTGAGTGTTTACCTAGGGCAATCTGTAATTTGGTTGGTTTGACCAAAACATGTGTGCTTGGTCGTCCTCTATGTTTAACCCTCTCAATTGAGAACTGATCAGTTGTAAATCTATGTGTTGTTCGGAATACTTGTATTCTGAGATTTTGGTCTATGTCAACTATTGCTGTGACGAGATTTGGTTGAGGCACGATTGGCTCAAATATATATTCCCTGGGCTCCTGAGGTCCCGTGATTGTCATACAAAATAAAATGTAAATCTAACTGTAACTAAGTAAACTCTAACTACGTGGAATAAATCTAAAACATATATATAACTTCTATTCTTCTAAGAAACCTTTCAAGATTATAATGGAAAGCAAACTATTTTAAGCGTATCTAGAAATAACAACTAAACAATAATTTAAAACAGACAAAATAACCGAGTGTAGTTATCAGCCTGTGTAATTTGTAGATTTTATTCTAAATAAATAAAATAGCTCATCTAATCTATCTGCAAGATTCTCGATCCTATCTCAGAAGTGAGGAGTGAATCATAGTTTCTCAGAAACTATCAATCCTCACAGCTTCCTTGGCAATATCGAGAATAAAAGTCACTGAAATGAAGCAATTATCTACTCTATTTGATATGATTCTAACTAGAACTTTGAAAGTTAAAACCTGGATTCCACAGAACAGTGGTGAATCCGATGGCGTGTGTGATCTCCTCGTTCTTTTGTGTTCACGTGGATCCAGAAAATCATGTAATGCTAGCATCGGCAGGAGTAGATATTGGGACAAGGACAACTCAGAATGCAGACCGAAAATGCGAGTAGGAGAGGGATAGCGCAAGAGTACAGAGCTTGGCTTATGTGATTCCTAGCGGGATTTTACTGCGAGTCATACAACACAAAGTGACCAGAACCTGAAACTATCCTATTCGAAGGGTAAAACCTGCAACTTTAATGGCTTCCTAAACTATTCTATTCCAATGGATTGGATAAAACAACAACACTATTTGCACAAGCTGGATATGTGGCTTACCAACAGCTGGACAATGCTAAATGAGCATGTAAATGAACTAAAACTAAGTACTCTAAGCAAAATAATAGCTAAATTCAATGCAAAGAGAAATTCAAAGACAAACTTCAGACCGGATTGGGTGAAATAACAGCACTGCCTGCACAAGATGGGTATGTGGCTTACCAACAGCTGAGCAATCTAACTAAAGATGCAAGTGAATTGAAACTATGGCTTCTAAACAAGATAACAAGCTAAAATACTAAAATGAGGAGATGAGAGAAAAGATCAGTCTTCAAAATCAGGCCATTTGTTTGAGCACAAGCCATGCATTTATAGGAATTCAATCACCCAAAAATCAAAACCAAACTGAACTCCTAAACAATAAACAAAGGAAAAACACTATTCCAGGGGACCAAAAACATAAATGCATGCTCAAGTCGGCAAGGAAAGCTGGTGAAACGTGATATTTCACGCGAGTCACGTCAAAAGAACATTCTGGAAAATGCACACAGGACCGCCGCTCTGAGCAGGGCGGCGGTTTCGTCACTGAAGATCAAAAGGCCAAGGAAAGAAGAAAAAAAAGGGAAAACAAAGGGCGCGGGGGCTAGGCGGGGCATGCGGGATGTTAACACATACTCCGAGAGATTTTTCGGATCCCGAACACCTTGCGAGGAGACCTGTATCATCATTGGGGTGCTTGTTACACTGTTCCGTAGTACAATACCTTACAATTTTGGGTACGTATAGTATCCTTGTCCTCCCCCAACAATTCATCTTCCTACATATATGAGTCATCACTAGAGTCCTCTTCATATGAGTGTGAATCATTAGTCTCGCCATAACCCTAAAACGCTTTCTTAAGGGAATCCATTTTATCTACATCAAGAGAAGATATTTTGACAAGGGCAAGGATGAATCCCTTGATGTATTGGGACAACAACTCTGTTGTTTTCAAACTAGGTTATGGAGGCACTCAAGGAGAGAAATATGAAGTACGGGAAAATGAATCTATGGCCATGAGAAAATGATTAAGCATTGGCATATGATAGGTGTAAATGCACTTATGATGCCCCTCAAGAGTGAGAAATTGAATTAGGGTAAAAGCCACCTCATCATAAGGCCTAGGAAGAGTAAAATGGAGAAAACCAACAAAGTGAGGGGTAAGTTTTTCATTACCTCTAAGAAACAATTTCAGTTTGTCTGTGGCCTCCTTCTTGGGTTTATAAACCTCCCTTCCAATAGTAGGCATTCCCATCACTTTTTAAACCAATTCCACAATGATCTCAATATGGATTCCTTTCATTTCCACACCTTTCCCCTTTTTAGTAGTTTTCCATGCTATGGAGAAATCTTTACTAATATTTTCATAGTGGCCTTCAAATTTTTTTGGTAAGGATGAGAATCCTTTACCCTCAAACACCTCCATCGCTTTTGGCTTCACCCCTTCCAAGTCAGAAGGCTCCATCCTAACAAGATCTCCCCATTTGGAAGCACGAAAACTAGTTTGCAAAAAACTGAGAGCTTTAGAATAATAAAAAAACTACAATCCAACCCAAAAAAGCATTATTCCAAGCACGAACAATGGAAATGGCCTTAAAATAACACTAAAAATCCGAGCCCAAATCTTCTCTTCATCCCATGATAAATTCACACTATTCATATGGCTTATGCACATCATGACCTTAACACCCCATGATTTAACATTATTTGGAAACATGTCCATATTGATCATATGGAGGTGTGCTCGCACCTTAGTGTCAAGAGCTTCAATTTCATTGATTAGTGTCAACTCATGAAAATTAACCCCCATGTTAGTGAAATAATCAGCAACAAAGTTAGCCTCTCTATAGATATGCTTAAAAGTGATAGTTTCAAACAAAATAGACATTTCTTTTATGCTCTTAATAGAGTTTTGAATAGAAGTAGAAATGGTACCTCTACTAGTAATGTTGTTGATAATATTTAGGGAATCTCCTTCTACTTCCAATCTAACAAATCTATATTGATGTGTTATAACCACCCCCAAAAAAAAAAAAAAAAAAAAAAATTCACCACAAATTCGAAACATGATTCGTTTGTGTGCTACGATTGCAATAAAAACTAAAAATAAATCTTCTTTACGAATCACAAAACACCCCCGCCACAACTAGCTCTGTTGGGGTTTCCTTTGGAGGCCCCATCAAAATTCAACTTAATACACTCCTTGTTAGGTTTCACCCAACCTTGGAGTCTAGGATTTAGAACCGGATTACTAGTTTGAGTAGAACCTATACCCCAATTCGTAGAAAAAGGGTCTCATTTGAAGAATAGTTTTCTTGAGTGGGGCCAAGTTAGAGAAATTAGCATTAATAACATTAAAACAATAAATTCCAACATTCTTAACTGTATCCTTCTTCCCTTTAAAAATTATTCTATTTCTCTCTTTCCAAATTTCCCAAGCCAGATGCATAATAGAAAAGGTCCACAGATATTTTAACCCTTGGATCTTGAAAGGACTAGACCATTGAGACCACAATTGTTTAATGGAATCTAGAAATACCCACTTGATATAAAAAAGATTAAGAAGGGTATTTCTAACAGAAACCAAAAAAGGACAGTTGAGGAAAAGATGTAAAGAGTCTTCAGACTCCTTTTCACACAAAACACACATGTTTACCATATGAAAATTTCTCTTATTAAGGTTATTGACAGTAAGGATTTTATCATGGATAACCAACCACCAAAACATATTGATCTTGGGAATAACTTCCTTGACCCACACTTTTTCCCAATTGAAGTTATCAGTTCCACAATCTACTGTAAAGAAGGTATTGTAGGCACTTTGAACCGAGAAAATTTCACTATCCTCCTTTGGCTAGTAAATATTTTCATCTTCGTAAATTTCTTTATTAAAAATAACCCCTCTTAATCTGTTGTTAATAGAGATGATCTCATTTTTATTAAATCCCTCTAATTCAATAGTTTTCCATTGGCCCAAGGGTTCATCATAGTTAAAGTAATCTCTAACCTTTGTCCCATATTTAACCATTACATCCTTATAGATATTGGGATATATAACCTTAAGAGGAAGGTCCCATAACCATTTATCATCCTATAAATTAATCATTATTCTATTAGCAATCATTTGTTTTCTTCCATTAGAGACAATGTGTTTATCCCAATTTATACATTTCCAAAAAAGGAACCATTAAAATCTGCATTGTTAAAGCACCATTCATTAGCACTAAGATTTGGCCAGTATTTTTCCTTTATAATGGCATTCTAGACACTATCTTCCTTCACCAACCTCCAGGTCATTTTTGACAGCATAGCTTTATTCATTTTGACCCAATCCCTAATACCAAGGCCCCCTAGCTTTTTTGGCATACAAACCTTTTCCCACGCAATAAGAGGAATTCTATCTTTTTGTTCTAAGTCACTCCACAAATATTTTTGAATGCTCTCTAATTTACTAGCTATAGAGGAAGGTAATCTGTAAATAGACATAGAGTACACCGGTAGATTTTGAATCGAGCATTTGAGAAGGACTACTTTACCTACTTGAGATAATAGTGAACCTTTCCACCCTTCCAGTTTCTTAAGAAATCTATCTATCAAAAACTCCAATCAGAAATTTTAGGTTTTTCAGTTCCAATAATCATTCCCAGATATCTAGTAGGGAAATTTTTTGTCACACAACCAAGAATTCCAACAATTTTGTTACATCTTATTTCAGGAGTGTTTATAAAATAAACCTAAATTTCACCATAATTAATCATTTGGTCAAAGGCCTCCTCATAATCAATCATTATCTATTTGAACTCTCTAGCCTCCAAAATAGTGGCCTCACCAACCAACATAGTGGCATCCACAAAATTTTGGTAAGAAACATTTGTGCTATTAATAGCAGGAGAGATGCCTATGATTCTTCCTTCAAAGTTGACCTTATTTAGAGCTCTACTTAGGGTCTCCGCCATTATTATGAATAGAAAGGGAGATAGGATCACCTTTCCTTAATCCTCTAGAGCTGTTAAAAAAACCACAGGGAGTCCCATTGATCATGACAATGAATTTAGCTATGGAGATACAAGTTTGAATCATCATCCTGAAGTCTTCACCAAAACCAAACTTGGTTAAGACTTTTAGAAGAAAAGGCCATGAGACATGGTCATAGGCTTTCTCCATATCAAGTTTAATAAACATGGCTTCCTTTTTATTCTTCTTAACCATATGGAGAGTCTCCTAAATAGTGATAATACCATCTTGGATCTATCTTCCCATGACAAACCCTCCCTACTGTTCAAATATAATAGAAGGTAGAATGAGTTGGATTCTTAAAGCTAGAATTTTAGAACACATTTTGTAGACACAGTTACAAAGACTAATTGGTCTAAAATTCCTAAAGTCTGTAGGATTATGATTCTTAGGGATTAAAGCAAGAAAGGTGTTATTTAATTCTGAAGCATCTTTTTGTTCTTGAAAAACTCTTGAATAGCTTTACATATATCTTCCTTAACAATCTCCCAAAAAGTTTGAAAAAGAAAGCCGGAAAACTATCTAGGTCCCAGAGCTTTATCGGGGCTTAAAGAATTCAACATAAATTCAATGTCTTCCATTTTCAATTGTATGCACTCACTTGAATAACTCACACAATGCACAAACTCTTGAAAATTATTACAAAAATATACACACAAGAAATTTTCCCTTTAAAACTCTCTCGAGAGATTTCTTTAGATTATCATTTGAATGGAATGAGAAGAAAACTAGTTAAAAACAATATAAATACTCTTCTAAAACATTTCCATCCAAGGAGCCCCTTAAAACCGCCAAGGTCATATGATTGGCTCTCATTACAACATTGATATTTTGAGTTAGAACCCCCAAAACCTAACACTTAGCACTTATTAAGCCACCTAGACCTCCATAAGTATTATTTAATACTTTAAATACCATAAATTATCTTAGAATGTCTTAAAACTCCAAACCCAAGACAAAATAGCCTTTAAATTTAAAGTTGTTAGTTTTGGAGGGAAATTGACAAATTCAAATTTGTAAAGATCTTACACAAAACCAACTTACCTAGATGACCATAGATGACCTTCTAAACCTATCATTATACTAGAAAATCCAAAATTTGATGTGATCAATCCTATATACAAGCTAGGAGTTATGCTCCTGCATCATACTCCCAAGGGAAAGAAAAATTTCCCCATATTTTGTGTTAGCCTTCTTGTTCTTCTTCTTTCTTTCTCTATTTCTAGTTTAAGATGATCCTCTGGAAATGTCCCTTGACTAAATACCAACCATGCTTCACCTTTATCAAATTTTCTTTGTCTTTTATCAACTAATTATCTTTTGAAATGTTCATTTTTATCAAGATACTACTTCTAGCAATGTATGTTTCATTTTCTATGTGATACTTGAGTATGTATGCTTGATTCATGGTTATACATGATGTCTTCTCACCCTTAATGGCTGTCAAATTGTACTTTTCATCTTACTTTTATCCTTTTTAAATATTCTTCTTTGCAATATCATGAAGTACTATATTTTTTTGTTAAGGATATCCTTTTTAAGAGATTGTCTTGATAAAATTGATATTCATTTCTCTTCTTAACCATGATTTTCATGCCTTATTTTTCTCTCTCAAATATTTGTATTGGGTTTCTACTAGAATTTGTATATCTTTTTCTTCTAGGATTATTTTTGTTCAAATTCCATAACTACTATATTATTTATTCTCAATGTCGATTGCTACATATCTTTTTAATTATTGGTAAATAGTTTTGAAGGGACTATACCCTGTTTACATAGAGGGCCTAAAAGCCAGATAAAACATGAAGAGGTTCCAAAAAAAGGATCAACATCTAGAATAGGTGTTAAATCCAATAGTAACTGAAAGAGAGTTACTAAAGAAAATCAAAACAGTGTGCACTTTGCAACAAAGCAGCCAAAAAATAGCAAAAAAATAACAAAAAGAATGATGAAAAGCAACATCTGCAATGAAGACCTCCTTTACTTCTTGGCAGCTCTGTTAATTTTGGACTTAATAGATTACAGCGAGGTGAAAAGAGCCACCATTGTCATGTGTGTGGGGTCCTTAGCATCCAAATTTTCTATGGTTTGACTACTTTCCTTGTTTGTTCCCCAAAGAGTGTCCAGGATCTCACTAAGCACAGAAACGCTATGAACATGTTGTTCAAGGAAATCACTGATTGCATTAAAAATTTCCATGTTGTGATCATGGCGATCCTTTGCTCTCCCTAGATGATTGTCCAAGGAGTTTAGCTTTTTGTAGATGTCCTCAACTTGCTTATTGCCAAGGTCAGTATCCTTATCCATCTTCCTTTTGCCTTTTTGATTGGCCAAATGCTGCACTTCTTCTTTCAGTTGCATCATTTCATTTTCCAAAGCTTCCAGCCTTTGGGAAGTACTTTTCCCTCTTTTTGTAAGGTCTCTTCTTGGCCTGCACTACTGATGTGCAATAAGTTTTGGACATCTTCTAAATCCTGATTGCTGTGAAGAACTCTGCCCGAAATAGGGGTGTTCAATTTGGGCTTCTTATGGTTCTTTGTTTTAGGCTTGGTCGTGGTGGAAGGGATGGGGGTGGGGGTAGTGGTGGTAGGAAAGAGTGGAATGGTGTTGGGGGATGATGGGAGACTGGGGTATTTGGAAACACAGAGCTTGTGTAGCAAAAGGATAAGGCCTTGATGTAGGGAATAGCCCAGGAATGCTTCTGGAAATCCAAGATGGAGCGTTCGAGGGAGTTCAAAAGATAATGTGGGAAGTAGATAGTGATTTTCCTGTGGAAATGGTTTAGGAACACCAGGTGTTTAATAGGAACTGTAACATATCTCCCTTCCAAAGAGATATACTGACCATCATTCGGGTGATTTCATCAAAGGGCGAGGGGATAGAACTTACCCTCAATCCCACAGTAACAAAAACCAGCTCCTCGTTATCAGTAGAAAACTTCTTCTCCTCAGCATTTTTGTCGATCCTCTTATTGAAGAAACAGAAGCCATCCATCTCCAGGCCTGTAGCTTCAGCTATTAGCTCTTCATTAACAGTGATTTTATGTCCTCCATACTCCACTTTTTGATCTTTCCAATCCATAGCGAACTGGACTGAAATGCTCTGATCGTGTCCCTAAATTTGATCAATGAAGTTTGTGATTCCGCCCTTCTTGAGGAGGTTCCATAGCTCCTTGTTGCTCTTCCATTCTCGGGTCACTTTCTGGGTTCTAACTGGCACGGGGCTCCTCCCATTTTTTCCTCTCTGAAATTACTACAAATCTTGTCCTCAAAACCCTTGTTTGAACTGTTGTTTGAAATGCAGTTATCTTTCTGCCTAGTCTGGATTTTAAGAGTTCCACCCACTTGTTGGGAGTAATGAAAGTTAATGTGGCCATAGCTTACATGATATTTCCCACAAGTGCGATATTTTATCCCCTCTAAAGCCCACTTCAATTTATCATTATCCTTACTCCATACTTGAGTGCCCATAAATATCTCTTAATGTTGCTTTGTACCTTCTCAGGGATGTGATTAACATTATCCCAAATAATTAGATTATTATTTATGCCATGATTAGCCAATGCATCAGCAACCTTATTTCCCTCCCGGTATGTATGCTTGATTTAGATATTTTTGAAGGTTTGACAAATGCTTATAGATTCCATGATGAAATCCTTGATATTCCAGCTAGGAGGCGAAGACTGATTTAGATGATTAATGATGTTTAGTGAGTCTCCTTCTAGAATAATATTTTGAATGTTATGTGTCTGAGCAATTCTAAGCCCCCATAGAGCAGCCAAGGCTTCAGCATAATGGTTAGTTTGTATCCCCATTTTTCTAGCATAGGCAGCAATCAGACTGCCTCTATGGTCTTGAATCACTCCTCCCCCTGCAGCAATCCCAGGATTACCCTTAGAAGCCCCATCAAAGTTTAGCTTGTGCCAGTTGAGATCAGGAGGGTTCCAATGTATCAAAGACCTGTCAATGCTGGAAATGATGCTATTCTGAATATTATCAACTCCAATCTTCCAGTTGGACAAAATATGCTCTTCATTTTCAGGATAATTCTTGTTCTTGGGAGGTTTGAATCTTTCGATGTTCTCTTTGACAGCATTAGTAATCTTAACAAAGCTGATTTCTACATATCTTTGTCACACACTAAAATTGCTACTTGTTCATTCACCTCTAGTGCTCCTATGAGATCTGTTGGGTCTTTATCTCTCATGATATCTACATATTATTATTTATCTCCATCTTACTTGCTCATTTCTTCTTATAAATTGTCTTCATGTTTCTATTTCCACTCTATACTCTTCTTTCTTCTAGTCGATGATTCACACCCTCATTCATTTCACTTGTACTGTGAAACCAAAGCTTAAAGAAATAATAGTTTAAAAAATAGGAGGCTTTTATTCCTTATATTTCCTCTCTATGACATGTTTTTCCTCTGCCTCATTCTTAAATTCCTCACACAACCTCTTCACTCTATCTTTCTTTATCCCTCTTTCCTCATGACCTCTATCAACGTTTTCAACTAATTCTATATCCACTAGACCTTCCTACTAGTCTGCAAGCACTTGATCATGTGTTTCCTCTCTCTTTCTTGTCTCTCATCACCATCTTCATCTTACTTGTCTTTTTCTTTTCTTGAAACCATATTAATCTCTCTAAACACATGATATCCATAATCACCAAAGCCAATAGTCAAATCAGACTTATGAGGCTTCATATCCCCGAATAGTGTCTTCTTACATGTTTCTCTAATATCTATCAAAAAATTCTTAGTTGTCATCATCATCACTAGTATTTCTTGTAGTTCTTGTTCACCTTTGATGGGAAAAGGTGTATGTATTACTCCATTTTCTACAATAGCGTAAGTGTTTTTCTTTCCATCGTGCACTACTTTCTTGTCATACTTCCATGGTCTACCTAATAACAGATGACAAAACTCCATAAGAACCAAATCACACAATACATTTTCCTTATATCTTCCAATCTAAAATTCTACCTAACATTGTTCCCTAGCCAAGATATGATGTACTTTTGCATCTATGATACTTGATATGGGTTAGGGTGCATTGTAGTTTTCAGTCCTAGATTCTCTACCATCTCAAAAGAAATAAGATTCTTTGCACTTCCACTATCAATGACCATATTACAACATTTAGCATTTGAATTACATATGGTTTTAAATATACATACTCTTTAAGTTATATACTTTACTACCTTGGTTTTAATGGAAATCTTACGCATAAAATATATTTAACTTTTCCTTAAAGTACATGATCAGTAGATCTTTCCACCTATTTCTTTCTTAATTCTATATCATAACACTCATAAGCCTTGCATCTTACATATCTTTGAAACTTGTAGCACTTACCTCCTAATTAATCTCTTCCATTTGTTCCATTTCTCTTCATATAACTTATCTCATCTCTCATTATTCTCTGAGTTCCTTTCATACTTTCCAACCTTCTCTTCCCAAGTTGACCTTCTTTCTTTTCTTACTTACACCATTTTGTTTCTTTTTTCTACAATCACTTCAAAACAATATCTTCTTCTCTTTTCAAGAATCTATTGCATGCTCAAATGATACAAATCCTAATCTCCTAAATACAATGCACAATGCTATGTTTAACCCTAAACCTCAAATCTCTCCTTAAGGTCTTCCAACAAGCTATTTTCTTTAAGTCAAGAATCTAAAATTAAGCAAAACAATTTATTTTTCTCCTTGTGGCACCTAACCAAATATTTTACCCTACATCTAGATGTCATTCAATACTATTCCAACCATTAAATTGAGTCAAATCGGTCAAAAGGATCAAAAGTCTTACTTATTTATAAAACTACCTTTTTATCCTTCTTGAGAAAATTTACTTGGTGATTCCATGGTGGGATCATTATACACATTCCCAAAATAAACTATTTAATTTTCCTAACACCCTTTTTAGTGAGTTTTGGGTAAAATCTTATGTCTCAAGCTTTTGATTAAGACCCTTTTCTCTCCCTTCCTCCTTTCTAACTTCTTAAGCCTATACTAGCCCTACCATAAGGGTTTTTCACAATTAATTTTTTTAGGATGACTCAACTTTTAAACTAATCCCTATTCAAGGTACCCATTTGGGTATTCTTATTGTGTGAAAAATTTCAAAGTGGCCTTCTTTGTAAATTTTCCTTCAAATCCACTATTTTGATGTTCAATTTAGGTTTATAAGATTTAAAATAAGACTTTAGATTTTTTTTCACAAATTTTGTGGAATTTTATCCTTGTTAAGAGATAAAAATTATTTATTCTCTTTCAAAAATTCATCTAGATTATCCCTTCCAAGTTTGAGAGTCCAAATCACTATAGACATCTTGTATCGGAAAATTTCACTAAAACCTATGTCTTCTAATCCTCTTTCTACAGTGTCTGTAGGAAACTATTAAAAAAAGAGGAGTTTTAAAGAACTTAAAACCTCATAAGCTATTGGTTATGATTTCTTAAGGTGTAAATATCTTTTTAACCAATTCTCATACTTTGAACTTGTCCCTAGTTCCTTAAAAATCAATTTCTTCTTCTTCGTTGTGAGGGTTTCTAACAGATCCTAAGAATAAAAATATCTCAAAAAAATAATAGAATCCATTTTAAGGCTTAATGTGTCTTCCTTAGGTCTATATAAAATTTCTAAATCTTAATCACTTACCGGTGAAGCTTCCTTACCTCCTTCTCTATGAAAATGGCTTGAAAATCTCTTACCTTGCCTTTGAAAAAGAGTTTCTCAACTCTTAGGGTTTTGTTTTTATCCAATCATGGTTTCTTATCCCAATTTCAATACCCTTGAAGATATATTACAACATGAACTTATAAAATTGTTAAAAATCCTTCAAATTGAATTCCTCTTCTAAAACTCGTTCAACTTACTTTCAAAATATTCATTATGCATAAAGACTCACTTGATTCCTCAAGAAGGATTACAACTAACAATGACAAAAAAACATTTATAAAAATGGAATGGATGCTCTATATTCAAACCTCCTTACCAACATTGTATGTCTCTATCAAAAGGATTACAAATTGTAACATACATTCAATCTCTTGACTAAACACTCTCACTCATTGTTGATATCTTCAAATTGCATGAATTCAAACTTGTTATCACAAAATCTTAATTTGACTTCCATTTCAATACAACAAGGAACCTATAAAATCATTGTAAATTCTTGGAAAAAAATATCTTCATACAATTCAAATTATTTCTCAGTTTCTTGCACTCACTTTAATTATTCACACGATGCACAAACTCTTGAAAGTTGTTACAAAATATACACACAAGAACTTTTCCCTTCAAAACTTTCTCAAAGATTTCCTTGGTTTTTCATTCTATTGGAATGAGGATAAAATTAGTTACAAAACAATATAAATACTCTTATAAAATAGTTTCCATCCAATAATCCCCTTAAAACCCCTAGGTCGTATAATTGGCTCTTATTACAACATTGAGATTTTGAGTTAGAACCCTAAAAACCTAACATTTAACACTTATTAAGCCTCCTAGACCTCCATAAGTTTTATTTCATACTTGACATACCATAAATGACCTATATAATTTCTTAAAACTCTTAATCCATGCCAAAATAGCCATCAAATTTCAAATTGTCAGTTTTGGAGGAAAATGGCAAATTTAAATGTGTGGTCTTATACAAAACCAACTTACCTAGATGACCCTATATGACCTTATAAACCTATCATTATACTAGGAAAGAAAAAAATTGATGTGATAAACCATATATAAAAGATATGAATGGTGTCCATGCATCACAAAAGTGCACCATGGAGATAGAAATAGACACGTGTTACTTCAAAATTTGACCAAGTATTAGAAACACACCTTGCACTGGTACAACTTGAAGATACATTTACCGGAGCCAAGATGTATTTTAATATGAAATTTTATATGATTTTGACTCCCAATACCATTTAATGAACAATTTAATAGTTTTTAGACTTCAATTATTCGTAAATATCCAAAAGCTGGATCTATTTTCTTTGAGACAACAGGATGTGCTTGAAAATATTGAGCTTCCTTGAGAAACACTTAGGTATTGGAAAAAAATTGATGATTACACCATGTATAAAATTACTTCATATGTATAATTAATATTTTATTACCTCCTAACTCCCTATGGATCTCCCGAATCTTTTGGAGAAGTTCGAGTTCATATTTTAAGCCATCACTCCTTACACTTTGAAAACCACCGCTTTTATAGTCTTTTCCCCTAAACCTCCAAATATTCCCTAAATATTCCTAAATCACTTCTAAAACATTATTGGATATCCAATACCACCTCTATTTTATTATTATCCTTTGGAACCTTCCCATAGGATGCACACCTTCCTTGAAATTGCCAAAATTGGCTTTTTAGGCTTGTCGAAGAACTAGTCTTCAATTGTTCTTTATTAAATAAAAAGGAATGGCCTTGTTAAATAATTTGAAGAAATTTAAAAATATTATTAAACATATTAGGATGACTTGAAAGGCTAATGTGATCATGAAATTGAAGACAAATTGGCTAGGATTTGGGTTTTCAAATGAGGATTAGGTTGTCGTGACAAAAAAATTTAATTTTTTATGCTACACATTTTGCATGAAAACATTTAGCTCTAGCTTGGGGAATTGGTCTAGATAAAAATAAATAAAGATAATAAAAGTAAGAAATCTATAATATTATTATATTACGTGGACCAGTTCCTTATCCATTGGGCTATAGAATCATTTCTTCACCACAAACATAACCAAACAAACACATCGATGAAAGGAAAACAAACCAAAAAGGGAAAACAAAAACAAAAAAGAAAGAGAAAATATATTACATGGGAGGGAAATTTATAGAGGGGGGGATAATTTACACATACCCAAAAATAGGTTGGGAGAAGTACATACCATCATGGAACAATGGGCTGAATTCAAACCTTTGAAGTTTGAAGATCATTATCTGATCATGTCATGCTCTTGTGATGGCTCCACATGGTTTGAGAAGAAGTAAATGACCAAAATTCCATATTCATACTTATATTGCACAAAGAACACTCTTTCATTCAATGACCACTTTGTAACATATTGTAAATTCTTGCATTTTTAGCCTCATCTTGATGCCTTGTGAATGTATGTAGCCACTCCTCCATGTTCTCAAAAATTCATTCCTTTATTTTGTCATGAAATAATTCACCATCTTTGAGTGGATATTGGAACATGAAATCATTCCAAAGATCAATGGGGAACTTAGAAATAGTTAGGAAAATTTGATTCTCTTCCCATTCAAAAGTTCCTTCAAGCCTCTCACTTTGTTGTTCTAAATAATTACTTTCAAAAATGTAGGCTACATCATTGGTACAAAGGAATTCATCAACCTTGAGTGAATTTTTCAGCATGGATTCATCTTCAAAACTAGCAGGGGCTTTAGAAATGGTGAGTGTAAGTTGGCCTTATTCCCATTTAAAATAATCTTGTGCATTCTTACTCTGTTGTCCTAAAAAATTATCTTCTATATAAACCAACCCAACATTTCCCTTGATATTATTTTCTAAGGTGGAGGTATTATATTCATGATTGAAAATATCTATAGGGGATTCAAGAATCTCCTTTCCTTTCCATTCATATTCTTCTTCACAAAATGGGAAAGGGGAAGAATTACCTTCACATTCATTCGATCCACCAAGAATTCAAGGAGGAAATTAAGATCATCTATTTATTTTATCTCATTGTTTAGAATTAGTGTATAAAAATAAGAAACACAACTTGAATCATACTTATATTGCATTTCCATAGACCATGTCCAGATCTCAAGACTGAGTAAAGGGTCTTCAATTTATTCCACTATCTTCAAGATGTATTGTATGGATTCTTCCTTCAAAGAGGCCACATACTCATCATCGTCTTAATTTGAAAAATATTTATATTAGGACTCGAGGAAAATATTGGAAATCCAATCTTCACATGGCCAAGACTCATTTGAAAAATCCTCCTCCTGATCCACATTTATTTCCATCCAGGGGTTACCTTCTAGAAAGTTGAGGAATTCCTAATTTTCATTATTTTTGGATAGGGATAATATATCCATGCCATATGAGAAGGGAATTCCTTTCAACTCAATATCCATTAGATAATCCTCATGATAGGAAGGATAACACCATGTTGGGGCTTCCACATGAGGATAATCATCTACTCTGTCTTGAACATCTCATATAAAGTCTTATTCTTTTCAAGGAAGAGGTAAGACTCCATGCTCACTGTTATTATAACTATCACATCTCTTTGGTGATGAAAAATAAATAAAATCCTCATAGAGGCCATGCTCCATTTTTTAATCAATGATTTTATCACAAAATAAGCATTACTCTTTTATTTTCTTCATTCCATCATTGTGAATTTGTGTATCAATTGAAGATTCAAAATTGGAAAGAAACTATCCATGATTACCTCAAATTCATCCTCATGAAGAATCTGAGTTTGGGATGGAGGATTGATTTCTTAAACATCCTCATGGTTGGTGGAGTCCTTAGAAAGCATTGGATCATCTGTCATAGAACAAGAATATTCATCTCTCGAATACATTATTTCTCCAACAAGATGTTCCTTGAGCCAAAATGAATTTATGAATGGAGGTTCAACTATCGTGTTTTCTTCATCATCCTCCAAGGTGCTGATTTGAATCTCATCAAAAGGTTCAAGGATAGAGAATTCATGAGAAGTGCACAAGAATATTTCAGGAATAAACACCTCATAATATGGACAATCATTAGGATCTTCTTTTAAAATATGAGTTTCTTCTTCCTCAACATTATGAAGTGCTTCAAGATGCTCATACCTTTTTTGCAAAGCTAATGCATAATTCAAAATTTCATGGTAGGTTTTGGGATCAGAATTTCCTTCTTCCACACTCAAAATCCTTTTCACAAAATCTCTTTTCAAGGCTTTCATTTCTTCATCTCCATATGAAAGAAAATCATCTAGAGGAAGGGATATGTAAGCTAATTATTTTAGTTTCTTATTCAGTTGTGTGAAGTTGAAAATATTACCTTCAATACATTCTTCACTATCATGCCCTTCATATATTATTTTATATATCAAGTTATTAGATTCTTGATCATCAACATGTGTAATTCCCATTTTCTTTCCTCTAGTAGCAATCCTCTTAAATTGGATCCACTAAGACTTGATGACAAGATCTTCACAAACAATAATTTTCTCCATTCTGGATATTCTTTTCATGACTACTACAGAAATAATATAGACCTTCTTTCCCTTAGCTGATTGCATATTTTTGTTTGAAGTAAGAGACATCTTCATTGTAGTAGAATCTTTAATTTTGCAAGAGATGGTCTAGAATGATGGATAATCAAAAATTATATATTAAAGTGCTCATATTATTCTTCATATTTTTTCACTCATTACAAGTTAGACATCAATCTCGAAACTTTTTCATTGTGATGTGGGAAATGAACGTGACATGGATTCATTCCTTGATAGAGTCACCTTCAAAATCTGATTTTTTAAAACCTAATTTAAAAATAAAAATTATATATATATACACACACACACTTTTTTTATATATTACGAGAGATCTTTATGGATGCACGAGGAAAAATCTATTCCCATTAGAGTCATAAAAACTATTGGAAAAATAATTGATCGGAAGAACAAATTAGTTGTTTTTCACCAACACTATGGGACTATGTCCCTCCTTATGGATGAGGAGGCTCCCATTATTGAATGTAAACTATCCTACTTTTTGGGGGTGTCAATGCCAGTCGGGATCACACATAGACACTTCACTAATCCTATATAAAAATTCTTATATGGAGTGAAAGGGAGGAATTTGCAGCGATGAGGGATAAAAGAGAGTTAGGGAAATTATGAAAGAGAGTTTTATTGTTGTCAATAGGCACTAGCAGATTTAAAACATAATAACTAGTGTATTTTCACATTCAATTAGATTAAAACAAAAATTTAGGTAATTAGCAAGACTTAAAAACTAGAGACACATAGTTCTTTATATTCATCAATCAAGGACACCAATTTCTTCCTTGGTTATTCAAGATAACTATGCTTGAAAACTTGCATAATAGAGAGACAGAATAGAGGAAATCATAAGCTAAGGAAATGGAAGAAATGAATATCTTATTTCTTTTGTAGTGGTGATAAAAATCTTCACAACCTACAAAATAAAAAATTGTTATTGAAAAACTAACTTTCAAGATCCTTTTGGAATGGAGAAGGCATTCCAATTTATAGCATTACAAATTTTCCTCTCATCTACCCCCACACGACCTTTCAAGTTTTTATTCCACATGTGAATTTTCACTTTCCTAGGAAGTGAGTAAATAAGTCCCCTTTTTATAAACCACAATGCAATATTAGAGAATCACTTAAGTGAAAAAAAAATCATGATCATATACAATGACAAATTAGAAAGGGGGTAGAAGAAAGAGATAGGAAGAGAGAAGAAGAAGGGAGTTGAATAACTACTGAATATGGATCCCTGTATGATGGAGAACTTTCTTATCATGATCCCTAAGGGAGAGTTCCTAGATTGGGATCTTGTCCCTTGAATTCCTTATAAAACCAAGTTACCACATGTGCCACCTTATCTACCTCTGGAATGCAAATACAACTCAGTACTTTGATCCATTTCTTTGAAATGTCATTGATATTCTTGTATTAATTAGACCATTCTTTGTGATCTCTTTCAATGTCAAAAATAGATCCTATTATGTTGGTGAGGGACTCTAAGGTATCTTCATTGAAGGAGAGAGAATCACCTACCTCTTTCTTGACCAACTCCGGAAGGAAATAATGAGTTCTTTTGATGATGAATTATTGGTGAGTGGAGGGAACCCAAGTCTCTGAACACATTTATAGACCTCATTCAAAATCTCAAAAGAATTTTGTCTACTAGATTCAAGTTTAGAGATGGCATCTTCAAGAATTCCAATTTTTTACTTCCTTGATGTGGATCCAAACTTGAGACAAATTGTTAGCTGTTAATGCAAACACATTTTTACTCACGAGGGTGTGATACGAAGAGATGTTATCTTAGAAACAAGTGGGAGAATTCATCCAAGTGAATCTTATATTTTTCAATCTCCTCCCTTACTTTCTTCACTTCCAACAAAGTGGCAAGAATATACCTGATTAAAGAGATGACCTCTAGAAACAATTTCTTTCCTTTCTCAATGATTTTTTCAATCCACCTCTCGTTAGCCTTCCCTTGCATCATATAGCTTTGTGATTTCTTGATCACCTCAGGGTAAAAGCTAGTGATTGGAGGAATTTTTTTGTAGGAAGTGAAGGTGTTGAATTGGGCTCCAATAAAGTTTAAATATTATCATGAAGAGTTTTTACATGTTCCTCCAATTACTCAATTATTCATTTGTACTCTTCATTCCAAGCAAGGAGGTAAGTAGAGGATTCCTTGAATAAATGAGAGTCACCCTCATGCAAATCTTGACCCAATGAGATGCAAATCAACTCATAGTCTGACAGAGTCATCTCCTCAATAGGATTTACATTCTTAGGCCTAGTAACTTCTACATATTTATTTCTGAGGCACCGGTAAAGAAGAGGGAAGTTTTTGGGGACTTCTTCCTTTTCTTATATTTTAATATTTTTGTGATATCTCTAAGTTCGGGTATTACATCTTTCTCTATCATTCTTGATTCACTATTGAGTAATTATTCAATCCATGGGGATGGATCTTTAGGAGTTTGATGTAGTATCACTTCTTTTTCATTACAGGGAAGTTCCTCCATTGGGGAAGACATGTTTGGATGCTTTAGAAGAGAAGTAGGTTGTGATGGATCACTCTTTATTGACTCAAGAGGCTCTATGGGATCTATGGTAAACTTTACCTTCTTATGAATCTCCCTGGAATATGAGAACAACGTGCATCCTCTTCCCATTCCATTCCCTTTTTAAGGCTCATGTTTAATGGATCTTAGTTACACTTGAAATATTTCACCACTTGAGGATTGACTACACCACCAGGTATTTAATTGATTGTTTAAGAATAATGTTATGCTAATGTCATCAAATGAAACATGGATGATTGGAATACTTAGACAACTTGACTATCTCACTTTGATTTGTTTCTTAGGGAGAGATGATGGATTCGATACAAAATGATTCTAACTTCCCGGATGAGTTATAATGACCTCCTCTAATGGATTTGAATTTTGATGGACTTCTTGAATATTTTTAAATTCTTTCCAAATGCACAATGTCTCTGTTGGTTAAAAATTGGTGTTTATCTTGCCAATGCTCTGGGAGTCTAAGTCCCTCTAATTAACTGGTGTAGTTGTCATACGTGCATACGCAAGTAAAATGTGAGTTTTATCCTGATGACCTTTTGGTCGGGTATCTAATAGGGGCACTCCACTGACCTTGTGGAAAATGCTTGCAGGTATCTACAAGGGAGGAATTTTCTATGAAGGTGGGAAAGGGGAGTGAGAATATTTAGAAAGGAGAAACTAATGTTGTAAGTAGAAAATCAAAGAATTGCACACACTAGCTAGGATTTCATTCCATGCACTTATATTTCAGAATATTTTTTTTTACAAAATAGACACAAGAATAAAAAAATCTTAATGAACACAAAGTACCAATAAACTCCTCAATCAAAGAGGCTAAAATTCCTTCTTCCTTTATTGAAGCTCAAGCATAATTTGTACATAGTGTGGGAAGTAGAAGACATTTTTAGTAGGAGAAATGGAAGAAATTTTTTATCTCTTGCTATCTTCAATAGGATATATCTCTCATGAATTCACAAAAACAAATCCAACATCTAAGAAGAAAAATTTAGAAGCAAATCAGATGAGGAGCTTGTTACAATTTATAGAAGGGGAGGTAACTCTTCATCTTCCTAGGTGACTTTTCGAATACCTTAATATGACTTAAGACTATTCATATTCCACTTTAAATATTTAAGTCCCTTTTATAATAGCAAGGTGACTTAAAGTTACATTATATTTCTAAAGTCACTTAAGTCATATTAAAAAATGTAACCCTCAATGAAAAATTATAACATTGAAGAGAGAGAGTGTTGTATGAGAAGAGAAGAGAGAGAGAAATAAGAGGAAGAAGAGGGAAGAAGAAGAATCATTTGGAAGGATGATCTGATGCGGTGGATTTCATCTCACTCCCGACCGCTTCCACTTTGTGCTCTGAGAAGGCCTTTATTCCCCCAAGATCTTTTCTGAAATGAGTAAGCTGCAGGATCCACTTTGTCGGCATGAGGAATGTGAATGTAGTTCAAGGTTTTTTTCCATCCATCGGCCACACTGTTGATGTCTTTGTACTTCGTGAACCATGATGAATGTTTCTCTACGATTAGTGTAATGGAGGACCAAATCTCTAAGAGGAATTCAAGGGTATCCTTAGTTAAGGATGATGGGCTACCTACCTCTTTCTTGATGTGTTCTTCAAATGGACCAATAAAATCATCGGAAATTACATCTTCACCCATTGTAGGCACTCCAAGCTTCTAAATTTTTTGATTTACACTATCCTAAAATTTGTATGATTGTTCCTCTTTTTCCCCATCTCTGTGATGTCCCGATTGATTGCCTCAAACCTGATTGCCAAGGCCCTTACCCACACATGTGACAAGTATTCTGAGGGGGTTCCAAATATTTTCATGTCAATCAACTCCTGGTAATGAGTGTTGCTCATTTCTTCTACTACTGGGCCCAAAGGTTCCCAATAGTCCCTTTCTTTCTCCAAGTCCTTTTTAGTATGTCTCAGTGTCATGTCTTTTGTTGCACACATGCAAGTGAAGAGTTTTACCACTTCTTGGAGCACATACTTTGATTTTTTAGAAATTGAGTTTATCCATTCATTATTCACTTGCCCTTTGTATTGTGAAGTCGTGTTTCTTCTTGATGGATTCGGATTGAAGCTATCGATGGGAAAAAAATTCCTTAGTGGGAATTTTTGTGGCATTAAGATCACCCATATGTTACACATAGAATGACGAGTTTGCACCTACTCTTTAAGTTCATCAATATTATTCCTATACTCCTTATTCCTTGCCACCATGTGAGCGAGAAGATTGTTGATACATTAGTAAATCCCTTTCATGAGTTTTTGGTCCTAGTTAAATTGTTCCCATTTCATAGTCGGTTGGAGTCATCTCATCCACTAGATTGATTACTTTGGGCTGAGCTACTTTGATGTATTGGTTACCCGTTTCCACACCTTTGTATAATCGTGAGGTTGTATGTGTGAGATTCCTTGATCTTTTTTATTTGGACAATGAGATAATAGTTGATAGATCAGGGGCTGCCACTTACTGCATAGTACGGGTGTTAGGGATAATTATTTCTTGTATCCAAGGGAACATCTTATCAAACTCGAATTCAATGATAGGTGCACTAATGGTACTCTATTCTGAAGGAGGAGGAAAATCCTGAATAAGAGAGGAATGAGTATCATCAAGAGGGGAAACCTCAATTGGGAGCTCAAAGATTGAATCTTGAACCATGTGTTCTTCATCCACTTGTGCCTTCATCATGGGGTGTTCTTCCTACATTTATACCATCAAATCTTTCTCTAGTAGTGATGCAAACAATCCTTCTTCTACTTTGAGATTCTTTGGTGTCTTCTCATGGGGAGAAGTTTCGAATTCTACGTCCTTCCTTTTCAAACTTGCTCTGGAGTGTTTAGATTTAGAATTCACCTCTATTACTTTTGAAGATGACTGATGTGAGGATTAATTTTGACTCGAGGAACTTCTCATGACTGGATGATCATGGTTCTATTTTTATGAAACTAATTTCTTGTTATCCTCATGACCTTCTCAGTCCGCTCTAATATATCTCTTAATTTGTGAACATACCGAGTTGATTAGAGGTATAGGGGACATCTTAGCTACTTGCATACTCGGGATAATACACCTACATCCCATCATCTTATAGAATATCTTCATACTAGGAGAAATTGAATTTATTCATTTCATTAATTTTCATCCTCATATGATCTCTTTTTCATACTTCAAATTCATCATGCAATTGGCCTAGTAATCCTCGAATTGTGGTTCATGTTGTAGTTTTGGGACATAGAAAGATTCATGATCTTCTCGGATGTCAAATTTAGGCCTAGCCATGTAGGAATGTAGAGTCAAATGAGTGAAAGAAATCTCCATATGAGATGTGTCATTTGAGTCATTGCATTGCACGTGAATATACCGAGAGAGATAGTAAATGGAATCAAATTCTTCTTCCTACTTCGAGCTCATTATTTTCTGAATTATCATTTGCAGAGATCAAACAATACAATTTGGTCACTAAGGTACTTGGGAAGCCTTAGAAGCTTGATTGAAGCAAACAAATCATAGGTAGGAGAATGTTGAGAATTGTATGAAATAAGAGCCATACTTCTTGATCAAGGACACCGCTTGTGACGACATCCTAGCTTCCAAGTATCCTTCTAAGTTTTGGACTACGTACATCGTGAATGCATCATTCACGTGAGTGAAATGCCTATGGATTTCCTCCATCACCACCTATGTAAGTTTCTCGAATGTAGGAACCTTAGCGGAAATTTTTTGTGTGAGAGCTAATCCTTTGAATGATCTTGAGCTAGTGAGGAGGTAGACCCGAGTAAGTTATGTGGAACTTCTTCGTTATGGGTACCTGAAGAAATTGTAGATGGAGATTGTCGCTAATGATCTGTCCCCATTCAATTATTTTCTTTCCTTCTATCAATGTCAGGATGAAAAGGCCCATCCAGTCCTGGAAGTATCTTGTGCTTGCTTCACCCATTACTCTATTGAGGAGAGTGATGACATCCGAATATCCTTCTCAAAACTCACACCTTGGAAGATTCTTAGGCATTCTTGAGGGATTTCTCCCTGTTTTCAACCATGACCCCAACACAACCCCTTGCACGTATGCATCCATCATTTCCCAATCGTGCAAGGACCTATCTTTTGAGATGACGACCATTCTGACGTGATGTCGGTAATTACAGAGAAAGTGAGATGGTTATGGGGCTAATGAATTCCATTGTTGTATCATTGTCAGCTTCGAATGGTTTATGTTTTAGGCTCATAGTGGTTAGAGTGGGCTACGACCAACTCATGACTTTGGACAAACACTTGAAGTCCCAGTAGCAGCAAAACAAGCCACTTGAGAATATCTCGATCTTCGATCTTATTTCGGTATCTGGATGTCATGCAATTTCTTAGGTCATTCAAGGTCATGTAAAAGACATCACTGTCTTATATCTTGTATTCACATGCAAAAGGTTACACCACCTTCTATCCTGTCCACTTCTATTTCATGATTTCCTTATAATGGTAACTTACTATTTTTAGTAAGTATGAAAAATTGACTTCCCCAAATCTCAATTAGATGTTGCAACCTTGATTTCCCTCTCTCCCTGAGTTCCTCCCTCCTTCTAGATCAAATTTCTATTTTTAGTAGGTTCCCGTGGGACCACTTACTATTTTTAGTAAGTGCAAAAATTCTTGTTCTTATGAGTTCTCAGTTGTAGTGCACCTCCAATGTCTTTGTATTCTTCGCGAGTTCTTTTGTTGTTGACTTTCCAAAATAACAGACCCTCTATGTAGGAAAACTGCTATTTTTAGAAAGTGGGCTTCTAGATGTCATATTGACGTGGAAAAATTTTTTTTATATGGGTTTTTTTCCCAATATCAACCCTCTAAAATTTCAAACCCACCCGCTTAATAATGCAGGAGATTTTAAACATTCAAATTTCGGGCCTATGATGCTTCTAGATGCGGAAACCATTAATGACCTCAAAATTGTAGATCTGGTTTTCTCCTCTGTTTGTGAAAAAAATTATATTTTTATGTTGGTTTTTTCTTCTGATGCTTCACGTGCAATTCTACTTCATTTTTCCCAACGGTTTGACAGAAATCCCACTTCTTTCTTCGTTGAGCTGGAAAGGAGATTTCTTCATTGTGGATGCTCTGTCACACAAGAGGAGAGTTTGAGGGTATGATTTTTATGGTCTTGGACAAAGGAATAAATAGAAATAAATATCTCCTTGATTCGTGCATTGGTTTTTAATATTTTTTAGATTTCCATATTTTGGCTATTGAGATTTTATTGTTCTCTTCTTCATTGTTCTTCGTTTCTCCTTCTTAGCTTGATGAGAATTCTTTCTAAAACATTCATATCACCATCAAAAATGTATTTTAGTTCATTTTTGATCTGTTCTGAGTTTTTTTCAATGGTAAAGTGATGGAAGAAATTTGCAGAGGAAGAATGTATGTATGGTTGTGCACGAGAGTGGAAGCAGTTAGAAGCGGGAAGCATGTCAAAATTTTGAATTTTTAAAAACATGGGGGGAGAGGGTTGGGCACATTTTATTTTCCCTGATGTCCCTCACCTCAAAGTGACATGAGGGACATCAATTTTCATAGAAATCCTAGAGGTGACATGTGTCCTTAATCCGACGATAGGGGATGAGTTCTTAAAAATTAGCTTTAAAGCACTGAGGGGTTGGAAGCGGGTCACATGGTTGATCAAAAATATATCGTAGAGGTATTGGAACATTTTTCAATGTTAGGTATCCCTAAACTATGAGGGACATGAGGGAAATCAGTTTGCATGGAAATCCTGGAGGTGACACGTGTCCTTGATCTGACGATAGGGGATTTGAGCTCCAAAATTACACCTGGGGCTAAACTATATAGTCTAAAGGTCATATGAGGGTCCTAGAGGTCACATGGGGGCTGGGTGCATTTTTCTTGGGTTGGTGTACTTGACATTAGGGACATGAAATCCCTCCAGATTCTCGTGTGACACATGTCCTCTTGATAATCGACTAACTCTGAATCGCCTTTGAGAGGGCAACTTGGAACGATGATAACATGAGCTCCCAAAGGATTTTCTTGGTAAAATTTCATATGATACTATGTAAAAATGGAATTTGGAATCCAATAGTGGGGATATCATGTATTTATTCAACCATCTGGTCCCTAAAAAATTGTATTTGTGATTTGAGACTCCACTTCTGCCTGTGAAAAACTTCCTATAAATTCTATGCACCAAGGTATTGTGAAAAAATTATTTCTCCATCATTTAGGCATTTGAATCCTATTTCGTAGATGTTTTTTTACTTTTAACTCCATCTGGAGCTCCCAAAATCTTCTTTTGAAGCCCGTTAACTATTTTAGGCTTATGTACTGCCTAGGCTTTTGAACCATGTTTTTACTCAGACTACTCCAAGTCTTTCAAAACTTCCCCAAACATTCCAAAATAATTTACCTAATGTTCTAAGGTCTTCCATTCACCTCCATGTTGAATTTTTCCTTCCATTCCACTTCGGGGGTTGATCTAGTCCTGGTAATGCTAGTGATAGCCCTTCCTAATACTTCTAGAAGATAGCATCTTTTCAAAACTCCCTAAAATCACGTAGGGGGAATGAATAGAATTTCATAAATCACCTAGGGGACCAATTTTACATCAAATAAGGGGTGAGAAAATTGGCGTATTCGACCTGGGGTGCCTAAGAATGATAAAACATGAAACTTTTCACATAGAGGTATAGTTATCATGCTTGGAAACTTCCAATTTTCCTATTGCACATTTGCACGACAACAATTGGATCTAGCTTGGGGACATGGCGTGGACTGAGAGTAGTGAATATATGAAATGGGAATCTAGAATCTCAAATTTAGACCATATAATTCATTCACCGTTCCTTATCCATTGGGCCTTGTAGATTCATGTACAACTTCAAAAAGAATGACTCGGAAGAAGGAAACAAACACACACAAAAAATGACAGAAAGGAAACACATGACACACAACAGAAGGGGAAACACACCTAGAAATCACCTATGGTACAGGGTAGGGTATGAACCTCTTTTACTTATGATTAAATTTTAGGTATTTCCTACTCGCGAGGCAATTACAGTGGTGTTCCATCCAAATATGAGAGTATAAAATAATTCTTGCTGAAAGTTTCATGAATATGGAATGGTATAAAAATAATGAATCAAACTTTCCATGGCTACCTTTTGGTTCCCTTATTTTTCCCATAGCGGACGAAGTCTCTAGCTTTGATTTCTGTCACTTTGGCCTTCTTATCAAAAAATTTCTTTACTTTCAACTAGTGCTCTTTGATACTATCCACCACTCAGAGTCTATTTTCATCTAGCTTCCTAAGAAAGAGGATTATCTTTTCAATGGAATCCTTGTACTACCAATCTTCTATTTCCTGTAGCAACTTGAGAGCTGACATCTCGATCGTGAAGGGAATTTCTGCTTCGACTCCATACAACAGTTGGAATGGTGACATACCTATTACCTTCTTTAGAGTAATCCTATCCACCCACAATTCATCATATATATTTTTGTGCCAATTCCTTTGATTTTCATCTATGAGTTTGCAGATGATGGTCACAATGTTCTTGTTTCTTGATTCATCCTATCCATTCCCCTATGGATAGTAGTCAAATAAATGAGATAGAGAGATTTTGTATCCATATAAAAACTCGGTCAACTCCCTAGAAGAGAAATAGGTAGCGTTATTTGCTACAATCTTCTGTGGCACTCCAAAACATACTATGATATTCTCCTTGATGAAGTTGCATACTATTTTGGTGTTGTCTTGCTTGGCTAGAATGGCTTCCACCCACTTGGTGAAGTAATTTGTTGTTGTGAGCATGTAGGTGTGCCCCACACTTGAGTGAGGATTCAAAGCACCAATGAAGTCTAGCCCTCACTACTAGAAAGGTTCTTCAATAACAATAGGCTTGAGCGGTAGTGTAGAAAGTTGTGGTCTTCCAATGAATTGTTGGCATGCTTCACATTTGGAAACCCAATCTTGAGTGTCTGTAAAGAGGGTGGTCCAATAATACCATCCTTGGAGAATCTTGTGTGTAGTGAAAATCACTGAAAAATTTCCACCACATGCTTGGTCATGGTATGCTTTAAGAAATTTTTCTTGTTATTCTTCATCTACGCACCTGAGGAAGCATCCATCCAAACCTATCTTATAAAGTGTGTGATTCTAGATTACAAACTTTGTCACCTTCAGCTTGAGTGTTCTCTTTTCTTGTAATCAATATGAGGAGGGAATTCTCCATAAGTTAACTAATAGGTGATATTAACATACCACTCATCATGAGTAGTTCTGAAAGATAACTTGTGGATTGTTTTCTGAGCAAGTTGAGCAAGCACAATTTTCTTCATCATGTTGAGCTTTGAGTATTTCATCTTTAGCAATCAACTATTATAAACCATTCCCCCTTACCATATTAGAGGGTCGAATCTCCAAATCATATTATTGAGTCTTTGCAATCCAATTTCCTCTTTTAACTCCGGGATCTTGTTGTGCCAAGATGGACTTGATTGCCTTTTCGGGAACCATCACCACCATATGAGAGTTAAGGAATTAAAACCTAAAATTTTTACACCTTAACCACTACGTAAGTATGCTTATCCAATTGGCTGTAATTTATTTCATGATTTTTCAATGGACAAATCATGAAATCAATAGGTTCTTCCATGCCTTCATCATTCTTCGGACAAGAATGACAAAGAGGGTATGTTTTGATGCATAACAATACATGATGAAATCTTTATTAAAATCTAGATACACAAGAGTTGGAGCCTTGGCTATGGATTTTTTTATCTCTTCACATGATTCCTTCCCTTCATTATTCCATTTGAAGTTTTCCTATGGTTTCATCATGGTGGTGATGTGATTTTTCAATTCAATAAACTCAGGAACAAAGCAACGAAGAAAATTCACCTTTCTGAAGAATGAATGAACTCCTTTCTTGCTTATGGGAAAATATAATGCTTAAATGGCTTGTACTCTCTCAAGATCAATGTGTGCTCCATGTTTTTTCATAATGTTCCCCAGTAACCTACCTTCCATGACTCTGAAGATGCACTTTTTGGGATTTAGTGATATGTCATGTTTTCTACACCTTGTGATTACTTGTTCTAAGTGATGGATATGATCTCCCCTCCTCTTTGAAAACATCATGAGATCATCAAGATATATGACAATGAAATGTTTTAGATCTTTGAATTCCAAATCCATCACCCTTTGAAATGTATCTCCCACATTGATTATGCCAAAAAGGCATTCTGCTGTAGGCAAAAGTGCCCTAAAGCATTGTGAAAGATGTCTTGGCATGATCCTCCTCTACCACTTTGATTTTATTATACCTTGATAAGCTGTCAAGTAGTGAAAGAATTTCAGATCCAGTGAATTCTTACAAAATTTTGTCCATGATAGGGAGGGGATAATTTTACTTCAAGGATGCTTGGTTCAAGTTGCGGAAATCTACACATATTCTTATTTTTTCCTTCTACACCGACACAATATTGGCCACCCATATTGAACGGTGGATGGGAAAGATGATTCTTGCATTGAGCATTTTTATTACCTCCTCCTTGATGGTATCAACAATCTTTGGGTTGTATGGCCTTTGTTTCTTTTTGAATGGATTAACATCCTCGCTTCAAAGGAATCGAGTGATGTATTTCCTTCAGTTGGAAGAATTTGAGTTCATCATAAGAGTACACCAAAACATCTGAATATTTCTTGAGTAACGTAACAAACCTTCTCTTCTTCTCGGGCGAGCAACATTTTCCAATGTTGATCATCATTAGCTCCTCTTGAGCGTTGATGTTTTTCTTATTAAAATTAGTTGGGCACCGATAAGATTGTTTTACTTTCTCTTGAATGAACTTGTTATGTTTGTCAAAGAGGTCTTCCAAAGAGACTAGGCCTTTGAGAATCTTGTTCCCTTTCAATTTGATCACTCCTTCATCATCAATCCCTTCAATTCCTTATTTCTCTTCTTTTCTTACCACTTCTCTGTGTGGATTTTTTCTTCATTTGAAGAATAGATTATTTAAATTATCCCTTTGTTCTAAAAATTCCAGAATTTGGTTATCATCATTAAAGACTTGTAAATTATTCGCATTATCTAGTACACTAGGCTTGAATACCATTTCAATGGTCACCTTGTCTTATCAAAAGTAGTATGAGGTGTCACTAGGGAAGCTAACACCATAAGAGAATCATCCTTTTCATTCTTTTTTTCTTGGGATATCTTCAATGGAAAATGCATCAAATGATTCAACATAGTCCCATACTCTATTTCTATAATGTCGAGTCTTGGATTCTTCACCTGATATTGTTGATGACTTGATTTACTATCACCTCTACAACACCTTGGCATCTCACCTTATTTATTCCCATGTCTTCTGCCACACCCATGCCTAAGAGGAGTGCTTCATACTTCACCAATTTATTTGTATTATCAAATTTTAGCTTGTAGGAAAATGGGTATAGTTCACCGTAAGGAGAGTACAAAACTACCCTGCTCCCGAACTTACACTAGAATGACTACCATCAAATTCTATTGTCCAAAATTGATCTTCTTCCTCTTTTTCTTATGTGAGGAAGTAGTTTCCTAGCCCGATATCTTGAAAAATAATGTTTTCCTTTGGAACATCCGAGTTTTATACTTGTGAACTTCATCTTTCTTATTGGTAGCAACTTCTTCATCTCACCTTTCACTGGAATAGTTATAGATGACTAGTCCATTTTTATTTCTCCACCCAAGTCTCTACAAAAGCTTCGGCTCAATATCATGCCAAAGGATGTTGGGATGTTTGCCACCAAGATGGTTAGAAGCACCTTCTTGTCTAGAAAATTAGCTAATGCTACATGTGCATCTTTGATTCTTCCTACCAATGGCACTTGTTTGGATTCTATTGAATAACAGTTCTATTCACCTAGGTCAAGGTGAGGCCAAGAGAATTTACAACTTTGACGGGCATCACATTATCCGAGGCTCCAAAATCTATGATATAATTATTTAGTGAAAGCCTTTAATGAGGAGTGATAGGTAGAAAGGTTCAACCCTATTGGTTTTGGAGGCACTTTGAGAGATAAGATATTTTGAGAAGGTGGTTTGGATGGTGTGGGAGTAAGCCTTTGGAACTTGGACCCGAGGTTATGGGATTATTGCCACATACTACATCAATGAGCCTAAAAATTACACGGGATGCATTTATAGGTATTATATTTACGAGAGCTAGACTATAGTTTTACTCACTGTTCCACAAAGTCAAATGGGGTTATGGTGGGTGAGGAAGAGGTTCCGAGAATGACGAAAGATTTACATGGTGAAGGTTTTGCTACTTTGGGTGTTGAATTTTCCTTCACGAGTGTAGTAACTAGCTTGGTAGGAGATGGGGATGCGGGTTTTGATAGAACCTTAGATGTTTTTGCAGGAACAACATTTAAAGGAGAATTATTCTTAGTAACTTTTGAGCTAGGAGAAGGATTAGATGACTTACTTGGTATGGTAGTATGATCCTTGCTAACTAGCGAGTTTCAATTTCTTTGGTTGAATCCATAGAAGGTGGTAATGGTGATCCTCTGTTGATGATTTTATTTTGTGGGACCTTTGGAGGAGAATCTTCTTTCTTCTTCTTGTCCTTTACCATAATTGTTGAGGATGAAGCACCTTTCTTGGATTGTGCATGAGTGAAAACTACACATGAGAAGCTTAGAGCTTCTTCATTATCATCATCAACATACTCAATAAGGCCATTTTTTGTATCAATATAAAATTCCTCGACCTTAAGATAGTTTTCATAGTCCTCGCATTTTCTTCTTCAGGTTCTTCAATTTCTTCTTCCTCCTCTGGTTCTTTGGTGTCATAGGCGGCATTGACTGGTGGTGCTTCAAGAGCAAGCTGACAAGGAGGTGGAGCAATCCTTGGTCTATTGGGAGGATTTTTCTTCCTTGGAGCGTTCTGCATTGTGATTTGGGACAACTATTTCTTCAAGGCAACCAAGTCATTTGCCATTTTTTGGAACATTGGGTCTGTGGTGACGAAGCTTGAATTATAGCCCTTTTTCTTTCCATTTGGGCCTTTCACTTTACCAGAAATTATTATATCATCATCAATTTCTATTGCATGGTCTTGAGCTTCCCTCAATGTTCTTGGTTGGGTTCTTCTAAGGAAGAAACCTACTTCTGATGGCAAGGAATTGATGAAGAATCTCTTCAAATTATTTTTAGGAGGCACCACATCTTTAAGGATTCTTCTTATCACTATGTAATATCTTTCTATGAAGTCCCTCATTGACTTGGAGGTTTCTTTTTCCTTTGTACTAATTAGACCAAGAGATCCTGACAATCTTTCGTGGTCTTGAACCTATGTTCGAATGCACTTCTTATATCTTCCCAACAGGTGATAGACCTTGGGGGTAGCATGTAGAACCATTCGGAAACCTTTTCTTGAAGTGACTCCACAAAGAGCCAAACTAACACATCTTCTTCCTCAACACCCAATACACTACAAGTGGTGATAAATGTTGCTACATGTTCTTTGGGGAGTTGAGAACCATCCCCTCTGAATTTTGGAAATTTTTTTCTTGAGTCTCTTGGTATCTCATGGAGTGGTTGAGAAAGAGAAAGTGGACCCATGGTACATTATGCCTATGAGCCTCACAATCACAATCACACCCATGATCCCCATTCTATTTCTATTTCTATCTTCCAACCTTGTTAAGGTTGTGGCTTCTGCTACTACTCTTTCATTTGCCTCGGCTTGAAGTCTTTCAATTTCTTCAAGTTGAGATCTTATTTCCTCTTTCTCTCTTGCTTCTCTTTCTCTAGCTTTTTCTTTGGTCTCTATGTCAATGAAATCTTCAAGGTTCTCATTGATGTCTAGAAATTTAGTGTCAAAAGGATTGAAAACACTTAGGTTCTCAACATGACTGGTTACTTGATGAAAGGAGGCATCTAAATTATGAGCATCTCTTCTCTTCTTTGAAGTTCTTAAAAAATGGGGTTGATTTGTCCTCCTTTTCTTTGTTGTTGGGTGTATCTTCTATCCGTCAGATTGGAAATCTATGCTCATCTTTGTGGTGCTAGAATTTTTCTTTGCCTCTCCAATTCAGTAGCACATTATTCTTCAAGATCAAGAATTCTCGTGGAAATGAAGTAGTGGTTGACACTTTTCCTGTTATGCCAGATAGCTTCTCTCAAATCTAAAGAAATATCCTCTTGAATGTGGAAGAGAAATTTAGGTCTTTCAATAGGAGGATTTCCCAAAATAGCCATGGTTTATAGACATGTGGCTCATATAGCTATTCAAATTCCAATTTTTTTTTTTGAATTTTGAATTTTTTGAATTTTTTGTATTTTTTAGACGTTCTCATCATATTTAGGTGCAGATGTTGTTAAATTTTCCCCACGGTGGGGTGCCAAAAAAATGTTGGTGAAAAAAATTGTTAGGAAAAAATTGGTGGTTATCTTGCCAACACTCTAGGAGTCTAAGTCCCTCTACTTAACCGGTGCAGCTACCGTACATGTATGCGTGAGTAAAATGTGAGTTTTATCCTGGTGGCCTTTCGATCGGGGATCCAACAAGGGCACTCCACTGACCCTATGGAAAATTCTTACAAGGTCTAAGGGAGGAATTTGATATGAATATGGGAAAGGGGAGTGAGAATATTTAGAAAGGAGAAACTAATGTTGCAAGTAGAAAATCAGAGACTTGCACACACTAGCCAGAATTTTCATTACATGCACTTGTATTTCAAAAGAAAACAAATATGCAAAATAACAACAAGACTAAATAGAGCTTAATGAACACAAAGTACTAATAAAATCCTCAATCAAAGAGGCTAAAATTCCTTCTTCCTTTATTGAAGCTCAAGAAAAATTTATACATAGTGTGGGAAGTAGAAGAAATTTTTTAGTAGGAGAAATGGAAGAAAATTTTTATCTCTTTCTCTCTTCACAAGGATATCTCTCTCATGAATTCACAAAAAATAGCTCCAACATCTAAGAAGCAAAATTCAGAAGAAGCTCAAATGAGGAGCTTGTTACAATTTATAGAAGTGGAGGCAACTCTTCATCTTCTCGGTGACTTTTCAAATACCTTAATATGACTTAAGACTATTCATATTCCACTTTAAATATTTAAGTCCCTTTTATAATAGCAAGGTGACTTAATGTTCATTATATTTCTAAATTCACATAATTCAAATTAAAAAGTGCAACCCACAACAAGAAAATATAACATTGAAGAGAGAGAGTGTGTGTTGTATGAGAAGAGAAGAGAGAGAGAAAGAAGAGGAAGAAGAAGAATCATGCAAAAGGATGATCTACTGTAGTGGATTTGAACTCACTCCCTGACTAGCTTCCACTTTTCTCTCATGAGAAGGCCTTTGTTCCCCCAATCTCTTTGCTGAAATGAGTAGCTGTAGGATCCACTTTGTCAGCATGAGGAATGAGAATGCAGCTTAAGGTTTTTGTCCATCCATCAGCCACACTATTGATGTCTTTGCACTTCACAAAACCATGATGAATGTTTCTCTTCTATAAGTGCAATAGAGGCCCAAATAACTGAGAGGAATTAAAGGGTATCCTTAGTGAAGGATGATGGGTTGTCTACCTATTTCTTGAAATAATATCCAAATGGGCCGATCAACTCATCAGTATTTGTATCTTCAACCATTGTGATAAGTGCAATGGAGGCTGAATCTTTGAGAGGAAGTCAAGGATATCCGTAGTGAAGGATGATGGGTTACCCGCCTCTTTCTTTAGGTGTTATTTCTTGGAGAACGAGCAGATTTACATAAGAAAATAATATATCTACTCTTCATTATTTAAATGTATAATGTAATTAGCTATTATATAGCCATTACAATAGAAAAATAACTTCCTATAAAATAGGAAGTGATATAAAAAAATAAACCATAAAAGGTTTCACGGGTGTAACAAACCTCTACAAATATATTGTTGATAAAACAATATATTATAACCATATAACAATATAAGCGTGTATTTACTAACTACGGTAAATCCCAAAACCATGTAAATATTAATATTCCCAACATTCCCCCTTAATGTTTACATGGAAATAAAATAAGAACTTTCACACTTCCTTTGCAGCATGTCACACCGTACTTGCTCATGATCTTGTACACACTCAAACTAAAGGTAGAAGAAGGAACACATCAAATTCTTATCAACCATACACTTTGTTAGGAACACATATGACCAACGAGGATGGGAACATGCTCAAGAATCATCTACTTATCAACTAGTCACTCTAGGGAACACATCTGACCTAGTAGTGTGGGAACTCAAGTAGAAACACATCGAACAACCTTGATGGTTTCACAAGCGATAACCACAAACCTAGGTTTGAACAGGAACACATCTGATTGCTCAACCTCATCAAAAGTCATGATGATGCATTTCATTATGCTATTTTCTTTTCACTATGTTTTTGGATAGGGGAAATAGGAATAGCCACATACATTACTTGAAAAAATGGAAATAGAACATTGATACCATGTTCCCCCCCTCAATGTGAAATTTCCACTTATTGAAAACAGGAACTCTGAAATCCAATTGTACACAACTGAAAAATGAAGCACACCAGAAACTGAAACTCTAAAATCATAGCAAAAAGGAAAATCACACCAAAAATGCCACCACAACTCTATGTGGCCCCATCATTTGTGACTAACAAGAGGTCTCTAGTTGTCCTCTAGCCTCCATTGCCTCCATCCTCCAATATCATGTTGCTAACTCAACCTAATTTGGATATGAAGCTCAAAAATTTCCACATTGGGTTTATTTGTATAACTTCCCCCTCTATGTGAATTTTTTATTTTCTAGGCATTGGGTAACACCGAAAATGTATCCGTCAGGTAAATTTAAAAAAAAAAATTACAAATTTTTTTATAATGACATGATTTTTGACGAAAACTCACAAATTTAAAAATGAGACTTTTGACTCGAGATAAGAGGAATTGACTAGAAATGCATTTTTAAATGAAAATGAAATACATTGAATGGATAACGCAAAACTTTATAATGAATGACAAGACACAAATTGGACTAATAATACTTTTTGATGACAAAAAAAAAAATGACATTTACATATGACACTTGATTTATTTTCTTTTAATGTAACAAACTATTTAACTTAATGAAACTATGAACCCATAAAATAAAAGAATGCCTTTAAATAAAGACAATTACAATATTACATTAGATAGACACTCAATAATTTAAACAATGAACCCTTGTAAAGACTTGAATTTTGTGTGGACCTAAACCCTAAATAAGATACATGGAAATCTATAAAAATCACATATATAAATAAAGTGAGGAATGATTCAACAAAACCATTCAAACTAGCCAGGTTGCGTGGAGATGAGTAATTCTATATAGTTTTCATCACAGGTAAAGACAAACCATTACCTCCAAAAAACTGGTGCATGGTTTGAGAGCCAAGGATGATTGGCTTAATGTGAGCATGGCAATGGTGGGGAGATGTGTTGAAATATTTTGAATGCTACTCAATACAAACTGTGATGCTCAATCGATAACCCAAGTGGCAATGCGTTGACATCTGCTTTAATATGGCTGCGTTGGTAAAGTCAGAGGAACCTTCTAGATCAATGAAGCCAAATTGTACATGATAAGAGTTGCATTTGGAAAGATCACACGATAATGCAAAGCATGGTGATATCAAATACAACAGATCATAAGGACCGATGCGAGATACAATAAAATTGATGCACAATATTCAAAATAGAAACCACAACATAGATGCCTATGTCAAGGCCAAGCCCAATGTTATATCCTTTTTCTCAGTCCTTATGTCTCCCTATTTGACTATGTATCTCCTCCTTCTCTGACACACATATACAGGTATGAATGTTTCTTTCTAATTTGATACGTCCTTTGGGAATGTGGAGATGCAAAAATGGAGATCTTTCCATCAAATTTTAGGAAAACTTAGACTTTGGAAAACATAGATAAACACAGTGCCATTGTCTAGTGAATGGAATTGACAAATTAGAAATGTCAATAGTGGGACTTAAAAAATAAGACACTTATGTTAACTTAGCTCAAATATATAACACCCAATCTACACTATTACTCTCAGAAATAATTTCTCCTACACAATATTTCCTTAAATACTCATAAAGTGGGGTGAACATAATGCATCTTCCCCAAAACTAAATTCATAACTCCATTATGCAAAGGATCGATATGATCGATAACAAAACTTCAAGAATGAACAGATTTACACAAGAAAATAATATATCAACTCTTCATTATTTTGATGTATAATGCAATTGGCTATTATATAGCCATTACAATAGGAAAATAGCTTCCTATAAAATAAGAAGTGATACAAAAAAATAAACCATTAAAGGTTTCAAGGGTGTTAAAAACCTCTACGAATATATTGTTGTTAAAACAATATATTAAAACCATATAGCAATATAACCATGTATTTACTAACTAAAGTAAATCCCACAACCATGTAAATATTAATATTCCTAACATTCTTCAAATGTACCAATCAACTCATCAGTAGTTGCATCTTCACCCATTGCAATTTGTATGCTTGTTCCTCTTTTCCCCCAGTATTTGTGATGGCACGATTGATTTCCTCAAACTTGATTACAAAGGCCCTTGCCCACACACGTGACAAGTCTTCTGAAGGGGTTTCAAATATTTTCCTATCAATCAATTCTTGGAGATGATTGTTTCTCATTTTCTACTACTTACGTATCTCGTGTCCTATCTACTATTGCACACATGTAAGTGAAGAGTTTGACCACTTCTTGGAGCATTGACTTCCCTTTTTCAGAAATTGAGTTGATCCATTCATTATTTGCTTACCCTTGTATTGTGAACTCATGTGTCTTCCTGATGGATTCTAGATTGAAGCTACTGATGGGCACAACTTCCTCAGTGGGAATTTTTGTGGCATTAGGATCAACTAGATGTTGCACATAGAATGACAAAGTTCACACCTGCTCTTTTAGTTCATCAATATTCTTCTTATACTCCTTATTCCTTGCCACCATGTGAGTGGAATATTGTTGATACATGTGCAAATACCCTTCATGAGTTATTAGTCCCAGTTGAATTTTTCTCATTTCATAGTCTGGCTTGGTGTCATCTCATCCACCTTGGATTGATTACTTTGGGCCGAACTAATTTTATGTATTGGTTACCCATTTCCCCAATATAGAACTGTGAGGTTGTATGTGCGATCTTCCTTTATCTTTTTATTTGGCCAATGAGACAATCATTGATAGATCAAGGGATACCACTTGCTGCATAAATGCGAGTGTAAGAAACAATTGTTTCCTGCATCCAAGGGAACATCTCATCTAACTTGGGTTCAATGATAGGTGCACCAATAGTACCTTGTTTTGAAGGAGGAGGAAAATCCTAAATCGAGAGAGGCATGAGTGTCATTAAGAGGGGAAACCTCCTTTTGGAGCTCAAAGACTAAATCTTGTACCATGTGTTTTTCATCCACTTGTGCCTTCACCATGGGGTGTTCTTCCTACATTTCTACCATCAAATCATTCTCTAGTAGTGATGCAAATGAGATTTCTTCTACTCGAGTTTTTTTTGGTGCCTTCTCATGGGGAGAAGTTTCCAATTATACGTCATTCCTTTTCAAACTTGCTCCGGAGTGTTTTGAACTGTAATTCACCTCTATGACTTTTGAAGATGACTTATGCAATGCTTGATTTTGACTCAAAGGAACTCCTTGTGACTGGATGATCATGGTTCTCTTTTTCTAAAACCAATTTCTGGTTCTCCTCATGACCTTCGTAGTCTATTTCAATATATCTTCTAATTTGTGAACATACCAGTTGATGGGAGGTATAGGGGACATCTTGGCTATTACGCACTCAGGATCATACATCTCTATCCCATCATCTTACAAAATATCTTCATACCAAGAGAAATTGAATTTATTCATTTCACTAATTGTCATCCTCATATGATCCCTTTTACACACTTCAAATTCATCCATGTAATTGGCCTAGTAATCCTTGACTTGTGGTTCATGTTGCAGTTCCAAGACATGGAAAGAGTCGAGATATTCTCAGATGTCAAAGTTAGGCCTAGCCATGTAGGAATGTAGAGTCAAATGAGCGAAAGAAGCCTCCAGATGAGATGTGTCATTTGAGCTCTTGCACGTGAATATCCTGAGAGAGATAGTAAATGGAATCAACTTCTTCTTCTTGCTTTTAAGCCTATTATTCACCTTATTGATCTATCTACAGAGCTCAAACAATACAATTTGGTCAATAAGGTACTTGGGCAGTCTTAGCGGTGTTTGATTGCAGCCAACAACAACTCACGGTAGGAGAATTTTGAGAATTTTATGAAATAAGAGCCATACTTCTTGATCAAGGACACCGCTTGTGACAACATCCTATCTTCTAGGTGTTCTTCCAAGTTTTTGACTACATACATCATGTATGTATCATTCATGTGAGTGAAATTCCTATGGCTTTCCTCCATCACCACCTATGGAAGTTTCTTGAACACAAGCACCTTGGTGGAAATGTTTTTGTGAGAGCCAATCCCTTGAATGATCTTGAGCTAGCGAGGAGGTAGACCAAGTAAGAATTCATGTGGAAATTATTTGTCATGGGTACCTAGAGAAATTACAAATGGAGATTGTTGCTAATGATCTGTCCCCGAGTCAATTCTCTCGCTTTACTTCTATCGATGTCGGGATGAAAATTCCCCTCTAGTCTGGAAGTATCTTGTGCTTGATTTTCCCATTACTCTCTTGAGAGAGTGATGAAATATGAATATCCTTTTCGGAACTCACACCTTTGAATATTCTTAGGAATTCTTGAGGGATTTCACCCTATTTTCAACCACGACCCCAACATAACCCCTTGGACGTATGCATCCATCTTTCCCAATCAAGCAAGGCCCTATCCTTTAAGATGACGACCATGTTGGGTGATGTCGATATTTGTAGAAAAAGAGAGATGGTCCTAGGGTTGATGACTACCATCATTGTACCACTTTCGGCTTAGATGGTTTGTGTTTCGAGATCATAGTGGTGAGAGTAGGCTAGGACCAACTCATGACTTTGGACAGACACCGGATGTCCTACAATAGTGAACAAGCCACTTGTGAATATCTAATCTTCGATCTTATTTTGGTCTCTGGATGTCATGAGATCTCTTAGGTCATTCAGGTCCATGTACAAGACATCACTGTCTTCTATCTTGTACTCACAGGAAAAGGGTTGCGCTATCTTCTGTCTTGTCTAATTTTGTTTCATGATTTCCTTATAATGGAAACTTACTATTTTTAGTAAGTATGAAAAAGTGACTTCCTTGAATCTCAATTGGTTGTTGCAACCTTTATTTCCCTCTCTATGAGTTATTTCCTCCTTTTGGATCAAATTTCTATTTTTAGCAGGTTCTCGTGGGACCACTTACTAGTTTTAGTGCGGTGTACCTCCAATGTCTCCATCTTCTTTGCAAGTTATTTTGTTGCTAACTTTCCCAAAATAACAATCCTCTATGCAAGAGACATGTTATTTTTATAAATTTGGCTTCTATATTTTGTATTGATGCGAGAACGAAATTTTACGATATGGTTTTTTTCTCAATATCGCCCCTCTAAAATTTTAGACCCACCTACTTAATAGTCTAGGAGATTTTAAACTTTCAAATTTCGGGCCTGACAGGGCTTCTAGATATGACAACCATTAATGGACCTCAAAATTGCAGGTCTGGTTTTCTCCTTCATTTTTGAAAAAAATTATTTTCTTTATGGGGATTTTTTTCGATGCTTCACGTGCAATTCTACTTTGTTTCTCCCAATGGTTTGATGAGAAATCCCACTTCTTTCTTCATTGAGCCGGAAAGGAGATTTCTTCATTATGGATGCTCTGTTACACAAGAGGAGAGTTTGAGGGTATTTTTTTGATGGTATTGGATAGAGCAACGCACAACAACAAATAGTTCCTTGATTCATGCACGGGTTTGCTATATTTGTTCATATTTCCATTTTTTGGCTATGGAGATTTTACTATTCTCTTCTTCGTTGTTCTTCATTTCTCCTTCTTAGCTTGATGAGAATTCCTTCTGAGACCTTCGTATTACCATGGGAAATGTATTTCAGTTCCTTTTTTGATTTGGTTTGAGTTTTTTGCAATGGCGGAGTGATGGAAAAAATTTGTAGAGGAAGATTGTATGTATGGCTGTGCACGGGAGTGGAAGCAGTTAGAAGCAGGTCAAAATTTTAAATTTTTAAAAACATGGGGGGAGAGGGCTGGGTGAATTTTCTTTTCCCTGATATCCCTCACCTCAAAGGGACATTAGGGACATCAATTTTCATTGCAATCCTTGAAGCGACATGTGTCCTACATTTGACGGTAGGGGATGAGTGCTCAAAAATCAACTTTAAAGCACTGAGGGGTTGGAAGCGGGTCACATGGGTGACCAAAAATCTCTCCTAGAGGGCTGGGAATATTTTTAAATTTATGATGTTTCTGACCTATGAGGGATGTGAGGGACATCATTTTGCATGGCAATCTTGGAGCTGACACGTGTCCTTGATCCGACGGTAGGGGATTTGAGCTCCAAAATTACACCTGGGGGCTAAACTGTCAAGTCTTAAGGTCATATGAGGGTCCCAGAGGTCACATGGGGCTGGGAACATTTTTCCAAGGTTTTTGTACCTAACCTTAGGGATTTCATGGACATGAAATCCCGCCAGGCTCCTGGTGCTGACATGTGTCCTCTCGAAAATTGACTAACTCTTGAACTGCCTTTGAGAGGGCAACTTGGAATGATGATAACTTGAGCTCCCGGTGGAATTTATTGGTGAAATTTTATATGATCTTGACTATAAATTGAATTTTAAATCCAATGGTGGGGATCTCATGTATTTATTCAACCCTCTAGTCCCTTAAAAATCATATTTTTGATTTGAGACTCCACTTGTGCCTATGAAAGACTACCTATAAATCCTATTCTCAAAGGTTTTGTGAAAAATATGATTTGACCATCATGTAGGTATTGGAATCTACTTTCCGTAGATGTTTTTTTACTTATAACTCCATCTGGAGCTCCCAAAATTATCTTATGAAGCTTGGTGGATATTTTAGGTTTGTGTACTTTTTAGGCTTGTGAACCCTATTTTTCACTCGGCTTGCGCTCCAAGTCTTTCAAAACTTCCCCAAACATTATAAAATAATTTCCCGATGTTCTAAGGTCTTCCATTCCCCTTCATGTTGAATTTTCCACTTTTTTCCGCTCTAGGGGGGCTTGATCTAGTCATGGGAAGGCCAGTGATAGCCCTTCCCAATATTGCCATAAGATAGCATCTTTTCAAAACTCCCTAAAATCACCTAGGGGGAATGAATAGACTTTCCTAAATCACCTATGGGACCAAACTGACATCAAATAGGGGGTGACCAGACTGATGAATTTGACCTAAGGTTCCTAAGAATGATAAAACATGACAATTTTGGCACAGGGGTATAGTTTTTGTGCTTGGAAACTTCCAATTTCCCTATTGCAAAATTGTAGGACACGAATCTCTAACTTTCACATGTTGTTCCTTGATATGCTTTGGCATGCTCTTTAACACAATTGTGATCAGAATGATGCTTTAAGATCCTCCTAGATGGTGTATTTTATCATTTGAGTTTTTAGAAAAATTTAAAACCATGCGAGGATGCAAAAAATTAGTGAGTTGAGTGAAAATGGAGCCAACTGCAACTTTCTGCACCAAAAATGAAACTTTCTATTTTTGGTAGGTGGGACCAGGAGCTGCTATTTTGGGAATTTTTACCTTTTTTCTTAAATTTGGTCATCTGAATCTCTTGGAACACAAAATTCACCTCCATTGAATATGATTTATCATTTTTAGGAAGTTTCTATTTTTGGCAAGTTACTTATTTGGTTCCTATTATTTTGGGAAATTGTCTATTTTGCTTTACTTGATGTTCCTCACTATTTCTAGATGTTCTGAGTGATCGGAGCTTGAAATTTTGAGAGGTTTACTATTTTATCATGTGATAGTAAAGATAATATTATATTTTAGTAATTGGTCATACTAGTTTCGGTTTTTAATGAAAACACCATTGTTAGATTCATCTCTGCACTGTGATCTTGTGCTCCAATTTTCGTCATGTTCCGTCTAATAGAAATATTGTAAATAAAAAATTCAAATTTTTGGATGAAGGGTTTAAAATTTTATTCTTTATAAAACTATGGAATCATTTGGTTTGTACCAAGGGTGATTACAAATATTCCTACAATGAGAAAAATCAGTGAAAATCTTAATGCAATCAGTTTTCTTGTTTGTAAGTTATGAGAAAAGCTTTATTTATGCAGTCATGGATGGTTTGGAACATGTTGGGAAGCATGGTTTTTGTGTTTTGATTCTTTTTGAATATTTTTCAGGTGTAAAAATGGATGATGGATGGATATTTCAAAGGATATAGCTTAAAAACACCTTACCTTTAACTTTTTGCTTAACTGTTGACTTTAGTTTGTTCATGGGTGAGTGCAAGCTGAGTGGGTTAAGAGATAGGGTTTGATGGATTAATCATGGTTAAAATTTTGTGTTCCCTTATTTAAAAGGTAAAATAGGGACACAAAAATGTGGTTTAGAAAATGTTTTGTCACTTGTCATCATGGGGTGCAAGGTGGGGAGATCAAAAAGCATGCTCGAGACACAGGGTCTCGAAAATTAGTCGTATGAGGAACCATAGAAGGGGATAGGATTAGGTGAATTTTTCTCCCTATTTACCCTCAGGAAAGGAACATTATCAATAATAAAATTCACTTTGAGTAATATTATGCCACTTGGCATGATCTCGGCAGTGCGAGTTTGGGAAATGGCCTTAGCTAGATTAGCACTCTGTCACGCCGAGGAGGGTCATAGGAAGAACCAAAGAGGAGGAATGAGCTTGGGAAATTTTTGTGTCCCATATTTCCCATTTTTAAAGGGATATTATGGATACAAAATTTCACCATGGAGCCGAAGCGACATGTGTCACTTAAAATTGACTAAGTATGAGAAGCATACCTTACACTAGAGAGAACTTGAAGATAATTCCCAGAGCTCCAGATGGTCTTTTCGTACAAAATTATATATTATTTTTAATTCAAATACCATTTAAATAATAATTTAATATGTTTTATACTTCAATTCTTCCTTAAATTTAAAAAAAAAGGGTCCATTTTCTTAGGGACAGTAGGGTGTTCCTGCAAAGATTGAGATTCCTTGAGAAACGCTTAGGTCTTGGAATAAATATGATGGTTCTACCATGTAGATAATTCATTCAGATTTCATATTAATTTTTTATTTCCTCCTAACTCCCTATGGATCTCCCAAAATCAGTTGGAGAAGTTTAGGTTCATATTTTGAGTCTTCACTCCTTACACCGAAAAAACCCCCTTTTACACAGTTTGTCCCTAAACCTTCAAATCTTACCTAAATATTCCTAAATCAATTTAAAAACCATATTTTCTCTCCAATACCACCTTTGGTTGATTATGATCCTTTTTAACCTTCCCATATGGTGCACACCTACCTTGAAATGGCCAAAATTTTCTTTTCCAGGCCTGATAGAGAACTAGTCTTCAATTGCTCTTCGCTAAATGAAAGGGATGGCCTTATTACATAATTTTAAGAACTTGAAAAATCTTGTTAAAAATATTTGGAGGACCTTCAAGGTAAATATTATCATTACATGGAAGAAAAATTGGCCAATAGAGGGGTTTTCAAATGAGGATTAGGTTGTCGTGAAAAAAAATTGAATTTTTCATGCTACACATTTTGCATGACAACAATAGTATAGTTTAATGAAGAAGGTTTGGAAAAACCTATTACATTATTTATCCAAGGTATATAAGATTATGATGTGATATACTCATTCGTCGAGAATCATACCCTATATTTCATAAGGATTTTAAACAAGTTTAGAACTTTGGTATCCATAACAAGATCCACCTAATGGTAGCACATTCTAGTGTAAAGGACTAATTTTTTTTAAAAATATTTAAATGAGAAAAGTTCTTGTTTGATTACCAAGGTTATGGAGTATAATGTGGATGTCAAAAGAACCAATTTAGTAAGGGGTACTTTTTTGTGTGAGTAACTAGTTTCATATCTACATGATGGAAAAGGGGTTGTCCTAATGCTTCAACATGATCAACACCCAGATAATAGGTCACTCATACCTTTTTGAACCCATTATATAACACACTTTCTCCAAATAGGCCAATGTCCTCATAGCTTTAATCCATTTCTTATGTGCTTATTTATGGGATATTTTTTACAAATGATGTGATGATGTTCTCTTAACATGTGTTAAGGAAAATTATGTTGAGAGAGTTTTGCATGAGTTTGATGATGGAGAGGTGGGAGGGAATTTTTATCCAAGGAAAATAGCACTCGGGATCACGAAGGGTGGCCATTATTGGCCCAATATTTTCAAGTACTATCATGCATGTGTTAGGAAATCTAAAAAATGTGCCTTCTTCATAAGAAAGGATAAATTAGTAGTTCTTCCACTTCATCCCATTTCATTAGATCAAGAATTCATGCGATGGGGGTTGGATTTTATTAGAGTGATAAATCCACAATCTATTTTGGGACACAAGTGGATTTTTACAGCCACATATTACTTCACCAAATGGAAAAAGGAAGTTGTGTTGAAAAAATCAAAAGAAACCAACATCCTAGACTTATATGAATACATTGTAACCAAGATTGGTGTTTCTTCCATAATCATATCTCGATAACTATTTTGTATTTCTTAGCACAAAGATATTTTACTTTTTTGTCAAGAATGGAATCTACTTAAGAACTTATTTGAACTACTATCCCGAAGGCAATGTATATGATAATTTGACCAATAAGAACATATTAAGGATCATAATAGGAAACTTGGAGTAAAACCAAAGGACATGAGACACCGAGAATGAAATCAGCTTTATGGGCTAATAGGATCACCCCCAAAAAGGTCAACTAGAATCTCACCCTATAAGCTAGTTTATGTTAAGGAAGAAAGGCTTCTAGTATATTTTGAGTTCCTAGCATTGGATCTCATCAAATAGCTAGAAAATTTTGAGATTGGAGTAATGGAAATTAGATACACAAATAAGAATTGAGATATCGTGTCATGCAAGTAATGGAGCTGAATCAAGCTCGGGTGAAACAATGTTTTGATAGGAAATTAGTGGCTAGGAATTTTCGAAAGGAGACCTTGTACTTAAGTGGGATCAAGATAGATCCAATCCAGGTAAGCATTAAAAATTTGACACAATTTAGAGTGGTCCCAATATTATCTTCATTGTAAATCAAACAATGATTTCCAATTGTAAAAATTAGATGGAGAAGAGTTTATGATCTTGATCAATGGGATCTATCTAAAGCATTGCTTTTGAAATAGAGGTTCTACCTTGTACATATTATTTGTATTTTGTGTTTCTTCAAGTGCATTTTGCACACTCGTATGTTCCATTTGGACATGTGTGATCCCTCCTTTGTACATGGTTTTTGTGCCCCTTGGTTGTTATTGTATTTTTAGTTTAGAGTAGGTTTCATGGTTGAAATGAGGTATTTCAAGGAAGCATTCAATAATTATTCACTCAACTCCAAAATTAGTTGAATTCAAAAGTTGTCCATACCCCCACCTCCTATGCCACAACATTAGATCTTGGAATAGGTTATAAGTTTCATCTATAAATCCCAAAACATTAGTCTTCAATAACACCTACAGGTAAATTTTAAATTCATGTAAGTTCAATGGTGAAAATAATAAGTTTTTAATCATATTTTCAAGTTTTAAGAGTTGACTCCATGTGTAATGGATTATAAAAATAAACTAATCATCTCTCTAGTAGGAAGATAGCCTCATTTAGTCTCCAAATTATTGTCCAAAATAACCCCTTGGATACTTTGGTAATCTATGAACTCAATTTTGGAATTAGGAAGTGTTTGGCCACAAAATATGTGGGACATTATTTCCCAATGTTATGCAGACTTCCGAATGTAGTGTTTTGTAGGTTCTTAAAATCCTATAGAAAAAAGGAATTAAATTTAAGGAAAATTAGGTGAAATATTGCGGGAAGTTGGCCTAAAAACATGGGTTTTATTCCTTGGATCACGCAATGTGATTTTGGTAAACGTGAGAGGTCACAAAGGATCCAAAAAGGTTGAGTTTGGGTTGGATAAAGTAAGAAGTCATGGGACACTATCCCAAAGATATCATGGGTTTCTTGAGCATACAATGATCCACGAGTTTTCTAAAACCCATAGAAAAAAGAAAGGAGCACTAGATTCGATGCCATGCAACAGAGGTTGTGAATATTATAAAAATGCTACAAAACAAAAGTTAGGCCTATGTGGTTTATGTAGGAGGAAGATATGAGTTTTGTGTGTGCACCGGGAGTTATACTCTCATGGGTTTCTCAATTTGTGTAAACATTCAAATTAAAAATTTGGAAAACATTGAGATTCTCATGGAATCTTAAAATTCCACCTAAAATGGAGAATTGTCGCCAATCAAAAAACTCCAAATTTGTATGTGGGTTTCAAGAGAAAATGGTAAAACCGTGGGATTATTTCAAAGTTACATAACAAAATAAAAGCGCCAAGCACAATTTTTTTCATATGATAAAGGAAAATGAATCGAGAGAAGTTGTAGAAACAATAATAAATGGTTTTGAGCCAAATATTTCATGGTGGAGGTCCAAATTACATAAAACTAGTGGTATTTGAACCATCTTTTCTAGGGAAACATTTTGGCATGAGTAAACATGGGATTTGATGTTGTTTTGAGGAGGAAATGAAAACACTAGAATGGAAGGAGGAAATTGTAGTTCCAGTAAAGATAAGCATCCAACCACCCAACCAACCATAATTTAATGTTTAATTTTTCTCATCCTTCTATCTATGAAGTTTGATGGCATGTGTAAGTGAGTAAAAGGATGTCCATGCTTGAAATTGCAAGAAATAATGGCACAAGGTCCTTGGTGGGTGAATTCCATTCATTGCTCAGTTGAATTCACATTTTCCCACTCTTTTCTCTCTTCCTTTCACATTATTCTATAAATGTAAGTGATTTTACACAAAAAAGGGATCCCTTTTGTGGGATTGGGAGCTATAATTTAGAGTTTCAAATTTTCCATGCATCCCAACCTCACAACTTTGTTTTGTAATATATTCTCAATCCTCTCGTTAACAAATGCAAGTGAGAAATTTTTAATGATATGAAATTGTGGTATTTTCCTCTAAATACTTTGTATTTGATGTGAATCTTTGGCCCTCTTGTTTTCTTTGGAATTTATTTTCTTGTCCCTTGCAAAAATCTGTGTTTCTATTGGATTCTTGCATGGTGGTTTTATTTGTGTCTCTACAAGTCAGATTTGAACCCTATTTTAGTTTTGGTCCATCACCTTATTTCATTTTGTATTTTATTCCACTTTATCACAGCCTTGAACCTTGTGAAATAGTAGTTAGTTTTAGTTTTGGTTGTATTTTGAAGTTATAGGCTAGTTTTAGCATTCTAGGAAAAAAGGAACCATCCTTCTCTAGAGGTTTGTATCACTTTGTAATTCCCACACTTAAAGACAAACTGATGTTCACCAAAGTTGTTGATGTTCATCCATGATCATTCATAGGGTGCCAATTTTGCATGTTAAAATTAAAATTTCAACATGAACCTTTCAAAGTTGAAATTAAGGTTAAAATTGAGAACTTTGAAGGATGAGTAGATGCAAAATTATTAGATAAATGGTTGGAAAAATAAAGGCTTATTTAGTTTCCATAATGTTACATAGGCACAAAGGATCACCTTTGCACATCTCAAGATGGATGGTCATGATCTTGTTTAGTGGGAAACCTACCTTACCACTTGTAAAAAGAAGAAGAGGTATATTGTAGATAGTTGGGATGGATTTAAGGAATTACTAAGAGCTATTTTTTACCCTATTGGGTATAAAATTGATCAAAAAATTAAATGGCAGTATTTTAGGCAATCTAGTGGTCAAATTGTGTAGGATTATACTACATAATTTATAAGGAAATCCATGTTTTTAGTATGTACTTAGATGAATACATTCTCCCCAAATACTTGGGGTGACTACATACTCATCTAAGGGATAGGGTCATCTCTATGAAGCCAAAATATCTCAATAAATCTTATGTACAAGAACATTATATAGAAGATAATAATAAGCAAGGTCATGGAGATTCAAAGCTTAAATAACTCGAACCAACCCAAGAAAGAGAAACCCCAACTAGACAAGAAGAGTAAGTAGAAGGGTTAGAAGGTTGCCACTACTTTAAGAACTTGTAAGAATATTAGGAAATTTAGTAAACATCGTGATATAAATGGACATAATTATGATACATGTTCGAAATCACATCTGGAGTTACACCCAGGAATAATTCCAAAGAATCAAAGAATTCCATGGAAGCTTTAAAGAAAAATGATGCAATTGAAATATATGAAAATTCTGATGTAGATGAGAGTCAAGGATGCATGGCCACCAATTGTATACACCCTAAAATTGCTCTCTCATTCCCATTATTATCCAAGGACATTAGGTCATTCATACCTACATGATTGATTAATTAAACTGATTAATCATACACATTGCACCCCTTTGGATTAATTAAATTAATCCTTAGTAATCTTATTAGATAAGTTAATTATCATATTAGTAACCAACATGACAAAAGATGGATTTTCAAATAGGATTCTTTCAATGGTTCAATCCTATGGAAAGCTATAACTTGGCTAAAGAAATTGTTGCTAGGGGTGGTAGATGGAAAATAGGAAAGGAAATGAGATATGTTTTTGGAATGATAAATGGGATGGAAATTTTACAGTAAAAGAAAAATTTCCCCAAATTATAAGGTTGATTGAGGAGAAGTATGGGGAAAAATTATCAATTATATGGAAGATGAAGACAACTTTCAGACATGGAAAATTATAGAACTGGATAGTCAGGAAGTTAAAGAACACTTGGTTTCTCTCAATGATTTTCTAAAAAATTATGTGTCTTCTAACAACAAGGATCTAGATAGAATTGTGTGGGATAAAGAACAAAATGGTAATTTCTCAATCAAATCTTTCTACTCTCTATTCTTTGAGGGGAAACTAGAGATGAAGACTTATTGTTTGGAAAAATATGGAACAAGAACATATCTCCTAAAGTCAATGTGTTCAACTATCTTGCTGTGATAAACAAGATTCTAACAGTGGATAACCTAAATAAAAGAGGATTCCAAATGGTCAATAGATGTGTTCTTTGTGAAAAGAACATCGAAATGGTGAACCATCTATTCTTAAAATGCCCTCTCACTCTCCAGATGCTATCTTCTATTTTTGTTTGCTTTTCAATTCCTTGGTTAAAACCTAATGAAATCCAAGATGCATGGATTCAATGGAAATTCCTTTTCATCAGTCAAGGGCTTAAAAATATTTGGATAATGAGCCTAAGTCACCTATGGTGGGAAATATGGAAAGAAAGAAATAGGAGGATCTTCAAAAATAAAAATTCCTAATAGGTTGTTAATAAAAAAATTCTTTTAGGCTGTTAGAAATCATTTTTCTATCCTCAAGAAAAAATAAGTTGAAGTTCTTGAATGAGAACAAAATATCATTAGGAATTTGAATTTAATTTATGACCCTCAACCTAAGAAGCCCAACCCTCGAGAGGGGGTTAAGTGGACTCCTCCTAGAGGTGGCTTTCTTAAACTCAACTTTGATGGAACTGCTAAAGGGAATCCGGGAAAGCATGAGGAGGAGGTGTTTTTCATGATGATGAAGGGAAGTTTCTTCTTGCCTATTTTTTTAATCTAGGTATCCAATCAAACAATGTTGTAGAGGCTACTTTGCTTTGTTACAGTAAGTGAAGTTAGTGGAAAAGAAAGGTTTCAAGCATCTGGTTATGGAAGGGGACTCTTTGTGTATTATCTCTTGTGTGAAGGAAGTGTCTCAGGCCTCTATTTCTATGGTTGAATTCATCAATAAATCCAAGGTTAAATTATCCTCCTTCGAAACTATATCCTTTCAACATGTGTTTCGTGAAGGAAACAAACTAGCTGATATTTTTGCTAATATGGGGGTGGATGCTAAGGAATTAAATGTAGTCAAGGATCTTAAAGAGATGGATGATAATTTCATAGAAACCTTGAAAAGGGAAAGAATCCCTAATAACACACCTTTCAATGAGGATGTAATTATTCCTTTGGTTTGATGTCTCATGATTTCATGTATCTCAACATCATTCAAACATTTATTTCATATCTTTGCAAAGGTAGAGAAAATCTCTGCATGTTGTGGAATCTCACCATAGTGTCTGGTATAGACGTTCACCCTCAGAAGAAAAATAAGAATAAAATTAGTAGAATGGGAGGGGATTTAGTACGTACTGAACCAAGCAAGGTCTCGGTGATGTCAAAAGAGGCTAAGGTTTTGCTCGAAAAGGTGGGATTGTTACATTTCTTTAGCATTTTCGATGGGCATGATGAAAAGTTGAGTGAATCTATGGCAAAAACCTAGAAGGAAGGCCATGTTTGGGTTGGAAATTTCTCTTTCACCATTTCCCCCAAGCTTATTGCTAAAGTTTTTGTCTATCCATGGAAGGAAGAAGCATTTTCAAACCTAAGTCGGACTATAGCCAAGAGATTGACTACTTCATGCAAGGTAAGGGTGTTCCCATCTCTCTCGATAATGGTTATGCTAGAGGCAATTTTCCCCATCCTTATGGGTAAATTGCTTAGTTAATTATTGCCTATATTTCTCTTGAAGGGCGTTATAAAGTGATCTATGGGTACCAATTTCCCATGTTGAACCATGTTAGAAACAACAAGCCCTACAATTTCCCATATTTTTTGTTATCCTCCTTGTCCAAATATATATCTCAAGTTTAGAAATGTACTTTCTCCTTTCTGTTGCATCAAGGTCTCATTAAAGCTATGCTTAGGCTAGGAAATCCCCTCATTGGAAAAAATATAAAATTGGGGGCTTCTACGAGCCTAAAGGACGATTCTTCGAAAGGTGTTCTAAAATCTGGATGTCTAGGAGGTTATTGGTAGTGAGCTTTACTTTCTAGGCCCATGGAAAAAGAACTAGATCCCACCAGGAAAATTTCAATCTCGGGAAGAAATGCAAGTAGGAGAAGGTTTTGCTTGGTGAGAAGGTGGAAGTTATTTTGGAGTCAAAAGAGATTCATGAAGGTAAGTCTCGATCATTCTCGATTCCAAGTGAAAGTCAAGAGGAAGAGGACACGGAAGGGGATCACGGTGAGGAGATGGAAAGTGGGAAAGCTCCTGAAGAATTTTAAGGAAAGAGATCAAAGAACTCGGAGGAGGCTATAGAAATCTTGCATGCTCTCAAAACTGCCCAAAATAAACTCTTTAATGCTCAAGACTGTGCGGTCAAATCCAATGTTTTTATGAGAAAATTTTAGAATTACAGGTTAGATACTGAAATTAACAGACATAAAATCAGTATGGTGTCTATGGACTTGAGGGAATTGAATGAAAAAGTGGAGAAGTTGTATTATATTGTTCTGAGTGAACAATTAAAAAATGCTAATGAAAGAAGCCTAGCTATGGAAAATGAAATGTTGAAGATGAAGGAAATAATTCTTTAGATAAGAGATGTTCACATTCTCAATGTTAAAAGTACCATTAATCACCTTAAAATCCTTGCTGAGATGATCCATTCTATGTAATTAGCTAAAGAGAAAGAAAAAGAAGGAAATGGCCCCAAAGTACAGATAGTTGAACCGAACTACAAGTTCTAGAAGTCTACTATAGCCAACTTAGTCAAAGAATGGAATGGTTGTATGAGTACCGTGGGGGTAATGGTAAAAAAGGATAAAGGGTTCTGATCTCCTAGATTATGTTTTCTTCTTGCTTGTTAATACTCTATTGCTTCATAAGTTTTATGTTGTTAGTTACTCTTCCATGGGTTATCTATGTAGTTTCTTTTTGATGTTTTGAATTGTTTCTCTTGTGGTTTTGTATGGGCTTCAATGGTTAACCCCTTGGCCTTCATGTTTATCTAGTTGTAATATTTGTACGGGGTAGGGTCCCCTCAACCCTCTTTTACCTCTAATAAAAAATATAAGTTAATTATCATTTATCAAACAAATGATTAATTAATTAGTGTGCACATTATAACAGCCACTTGGAATCCACTTCCTCATCCCAGTCAACTCCACATGGAATCCACTTCACCAGTCTAGTCAAATACACTTCTAGAATCCTAGAAAGGTGGGGGAATTAAATTACACATACAACCACCTTTCTAGATGCAACTTCTACCAATTAATTCTTTTACTTCCCCTCAATGGCATTTATCTTCCTAGAACTATTGTAACTTCCTCAAATGTTATTTTTAGCATGTGTATTAAACTATCTATAACCAATTTGCAACCACCATTTAGCCTTATAAAACATAGGCTCATCCTATTAGAAATCCCCTTGGTTTTTTATATAATCACTCTGTTAAAATCCTATTGGATTTCTTGTACAAAAAATATATCAACTTGGCTCCCATATCTGCATATTGGAAGCTCTATCCAAGACTAAAATCCCTACTCGTAACAATCTACATCCCCATTTTGGATGTCATTCAAGAGCACTCATATTCATTCACAAGGTTACACAAGCCAAGCTTCATTCAACCTTACTTGAGGTTTGCATTGGAAAGATACAAGAAGGTTTGCCATTTTTGTTTGTCTTCCATTAGTGTTATTTTTCATTGTTCACATTTTTACATGCTTAGTGGGACCGCACCCATCTTCTTTCATTTTTGTTTCATTTTCCCTTTCACATTTTCATGTAGTTTAATGGTTTCAATTGATTAATTTTTTTGTTGGTGTGTTTGTGTGTTGGTGTGTTGTGCAATTTCTTGGGAGAATTTGGGAGAAATAGTCAGAGTTTACTTAAATCAACAACAAAAATATAACTTATTCATCTTGTTGTTGTTTAATTTTTTATGTTGATTACAGGTCTTTGTTGTAGTTTTTGAGTGTAAAAATTAGTTTCTAAATCACAAAAATCTGACCCCATGTGTGTTTGCAAGTGATTTTCCTCCAAATTTAGATATATTTGTATTTTTAGATTAAAAAAATCCATTTAAATCATGTAAATCATGCTACATCCTGCACAAAATTAGCCCAAAAATTAGATTTTATCTCAAACAAACTCGATTAAAATAAAAAAATCTTGTTAAAACTTAGCTAAAAATCACCGCACCCCTCCTCATCTCCTAGATCGGTGAGCTTCTCACCGAGTGATGTAATCCCTACCCCTTCCCCCTGTGGAATCCCTTGACCCTCCTAATTACCTCACCCCCTCTATCATAAACTCTTATGACCCTCCTAACTACCCCATCCCCCTGCAGACTCCCCCACCCCCTTAACTACCCTAAATCCCCCACTCCACCCGATTCCTCCAAACTCCCCAACCCAACCCCCCGATGCTCTCCCCGTTATCCTATTTTCCCACTTTGACGTCTACACATCGACCCCTAAACAAAACACATGCTTCACATCCCCTCCACGTAGACCTAACCGCTCTACACCAAGCCATCCATTCACGAACTACACCCCGGATCCATAGTTCTCTCTCCTCCACCTAGAAACCATGTACACAAAAAAACACAAAGCCACAAACCTACCAAAGAAAAATGTAAAAACAAAATCAAATCGCCAATGCACACGAGTACATCCCGTACACAATCATGTGGTAGTTTTTAGGTTTTAGTTGCTTTTTTAGGTTTTCGTTGTCTTAACATTAGGTTAGGCTTCCATTTTTCACTTCGTTAGGGTATTCAATTTAAAATTAGCCTATTTGATTTTAACATTAGATTATTCAATTTTAATGTGAATAGTTCGGTTTTATTTAGTTTCTTTATTATTCACTTAGGTATTCCACCTTAGGTTTAGCACTTTATTTTTTTCTTTTTTTATTAAACTTAAGTCTAAAATAATTTGATTAGATTTCACTAAATTATTTTTACTTAGTCAAGTGGTTATTTTTATTAGTAGTTTAGTTTTTATTAATTAATTAGATTTTTTAATTAAATTTGGAATTTTATTAATTAAGACCCCTTTTAATTATATTTTTGTCTTTTTGATAAAATATGCTAACTGTGAAACTTGTGTTTACGGGGTTATTGGACATTTTTGTCACTTTTTAGTGAACTTTTGCCAACATTTCATTGATTTTGTTTATCAACTAACGTTTTGTGGCCATTATTTTGCTCACTTTTTCGTTGTATTTTTAAATTTTTGTGAAGTTAGTCACAACACCTTTCACGTGTATGCTCTTCTCTCACACTTGTTACAAATAATCTTGAGAATCAGAAATGTGATTGTGTTGTTTTTCATTATTTTCTCTTTGTCTACCTCAAGAAAACTACTAACACTTGTTTGTATGACCGTATTTCAAGACCACTCAAAATTACTAACTGCAAGTTTCCTTGATTGCATGCTAAGAAAAATACTAATACTTTATGTGAAACTAATATTTTTAATCAAGATAAAATTAACACTACACATTGTATTTGTAAGTGCGGTTGACAAGGCTAATGCCCAACTGCTATAATTGTGGGAAGTGATTTATCTTAATCCATTGAAACCACTTGAGGAGTACCACAAGAACCCCAAAGTAGTCGACACATTAAGGGAACTAGTTAACAAAATGAGTCCCCCATCCCAATGACTAATGCACTTTGTGAGCTTAGAGTCACAAATATCCTTAGTGGTGACCCTAATGCGATTTATTTGAGCAAGATATTTTTCTCATTGTTTCAAAGGGGGTAAAGTAAAGCTGGAAGCTAGCAATAACACCACACCCACTCGAGTATAATAATGACACCTAGTTGAGTGAACCACCTAGGAAGTCATGCCTTGTCCAAGCTAATCTAAGGTAGAGGAAAACTTTCACTACATCATTGTTCATTTTCTCATGTGTTACACACTTGTGTATTAATATTTTCATTAATTTTTTATCTCTCATCCACCTTTTTCACTATCTAAACATGTCTAGTTCTTGGGTTGTGGACATCCATATCCAAAATTGATCACTTTCATCCTTTTCATCTAAGTCTTTCCATCATGATACTAGATTTATCATGGTCAATCACCCTCTCGATCACCTTGATCTATCATTTTCATAATTAATATGTTTTGCATTATCTTTTTGAACTCTAAGCATTCCCTATTATGTTGTAGCATTTCACGTCCACTATATTTAATTAACAACATCTTCTATATTTCTCTCCCCGTCATCTTACATTAGTGCACTTTGTAATCACTTTTTTTGACATCATCATCATTTCTTCCCTTCTCTCTTAAAATCATTCAATTTGATTTAATCGAGATCATTAATCAATCACTTTCCCCTTGTCTCTTATCTCCACTTTTGTAAGATTCATACCTTCTCATCATCATTTCTTCACTTCTTGTGACGACATTCACTTTTTCATTATTTAAGTACTCCCATTTCTTTTTTATTTCTCCTATTTTAACACACTTTTGTTAAGAGTTCATGTCCTTCATTGTATTCTTAAGTCTCTTCTTTTAAACATCCATCTTGTTAAAAGTCTAGAAAACTCATCAAATTTACAAAGTCTCTTCCCTTAACACACTTTTGTTAAGCGTTGATCATCTCTCATTTTGTTTTAAGTCTCCTCTTATCACACTTATTTTATCCCAAGTTGACTAAACTAAAATTCTTTCATTTATTCCCTCTTTACATTCACTTTATAAATAGTCATGAATCCTTTCAAACCTCTTCATCTTTCTTAGCACTCATTTTTCTAAGATTCCTATAAACTAACATTTTGATCCCTTACGCCACCTTAACATCATTTATTTTATTAAGTGTTGCAGCTTCTTCCCCTTTTTCATTAATCTTAACACTCATCTTATTAAGAGTTAACCTTTTCACATCTTTTCATCACTCTTATCACTCATTTTGTTAAGATTTGATTGCATTCACCTTTTACGTCTCTTTTCTTTTACGAGTAGAGAACATCTAACCACATTTTAGTTCTTTTTATCTTAACTCTCATTTTGTTAGGATTAGGGTAATCAAATAACTATTTTGTGCCTCCTCCCTCTTAGAAATCATTTTACTAGGGTAAAGCATTATCATTTCTTCCCCTCTTCCATCTTAGCATTCACTTTTCTAAGGGTTGAGTTTTCTATCGCACCTCTTCTCATTCCTCCCCTCTTTCAAACAATGGTGGGAACACGACATTGCGATTATAGTCCCTTTCGATGGGAGGAAAGAAATCATTTCCATATCAGCTCCGATGAAGAGGATGAAGAACAACTTAAAAATATTTCCATAGACGCCACTTTTTGACAAAATAAATATCAATTCCTTAGTAACCTCCTCATGCAATGGGAGCAAGATTTCCCTCATAATTTGATTAGGATGAATTGAAAGCCTGAAAAGGACAACCTAAATCCCCCAAGTTTCCACCATTCAAGTCAAACAAACATGATGACGTAGGACCAAGTAAAACAAACAAAGGAAAATTTATTGATTCGATTCTGACCCTATTAAATCCCTCACGGATAAAATAGAGGAAATGGTGAAACAATTGGTTCTTATAACCTATATAGTCACTAATGATGATACCAAAGGTATCAAACACACAAAAAAAGTGACCACACTTTCAAAACTCATTTTAAGACTAATAACGAAAACAATAATCATATGAATAATACTCCCTTCATCCCACAAACCAGTTCACCATTTTCTCAAGAGTGGAAAATGATGAAGGATATAATCTTGGGCATACAAAAACAATGAAAACAATTCAATTTTGATGAATTGTTTCCATACCCTTTTGACATGGAAATTTTACACATACCCTTCCCATCCTCTTTCGAGACACCTAAATTTGACAAATACAAGGGAAAAAATGATCCTAGAGAGCATTTCAAATAATTTTTCATGATATGTCAAGAGATGGCTTATAATAATATTTATCTCTTGCTCCTCTTTACCAAGAGTCTAGGAGAAAAATCTTTGGAATGGTTCTTACACCTTCTAAATGGGTCTATCTCTACCTTCACGGACCTCTTAAAGAATTTTTTCAAACATTTTTATTTCAATATTGACTCTGAAGTCATGATGATGGATTTGTACAATGTAAAACAATGAAAAAACAAGAGCTTTGCACATTTCTTAAAATGATGGAGAGGAATTGCAATTCAATTTCCATGTTCAATCCCTAAAAAATAGATGGTTTGCATCTTCATTCCAAACCTTAATGAAAAGTTTTCCTTTCACATGCAGATGCACTACCTCAACAGTTTTTAGGAAGTTATCGAAAAGGGAACTCAAATTGAAAAATACCTCATTTCTAAAGGCTTAATTAAGCCTCATTATAAAGACAATAGGCATAATCGTCACAATAATAACAAAAACCCAAGCACTTCTCACGATAAACCTTGGTACATCAATCATAACCATAATGTTTTCAATGATGGTTTCATAGAAAATTACACCATGCAAAACATATAGCAAAACCAATTAAAATAGATTAATTCCAAACCATCCATCAACATTCTAAAAGAGAAACTTTTCCTCCTCGTGATTACAAACAATACAATATACGTCTTTGGGGGAATCTCTTTCTAGAGTCTTAAAAAAATTTAAAAGTGTTAATATGGTCACTTATCCTATTTCTCAACCCTTCCCTAAAGGTGAACCTAAGTCAGGTTGGTATAGACCTAACACATATTGTGATTTTCATCACATTGATGGTCATCAAACAAAAAATGCAAACAACTTCACTCTGCATCCAATGCCTCATTGATAAGAGGGACATAGTGGGAAAAGACCTACCATCTACCAAAACACCCAAAGTGATAATCTAACGAATGTTTTCTAATCCATTTCCTAACTATGATATAAAGGGAAAATCTCATAAACATGGTGAATCCTCAAACAACATTGATTATAAATCCATCATATATTATATTGTTGACACTACTCCACACACCATTGAGCATCGTTTACATCTCTTAAAGAAAGCCTCTCTAGTTCCTTTCAACAATTAGCAAAGGCTAACATGATCTAATATCCAACCACAAGACCCTTTTCTATGAGGAACCCAATCCTACGTCATATAATGCATCTGAATATTGTGAATACCATCACATGGATGGCCATTATACTGATCATTGTACACCTCTTCATCATTATGTTTAAGACTTAATTGACGATAGAGTCATTTCCATAGAGCTTGATCTTGAAACTCTTACAACTAATGACACGTTAACTTTCACAACTTCTAATGAACATTTAACTATTTTCCCAACGTTTGTACATATTAAAATTCAATGAGATCACGATGAAGGTCAAATATCTCTCCCTCCAAACCAATCTATTTCTTCTCCATATTTTTTCATTCATTTGTCCAAACAGACATTGAACTTGTTTCAGACAACAACCTTCTAACATCAAATGAGAGCTTGAACTTTCTTCAAGACTCCCTTTCAACCCTTTATATAACTGTAGACAATAAGAAAAGGTACCATCTTCAAGCACCATTAAGCTTGATTCTATTCTTCCACTTTTGGATTGTAAGTACAATATCTCTAGTCTTTTTGTTGAAACACAACCAAAAAAATCTCAGAACTTACAACAAAGCAACCTTCTATTTCCATTACACCTCCATGATCAATCTTGCAGGCATCTTGTCAATGAATATTCCTACTTGTCAATACATCTACATGAGTACATTTACGAGGTATGTATACCCATGAATATCCTTATACAACATTTTCACACTTTAATTAGAAATATATCATCAAATCAATTAATTCACAACCTAGAAGGAGAAACATTGACTATCTCCTCTCTATGGCTTATAAGGAACCTTAGATATACATCTAGAGATCAATCCTTATTTCCTCGCATTCTTCCACTCACAAATGAATATGAATCTCAACATATTCTCTGCATTGACAATCCTCCTCTAACATCACATAGGTATTTTAATCTCATCAAATACTTAACTAATCACACATTCTTTAACTTAGAACTTTTCTACCGAAGTCTCATAACTCATGACTCATCGGATCATTTGATTCCCTCCTTTGACTTGGATCTTGTCCACTCAAGTCTCGTACTTGAGAACCCATCAAATATTTTTATTATCTCCTTTGACTTAGACCTTGTTTTCCTAAGTTTTGTATTTCAAGACTTAATCAAATTTTCATATTTCCTCCTTTGATTTAGATCCTATCTGCACTAAGTCTCATATCTCAGAATTAACGAATCTTTCAATTCCCTCTCTTGACTTGGATTTTTTTTTCCCAAGACTCATATTTTAGTACCATTCAAATTTAATAAACATGGGACTTTATCTTGCTGAGCCCATTTTAAATCCTTATCCGTAAAAATTCAAAAAGCTGAAAAAGTATAAAAGAGAATAAAAATCCATAGCAAGTTGTTCTTTAAAGAATTGTTTGCAAATCAGAAATGGAAAAGTGAGTACAAATAACTATAGGAATTCCATCTATTCAAAAATATATTAATCATACCATTATCATATCTTTGCATTCTTCACCTATCATGACACAAGTTAACCTTGTTCCTATTGGGCATTGTGTGTCTCATCCTTGTTATGGTTTATACCATTTCAAATATATTTACCTACGATTTTGTCTCAAAGCTTATTGATGGTAACTTATCCTTTAAAATAATCTCTTTCTTTAACAAAAATCTCAAACTTCCTTACCCAGTCCTTTTTTATTGTCCATCTCAATCTATAGTGTTAAACCCTTGAATCCTACTATTCATATAAGGTTGAGAGTTGTGAGAATAATTTTCCTTCCAAACAAACACATTATTGACATACAAGGAAAAATAAATCAATCTAAAAATAAAAAAACTATAACATTTTTACACATTTCATCCTTCACAGGTCTTCGGTGATGAGCATGTACTTCTCACTAGTAGTATGAGATTGGGAATGGAGGAATTCCTTACTCGCCTATATTTTATCTTTGGTGTTGATCCCTTGTCTCTTCCTGGTGGCATGGGGAAACATGTAGGGTGTCCCTTTCAAAAAAAAAAAAACAACCAAATAAATCCTATAGAAGTCTGAATCAAAGTGCTTAATCAAAAACATCCCAAGAAGTAATTTAGTAAAGAGAGACAACAATTCCTTCAACCAGATTTTGTCAATCAGTAGGCCATCAACAAATCTAAGTCAAGTCAAAACCTATAAAGTGGAATCATCTTGGAATTGGTCATATAATCTTTACTAGAGATGAGTTACATTTTTCTCATATGGATCATTGTTACACCTTGTGTCTTCGCATCCATCATCTTCACTTTCATATCATTATTCACCTCATTTTCACATCCTTCTTAGATCTTGGTGATGAGCCCTCACATCTTCCTAGTTGCGTGGAGCCATGAGTGGAGTGAAACACCCTATCATTTTACCATCTACATTTTTTTCCAATGGAATGGAATGTTTCTAATTATTTTCACCTCCTTTCAAGCAGTGCACCCATTTGACCGAGTTGTAAAACTTAAAAACATTCAAATATGTTTCTCAAAATCCAAAAACAATATTAAATTGTTCCAAAACCAAAAAAATACTATAAATTTGTCAAAATCAAAACCTTGACTAATTTTTGACCAACTTTCTGCAACTTGGATAACACAGTTCAACAATTTTGCCTTTTGATGATGCTCCTCATGATCATTCTAGATCATCTTTAGATAATCATCTTTATTTCCCGTGGTGTATATCTATGCTTGAGGAAATTATTTACCCTTTCACAATATAACTTTACTTGGGGCACATTTGGATTTCAAATTTTAATCCAATACAGATCAAACTTCAATAGGATCTAATAAGAGTAGATTTTGGAGTATCTAAGTATCAATCCACTCTTCAGCCTAATACAATCCTCTTGTGTTATAAGCTATCACTTTGGGACATTCATATATGTCTAGTTATTCAATGTGAAACACATTCAGAGTGCCATTAGACATTGTTATTGCAAATTTTGTTGTATTTTTACAGTTTGGTGACATTGTGATGATGCTTTTGCTTATTTCAAAATGTTATTTTGTTATACTTTGTTTACCTTTACTATAGACCAATTGTAGGAAATTTATTTTCATATTAGTTCACATATAAATTTTGTTTGGTTCCTTCCTATTCATATTGAGTTTATTTGCAATGTTTGTTCTATGTCTTTTATCGCTTGCACGTGTCATTTTTTTCTCCTATTTTATCAAATAAGCCATTAAATGTTTCCCATTTTGTTTTGTATACATTTTTGTTTACATTTCTTTGCATTCGTTTTTCAAATTTTTCAAAACTCGTAAAATCCAAAAAATCAAATACTTCAAAATTTTCAAAAACATCGGAAAAATGATTAAATTTTCAAACAAACATTCACTTAACACAGAAATCCTACAACTAGAAAACCCTTAAAGTGAGTCTTTAAAAATTTCAACAAAATATCAATAATGTCATACCTTTATCTACTACCCTAGTGAGCATTCCAATCTCACAACTATTAATTTATTCCCTTTGCATGATAAGCTAACTCTTTTTGGGGAAAGTCACAAAATTATTTTTCCTTAGTGATATAATTTCACCCGGGGTAATTTCCTTCCAATAATTTCCACAACGGATCAAATAAAAGTTTCATAAGGATTCTCTTTACTCCACTCTTCTAGTCTGATCATATTCCCACCTTGGGAGCATTTACATTCACTTAATCATCATTGTGGCATGCATTAGGGGCATAGTTGATTGTCTTCTTTTTGAAGTTATGTTGCATTGTTGATGTTTAGTTTTCAGACCACTTGCAAGTAGTGTGATTACATCTTGGTTCTTTTATAACCCTAATGCTTGTACTTACTTTGTATTTTTTTGCCTTTTTTATCTTTTATTTGTTACGTGTATTTTTTATGTGCATCTGGGTTAACCATATTGATTCTTTCATAATCAAAATGACAGCTCTATTATACAACAACAAATATAAGGTTACTCTAAAATTATTATCTAAATGACACTCATGATATGAGCACACTCCTTCCTATCCTTGTTCCAATCCCTTGTCTTCTTACTATTAAGAGGAATTTCATCACTTTGTTTCATCATCCACCCACTTAAGGGGGAATTATTCTACTATCCTACTCATTGGGGCATCCAAATGCTTCACTTTGTATTCTGACTTGCATGCATCTACTATATTTAAAGCACTATTACTTCACAATTTCACTTTAAAGAGGGGAAAATGTAAACACCCTAAAATCACTCACTCATTCCCAGTATTATCCTAGGACATCTTTGTCATTCATCCCTTCATGATTGATTAATTAATCTATTTAATCATACACATTGTACCCCTTTGGATTAATTAAATTAATCCTTAGTATCCCTATTAGCTAAGTTAATTATCATTTATTAAATAAATTATTAATTAATTAATTAGTGTGCAAATTATAATAGCCACTTGGACTCCACTTCCTCATCCCAGTCAACTCCACATGGACTCCACTTCACCAGTCCATTCAACTACACTTCTAGAATCATAAAAAGGTGGGGTAAATTCAATTACATGTACAACCACCTTTCTAGATGCAACTTCTACCAATTAATTCTTTTTCTTCCCCTCAATAGAATTTATCTTCCCAAAACTGTTGTAACTTCCTCAAATGTTATTATTATCATGTGCATTCAACTACTTGTAACAAATTTCCAACCACCATTTAGCATTATAAAAATATGATCATCCTCTTACAAATCCTCTTGGTTTTTCTGTACTATCACTCTGTTAAAATCTTCTTGGATTTCTTGTACAAAAATTATGTCAACTGGGCTCCAATATCTACATATTGGAATCTCTATACAAGAATAAAATATCTTCTCATAGGAATCTACATCCCCATTTTGGAGGTCATTCAAGATTACCCACATTCATTCATAAGGTTACACAATCCAAGCTTCATAAAACTTTACTTGAGGTTTGCATTAGAAATATACATGAAGGTTTGCACTTGTTTTTTGTTTTCCATTAGTTTTGTTTTTCATTTTTCACACCAATGTGTGTAGAAATGAAGAAGAGTAAGAGATGATTGAGTTATTATAGATCAATATTCAAATCTAGAAAGCTAAGGAAAATGAATTAGTTGATATTAGTTCTCAATCTAATTTGATTTTTGATGTGGTTGTGAGAAATATTTGTCTTAAAACTTATGAGTGTCCATAACACTATCCCTTGGGATGGGTAAAGAAAGGTGTATAAATGTAGGTTACTATAAGATGTAAGTTTAAGTTAGGAATTAGTTCTCAATTTATTAATGAATTAGAATTTTATGTGATTCCACTTGATGCATTTAATTTGGTTTTGGAAGTGTTTACAATACGTCGGGGATGTCAAAGTCATAAGGAGGGATAAATAATACAAACAGATCAAGTGATCCAAAGGATATTTATGGTTCAATTGTTCCTAATATTCCCTAAATTGGTTGCATATGAAATATCTCATCATTATATTTCCGATGCCTTTAAACATAGTAAAATGAACATTTTATGCAAAACATACAATCTCTCAAATTTATATCCAACATGCAAAATTATAATAATAGGTTACACAAAGAAGATGTGACATGATGTAAGCACAATTAAGTGGATGAATGCGGTGGTGATAAGTAGTATAATTTTCTCATATAGAAAGTTTTTATCCTTTGGTATTTGATGATCAATGTGGGGCGACATTGTGTGCCGGCTAGGGGCCTAACATTCGTGAGGTCCACTTTTTATATGGAGGGGGAATCTACCACCAATTATTCACTATACATGGTGTGTGAATATGCATATGAAGCCTTCATGGTACATTTCCCACCATAAATGTAGGACTAATTACATATAGTTGTAAAATATCCCCAAGCAGCTTGGTGAGCGAAAGGATATTCAAGTATCAAGCTTAAAGGGTAAGCTTATAACCGAGATACATTTCCAACTTTCTACTGAAGATCCAACTTAGTGGCTGATCCACCTTACATCATCAAACACCACAGGCCAACTCACATTCCTTCTCACCTCGGTATGGCTCAATTACATCCAACCAAATCCCTTGTCCACTTCCAAGTTGAATGACCACAACATCAACCAAGTGCCAAGTTTATACGGTGAGATCAAAATTTCTAGCTCAAAAATACAAACCAACCAATACCAAGTGTCCATCCCAATGGTAAGGTCATGAGGATATTTTAAAAACAATGTAATACGCAACCGAATCCACGTACAAAGTACAAATTTTAAGGCATAATAATCTTAAACTTGTCCCATGTGGGATACCATCCCAAGGTAAACACATAGGTGGTGGTTTAAAAGGGATATGTGGAAGGTGGGCGTCAAAGGAATGACCACCCCTACTAAATTAATATTCTAAACATTGGGCCATCACTCGACATGTATAAATGGATAAGATATATTACTTATAAGGTTTATTTTTGGAGATATAACCCCAAAACTAATGTGACAGATGGGATATTCAAACCACAAATGTTCGTGGAAAAATGATATTCTTTGGCCACTAGTCCATAACAATAAGAAACATTATAAAAGGGAAAGTTTTGTAATTAAATAGAAACATTTTAAATTATAGGCCCTTTTAGAGAGAAAATTGGAGAGATATGGGAAATTACATGTCCATTTTATTATAGGAAGTGGCCATTGAAGAATTCCTAGAGACAAAGACAAAATTATTTACATCCTAATGCCCATTTCAAATAATATGATGTAATAAAACTATTGTTTTACGTCATTGTAATAGGATCGATTCATATTATTAGAAAACATAGATACGTATTCCTCATGGACGAACTTAGTTATCAATTTGGGTGATATTTTTCTCGATTTTATTCCTATTGCTATTTTAAATTAGTTCATGATCTGCATTTAAATTTTTAAGCCAATTTAATTGTTTACGGAAATGGAGATCACTTTATAAAGTATCCAAAATTGATAAAATGATTAAGTGAATCACTTGGAATGTTTTCCATGATCAATTTGGACTGCATAATTTATATTTTATATCATATTTCATCAACTTAAGCCAATTTTACATATATACAAGTAATTACGAAAAAATGAAAAATGATGGATATGCGTGTGGAATATATGGAATGGAGTTATAATGCATTTATAATCAATTTCATATCATTTTAATGCCAAAATATAATGTATGATGTGTATTTTTATTGAATCATAAGTATCCATAAAATGGAGAACTAGGTCAATTTTTTTAACCATTTTCGAATGAAGTTTGGTATCATAGAAATAATTATGAAGCTTTACTTATAATTTTCCTCTTTAGATTCTTACATTAGTTAGTTTTTTTGTTGAATATATAAGTTACAATAGGATAACCATGGGTAAATCTCTGAAAAAGGAAATAATTGAGGAGCTAAAATCCATCAACTATTAGATTCATGAGGAAAACTATGAGATGAGAAGAATATGAAAATCCTTTATGGATGAGAATTAGGAGCTCCAAGAGAGATTTAAAATCCATAAAGAATTTCACATGGGTATTATTAAATCATTTTAACTTTATTTTCAATCCAAGGATGAGATCTTGGCAAAATATGACATTGGTGAAGAAGTGGAGGAAAAAGAAAAATCCATCACGGGACAGTCCTCTACCAAAGATGCATAAACCACTTATGTGTGCATTGTAAGTGATTCACAATATATTCCTTCCTCCCTTATAGAATCAGATATTGATTTTGGTAAATTTGATAAAAATAAATAAAGTTATTGGATCCAAATTACTAAATAATATTGGTTTTTATGTAAAGGGCCTTGGAATCAATTTATGAGCAATCACTAATCCCATACATGTTAAGGAAATATCTCGCTATGTATGTTTGAGATATGGAAGTGGTAATCTAGAGAGGTTGGATAATTCTCAAAAATAGTGTAAGTAGGACACACTTTAAGTGAATATCATATACCACTAGATCTCCAAAAGCATCATATTCAACGTAAAGACAATATTTATTTTGTCAATCCTACTATTGAGGATATTGTTTCTTTGAAAATTGGGCAATCCTCTCGAAAGGGTGGTGAGAGTGAGTGTAATTTGAAACCAAGGAAGGAATAACTAGTTAAGAAAGGAAAAACATCCAAAGAGGATGCAAGACATCTCCAAAGTGAGATGAAAATTCCAAAAGAGGAGAGAGAAAAATTTCCCCTTAACATTATTACGCAAGTGATAGTCCTACAAAGTATGAACAATGTAAATAATCTAACACGCACTTAAAATATGTGAAGGATGGTCAAGTAACACAAAATTTTTGGTATTCATTTCCATGTATTTTTGTGGATTAAATAACCACTATGTGGCCATGTGTTGGAAGAGGAAATCCTTAGAAAGGAAGATTAATAAAGACTACTCTCCAAAATGAGATGATGAAAAATACAAAAATTATTGTACTCATTGTAGAATGATTAGAAACTATATTGAAAATATTTGGAACCTCCACCCTTAGCTTCATCTAAAAATAGTGGCACAAACACCAATAATATAATCTCATGAATAAAACCACCTATCCAATGAAAAACCCCGTAAGGAGAAACTCAAAGAGGAGCCTCTGTTAGAGTGGGTCAGAAGACAACACTTGCCTTCATGAATAGCATATTTTCATAGCTCAAATCTCTTATGTATGCTTAATTTTTCACCTCTAATACTTTTTTTTAGGTTTCCATTAAACATGATGGAAACTAACTCATTGTTTTGAGTAAATGTGGAGGTAGAATACAAAGAATATATCCAGTGGAGAAGAAACAATATGAGTAACTAATTTTAAGTTTTATCATTTTATTTGCATTCTCACATACATGTAAAAATTAGTATGATTACTTACCTTGTTTGTATTAGTTAATAAGGTGGGTAAAGAGGATCTTTATATTAAGAGGGGAATTAAAACTAAGGTTCTCCAAAGCCATTTTGAGAAACTAAACGAAGTTATAAGACATGTAACATGAAAGTTATACTCATGATCTAAAGTGATCTTCTAAGAGAAATACAAGGTGGCATGATGTCATTAGAAAATATGCTTCTATTGTGAGAAAAACTAATAATTATTGTTGTTTTATGAATGCATGTTGGAATTTTTTTCTTTTCATTTGTAAAATGTATTTGCAATACATGTGTAACTTCTTATATGGAATTTGTAAGACCCAAATTTTGGGGAAATGTTTGTAAATGAAAAAACCATGTATTTTAATTAAATTATAAGACCCTAAGAGGGGAAAATAAAATAAGTGTATTTAATGAAATATGGGGATGCTAACATACATCCATAAAGCAAGTGTTTTGTATTGTAATGTATTATTTTTCCTTTTTTGATAACATTGTACAACAAGGAGAATTTAAGGATTCCTCATGAAGAGATTCATTATAGCCTACAAGCGGTGGTAGAGGCTAAGAGAAATAACCGAGAAAAAGGCCAAGACACCATGAGTATAGGAAGGTTAGTTAGCAGAGACAGAGGGAGCTTTGAAACTTCTCCATCACTTGGGTTCATAGGTTCTAATTTGGGATAGTTATTCTATGATAACTATGAAAACAAGTACTTCGAACATGTCAATACTGCTGCAAGAGCATCCTTAGAGTCCATAAGTAGGTATAAGTTGTTTTCCCTCCATTTGTGGAGTGTTAAAATTTAAAAATGTGTAACTTTTTGTAGAAGAGGGTAAATTTTATTGATAAGGTAAAATTGGTCATATAAGACCATTAGAGAATGTTATCCTAGGTGTTTTAAGGTTAAATATGTTGTAAAAAGTTTGAATATGTGCTTGTAAAAGGATAATGAGTTCTTGTAGAAGTGTTTTTGACTAGGTAAAGGGTAATATAGGAAATATAAAGCCATATATGCTATGTAGGGAGATAATGTTTGTCTCCAAACGTGTATATGAGTTGGCCTAGGATCTTTCTCGAATAAAATCGGTGTTGATTACAATTTGATAGGAGTTGTTGAGTCTAAACTTAGTCAATATCCACCATTTTTAGGGGATTATAATGTAATTGAATGAAGATGGAGATGAATTTGCATGTAATGGAATTGAATAGAGGTCTTTGAAGTTGGAGAATGAAGAATAAATATTATATGGTGATTGAAATAAAGATTTTTCCCAAGTTTCAATGGAATTAACATGTCTACAAGAGATTATGCATGAAGAACATGCCTAGACAATGAGGTACAAACCCTCAGTCCTTTTCAAAGGTTGAATTTCTTCTTGTTGTTAATGTGCAAATGATCTATAGGTAATGTGGATCACATACATTATTTTTATAAGGTTTGAAATTGTTTAATTTAATTGTTATAACCATATAGGGGCTCTCATGCTCGATTTGGGGCTCTCATGCTTGATTTAGGGCTCTCAATATCTTCTTACTCCACTAATGAATTTGGATAAAAATTTGAAGTTATTTATGTCTGGATATGATCTAGTAATCCTCCAATTTTTGAGGTAGTTGATAGAGTGTAGAAAAATTTATTGAGGACAGTTGGCTCGAGCTCCAAGAAGATTGCACATTGCTCATATTTTGAGGTAAAAAGATAGAGTTATTAGTAGGTCTAATTCATGAGTCTATAACTTGTATCGAGGTATTAGCAGGTCTAATTAATGAGTTTTATTATCTTATAACATTTACCAATAATAAATTTACACCATGTTACCATGCATTTTGATTGTACAGTTGTATAAGACTATATTTAGTCAATGTGGAAGGTTATAAGAAAGTTGAATTGGCCAAATTATCTCTAGAATAGCATGGGAAAGGTCATGAACACTTGGATTATGCTGAGAGGGCTATAGAGAGCATAGGATCATTGCATTAAACCCCTCTACAATTACATAATAAGTCTTGAATAGAGCATACATGAATCAAGAAAGAGCTTGAGGGAAGAGTTGAGAATGAATGCATAGAATTGTTTGAGCATCAATAAGGGAGCCTAAGATTTAGGTTGGTGTTTTGAACATGTTCAAACAAGTAAAGGAGGTCTTGTGACTCCATTTGAGGGAGAAATTCATTATGAGGTAAATTTTAGTTAAGAGAGGTCAATAAGTATGGAATCCCATAAGGGGGTTTAGTAGAATGGAACAGGTTTGCATGTGAGTATATGAGTCTTACACATCTGTTAAACACTAGGGTAGTGATCACGAGGTGATCACATCATATTAGTTGATATTAGGAAAGCCAACTAATTTTTTATCTCTCATATGTAAAAGTGCATTAGGTCTCAAATGGACCTCAATTTTTAGAAGCATGCAAATGGTGCTATAGAACCTTATGATCCTCGGAGAAGGGGTGGCATAAGATAGTCTAAGAATTTGAATTATTGAAAACTTGGAACAAGTTCTAGGAATGATAAGCCTATCAACAAGGTAGTTTATTTTAAATAAGAACCCCTACACCAAATACAATCCAATATACATCCCTTATTGGGAGAGATAGCTCCATAATTGGAAGAAATAGCCCCGTGTTAGAGAAATAACCTCATCTTGAGAGATATTAATTGATGATCATGAATCAAGGTGAGAAGTAAAATTTCCTTTTGTTGATGTTTTAGTCTTGAGTTACTATATGGGTTTCAAGAGGATATTATGTTTGAAATAAGATATTATACATATAGAAAATATGAAGTGAACCTTTAGTTATTTTATGAGAATAGAAAGTTTTGGTGGAAAAAAATCAATGGGGAGGTGTGATTTGGAGGTTATTTGTGGTTTGGTTGTTCCTAATATTCCCTGAAGTAGTTCCATATTGAATATCTCATTGAGATATTTTTTATTCCTTTTTAATGGAGTAAAATGGACACCATATGCAGAAGATACAGTCCGCTGAAATTTATTTCCAACTAGAAAAAACATAACATGTTGCACAAAGTTGGTGTGGCATGATGTGAGTGCAACAAGTGGACAAATGTTGTGGTGAAAAGTGGTAGAGTTATTTTGTGTAAAAATATTGCTTTATCATTCCATCTTCAATGTTTGATTTGGGGCCCACATTGTGTGTCATTTTGGGGCCCAAAATCTTATAGTGTCTACTTTTTATATGGAGGAGGACCCTACCACCAATTATTCATTATACATGGTATGTGAGTTTGTATATAAATCATTTAAATTTCCTTCCCACCATCAATGTGGTAATAATTCCACATAGTTTTCAAATATCCCCAAACATCTCAATGAGATGAAGGAGATTTAAGTATTGAGCTCAAAGGGGGCTCTAATTGAGATACATTTTCAACTATATATAACATCTAACTCGATAGCCAAGCCACATTGAATCATAAAAACTACTAGGCAACTCACATTCTATTTCACTTCACTACACACAGCTCACATATATCCAAATCACTTTCCCACTACCGATTTGAATATCCACAACATCTACCAATTGCCAAGTTTTTGCAAAAAGATAATCATTTTCAACTCATAGAAGAGCAACTAGGTAAGACCAGTGTCAATCCCAATGGCAAGCCCTTGGGGATATTTAACAAAATAATGTAATAGTGACCAAAACCCACTAAAAAGTACAACGTCTAAGGAATAATAAATCCTACACTTATCTAATATGTGTCATCTTTGGGATAACCATCCCAAGGAAAACACATAGGTGGTGGTTTAAAAGGGATACGTGTAAGTGGGGGTCAAACCATCAACCACCCCCAACTAAATGTGGATAAAGGGATAAGATATATTAGTTATAAGGTTTATTTTTAGAGATATATCCCCAAAAATAATGTAACCGATGGGATATTTAAACCACGATTGTTCTTGGAAAAATCATATGCTTTAGCCACTATCCCATAGGGATAAGAAATATTGTAAAACAAGAAAAAATGTATTTGAATAGAAATATTTTTATTGAATTCCCTTTTGGAGAGAAAATTTGAGAGATATAGGAAATTACATGGCCATTTTATCGTAGGAAGCATCGATTGAAGACTTCTTAGAGATAGAGACAAAAGTATTTGCATATCCTAATGCCCATTTTGGATAATTTGGTGTAAGAAAGTTGTTATTTTACATCATTATAATAGAATTTGGCTGTCTTATTAGAAAAAATAGAGACGTATTCCCTAATGAATGAAATACATTATCAATTTGGGTGTTATTTGTTTTTATTCTATTCTTATTTCTATTTTAAATCAATTCATGATCTGAATTTGAATTTTATAATCCAATTTAATGGTTTATGAGAAATTGAAATCAATTTGTAAAGTATTTGAAACTAATAAATTAGTTAAGTGAATCATTTGGAATTTTTCCATGATCAATTTAGACTGCATACATTAGATCTTATACTGATTTCATCAACTTAAACCAATTTTACGTATTTTCAAGTACTTATGGAAGTTTTGAGAAATTACGAGATATATGTGTGGAATTGATAGAATAGAGTTATAATGAATTTATAATCAATTTCATTTCATTTTTATGCCAAAATGTAATGTAGTATTTGGATTTGAGATTGAATCATAAGTATCCGTATAAATTTAGAGATGAGTCGGTTTTGTTTGAACTTTTTTAGATCATCAAAGATGAAGTAAAATACAACATTAAGGAAAACCATAGAAAGCCTAAGTTGGCCTTGGTAAGTATCAACTAAAAAAATATAATAATTTAGGAAAATCACAATCATATTTGTTTAATTTTACTGAAGTATAGAAAATTGTATGGGGTAGAAGTTTCTAACTAGGAATTGAAGGGTCTTGATAGTGTTATCACTTGCGATTGCACCCATATTGAAGCTAGGCTCAGAACCTCAGTGAAACATTGAAATACCTTCAAAGTGTGGGAAAATGTATCCTTTAAGGTAAATATCCATGGGAAAATTTTGGTTCCTTCCACTCCAATCCACTAAAACTAACCTAACCAACACTATGATCTACTATTAACAATTTTGAATCTAATATTACCAAGGAACCAAGGTTCAAAAATATGAAATATTAAATGAAAACTAGGTGATGCACAAAAATGGAAGTGGATTCTCTCCTGGGATGAATAATTAGAGGTAAAAATATAATTCCAAGAGGGAAGAAACAAGCCACATTCAACTTTGTAATTTTTCCAAGCTTTTATTTTCTTCATTTATGAGATACATGATTGAAATCATGAAAATATAGCTCACATGCATCATGTCATAATAGAATAAGAAGGGAAGAACACAATAACACCAGTTAAAGAGCGTAAGGAATGCCACAATAAAAATATATCATTGATTGGAGGATGCACAATCCATTATAATAATGGAGAGGGCACTCAATGTATTACAAGACCAACACAAAATTCTATAGCTCAAAATTCTTGGCCACACAAAAGTATAGAATAACCCCACATTCGAGGGAGGATCCTTTTTAATTAAATATGGGTTATATTTATAAAATAAGTGGGGAGGAGGAAATCAAAAATCAAGAAGACCACCCACTTCTTCGACCACTAAGGAAAAATCATCATTCAAATGTGCAAATCAAACATGGATGTTAGAGATTTATTGGGTTATGAAAAATTTAATCATTTGAGAAAGGAGATGCATAGGAAAAATTTTAATTCTGGTTTTGAAACATTTATAATTTATCTGGGAACCACTTGATTGAGAAAATAAACTAAAAAGAGCCTGATTTTTTAAAGTCATCTTTGGATCCTCAACCATTATCTATGAAAGTTTTCCCAAATTAAATATATTATCATGCCTCTTTTTATATATCATTTGTAGGTGAAATGGATCTCCATATCAAAAGTTATAAGCTAATAACCAAGTCCAAAAATGTGTTGCAAAACCCATATATGAAAATGGATTTAGGCCCTTTGACCTATTCTAGGCCCAAAATACACTTGCTAATGACCCAAAACTATATTTATCATGTAGTACTCCTCAATACCTTTCTAATGGTACTAATTTTGTCTTGTTTGTGACCCAAATCAAAATATATGAGAATTTAGTGGTCCTCCTATCATTCCATGCATTTAACAACCATGGGGTCGTCAAATTTAACTTTTGGGTCACCCTTGTTGACATGTAAACTCCTCATTGGGTCTTGGAGTATCCTCAATTTATTACATGGCCTTTTTCTTCTTTTCTACAAGTTTTCTATACTCTTACAAATTTTTAGGCCTATACGGATTTTTAAGCTCGGGTGTATTTTTAGGCTCACGTGGATTTTTAGGTTCACATAGATTTATAGGTTTTGCATATTTTCTAGTATAGTGTGGTATTTTATGTTTTGTTGATATTTATTGTAACACATATTTCTAGTGTTGTGTGGCTTTCTAGGGTTCCACAAGTTTTAGGGTTGTGTAGATTTTTAGTACTTGAGTGGCTTTACGTTGATGTGTGGCTTTTCATTGTTAAATGGGTTTTAATTTTTGTGTGGATTTTTCATTGTTATGCGTCTTTTCAATATTTTGTAGGTTCTAGTGGTGAAAATTTTTAGTGGTGCACATTTATTTAGTGTTGCACATTATTTAGTGTTGTGCACTTTTTAGTGTTGTGCAGATTTCCAAAGATACATGAATTTTTTTGTGTTATATGGATTTTCATTGTTGTGTCCAAAACAATATAGAAAATGGACAAATCCTTCTTTATTTTATTATAATATTTAGGAAGAAAAAACTAAGTCTGGAAGAATTTGAGGGCATCTAAGTATAAAATAGAAACAAGTTATCTAGATGAAGCACATGTGCTCATTTGAGAACATTTTGATGACATCTAGAGGATATTTTCCTACTAAATGAGTAAACTAGTGGCCTTGTGTATCTACGAGGAAAAAAACACCATATAATTTTAAAATTGATCTTGAAAGCTCTAAAATTCATCCTAAACTTATATGATCTATTGAGCTTGTCTAGTCAAAATTTTTACCAAAAATATCTACACTCAAACCCATCTCATTAAATCCACTTTAGGTCTCCAACAAACATCTCTATTTCCATTTTTGGCTTTGTATTTGGTTTGGAAAATCTCAAGGTCCCCAATGGAAAACATGACTACTTGACTCTAGTTGATACAAATTAAGATTTTGTGCATGAACCTACATGTTTTCCATCCTCCATCAACCTTATCTTGGAAAAAATAGTTAGTAGGAACTGTAAAAAGTGCCAACAAATTTTACAACACATCACATACTCAAGGAACATCACCATCAAATATTGAGGGATGAAATCACAATCAGTGATTAAAAAATAGGGATAAAAGAGTGGACCCTCCAATAATAAATAAATAATAATAATTTGAAGGTGGGAGAGTAACTAAAATGACTATGTATAAGGAAAAACATGACCCTCTCAATAAGAGGGTTTAAGATAAATCCCGTTAATCGAGATCTAGAGTACCTCCGCATTGATATTTGATAGTTCAAATGAATTAGGTTGTTCACTAGCTATAATGATGTATGACTCACTCCATAGTGCATCAAATTTGGAGTGTCTAATCAGTTTGGATCTATTTGCATCCCACTTTAAAATAGTATATCCTTCTTTGAAGGTTTGCATTTTGGCTTTCTTATCAAACAATTTCTTGGTCAACTTTTTATGTATTTCCATATTTATCATGGCATACTTGCATCATCTATTCCAACTCGGTTATCTCTTTCATCCTAATTATTATCTCACCTTATACTTCCAAATTATGGGTCAATTCTAATAAGGATGATTTGAGAGATAATGGAATCCTAGTCTCTCTATTGTACATAAAAACAAAGGGAGAACTACATATTTCTCTCTTGGGTGTGATTTTATCATCCCAAATAGCATTCTTAATATTTGTATGTCATTTCATTTGGTGTATGTAATGTCCTTTTCATTTTCTTGATCAAATTATTACTAGTTGACTAAAAATTCCATTACCTTGAGCGTAATAGTTGGAGGAAGTCTTCAGATAGATACCATGTTTGAGAGCCCAATCATAAATTCTGAGTCATTTTTACTCCCATCACAAAAGGAAGGAACCCCATGTGCACCGGCCTATCACCTAGTAGAAGCTGAGTGCTCACCCGAGGCACGCGCAGGTACCAAGTCTCTCTTTTATGTGAGTTTAGTGGGAAGCATCATTTATGATTAGTGTAAGAGTTTTTATGAGGGAGGTTGAAACATACAAGGACCAAAGGGCTCAGAATGGCCTCTAGATCCTTGCAGTCACCTTAGACTGAGTACTTTAATAGAATCCAAAACATGCATTATGATAGAAAGAATTATACAAGCATTCATACATAGCATGAAAGGAAAGAGAACTCATATGAGAGAAATATGCATTAAAACCATTGATATCCATGTCTATTTATAACAAGTAACCTCATTATATTCATTGATTCATTACAGAGTGTCACAAAGAGTAGACCGCAGTCATGCATATCACTAGATGTATGTAACTAAGCTAATAGAAAAAGAAAAATTACAACTCCATGCTTAGTACATTCCTTCCTAAACACAAATATCCACTCACAGTAATTCAGAGCTCCACTCACTCTCTAACCCACTATACCTCGTACTTGTATATATTTTACTCCACAGGAACTTGTATTTATAATTCTCCTACACTACCAACTCACCTTCTAGTGTCCTCAGATCTGGTGCCAAGTGTCGAATGTGGTCCATGCGAGCATGCTTCTCCAGCCTGGGCTTTCCACTTTATCTCATGATGTTCTTCTAGAAGATTCCATCCAAGGCATGCTCTTTCCTGGGCCATCCTATCACCAGGCTGGCATCTTATCCATACATAACCAATCATGATTTTCACGTGTTCTTCCCTAGGCACTCAAATTGACTAAGTCCCGAGCCTCCTTTCACATGTACATCGTGCATGTGCTTGTGCTTTCTCTAAACCTTTTCTCGTCATCTTCTCATAGATGGGACCCTGTGCCTATGTGCCTTCATACTTGGCCAATATTCTAGGGGTCCAACATCACCCCACACTACGCTTGTTCTCTATCCTTAGAAACATTTTACTTGACCAAGATGCCTACTATCTAGGGAACCAATGAATAGTCTTACACTTTACAAAAAGAATAAGGAATGAAATAATCGGAAAGAATGAAGAATGGGGGGACATCAATTCAACAAGCTAGGAAAATATTTCTAAAGGTCTACCTCTAGCTTATTCCATACTTTGACCTCACCCTGTGCCTTCTGGCAGAGGTCACCCACCAGGGTGCTCACTTCATCAAAACTCAGGCCAACTCCCTAGGTGCCCAAAATGTCCACAATCTGCTCCATCTCTTTTCCCAAGTCCTCGAGTTTATCCATCCTTCTAGTAATTTGGGGGTATAGTTCTTTAGTCCGGGCCTTAATTGAGCTCCTTAAAGCCTCAATTTCCTCTGATTTCTTCTCTACTTTGCCGAACCTTGTCCCTCTCCACCCTGTTCCCCTTGTTCTTTTCTTGGAATTATTTTAGTTCTACTTCAAGTGTGGTGACCAAGGAGCTCACCACCTTATCTCTATCCACACATGTATCATATGTGGCCTCCGTAAATTACACAATGATCTTAACCTCCACGAGTACTTGGCTATACTTAGAAATGAGCGCTACCACCTTCAATATGTCCTCCTCTTTTAAGCACGCGGCCACTTCTTCTACAGATTCCAGGGCCAAGGGTCATCTCTCCATAGTGAGGACACACATTAGATCTTCTATACACTCCAGAGGGATGAGTACTTTTGTGTGGGTGGCGCTAAGTCCGGGTGCTTTAGGAGGATGGTGCCTTTGATAGACTCTATTTTCTTGTAAAATTCCTACACCTTTACCTTCTCTTCCTTCAACTTGCACCTTAACTGTGCACTAATCAATTCTTCCTATTTCAAGCTCTTGGCCTTCTCCACCAGTTCTTCTTCCTTCTCTCCTAACTTTGCCTCCAACACTCTGATCCTGTCTGTTGCATGCGTGAATAATCTAGCCTCGGTCTCGACCGCGACCTTGTTCAGTGCATTGTAGACTTGCTCATCCGAGAGCTCCTAAGCATTCACTAAGGGATTGAACCCCTTAGATTTTGGAAATGTGATGAGCACTCCTTGGTAGACTTCAAAGTCTGGCTCATCAATGTGGGACTCAAATGCCCAAGAGAGCATCTTCTTGGTTCTAGGGTACGTGTCATCCTTCTCAAAAGACCCCATGGCTAGGAGCCTCTCCATGGGTATGGTGCTCTAGAATCATGCGCGTAACACCTTCTTTATGTCATCCACATAGCCCATTATTGGCCTCTCTATTCTATCAAGAGTTCTCCTGCCCAAGAGCACGTGCCTTTGGGGAAGCTTACTATCAGAGGGGGCCTCCCAGGCTATCATGCTCTTTTTCGATGTTCTCCTCCTTCCCTTCCTTTAGCACTATGTCCATGTGCTCCTCTAACTCTTGGTCTACCAAGACCTCGAGCATTCTCTATGCTTCTCTCTCTACCACCTCCGTGATCTACTCCTTTGTAAAGCTTATAGCTCCCTGCTTCTCCCTAGCATCCTCCTCATTTTCTTTGTCTTCGGTGTCTTCCTCATCTTGTGTACCTTACGCTTGAATACAAACTCTTTTCTCATCTCCACTCTCCTCTTCCGAGTCGTAGATGCTAAACACATGTGGATCTTGGTATTTCTTCTACCTCTTCTTCCTTGTCGCCATCTTCTTCACTTTCATCCCCTCTTCCACCCATGTATTTCTCCAAGTTGTTAGTTTCCTCTGAGTCATCTTCTTCATCAACCCTCTACTTTTTCTTGAGAGGTGGCTCCTGATCAGGGGTTTGGCCTTATCTTCTTCCTTAGGTGATTCTTCCTTGGAGACGGGTTACCTAGGCACCTCTACCTCTGGTGTCTTCTCCTTCACCAGAGACTTCTTTCTCCATATATAAGTGTTGGGTTTATTGCTCATGGATGGCATGCTCACTGTCTAAGTAGTCTGTACAATTGGTGATTCTTCTTCTCCTCTCCCTCTTTTCTTGGACACTGGATTCTTCTTCTTCCCTAAGGGGTCTTCAGGTATGGAGACTTCATTCTCTAGATTACACACCCTTCTCAAACTTCGGCCTTATGCACAAGTACACATGCGTTGTGGAGCCTCCCGGCCATGGGTAGCGTCATTAGCCTTGTCATTTGAATCTCATACGACACATAATTTTCCATGTATGCGCGTGCTTGCTTCTGGGGTAATTCAACTTCTTCCTCATCTCCCTATGTTCCTGGTCTAGACTACCTAGCTCTAGCCTTATCTTTTTGACTCTTTAAAGCTATCTCCCTCATATATGAGGCTTGTAAATTATGAAATCAGCTTGGGGAGTCATGCGATCTTGTGCCCTACAAAGTGGAAATAATCTTCATGTACCCGTGACATCAACCATTGGTACAAGTGCTCTGGTTTTCCAAAATAAGGCAACTCATAGAGTTGCAACAACCATGCTTCTCCATTTTAACCTTAACATTATCATCGTATATAGGCAAACCCTCAGGTGTTTGTTTGTTGGTGGGGCATACTAATTCCAATTCCATTTCTTTTTCTATTGTGTTTGTGTGCGGTGATTATAGTCACTAATAGGTACACTTCTTAAGTGGGATTCCCATTCCTTCCCCATCATCACCCCATCTGGGTATTGCATCTCTGCATACCATTCTTCATTTGTGTCTACCATGGGTTTTGGTTGTTTAGCCTTGGCTTTTCCCTTTCCTTTCTTGGGTGGCATGGTCGAGGTATTTTTATCACCCCTATTCTCTCCTTGTTACTCTTTCTTACTTCTTCCAATCCTCCATCTTAAATCCATGATATAATCCTTCTGAACTCGTGCCCTAGTTTTTCGAACCCTAACTAGGATGAAAATATTCACAAGACAGTGCCTCTTCACTCTTTCCACGCCCGTGTAACCCCTTCTGGTTTGCAAACTCAAACTAGCTACTTCAATCTCATAGATCTTCCTTCACTCGATCGAATCTAAAAGCCCTAGTTTATGGAACTCACTTTTATCTCAAACTCTTCTCTTTCACAAAGTAAAAATGAGAGTGCCCCAACCCTTTACTTATAGTTTTTATCTTTTCTAGACATTAAATTCTACTTCACCTACCACCGTACTTTGTTCATTTAATGCAGATTCTTTTTCAAACAAAGCCCATCTTCAACACCTTCACTTATGTGTCCAACTTGCGCAAAAACTCTTCCAACCTTCTGATGTGCAACCAATCCAACCTGAAAGTTGACTCTTGTGCACACTTAACCCACACCAAGGCACTTCTTCTATCTTGATCCTTTCTCTCACCTACCTCATGTTGCTTTAAATGTGCTTTCTCCTCCTTAGTACGTGGGATCTACAAGTAGCTTTACCCTGGCACCAACCATTCTTCCATCTTCCTCTTTATATACCTCTTTCAACCCAGCTACTCAACAAGGATTTTCAACACAAATTCCTTGGCACTTTGATCACACACTTCTTCACTTTTCTCCACCCCACACTTAAAGCAATGCATGGTCCTCTGTGCACTCATAAATTCTCCAAAAATAGCAATAAGGTTACCGGCGCCCAAGGTGTAAAACAAAACAACAACGTGAAAGGGAAACACAAGAAGGGGAAAATGCATAAAGGAAACTTCTAAACTAACTGGAAAAACTACCTTATTTACAAACACCAAGAAGACTTATTTATAGTAGGGCTTCAGCCTACTACCATTGAAGTGTCTAGAAACTTCATCCCATCTAGCGCTTATAACTGGCATGCGCCCGAATCAAGGATGTACGAGATTGTGTAAGGACCCAACTAATGGACTTTCAACTTCCCAGGATGGTGCAAAAACTTAGAATCATATAATAACACCATCTGCCCAACCTCAAACTTCTTGTTTCTAATATGGTGATCATGCCAAGCCTTTTGCTTTTCCTTTTCTATTGTTTGGCTCCATCAAGTGAGTGATCATCTCTCATCTAGTTTCATTAACTCATCAATCCATTCTTCCAGTGCTTGTTCATCGGCTAACCCTCCTACATGCGCTATTCGTAAAGAAGGCAACATAAATTCAACCGGAAAAATAGCTTCTGCACCAAACACCAATTGAAAAGGTGTGGCTTTATTTAGTCTTTTATACGTTGTCTTGTAAGCCCATAATACTGTCGATACTTTGTCATCCCAATCAAGTCTTCCGACATCACAAATTTTGGTCAAGGTATGACTTAGTATCTTGTTGAATGCTTCTACGGTTCCATTTTCTTGTGGGTGATAGGGTGTAGTCTTGTGATGAGCCACCATGAATTCAGATAATAGGATCCTCATAGTCTCATTCAAGAAATGCATACCCCTATCACTGGTCAGACTCAAAGGGCATCCATACCTCATGATAATGTTTTCCCACAAGAACCTCACATTGTTGTTGCTGCCATGTAATCTTTAGTTGGGGCTGCCTCTTGCCCACCTTGTGAGATAATCTATGTAAGTGATGACATAACGTGACCCAGTCCTACGCGCTACCAGTGCAATAGGTCCTATAAAGTCTATCGCCCACTTTTCAAAAGGCTTAGCGCTAGGAATAGGGTGCAAAGGCATCTCATCTCTCCTCCCTAGTTTTCCAATGCGCTGACAATGGTCACATACTTTACAATAATCTCTACAATATTTGTACAAGGTTTCCCACCACAAACCTGCCATTAATATTTTATGTGTGGTGGCATCACCTGCATAATGCCCACCCGCACTTCCTCCATGTGCTTCCTCCATGATGGCCAGAACTCATGCTCTAAGACACATCTTGCACAAAACTTCATCACGTCCCAATTTGTATAAGTCTCCACTGATTAACATGTAGGGTGTATGGCCAACTGCTTCTTTTCCAATGTCTTCATTCCATCCGGTGCCACACCTTCCTTTAAAAATATTGCAATCTCTTCCAAATCTGAGGGCACGTGCCACAACCTAAATAGTTGTGCATCTGGCATTACTTCCTCAATACTTTGTGCATCCTCCTTGAATCAATTCTTGACAGATGATCAGCCCACAGTTGCTTTTTCCAGGTTTCACTACAATGGTGAATTCAAACTCTTGAAACAACAATACCCATCGACATATGCACCCTTGTAGAACAGGCTTGTTCACTAAATACTTCAATGCCATGTGGTTGGTGTAGAACACAAAGGGTGTTGCCAATAGATACTATCTAAACTTGAAGAGCGCGTAGATCATTGAAAATGCCTCACGCTTAGTTGTGGTATAATTCTTCTCTATCGGTGTCAGCTTCCTGCTTGCAAAATAGAGAGGATGATCAATAATCCCTTCACCTGGTTGTGTAAGCACTACTCCAATGGTGGTCCCTGAGGCATCTACATGAACATGAAAGGGCTTGTCCCAAGAGGGAAACCATAAAATAGGCATGGTAATAAGCCTATCTTTTAATGTATCAAATGCCCTCTGCTATGCCTCTCCCCAATGGAAGGAACTTTTATGTCTAAGAAGCTCCTCTAATGGTGCGGTGATCTTGGCATATCCCTTAATGAATTTTCTGTAATAGCCACATGCCCAAGGAATCCATGCACTGCACTCTGGCTAGTAGGCTCCCTTAACCCCATAATAATTGTAACCTTAGTGGGATCTACCAGCAAGCCCTCCTTACATATGATATGCCCCAATAAATTCCCAAAGGGTGTAGCAAACACACATTTCTTAATGTTGAGGGATATCCTCAACTACCTACACCTCTCAAACATTAACCTCAAATTGTCACAATGGTCTTTAACTAGACCATATACTATCCAATCATCCAAATAGACCTAAAGAAACTTATGGATGAAGTCCTGGAATGCTTGCACCACTATGCACAAAAAGACAGTGGCACATTCTTCAACCCAAAGGGCATGACCATATATGCAAAACTTCCCCACTTGGTGGTGAAAGTTGTCTTCTCTTGGTCTTCCTTTGCAATCCGGACTTGGTGGTACCCTAAAAATCCATCCGTAAAGGAATAGATTTCACACCCAACGACTGACTCCTTCCAAAATTTCTTCAATGAAGGGGGTTGAAATGGATCAATGACACAAAATGCATTCAATTCCCTATAATCCACACAAATTCTAATCCACCCATCCTTCTTGATGTTGATTACCATCGAATTATCCACTCGATTCTTCCACTACCTCAATGATCCTAGAAGCTATCATTTTGTCTATCTCCTCCTTGACCTTCACGTGTAAGTTGGGATTCATCCAGTAGGGCCTTTTCCTAACCGGGCACACCATCCTTTAGTTTTATCTTCATCTCCCCCAAGGAATGGTGAACCCTTTGAGCTCATGATACCCACATGGAAATAAATCCTCAAATTCATGCAACAAATCAATGATCTTTGATACTTCCTTCTCTCCAGTAATCCCCAATAATAGCTTCCTTAGGTTCTTCTTCTAAACCGATGTTAACTTTCTTCATCTTTAAAGGCTCATGGTAGGCACGTGCATGCGAGCATCTACACTATCCACTACCTCACACATCCCCACAGAATGGATAACATCCAAGCTTTCTGATTCCTCTCCATCAATCACATATACCAACTTTCCCTTCTCTTTTTCCAAACATGCACGCTCAAGTTGTAACTCTTCTACTTCCTCTTCTTCTTCAAAACATGCCTCCAATCCTAGTTCACCTAGTAATTCCAACAACCTATCTTCCATCCTGGCACTATCCCCCATGGTAAGGCTTGATACCCTACAAGGCCTTATCACCAATGGCTTGGTACTTCGATATTCAAAGGTTTGAATAAGGTCAACCATGAGTTCTTACCAATTCCTTGTCTAGCGGTGTGTCTCCGAATGAATGTACCATGCATGCATGCGCAACCTGCAGTGTAGAATACAACTTGTGCACCCAGAGGGATGGTGGAAAATCTTCCGTGCCTTCTCTCCAGACCCATTCACACTCCTGGATATGGAAAGAGGTGGGCTCCTTCCCATGGTACTCCTTGATGATGGTGGGTACATTGCTCCTGAGAATCTGACAGAGAGAGAAATTCTTACCTCGTGCCATTCTAAAAGGCTCTCTTGATGTGTGGCCCACCACGAGCTGTTGTGCCAAGCAAGACATAACTTAACATCTCCCTCCATTCCTTCTCATCCTTCCACTGAGCTTCTACCTCCTACAGAAAGATCTCAGGAAGGCTCCTCCTAAATACTTGGGTAGTTCTTTTCCTCTAAGGTGCCTAACCATGCACACCTTTATTACCTTGGTCACCGAACCTCTCAACTACCATCCCATTAATTCATAAGTTCCATGCACCCAATTTTCACATGCCAGACTAGTGGTATCACTCACTGACTGAGCATCTTCAAACTAGATAACCCCATTAGTAGGGTGTATCATCTCAGGGTCTCTGATTGAGCACACATAAATCTTGTCCAAAACTTCTTCTCCCAATGGTTCAATATAGGGTGTCGACTTCCCATCAACCAGGGGTATAATGACCCATTCCTCCTTGTTCTTAAAGCTGATGTACCCTTTGTTGAACCAAAGGTCTGCATTGTTCTTGTAACACCAAGGGCACCCAAGTAGTGCTAGGAAATTGTTCCCTCGGTGAGCACCAAGACTTCAAAGTCCCCAATAAACTTGGCTCCCTGGATAGTAATAGCTACATCCTTCAAGACACCGATGGGATTTCCTTAGTCTTGTTTGCCATATACAACACATTCGAAGATGGTTGTAATGTAGGTCTTCCCATCTAATGCCATGCATCCAAAGTTAGAACATTAACCTCCACACTGTGTCAATGAGGATATTACTGAGGAGCCATCCATCTACAACTGCATTCAACGTAATCTCCTTGTCATAGTTGAGGCTGTGAGGGGGAAGGTTCACATGTAAGACTTATCTCTCGTGCTCTTCTCTCGGCATGGTACCTTCTCTCTCAACCAGGATCCTAGCAAGGGAATGATATTCTCTTGCCTTAGCATTTTACACACCTCCTTGACCTCATCCAGGTCATCCTTTTGCACCTCGACTCTCCTTCCTTGTTCCTCCCTCCTAGATTTCTCCTTTAGACACTAGATCTCCCCTTGTAAGCTTTGAATAACATCCATGGTGTCTTGATATATCTCCTTTTGATGTGCGGGGTCTGGATATTTTCCATGAACGACCTCCTCTCTTGAAACTAGGTTTTCTATCTTGGTACCTCTCTCACACGCGTGGCTTCTGCCCTTGTTGTTACCAAGATAGGCTCCAAACCTTCATCCCGTGTTACTCAAGGGCATCCATTGTATTCTTTCTTAATAATTCATTACGCAAAGGCCCTTGTCCTTCCGATGCTTCTGATTCATGTGCTCAAATAATTTTGGCACTCCTCATACTTATGCTTCTTTCCACACCATGAGCACTATAACAGGTCCAGGCACTCACGCTTGTAATGTTCTGTAGATCCACAGTTGAAACATGTTCCACATGGGAACTCACTCCTTCCTCCTCCATGGTTACCTCAACCACGAATCCTCCTCAAAACCTCTTCCACGTGTGCCTCCTTCTGTGCTCCTCATAATGGTGATCATTATCCTTGGAACCACTGGCTGGCTGGTTTGGCACACCCCATGATCAATGGCCTCATGGATCTGATCAATGAGCCTACAGTCCTTAGTATCATGGGTTGTAGAGGTGTAAATTTTGTAATAACAAGATACATTCTTCCTGATCATGTATTGTAGCAAGGGGACATCTACTTGCATCATGGTCCCCATGACAAATTTCACAATCCACCATCAAGGCACGTACTGTCCTCCGGGGAAATTATCCTTAACGTGTCCCTCTATTTCACAATCTATGCCAAAACCATTTTGAGTCTCATGGGCTATGTTTGCAGATAATTTTTCCAACTGCTTTTCCATAGAAGCAATTTGAGCCTCCAAGAATGGGCTAACACCAATATCTATACTACTAATAGTCACAAGCATGCAAGGTAAGCTTCCAATGCTTTGCGTGGTCTATAAAAGTTTTATGAGACAAGGCCCTTCTAAAAGGGGTGATCAATCCTCCAACAAACCACTGTGCATGCTGAGAAGGATGGATATCATATGATAATTTAGACAAGAGAGTTTTAAAGCACGCATCATACTCCCACACACTCTCTACCATTCCTTCTTTGAATCTCCTTCAAAGCACTAATGCTCTTCTGCTCAAACTTAGGGAATGTGGAACTCTACCAAGAATGCATTCTTTAAGGTAGTATAGTCCACCACCATTTGATGAGGGTCATACTTCCTATACCAGCTATGCGTGCCCCTTGCAACGTGGTTGTAAACTGACTAGCCTTCCATTCTAGGGTTGTGATACCCTTCACGTGCCATAGTAGTTCACACTTGTGAACATGTTCCATAACATCCTCAATGCCCTATAATATGGTAAATGTAGAGACATTTCAAAGAATACTTGAGGTGGTGGCTGGGGTCCTTGTCCTCCTAAGCCAGAGCCTTGGTTCCCTCTAGTGTTTCCTCCACTACCTGATCCACTAGGTCCACCGGGTCTTGTGCCTCTAGAGCCACCAAATCCACTAGAACCACTGGGTCCAATAGGGCCTATAGGAGCTATGTGCAAGTGCCCCCATGGTCCCACTAAACTATGTGTCGATGGTCTGTGATAGTGCTCCTCCCACTACTGTGTCCCGCACGCCACTCCCTGATGCGAGACCAAAAGCTTATACACTTTCTCCTTGTCCAAAGACTCCTCCAAATACTAAGAATGTGTGCAACCATAGAAGAAGGGACTGTAAAATTATATCTCCTAGGTGGATCTATCTCTCCCACCGATATCAACTAGGTCAACAACACTTCTTTTTGGTTCGGAAAACCAAGCACCAAGGCTTGGTCACTGGGTGGGTTCAGATATGTGCCAACGACTCTCCTTTCTTCGTGCAACAAACTCTCACCAGAAGTCAAGAAGGGTCTCCCTCACGTGCTTTCCAAGATGGGGTAGCACAGACTTCTTAGGTTCCACATCTTCCGCGTGAACCTCAACTCCTTCCCGTAACATCTGTCTCCATAGATCCATCACACTAGCAGCCTCACGTCGTCTAGTAAATCTCCTTTCACACTTCACTATACTTGAGCCATCTCTCTTCCCTCTCCTTCTCTATCATGATATCTACCATCTTCCTCCACCCAAGCTCCTTACCTAGCACTCAAATGGTTTAGCCAACCATTAGAAAATCCTCTAAACTCATGGTAACCATCAATATCTTCATAGCTAGAGGAATAACATGTAGAAATGTTCCTCTAGGTTCTCACAGAAATTCAAACTCAGCAACCTCCGACAAGAATACGTGGAAATGGCATACTCTAGAGTGTAACTAGTTAGTACTCCTCTCCACCAATGATCTACAACATGGGTCCATGTCAGATCTACATCCTACAACCTTTGGTAGTCTTCTTCGGTCCATACATGCAATCCATAATGCCAACTTGATCTAGACGCATAGGCTGAAATCCATTCATATAGTTCTACTAGGAAGTAGCAGAAGAAGGTCTCATACAGATCATGGTAGAGGTTCTCTTCTACCCATCTACATGCATTAAACTCAGGTCCAGTGTTGAATCTCTGAGAAAATTCATCCTCCGTGCTCTTGAACCATGATTCAACATTTTCCAATGTTAACCGCTCTGTCATTCCTCACTACACAGATCATGATGTATGCTATATCCCACTACAACTTTGAAAAGAGGTCCCAGCAATGGAACCAAGATGTAGTCATTTTTACTCCCATCATAAAAGGAAGGAACCCCATGTGTGCCGACCTATCACCCAAAGAAAGATGAGAGCCACCCATAGCACGGGTACACCGAGTCTCTCTTTTATGTGAGTTTAGTGGGAAGCATCATTTATGATTAGTGTAAGAGTTTTTATGAGGGAGGTTGAAACATACAAGGACCATAGGGCTCAGAATGGCCTCTAGATCCTTGCAGTCACCTTAGACTGAGTACTTTAATAGAATCCAGAACATGCATTATGATAGAAATAATTATACAAGCATTCATACATAGCATGAAAGGAAAGAGAACTCATATGAGAGAAATATGCATTAAAACCATTGATATCCATGTCTATTTATAATAGGTAACCTCATTATATTCATTGATTCATTACAGAGTGTCACAGAGAGCATAGACCATAGTCATGCATATCACTAGATGTATGTAACTAAGCTAATAAAAAGAAAAATTACAACTCCATGCTTAGTACATTCCTTCCTAAACACAAATATCCACTCGTAGTAATTCTGCAGAGCTCCACTCACTCTCTAACCCACTATACCTCGTACTTGTCTATATTTTACTCCGCAGGCACTTGTATTTATAATTCTCCTACACTAGCTAACTCACCTTCCAACGATCCTCAGATCTAGTGCCAAGTGTTGAATGTGGTCCATGCGAGCATGCTTCTCTAGGCCTGGGCTTTCCACTTTATCTCATGATGTTCTTCTAGAAGATTCCATCCAAGGCATGCTCTTTCCTGGGCCAGCCTATCGCTAGGCTGACATCTTATCCATGTGCAACCAATCACGCTTTTCACGTGTTCTTCCCTGGGCACTCAAATTGACTAAGTCTCGAGCCTCCTTTCCCATGTCGCATGTGATATGTGCTTCCTTAAACCTTTCTCTCATGTGCTTTTGCCTTGCATGCCTTCTCATAGCTGGGATCATGCATGCCTATACACCTTCATACTTGGCCAATATATGGACTAGAAGAGCCACTAACCTCTTCTTATCGGTGAATAAAAACACATTCTATGTATTTATAGACCCATCTATGTGAATTTTTGAACAATGTGGGCCAAAAGGACCCAACCCTCATAGTATTTATAGTTGTATCTCTTATAGAAAAGTTACCACTTTGGAGGAACCATCATGGAACTCAATGATAATTTTATCCATGTGTGCTTCTTTAACACATCTCAAAGCAAAGACTCCATCTAGGTTCTTTTTAAAGAGGAATCCACCCACCAATGCATAAGGAATAAATTGTATCCTAAAGTGTCTTCTCTTAGTTTTTTCCAAGTCAAAAGGATACTCACCAGTAGACAAGAATCTTGTCATATCATTTGTCTAATTGTTTCCATGAGGTACACTTTCTCCTAGTTTTTTTTCTTGTTTTTTCAAGATATAATAAGATTCTTAATCATCACTAGCATACATCACAATTTATTTACATATCCCTCTACTTATGAACATATTTCTAGCCTTTATAGTTACATCATACTCCATACTTGTTGCTACCCATCGAGGCCTCTTCTCGTGGATCTCAACTCCCATGATGAAATCTCTAACACTAGGATGAGAGACCAACACTTTGATATGGTTGTTGGAAAGCATATGTTTCATTTTTTTGAGGGATATCATGATAGAAAAAACTTGATTTTCCATGTGACTACATATCAACTCATAATCCTTCAGTGTTTGGCTAAAAAACAAAACTAGTTGCTTTGAATTTTCATAATTTTGCTAAGTCAAAACAACAACACTTTTTCCATCCCATATACATACAAGATGAATTCTTTCCCATAATTTGGATTACTGAGGGTAGGGGCTTGAGTTATATCTTCCTTGATCTTTCTCAAAGCTCTATTTTATTTCCTTATTCCACTTGAAGGAAACATCCTTTTTTTAGCATTAGAGTGATATGTTTAACTAATTGTATTCATTTTACTACCCAAAAATACCTGTGTGATGGCACTTCATCTAGAAAAGATTGCAAGCTCACATGAAGTGCACAAATCCTCTAGGTCCCTCCTTTATTTTCTTAGCAAGATGTTAGCATGTAAGTTCAATAACCATAAAAATCATTCATACAAGAAGATACATTATAACACTACGGATCAACAAAGACGTATGATAAGTAAATCATTCATAGATAATTAATATTAAGATCTCGAATACCCATCAATCCATGTTCAGACATAGAGATATTTGTATTCCATATAGAGTTATCCATCACGATACACGATTCATAACATAACTTAGAAGTTGCATACATTACAACCCATTACATCAATGTGTTGGACCATGTGCACTCTCATATAAACTCCATATTAAGTACTTAAAATCTCATAACACGATCCATTTCTCTACTAATTACTCTCTCTCTGCATTACAAATAAGCATAACTTATATTTATAGGGTAGGGACTTTCCCTTCACCATTTAAAATATTTATTTCCTAAAAATAGGCGTTCTTGACAATAGATTGCATGTTTTTCTAATTATAACTCCTTTGTGTGCATCCGAAGCTATCCTAATTTATCTATCCTTAAATATTTGTTTAATCGGGACTTCATATCTTCTTTGCTATTTTTTAGCCTTGTATGAAAAATTGACTAAATCTTTGATTCTTTGTATGCATGAATGTTTGTAGCCTTACGCACCGATATGTTCCTTCATGGTACACACACTCCATGAACTCATCTACTCTTGATTTATCTTCTTGCATGCATGCTTCTACGAACCATTAAAAATCCCACGTATGGCTATTACCTATCCTTTTTCTCATACCAATGTTACCCCACACTAGGGATATTGCCCGTCCCAAGCAATACTTGTATCAAAGAATTCTCTTCAAAGAATTAAATAATAATAAATTGGAAGAACAAAGAATGGTGGGGTATGTACGTAATGAATCAAATAATATCAACCTTCTAGATGTGCACATTCAAATTATTCTTGAGGTGGCTAGAGTAGTCATGTAATCTCTGTATTCATGGTATTCTCCATCTCTTCCCACCTTGTAAGCTCTTTGGTAGCAGTCTCTAGCACAAATCTTGTGATATGTGACACTTTCTCAACAGATCAACTCTTCACCATTCTCCTTCAACTCCCCGATTACCCCATAAAGTCTTGATACCATTCCCTCCAAGGAATCCATATTTTTTCCAACCAATGAGACAAGTTATTTGATTCTTATTTGTTGTCGTGCAAATGTGTAACAAGAAATTGGAAGTTTTCAAGCACGACACTATACCCATGTGCCGAAATTTTTATGCTTTATCATTCCTAGGCACCCAAGGTCAAATTCATCACCATCCCCTATTTGATGTCAAATTGGTCCCATAGGTGATTTAGGAAAGTGTACTCATTCCCTAGCTTATTTTAGGTAATTCTAAAAGATGTTATCTTCTTGCAATATTGGGAAGGGTTGTCATTAGCATTCCCAAGACTAGATCAAACCCCCTAGAGTAGAGAGGAAGGGAAAAATTCAACATGGAGGTGAATTGAATACCTTATAACATCATGGAAATGATTTTGGAATGTTTGGGGAAGTTTTGAAATCTTTGGAGCAATTTGAGTAAAAAACAGGGTTCGCAAGCCTAGGTAGTACACAGGCCTAAAAAGTTGTTGGGATTCAGAAGAAGATTCCAAGAGATCAAAATGGAGTTAGAAGTAAAAAAAACATCTCTGAAAATAGGATTCCAATGCCTACATGATGGTGAAATAATACTTTTCAAAACACCTTGATGTATAGGATTGGCGGGCGAGTTTTCACAGGCACAAGTGGAGTCTCAAATCAAAAATACGATTTTTATAGGATGATATTGTTGAATCAAGACATTATATCCCAACAATTAGATCCAAAATTACATTTCCATTCAAGATAATATAAAATTTCACCATTAAATTCCACCTGAGCTCAAGTTATCATCATTCCAAGTTACCCTCTCAAAGGTAGTTCAGGACTTAGTCATTTTTCGGGAGGACACGTGTCAACACCAGGAGCCTAGAGGGATTTCATGTCCCTAACATCCATTAGATCAGGTACAAAAACCTTGTAAAACTTCATCCACACCCCATGTGACCTCTCGGGACCCTCATGCGACCTCTAGACTTGACTTATAACCCCCATGTGCATTTTTGGAACATTTATTCCCTCATTGTCGGATCAAGCACCACATGTCAGCCCTAGGACCACCGTGGAAATGGATTCCCCTCATGTACATTAGGTAAGGGAAATCAAGCATGTAAAAATGTTCCCAAACCCTATGGGGAGTCTTTTGGTCACCCACGTGACCGACTTTCACCCCTAGGTGCATTTTTGGAGCATCCATTCCCTGTCATCGATCAAGCACCATGTGTCATCTCCAACACCACCATGGAAATTGATGTCCCTGATGTTAGGGACATAAATCATGGAAAAATGTGTCCATCCCCTATGGGAATCTTTTATACATCCATGTGACCAGCTTTCAGCTCCTAGTGCTTTAAAGCATCTTTTCTCACCTTCATTCCCTACCGTTGGACCATCGCCATGTTTCGTCCTCTTGACCACCATGGAATTTGATGTCCCTCACATCATTGGGGTTAGGGAAATAAAACATGAAAAATTGAGCCCAATATTCTCCCTCCATGTGTTCAAATTTAAAAAATCTAACTTCTGCTCAGTGCTTCCACTACTCCATTCCCGTGCATAGACAATCTTCATTCTTCCTCTGAAACTTTCTTCCATGACTCTGCCATTGAAAAAATATCAGACCATATCAAGAAAAGAACTTAAATTCCTTTCCCATGGTGATACATAGGTCTCATAAGGAATTCTCATCAAGCTAAGAATGAGAAATGAAGAACAATGAAAAGAGAATAGTAAAATCTCCATAGCCAAAAAATGGAAATATGAACAAATCCTGCAAACCAGTGCACAAATCAATGAACCATTTGATTTTTTTGTTCCTCTATCCAAGGCCATCAAAAAAATAACCTTTGACTTTCCTCTCGTCGTGTGACATAGCATCCAACAAAGAAATTTCCATTATGGCTCAACGAATAAAGAAGTGGGATTTCCGTCAAACCGTTGTCGAATCAAGTAAGATCACACGTGAAGCCCCAAAGAAAAAAACCAAATAAAAAATATAATTTTATTTGTAAATGGAGGAGAAAACTAGACCTATAATTTTTAGGTCCATTAATGGTTTCCGCATCTAGAAGCACTGTCAGTCTGAAAATTAAAACTTTAAAATCTCCTGACTATTAAGCGGCGGGCCTAAAATTTAATGGGGGTGATATTGGGAAAAACCCATATAAAAAAATTCATTCCACATCAATCCAACTCCTAGAAGCCAAATTTATAAAAATAGTAGGTCTATTACATAAATGCGATCTATTTCAGGAAATTCAAAGATAGAAGGACCCTGGAAAGGAGACGAGGACATAACAGGTGCACTACAACTGAGAATTCACCATAACAAACATTTTTGGCACTTACTAAAAATAGTAAGTGGGCCCTCGAGCACCGCTAAAAATAGAAATTTGATCCAGAAGGAACGAGGAATGTAGGGAGAAAGAGGAAAACTGAGCCGCAACATCCAGTTGAAGATTGGGGACTTGATTTTTCACACTTACTAAAAATAGTAAGTTGTTTTTTCTAAGGGAGACATGAAGCCAAGTAGCAGGACCCACGAGTATGATGTGGAAGACAATGATGTCTTGTACATAGACCTAAACGACCTTAAGAGTCGCATGACCTCCAAGGAACGAAGACCAAATATTCACAAGTGGCTTATTCACTACTTTAGGACACTCAATGTCTGTGTAGAGTCTTGAGTTAGTCCTAGCCTTCTCTTTCCACTATGAGCCCAAGACATGAACCATACAAGATGAAAATGGTACAACGATGGAAATCATCAACCCTAGGACCATTTCTCTCTCTCTCTCTATAGATATCGGAATCCCCTAACATGGTCGTCATCTCAAAGGACAGGGCCATGCATGATTGGGAAATAATGGATTCATATTTCCAAGGAGTAGTGCTCGGTTCATGGTTGAAAATAAGAAGAAATCCCTCTAGGATGCCCAAGAATCTTCCAAGGTGTGAGTTCTCGAGAAAGGTATTTTGATGTCATCACTCTCCTTAGTAGAGTTATGGGTGAAGCAAGCACGAGAGACTTCCAAGACTGGATGGGCCTTTTCATCTTGACACTAACTAAGGAAGGCATAAAATTGACTCAAAGCGGATCATCAAAGCAATTTCCATCTAATCCTACTCCAAGTTCCCATGAAAATAAGTTTCACATGACTTCTTACCTAGTCTATCTCCTTACAATATTGAGATCATTCAAAGGATTGGCTCTCACATAAAACATTTCTGCCAAGGTACCGCATTCAAGAAACTTCCATAGTTGGTAATGGAGGAGAGAAACAAGAATTTCTCTCACATGAACAATGCATTCACTATGTATGTGGTATGAAGCTTAGAAGGGGATCTTGAAGCTAGGATGTCACCAAAAGTAGCATCCCTGATTAAGGAATATGGCTTGTACTTCATATAATTCTCAACATTCTCCTACATACAAGTTGTTGGCTTCGACCAAGCTCCATTGAAACTACCTAAGTACCTCAGTGACTAGATTGTATTGTTCAAGCTTTGTAGGTAGATCACTCAAGTGAATAACAAGCTCAGAAGTAGGAGAAATAAATTGATTTCATTCCCTATATCTCTAGGGGATTTCACATGCAAAATCTCAAATGACGCATCTCACCTAGAGGCCACTTTCACACATTTGACTTTGCATTCCTACATCATTGTCAGCCCAACTTTGACATCTAAGAAGATCCCGACTCATTCTATGTCCCATAATTACAACATGAGCCATAAGTTGAGGACTACTGGGCCAACTGTATTGATGAGTTTGAAGTACGTGAAAAGGACCACATGAGGATGACAATCAGTAAGATGAATAAATTCAAGTTCTCTTGGTATGAAGACATCTTACATGATGATGGGACAGAGATGTACAATCCTAAGTACACATAGTCAAGATGTCCCCAATGCCCCAAATCAACTGGCATGTTCGTGAATCAGGAGATATATTGGAGTGGACTGAAAAGGTGGTGAGGAGAACGAGGAACTGGTTTCAAAAGAAGAGGACTATGATCATTTGGTCATGAGGAATTTCTCCAAGCTAGAAGCAAGCTTCACATCATTTGTCTTCAAAAGTGGTAGAGGTGACTTCTAGCTCTAAACACTCTGGAGCGAGTTCAAAAAGGCCATGGAATTGAAAACTTCTCCCCGTGAGAAGACACCTAATAAAGTCAGGGAAGAAGAAGGTTCATTGGTATTTCCACATGAGGAAGACGTGATCTCAATAATGTAAACAAAAATACAGTAGTAGATGCACATGCAAATGAGGAGTATATGATTCATGACTCGGTCTTGAACCATAGCAAGAGGTCTTCCCTATTGTTTACACCAACACCCCTCACAATCAATAATTTCCTCCTCCAATAGAACAAAGAATGGTTGGTGCACTTGTAGACACCAAAATTAGGTCACACTCCCCTTTGGTCCCTCGACAAATAAATACCTTCATCACATTCACCTAGTCATGGCCCCCTTCACCCCACTAATATTAATTAAATTAATTCATTATCCTCACCATATTTATTATTTAAATATCTTAATTTAGATAATGCCCACACATACACCTCACCTAGACACCTCATCAAGCCACCTCACCCTAAGACCTATTCTTAGTAAGTTGCCATAACTAACTAAGTCTTACCCAAACCCTAAAAATCAATGCCTACATTCCCTCTAACCACATTCCTACATACTTACAAGAAGCTTCCAGTCTAATCCATAGGTTAACGACATGAGATCCCAGAAAATCAAGGGGATTTGCCTAGTTTAGTAAACCTAGGAAATCCCACCCTAACCGATGCGGTTACCCTTAACCACCACCGATTAAGCTGGAACCACCATCGGTCACCTTTTAATCCCCAAAACAACCTTATTTTCAAGGTTGGAAAAATGTTGGCATATTCTTGAGAGATAACACATCTTTTGAGAACACGCATGCAAGGAAGGAGATCAAGCATTTTCTCTTACATAGACATCCAACAATCATCCAACAATCACCCAAAGACATATTTTATCCAACCAGGAAAAAAGGAATGCACATGCAACCCATGTAGGAGATTTCCAACGTTTGGTGATCCTCAACAGCATTCAACCTCTTACCAACACCTTCATCCATCACTCACAGGTGCCTAGAACCATATTTCAAGTAAGTAGAATAGTTTACTCCTCTGGTTCATTAATTTAATTATTGTATTTTCATCCTTTGTTCTCCTAGCCACCCATTTACCTCCTTTAATAATCACCCCTCCATATCCCCATTAAAACCTCACCAAATCCCATCCAAATAACTTAATACCTCATTTTGACCAGCCTATTCCTTTGTACAATCATAAGGGAGATCTAAATCTGGATTACGTGGCATTCCCAATTTTCACATGAATCGCACCGGATCTCCCCAACCGGCATTGATCACCCTTAATCGGCATCGTTCTCTGTATTTACCAATATAGCCTAGAATAGTAACCTACCCCCCCTATTCTCACATCACCCTTAATCACCTGTGACCTACCTAAGACCTCTTGCAGACTGCAGATACCCAACTGCCATTACTTGACCTTCGGATCTTATTTTAACCTAGCCTATTAGATTAGATCTTTCTTATTGTGTTTTAAATGAGATACCTAAATCATTTTAATTACAATAGGATTTACTTCATTACTAACATTAAATTGTTTTAAACAGTGGACTGACAGCCATCTAGGAAGTATCACACTTCTCGGATCTAGCACACGCTAGGTAGTTCACTGCACATATTGTTTAACTTTTATTTGGTGGTCTTGTGTTCCATTTTAGGTAGTTCCTCCTAGCCAAAAGGAAGCTCTCATGATTAGTTGTGGGTTCAAAAGTCATACGCACACAACAACCTATCAACTATCATTTCAACAGGTATTCCTCCTACACCCATTACCTTATCTGTTTCTTCAATATTCAAAGAAACGTCTAAGAATCAGGTGAAACATTTTGGCACGCCCGGTGGGACCCATTCAAGGTTCCTTGCATTTTATTCATTCCTAGGAAAATTTGTGTGTTTTTTCCCTTTTGAAAAGCATACACATTAATTTTCTTCCTTGGTATAGTGGGTTACCTAGACAATCTATATTTTCATTTAATCAAGTAGCCCAAGCCTTCTTGGATCACTTCTCCATCAATATCGTCGAAAGGTTACCATGATTGACCTATACTCCACGAATCAAGATGATGATGAATCTATCACAAACTTTGTCACTCGCTGGTGTAGCCTGATCAATCTCACCTTCCAACTACCACAAACTAAACTCATTGAGCTCTTCACACGGGCTTGTGCTAGACACATCTCACCAACCCTATAGGTTCAGACTTTCTAAACATTTGATGACGCATTCACCATGGCACGAAAATTAGAGATTCGGGCAATCAAAGAGAAGAAAATCTAATTACACAATAAGAATTTGGAATTCAAGTCGAATGATACCTCTTCTTCTTCCAAACCATAGAGTAATTATTCAAAAGCTAAGGGCACCGCTAACGTAGTGGTACTAAAATCCAGTCTGGCTCATCCATCAAATCAAGCTACCCCCTCATCTAATCTCTCACCCATCCAGACTTTTCAATTCAGACGAGAACAATGGAAATACACCCCAATTGGGGAGCCTTACTCTTCTATCTTAGAAAATCTCATCAAAGCTAGGGCCATCACCCTTCTACCTATAAAACCACACACTTGGTTTTGACCTGCTCGCCCTATGCCCGCATGGTATAAAGAACACAAATTCTGTAACTATCATCGAGTAAAGGGTCATAGTGATGACAATTGCATCACTTTCAAAAACATTGTCCAAGAAATGCTCAAGAAAGGTGAGTTAACCATGGATAATCCTAACACACCTACCAATCAAAACCTACACATATTCAAGAAACCCTTTCCCAATCATGCCCCTTCATCTGATCAAACTAGTGAGACCTCAACTCATGATAGCCATACCCGTGAGGTCCACGCTATTTTCAATGATGCACCCATTGCTTCCCAATTACCCCATATTCCTTCTATAGAGGAAATTCTAGCTTGAAATCCTCCTTCTGCATTAGAACCTACCTCACCTATTCCTCCACCCACAGAGGAACACCTTTCACCTCCTTCCTCACCTGTGGAGGATTCCTTCACTAATATTGAGACCATTTCACCTTTGGCTTCTCCACCTAGGGAACCGTCACCCACAATACTTCTTCAATCCATGGAAGATAATTTTTTATCTCCTCCACCCACAAAGGAGTACCCATTATTTCCTCCACCTACGAGAAGCACCCATCATCTTCTCCACCTATAGAGGAGCACCCATTTTCTCCTCCACCTATCAAAGATCCAATAGAGATACCTTTGCCTCTAGGTGAGCATTCTCCATTAGCTACCTAAGATCTTATAGACCTACTTTCGGCTCTCTTACCCATGGAAGCTAAAGCTAACAAATTTCCCATCTCTAAGACACATTTTATGGGAATAGCCATTGGGTCCTCATCAACATCACCTACAGACATGTTGTTCTCATATTTGGCCGATCACCTAGATTATGTGGATAGAGCCTTATTGTGGGGGCATCTTTTGCTTCCTATTTCAACACAAATGTAGATGTCACTTGCTGATACTTCCACTATCTACCCAAAAATATTCTAGCCAATTGAACCGAGCACAACCACCTCTATCACTACTTCTTCCATAACCCTCCGCACCACTCAACATACTCCCTTACCCATAACCCAACATACATATAAATCCAAACCCACACCTTCATCATCTTCCTTGACTAAATATATTACTACCTTAGGGGTCAACCCAACCACCACCGACCTTACTCATCCACCTATCAAACTAGATTTAGCCACATCCTCCAAAGTCAACACCAAACCTACTCTGGCACCCAAATAGAAGAACCAAACCCATAGAACTCATACCCCGGCTATGCCTACCATACCTGCATCACCTTCACCCTTTCCGTCCATCTTAGGACCCCAACCTCCCAATATAGTTAAGAAACTTCCACCCGCTGGTAAACCAAAAACACAAAATCCCACTCGTCCCTCACAAACCTCTAACATTCCAAGGCACCGACATGACTTACATCTATACCTACAAAGATCTTTACCACCCATACCTCTAATACCCTTAGAAACTTCTTCATTACCCACTACACTTCGCCTCTTTCTCTCACACCCCCAACGAACCGCATCATCTACCTTCACAACACCTTTGTTTTCCCTGTGGGTAACTCACCCTCTTCCCCATCTACTTTTCCCATTAGATCTCATACACCCATATCACCTTTACCTAAGAAGGTACAACCTAAAAACAAAAATCCACTACCCTCCAATAAGGTAGTCAAAGCAACCATACACCCTCCTTCCCGTTCATCTACCATACCCCTACCCAAACAAACACAACCAACACCCAAGACCACTCTAGCACCCAAAACCATGGCTCAACCCACTCCCCCTCCTATAAGGACTGTTCCTCAACAATCAGCCGCACTTACACCCAAACCCACTTTCACTTCCCATTGCAATCCACTAGCGGGTCCTATGCCAAAATATTAATCAACCTCCTTTAGACTTCACATTTATCACATTACCACCACTCGACCTTATGACCCCCTCAAACCCAAGTGAAAAGGGTTTGATGGCACTAAAATTTGTGCCTACCATCGTGTGCCGGGCATGGTGTGGAGAACTACAAGGCTTCAAAACTATCCTTATCTAGTTGTGTCCTTTAGAAGCCAACTTTGACGATGACAACCTTCTCGATGAGGACCTTGCTTCACCGACACCCATTCCCATAGTCCTTCCCTCACTACCCACTCAACAACCATGACCTCCACCCCCACAGCTCCTAGAGCCACCTCCAAGATTTGAAATTAACATGGTTCACATTAGAGAACTTGCTACACCATTACCTAAATGTCATTACACCTAGCTCACCTCATAGGGTTTTTCTCCTCCGGTAGGTTTTTGTCCGTCATGTCATTATACCACTCACCCTACACCTTCTCCGTTTTCCAACTCCCCTCATATCAACATGATCCACGTTACTACCCATGCTCAGAAGGATAAAGGTAAGGAAAAGGAAACTGACCCACCAACCAATCCTATACCCAACATACCATCTACACCCACACCTAAGATTACTATCCATGGACCCACATACCCTATTTCTAATGGGGTCACACATCACACCATGCTCAAACAATTACACCAATCTCCCCTCAAAATGTACCTATATGACCTCATCCAAACCTCGAATCCCTCATCAAGCTCTCATGGAGGTTCTTCACTCTATTGAGGTCTTACCTAATGATCCTACACCCGTAGCCTCCATTATCACACCCCATCATGTATCCTCTCTCACCAAATTACCACCTTTATCCATACCTCACCCTACTCACCAAATAGCCTCCCTTAGCTTCTCAAAGGAAGAGATCGTACCGCACCAAACAGATGACCTAGACCCAGCCCTCTTCATCTCTGTCCACATCAATGATATATGTGTATGACATGTAATGATTAATGGGGGCACTAGCATTAACATCATTTCATCCCATGCATTCACTCAAATGCGCATACCCAAAAATTGCATGCATAAACATCCTATCATGTTGCATTCATTCAATGATGCTATCACCTCTACACTAGGAACTATCATTCTCCATATTCGTGTGATCCCCACACTATTCTAGAGATATTCTATGTCTTGGAGGGGGAATTTCAATATAACCTATTATTTGCGTACCTTGGATTCATGTCATGGGTTTCGTTCCTTTCACGTTACATCGTTGTGTAAATTTTGAACACGAAGGACATACCTATAATATTCCAGCTGATCCATCACCTTTTAAAACATTCAACATGCTCTACCAACCCAATGACATGCTCATACCCATTAAGGCATCTACCTCCTCAACCACTACTACTTGCACCCACACCCCTACTTACCAATACAATTACTACCTCAACCACACATACCTCCTCCATTCCCACCATTGCCACAAGCTCCACAGCTAACCGATTAGCCTCCCAATCCATTAGCTCCACCTCCATGTCAACCTATGACACATCATCTATTCCAACTACCCACATACCAACCACCGATCCTTTGGAAGGCATTTTTCAATGCCTCACTCGGGAGAATATCGCTTATACAAGTGTTAACATGTTCCTTACTCCACAAGAGTATGGAGTTCTTCCCAACACCCTCGTTATGATCACTACATAGGAGAACACCTCCTTTATGGTCCTCCTCATCTTCATACCAGTCTCACCTATGGGGGACTTGATACTACCACGTACACACCCAAACCACCATCACAAACTCATCCATTTCCACCGACTTCTAGTCTCTCACCAATCACCATTTCGTCCACACCTTCCCCGCACCGATGTACATGGCAGGATTTTGGTTTTGGATTTTAAAAACAAGGCTGCCAGACTGGCATCCCATGTACCACCCATAAACATAATGACCGTAGTGGTATCAGATTTCTTGAACCACCATTAAGCAATCCTACATTGAACCCATTGAGAATGTCAACCCTTCTCTACCTTCTTCACCTGCTCCACCTTCATCACCGCCTTCACCGACGAGTCAATGTATCCTAGATCTATCCCTCCTAACTTTTTTTTTCATAAACATCATTTCCTTGGGGCCTTTGACTTATCAACGCGAGGGCGAGGCCCCTTCCTCTCTTCCCTTTATGTACCTTGAAATGATCGATGATGATACACCTTCCATTAACGTTGTTCAATGTCAAGATGATGATTCTATACTCACCTACCTTGGTGTAAAAGATTCATATATTCATCGGTCTTTGCCTTCTGAGACACAAACCATGTTTAATGAATCGACTATTGAGATCAACATCCATACTCAAGATGAACCGCACATCCTAAAGATCGGTCAATCTTTAGATGTTGCTGAATAGGAAGCCATCACTTCTTTTCTCAAAGATCATAACCACGCATTTTCTTGGTCTTACGTAGACATGCCTAGTATTGACCCCACCATAGTGGTCCACAATATCATAACCGTTCCCAATGCCAAACCCATCAAACAAAAGCTGAGGAAAATGTACCCTCGCATTTCCCTTCTCGTCAAAGAAGAAATTTAGTGCCTTCTTTCTGTTTCCTTCATATTACCCATTGATTATCCTCGTTGGATTTCTAACATTGTCCCTATCACTAAGGCGACAAGGGGACTCCACATTTGCACGGAATTCCATGACCTCAACCTTGCCTGCCCAAAAGATGACTTCCCTCTACCCAGTATTGACCAACTGGTTGACCTTACCACTAGTCATGAGATGCTATCACTCATGGCTAGCTTCTTGGGTTATAAAAATCTTTCTTCCCCAGGAGGATCAACACAAGACCTCGCTCATAGCCCCCTTAGGGGACCTTTTGCTATCGAGTCATGCTTTTAGCCTTAAAAATATTGGTGCCACATATCAGTGGGCTATGACTTACATCTTCCATGACATCATGCATCATATATTGGAATATTATGTGGATGACCTCCTCGCCAAATCTAAATTATGCTCCAAGCACCTTGCCGTCCTAAAAACTATTTTTGACTACCTCATTAAATATTGTGTTCACCTTTATCCTAAGAAGTTCATCTTCATGGTCCTCTCAGGAAAACTCCTGGGCTTTATCGTTTCCCTACGTGGTATAGAAGTTGACCTGCTAAAGTAAAGGCCATTCTAGAAATGCCTCCACCCACTAACCTTAGAAAAATCCATAGCCTACAAGGTAAGTTGCAGTTTATTCGCCATTTCATTTCACAATTATCTGATCGGTATCAACCATTTCATCATCTACTCAAGAAGGATATCTCCTTTAAATGGGATGATGACTACCACAAAGCTTTTAAGGCCTTAAAACAATACCTTCTCCAACCACTCGTACTCATTCCACCTAAAGATGATCAACCTTTCTACCTATACATCTCAGTTACCAATCATTCCTTGGGATTTATGCTTGCTCATCACGATGAACAACACAAAGATTAGGTGGTTTATTACATAAGCCGTACTCTTTTGGACTATGAAACCCGATACACCCATCCCGAATTTTTTTTCTTAGCCTTAGTTTTCATTGCCACAAAACTTCACCATTACCTACTCAACCACAAAACCTATGTTGTGACCAACACCTACCCCTTACACTTCATAAATGCCAAACCTTATCAAAATCAATGTGCTACACGATGGCTTATGCTTTTGGATGACCTTGACCTCGAATTCATTCATCAAAAGTCCATCAAGGGCCAAGCCATCACCGACCAATTGGCCGACACACCTATTTCCAAGGATCAACCCTCTAATTTTGACTTTCCAGATGAGTCAATTGCTACCCTTTCCTTGACGAACCAACTTATAGAATGACGCTCTTCTTCAATGGTTCCAAGTCGGTGCATGGGTAGGGGTGGTGTTATCCTCATTCCTCTTAATGGTGAACCCATGCCTTTGTCTTTCAAAATCTATTTTGATTATACAAACAATATTACCGAATACGAAGCAATCGTATTAGGTCTCCAAGCTGCCTATGCCCTCGATGTCAAAACAATCAACATCTTTGGTGATTCCCAATTGGTCATAAACTAAGTTAATGGTATATACCAATGTTGTAATGAGATACTTCAAAAGTATAAACATGATGTAGACATACTTTTGACCACCTTTGACCGTTATGCCCTTCAAACCATCCCTTATTTGACTAACAAATTTGTAGATACCATGGGTTGCTTGGCTTCTCGGATACCCACTTTTCCCGCTAATTCTAAAATCTTTGTCACCATATAACGACTCCAATCACCCTCTTATTTACCTCATGAATTTTACTCTATCATAACCACTGCCTCCAATCCGAGTGACCTTTAGTATAAACAATACTCACTACCTTTCTCTCTCATCTTTCCTCTTGATCTTACCCGTAATGGACAACGCACCTTCCTTAAAAAGGTCTCTCATTACGTCATCATGGGGGGCCTTCTCTTTAAGCGCAACTTTGATGGTATTCTCTTACGATGCCTCAAAAGTTATGAAATTCCTTATACAATTAAGGAAGTTCATGATGGCATATGTGGAGGTCACTTGAAAGGCCTTCTATGGCTAAGCGTATTCTTCGTGCCTCGGCTATTCATCGCCAACCCTCAACCATGATTGTTGCGACTATGTTAAACATTGTGTAAAATTCCAACAACATGCCAACCTTCATCATACACCTAGTCACACCTTAATGGTTGCCCATGACCTTTGGCCCTTCTCTCAATGGGGTTTAGATCTTTTCGGAGAGATCAACCCTCATTCTTCCCAATGACATCAATGGATCATCACCACTACCAAATACTTCACAAAATGAGTTGAGGCCATAACACTCATCTCTAAAAAAGTTGAGAAAATATGTGAGTTCATCAATCATCACATCATTTTTCACTTTGGTGTTCCTCATCGTCTCATCACTGATAATGGAAAACAATTCAAAATAAAACATTACGAAACTTTGCATGATGCCTTCGGCATTCAGCTAAGTTTCTCATCACCTTATTACCCACAAACTAATGGCCAAGCTAAATCCACTAATAAAACCCTAAACAAAATTCTCATGAAAGTGGTTAACGATACTGGGAAGGACTAGCATACGCACATTCCTTTTTCCCTATGGGCATACCGCACTAGTATCTGCACTTCCACTGTGGCCACACCATTTTCTCTGGTCTATAGTACCGAGGTTGTTCTACCTCTCGAAGTCTAGATTCCCTCACTCTACATTTCTCTCCATGACATGCTCAATGATGATGAATTTTGTCAAGACCGTTTAGCACAGCTTGAGTTATTAGATGAATGTCATCTTAATGCTCTTGATCACCTTCAAGTTTACCAAAAATGTATCAAATGTGCCTATAAAAATGTGTCCATGAATAAACCTTCCAAGTCGGTGACCTTGTCCTAAAATAAAATCAACATGTAACCAAAGTAAAAAAACTAAACGGGGAAATTTTCTCTAATTGGCTTGGACCATACATCATGACCCATACTTATGGATCAGTGCTTATAGTTTATCTTCCTCGATGGTAAACTCCGAACATGAGCCCCTTAACACCTTGCATCTTCGATCGTTCTATTGTTGAATTTTAGTCCTATATCACTTTTTGCCTCCTTCAAAGCTCGTCCCTTGAGTGTTATCCACTTCATACACCTCACCAATGAATAAACAAGAATCATGTGAGTACCCTTCAATTGTTATCTTCTCTTGAATATGTGTACCATAGCATTGTGCATAGCATGATTCTCATGGATACTTTTAATCTACCTTTAGATGAGATCCCATGGTCATTTCAACCTGCTTTCGAACAAGAATATTATTCTTCATCTTCATCTTGTCCATGACTTCAAATCCCTCACATGAGACACAACTCCTTGATTCAAACTTCTAATAAAAAGATAACTCCCTCAAAATGACATATTCCTCTCAAGAAAGATAGAATGCTCCCTCAAAGGACAGCTATGTAAATCCCTTTTTAAAAATGAGAGAATTTGAAGCTTCCCGCATCGACCAACTTCACGAAGACCTCAAGGAGTTCATTTCCTCATCCCATATAGACTTCCTACATCGATCAGTCTATCTCAAATACAAGTCAACACAGATAAATTTTTAGTCATGGACTTTCCCATTGTGACCTCGGATCTCTTGCCCAAAGAGCATGCCACCTCATATCATATAAAATTAACCACCTTTCACACTTCTCACCATTCCCACTCCCATTTTCCTACCGCCTCAAGGGACCTCTTGGAAACTAAGACATTTGGTGATCATGTGACTACTTTTCACCTTAGAACACTCAATCTTGCAATGTCTTTAGGGTCTTACGTTCATCACCTCCTCTGAGGTATGATCTACTCAGTATGATCCTAACCAATTAGGTGGCTTTATTGCCCCTTCTTATCTTTTAACCATATTTACTTACGTCTTGAGTACCTTATACAGGACTTGTTCCTCGATGCTTACCTTTGGGGTAATATTCTTATTTTTCCACAATCGACATCACCTATACCAATTTTCCTATAAGCCACCCACACCTAATAGACCTAAACCCAAATCATGCCTAAAACATACCAACTCATTTTCCTACCTCCTCATATTCTTCCCTAGTTTACGGAGAACTACACTGCCCGAGGTCCTTTTCACCGGGACTATGTAGGTAGAACTCGAGGGTATGGGGCCCTTTCGAGGTTAGCTCGGCCACTCTCTACCCTAACCAATTCATATTTAATTTTCCTCACATTACATTCTACCCTACAAAGTTTCCTTTTTATATCTAAAACTTGGAAATTAAACCAAACAAATAACAAGTTGCTTAATATTTTATCATCATCACAACATACATTTATTATGACTACCATCATCCTCCATATATTATAAAGCATCTTAAAATAGCCCATATTATCATTCATTATATAAATTAATGAATCACAACTCAACCAATTTCAACTCCACCATGCCTAAACAAACTCGACTCAACCATGCATAAGACCTAACTCGATCCATGCCTAAACCAACCCGACTCAAGCCATGCCTAAAAACTTGACTTCACCATGCCTCTAACCAACCCGACTCCATATCACAACAAAAAAATTAAAATCTCATAAAACACCGACAAACCAAGAATATCATCCATCTCATCATATACATAAATATGTGTCTCAATACAATATACATGGATATCCCATCATGTCTATCTCAAACACATCATCGGCATGTAGGCTGATACTCGATACAAAATGTCATTGGCATGCATGCCACCCCATATACAATAAAATAATAAACAATACAAAATATCTTCGGCACACAAGCTGGTATATGCTCAAAATATACAAAAAATCTCATACATCCTCACTATCTTTAGCACGTAGGCTAGTATATATAAAAAATTACTACAATATATAAAAATTAGGAGCTAAATATCAGACATCTCGGTGCACATCCTCCATATTTGTGTTTCTGTACCCTCTTCCGCCTCTTCGGCCCTGGGCCTATATCCCTACCGCGCCTCACCTGGAGCTAATCTCTGTGAGATGGTGGCCTCTCCATGATCTCGGCCTCGTAGATCAATGCCCCCTATACTATCTACACTATGAGTGTGAGATATATTCCTCTCACTCAAAGCTTGTTATGCCTCGGTACTCTCCATAGGATAGAAAGTCTATCCCGGCTGCCATTAGTTGATCCTAGTAGTATTTGGCCTCACCTAGGGCATCCCGTAACCTAGATATAGGAATGGTCTATGGTGGCTCCATAGGCTTCGGCCCCTGTACCTATCATGTGGGACCCTTTCCCACTCCTTCCTATGAACTAGGACCTTGTCCCAGTTCCTGTGGTGGTGCCCTCTCCCCTATGCTCAGAATCCTGCACTCAGTGCCTATAAGGTAGGCACGACCATCATCCCCATCTCGCAGATTATCATTTCTACCTCTGGTCATCTCGGGCTCAAGACCGCCACCGAGAATGTAACTCCACTACCTCAACCTCTCGAGCTCGTAATCTATGTCTATACCATACCCAATCGGGTAATCGAGTCACCACCTGCCCTTATAGGGCATCTCTCTACACCCTGCTAGGCATATGAGCACATAACTCCATGTATAGCTGCACTAGGAATGTTGGCACCCAAGAAAAGCACGTCTGATCTATCATCATATCGTGGAGTACCCCGATCAATGATTGGGAAAAACACCCACCCTCTACATCCGGTAGTGTAAAGTAGCACACTGCCTCCATTAATAGAACTACTAGCCTCATCTCCTCCAAACGGGCTAGGTACATCTCTTCATAGAGAATGCTAGCCCTATGGAATGTCGCTAGGCCATCCCTCTCCAAACACTATCAACATCAACTCCTTTGAGGCCTCGGAGGAGATTGAATAGACTTGTGTACCCAATATGGGTAGCCACAGAATCCTGAACATGTCCTCTAGGGTGACAATGATCTCACCCATCGGTAGGTGAAACGTTTTGGTCACGGAACCCCATCTATGGATGAGTGTAACCATCAGACTAGACTACTGGGACTACATGCTGCAGCTGTCCGACCCCACTCAGTCCCACTGCCTCCACATGCCACAGCTCCTCAGGGGTCGCTACACTGCGAACTATCATGAGCAAGGGTGGAACCCTGTCCCACATGCGTAACTGATCTCTCCCCTACATCCAATACAAACAACAAATTAATCTACATTTATCATACCCATACTCACCCACTATCATTTTTCTACACCCTATTTTACCTCTACCCATCTCAACCACCCAACCTATGGCACTTTTGGCCCCTTACTCTTCGAAACCCGACTAGTGTTATTTCTCTCTAACTGACCCCGATCACCCTTCAATTGGCATCGGTCACCTATTTTATGACTAATATTGGTTCAATAATACCGACACTATCACTATCGTGGCAAAACCTACAACCCCAAATCCTCCCTTCTCAAAAACTTCCTACCCTGACACTTCTCCCACCTAAAATCACCTACACCTCCCCCTACACCTCATTCCTTCCCCTCTTCTCCCACTTATCTCTCTCCCCCTCCTATTCAACCTAATTTACCCTCCCATCTTCCCAATTTTATTTTTCCCCACCCACAATAAAAACAAAAACCCAATTCGCAAATCACCTAATCTATCTAACAAAATACAACAAGAGTTGGATGCTTACCTCATCATGCTACCATCATCATGGTGGCATGCATGGCCATTGCACCGGTGGCCCACCCGATCCCTCTCTGGCCTCTACCATCACAAAATCTCTACCCGCATCTCTAACCAATCGAATCACGCCCACCGATCATGTGGACCCGCCTCTCAACAACCAATCACCCACTGCTTAGATCACTAACTATAGTCATTTTCGCACCCCACCAAGAACAAGGGAACCTCATTCACACAATCCTATCACCTAGCGGGTGCTGGGAGCTCACTCGAGGCATGCGAGAGGGAGCCAAGTCTCTCTTTTATGTGAGTTCAATGGAAGGCATAATTTAGGATTTTGACTTAGTGATTTAATAGACATGAAGAAGCTATAGAGCTCAGGACGAATTCTATACCCCTTTAGTCATAACAAAAACAAAGCACGCAACAAAATTAATAGAACTAAGAATTTGTAAATCCACAAATATACTCAATCATTCAAGTAAGGTCCATGATTATACAAGATCAAAAGTAGAGTAAAAACATGCAGATAATACAGAAGGAGATCTTAATATAAACATAGTGGTAACCTTATCATATTCATTCATAGTCTTACTACAAAGCATCACAGAGAGGCAGACCATAGTCATGCACCATATCTAGATCCATACATGTATACTCACAAAAAAATTTACATTGCCCATTACATCCTTACTAGAATCATTTACCCATTTTATCCCATAGTTCTCACAGTAATTCTGCAGAGCTCTGCTACCTCACTTGTGTCTCTATTATTTGCCAAGGGTGCACATATAAATAGGCATCTGAGTTCTAACAAACTCCTCTACAACCTCAGATCTGGCCCCAAGTGTCAAGGTGCGGGTCGCCCTAGGTACATGCCTCCATGTCATGATTATCTTTTTGGATCTTCCTATCGCAAGGTATATTCCTTCCAAGACACCATGTCACTAGGCTTCATGGAACCTTGTCCAAAAGGTCAAAAATGGCTAAGTTCTGAATTGTTCTTCATGCGTGCACGTCCTTGGTTCTCCAAGAACCCCTTTTGAATTCTTCCTTGTGCACCTTCACTTGCGTGCTTCCTCCGGCTGCATGCCTACATGTCTTTAAGATTTGGAAGCTATATCAAGGGCCCAACATTACCCCACACTTCACTTATTCTCCACCCTCGAACCTTCTCAAAGAATGCAGTACAAAAATGCAAGGCCTTTCCTTGGAAAAGAATGGGGGAGGGAATAAAGAATGGGGGAGAGGAAGAGAAAGAATAGAAGGAAAAATTTCCTAAAGAAGCAGAAGGGGAAAATTCTACCATAGGTCGGCCTCCAACATATCCCATGCACTGACCTCATCCTGTGCCCTTTTGCAAAGTTTTCGACCAATGTGCTCACCTCATCAAAGGTTAACCCTTCCCCCTTTGTGGTGATGGTCTCCACCACAGTTTCCAGTTCCTTCACAAGATCCTCCAAGGCATCCATCTTCCTTGTAATGGTCTTGTAGAGTTCTTTAAGCCATGTTTTTATTGAGACGTGAAGGGCCTCAATAGCTTCAAATTTTCTTTCTACCTCGGCTAAAATTCTTTCTTGTTCTAGCTCTATTTCCTTTTTCTTCTCCCTGAAGTCTTTTAGCTTGGCCTCGTTGTCTGCAAGTAGCATACCTGTCACCTTGTCTTTATCCGCGTAGTGGTTGTAGGCAACCCCCACGGTTTGTGCATCTATTTTCATGTTAGCAAGCACCTTGTTGTATTCAGAGCACGACAACCTTCAGCTTTTCCTCCTTCTCCAAGCGCGCAACTACTTCCTCTACTAACTCCAAGGCCAAAGGCTACCTTTCCATGGTGAGGATCCGAGTCAAGTCCTCTAGGCATTCCAAGGAGGAACCATACTTTTGTGTGGGAGGGTTAAGGTCTGGGTGCTTCGTGATAATAGCCTAGGGAGATGAGCTCCACCTTCTTGGAGACTTCACGCACTTTATCTTTCTCCTCCTATAACTCCCATTGTAGTTGAGCGTTGATCAGCTTTTCAAGGCTGAGTTCCTTTGTCAGCTTAACTACTTCTTCCTTCCTCTTTTCCAACAGGTCCTCCAAGGCTTTAATCTTGTCATTTCTATAGAAGAGCCTTGCCTCTACCTCCACGGAGACCTTGTTGAGTGCATTACACACTTGCTCATCTCGATAAGTGTTGTGTGTTTATGAGGGGGTTGGCCCCCTTTGTCTCGGAGAGCTCCAGTATTGCCTCTTGGTTAACTTCAAATTCGGGCTCATCAATGTGGGAGTCAAACGCCCACGATAGCATTTTCCTCATGCATGGGTATCCACCCTTAGGATTGAAGGACTCCATGGCGGTGAGCTCCTTGTGGGCATAGTACTGAAGTGCACGCATAAAATTTGTTAGGGTCATTAGCATACCCCATCACTAATCTTCCTTCCTCCACACGTTTACTTCCCATGCGCACGCCCTTTGGAATAGTCACTGAAAGAGTTGGGCCTTTTGTGCTACTTCCACTCTTCTCCCTTTGTTCTTTCTTGAACTCACCAAGCACAAGCTCCATGTTGTGCCCCAACTCCTCATCAACCAAGGCATCAATCATCTTTTCGCCTCCCTTGTCACTTTTTCATCTATCTCCTCCTGGGTGAGCTTGGGCATTTCTTGCTCCTTGGTGCTTGCCCCTTCACTCCTTTCTTCACTCTGCGAGTCCTCCTCCTCCCCAGGTGCTCTTCCTCCATGCAAAGATGAATGCATCAATGTATTCCTCTCCTCCCTCCCCTGAGTTGTCTATACTTATCCTCCCTTGGGTCACCTCCAGCTCTTCTCCTTCACCAACATTCTTCTTGCCTAAAAAGGCACTTGTGCCTTCGGTCTTCTCTACCTTCTCTTCTTCTTCTTCCACTGAAGACTCCAGCTTGGGAGATGTGGTCTTCTCTTCATCCAAGGGCTCTTTAGGAGATGGTGGCTTTACCGGTTCTGGGGTATTCTCCCTAACTACCATCCTCTTCTTCTTCCGAACGTAGGTACTTGGCCCCACGGTACCTACATCCTGCTCCTCCACCGCCCTCCATTCCTCTTTCTCTTCTCTCTCCTTACGCTTTAGCATGGGCTTCTTTCTACCAATAGGGTCATCTGGGATGGATATCTCATTCTCCACATATGTGCCCTTTTTGAACTTTGGCCTTATGCATAGGTAGATCCTGGCAGCATCACTCTCAGCAATAGGTAAGGTCATGGGCCTTACAATGTGCACATCTTGTGATATGTATCTTTCAATGTACATGCACTTCCCTAGGTAGACCAACTTCTTTCTCATTTCCCTATGTTCACTATCAAGGGTGGATAGGTCAAGGTTTAATTTCTTCGACTCCTTGTACCTGTTCACTCCCACCTGGAAAAATTGGGTAGTAAATGAGAAGGGGAGTTTGCACCATGGACTCCAACTACCATCCACCAAGATGAATCTGCCAATGTAGAAGTGCTTTGGTATACCATGAACTCTAGCTTCTCCTTCAGTTACCATGGGGAGTTGTTCTGGGATCCACCATTCAGCCCCGAATGTGTTCCTGAGGTGTGTATACCATTTATCCAAGCACGCCTTGTGCACCCCTATCATTGATTCACATGTATACTTCTGGAACCTCTCCATAGGTGAAGGGTCTTCATCGAGGTACTCCCATATGAACTTGTTGGATGCATCTGACACCCCAACTTCTGAGAACACAATTGTTAATAGGATGTTCCCAAATAAGATCTTTCCTCCATTATCTCGCGCTACTTATGATCTCATCTGCTATGTACTGGGAGATGTTGTACACGATGCCTTCCGTGACCTTCCTACAGACATTCAGCCAAGGCTTGCTCACCTAGGTCCACCTCTCTTGTCCATTAAACTTGGAAACGAGGTTTGTGGCCATCTTTATCATCGGATTGTTGATATCCGCGATGTCATAGTACCTTGATCCCTTCTTATATTACTAGGATGGAATGGTTTCTTTAATTTCCTCCTCATCCTGGTGGTCATCTATGAGTGTGTCCCAGTGCAGTTGAGGCCTGTGAAGTGTGAGATTAGTTGGGGAGTTATGCACATTTTGTGCCCTGCGAAGTAGAAGAAGTCTTCATGCATGCTCGTCATCAGCCACTGGTACAAGTGCTCAGGCTTCCCAAAATATGGTAACTCGTAAAGCTGGAGAAGCCCTTCCTTCTCCATTTTCACCTTGACTACATCATTGTAGATTGGTATCCTGTTAGGTGTTCATTTATTTATAGGATACACCAGCTCCAGTGCCATTTCCTTCACGATTGTGCTTGATCGATGATTGTAGTCAATCATGGGAATCTGTCCGAATGTGGGACTCCCACTCTTGCCCCAGAAAAACCCCATCTCGGGTATTGCATTTCCGAGTACCATTATTCATTGGTATCTAAGGGGATTTCTTCTTTATTCTTTCCTTTTCCCTTACCCTTTCCCCTCTTGGATTGTACTACAAGTTTATCAACTGGTTTTGTGGCCATCATTTTACCCCTTGCTTTCATTCCTAGGTTAACTTGCGATTTTGTTTGAACGTTTTCCCCATATGCGCCCGTGCCCTAAAACAAAACCCTAATCTCATACTTTTCTCCTTCGATCACAATGCTTCTTCACAATGTTCCTCACACCCGTGAATCACTTCTGCACTAGTTTGTAGATCTAATGGACTGGTTGCGCTTAATTTTTTGGGATTTTCCTTCACACGAGTCAGTCTTTGAAACCCTAGCTCTTGAAAGAAAATCACTCTTCTTGTTTTCACAAAGTAAAAAAATGAAATGCCCACTCTTGTATTTATAGCTTTTTCCACTTTTACACATTAAAGGCTAGGCTACCTACCACCATACGACAATATTTAATGCGATTTTTTCAAACAAACCCGACGTCAATGCTTTTCCTTACGTGCCAAATCCTTACTCAAAAACTTTTCCACATGCACCCAATCCTTGCGTGAAAATTGTTTCCAACCTTCTGGTGTGCAAATAATCCATCTTGACAGAAGACTCTTACACGCATGTTACCACCACCAAAGGCACCTCTTCTATCCTCATGATTCTTTCTTTCACCTACCTCATGTTTTTGCACTTTTTCTCCTTTGTACGTGGATTTCCAATGTAACCTTATCTTGCCACCAACCTGCCTTCTTTTCTCCCAATGCATCTTTTTAATCGGGTCAATTCAAATGGTCTACCAACCCAATCCTCTTGCAAAATAACTCCATGCCTCTCTTTATCACCTTACCCCACACTAAAACGATGCGCGGTCCTCTATGCATTCATAAGTCCAAAAGTAATAAGGTTACTAGTACCCAAGGTCCAAACAAAACAACAATGCGAAAGGGAAATACAAGAAAGGAAAAGCATAAAAGGAAATTCTAAACTAACTGGAAAAACTACCTTATTTACAAACACCAAGAAGCATTATTTATAGTAGGGCTTTAGCCTACTCCCATTGAAGTGTCTAGGTAATTTTGTTCCATCCATTGCTTGTAACTGGCACACGCCTGAATCAAGGATGTATGAAATTACATAGGGACCCAACCAATGCACCTTCAACTTTCTAGGATGACATAGAAATTTTGAATCATATAAACCATCTCGCAATACCATCTAGCCATGCCTTTTGCTTAGTTTTTCAGTTGTTTGGCTCCATCTTGCTAGTAAGCACCTTTCATCCAACTTTATCAATTCATTAATTCTTTATTCCAGGTTGCTTTCTCATCATCCAACCCTCCTGTGTGCACTATACGCAGAGATGGTAGCATGAATTCCACTAGAAAAATGATTCCACACCAAACACCAGTTGAAATGGTGTGGCCTTGTTTAATCTTTTATACGTTGTTTTGTATGCCCAAAGAACTGTTGATACCTTGTCATCCCAATCCTGCCTACCCACATCACATATCTTAGTCAATGTGTGACTAAGGATTTTGTTGAATGTCTCTACAGTTCCATTTTCCTGAGGGTGATAAGGGGTAGTCTTGTGGTGGGCTACCATGAATTCTACCAATAGAATCCTGATGGTTTCATTTAAGAAGTGAGTTCCCCTATCACTTGTTAAACTTAATGGGAACACATACCGCTTATAATGTTCTCCCACGTAAATCTAGTAGCCATGGCATGTGATGCAATCCTTAGTGGGTGCGGCCTCTCTACCCACCTTGTTAGATAATCAATACAGGTAATAATATACCACGAGTTAGTCCTTCGCGCAACTGGTGAGATTGGTCTGACAAAATCTATTGCCCATTTTTCAAAAGGTTCCGCACTAGTGATGGGGCACAAGGGCATCTCATCCCTTCTTCCAGGTTTTCCAAGGCACTGGAAGTGGTCACAGGCCTTGCAAAACTCAATGTAATCCTGGTGAATCATCTCCCACCATAGCCCGATGACTAGGATCTTGCGCACGGTTGCATTCCCTGCATAGTGTCCTCCAACAATCCCACCATGGGCTTCTTCTATTATAGCTATGTGCTCATGTTCTAATACACACTAGTGCAAAACCTCATCATAGCCCATTTTATACAAATCCCCATTGATCAACATGAAGGGTGTGGCACGTATGGCTAACCTTTTCCTTTCTAGAGCATTCATCCCTTCGGGCACCACACCTTCCTTGAGAAAAATAGAAATGTCTTCTAATTCGAGGGTGCATGCCACAACCTGAATAGTTACGCGTTTGACATGGTTTCCTTGATACTCTATGTGTCCTCTCTCGAATCAATCCTGGATAAATGATCTAGCCCAAAAATGTTATTTCCTGGTTTTACCACCACTTTGAATTCAAATTCTTGAAATAAAAGTACCCAATGACATATGTACCCTTGCAACACTGCTTTGTTTACTAGATACTTCAAGGCCATATGGTCAAGTGTAAATATGAATGGATTCACTAGCATATATTGTCTAAATTTTTGGAGCGCGTAGATCATTGACAATGCTTCACGCTTGGTCGTTTTATAATTCTGTTCTACTAGTGTCAACTTTCTACTTGCAAAACACAAGGGATGATCAACAATCCCTCTCTGGTTGAGAAAGAATGGCTCCCATTTTTATACTGCAGGCATCCATGTGGACATGGAAAGGTTTATCCCATGATGGGAATCGTAGAATAGGTTCGGTGATAAGCCTTTCTTTTAGAGTGTCAAATGCCTTCTGTTGCACCTCTCCCCACTGAAAGACACTCTTATGTCTGAGAAATATTTCCAAAAGCATGGTGATCTTAGCATATCCCTTAATGAACTTTCTGTAGTACCCAAAGTGTGTCCAAGAAAACCACGCATGGCGCTTTGACTGGTAGGATCCCCTAATCCCAGAATAATTACAACTTTCACGGGATCCACCAGTAAGCCCTCTTTACATATGATATGTCCCAAGAATGTTCCAAAAGGAGTTACAAAGATACATTTATTAATGTTGAGGGAAATCCTCAACTCGCCGACATCTCTCAAACATCAATCTCAAGTTATCATAATGGTCCCTTACCAATCTATACATTGTCTAATCATCCAAATATACTTGAAGGAACTTGTGGATGAAGTCCTGAAATGTTTGTACCACTATGCGCAAAAATACAGCGGGCACATTCCTCAATCTAAAGGGCATGACCGTGTATGCAAAGCTTCCCCACTCGGTGGTGAAAATTATCCTTTTTTAGTATTCCTTGGCAATCCTTACTTGGTGATATCCCAAGAATCCATCTGTAAAGGAATAGACCTCACGCCCAGTAACTCCTTCCAAAATTTCTTTAATAAAGGGGGTGGAAAAGGATCTATGATACAAACAGCGTTCAATTCCCTGTAATCCATGCATATCCTAATCCTCCCATCCTTCTTTATGCTAATCACCATTGGAATTATCCATTCTAATTCCTCCATAGCCTTAATGATACTAGATGCTATCATTTTTTCTAGCTCTTCTTTAACCCTTACGCGCATGTTGGGATTCATCCTGTAAGGCCTCTTCCTGACTGGGTGTGCACCATCTTTCAAATTTATCCTCATTTCCCCCAATGAATGGTGGATGCCTTTCAACTCATGGTATCTACGTGGGAATAAATCCTCAAATTCATGCAAGAGATCGATGATCTTTGATACTTCTTTGTCTGACCAGTAGTCCCCAATGATAGCTTCCTTGGTCTCCTTCTCTCGAGCCGATGTTAACTTTCTTGGTCTTGAGTGGTTCATGATATGCACATGCACATGCATCACACTATCAACCAATTCATGCGTTCCAACCGAATGGTCGACATTCAGGATTTCCATCTCCTCTCCATCAATAACATATACCATCTTTCCTTTCTCCTTTTCAACACATGCGCACTTGAATTGTAGGTCTTCTAGTTCCTCCTCTTTGAACCGCACTTCCAAGATAGGTCCACCAAGTAATTTTACTAATCTATCTTCCACCATGGTGCAATCCCCTAGAGTGAGGCGTTTGATATTCTACAACACCTCATCAACCGGGATGCATGGTACTTTGGTACTCGAATGTGTGAACAAAGTCACCCAATTCCCCAATTTCCCGCTTTGGTGGCATGTTTAAGAATGGATGTACCAAGCGCGCGTGTAACCTTGTAGTGTTGAATACATCTTGTGCACCCAAAGGGAGGGTGGTAATGCTTCCACACCTTCTCCTAGACCTTCTCACATGCCTGGATGTGGGAAGAGGCGGGTCCATTACCATTGTAATCCTTGATAGCGGTGGGTATGTTGCTATTTGAGAATCGAGACAAGGAGCACAATTCTAACTTCACACCACTCCAACAATTTTTCACTATGTATGGCCCACCACCTCATCACAGTTGTGTGCCTATCAACACATAACTCAACATAACTTATCGCTCGTCCTCCTCCAATGAGCTTCCATTTCTCTCAAAAAGACCTCGTGGTATGTATCCCTAGAATACTTGGTTATTTCCTTTCCTCCTGTGCACCGAATCGTATACATCATCGTTACCTTGGTCACCGATCCTTTCGTGATGTTGCCCAATCAATTCATAAGTCTCATGTGCCCAATTATCAAATGCTATACTAGTAGTATCACTCGAAAAATTGAGCATCATCAAACTAGATGACTCCTCCTATAGGGTGGATGGTCTCTGGATCTCTTATAGAGCATACATATATTCTATCCAGGACCTCCTCTCCAAGGGGTTTAGTATAGGGGGTGGACTTCCCATCAGCAAGTGGTATAATCACCCTCTCCTCCTCATTTTCAAAGCTTGTGTATCCTTTGTTAAATCGAGATCTACATTATTATTATAACACCATGGGTGCCCAAGTAACGCTAGGAAATTATCTACCTCGGCAAGTGCCAATAGTTCAAAATCCCAAAGAACTTAGTCCCCAATGGTAATGGTCACATCCTTCAAGACACCTATGGGCATTACCTTTGTCTTATTTATCATAAACAACACATTTGAAGATGGATATAATGCAGTCTTCCCATTTGATGTCGTGCATCCAGAGTGAGGACATTAATATCCGTGCCGGTGTTAATGAGGATGTTGCTAAGCAACAATCCATCCACTATGACATTCAAGGTAATATCTTTGTCATAATCAAGGCTATGAAGTGGGAGGTTTGCATGCAGGATCTGACTTTCGTGTTCTTCCCCGGCGTGTGGTACCCTTTCTCTTAACCATGCTCTAAAGGGGAATAATATTCTCCTACCTCAAAGCAGTTTACACACCTCCTTAACCTCATCTAAGTCATCCTTTGGCACTTCTACCGGTCTTCTGTTCTCATCTTTTCTAGTCTACTCTTTTAAGCATTAGATCTCCCTTGTAAACTTTGAATTACATCCATGGTTTCTTTGTAGAGATGTCTTTCTAGTGAGCCAAGTTTAGATACTTCCCATGTACTACTTCTTCCCTCGAAACCAGAGGTCTCTACCTAGGTGCTTCCCTTGCATGCACAAACTCCACCCTTGTTGTTACCATAACAGGCTCTAGTTCTAATTCATGTATTACTCGCGGAAGTCATTGCGCGTTAGCCTTCTTCATACTCACCATGGAAGTGCCCTTATCCTTCCGATACTACTGATTCATATGTTCGTATAACTCTAGGCACTCTTCATACTTATGTTTTTTTCCACACCAAGAGCATTGTAGAAGATCTGGACATTCACACTTATAATGGTTTGTGGCTCCACAATTAAAGCATGTTCCACGTGGGAACTCATTTCTTCCCCCGCGGTTTCCATGACCATGATATCCTCTCTAAAACCCTCTTCCACGTGCATCTTCATCTCTGTGCTCTTCATACTGACATTCATCTCCTTTGGAACTGCTAGCAATGCCAATCTGGTGCACACCAAGATCAATTACCTCATGAATCTGGTCAATAAATCTACAATCCTTGGTGTCATGTGTGGTTGAGGTACATATCTTACAATAACAGGATATGGTTTTGTGGATCGCACATTGTAGCAGGGGGCACCTACTTGCATCATGGTCCTCGTGACATATTTCACAATTTACCGCTACGGTGCGCACCACCTTCCGAGTACATATCCCACCATTATCCTTTGTGTGCCCTTCTACGTTACAATCTATGCACCACATCCCACCACGAGTCTCTGGAACTGTGTTGGTAGATAATTTATCCAATTTCTTAGCCATGGAAGTAATCTGAGCCTCTAGAAATGGGCTAATACCAATTTCAACACTACCAACTACCTCAACGCATGCAAAGTGGCTTCTAACGCTTCGCACAGGTCCGTGAATGTTTTATGAGACAAAGCCCTCCTAAAGGGTGTGATCAACCCTCCGAAAAACCACTAAGCATGTTATGAAGGGTGGATATCATAAGATATTTTAGACAATAGAGTTTTAAGGCACGCATCATATTCTCTCGCGCTCTCTATCATGCCTTAGTGGATTTCTTTGAGAGAGCTGATGCTCTTTTGTTCAAAATCAGGTATGTGGAATTCCATAAAGAATGCATTTCTTAAAGACAAGATAATCCACAATATTTTGATGAGGGTCATACTTTCTATACCAACTATGTGCACATCCTTATAAAGTTGTCACAAATTGAATAGCCTTTCGATCCTGGGTTGTGATCCCCTTTGCATGCCATAGCAACTCACACTTATGCACATGCTCTACGGCATCTTCTATCCCACTGTAATCTAGTAAGTGTAGAGACATATCGAAAAAGACTTGAGGAGGTGGCTAAGGCCCTTGTCCTCCCGATCCAGTCCCCTTAGTTTCCTCCTGTTGTTTCCTTCTCCACCAAACCCACTAGATCCTCGAGCCACCACGGCTCCGCCACTTCCACCTCTGACCCTCCTATGTTAGGTACAGTGGCTGGCTGTGTTTGTCATGTCAAATGCTCCCATCATTCCACTAAATTGTGCACCGATAGTTTGTGAACTAGTACCACTCCCAGTCATATTTCCTCCACCACTTCCTAACACACTTCCAAAACCAGCTATATATGTGCCTTGTCTAAACATTCCACCAAATACTAGAATAATGTGTGAAGCCATAGAAGTCCCAAACAAGAAGTTGTATCTTCTGGGTGCCAATCGGTTGCTTCTACTGATATCAAATGGATCAACTGTACTTTTCCCTCATTCAAACAAACCAAGTGCCAAGGTTTGGTCACTAGGTGGGGTCAAATGCATGCCAATGACTCTTCTTTCTCTACGTGATGGACTCTCATCAGAAGCCGTAAGGGTTTCTCTCCCGTGCTTACCAAGATGGGGTATCACAAACTGCTTGGGTTCCACATCCTCCGCGTGAACCTCAACTCTTTTCCACCACATCTGGCTCCATAACCCACTTGTAATCCCACGCTATCTATCGATCTCCCTTTCATGTGCTTCATTATACTTGAGTCGTCTCTCCTCCCTTTCCTTCTCAGTCGTTATATCAGCCATCTTTCCCTAACCTGGCTTCCTTGCCAAACACTCAGAGTGGTTTAGCCGGCCATAGGAAATTCCTCTAAACCCATGGTTACCATCAATATTTTGATTACTGTGGGGAATAACACACAAAAATGATCCTCTAGGCTCTCGCAAGAACTCAAACTCAACAAATTCTAGAGAAGAATACGTGAAAATGGCATATTCCATATTGTAGCTAGTCAATACTCCCTTCCACCAATGATCTATAACACGGGTCCACATTAGATCAGCATCTTGCAAGTTCTGATATGTTTCTTGGGTCCAAGGGTGTGACTTATAATACCACCCCGATCTAGATGTATAAGCCGAGAGCCATTCAAATAACTCTACTAGGAAACAACAGAAGAAGGTTTCGTACAACTCATGATAAAGAGTGTCCTCCACCCATCTTCACGTGTCAAATCCAGGTCTAGTATTGAATCTCTGAGTTAATTCATTCTCCATGATTTTAAACCAATCTTCAATACCCTCAAGTGTTAAGTGCCCCGCCATCACTTTTTGCACAGATCATGATGTATGCCATGTTCCACTACAACTTCAAAAGAGGTCCCGTAATGGAACCAAGATGTAGTCATTTTTACACCCCACCAAGAACAAGGGAACCTCATGCGTGTCGGCCTATTACCCAGTGGGCATTAGGCACTCACCCGAGGCACGCGAGAGGGAGCGAAGTATCTCTTTTATGTGAGTTCAATGGAAGGCATAATTTAGGATTCTGACTTAGTGATTTAATAGACATGAAGAATCTATAGAGCTCAGGATGGCTTCTACACCCCTTTAGTCATAATAGAAACAAAGCACACAACATAATTAATAGAACTAAGAAGTTGTAAATCCACAAATATACTCAATCATTCAAGTAAGGTCCATGATTATACAAGATCAAAAGCAGAGTAAAAACATGCAAATAATACAAGAGGAGATCTTAATAGAAACATAGTGGTAACCTTATCATATTCATTCATGGTCTTACTACAAAGCATCATAGAGAGGTAGACCATAGTCATGTGCCATATCTGGATCCATACATGTATACTCACAAAAAAAAAATTACATTCCCCATTTCCCCATTACATCCTTACTAGAATCATTTACCCATTTTATCCTCGTAGTTCTTGCAATAATTCTGTAGAGCTCCACTACCTCACTTGTGTCTCTATTCTTTGCCAAGGGTGCGTGTATAAATAGGTGTCTGAGTTCTAACAAACTCCTCTATAACCTCAGATCTGGCCCCAAGTGTCAAGGTGTGGGTCGCCCCAGAACATGCCTCTCCATGTCATGATTATATTTTTGGATCTTCCTATCACAAGGTATATTCCTTATAGGACACCCTGTCACCAAGCTGGAACCTTATCCAAATGGAACACGTTCTTCATGTGTTCTATCCAAAATGTCAAAATGGCTAACTCTCAAATTGTTCTTCGCGCGCATGTCCTTGGTTCTCCAAGAACCCTTTTGAATTCTACCCTGTACGCCTACGTGCCTTTTTAAGATTTGGAAGCTATATCGGGGCCCAACACCAACTCACCACTCTTTTTGTGTGAACACTTTTCCCTTTTTTTCTCTCTCCTTTGTCATTTTCTCAATTCGCTAAATGAAAAATAAATAACAAAAACATAGATTTTTTTGTTTTTATATCAAACCTGACCTAACCGACACCGTTTTTACCTTCACCAGCATTGGTCACGTGCCCTACCTTACCGTAGTCGGTTGCACTATATCAACATCGGTTACCCCTGACCGGCATCGGTCACCCTCTCTTACACAAACACCCAATTTTTTTTTACCTCACCGACCTTTACCCTGACCATTTACCTCACCCTCCATACCTCATCATTTACCACCTACCCTCATTCTCCTTTGGGGACTCATTATTTTACCCATATCTTGACCTTACCTGTGTCGTAACCTAGATTTTTGGACCTAGACCATCGCTAGTGACCTTTGACCTCATGTGTTCGCTATACCTTGTGGCAATAAAACCTATGTTGTTGACCTAATGACCTTACCTTGCCTCTTGTCATGACCATTTATCCTGACCTTACCTTTGGTGTACCGGAACATACCTAAACATTCCCGCACCTAACTTATGTCATATTTCCGACCATATCCTATACCTTGATACTAAAATCACTTCAAACTTGTCTGGATAAACCTATCAACCTTATACAATGTAGAGTTTTCCTACTTTTCAAGCTGGTATTGTTCTATAGTTTATACGTGTGCGTACGTTTGATCACACTATCTTTAACCCGACCCATTACCTAGATTACCCAAGTAGACTTGGCTCCTTTTTCCCCATGTTACCCACCTTCCTTTTCATCACCTTTACCTTCTATCAAACCACTCACCAATTTTATCTTCCCGCATAATCAGGTTCTCGGTTTGAGGGGGATCACCTTCACCCACACATGGGGCAACCACATCTTATTTTTTTCAGCGTCGCTTACCAATACAAGCTACACAACAAAAAGGGGAAAAATATAGACACCAAAATTAGGTCACACTCCCTTTGGTCCCTCAAGAAATAAATACCTTCATCACATTCACCTAGTCATGGCCCCCTTCACCCCACTAATATTGATTTAATTAATTTAATTAAATTAATTCATTATCCTCACCATATTTATTATTTAAATATCTTAATTTAGATAATGCCCACACAATCACCTCACCTAGACACCTCATCAAGCCACCTCACCCTAATATCTATTCTTAGTAACTTGCCATAACTAACTAAGACTTACCCAAACCCTAAAAATCAATGCCTACATTCCCTCTAACCACATTCTTGCATGCTTACAAGAAGCTTCTAGTCTAATCCGCGGGTTAACGACACAAGATCCTAGAAAATCAAGGGGATCTTCCTAGTTTAGTAAACCTAGGAAATCCCACCCTAACCAATGCCGGTTACCCTTAACCACCACTAGTTAAGCCGGAACCACCGTCGGTCACCTTTTAATCCCCAAAACAACCTTATTTTCAAGGTTAGAAAAAGGTTGGCGATTCCTAAGAGATAACACATCTTTTGAGAACAATTTTCCATGAGAACATGCATGCAAGGAAGGAGATCAAGCATTTTCTCTTGCACAGACATCCAACATTCATCCAACAACCACCCAACACAGATTTGATCCAACCAAGAAAAAGGAATGCACATGCAGCCCATGTAAGAGCTTTCCAACATTTGGTGATCCTCAACAGCATTCAACCTCTTACCAACACCTTCATCCATCACTCACAAGCACCTAGAACCATATTTCAAGTAAGTAGAATAGTTTACTCCTCTGGTTCATTCATTTAATTATTGTATCTTCATCCTTTGTTCTCCTAGCCACCCATTGACCTCCTTTAATACTCACCCCTCCATATCCCCATTAAAACCTTTCCAAATCCCATCCAAACAACTTAATACCTCATTTTGACCAGCCTAGTCCTTTGTGTAATCATAAGGGAGATCCAAAGCTCATTTTGTGGCATTCTCAGTTTTTCACAATAACCGGCACTGGTTCTCCCCAACCGGCATCGGTCACCCTTAACCGGCATCAGTCTCTGTATTTACCAATACAACCCATAACAATAACCTACCCCACCTATTCTCACATTACCCTTAATCACCTGTGACCTGCCTAAGACCTCTGTCAGACACAGAGACCCAAAACTAGTTACTTGACCTTTGGATCTTATTTTAACCTAGCTTGTTAGATTAGATATTTCTTATTGTGTTTTAAATGAGATACCTAAATCATTTTAATTACAATAGGATTTACTTCATTACCAACATTAAATTGTTTTAAACAATGGACTAACAACCATCTAGGAAGTATCACACTTCCCGGATCTAGCACACGCTAGGCAGTTCACTGCACATATTGTTTAAATTTTATTTGGTGGTCTTGTGTTCCATTTTAGGTAGTTCCTCCCAACCAAAAGGAATATCTCATGATTAGTTGTGGGTTTAGAAATCATATGTGCACAACAACCTATCAACCATCATTTTAACAAATATTCCTCCTATGCCCATTACCCTATCTATTTCGTCAATAGTCAAAGAAATGTCTAAGAATCAGGTGAAACAACACCCATCATCGAGCCCGATCTGACGAGATGTTTTTTTGGATGTAGGAAATGGTCATCCTCGACACTCGCACTATGCAACAAGTAACAACCCTCGATCTATCAGTGATTATCTCGTTGGCTAAAGAAAAAGGTCAAGAAAGATCACACATAAAACATCATGATTCTATAGTGGGGAGACATGTAATCAGTACATCAAAGTAGCTTGGCCAAAGGTAATCAAGCTAGTGGATGAGATGACACTAGCCGACTACGAGATGAGCATGATCCAATTGGGACTAGCTACTCATGAGGGAGATTTGCACATATATCAACAATCTTCTTCTCGCATGGTGGCAAGGAATAAATAATATAAAGAGAAGATTGAGGTACTAGAGGAATAAGTACAAACTCTTTCATCTTATGTGCAACACCTGGTGGAACCAAGCACTACAACACTTCCTATTGAGAAAGTGGCACCCATCGAAGAATGCATGAGCTCATGATGTAGGGGTGAGAAAACAATGAATGGATCAACTCAATCTCCAAAAAGGGAAGTCAACACTCCAAGAGGTAGTCAAGATATTTGCATACATGTGCGCAACAACCAACAAAACAAGAGAACTCAAAGAGGATGTGGAGAAAGAAAGAGATTACTGGGAACCTCTAGGACCAGTAGTGAGTGAGATGAGCAACACCCATCGTCAGGAGTTGATCGATAAGAAGGTTTTTGAAACTCCTATAGAATACTTGACATGTGTATGGGTGAGGGCCTTAGCAATCATATTTGAAGAAATCAATCAATCCTTCATATAGCTAGAGGAGAAAGAAGAAAAAACATACAAGCTATAGGATATTATAAATCAAAGAGTTTGGAAACTCAGAGTACCCAGAATGAGAGAACACATAACTGCTAATAAAATGATCGACCCTTCTTAGGAATATCTCAAGAAAGGGGTGGGCAACCCATTATCCTTCACTAAGGATACTCTCTAATTCTTCTCAGAGATCTAAGCCTCCATTACACTTATCGTAGAAAATCATTCATCGTGGTTTAGGAAATGCAAGGACATCAACAATGTGACTTTGGATGGACTAAAACCTTGAGCTGCATTCGTATCCCTCATGTAAACAAAGTAGAACCAATAGTGGACCGTTTCAAACAAGAACTTGAAAAGATAGAATCCTTCTCAGGAACACAAAGTGGAGAGCAGTTAGAGAGTGAAGCCAAGTCCACCGTAGCAACTCATCCTTCAAAGATAATTCTTCTTCCTCTTCTTTCTCTCTCTCTCTTTTCTTCTCATACAACATTCTCTCTTCTCAATGTTATATTTTTGCGTTGAGGATTGCAATTTTTAATATTACTTAAGTGGCTTTAGAAATATAATGTAACTTTAAGTCACCTTGTTTTTATAAAATGGACTTAAATATTTAAAGTGGAATATGAACAGTCTTAAGTCATATTAAGGTATTCAAAAATTCATCGGGAAGATGAAGAGCTTCCTCTCTTCTATAAATTATAGCAAGCTCCTCATTTGAAGGTCTTATTAATTTTGTCTTCTAAAGATTATTAGGTGTTTGAGCTATTTTTTGTGAATTCATGAGATATATATCCTTGTGAAGAGAGAAAGAGATAGCAAGTTTCTTCCATTTATCCTACTAAACAATGTCTTCTACTTCCCACACTCTGTACAAATTCTACTTGATCTTCAATAAAGGAAGAAGGAATTTTAGCCTCTTTGATTGAGGATTTTATTGGTACTTTGTGTTCATTAAGCTCTATTTAGTCTTGTTGTTGTTTTGTAGATTTGTTTTCTTCTGAAATATAAGTGCATGTAATGAAACTTCGGCTAGTCTATGTAAGTATCTGATTTTCTACTTACAACATTAGTTTCTCCTTTCTAAATATTATCACTCCCCTTTCCCACCTTCATAGAAAATTCCTCCCTTGTAGATACTGCAAGTATTTTCTACATGGCCATTGGAGTGCCCCTATTAGATCCCCCTGAAAGGCCACCAGGATAAAACTCATAATTTACTCGTGCATGCACATACAGTAGCTACACTAGTTAAGTAGAGGGACTTAGAATCCCAGATGCATTGGCAAGATAACCACCAATTTTTCCCTGAAAAATTTTCTCGCCAACATTATCTCAAAGGTATCTCTCACGGCCTTAAGTGAATATCACTTCCACACCACTTCAGCCAATATTTCCTCATACCCAACCTTATTATCTTTCTTGGTTGTTTTCACTTTCTTTAGTTCATCCTCATCTTGAGTGGTGTGCACCTTAAAAATTGGGTCTATATCATGACAATTGTCAAATTCATGCCCTAATTTCTTCATAGCATATTTGATCATGGTGTTTAATACCTCATACTCCACTATCTTCCACGTAATCGATTCTTTATTATTTTCCTTTTGTGCAAGTAAAATCTTGTTTTGACTACCCTAGCACATAATTTTTTCATGTAATATTATCCACACTAAATCTTCTAAGTAATGTAACTCATATGGATACTCATCTTGGGCTTTATCACTAAGTCGAGCATGCAATTATGATAGCATTTATTATCTATTTGGCCTTATTATAGGCATACTTTGTATGCTTCTTTTCTTCCTCCAACTCCTCTGTGATTTTTATACCTCCTCCTCTTTATCCTTCTTATCATGACCCCCTTGTCTATATACATGTGTGCCACCTCATATACCATCTTATTTAATGTATTATGTTCCTACTCATTTATTAGCTCGTGGGTGTTTATTGTAATAAGAACTATACCTGTTCATTCTTTATTTTGCACCTAGTATATGTTTCATTGTTAATCTTGAACTCAATCTCCTCCATATGGGTGTGTATGCTCCATGAGAGCATCTTACTAGTGCATATCATTTCTCCTTTAGGATCAATTAATTCCCATCCATAGAGGTATTTTCTCAAAGCACCATGCTTTGGAATATTTTACACACCACCTTTGTTTATTCATTAATGTAGCTCAGTTGTTGGGGTTGTAAGATCTCTTCCTTATTTCTCCTTCTATCGTTATGCTTCCCTTTGGGAATCCTTGTCTCATTATCCAACTATACCCTACTTCCATATCCACCGTAGTGTATAATCCTTCCCTAGTAGGTTACTCATTATTTCCTACTTATCTTCTTTATCTCCTTTAGAGCCCCCAACATGTGTGTTGTGTATCTTTGGGTTAGGTCAAGTGAAGATCTTCCTCATCAAAGATCAGCTCTTCATCAGCACAAGACCTCTTGTATGGATTTATCCTCATCACTGTCTATAGTGGTAACCAACCATCACCTTCTATTTTTTGGATGATTTTTATTCTTTTTTGGGCTTGGTTTGGTGGGAGTTACCTTAGGTGACTTCTTAGGTACGTCTAAAGTCCCTACACTCGTGTCTCGTGCTCTCGCACTCTACGCCCCCTTTTCAATTTTATCTTGTGGGTATGGTCTAACATAGTATCCTCTTCTTTTTCTCCTCCTCATCATCATCATTTTCCTTTTCTTCTTCTTCTTATCTAGGAGGGTCTCTTTGCATGTTCTTGTAGTACCTACATGTTTTTTTCCTTTAGGTGGTTTCGAGAGGTGAAGGTTTATTCGATCAATATATTTCCCATTCTTAATTTTTGGCCTTAAATAGATGTAAAATCTTGTTGGTTCCATTCCTACAACAAGATTTAACTCCCAATGATGATACAATGTCTCCTCGCAAGGTGTTCAAGGGCCCATCCAAAAAGCTCCCCAAGTGTGCATTAACATCCCGCATGCCCCGCTTAGCCCCCCGTGTGCTTTGTGTTTCTCTTTTCCCTCTTTTTCTTGGCCTTTTGCTCTTCAGTTATGAAACCACCGCCCTGCCTGGGCGGCGGTCTCATGACCGCCGCCCTAAGTCGGTCCTGTAACCACCGCCCGCTCAGGGGCGGTGGTCCTTACGCATTTTCCATAATGCTCTTTTAACACGACTCACGTAAATTTCAACGTTTACCAGCTTTTTTCACCGCCATAAGCTTGCATTAATGATTCTGGTTCCCTGAATAGTGTTTTGCCATTGTTTATAGTTTAAGAGTTCTATTTGGTTTTTACCTTGGGTAAATGCAAATGCTATAAATAGTTGGCTTGTGCTCAAGCAAATGGCCCTCAAATTTGCCTCTCGAATTTCTCATTAATAGATTAGTCTTTCATTTTATTTAGAATTCTTAGTTTCTTTCATTACATGCCTAGTTAGTGTTGTTTTGCTGTTAGGAAGCCACATATCCATCTTGTGCAAATGCTGTTGATATTTCATCCAATCCATTGGAGTAAAATAGTTTGTTTTCAATAGGAAGCCATTAAAGTTACAGGTTTTTGTTCTTCAAACAGATAGTTTCAGGTTCTGGACGTTTTATGTTGCATGACTCGCAATAAATCCCGCTAGGAATTACATAAGCCAAGCTCTGTACTCTTGCGCTATCTCTCTCCTACTCGCATTGTATTCAGTCTGTATCCTAAGCTGCCTTTGTCCCAATATCTACTTCTGTTGATGCTAGCATTACACGCTTTTCTGGATCCAAGTGAACACGAAGGAACGAGGAGATCACACTGAGGGGACATAGCCACACACACCATCGGATTCGCCACTGTTCTCGTAATCCAGGTTCTAGCTTTCAAAGTTCTAATTAGAAACATATCAAATAGAGTAGCCAATCACTTTATTTCAGTTAATTTTACTTTCGATATTGCCAGGGAAGCTGTGGGGATTGATAGTTTCTGAGAAACTATGATTCATTTCTCACTTCTGAGGTAGGATCGAGAGTCTTGCAAATAGACTAGATCAATTGTTTCATTATTTAGAATAGGTTCACAATTGCACAGAAAAATAGCTATACTCGGTTATCTTGTTTGTTTTAATTTGTTATTCTAAACTGTCAATTCTAGATATATTAGATAGTTGTTCTTTAAATTCTATTTAGTAGATAGATATATCAGATTTAGGAATATACATAGACATATCTTTCACAATTAGTTTATTCTGTCATTAGTTAGATTTATATAACTTTCTTTTGTATGACAATCACGGACCTAGAGAGCCCAGAGAATACGTATTCGAGCCAATCGTGCCCCAACCCAATCTCATCACAGCCATAACTGATATAGATCAAAATCTCAAGATCCAAGTCTTCCGAACAATGGTAAACTTACAACAAATCAGTTTCCAACTAAGCGGGTTAAACATAGAAGACGACAAACACACACATTTTGGTCAAATCAACCAAACTACAGATTACCCTAGATTCATATCCACATGACTCGTAGAAGGGTTTGAAAGAGAGCAAAACACTTTGGTTGTGATCCTTTGTCCCACAAACAGTACAGAGACACTCTCACGTATATAGATACGCTTGAGAATTCAAGTTGCACAAAAACGCCTGTAAGATATTCTGAGAAGATCACACAATTATTAATTCTAAATATAGAAGTTGAAAAGGCATATGACTATTGATACTAGGGATTAGGGATTGATTCCACACATGACCATAGTAGGACCACAACAAATACAAATCTACGGTTATGACCCACAAATCCCACAGCCCAACGAGCCCATAGGTGAATCAGACATAGATGCTTGGCCTACGTACACTAGTATTCAGATCTACTCCACTTCCACCTATCATCATCGAACAATTATCCTTCCTAGACATAGCAGCTAACAAAGCTAAAGAATTCTAGACTAGGCCAGAGAATCACCCATAGAGTCAGATATATTTACCATCCACCCTATGACCTTATCTGGAAACATACACGAAACTATCCCAGGTCATTTTCCACGTATTCCACAACCCATAGACCGAATCACGCCAGAGCTCGATATTGATTGAGCCTTCGAGCAGTCATCCTTGCTGATCGATCTATCACACCAGTTTAGGTTAGAGGGCCTTCTTTGCCTTAGATTCACAATTTCCACTAGTGCGTGTCGAAGACATCAGATTGCCTAACTAGTTTGTCTGCATCCCACGCATATTCAATCCCCACCGGCTGTCTCGGCACAACCTCGGGAGGTCGGGTGTGAGGAAGAGTTACTTGTAGATTCCCACGCTCGCTTGTCACTTTTCCATCGTACAAAATTGGTGAACCCGACGTGAACTTTCTACTTTCTGGTCTGGAGTCAGATTTCTACTGGTTCTTTCAAATTAAAAACAACTCTTTCATCTTTACTACCTCATTAGCTTTCACCATCACCTTCGCTCCTTCCCATTATTCTCATGGGTATTCATATACCCCCGAATATGTCGGGATTCGATGCATATGGTAGGCCTCTCTTAGGTCTTGAGGCATACTACGCTCAACTGAATGGACAATCATCACCCTCGCTCTCAGTATGGGGTGACAACTACTCAACTAACCAATTATCAACACAAACTCCATCTCCAAGGATCAGATATAACTCATCTTTCCAAACAGAGGAGTTGGATCAGCTCACTCAAACACAACAAAAACAAAGCCTTCAGGCTCGAACAATATGACGCTCACAGGAGAGTCTAGTTCATCTCCTCAGGTACTACTTAGACCACAAATTAGTAGACAATCAGACTCATACCTAGGTTTAGATGATGAACATTCGGTACGTTATGCCAGGAATGAACAACGTTCTCAAGTATGTACCCACCTATAGGAGGTTTACAAACACAACCCGAGGTCTCTTTTCAAGGAAATACCTCCATGCCACTACATATAGGAAATGCCCTCGGGGAAACTTGGCAGGGCAGCGATCAATTCATAGCAGGATATCACATGCCTATACAACACCATGATATACAACAACACCGCTAAGGAAAAACCGTGACTTCACCAAATGAAGTCATTTCAACGTTAGTAGAAAAAGTGAGAGGGTTAGAACTTGCTCAGAAAATCACCATTCTCAACTCATGCAGCAGGAAATTCCAAACCTAGCCAAATAGACCTCCTCACAGGAATAGGCACGTTAGGCATGACCCCTCAGTATTCACAACAAACGCCGATTAGAACCACCATTTCTAACACCGTTCCAATACCTCCCGGTCTAGTACAAAATAATCCATTCTTGGACAATACCCCTTCATACTTAAACATGTACTCCAAATCACCACAAGGGGATATGTTCTCCTCTCCCGGTATTTTTACTCAACCACAGGGGTTCCCTTATGCTCCTACCAATGCATATGCAATGCCATATCAACAACCCATTCCACCTCCACTCCCTCAACAGGCACCATCAATGGTCGAAACCTATGCGATAGGGACATATTCAGAATACTTGAAAGAGCCCTTAGATTTCACCATACGAAGCGTCATGCTTCCAAGACCTCTTCCCGATTTTCCCAAATACAAAGGTGAGGGAGATCCAAATGCACATATCAAAGCTTACGCTACAACCATTCGAGAACTACTCCCATGGGATGGGGTTGTTGCTAAAATATTTCCCAAAACTTTGGAGGGTATCGCTCTCGATTGGTATTATAGAATACCTGAGGCTTCCATCCATTCGTTCAAGCAACTCATGTCAGAGTTCATCAAGGCCTTTGACATGAACAAACTATTAAGGACAGGAATCAGGGAATTCTTGCACATTAAGCAAGAACACAATGAATCTGTCACCCATTTCATCCGTGAGGTGGCACACGCTTCTCTATTCTTCTTCAAAGTGCTCCGAACATGGATCAGATGGAACTATGTGATCTATTCCTTCATTCTCTCAACAGAGAGAGTAAAGGAAGAAGTCCAAAAGTTCCCACTAAGAACTTACGATGAAGTACTTGAGAGTGCTCTCCGAATAGATCAAGCGGCAATTGATAGTGGTCGCAAGACATATGGAGCAAACGGGAGGTTAATCACCTCCAACCAAAACACTACAACTTATCCTACTATCACGAATGTCAATCAAGGACCTAAAATTCTTAACAAAAATCGTGGAGTGACAACGGATGGAGTAACCGATCAGGCTAGAAAGACAAATGTTGTGAATACTCCACCACAAATAAACAATCAACGAAACAATAACTTTACTCCAACAATCAATACAGTGGATTTTAATCATCCACAACAACAACAACAACAACAATGGCAAAGCCCTACACGGGATCCAAATCAAAATTCAACTAGGTATCAAAACCAGAATTCAAACCAAAAACAACAAACGCAAAACTTTAATAGGCAACGGTTTGATCAAAGTTTTAGGCCACAATATACACCGAGCCAACAAACTAGGAATTACAATCCTAACTCCTATTGTGGTTTCCACAAAATTCGGGCCATGACACTAGAACATGCCATGACTACAATAAATTCATGCAACATTTGCCAGATGAACAAAGACAACTTTTCATAGATATGTTCTTGGCAGATCCTACGTCACCAGCACCGAATACTTTTACAGGGGTAGTTTCCCCTCAAAATGCACCCCTCAAGATCTTCAATGATCCGCTCCCAAATCACAACAATAACAAGTTAAATCCAAGTGGGACAAACAAGGGTGTAATTGCAGGAAACAATGATCATGAAGCTTCAACTTCACTAAATCCATTAGTTGCGCCACAACTAGGAAGTCAACCATGACCTAAGATAGTCGGATTAGTGGAGTTAGATGCCGAACTACCCATAGAAGCGGTAACAAGGACACGAGAGTATTCCTCTCAGCCAAGTCCAAGCTACCCACTAGAAATAGATAATATCCAACAAGTATTAATAAAACCCGTAGGTGCTTATGATTTAATTAATGATCTAACAAAACCTTCTCACACATCTCCTTTTTGGATTTATTAAAGAACTCCCCGCTCACAGGGCTGCTCTTTTAGAAGCATTGGGTTTAGGTCATCTAATTAACATCACTCCACCTCCCAAAACACAGGTAAACCATATAGACTTTGATATCCATCCTCCGGGCAGCCGGATAGGGATGTCAAATTCATATTCGAAATAAACAAAATGCCAACAGATGCTGAGATTGCACGCCGAGGTGATCCGGCCTTACACTTGCAAGTGTGGGTTTATAACAATTATGTGAAATGCGCGATGGTTGACGATGGGGCAGCAGTTAACATAGTCCCTTTTTCTTTCCTTCAAAAGCTAGGGTATGGAGAAACCAATTGTTCCACAACCCAAAATACGCTAAGAGGCTATGACAACCTTAAAGCCACTTCAATTGAACTATAATACTACCGGTCACCTTAGGACCCAAAACAATCCTTGACTGAGTTTTATATTATAGATCGGGAAACTAACTATAATATGATCCTCGGCCACCATGGATACACCGTATGAAGGCAATCCCTTCTACGCTATTTCAAGAAGTAAGGTTCTTGCATTTAGGAAAGGTGTTCATAGCCAAAGGTGATCCAAAACCATTCGATGTACACCTAGCTGACCTAAAGAAAAGACCAGGCATGCACTCGAGTTTGAACTCCCAACAAACCAACTTAATAAACCTACCGACGCAAAACCAGAAGAAAAGTTGGTACCTACGATAGATCTTGAAACTATGAGCCTAGCCAAGGCAACCCCAACCCCCAAAGATGAGGCTAACACTATAGAAACAAGTATCATTAGGAACTACTACAAAAATTGTTGAATTACTAGAACAGATCTACCAATGTTCCTACCATTTGATTCTGTAGGCATGGGGTGCACCCTAGGTGTCGGTTCTCTCCCAACAGTAGATCTCTGCATGGTAGAGGTAGAAGATGTTAACACAACAAATATCCCAAAGACCCATATTCCCAGCTAAGTATTGACTCTCCATTTCGATGGAGCTAAATGTCATTACGGAGTCAAATGGTGTAATCCTTACTTCTCCCGAAGGAAAAGTCCTACCATTTTCCTTTAAACTAAATTTCAATGCACAAACAATGGCGCTGAGTATGAAGCCCTCCTCCTTGGCCTCATCCTAGCTAAGAGAATCGGTGTTGATAACATCAGAGTGTTAGGAGACTCACAATTGGTAGCAAACCAAGTCTCTGAAGTATATGAAACCAAAGCCGAGCACTTACAACTCTACAAAACAGTTGTATTAAATTTAAGCAAAGAGTTTGACTTCATATCAATCGAAGCAATCCCACGAGAACAAAATCTTCTCACCGATTCAATAGCAACCTCAACATCATCACGCTTTACTCCAAATAGTAAGTTAGAGGATACCCATTTCATGGTATCCCTTCGTGATGAACCATTGATAAAAACAATGTCAAATCCTCTTTTAAATAGAAATGAAAACAAATCTACTATCCTAGACCACATCGATAGTGATACAACCACTCTTGATTTCTTAAACACCTATGCGGCATTACATCTCACCCATCACGTAGTAGATTTATCTTTGATCCCGCATTCATCTTCCTATTACGGAATCCCATGACAGAGCTTCCCCCACAAAAGGAACTCAACATATACACAGTCGAGAATGGAGATGATCTGAACTACCTCCAGCCCCGCCTGAGTTTGAAGAAGGTAACACTTCTTTAATCAAGAAACAATTGATATTAACATCGGAACGGAAGATGAACCAAGGATATTGAAGTTAGGATCCTCGTTAACTCCATTAGAAGTAGAAATACACACTCGGATCCTCAAGGAACATCAGAAGGCATTTGCATTTAATTATAAGGAAATGACAGGAGTTGCACCACACATTGCATGGTACACAACCTCGTCACTAAATCAGATGCAAAACCGGTTAAGCAAAAATCGAGACCAATGAAACCCAAGGTAGCTCTCATGGTAAAAGAGGAGGTAATAAAGCTCCTCCAAGTAGGATTCATCAAACCAGTCGATTACTCTCAATGGGTATCTAATATCGTTCCTGGTTCTCAAAAAGAATGGAAAGATACGCATCTGCATAGACTTCGAGACATTAACAAAGCATGTCCTAAAGATGACTTCCCATTACCATCCATAGACGTCATTGTTGATGCAACAACTGGATTTGAGCTTTTGTCTCTCATGGATGGATTCTCGATACAATCAAATCAGAATATCCGAACAAGATCAAGCTAAAACCACATTTATAACTCCTTGGGGAACCTATTGCATATGTATGTTATGCCATTCGACTCAAGAACGCCATCGGCGCATACATACCAAATGGGCTATGACGTATATATTTCATGATCTTATTCATAAAATTGTGGAATCCTACGTAGATGACTTGTTGGCCAAGGCCAAGAAGCGTTGTGACCATCCGGAAGTGCTTCACGTCATTCTTTCACGTCTGATAGAATACGAGTCACGCTAAATCCAGAAAAATGTGTCTTTGGTGTGACAGGAGGGAAGCTCCTAGGTTACATTATATCATCACGCGGATCGATGTTGACCCAACCAAAATTAAGGTTGTTCTCGAAATGGTCCCACCTTCGATGAATCTGGAATCAGATCATTTCTCAGAAAACTTGGTGCGATCCAGAGATTCATCCCAGACTTAAGTTTCACCATTCATCCAATCAACAATCTACTCAAGAAAGATTATAGCATTGATTGGACCAAAGACTGCAATGAAGCTTTCAACGCAGTTAAGCATTTCTTGTTATCACCACCTACGCTAATGCCACCTAAGCCAGATCACCCGTTAATTTTATATTCGTGAGCCACCAATGTCTCGCTAGCCTGTATGCTGGCTCAAGAAGATGATGACAATAGAGAACGTGTGATCTATTTCATTAGCCACATTGCTCGACTATGAAACACGCTACACACAAGTGGAATGAGAATGCCTCGCCATAGTCTTTGCAACAAAACGCTTAAGACATTACATGTTAAATCAAGAAACAAAGGTCATTGTAAAAATAGACCATTTACGAACTTTCCTCACGCAAGGGTCCTTGTCTAAAAAGGTTGGGCTTTATAACCTTAATGGGTGAATTTGAATTAACATTCAAATCAGAAGTCGGTTAAAGGACAAATCATCATGATTGGTTAGCTGATAATCCATTAGATGGAGGTGATCTAGTAGATCTAGACTTTCCAGATGAGTGCGTATACTACGTCAAAACCCGACCTTCTATCTCTGAGTGTCCTCGTACACTCGATATCATTAATTATATCATGGACCATACATATCCATAAGGTGCTACACCACAACGAAGAAGGTGTTACGCATTATCGTAGCTAAATACGTCATCATAGAGCAAGTGCTCTATCGAAAAGCATTCGATGGAATGCTTCTAAGATGTGTCGACACAAAAGAATCCAAGAAGATTCTCCACGAATCTCACAGTGGAATGTGTGGAGGTCACTTCGGTGGCCATGCCACCACTCATAAAATACATCGAATGGGCTATTTCTGCCCACTCTAGAACACGACGCAATAGAGTTTGTACGAAGGTGTCATAAATGCCAAGAATTCTCTCATGAGATTCACATGCCGGCACAAGCTCTACAACCAATCGCTACTCCATGGCCCTTTTCTATGTGGGGCCTAGATTTAATAGGGAAATTCTCTCCCTCATCTACAGATGGCCATAATTTTATAATCACGGCCACCGAATATTTTACCAAGTGGGTAGAGGCTATGCCTCTTACTACTGTACCGGTTCTGTAATCGCCAAGTTCATTTTGAACCAAATCATTTGTAGGTACGGTGTCCCGCAAGTCATTATCTCAGATAATGGGACTTCTTTTAAGAATGACGAAGTTCACGAATTATGCAATAAATTTAAAATAAGCCATCATACAGCCTCCTTGTATTACCCTCAAGCCAATGGACAGGCTGAGGTGACAAACAAAACATTAAAAGCCATTCTCCTTAAAACGGTGAAAGAAAACAAACGAGATTGGCATTTGAAGTTATATCCGCCTTATGGGCCCACCGAACCTCAATAAGAACACCAACAGGAGTGACTCCTTTCTCGCTAGTATTCGGGGAAGAAGCAGTTCTCCCGCTTGAGGTTGAAATACCCAGTCTCCGCATTTCATTACAAGGGATTCTAGATGAAGACGCTTATAGAGAAGCACGTCTCTCCCAACTAGAAAGTCTAGATGAAGCTAGGTTAGATGTTGAATAATGGCACAGAGTCTATGCTGACCGGATGTGCCGGCAGTATAACAAGAAGGTCTATGAACGTGACATATATGAAGGTGATCTAGTTCTAAGGCTAGACAACTGGATCGACAAAAAGACCGCGAAGGAAGGAAGTTCCGGCCCAAATGGTTGGGCCCATACCGAGTCATGAAGGACTATGGAAATGGTGCATACCTCTTATGTACGCTAGAAGGTGAGGAATTTGGTGAAACAATCAATTCCCTACACCTCAAACGATTCTACGCGTAAGCAACTAGCACTACTTATAATTATATCTACATTGCATCTTCATATAGATTAGGATCATTTTGTCCACTTGTTTCGTACAAAAATTGTGATCAAGGAATTTGTTCTCAAAGCAATTCATTACAAACTCATGATGTTGTTGGCATAAACACTCTAATCATACTTCTCCATTTCCATGATATCATCAAACTATTTCGAATCATTTCATCAAATAAAGCTAGATATGACAAAGTCTTAACGGTAACCATACCAAGATCTGCATGGGTTTATTCTCACTTTTGGTTTCTTCTTAGGATAGGTGTCTTGCCTATGGTCTGTTCTAGAAGCTTCATGGTGTCACATCTATCCCGTATATATATCTCTTTGGAAATAAGAACACACTGACATTTTGCTCAAGTAAACAAGTCAAATATAGAATCAAACAGAAAATTTTAAATTTACACATTTCCTTGCCCCACCAACCTTCGGTGATGAGCTTGCAGTCTCTTACTAGTGACGTAGGGTTGGGAAAGGATGGAAATGCCCTTACTCACCTATGCCTTGCCTATGGTGATAAACCCACGCTTCTTACTAGTAGCATGGGGCAAGGTGTGGGGGGTCCTCTTGACAAACAAACGCAAAAGGTCATAGACAAACAATTCAAATCTTAAAGTCTTGAGTCAAAAACAAATGAATCAGATGTCCAAAATTCCAAGAGAATTAAAAATCCTAAAACCCAGATTTTGTCTACCATGTGGCCATCTACGGATCTAAGTCTAGATAAACCGCAAAGCAAGTTACATCCCAAAAACTATGAAGTCACTCGAGTGGAGTAGGCTTGTGGCATCCTAATTTGGTTCCCCCAAAGCTTTGTCTATCTTTCATCAATATCATTTCAACACATTTCATAACTTGTGCCCTTTCTAACTCTCGGTGATGAGCCCTCGCATCTTACTAGTTGTGTGGGGTTAGGAGTAGGGGCAAGTTTATCTGCTCATCATATCAGCTTATCTTCACCACTTTGCCAAAGCAAATATGAAGTGTCCAAAATTGCTTACAGAAACTAAGATTCAAAATCACATTGTATCTACATTATCATATATCAGCATCATGAAATACAAAAAGAAAGTAAACACTTGCATCATTTGTTCTCCATTGCATACATTCTAAAGAGCATATAAGCATAATATCATAGTTCACATGAGGAAACTGGAAAGGAAACAAAGCCATAAATGCCAAAAGTCTGATCCAAAAAGAATATATATATATATATATATATATATATATCAAAATTCCTGTACAATGCCATCATGCGCTAAGCATGGTCAAAACGCTCAAAGAGCCCGGTATATACAAAAGAATATATCATACAAAATCTAGGAGAGCCAAGTGGCTTCTCAACCCCTATGAGACCCTCTGAAGGTGCACGCCCGCCTAGGACTCGCTACGCCGCGCGCTCTCGAGTGCACGGAGGGCTCAGGATCCCGAGGGGAGCCGTAGTCTCGCCACGAGAATGACTCCTCATCAGGCGCTCGGCTGTCCTATACCCCGCTAGCTCCGTGCGGAGAGTCGATACCATCCTGGCCACATGCCGATCGGGGCAAAGATGTCGCAGTGTGTCTACCACCACCGAGGGCTCCCAAAGATCCACAGACAACTCGCGCGGGTCCTCTCCATGGGGATCACTAGGGTATATCTGCAGGCATACCCTGCGAATCAAGTCTCGCCACTCATCGGCGGTCTCTACAAACAAAGGAGAAAACAAATTAGAAATAAAACAAGAGATAAAATACAAGAGCAAACAAAAGGAGAGATAGTAACTAAGGAAATCCTAATTAAAAACAAACATTAAAAAGAAGGGTGGTAACTTACTCGGATCACTAGGCCTCCAGGATGGATCTCTAGGGTCAAGACTCGCCACATGCATGCACCGACCGAGAGAGGTGCTCCCCCATGGCTGGAGCAACGTGGCATCCTACAATGGACTCATCCTCCCCACCATGGCCCTGGGAGAGTGGCTCCTCTGAAACCAGAGTAACTCTCTCGCACTCTACTCGGCCCTCGCTCTGCATGATATCCTGAGTGTCATGCGCCACTCAGATCACTATCTCCTCCTCCTCCCTCTCTGCCTCTCCCCCGTAAACTCCTCGACTCGAGTCTATGTCGATGGGGTCATCACTGCTATGGGCAGGACCCGCGGCAATCCAAGCAAGGGTGCCTGAGGCGCACCGGCTCTCCCTCGAGCACGTACTACCCTCCTGGCCGCAATAGGAATGCCAGGAGTAACAACTGTCCAACCCCGGCCTCTAGGACCCCCTCTGGCCTCTCGAACTGACCTGTATACTGGCGCTACCGGGGAAGCATGCCCATGTAGGGTAGGCCAAACTGCTGAGGAACTCGGCCAAAGGGGTGTATCTCCACTCGCCCCACTCATCAATAAGCTGCCCTGTGGTGGAGCAGGAGATCAAAGTAAGAGCCTCCTCACCCCATATGCCTGCCATGGTCTGATATGGTGTGGCCTCCATGTCATCGGTGGTCAAAGAAGCAACTGGCTGATGAGGTGCTCTGAGCACCGACATATCTATCCATCTAGCTGCCCTCACAGCTCTGGGATCTGTCACCTCTACACCTCTACCATAGGGGATGAAGTGCTCATAGACCCAACTCATGACCAGGGTCGGGTGGCTCAAAGATCGCTCGTAAATGGACTACCCCCGTATAAGTCATGGTAGGTAGTCCCAAGTATATCTACTCCCCTGTGCAAATCCGCCATGTCCTCTATCTCGTGCAATGATGGGGGACCAAAATATAACAATGTGTCTCCTCCCTTGTCCCCGATCAATCTCGAGGCAAGGATCCCCATAATAGCCTCGCAAAGCAAGGGGATGGGAAAACTAGGAATAGATCGAACTCTAACCCCCTTCTTTGCAAACCCGTGGAGATGACTACATCTCCCATATAAGTGGCCCACTATGTGCTATCTGGGCCCGTGAACCTGCTGTCTCAAGGGTAAGACGTCTCCCAATGATCGGGACCCCTAGAATACGATAAACATCCTCTAGTGTGATGGTCCACTCACCTCGACCCCTGGTAATCGGAAGGTGTTCCGATCAACATCCCAATAGGAGAATAAGTCACAAAGAATGTGACTGGATGGTGCAACATGTGGAACGCGTGAGATACGTAGTATCCCGGCCCTCTGAAGAGTGTCCTCCTCATCCTGTGAAAGTGCATCTAGTACTGCTGGGAGCCAGTCACACTCTCTCTCGGCTCCACCGAATATACTCCTCTCTCACCTGCATACACCCAAAAACACACAAAACAAAGCAAGTTAGCATCCAAGTAATACTAGAAAAATCATGAAAACACATAGAAATGCTAAAAATGCAAAAACAATCTCAAACAGATGTTCTTTTGGCATTCTGTGCAAAACCACCACCCTGAGCAGGGAGGCGGTTTCGTAACCGCCGCCTTAAGGGTGGCGGTGGTCATGTAACCGCCACCCTGAACAGGGCGGCGGTCATGTAACCGCCGCCCTGGGCAGGCGGCGGTCATGTCCCGAAAACCCACGCGGGTTTTATAACTTAAAAAGCCCAAAAAATGCCAAAAGAGGACCATTTTAACTAAAACAAGGCCTACCCAGTAGGCGCCCCCCCTAGATGGACCTTTTAAACCTAACATTTTCAAAAATAACCCCCACGACAAAGATTTTAGCATTTTAAAATTAAGGGGGTAAAAACGATAAATTGAGGAAAACTAACCTGTGATCTCGTGGGTCGATGATCTGCACGCGGAGGCATGATCACTATCTCACCACGAACGTTTTGACTCTACTCTCATAAGAAACCATCACCGTGGGTCCCAGAGCTCAGAATCAATCAAATCAACACGCACAAATGAATAGGAAAATGGGCCCACTTTCATATATATAGCAACCTAGACTTGTTTTGAATGTTTTTTTTCACAGGTTTGGAGCACCGACGGAGGTAAGTTCTTACCCCCACACAAATGGTACGTCCTCATTTCCCATTATTTTAGTGTTTATTTTCCGATCTATCTTGTCTATCTGCACTTGAGTTCTCTTTTCATTTTGCAGGAGCGGAATTTTGGATGGCGTCATTTCGACACACGGACGTATCAGGTATAACTTTCAACTTCCCATTTCGGGACCGCCATACTGACCCACCGTTTTACACCTCTTCATGGCTAAAACACTTCTCCGAGGGGGCAATATGTACGTACCCAAAATTTTAGGGTACTGCACCATCGGAACAACGTAACACGTACCCCAATGATGATACAAGTCTCCTCGCAAGGTGTTCGGGATCCGGAAAAAGCTCCCCAAGTGTGTGTTAACATCCCGCATGCCCCGCTTAGCCCCCGCGTGCTTTGTTTTTCTCTTTTTCCTCTTTTCTTGGCCTTTTTCTCTTCAATGAAACCGCCACCCTGCCTGGTGGTGGTCTCGTGACCGCCGCCCTAAGCAGGGCGGCGGTCCTGTAACCACCACCCTGCTCAGGGCGGCGGTCCTTTACGCATTTTCCAGAATGCTCTTTTAACATGACTCACGTAAATTTCAATGTTTACCAACTTTTTTCACCGCCATAAGCTTGCATTAATGATTCTGGTTCCTTGGAATAGTGTTTTGCCATTGTTTATAGTTTAAGAGTTCTATTTGGTTTTTACCTTGGGTAAATGCAAATGCTATAAATAGTTGGCTTGTGCTCAAGCAAATGGCCCCTCAAATTTGCCTCTGAATTTCTCATTGCAATAGATTAGTCTTTCATTTTATTTAGAATTCTTAGTTTCTTCTTATCGCATGCCTAGCTTAGTGTTGTTTTTTGTTGTTAGGAAGCCACATATCCATCTTGTGCAAATGTTGTTGATATTTCATCCAATCCATTGGAGTAAAATAGTTTGTTTTCAATAGGAAGCCATTAAAGTTGCAGGTTTTGTTCTTCAAACAGATAGTTTCAGGTTCTGGACGTTTTATGTTGCATGACTCGCAATAAATCCCGCTAGGAATTGCATAAGCCAAGCTCGTACTCTTGCGCTATCTCTCTCCTACTCGCATCATTGTATTCACCAGTATCCTAAGCTACCTTTGTCCCAATATCTACTTTTGTTGATGCTAGCATTACACGCTTTTCTGGATCCAAGTGAACACGAAGGAACGAGGAGATCACACTGAGGGGACATAGCCACACACACCATCGGATTCACCACTGTTCTACGTAGAATCCAGGTTCTAGCTTTCAAAGTTCTAATTAGAAACATATCAAATAGAGTAGCCAATCACTTTATTTCAGTCAATTTTACTTTCGATATTGCCAGGGAAGTTATGGGGATTGATAGTTTCTGAGAAACTATGATTCATTTCTCACTTCTGAGGTAGGATCGAGAGTCTTGCAAATAGACTAGATCAATTGTTTCATTATTTAGAATAGGTTCACAAATTGCATGTAAAATAGCTATACTCGGTTATCTTGTTTGTTTTAATTTGTTATTTTAAACTGTCAATTCTAGATATATTAGATAGTTGTTCTTTAAATTCTGTTTAGTAGATAGATATATCAGATTTAGGAATATACATAGACATATCTTTCACAATTAGTTTATTCTGTCATTAGTTAGATTTATATAACTTTCTTTTGTATGACAATCACGGACCTAGAGAGCCCAGAGAATACGTATTCGAGCCAATCATGCCCCAACCCAATCTCATCACAGCCATAACTGATATAGATCAAAATCTCAGGATCCAAGTCTTCCAAACAACGGTAAACTTACAACAAATCAGTTTCCAACTACACGGGTTAAACATAGAAGATGACCAAGCACACACATTTTGGTCAAATCAACCAAACTACAGATTACCCTAGATTCATATCCACATGACTGTAGAAGGGTTTGAAAGAGAGCAGACCTTTGGTTGTGATCCTTTGGTCCCACAACCAGATGCAGAGACACTCTCACAGATATAGATACTAGCTTGAGAATTCAGGTTGCACAAACACCTGTAAGATATTCTGAGAAGATCACACAATTATTAATTCTGAATATAGAAGCTGAAAAGGCATATGACTATTGGATACTAGGGATTAGGGATTGATTCCACACATGACCATAGCAGGACCACAAAAAATACGAATCTATGGTTGCGACCCACAAATCCCACAACCCAACGAGCCCATAGGTGAATCAGACATAGATGTTGGCCTACGTACACTAGTATTCAGATCTACTCCACTTCCACCTATCATCATCGAACAGTTATCCTTCCTAGACATAGCAGCTAACAAAGCTAAAGAATTTTGACTAGCCGAGAATCACCCATAGAGTCAATATAGTTACCATCCATCCTATGACCTTATCTCGAAACATATACACGAAACTATCCCAGTCATTTTCCACGTATTCCACAACCCATAGACCGAATCACTGCCAGAGCTCGATATTGATTGAGCCTTCGAGCCATCATCCTTGATCGATCTATCACACCAGCCAAGTTAGAGGGCCTTCTTTGCCTTAGATTCACAATTTCCACTAGTGCGTGTCGAAGACATCGATTGCCTAACTAGTTTGTCTCGCATAATATAATCAAAAGTAGTATGGTGCCCCAAGTTATTTTCTCACCTTTTCTCACTTGGATGCACACCTCCTCCACTATGCCTTCAACAATGAATCCAACAATATTTTACATGGTCTTTTTTTTCATCTTGTGTAATATGTGCAATCACTTCTTATTCACTTGGGACCATCTTTCGATGTACCTAGCTTACTGACTTAACATGTGTGATTCTACTCTTGTGCATGGTTCATTGATGGTCTGTGATGTTCATAACATGATTCCCACATTGATAGTTGAATTTATTAGTTTTGGCCTCTTCTACCTCATCATCACCTAGGTTTTTCTCAATCTTGATGCCGAGAGATGTGTAAACCTATCACTCATCCAATCGGTTGTGTGCTTTGATGCACATTCTTATACCAAAAAGGATAAAAAATCCTCGTGGATGCGCGACATGAGCCAATTATATAGTCACTCGAGTTTTCTAAAGAAAGGAAATTCATATATATAGAGAACTCTAGCACTCTCTAAAACCTTCCTTAGTTTCATCATACACCACCTGGCCCCTCTTTTGTCCTTTGTTCTATTTTCCTCATCACATATTTGTTAATTTCTTCTTAATAGTCCTCGGGGTGATGGTTATAGTCACTAATATTGCACTTGGTCAAGTGTGACTCCCATGGCTTCCCTACTAGTACCTCTAGGGGTACTCCATTTTAAGAACCATTCTTCTCGGTGCATCCTCCACTTCAAGATTATTAATTTTTCCCTTACCATTTCCTTTAGGTGATATGGTAAGTACTTTCTTTAGTATCATTGTTAACTTCACGCTTTCTTCAAACTTCAAATTTGAAAATTATAGAAAGCTCATGCCTTAAGTACTTGATAAAAATTACTCAATCTTTCTATTGTAATCATCAGTGTTCAAATATTTTAATTCCTTACTCTATTCTTCCTTGGTCTCTAGTTTATGAAACGCAACCCCATGCCCTAGTTCTATAACTTGGAGTTCTGTGAATTTAATTTTTTCCAAACCATAGCTATGTAAAAACAAAACCTTAAACCTTGATCTTTGTGTGTTTCCAACCTTCATGCCTTATTTCCATGCTCTTAATTCCACAGAAAGAAGCTCCAAACTCATGCCATGTGCCTCTTTCTCTAGTTTTCCCCATATATTCCTTTGCACATGCTCTTCAAACGCAATTCACACTTGGTCGCTCTTGAATCTCTCAAATTCTTTAATATGCAAGGTAAGAATGAACTCCGCTCTTGCTCTTCTTATATTTTTCCAAATTTTTAGTGCATTAATTGATCATCATCTACCACCACTCTAAAACATTAAATGTGATTTTTCATTTTTCCATGTTTTTTTCCTACTTTCTTCTACATGTGGCAATTGTAACCTTGTGGCGCGCCACTACTTTCCAGTGCTACAATTGTCCTTGTGCGTATTTCCCGCACCTCAAACCATATTCCTCTACACCTCACACCATGTAGTATATGTTACTACTACCTCCCTCATGTTATATTATGCGGCCCTCTATGTGGTGTTCATTACCTAAGCAACTCCTTTTTGAGCACCATCATTTGTAAACACGTGCAATACTTTCTGCACTCCCAATACCTTTCCATTAAGAACATTTATTTTTGTATTTCTACATGCACCCTTGGATAAAATATAATATAGGTACCATCATCACATAGTTTCTTTCACGCGTACTCACACATGTTTCAGCCCACACTCAAATCATGTGTAGTCCTCTACACATCAACTCAATAAGTAGTAATCATCTCCTATTTCCGGACGATCTTATTACAACAAAGAAAAAACAAAATATGAAAGGGAAATCTAAACTAAATGGAAATATTGATTTATTACAAACATAAAGGAATATTATTTATAGTAGGGATTTAGCCTACTCCCATTGAAGTAACTAGGTAACGTGGTGCCATCCATTACTCGCAATTGACATACTTGATTCTCGTATCTTGGTCACTTCAAAGGGTCCTAACCATTGGACTTTCAAATTCCCTAGATGGTGCATAAACTTAGAGTCATACAGAAGTACCATCTTTCCAACTAAAAAAGACTTGTTCTTGATGTTTCTATCATGCTACGCCTTCTATCTTTCCTTTTTTTTCTTCTCGACTCTAATGCACAATGGCATGCCACTCATCCACCACCTATTCATCATAAATCCACCTATGCATGCAATATGCAAATATGGTAACATAAATTCCATAGCAGTACATCCTCTCAGCCAAACACCAATTGAAAAGGTGTGGCCTTATTCAATCATTTATAGGTTGTTTTATATGCCCAAAGTACAGTTGATACCTTGTCATCCCAATCATTTATTCCAACATCACATATCTTCATTAGTGTTTATCCCAAGATCTTTTTAAAAAATTTAGCAGTGCCATTATCCTGGGGTGATAAGGGTAGTCTTATGGTGTGCCACCATAAACTCTACCAATAAAATTCTAATGGTCTCATTCAAAAATGAGTTCCTATATCACTTGTGAGGCTTAATGGACATCCATAACTATTGATAATGTTTTCCCAAAGGAACCTCATTAATGTTTGTGTCGTGTAATATATTGAAAATGCAACCTCTACCCACCTTTTCAAGTATTTATTACATGTTATGATGTAGCAATCACCTATTTTGCATGCAAGTGGTATAATAGGTCCTACAAAATCAATATCTCATTTCTCAAATGGTTTCATGCTTGTAATGGGTCACAATGGAATCTCATCTTTATTCCCATGCTTTCCAATTCTCTAGTAGTGATCACATGATTTGACAAAATACTTGGTATCCTTGTATAATTTCTCCCACCATAGACCTGCTAAAAGGATCTTGCACATAGTCTCTTTCCCTACATAGTTTTCTCACGTGATGCCTCCATGCACTTCTTCCATAATGGCTTCACACTCATGCTCCAGAACACATCTACGTAAGACTTCATCTCTACCCATTTTATATAGGTCTCCTCTAATGAGTTGATATGGCACAACATGAATTGTAAGTTTCTTCTTTTCTAAGGTCTTCATTCCTTCTGGCGCAAGTCCAATGCATAAAAATATTACAATATCTTTAAAATCAGTTGGCACATAGTTTAGTTTGAACAATTGTGCATCTTACATAGAGTCTTCAATACTCGCATGTCCTCTCCAGAATTGATTCTTCATAAGTGATTAGGTCTCATATTGGTCTTTTCTAGCTTTACTATAACTATAAAATAAAATTCCCGGAAAAGGAGAATCCACCGGTATATACGCCCTTGCAAAAGGTTTGTTGACTTAGTACTTAAATGTCATATGATTTTTATAAAATATGAATGGTATGGCCAAGAAGTACTTTCAAAACTTATATAGTGCATAAATTATGTATAATGCTCTTTCATTGTGTATTTATTCTTTGCGGTTGTCAAATTCCCACTTGCAAATCATATAGGAAGATCCACATTTCCTTCACTTGGTTAGGCCAAGCTTGTTCTAATTTCTATGCTTTGGAGGCATCAACATGTACATGGAAAGGTTTGTTTTATAAAGGAAAGTGCAATATTGGTGTGTTGGTAAGCTTCTCCTTCAAGGTTTGAAACACATGTTGTTGCACATCACACCAATAAAACTTTCCTTTGGTTTTAAGTAATTCCCAAGGGGCATGAAAATATTTTCATATCCCTTGATAAAATTATTGTAATAACCAATATGCCCCAAGAACCTATGTACTTCACTTTAATTTGTAGGTTATTCCAGCCCCAAAATTATTGTAATCTTTGTAGGGTCTACCAATAGTCCTTCTTTGTAAATGATGTGCCCAAGTAATGTGTCAAAGGGGGTGGAAAATATACACTTCTTGATATTTAAAGGGATGTTAATTTTTCTCGTATATCTTAAACATCAACATCGATTATCACAATGGTCCTTTACTATCCCATAGATGGTCCAATCATATAGATATACCTATAAAAACTTATGAACAAATTCCTAGAATGCCTAAAAATGATGCACAAGAACACCACTGGCACATTATTCAACCCAAATGACATGATAGTATATGCAAAACTTCCCAATTCAATGGAAAATGTGATATTTTCCTATTCCTTACACACAATGTGGACTGATGGTACCCTAAAAATTCATCGTGAATGAAAATATTTTGCACCCTACAATGCCTTCCAAGATTTCTTCGGTGAATGGAGTATGAAAAGGATCTATTACACATGAAGCATTGAGTACCTGTAGTCCACACAGATCCTAATCTAGACATATTTCTTGATACTAATCACCATGGGACTAACCCACTTAGATTCCTCAATAAGCTCTATTATCCTTGACTTAAGAATCTTATCAATCTCCTCTTTGACTTTCTCACATAGGTTCAAGTTCATGTTATAAGGCCTCTTTCTAACCCGATGTGCGTCTTTTTTAGCTTAACCTTCATCTCTCTAAAATATGGATACTCCCTTAAGTTCATGTTAAACCCTTGGAAACAAGTCCTGAATTCAAGCAACAGCTTCAATGATCTTCACAACCTCTTGTTCGACCATTAACCTCCTTGGGTTCATCTTCAATGCCAATATTCACCTTTTTAGTTTTCATAGGCACATGGTATGCACAAGATTTCTCATTTTCTATGTCCATTACTTCACATGTACCCTTTGTATGTTTAATGTATAGATATTCAACTTCCTCATCATCAATGAGGTATATTATCTTCCCTTTTTCCTTCTCTTTCCATGTGTGTCCCATTAGTGTCTCTTTCTTGTCTTGTACATATTCACACACCTTAATATCAAGTTCTCTTAACAACTTGAACCATGATTTCTTCTAATTTTTTGCTATCTCCTAGCATGATGTTCTTCATTATCTACAAGGCCTCATATACTGGTCGCTTATTAGAAAAGTAATCAAAAGTGTGAGTCATACCTTTAGTCATGTCTCGCAAACTTGTAGTTTCTTGTTTGAGCTTAGAATGCACATACCAAGAATGCACACATCCGTGCAGAGTAGAGTAAAAATTATGTACCCACAGGGATAGTGTTATAGCCTCTTAGCCCTACACCCACTATCTCTCACAGTTGTGGACATGTACCAAAGTAGGATTCTTCCCATCATAATCGTGTACAAGACAAAGAACATTTCTCTGAGTAAACCTTGTAAAAAGGCTACCCTTGCTTTGTGCCACCCAAAATATTGTCTTTGTATTTTTCCCACTAGTGTGTTTTTATTCCATACAATGTAGAGGTAATCATATTCCATTTATCTCCCTTTGTTCCGCCACTAGTCCTCCATCATAAGTTAGAAAGAGTCGGGCTTCTCTTCACCAATATATTGGGGTAGCTGATTTTTTCCCAAGTGCTTAACTATGTGTGGCCTAATTATCTAATTGATTCTTCCCTTGACCTTACATCCGACAATTTCATATGTTTCATGGGCCTAATTTTCATAAGAAACACTAGTAGTGTCACTAATGGATTGCACATCTTCCTAATGAAGTACACCTTCTTTAAATGGTTCCACATTCTTAGGGTCACGCAATGTTTGTGCATAAATCCGGTTAAGTTTCTCTTCACTCACTAGCTCAATGTAGGGTGCAACCTTCACATCATCTAAGGGTATGATAACACACTCCTCCTTGTTCTCAAAATTTATATATCATTTATTAAAGTGTAGATATGCATTGTTTGCATAACACCAATGACATCCAAGTAGTGCAAGAAAATTTTCTTCCTCGACTAGTTATAATACTTAAAAATCACCTATGAATTTTTCTCCTTGAATAGTGATTGAAGCATCCTTGAGTATACCAATGGGCATGGCCCATGTGTTATTTTCTACGTACATCACATTAGAAGATGACTATAATTTTGGCCTTCGCATTTGGTTACAAACATTCAATGTCAACATGTTGACCTTTATACTTTTTCCATAAGAATTTTTCTCACCAACCAACTATCTATCACTGCATCCAATGTAATATCTTTTTCATACTCGTGGTTCTAGGGTGGTAAATTTTTATGAAGCATATGGCACTCTCATTCAATCCTTGCACATAGGAATTTCTCACACAACCATTCTCCTAGCAAGGGAATGATATTATCCTAAAGCACAACATCTTACATACTTCTTTCAAATAATCTACATCCTTCGGTAAAAGCTCTACATTTTTGTGTCTTCACTTTCACGTGCCTATTCTATCATGCATTGGATCACACCATACAAGTCTTTGATGACTCCCATGGTCTCTTGATAGACCTTTTTTGATGAGACGTATCTAGATACTTAAAATGTATAATAGTATTCCTCTTGATGAGAGGTTTTTATTTAAGAGGCTCACGTGCATGTGCTACTTCGCATGCATGGTGACTAAGCACAAGATGTAACTCCGATCAGCCATTTTTGTAGGTTCCCACTTTTTGTTCTTAGCACACTCTACCTTGATCATCCATGTGACTTTTTCCTTCTTGTTATTTTTACACATGTGAGCATACATTTTTAGAAAATCCTCAATCTTATATGAATTTCCATAGTACACACATACCGATTCTTGGGAAACTTATTTTGATCATGATCTTGTGATCCATAAGTATAATAAGTCCCGTGTGTGAAATTTCCTATACCTCCATAACCTCTCGATCCTATATCCACCTCGGAACCCACCATCACCATTGTTGTGATCTTCATTATATTGGGCTTCCCGCACTCGAGAGATACTTTCCATACTAGTATGTCGCGAGTCCAATCTCACATGCCTCATGAATATGGTCAATCAAATGAAAATTAGTTGTATCATGGGTATGTGCATCACAAATCTTGTAGTACATAGAGATGTTCTTCATTATTTTACACTATAAAAGTTGGAAATTCTAGACATCATGATTCTTATGGAAAATGTCACAATATTATAATAGTGCGCATATATTTATGGGTGGAAAAATATCCTTAGTATTCCCTTCCACACCCCAATTGGTACACCATAACCCACTATGTGTCTCATGTGCTAAATCGGAAAATAGTTTTTCCAAATTTTTAGCCATAGCTACTATTTTTGCCTTGAGAAAAGGAATTACCTCTATATCTATACTACCAACCTGCTTCAATGCGTATGGATTCTTCCAAGGCCTTGTGTGGATCTAAGTTGGATCTGATGAATATCATAAGATATCTTAGACAACAAAGTTTTAAACCATGCATCATACTCCCTCACACTTTTAGACAATCCCTTATTGATTTCCTTTATTGCACTAACACTTTGTTTCTCAAACTCAAGAAGTTAAAATTTAGCTAAAAAATGCAGCACGTGTCACATCATAATCCACCGAATTCTAAGGTGGATCATATTTTCTATACCAGATATGTGCATGCCCTTAAAGTGTGGTAGAAAATGAATTTGATTTCTCATCAAAGTTTTAATGCCCTTAGCTCTCCATAACAATTCACACTTGTGTACATACTCAACAACATCTTCCACACCTCTATATTATAGTAAGTGAAGAGACATCTCAAATAAAACTTGAGGTGTCATTTTTGGTTGTTTATGTGGTGTTTGTGATGGTTGTTGTATTGGTTATGCCCCTTGTCCTAGTATGGGGCCATATCCTAAACCTAAAACTCCACCAATATTTCCTCCACATGGTGGTTTTCTTGAACCACATGAACCTCCCATTGTAACTTGTGGCCATGTAGATTAACTCCTTGTGTCCCATTGGTTATGCTAAATTGGACATCAATTGTCTATGTTATCACCGCACCTATTAGATTACTTTCAATGGGGTTCCACACCAACAATATGCTCTGGTGACAACGTCTATGAAAATACCTCAAAAATTACTTGTTCCAAACACTAGAACCTACTACACTTCCATGTGCGCATCCTTGATCTATCACGCAACCTAAGTGGTAACTAAAATATGTCTACCTATATCTCCTACCCAACATTGAGATCCTATTTGCTCTCCTTCATTATTATGCTCTTCTACAATTACCTCTCAACCTATGGATTTGGAACACCTTGCACAAGGTCTAGGAGGCCAGGTTGGGTCAAGTGCACACCCAATGTTCTCATTCTCTCCTCATACTCACTCTCATTAGATGTCGATGGGGTCTCTCTACTATTCTTTCCCAATTTTGGTAGGACATGATATTGTGGTCCCTCACCTTTTGCGGGGCTCTCATCACTTCCTTCAATCATCATTATTCTCATCTTGGTGCTTCATCAACTACCCTCTATCACATATCATTATATCTAGGCCATCGTTCCTCTCTATCTCTCTTTCACTTGGATCTCCATCATGCTTCACATGCCTACTTCCTACCCCTACATGTGGTGGTGTTTTAGATCTCCATTGGCAATTTCTCCATGGCCAATTCTACCATCAGGATCTTGATAGCTAAGGATGTTGCATGAAAATAAGATCCTCTTGGTTTGTGAAAAAAAAAATACTTTACTTCCTCGAGGAAAGATTATGTTGAATGTGCCTACTCCATGGTATAATTGTGTAACACACCTTCCCACCAATAATCTACGGATCTTTTCCATGGATTTTTTAAATCAGAGAGTGCTTATTAGTCTTCATGCCTATAAATTTTCTTCCTACCAATCCAAACACCTCTGTTACTCACATAAGATACCAACCACTAGTTCAATTCTAATGGGAAAAATCTGAATAATGTCTCATACAAGAAGTCGTATAGATTATCTTCCACCCACTTTTAGACATTGAAATTATGTCTAGTGTTATATCTCTGAGAAAACATGTCCTAGTTTTCATATATCCAATAATCAATAGTCTTCGAGGATAATCGAACACCATCTACGCATACGACATCTTGGTAGACAATTTTGAAAAGAGGTCCCAAAAATGAAACCAAAATGTAGTATTTTTACTACCCAATAATAGCTATACACACTGGCACTTCATCTAGATAAGCATGGAAGCTCACCCATAGCACACATAGCCCCCAGTGTCCCTCCTTTGTTTTATTAGTAATATGTTAGCATGCATGTTCAATAACCAATAACCATAACAATCATTCATACAAGAAGATACATCATACCATGTTAATTCAACAACACATATAATAAGGAAATCATTCATAGATAATGAATATTAAGATATGAATACCCATTAATCCATGTTCAAACATAGATATCTTTGTAATCCATACATAATTATCCATTATAACCATAATTCATAACATAACATAGAATTTGAATACATTACAATCCATTACATCAGTGCATTGGATCATGCGCGCTCTCGTGCGTGCATCGCATATCAAGTACTTAAACTCTCATAAAACTCTCCAATTCTTCACTAACTACTCACTCTCTATTACAAAGAAGAATCACTTATATTTATAGGGTGGGGACTTTCCCTTCATTGTTTATATAATTTTCTAAATATAGCTCCTTTATGTGTGTCCTAAGCTATCCTTATTTATCTATCCTTATATATTTCTTTCTCGGCACTTCATCTCTAATTTTCTATTTTTATTCATGTCTAGAAAAATAACCAAGTCCTTGATCCTATATATACATGCATGTGTGCAGCCTTGTGCATTGACCCGTTCCTTCATGGTATGTGTAAAAAGGTGCACTCATTTGCTCTTGTTTTCTCTTCTTATGTGCATACTTCTACGTGCCATTACATCTTGTGCATGGCTAGCACTTAGCCTTTTTCTCGGACCAACACCAATCCTATAAAATTAGGAATGAATTTCTTCACAAAATTAATATTTCCTAGGAAACACTGCAGTGCTTTCTTATGGATTGGAAAAGAGAGAGCAAGGATGGATGATATTCTATCTAGATCAATAAATATACCCTCTTTTGATACCACGTGACCCAAGAGTTTTCCTTGTGGTACAAAAAAGATACACTTATTTGTGTTGAGTGAGAATCCAAACCTTTTACACCTTTGGAATACTTTTTCTAGGTGTTGCATATGATCTTCTCCTTATTTTAAAAATATTGTAATGTTGTCAAGATAGATAAGGATGAACTTTTGATGAAACCTTTGAAGGATATGTAAATTGCCGTTTTAAAAGTTTCTCCCAGTATTGGTTAAACCAAATGGAATATTTCCATAAGAAACTTTTCCCACTTTTTTGTGAAAGTTATCTTATATTCGTCTTCTTATTTAACCAAAATTTGATTGTATCCATAATACCCATCAAAAAGAGGAAACATCTTATCCCCTACAAATATTTTTAAGATTTTTACCATGGAGGGAAAAGGATAGTGATCCTTGAGGGAGGCTCTATCCAGTCCCTAAATTCCACACAAATCCTAATTTCCCCATTTTTCTTCCTAATTGGAACTAATTTTTCCACCCAAGAAGAGTACTTTATATAAAATATGATTTTGACCTTTACGAGCTTAGATAGTTATATTCTCATAAGGGGCTCAATTTTAGGACGTATGGGTCTTTTATTTTGTCTAATGGGTTTGGTTTTGGGTTCTATGTCTATGGCATGTTGAATAATGTCAATATTAAAGCATTTTAGGTCCTCATAATTCCATGAAAATACATCACTATAATTTGGATGTAAGAAGATAAATTATTGGTGTTCCTTAGTACATACCTTCCTAGGATCATCTATTTATCTTGTGCAATGAAAACCTTTTGATAGTATTCTTCCTTTTTTTTCATGTTCTTTTATCCTCTTTAAACTTGGCATCTAGGTTGAATATGTATTCAAGTGTGACTAGTCCTCTAGGTAACTTGTTTTTCTTCAATTGAATAATTTGATCATCATAACCATCTTATAGCCTTGATTGTAGATCTGATGAGAGTTCTACCTCATTTTGGATGAACTGAAATATTTTTTCATCATTGTTAAAGACTTTTCAACTTACTTCATTATTAGGAATGTACGGTATACCACTATCTCAACATGATTTTCATTACCCTAAATGAGGTCCTTATGTGGAGAAAATTATGATTCTACAAATAGCATTTGATCAACTTCACTATTTTTTCTTCTTGGTACCTTTTGAAGGTTGATAGAATCAAAATTTTCCATTATATCCTAAATTCTATGCCTATAATCCCGTAGGAGCTTATTTTTTTTGGCACACTCCCCTCTTACTTGATGAAAAACTAGCTTGGTGTACCCAAACACTTACAACACTTTTATTTATCTCTTCTTACCCAATAATAGTCCATGGACCAATGCTTCATACTTTGCAATGTTGTTGGAACACTTAAATTTCAATCTATGGGAAAAAAAAGATTTTCTTTCCCATTAAAGAAACTAAAACTACACCTGCTCTAGCCTCATTTTTTACCCACTAGAGAAACCAAAACATTTTCCATAAGCCTCTTGCATCCTCCTCCTTATTGAGTGACATAATAACAACATGATCCCCCTCTTGGATATAATAAGTTCCCAAACCAATCTCCTTGGTTGTGTCATAAGGATCAAACTCATAGTTATCTTTGGCCTATTTATCTAAAAATAGATGAGGCACTTTGAAAGAGGTGGAGAATATTTGTGTGTTGGCACATAATCACTTTCTTCCTTCTCTTGAACTATGTAATTAGAGCTGATAGTGGTTAGGTTATATGACTCAACATGATAGGATAAAATGGGATCAGATTTTATATTAAACCTTGTGCCATATATGGTCCCTAAGATCATGTCGGACCAATCGGAAGACAAGTATGCACCCAACATGGTTGTAAAATATCTCGATAAGCGAGGGAAAAGAAGAAATGTAAGTAAATAACCTATATGTCTTGGGTAATGGTCAAACTAGTACAAGAATGGAGGGTGAGTTCAATATATTTAATGACTCCTAAAAATATTGTAGTGTCATCTATTTGTAAAAACCTTTAGAAACTGGACATATTCAATGCCTGGAGTGTCTTCTATTTTCTTAGGCATTACGAGTACGATAATCTGAGTGTATCATGAATTTATCTACTAAATGTTTCCCAATAATCAAAGACACATAAAAAGGTGGTGGTTTATTGACTCTACTTGTCCATTCTTAGGTTGGCATAATCTAACTTAAGAGTTTGGATTTTCATGGTTGGTTAAGATAACGGATTCAATCACTTCAAAGCTTCCTACAAGAATTCCTTTTGAGAGGGGATAGATAATACATCCCACATAGTCACATCCAAGTTTATCTTCTTCATTTATTCCATAATTTTCAAAAATATACTTGCATTCTTGTGCATCATAGGTGTTGAGGATTCCTTTCTTGCTTGCTCCATCATTGGAAAATATGTCCTTGGTTGAGAATTAACTTCTTTTGTAGGGAAGACATGTTAGAAAAAAATTTGCTTGTTCCTTGATAAATCTTCCACATATTTTATTTATTTAGGAAGAGGGTTATCTTGAACTAAAGAGGATTTAGAAGAATTCACTAACTACCTCGTCTTTGACCTTGTGTTATATGAAACATGGATTTACGGTTTACTTAAGTTATCAGTAATCTATACCAAACTCATTAGGAATACAAAACATGAGGTTATATTTTTAGGGCCACTTCCTATACCGTCTCTACATCAAGATTTGGAGCCTCCATCAATGGTTCATGTTGACCGAGTGAATTTTACATCATTAGAGCCTAAAAATTTAATAACATTTACATAAGTACTTTGATTTTGAGGTTGGTTAAATGGGAAACACCACTCAACCTCTTCAACCATAAGGGCATTATTTGTGTTGGTATCTAGTTAAAATTTTAAGACCCCTCAACAAAAACTTGTATATATTACTTGGCGAGTGTGTGACAACAACTTTCAAAATCATGGTGAATTGAAATGAAACAAGTTTCACAAATATGATGAATTATTTATAAATCTTATCAGCTAGTAGTAATCTTGTTGGCTAATAGCATATGTTTTCATATGGTAGCTTATGAAATCCTTTGAAAATATTTTTGACAATACCAATTAAAACAACTATCTTGATGAGAAATATGTCCTCACAAAATATGGTGCGAGTAAAAAAATAAAAAGTGTATTTTATGAAAAATTATTGATTTTTCTAGTTTAGTATGGGAAAAAAAAAAAAAAATTAAATTTTATCGATTAAAAAAACATCTCAATGATAAATGTTTCCTCACAAAAAAATGACGTAAGAAAAAAATCCTAGACATTTCCCCTCCTTTTATATCCCCATATGTTTTCATCCAATAGAATATATTTATGTTATAAGCTGATGGCATAAATATATGCTATTGTATGGTAGCATTCATTATTGTTCTACCAATTGGTAGAATTCACTATTGTGTTACCAATTAGTAGCATATAGAGAAAAAACAAAATGTTGCAAATGATGTCGGGCGGTAACATATAGAGAAAAAAATAAAAATGTCACAAATGCTACCATTTGGTAAGCACAATAGAAATTGCAATGGGATGGTAGAAAATTATCACAAATGCTACCATTTGCTAGCATACATAGAACAAAAAATTCACAAATTTTGTTAGTTAGTAGCATTTATTAAAGTTTACATCATATGCATATATTGTGCTACCAACTGGTAGCATATTTTGTGTTATCGGCTAGTACCATTTGTGACATTTTGAAACATATGAAAATTCAATATATTACCATGTCAAAAATTAAAATACCTTGTTATTATATGGTTGCAACGTGCAGATTGATCTCGTTCATTAATTCCCACGAGATCATGGGCATCTATAAAGGAATTGTTAGGAAAATTTCATGTGTACTTAATAATCGAATTCGGATTCATAATTTTAAGGTAGCATACATAGACAAAAAAATTAAAATATAAAAAATGTTGTCAATTTGTAGCATTTATGAAAGTTTGTAGCATATGCATATATTGTGCTACCAATTGGTAGAATATTTTGTGCTATCATTAGTACCATTTGCGACATTTTGCAACATATGAAAAATCAATAGAATACCTTGATACTAGATGGTTGCGATGTGTAGCTGATCTTGATCATCAATGCCCATGGGATCATAGGCATGGATAAAGGAATTGTGAGGAAAATTTCATGTGTACTTAATAATAAGAATTCAAATTCGAATTGTAAATTTGTAATTAGTATATTTATGAAGGATAATTTTGTAAATTTCAATTTTGTAAAATCATTTATTAGTGTAAATGTTTGACAAACCAACCCATAAAAGTAATTTGAACCCAAAAATTTAGGAAACCTATAATTAATCCCTATGTTGTCAAATGTAAATTTCAAAATGGAATTTTTCATGAATTAACAAATATTCAACACTAAAATATACCCTATTGGTAGCAGGAAGTTATTTTGTAGGAGATAATCTTAAAGGTTAAAATTAGTTTTATGGCCTTGGAATATTTTTGGTAGTAATTATGACCATATCTTTGGTAAGGATACTAAGTTCTTTATTGTTGATACCCCTAGTTAAAATTTTGATTTAGAGGCTACCCTTGATTGAAACTTGGGTAAGTTTTAAGGACTTGGGATTGTTGTCTCTTGGGAGACAATATCATTAGAAAAATTATTCACCAAATCTCTAATCTTTTCATTATCATCTTGTTTATTAGGAGATTTGGATACATGGGTAGATAAACAAGCTTTTGACTCGGGGTATGAGAACAAGAAGGATGATCACTGGGGTAAGTCTTGAAAAAGAAGTGCAGGAGGTCTAGGGGATATTTTACTAGCTTGAATTAGATAGATCTCATCCCTTATGATTTTTTTATATACATTAGGTAATGTTACAACTCCCATATATTGAATCATTACTACAATGTCAAAATTAAGAGCTCTTAAAAATATAAAAATTCACCTTGAGGATTTGGCTTCAAAAGAATTGGAATCCTATCCCAAGTTCTCTAAAATCTAAATTTGAATTCCATCATTATCTCAGTAGGAGCTCTCTTAATAGTTGTAAAATGGTCCAAAAATATTTGGTGTCTTCTTTTCTCCAAATTGTCAATAAAGTTCTTCTCAAAGCTCATCCCATGAGTGAATTAAGGTAGGTAACAAACTAATTTACCACTATAAATCCTTTCCTTTGAAGGATGAGGTTAAATTCCCCACCGCTACATCTTGTTTAATTATAAAATGGACTGAACACATGTTAGAAATATTTGGGATGTGTTCTATAGAAGTATTTGAATTTTCACCAGTGAAAAATGGAATTTTCTTTAAGGCAACAACTGAAATATCATTATGAGAAGGGTTCATTTAAATACCCCCTTTGAAAAATTAGTTTAGAATGGGTGGCGAATCTCCAAAATTGACTTTTGAATCAATGGTAAATTTTTGAAAAATGTTTCATGGTAAAGGCGATTTGGCAGGTGTAATTTTCTTGGATGAGGTACAATGATAAGAAACGTTGGTGAAATACATGCATAAGTTAATTTAACATATAAATAGTAGGTAAATTCACCCATATAAATGAATTATCGGTGGAAATTTTAGGTGAATTGGGTGGGAGCCGACTACTGAAAATTAGCCATTTCCAATTTCCAAAATCCCTAATATTCGCGAGTTTACAAAAATCACCACTAAAATTTTCCTTGATTATGAGTAGCCAAATATAAGGTACTACCTCTATTAAATGTCACAAATGGTAAGTTTATTTGGTGAACCATGAAGTGGATAGGTGATGAGGCCATAAATTGGCCATAAATTACCATTATTTTGTCCTTCCAAGTTACCTTTGAAAGTGGATTCAAATGTAATTTAGGAGCCTATAGTTTGTTTAAGATAGAATATAGGATGTATATCTTGTTTATTCATTAGAAATATTTTTTTATCTATTTTTTTAATAATCATATTGGTTATTTGGTAAAATATGCAAAGTCTTGTGTATGCAGGCCATAAAGGAAAGATATTGCTAGTATTGGGAAAAGTGGAATTGATCATGGATGGTATATCTAAACTTGAATCTAATTTCATATTCATATTCCTCTTGAAACATTATGAAATTTCAAAAAATAATCATCTCAATCTGAGATCGTATGCAAAATTTATAGTTGTTATAAGTTAGTTCGAACTCACAAAGTTAGTTCCGAACTCACGATTTAGTTCCTAACTTGCATCAAATGGGACCGTGAATAATCGAGAGAGTCAAATGGAAAATATGAGAGAGGTTTTTGTTTTTAGAAATGTGTTTAACATAATTTTTATTCATATTTGTTACATTTTTACCAATGAAGAGAAATCTAACTTTTAGTGAGTTGCAGTCCAAAGAAAAAGTGTATCTAACGAGCACTAAAAGTTCCATAAACAGAAACAAAAAATTCAAATGGAAAATTTGAGAGAGGTTTTTGTTCATAGAATTTTTTTTAACAAAAACTCATTCATATTTGTTACAAGTTTTAGCAATGAAGAGATATCTAACTTTTAGTGAGCTGCAGTTCGAGGAAAAGTGTATCAAACAAGTGCTAAAAGTTCCATAAACAGAAATGCAGAAAATCCAAATAGAAAATCTAAGAGGGGTTTTTTGTTCATAGAAATGTTTTTAACAAAAACCTCATTCAAATTTTTAATATGATTTATCAATGAATATATATCTAACTTTTAGTGAACTGCAATCCAAGAAAAAGCATATCGACAAGCGTCAAAAAATTCCACAGTAAAAAACAATAAATTCAAATGGAAAATTTGGGAAAGGTATTTGGTCAAAATCATATTTTGAGGAAAAAACTCCTTACAATAATGTAGGAGGATAAAATCATTATGATTCTTGTTACCAAAAGCAATGGGAAGATTTGGGAGCAAATCATCCTAAAATAAGTGAGAGAAGACTTTGACTCGATAATATATCTCTCTCCATATGTTATGGAGATAGAGATCTTAGTTGTTAAGATTAGAATAAGGATAAGATAAGATTGTATCTTCCAAAATAAGGAGTTGGTTGGACGTATAAATTATAAATGCAACCTTCCACACTGAGATATGTAATTCTTTTCCCAAGAAATAAAGATCTGTTCTTTCTTTCCAATCTTTTAAGTAAAGTTATTTTACAAGTTTTGAATTAAAAGTATGAATTAAGTCCTCTTCCAAGGAATGAGCTAGCCACTCATTCCAAGGAAGATGGATCAATGTGTTAATGTTTGTTTCTTTATTTCTACAGTTTTTCTTTTGTTGTAAACTTCTGATTTCATGTTATGTGATCCTTCTTTAGTACAATTTTTGTTGTGAACCTGCAGGTGTCTTTTTATCTTTCAATTATTTTTAATTCAGCAATTTCATTTATGCAAGTTTCATTTCTTTCATGCAACATTTATTTATGCAAGTGTGATTTCCTTTATGTAAGTGTGCCTTTATATTCTTGCAAGTGTGATTTCCTTTATGCAAGTGTGTTTACATTTCTGCAAGTGTGCTTTTAAATTTCTGCATGTGTGATTTATGTAATGCAAGTTTAGATTGTTTTTAAAGGAACCACTTTCCAAGATCTTCTTCTCTTAATGCATATAGCCTTCGTGACACCAACCTGAATTGACATTATTAATGGCAAGCATTGATGACCCTCATCAAATAAAATTTTTAGTAGACAAGATAAAGGTTTAATGGGAGAGGGAGTGGAAATACTTCTTTTGGGAGGAGATGGGGTTCATTGAGTAGATCTTCCCTTTCTTCTTCTTGGTGAGATTTTCATGTTTTCGATTGGATATCCTATAGCTAAACTTTTCCTTGTTTATTCTCATAAAAATGAACACTAAAATACTTGAAACCAAAGTGGTTCTAGATTTTGGAGTCACAAAATGTGTTGATATGATGCCTCAAAAGGCTAGGTACTTCTAAGACACACCAATATTAGTGAAACTTATTAGAAATGAGCTGAAAATGGCTCAAATAAATTCCTACCAAGTGTGCCCAAAACTATTGTCAATTGAGATTGACCCCTTGTTGAAGCTAATCTCAACACCTCAGTCAAACATTGAAATACCTTAAAATTGTGGGACAATGGATCCTCGAAGGTCAATATCTAGGTGAAAGGTTGGTTCCTTCCACTCCAGTCTCACTACAACTAATCTAACCAACACTATAATCTACTACTAACTAGTTCTAATGTAATATTTCTAAGGAACATGTGTTCAAAAAGAAAAAAATACTAAATGAAAACTAAGAGATGCACCAAATAAAATTGGCTTATCTCCCTAAGATAAATAATGAGAGGGACAAATGCAAATCTAAGAGGGTAGAAACAAACCACATTCAACAAGCTGTAATTTTTTCAAACTTTGATTCTCTTGATTTGTAACAAAAATATTTAAATCATGAAAATATATCTCACACACCTCATTTCATAATATAATAGGAAGGAAATAACTCAATAAAACAAGTAAGAAATCATACATAAAGCCACAATAACAAGATATCATTGATTGGGGTATGCACAATCTATTACAATAATTGATATAACACTATGTGCATTGTATAAGACCAACATAGAAGCCTACAACTCAAAATTCCCTGGCCACTCAAAGGAAGCATAAGCTTGCATTAAGGAGAGGATCCTTTTTAATTAAAATTGAGTTACATTTATAGAAGAAGAAGAGGGGAGAGAAGAGATCTGAAATCAAGAAGACCACCTAATTCTTCAACCACAAAGCACAAATCAGCATTCAAGAGTGTAGACTAAGCATGGGAACCTTAGATTTCTTCAATTATACAAAGTTAGATCATCTGAAAAATGGGGGTGCATAGTAAAAAGTATAATGTTGGTTGTTAGATATGCCCAAACATTTATAACTAATTTGAGTGTCACTTGATTGAGAAAACACACTAAAAAGAGCTTGATTTTTTTAAAAAGATCTCTCTAAATCCTCAACCATTATTTATGAATTTATTCCCAAATTAAATCTCTTTTCATGTATTTTTATTAATATCATGCGTAGGTAAAATCAATCTCTTGATCAAAATTTATAATCCAAAAATCAAGATCCAAAACATGTTGTCAAACCCAAAGCTAAAAATCTTCATGGGCTTTTTAACCACATTTTAGGCCCAAAATAAAGTTGATCATGACCCAAAATTCATTTAATGTGTATTTCTCCTCAATACCTTTCTAACAATACTAATTGTGTCTTATTTTGTGACTTGGATATAAATATATTGTTAACCTTTAAAAATTACCTCTACAGGAAGGTGTTTTCAAAAAAATTGACAAATTCCTTGAACCTTCAGTAGAGTTTTCTTTCCTGAAGGTGTTTTCAAAATTTTGAATTCATCTAAACTCTGAAGTCCAAATTTTCAGACCTTGAAGGTTTTCTTATTTCGGGATTTTCTGTCAATTACAAAATGAAACTTTTGTTTAGAGTTCCGAACTCAAAACCCGAAGTTCCAAAATTTTGGAATATCATACTTTTGGATTTCGGAGTTGTCCTTGGATTTTTTGTTATTTTTCACTGCTAGTCTTGAAACTCCAAAGTTCTGAAATTTTGAAACTTCAGAATTTTAGATTTTGGAGTCTCAGTTATCTTCGTGGATATTTTCGTTCCCGAAGTTTCGAAGTCTGAAACTCCGAAGTTCTGAAATTTTAGAACTTCAACCTTTCAAAGTTTCAGACTTCAGGTTTCACATTGTAATGGTCACTTCAACCTTTAAAAGTTTTCGTGGTTGTGATTTGAGCTTCCATATAAAAATGAATTTCCAACTACCCCCACACATGTCGGATTCTCGAGCATTAATTCCAGGTTTCCCTATATAAAATCAAAATTTTACCTATCATTTTTACTTGGCTTTTTCTCGACACCCTGATTTTACTGCACCATTTTGTACTTTCAAGGTATCGCTTTCAAGGTAATTTTTTAGGTTATTTCTTCTTTTTGGTTTATGATTAATCGGGATTTTTTTCTTTTTTATCTGTTCTTTTCTTTTCTTTCTTGGCATGAAAGGTCTTATCATCCACTATTCATCTTTAACCATGTTGTTTAATTATTTTCTCAACACTACAAGCTTCAATTCATGCAGGCATCTAGTCTCATCAAATCCAAGGATTTTGAAACAAGTTTATGTCGATCTCCATAATATTAAACTTTCACTCTCTCGAAACTATGCCTTTCGGTGATTTTGGAGTTTTGGAGGTCTGTTTTTCTGTGGTTTCGAACCGTGAGAGTTTTGGAGTTTTGGAGATCGGAGTTAGTAGTTATTTTGGAGTTTTGGAGGTTCATTTTACGGGTTTCGAAATGTGAAATTTTTGTACTTTCGGAGGTTTGTACTTGGAGTTGAAGCCTTTTTGGAGTTGCTTATTTTCGACTTTTGGAATTCGGTATTTGAACCTTTAAGGTTTCTTATAAATTTTTCAAAGATAAATTGGATTCTGAATTATGAATTAATGTCAACTTCCTCATCAAAGGGCAAGGAAAAAATTAAGTACACATTCTTAGGAGTTTTGTAATGCCTCTAACATGGTTGATATCTATGATGACTTCTAAACTTGAAGTTACAAACGTTGATATGTGATTCTTGTTTGAAAACGGTGTACTCTTATGAACTAAGTAATCATGCTTGTTAGACATAATATGTTATAGTATTAAAATAGATACAATTATGCCATGTATATTCTAAAATTAGAATGAAGTAGTTCATTTCTTCTTATGTTAAATGTTCATTGTAGGTGGATAGAGGAAATTAATTCAAAACTTAAACTCGTTCATAGTCTTTATTATATCCGAACTTGTGCTTCATGTTTAAGGTTTCGATGCGGAATAGCTATACCTTGGATCAATTTTAGTGATCCAAGGCATGCTTTCAATTTCATGATGTCAAGGTCATCTTGACCAAGCTAAGCGAGAATATTAGATTTTTGAACCCGAGGTTGTTATGGGATCACTTTGTGACCTCTTTTGCTCACATCCTTCTTATGTGATCCGTGAATTTAATTTTGATTCTTCTTATGGTAATATTTAATTGACAATTTTAATAATTGTTAAGGTAACCTAATTAAATCTAAGTTCTTAAGTTGTAAGTTTATCCTAAGTTAAACCGGATGATATTGTTATTTGTTTTATTTATTAGAAAGGGAAACCTAAGAATAAACTAATAAAACAACCTAAGGACCCAAGTTAGTTTCTAACCTAATGTTTATGGACCTAGCCTAAGGCTTAAACTAGCCTAAAGGCATGGCATGGAATAAATACAAAGGAATGTGGGTGGCACCAATCTCTAAGTATTTATGAGGATTTAATGAGGCTTTAAACTCTTTGTTACCACCAATTTTGGTGAGTGCATGAAAGGTTAGTGGAGGTTGAGTTGGCACCTCTACTAAAGTATAAGTTTCATAGTGTTTTGAACTCAGTAAATAGCCAAACATGAGTTGGAAAAGGTGAGAAATAAGGAAGGACTATTTCAGTCCTGTTTGCATTAATTGATCTTGGAAATTGTGAAAAATAGCCTAGGAAATAGGGGAAGTTGGAAGAAAAGATGGTTTTTGGTTTTCATTATTTATTTGGTTTTTGTGAGCTTTGTAGCTCTACATGTGGTTTTTCATTTTTGAACCTCCAATTCGAATCTGTGCATGCATATTTTTTCCTTACATGGTGGTGATGGTAATTAAAAGTAAGCTAGAAAGTTATAAGAGGAAGAAAGGGAAATTTTTAGAGCTTGGTCTTTGGTGTTTTCATGGAAATTTGTTATCGAGGCTCTGCTTGAAGATTTGCAACAAGGAATAGAAGACATGATCTCTATCATGCATGATAGGCCCTATCTCTTTAAGTCTTCTGATTTTATTTAAATGTCTTCATTAAAAGAACTCTGCTCTTTTTGGAAACTTTCTGGTTCTGGTTTTGTGTTTCTTCTCCTTTCTTCAATGGCATTTCGACTTGGTTCTTTTGGATGCAATATGATTATGTATTTTTGCGTGGAATATGAGATCTAGGTAGTATTGATTTATTTACAGTTGTGTTAACTTATTTGCATTTGAACCTTCTTTGGCATTGAAATGAATCTTTGTTTGTTTCTCTGTTGAATGGATACTTGGACTGGGTATTATGTATGCATTAATAGTAGCTTGGTTTTGTTGAAATCTATAGATTTTGGCTTGAGTTCTCTCATTATTATTTTTATTAGAGACTAACTTTATAGGAGACTTTGTCTACGGCTAAGATTTATGACCGTGACTTAAGGAAATATTTATGTTCTACGTTTTAATTTGTTTTCTTGTTGATGGTAGTGGGAACCAACTATTTTTGTTCAAATTTTTTTGTGATTGTAATTTTGTTACTTTCATGGAATATCCAACTTGTTTAGCTCTGGGATATACTTATTTTGGGTTCTTCCTAAATGGGAACCGTGTATCAAATATTTTCTTCTTTTGTAGAACCTTATTTGGGTGATTGTATCTCTCGGCGGATGGTGAATACGAAAGTATGCCTATGGAATGTTTTTGGTTCTATTATTTTTCGTTTGAATCATATTTTGTAAACCCATTTTGGGCTTGTGGTTTCCTTAGTATATCTTGTTGATCTTGGAAAGTATACAAGGATTGTTGATCCTGGGTAAGTGTTTTGTTGAATGGAGATTGTTCTTATGCTCTCTCTTTGCCTTCTTTGTTTGGGTAGTTGCAACCTTATCAGTTGAACCAATATAGTAGCTAAGACTAATATTTTTATCCTTCTTTACTTTATTGTTTAGATACTTGGAACTTAAACCCTTATTGGGTTGGCTGCATAAGGAGAAACTGTTAAGTTTGGCTTGTTTAAAGCTAAGTGATAAATCTTAACGGTTTCATATTCTAGTGGTCTGGTTAAACCATGTTTTCCATTCTTAAAGGGAAGTATTCTTCATCTAATGGAATCTATTTTAAAATTTGTTTCCAAATTTTGAGTTTGTGGAACTTGGAATTATGTGGGTGTATATCGCAATTATTTTCTTGTTTGCAGTTCATACTTGTCTTTAAACTCATGTTAATCATGTTGTATTCTCGACCGTGATTCTTGGATCTCTTGTATGAATTCCCTTAGGATGGATGGAGTCTTATGTTGTTATGAATTAATTTTTTCATTAATTCTTAAGCTCCTTTCATTAATTTGAATTCAATCCTTTGATAGGACTGGAACCTTGTGTAAGGTTTGAAATGACTTTTATTTCTCTTACTGTAGCTTTTGGAAACATTAAATATGAATTTTTTGACATTTAAGGGACTACATGGTGTTTACTAGGATTGTTATTTTGATTTTTTAAACTTAGAATTGATTGCAGACCTGTAAGGAATTTATGCAGATATGGTTGTTTTTAGGAAGTCTAAATGTTAGTTATGTATTGATCATTTAAGATTCTAACTCTGAATTGAATTCAAGTTTTCATGGAACTTATACAACTGAGTTATGTTGGTCTTGCTTGTTTTAATATTTTGTTGGATAAACCTTTCTTACCTGTAATGTTTAGACTTGTACTTGATCACTCCTAATCTTAGTATTCTAAGTTAAGCATGAGCTAGGAAAGATTGTGTGATGAAATGATACTCGATTCTTGTTTGATCTTCATTCATAATACAAATTGTTAACATTTTGAATTTATAAAACAACAAACTTATTATAAAAAGGAATTTGTTATATCCTTGTAATTCTTCTTGAATATTCAAATAGATTGAGTTGTTGAACTTAAGTTGGAAGTATGGATGGAGAAGTTAAGATTAAGTTAGAGATACGTTTTACTTCTTTCTTAAATATTGTTGTTTAGATGACAAACATGTTTTATTGAGTTCGTATTTGTGTCTGAGATAGAATTAATTAAGTTGATTTAGTTAGTTCTTTCTTAAACATTTCTTATTATAGATCTATGATCTTTCTCTCTCCTTCTTGGTTTGTTATATTTATGAAATTCTTTATTTTAATCTTAATTTGTGATTTCGAATTGTTTCATTAACATCGGGTTTCTTTAATGACATAGTTAGATAAAAGCACATTTTTAAACTATATATCGTTTATCATGCTCAGTTCATATGAAATGACTTGTGCTAACAATTTTTCGATGGATTTCATAAAAGATGAAAGGAGAAAGACATATAGAAGGTTACATCTGTTTTACTAAAGAAATTCTCTTTATTATGATGATTAGGTAGTGACATTACTTGAGATGTATTTTTTTCTAGAAAAGAATATGTATTAGTTCTAGTTTGATATTGTAGCAAAAGAAACTTTGTAATCCTTGAAATATTCCTAAGTTCATAAAGTGGATCACTCCCTTTTTTGATAAATGAATGGATTGATGGTTGTTGATTATTGCTTTATTGTGATACTTTCATTGGCATAAATTGTGATATATGATTAAGTAATATCATTCATGAATGGGGTAGTTTAGGTATTTATGTGATATGGGATTACGAAACTTATTAGATCTTATAATATATCAAATTTACTAGTTGTGTTGTCTTATGTCACCTAGTCTAAGATGTAGGATTTCAGATGAATATTGGTAACAGATATTCAAATAGGATTCTTAGATAGAAAAATTGGGTACCCCTAAAATGGTAAAGGAACCAAGTATACATAGTATACACATTATTAAGTTAACATGAGAGATCGGTTTAATACCGAGTCATGGAATGAGAGATTGGTGTTTCACCGAGTCATTACAATTGCATATGGTTTTCTGATTATGAGATGGATTGGCAATGGAATGTGTGTTCTAAATTATATTAATTTAGAATAGAGAAAATTATGTAAAAAAAATTCTTGTTTCTAAAGTCTTAAAAAGTGGATGTTACATCTTGGTATCAGAGCTGAAGGTTGTAGCTCTTGGACCTATTGAGTCCATATCTGATAAAAAATTAATTTTCTTGTTAACAAAAATGGTTAGAATAAGGGGAGGTGCTGTAAATAACCCACCTCTAGGTGGAGAGGTAGCTACCACACAAAAACTTGACGAGATTCTTGCTGCCCTATTGGACACAAGAGATTGTCTAGTTGTACTTGAATAACAAGTTATGGGTAATGATGAGGAAGAATATACTAGTAATAACACTCACCACCTCGGGGACAACATCAATTCAAGTAAATTTGGGAATTGATAATAACAATGCAATAGAAAATAATGCTACAAATGTCAATAATAATGTTGTGAATGCAAATGTAAATATACCCAATCAACCTGAAAATAAAAAGGCAAGATTAGCAGTTGAACTCACAAATGACATAAAGAGGATAAGTCCACCAAAGTTTTATGACACTACACTAGGGGATGGAGCTAAGAATTAGCTTAGTGAAATGGAGAAGTACTTTGCAATAAGGAACTTCTCAGAGGAAACAAAAGCAGTATGGGGAGCTTATCAAATTTCCCATGAGGCATCCTCCTGGTGGGACAACCGTAAAGCTGAATTGAACATTGATGAATCAAGCATCACTTGGGATCAGTTTAAGAGCTACTTTAGGCAACATTGGCTGCCACAACTCTATTATGATCAGAAAATGACTGAATTTCAGAATTTAATTTAGGGAAAATTAATTGTAACAGAGTACTAGGAGAGGTTTACTAAACTTCTTAAGTACGTGCCTTAGTATCAAATTGATGAGAAGTTCAAGATACATAAGTTTATTATGGGATTGAACCCTATCATAGGGGGTGAAGTAGATGTTCACATCCCAACCACCATGGAAGGGGTTGTAGAAAAATCCATTTGGTAAGAACATAAATTAAAAGTAATTTCTACCCATAAGGAAGAGAATCATAAGAAAATTCCTAATTCTTCTTCATCTCTTGCACCCAAAAATGGGGCATGGAAAAATTTTGGAGCCAAAACTAATTTTGTAACTAATAATAATAAGAAAACAACAACAAATAAACATGTTGCAAAAACGTTCAAAACAACTTTGTGAAGAACAATAATAATGGACAAGTCCTATGGAGGAAAAAATAGTAATTTTAGGGCTGGAAATAAATTTGAACCAAAAAGAGGACTGTAGGGGTTGTTTCAACTGTGGTAAGGATCACTATGCAAATTAGTTCCCTCTAAAGAATTAGGAAAATAATCAACAATATAGGATACATGTTGCAGTAGATGATAAACAGTTACAAAGTAAGTTACGCCCATAAGTGCCAGGAGTAAATTATTTGGTATGCCTATTACTATAATTTTTGATACTGGAGCTATTGAATGCTTTATTTCTAGTAAATTAGCTATAAAACTAAAAAATAAAATATGGAATAATGGAAAAATATTGGACTATACATTATGGAAATAATGTTTTCCATATTGTTAGTAAATGTCTTTTTGGAGCAGTCCTAGAATTACCTAATTTTTCCACTGAAGTAGATATTTATGTTGCTCCTTTGGGGTCATATGATGTCATAATAGGTGTTAACTAGCTTGCTTGAGCATAAAGAAAAAGTTTATTGTTTTGAAAAACACATTAGTTGTCTTGATGATCTGCAGAAAAACAACATACATTCAAGGGGTAAAATGAGAAATTTCAGTTAGAAAATTGTTAGCTATGTAACTTAAAAAGGCCAAAAATAAAGGTTACACTTTGTATGTAATGCAAATTTATGAAACAGCTTAAGAGGGTAGTGATTTCTTGGAAACATTTCCATTGTTAAGAGATTTCAGCAATGTGTTTCGGAAGAACTACCTAGTCTTCCACCCAAACAAGAATTTGACTTCACAATTGAAATCAAACTGAAATCGGCTGCTTTCTAAAGAACCTTATCAAATGACTACCATTAAACTAGTAGATATTAAGGAAAATTTACAAGATTTTTTGTCTAAGGGTTTGATAAGACCGAGTGTCTCAAACTTGGGAGCACCAGTAATTTTTGTGAAAAACAAAGATTGAACACTTACACTTTGTATTGATTATAGGATGTTAAACAAAGCAACAATCAAAAATAGATATTCACTTCCTAGAATTGATTATGTGTTTGATCAGATGCATGGTGCATAATTATATTTTAAGATAGATATTCATTATGGGTATCACTAGTTAAGAATCAAAGATTGAGATATGTATAGAAAACCTTTAGAACAAGGTATGGACATTATGAATTCATGATTCTACCTTTCGGTTTGACAAATGCACCTACATATTTTATGAATTTAATGAATAATATCTTTCAAGAGTACCTAGATAAATTTGTACTTGTATTCTTAAACGATATTCTCATCTATTCTAAAAGCATTGATGAGCATCATGAGCATTTGAAAATAGTATTTGAAATCTTAACAAAGAGAAGATTGTATGGTAAGTTGTCCAAATGTTCTTTTTATGAAACAGAAGTTCACTCATTAGGACATGTCATAAGAAAAGATGGAATAGCAGTTGATCCATCAAATATTGTTTCCATAATTGAGTGGCCTGCACCTAAAAATGTACATTAAGTTAGAAGCTTCATGGGGTTTGTTGGTTACTATAGAAATTTTGTTAAGGACTTTTCAAATTTTGTTTCCCCGATTAATTCATTACAAAAGAAAGACAAGAAGTTTGTGTGGAGTGATAAATATGAATCAACATTTAAAACTCTTAAGGATTAGTTAACATCTGCACCTATTTTGGTTGTACCAAATCCAAATGGAAAATTTACAGTAGTTACAAATGCTTTCAATGAAGGACTTGGAGGTATTCTATTATAAAATGATCATGTTATAGCATATGAGAGCAGAAAAATCAAGTTACATGAGTTGAATTATGCTCCCCATGACCTAGAGCTTGCTTCCATAGTTCATGCACTTCAAGTATGGAGACATTATCTTTTAGGAAGACCTTTTGAATTAAAGACTGATCATCTTGGGCTGAAGTATATTTTCACTCAGCTAAATTTGAATGCAAGACAACGAATATGGTTAGAGTTTTTATCACAATATGATTTTGACATAAGTTACATTAAAGGTAAAGAAAATAGAGTGGTAGATGCACTAAGTCATAGGAAACATATTTCTGCACTTATAACTTTGAGAAATCAATTTAAGGATGAGGTAAAAAGTATCATGGAATCTGATTTTTACTTTCAAGAGGCAAAAGAACACTTACTAAGAACCTAATTATTCAAGATACTAAGGTTTTAAATTCAATAAAAACGTATTTTAAGATATGAAAAGTGAGTATATGTACCTTCAAGAAATGAGTTAAGGAAAAATTTAATGATGGAATTTCATAATTCACCCTACTCGGGACATCCTGGTATTACAAAAAAACTTATTGATGTAAAACAACAATATTTGGAAAGGGGTGAAGAAATACATAACTGATTTTGTTTCACACTGCTTGGAATGTCAGCGTGTTAAGGTTGAGTATATTTACCCAACTAGTTTATTATATCCTCATAATATACCACAATATAAGTGGCAAGTAATTAGTATGGATTTTGTTCAAGGGATTCCTATGTCAAGAAATAAACATGATGTTATTTTAGTTGTGGTTGATAAATTAACAAAAGTAGCACATTTTATTGTTGGTAATCTTAAGGATGATTCACTTGTTTTAGCGAAAATATTTGTGCATGAAATTTTCAGATTACATGGAGTACCTGAATTGATTATATCTGATAGGGACCCTAGAATGACATCTCATTTTTGGAAAATGCTAAATGTAGCCTTAGGAACAAAACTAAATTTTAGTTCTGCATACCATCCGGAAATAGATGGTCAAACTAAGAGAGTAAATTAGGTTTTGGAAGATATGTTATGAATGTACTACATGGATTAGCAGTAAAAATGGGAATAATACCTTCCTTTACTTTAATTTTCCTACAATAATACATATCATTCCTCTTTAAAAATGGCACCTTTCGAAGCATTATATGGAAGGAAATGCATAACTCCAATTAGTTGGGATAACATTGAAGATAGAGAGGTAATTGGACCTGAAATTCTTACTAAAATGGAACAACAAGTGAAAATGATTCATGAATGATTAAAAGAAGTTGTGGATAGGTAGAAAAGTTATGCATATCTGAAAAGGATCGATAAGAAATTTGAACTTGGTGAAAAGTCTTTTACGTGTTAATCCTAAAAAGAGATCTATAACCTTTGGCAAGGAAGCCAAAATATCACCTCATTTTGTGGGACCTTTTGATATTTTGAATTGATTATCCATGTCGATTATCACTTAGCATTACCTCCCACTTTGTCACAAATGCATGATGTTTTCCATATTTCTTTTCTTAAGAAATACGTTCTAGATTTATCACATGTGTTAAATTGGGATTCTTTGCAGTCCAAGACCCATGAATAATCATGGTTGAACCCATAAGATCTGGAAACTCTCTAGTTGCACTTGTGAAATCATGAAATTATTCAATGCAACATGGGAAAACATTGAGGACATGAAAACGGTTTTTCCTCATTTATTTGAACATAATTATTTCTAATGTTGAAAAAAATTAAAGACTTTGTTTTAAATTTATCTTTAATTTCTGCCAATTTTGGGTGAGTACTATATTTTATTAGTGTTGGAACAACTATTTTAATGTTGTAATAATTTATGAAAACTTGAATTTCTCAAATATGGTTTCTGTTTGAGAACTTGAGGATAAAAGAACTATAATTATGATTATTTTTCTTATTAAAATATGGACTAAGTTAATCATTGGGATGATGATGCTTTTTAGGAGGGAGGTATGTAATGCCTCTAACATGGTTGATATCTATGATGACTTCTAAACTCAAATTTGCAAACATTGATATGTGATTCTTGTTTGAAGATGGTGTACTCTTGTGAACTAAGTAATCATGTTTTCTTTAGATAATATGTTATCTTTAGAAAATAGATACAATTTTGCCATGTGCATGTGGATAGAGGAAATTGATTCAGCTTAAACTTGTTCATAGTCTTTATTGCATTTGAACTTGTGCTTCAGTATTTATGGTTTTGATGTAGGATAGATATACCTTGGATCAATTTCATTGATCCAAGGCATGCTTTTGATTTCATGACGTCAAGGTCATCTTGACCAAGCTGGGAAAAATATTAGATTTTTGAACCCGTGCTATCATGGGATCACTAGTAACCTCTACTACTCACGTCCTTTTTATGTGATCCATGAAATTTATTTGATTATTCTTAAGTTTTAATCTTATCCTAAGTTAAATTGGATGATATTATTATATTGGTATTTTATTAGAAAGGAAAACCTAATACTAAACTAATAAACTAACCTAAGGACCTAAGTTGGTTTCTAACCTAATGTTTATGAACCTAACCTAAGGGTTAGACTATCCTAAAGGTATGGCATGGATGACATACAAAGGGATGTTAGTGGCACCAATCTCTAAGTATTTATGAGGATTTAATGAGGATTTTAACTTTGTGTTGCCACCAATTTCTATGAATGCATGAAAAAGGTTAGTGGAGGATGAGTTGGAACCTCTACTAAAGTATAAGTTGCATGGAATTTTGAACTTGGTAAATAGCCAAACATGAGTTAGAAGAGGTGGGAAATAAGGAAGGACTCTTTCAGCCTTATTTTCATTAATTGATCTTGGAAATTGTGGAAAACAACCTAGGAAATAGGGGAAGTTGGAAGAAATGATGGTTTTTCAGGTTCTTCATTGTTCATTTAGTTTTTGTAAGCTTCATATATTTGCATGTGGCTTTTAATTTTTAAACCTCCATTTCAAATCTATGCATGCATATTTTTACCTTGCATGGCGGCGGTGATGGTAACTAAAAGTAAGATATAAAGTTATAAGAGGGAGAAAGGGAAAGTTTCGGACCTTGGTCTTTGGCGTTTTCATGGAAATTTTCTATCGAGGCTTTCTTGAAGATTTACAATGACGAAAAGAAGACAAGAGCTCACATCAAGCATGATAGGCCCTATCTCTTTAAGTATTCTACTTTTATTTAAATGTATTCATTAAAATAACTCTGCTCTTTTTGGAAACTTTTAGTTCTGGTTTTTGTTTCTTCTCCTTGCTTCATGGCGTTTCGACTTGGTTATTTTCGATGCAATATGATTCTATGTTTTTGTGTGGAATATGAAATTTGGGTAGTATTGATTTATTTACAATTGTGTTAACTTATTTGCATTTGAACCTTCTTTGGAATTGAAATGAATTTGTGTTTGTTTCTCTGTTGAATGGATACCTAGACTAGGTATTGTGTATGCATTAATAGTAGCTTAGTTTTTGTTGAAATATGTAGATTTTGGCTTGAGTGATCTCATTATTATTGTTGATTGGTGACTAAATTTATAGGATACATCGTCTAGCACTTAATATTTATGCTTGTGACTTAAGCAAATATTTGTGTTCTATGTTTTGGTTTGCTCACTTGTTGATGGTAGTGGGGACCAATTGTTTTTTGTTCAACTTGTTTTTTGACTGTATTTTCATTACTTGTATGGAATATCCAACTTGTTTAGATCTAGGATACACTTTTTGGGTTCTTCCATAAATGGGAATTGTATCAAATATTTTCTTCTTTTGTAGAACCTTATTTGGGTGATTGTATCTCTCAACGGATGACGAATACGAAAAGTATACTTGTGGAATTTTTTTGGTTCTATTTTTTTCATTTGAATCATATTTTGTAAACCAATTATGGGATTGGGGTTTCCTTATTAGATCTTGTTTATCTTGGAAAGTATGTAAAGATTTTTTTATCTTGGCCAAGTGTTTTATTGAATGGAGATTTTTCTTATGTTCTCTCTCTCTATATATATATCTTCTTTTTAGGGTACTTACAACCTTATCGGGTGAGCTAATATATAGTAGCTAAGACTGGTATTTTTCTCCTTATTTTCTTTGTTGTTGATTTATGTGAACTTAAACCCTTGTTGGGTTGGCATGCATAAGGAGGAACTGTTAAGTTTGGCTTGTTCAAAGCTAGGTGATAAATCTTAATGGTTTCGTATTTTGGTGGTCTAGTTAAACCCTATTTTCCTTTCTTGAAGGGAAGTATTCTTCATCTAATGGACTCTCTTTTAATATTTGTTTCCAACTTTTGAGTTTGCGGAGCTTGGAATTATGTGGGTTTATATCGACATTCTTTTCTTATTTGTAGTTCATACTATCTTTAAACTCATGTTAATCATGGTGTATTCTCAACCATGATTTTGTTGGGTCTCTTCTATGACTTTCTTTAGGATGGCTAGAGTCTTATGTTATTCGAATTAGTTGTTTCATTAATTCTTAAGATATTTTCATTAAGTTGAATTCAATCCTTTGATAGAAGCTGAACCTTGTATAAGGTTTGAAATGAATTCTATTTATCTCATTGTAGCTTTTGGAAAAATTAAATATGAATCTATTCACATTTAAGGGATTGCATGGTGTTTACTACAACTATTATTTTGAGTTTTTTAACATAGAATTGATTGCAGAAATTTAGGGAACTTATGCAGATATGGTTGTTTTTGGGAATCTTGAATGTTAGTTATATATTGATTGTTTAAGATTCTAGCTTTGAAATGAATTTAGGTTTGTAGTGAACTTATATAGCTAGTTATGTTTGTATTATTTTTTAATCTTTTGTTGGATAAACCTTTCTTACCTGTAATGTTGAGACTTGTACTTGATCATGCCTACTCTTAGGATTCTAATTTGAACTGAGATAGGAAATATTTTTGATGAAATGATATTCATATTCTTGTTTGATATCTCAGTCATAATATAGATTGTTAACATTTTGAATTTATAAAATAAAAAACTTATTATAAAAATGAAGTTGTTATATCCTTGTACTTCTTCTTGAATAATTAAATAGTTTGAGTTAAACTTAAGTTTGGAAGTCTAGATTGAGAAATTAAGATTAAGTTAGAGATATGTTTTTATTATTTCTTAAATATTGTTGTTTAGATGACATGCAAGTTTAATGAGTTCATATTTGTGTTTGAGATAGAATTAATTAAGTTGATTTAATTAGTTCTTACTTAAACATTTCTTATTGTAGATCTATGATCTTTCTCTCTCCTTCTTGGTTTTTATATTTATGAAAGTCTTTATTTTAAGCTTAATTTGTGATTTCAGAATTATTTCATTAACAACAGGGTTCCTTTAATGAAACAGATAGATAAAATAACATTGTTTTAACGTTTTAGTGCTTATCATGCTCAATTCATATGAACTGACTCGTGCTAACAATTTTACAAATGGATTTCATAAAAGATGAAAGGAGAAAGACATATAGAAAGTTACATCTGTTTTACTAAAGAAATTGTTTCTTTATTATGATGATTATATAGTGACATTACTTGAGATGTACTTTTTTCAGCAAAAGAAGATGTATCAAATCTAGTTTGATATTGTTGCAATGACATTTTGTAATCCTTGAAATATTCCTAAGTTCAGTGAGTGGATCACCCCTTTTTTGATAAATGAATGGCTTGATGATTGTTGATTACTACTTTATTGTGATACTTTCATTGGCATAAATTGTGATATATTATTAGGTAATATCATTCATGAAGGGGGAAGTTTAGGTATTTATGTGATATGGGATTTAAAAACTTATTAGATCTTATAATATATCAGCTTCTTGGTTTAAGGACCTACTCTAGTAGTTGATCTATTTTCAAGTAAAAGAGCACAACTAAGTGGATACTCTTGAATGGATCCTTAAATAGTAAAAAAGAGGGAATATGATTGAATTATAAAAATGAGTATGAATTCTTTTTTTTAAGCATATGTGATCTATTTTCATAATTAGGACATTAGTTATTGTTAAAGGAAAAGGGATATTTTTTCCTTGTAACTTCAAGCAAAGAGATTTATTTGAAATCTTGTTAAGAGTTATGATTAAATTACAAGGATGGTTGGTTGTGATTTCCTTAAGCATATTACTACAATTGATAGTTGAATTCTTAATAAGGATAATAAAAGGATTTATACTTCAGCATTATGAATTCTAAATTAAAATTTTCAACAATATTTTTATAAGCTAAAAGTGAAGTAAAATTTCTCATGATCACACTTTCATAACATTAAGTTCAATCATGACGACATATGAAATAGATAGATAAGATTAAGATAAACATAAGCACAAATTCGGAATGGTTAGGAAAGTAGATTTTATCTGCATACCTACCTCTCATGTAAATTTCACCTTATAACCTTCTTAGGTTAAATGATGCTTAGTTGACCCTTAAAGCGTTGTTATCATTAATCTATAAGATAATAATTAATTGGGTTGATAAACTTATAATCTTAAGTATGTTAGTCTAGTTGAGGAAACTCAGTTGGATGTTGGAACATAGAAACTATAGCATAGTACCTTCATAATGATAGGGGTCATTACGAGGATACTATGATGTAGCTGTTATGCCTCAACATCACACTTAGTTTGATTAACTTGATTGACATAAGTGGAAGAATGGATCACGGTCCCACCCTATATAGAGATAGAAACATGATCTAGTGTTGAGGTCAACTCCTGTTGACTTAGGGTAACTAGACACACCCAATCAACGTAATTCGATTGAGTATGTGTATGTATCCTTAGTCACCACGAGTAGTCTTACACACTAGTGCATTTTGATGCCCTTGTCTAGTGTGAAACCTTGAATCAGATTGAGTGATAGAAGTCAAAAAGTACCATTCTAGATAACAAAACAAGTGTGGTGAGGGACATATTCCTTTTGATGAGTATGTCGTCTAGGAATGTAAACATGTTAAACATGTTTAGAAACTTTGGCCAAAGTATCACAAGCTATTGGTTGTGTTGTCATATGTCACCTAGTCTAAGATGTAGGATTTCAGATGAATACGGTAATAGATATTCAGATAGGATTCTTAGACATAACACTTGGTTACCCCTAAAAGGGTAAAGGAACCAAGTGTAAATAGAATACACATTATTAATTGAACATGAGAGATCAGTTGAATACTAAGTCATAAAATGAGAGATTGGTGTTTCACCGAGTCATTACACTTGCATATGGTTTTCTATTATGAGATGGATTGGAAATGGAATGTGTGATCTAAATTACGTTAATTTAGAATGGAGAAAATTATGTAACAAAAATATTCCTTGTTTCTAAATTCTTAAAAATGGATGTAAAAAGTTGTTCCTCACTCCTTCCTATCTTTGAATTTGGGGAATATTGGAGATAATGATCTTAGACAAGTTGATATGTCGGACTTAGGGAAAGACTAAAGGCCCCGATAAGAAACCTTATATGCATGCCATATTCGACGTGGAATTTCTCTCACTATGGGTTTTTCTTCATCCATGCATTGCCCTAAGTTTTTCTTGGTTACATAAACTCACTTTGATAAGGATTCTGAATCGGTGAAGGATGACGATGGCAAGGTCGTTATCAGGATAGACGCTGATTTCTTAGAAGATTGATTTAATATTCTAGATGTTGAAGGATATGAAACAATTTCACTAGAATATGCAATTGAACATTAGGATAAAGAAACTAAACTGTGTACAAAGGTCATGATGAAGAGTTACTTGGCCAAGAATGTCATCAAGCTTCCTAAAACATTGTTCCACTTAGACTTCATCTAGGAAGTAAATGATCTTATTGTATTGTTGAGAATAGTTTCAATTCTCACTTCAGTGAGGAGTTTCAGGAATGGATGTTCCTTTATATTTCTACTATCAAGAAGAATAAGGAGTTCATATGATGGGGGGAACATATCAACAGTTCAAATTTTTTAGTTGAGAAATGTCTTGACTTCTAAAAACTTCTTCATGAATTCCTTTCTCGTTTATGCTACAACTTCCATGGGAGAATTCAATGGTTTGAATACAAAAGGTGTTAGAAGTGTGTCATAGATTTATCAATTTTATCCTCAAATTACAATGGAAGAAGGAAACAAACATTTCCGTAGGGTCAATGATGCCTTTTTGTTTTCCTCCTTTATCATTTTGATAAAAATTATATAATCAAATAATTTCTGATGAAGCTTTTAAAGAGGTAAGGGAATGGGGAGCCATCTATCTTCAATTCCCAGACATTCACATACATTAGGATTCAAATTTTTTAGGTGCCTCCAACTAACTACCAAGATGTCCTACCGATAACTAGGTCTTGCTAGAATTGGTTTGACAATTTTTGTATTACCATAAAATTCAAAATAAATGACATAAGGTGGGAGTCCAGTTTCCTATTTCAATAGGAAGATATACATGTGCCAACATTTACAAGGTAAAGAATGTGGATGGAGAAATGTCTGAAGTTACCTTGTGAACTTTCCATCCCGAATTAACTTTGATTATTGGGGTAAGTTCAGTGAAACAAGATTGGCCAATTCTCACGTTCCTCAATTGGAGGATATTTGGATTCACTGTCAGGATGAGATTATTATCAGAAAACAAGAATATGAGAGGTTGACCTTGGATGAAGTTAAAAATTTAGTATTGCAGATATTCCAAAAGGAATGGAGGATGATGATGAAGTATTGGATCCAATTTACAGGAACAATAATGTTGCTAATCAACCTTTGCCATGGATTGATTGGTACCAAGAAGAACATTGCAATACTAAGGAAAGGGCGGGGCCCATTTTACAAAGGACATATGATTGGTTGGCTACCTTGGGAATTTCACCCAAAGGATTAGATCAATATATAAGAATAGAAGCCCAACCAACACTGAGTCTCCCTACACCCATAAAAGGTAAAATGTCTACCCAAAAGGCCAATATAATTCTAAGGAAGATCTCATTTGTTGTTGGGAGTTCCTCTCTTTCAAAATTTCCCATTGCCAAGGTTGTGTCCTCTACAACACAAGTATCAAAATTTATTGAATTTAGTGATTCTCCAGTTGTATCACAAGATTTTCCACCCCCTCCTTCACTACCATTGTCACCATCTTCAACTCCACTTTCCCCATCATTATCCATTGTTCCTCTACTCATCTCTTCTTTTCCATCCCCATACATGGCCCAAGTGTTTTCATCCCTTCTTGTTCTCTCAGTAGGGGAAATGATTGGGTCTCTAATTTCCACTCCATTTTCTCAGTAGTCTTCATTTCCTTTTATTTCCACTTCCAATCCTGTTGCATTCACTCCCGAGGCTATTCTCACTTCCACCCCATCTATCATAACCACCTCCATTTCATTTTTAACTGATATTACTAGTGCCATTTTTTTATCCAATGCTCCAAGTGTCGAACTAACCATGCCACTTTCATCTGCATCTACTATACCTAAATGGCTATATCACCAAACCCCAAAGCAGAAGAAAAAGGTGCCCCTTGTAGATGTGATAGATCTGAGCATGTTGGAACCTACTCGAAGAGACAGGACAAATGACCAAGGATCATCTCTAATTTATCAATAAACTAGTCAGGAGAAAGGTTCATGGAGGTAGCTACTCTTGTTGAAGGGAAAACTAAAGAAACCATTATGACAGTAGATTATCAAATCTCTAGGTTTTCACTAGGAAAGGCAACACATGAAGGTGCCAAACAAGATGTTCAAGTGGCCCTTGGAATTTTTTTGGAGAAGTATGAAAAAGATAAATCTTCCAAAGATGAATTGAATTCAAAGGTTAAACAACTTACTGCTATTATAAGGAAAGTAACACAACCCACTCTAACTATTGATCCTTCAACTACAACTAATCTGTAGTTTCTTCCATTTTGGATGATATTTCATATCATGAAATTGATAAGATAGGTCAAAAGGGAAGATTAGTAGATGGATGGATAGAATACATGCTTCAAGAATCTAATCCTTTGATCAAAACAATTTTTGAATTGTATAATGATTTACAAACTGAAATAACTTCTATTCGCAAGATAGATGAAGTTCTCTCTGAGGACAATAATAATTTGAATCTGAATTTGACTACATGGGGAGAGATTAGAGATGTGGACCTAGATTTAATCATCCAAGAAGGATTAATTGATGATTCTTCAAAAAATTTGAGTTTTAAAAATCTATGGAACTTAGATGTCAGGTATTGCAATATTTGATCAATAAATTGGACGATAAACATGTGGAAATAATGGATGGTCTAAATGATATTTCAGAAGAATTTGATAATATCGACTACAAGTTTTTCAATGAGAATATTGATGCTCTTCTAGTTGACCAAATTAAATCAAATTTCAAATATTTGGTGAAGAAGGATGATGAAGTGACTAAAAATTTCAATATCAATTCAATTTACAGGTTAGTCTCATGCCATAATTTCATAAGTCAGCTGAAGAAAGTAGTGAATAAGTTGAAAAGGTTTCCAGCTAAAGTTGTGAGGGAGATTGATACATCGACATGGTAAATCATTATGCATGTGGACCAGAGGAGAAGGAGGTACAAGGAATCATCAAACATTTCATTGATTACAAACACCGGATGGCTATGTGGGAAGAAGATCAGGGGAAAACCGAACAAGAGAGAGATGTTGTAGGTCCAAGCTAAGCCAAGTGGCCATGATTGGGATGGTTCCAAGCTCTGAATCAGTCAAAGTTGTAGGGTTGACTTAGTCAAACCTTTGCAACAACTTTACTATTTTTATGGGAGCTTGTTCCCTTGAACTTATTATACTCTATTTTTAGTAACTTGTTAATTAAGGTTCAGCTGTAATGGCTCAACCTCTGGAACTTATAAATAGTTAAATGCATTAAGTTTATGTAGACCTTTTAGATCATTTGAAAAGTTACTCTTCAAGCTTGGAAGAGTGCATCATAAACTTTGATCTTTTCAGTTATATTCATAACAATATTTCATCATGAAAAGTCTAGTTTATTATGTTAAATATTCATTAATTTATAACTTGTGAATGTTTAATTCCTTGATTTGATTCGTTAATCTTCCTTTATCCAAGTTATCTTATTTCAATCTATTTGAAAAGTGATATAGTTACTTTGAATATCAGTTGTGGAAAAGCTATTTCCTTTCTGTTACAAAGTTACATTATTATTTATAGTCATGGATGGAGGAAGATTGCAAGACATGTGCATATCATATATTTTTGTGAGGAGTTGATTGTGCATTTAAGTAGGTCTATCTATTCAATATACTTGGTGTATCACCTTATTTTTCTTTTATTTATCTCTGACTTTAAGCCCATAAGTTGAGTAGATTAGAGTTATTTTTAAATGTTTTAGCCTTGCATATTGATCTTAAATCAAGTGTTCCAAGTCTCAAAGCAATTTGGCCTTCTCCAAAGGTTCATCCCAAGGTGACAAGGTCCCACACCTTGGGGATGTTCCAACATTGCACGAGATCACTCAGATATTCAATGAGTGCACAATCCTCATGAAAATAGGTTTTTGCACCCCTAGTGGGATAAGAGTTGGTACTTCACTTCATACTTACATGAATCAAATTACCTAATGACTCCATATATTTAGATTTTGTATCTCAATGTGTTAACATATGCAAATAATTCAGACAAGAGCTTCTGTGAGACAAGAATGAAATTATCATCATATTGAGTTGTCCTTTTCTCCTCTAAGAAGAAGAGACATTTCAGCATCACCAGATTACATGTCACCACATAGAGGTCATTCAACCCCTCCTTATGGAATGTTCCATCCACCTAGGAACAATCAGCCTCTCGGTCGAATGGCAAGGAACCAAGTTTTTCCTACATTCAATGTGGGATTTCATCTTCTATTAGCCCAATGGGATCCTATACCTGTTGTTGCACTCAAATGTTTACCCTTTTACACAGGGGAAACTCATATTACTCATGTGGAACATATTCTTGATGTGGCTAGCATTTACGTAGTACATAATGTTATAGAAGATAGTGTTGTGATCAAACTCCTGGCTACTTCCTTTAAGGGAAAGGCACTTCAGTGGTTTTGTGGGTTAGAGGATGGAACTATTACTACTTGGGATGAGTTGGGGGAGAAGCTCTACAAATAGTTCAAAGACAAGAGTGACCACCTGTCACTCTTGGAATAACTCACTACCATAAAGAGAGCTCCCAAGAATACATGAGTGATTTCAAATTCCAATTCTTGCACTCATAAAGCCTTCTCCAAATAATGCATTCTTGTACTATTTATGAGCCTTGAATAATGATGTAGCAGTTATGATCTAGTCCATGGGAGGGACTACACTACCTGATGCCTATGAAGTTTCCATAAGAGTGGAGAATTCCTTGATTCATGCTAGAAAGATAGCTCCACGATTGCCAATGTCAATCTCCATATCTTACAAACACTTAGCCTACCATTACTCCTATTCCAGCAGCTTCCAAGCAACTAGTTTATTCTAATCCCACCCCTTCAAATGATCTATTTGAAGTCAAGTCACTACTAAAAACTTTTGAGAATGAGCTCATTACACTCAAGAGGCATGAATTTCAATATAATCATCCATGCCAAATAAAATCAGCAATATCAGGCTAACTGTCCTCCTTTTTAAGTAATAATCATCCTTAAAATCAAATTACAAGTCAAGATGTGAATGTTAGGCCTCTAAACTTTAGGAATATTCTTGTTGTTAGCTCTTCTAGAGCCCTTGTACATGTCCAAAATAATATAGTTGAATGTTATGAATGGTATTATCCTTTTTCTCAACCCCATAATCAAAAATTTTGCACCAATGGAGTTCTTAGCCAGGACCTTATGGTTCAAAGAATATCTTCCCCTCTAGAGCTAAAATAAATTTCATCTACGCAGAAATAGCGAGATCAATCGCAGAACTTGAAGAAATAACTTTTCTAAATTGGCAAGAAAAAGATATTTCTTGGTTAAATACAAATTCCTCATCAGTGGCGATAAACACTCATTCCAAAAATAGAGAAATGGAATCTCAACCTTCCAAATATGATCAAGCATCCACTTCATAGCCTCAGCCACAAGCGGTGGTTGATAAATATATGGGAAAGAAACTACCAAAAATATTTGCTAGCCAAGTTGTAAGGAAAGAAGGTTCTTTAAGCATCACGGTACCCAAAAATCACTTTCCAAAAGAGGATTCTAATTCCCAAAAAAATTCAAAAAGTATGAGAAATTCCCTTCAGTATTTTAGAACAAATGAAGAAGACCAACCTGAGTGTTACTATGTGGGACACACTCTCAATTCCTTCTCAAAGAAACTTTTTGTCGAGGCTTTGAACAGTTTTGGTACAACCAATGGATCATCGGGTCATGGAGTAGTAATTGTTATGATTTTGTGTCAACCAGAAGGGAAAATTATTCCTACGACAAACAAACCACAACCATTCTATATTTCCCTTATCAATGGAAATGATTTGGTACATAATTGCATGATTAATTCTGGTGCCGTGTGCTCGATTATGCCCAAGTAAATCATAGACGTGTTAGGAATACAATATACACCAATCTCTAGAGGATTTGTTTAGTTAGATGGTATAGCGATTTAGATATTTGAAGTCATCAAAAGACTCCAACTTATTATCCATACATGTCCCAATTTTTCATTCACACAAGACATATCGATCATCAATCTTCCTCCTCTCTTTGCCATTTTCCTATCACGATATTTCACTGCCAAGATGGGTGGTTACTTGTCAGATTTCTAGTCATATACGATCCTTAGGACTTAATACAGAACTAAAGTGACTATAAGGGTGGAGTTAATTTTTCATAATCATTTGGATCCCTATACCGTTAGTCCTATAAATGGTAATTATACCATCTATGATCGAGAGAAAGAAGTTGTTGATCATGAACCAACCACTCTTGTGGAAGAATTCCCTGATATTTTGTGGGATGAGGTAAGTGTAGATCATTAATATGATCCCTATGCTGAGGAATTAGCAAAAGAAGAATTTGGTTTGTTGTTTTTAGAAGATACGAGATTGGGTAAATACGGCATTCATGAAGAAGGTACGATCATACCATAACTTGTCAAAACACAAAAAATCAAGGAATGAGGAAAATTTTATTCGATGTCTCAAGGAGTAATAATGGATCTAGTGTTGGTGTCATGATAATTTCTCTAGAAGGAGATAAGTAATTCTCATCTTTTCATTTACAATTTAGTTACACTAATAATGTTGCTAAATACGAGGCCCTTGTGCAAGGAATTCAACTAGATCAAAAGAAGGGAATCAAAGCCCTGACTATTTTTGGATATAGTGAGTTATTTTTTCATCAAGTGATGTAACACAAAGTGCATCCAAAAATTATCTTTTAAGATCATACAAGAACCGAATTTAGGATTTGATTGAATATTTTGAAGCTTTTGGGATCCACGTGGTTCCTAGAAATCAAAATCAAGATGTTGATAGGCTTGCTACAATTTTCTCATAATATGACATACTTGTTGATATCAAAAAGAAGGGAGGCAATCTATCAAAATGGTGGTTTGACTTGCAATCCCTGATAATGTGAGTAGCTGGAAATTTTTTGATAGTGATAAACAAATTATTCTATTTCTATAAGAGGAGGTAGAGTTTTCTACAAAATTTCAAGCAAATTCGCAAGAAGCATACGGTGATAAAATCATAGAATTGAAAAACAACAAGATACCAAAATTATTAGTTACTCTAGAATCCATCTTCAATTCAGATGATCAAGAAAAAATACAAATCTCTAACATGATGGTCAAAGAAGATAATTTTGAGGAAGTTGAGGTAGCAAATAAAAACTTTCTAAAGATTGGAAAAGTACGTATTCCAGAAAAAAGAAGCTTTCATCAAACTTTTTCATGAGTGTCACGACATTTTTGCATGGAGCTATAAAAACCTATGTGGTTTTGATCTAGGTCTAGCACAACATACTATCGAACTAGATCCTAATGTCAAGTCAGTTCTTCAGAAAGCAGGCCATTTATTCCCAAAAATGAGTCACTAATGAGAAAGGAGCTAACGAAACTCATCGAGACCTGTATAATTTTTTGCTATCAAGAATTCCTCTTGGGTAGCCAATTTGGTCCTCAGTAAGGAAGAAGAACGAAGAAATTCAGCTATGCATGGATTTTAGGGATTTGAACCATGCCTCATTGAAGATCATTATCCTCTTCCATCAATGGATAAATTCTTACAAATAGTGGTAGGATCTCAAATATTTTCTTTTCTCGATGAATATTTGGGTTACAATCAAATTCTAGTCCAATAATTTGATTAGTTCAAAATGGCTTTCACTACCAAGTGGGGCACATATGCTTACAACAAAATGCCATTCGGATTGTCCAATGCCAAGGCTACTTTCCAAAGAGCCATGGACATGGAATTTAAGGGACTAATCAATGATATCATCTTAGTTTACCTTGATGATATAATTATATACTCTAAGCATGTAGAAGACCACATCACACATCTAAGGAAGGTTTTCCAAAGGTGTAGGGAATTTGGGGTTTCACTCAATCCTAAGAAATGTATTTTTGCAGTGCACGAGGGGAAGTTGTTGGGGCATGTTGTTTCTATTGATGGGATCTCTATTGATCCAGCCAGAATACGCTCAATTTTATCCCTATCCCTCCCAAGCCACAAAAAGGGACTCCAGAGTTTTCTTGGCACAATAAATTTTGTATGGAGATTTATACCTCAATTCGCAACTTTGGCTAAACCACTAACATCCATGTTGAAGAAAAATATGCCTTTCTCATGGAAAAAGGAAGGGAAAGAGAGTTTTGAAGCCATTAAGACAACAATTTCTCAAGCACCTACATTGGTGAATCCAAAATTTGACAGGGATTTCATTCTCTATGCCTTTGCTGGTAAGGAAAGTGTTTCTGGAATTCTCACTCAACAAAATAATGAATCGATGGAACAACCAATTGCCTTCTTTAGCCAATCCCTAAAAGATTATGAGCTAAAGTATTCATTTTTTGAGAAACAAGTCTTTGTTATTATTCAGGATTTGAAGAAGTTCAAACATATGTTATCTAATAACAAAATTCATTTGATGGTGTCTCATCCTAGAGTTAAAGATTTTTGCTAAATAAAGACATGAATGAGAAACATGTCGGATGGGTTACTAAAGTTATGGAATATGATGTACACATTAAGGTCACTAAGCTCATTAGGGGTAAAGTCCTATGTCAACAGTTGGCTCTGATTTGGAGACAAAGGTTGAAAAGGATACAGACTCTCTGAATGAACCTCAGGAAAATGACCAGGTTGATTGGTTGTCAAAGATGAAAATTTTTCTCCTTTTAGGAGTATATCCTACTGACATGGATAAAACTCAAAGATGAAGCTTCCATCTTCAATCTGCATTCCTTATTTTTTGGTGGATAATGTTCTCTTTCATAGAGATTTAAATGGTGTTATAATCTCATGTATAGGACCAGGTAGATGAATAGGATTTTGTAAGAATTTCACAATGGTTTGTCTGGAGGGAATTACTCTGCAAGGACTACTATGGTAAATATCATGAGGGCCAGTTACTATTGGCTAGATTTATTCAAGGATACTCATTTCTAGGGTAAGGAAATGCAAAGAATTTGTTTTTTCATAGGAAACAGATTGAAATCCCTTCCTCTTCACCCAATTTAGGTTGACCAACCTTTTGTTCAATGGGGATTGGATTTCATCAGAATGCTTAATCCTCCATCTAGTGATGGACATAAATGGGTTCTCACTACAACGGACTATTTCACTCACTCGAACGAAAGCCGGGGCACTGAAAGAAGGAAATGAAAAGGCCATTCTTGATTTTTGGAAGGGATAATGACACATTTTGGCATTCCATTTATAGTAATTTCAGACAATGCAATGGAATTTCTTAGTTTGAAATTAACTGAATGGGTTGTCAAGAATGGGGTTTATCTCAAAACTTCATCAAATTACTACCCACAAGGAAATGGATTAGCCGAGTCCAATAGTAATAAAAATATCATACGGATCATCAAGCATACAATGGAAACCAATAGAAGAACTTGGCACACTCACTTAAAAACTACCCTATGGGTAGATTGGATCACACCCAAAAGGGATATTGGGAATTCACCTTTTATGTTAGTATATGGAAGGGAAGAAAATATCCCACTATCTCTAGAGCTTCCTTCTTTGGAATTAGCACATCAACTAGAACTCATGGAAAATGATTCAATGACAGTTAGGTACTCCAAACTAATGGAGCTAGAAGAAACAAGGAACAAAGCAATGAAGACCCTAGAACAACATCAATCTCAAGTTAAAATATATTTCGACAAAAAGGAATCCAAAAAGGAGTTCCATGAAGGAGATTTGGTTCTCAAATGGGATGCTAACAGAGCTGTTTGGGTATGCATGTTAATTTGATTCCCTTTGGAGTGGACCATATATTATCATAAGTTACAAAGAAGCAAACTCATTTTTCTTATCAAGACTCAATGGAGAAGAATTTCCCATCCATGTGAATGGGATTCATCTCAAAGATTTCTTTTGACAAATAGTTTTTACATTTGTACGATTAGTGTTTGTTTTGTCATTTCCTCCAAGTGCTTCACACATTGTGTTGTTTTCTTTTTGTTTCTTTTCATTTGGTGTGTGCTCTGGATATTTTTCCTTTTTAAGATATTTTTTCTTTTTATGACTCTTTTGACCAATGGTTTGTATAAGGCTACTAGCCTAAGGCTTAGCGGAAAGCATTCCCTGGATGTCACCAAAAATGTTAACCTTTAAAAATTATCTCTACAGAAGGTGTTTTCAAAAAAATTGACAAATTCCTTTATCCTTTAGTAGAGTTTTCTTGCCTGAAGGTGTTTTCAAAATTTCAAAGTTTTCTAAACTCCGAATTCTAAATTTTCAAACTTTGGAACTCTTCTTATTTTGGGGTTTTCTATCGATTACAAAATGAATTTTGTTTTAGAGTTCTAGGCTCCGAAACCTAAAGTTAAAATTTGAAAACTTCATAATTTTGTGTTTCAGAGTTATCCTTGGCATTTTTTGTTATTTTTCATTATCGGTCTCCGAACTCTGAAACTCTGAAGTTCCAAAGTTTCAAAACTTCGTACTTTCAGGTTTTGGAGTGTCATGTTACCCTCATGGATATTTTCATTCTTGAAGTTCCAAAGTCCGAAACTCTGAAGTTCTAAAATTTTAGAAATTCATCCTTTTGAATTTTTGGACTTCGGGTTTCACGTTGTAATGGTTGCTTTGACCTTTCAGATTTTCGGGGGTTGCAATTTTAGATCTTCCACAAAACATTTAATTTCAAACTACCCCACATGTGTCGATTTCGAGCATTAATTCCATATTTCCCTATATAAAATCACAATTTTACTTGGATTTTGCTCTGAGACGCTGATTTTATTGCACCATTTTGTACTTTTAAGGTATCATTTTCAAGGTAATTTTTTAGGTTATTTCTAATTTTTGGTTTATGATTAATCAGGGATTTTTTTGTTTATTTTTTATCTTTTCTTTTCTTGTTTGGTATGAAATCTCCTATCATTTACTATTCATCTTTAACCATGTTGTCTGATTATTTTCTCAACATTGCAAGCTTCAAGTCATGCACACATTTAGTCTCATCAAATCCAAGGATTTTGCAATAAGTTCCATTCAGATCTCTATACTATTTAACTTTCGCTCTCTCGAAACTATGCCTTTTAGTGATTTCAAAGTTAGCAGTGATTTCAAAGTTTCGAAGGTTTGCTTTTTGGGGTTTCGGAACTGCAAGGGTTTTGGAGTTTTGGAGGTCATAGTTTTGGAGGTTAGAGTTATCGGTGCTTTTGGAGTTTCAAAGGCCCTCTTTTTGGGGTTTCAGAACTATGAATTTTGTAGACTTTCAAAGGTTTGTACTTCAGATTTGAATCCTTTTAAGAGTTGTTATTTTTGGACTTTCGGACTTCGGTATTTCAGAACCTTTAAGGTTTCTTATAAAGTTTTGAAATATAAATCAGATTCCAAATTCCAAATTCATGTCAACTTCCTCATAAAATGGCAAGGGAAAATGAATTACACATTCTTAGGAGTTGCTCCTCACTCATGCCTATCTTCAGATTTGGGGAATATTGGAGATATTGATCTTGGACAAGTGGATATGCTAGACTTCTGGGAAATATTAAAGGCCCCTAATAAGAAACCTTAGATGCATGCCATATTTGATAGTGGAATTTCTCTCATTGTGGGTTTTCCTTCATCCATCCATAACCTTGAGTTTGTCTTCACTATAGCAGATCACTTTGATAAGGATTCTCAATCAATAAAAGATGATGATGGCAAGGTTGTGATCAAGATAGACACTTGATTTCTTCAAAGATTTATTTAAAATTCTAGATGTTGAAGGATATGCAACAATTTCACCAGAAGTTGTAATTGAACATTGGGATAAAGAAACTAAATTGTGTACAAAGGTCATGATGAAGAGTTACTTGGCCAAGAATGTCATCAAGCTTCCTAAAACATTGTTCCGCTCAAACTTCATCCAAGAAGTAAATGATCTTATTATATTGTTGAGTAGAGTTTCGGGTCTCGCTTCGGTGAGGGAGTTTTAGGAATGGATGTTCCTTTATATTTCTACTATCAAGAAGAATAAGGAATTCATACAATGGGGGGAACATATCAATAGTTCAATTTGTTTTCAGTTGAGCAATGTCTTGACTTCTAAAAACTTCTTCATGACTTCCTTCCTCGTTTATGTTGCAGCTGCCATGGGAGAATTCAATGGTTTGAATACAAAAGGTGTTAGAAGTGTGTCGCAGATTTATCAATTTTATCCTCAAATTACAATGGAAGAAGGAAACAAACATTTCTGTAGGGTCAATGATGCCTTTTTTGTTGTCCTCCTTTATCATTTTGATAAAAATTTGTATAATCAAAGAATTTTTGATGAAGCTTTTAAAGAGGTAAGGGAATGGGGAGCCATCTATCTTTAATTCCCAACATTCACATACATTAAGATTCCAGGTTTTCTAGGTGCCCCTAGAAAATTACCAAGATGTCCTACCGATAAATGGGTCTTGCTAGAATTGGTTCGACAATTGTTGGATTACCATAAAATTCAAAATAAATGACATAAGGTGGGAGTCCAGTTTCCTATTTCAATAGGAAGATATACCTATGCCAATATTTATAAGGAAAAGAATGTGGATGGAGAAATGTCTAAAGTTACCTTGTGAACTTTCCATCCCAGAACTAACTTTGATTACTGGGGTAAGTTCAATGAAATAAGATTGGCCAGTTCTCATGTTCCTCAGTTAGAGGATATTTGGATTCACTTTGTCGGGATGAGATTATTATCAGACAACGAGAATATGAGAGGTTGACCTTGGATGAAGTTAAACAATTTGGTATTACAGATATTTTGGAAGGAATGGAGGATGATGATGAAGTATTGGATCTGATTTATAGGAACAATAATGTTGCTAATCAACCTTTGCATGGATTTATTGGTACTAAGAAGAACATTGCAATACTAAGGAAAGGGCGGGGCCCATTCTACAAAGGACATATGATTGGTTGGATACCTTTGGAATTTCACCCAAAGGATTAGATCAATCTATAAGAATAGAATCCCAACCAACACTGAGTCTCCCTACACCCATGAAAGGTAAGAGGTCTACCCAAAAGGCCAATATAACTCCAAGGAAGATCTCATTTGTTTTGGGATTTCGTCTCTTTCAAAATTTCCCATTTCCAAGGTTATGTCCTCTACAACACAAGTATCAGAAGTTGTTAAAGTTAGTGATTCTCTAGTTGTATCAAAATATTTGTAACCCTCTGCTTCACTACCATTGTCACCATCTTCAACTCCACTTTCCTAATCATTATCCACTACTCCTCTACTCATCTATGATTTTCCATCCCCATCCATGGCCCAATTGTTTTCATCCCTTCTTGTTCTCTCAATAGGGGAAATGATTGGGTCTCTAGTTTCCACTCCATTTTCTTAGCAACTTTCATTTCCTTCCATTTCCACTTCCAATCATATTGCATCCGCTCACGAAACTATTGTCAATTCCACCCCATTTATCCTAACCACCTACATTTCATGGTCAACTGATATTACTAGTGCCATTTTTTTATCCATTTCTCCAAGTGTCAAACCAACCATGCCACTTTCATCTCGTATCTACTATACTTGAATGGCTATATTGCCAAACCCCAAAGTAGAAGAAAAATGTGCCCCTTATAGATGTGATAGATCTGAGCGTGTTGAAACCTACTCTGAAGAGACATGCCAAATGGATAAATATTGTCTCTAATTTATCAATAAACCAATCAAGATAAATTTTCATGGAGGTAGCTACTCCCATTGAAGGGAAAACTAAAGAAACCATCATGACAACAAATTATTATATCTCTAGGTTTTCACTAGGAAAGGAAACACATGAAGGTGCCAAATAGGATGTTCAAGTGGCCCTTGGAATTTTTTTGGAGAATTATGACAAAGATAAAGCTTCCAAAGATGAATTGAAGTCAAAGGTTGAACAACTTACTACTCTTTTAAGGAAAGTAACACAACCCACTCCAACTACTGATCCTTCAACTACAACTACTCTAACAGTTTCTTCCGTTTTGGATGATATTTCATATCATGAAATTGAGAAGATAGGTTAAAAGGGAAGATCAATAGATGGATGGATATAATGCATGCTTAAGGAATATAATCCTTTGATCAAAATCAGTGTCAAATTTTATAATGATTTACAAATAGGAAGAATTTCTATTTGTAAGATAGATGAAGTCCTCTTTGAGTACAATAATTATTTGAATCTGAATTTGACTACATGGAGAGAGATTAGAGATGTGGACCCATATTTACTCCTTCAAGAAGGATTAATTGATGATACTTCTAAATTGTTTGAGTTTCAAAAGGCTATGGAATTTAGATCCCAAGTATTGCAAGATTTGATCAAGAAATTGGATGATAAACGTGTGGAAATAATGGATGGTCTAAATGATATTTCAGAATAATTTGATAATATCGAATACAATTTTTTCAATGAGAATATTGATGCTCTTTCAGTTGACCAAATTAAATCAAATTTCAAATATTTGGTGAAGAAGGATGATGAAGTGACTATAACTTTCAATATCAATTTAATTTACAGGTTAGTCGATGCAAGAATTTCATAAGTTAGTTAAAGAAAGTAGTGAATAAGTTGAAAAGGTTTCCATCCAAATTTGCGAGGGATATTGATACATCAGACATGGTAAATCATTATGCATGCAGAAAAAGGAGAAATAGTTATAGGTAATCATCAAATGTTTCGTTAATTATAAACACAAGATGGCTATATGGGAAGAAGATTGGGGGAAAACTGAACAAGAGAGAGATGTTGCAGGTCAAAGCTAAGCCAGGTGGCCATGATTGGGATGGTTCAAAGTTCTGAATCATTAGAATTTTTAGGGTTGACTTAGTTCAACCTTTGCAGCAAATTTACTATTTTTATGGGAGCTTGTTCCCTTAAACTTATTATTCTCTATTTTTAGTAACTTGTTAATTAAGGTTCAACTATAATGTCTCAACCTCTCAAAATTATAAATAGTTAAATGCATTAATTTTATGTAGACTTTTAGATCATTTAAAAATTACTCTTCAAGTTTGGAAGATTTCTTCATATACTTTGAGCTTTTCAATTATATTCATAACAATATTTTGTAATGAAAATTCTGGTTTATTGTGTTAATCATTGATCAATTTATAGCTTGTGAATGTTTAATTTCTTGATGTGATTAGTTTATCTTCCTTTATCCCAATTATCTTATTTCAATCTATGTGAAAATTGATATAGTTACTTTGAATATCAGTTGTGGAAAAGCTATTTCCTTTCTGTTACAAAGTTACATTATTATTTATAGTCATTGATGGAGGAAGATTGCAAGACATGTGCATATCATATATTGTTGTGAGGAGTTGATTGTGCATTTAAGTGGGTCTATCTATTTAATATACTTGGTGCATCACCTTATTTTTCTTTTTTATCTCTGACTTTAAGCCCATAAGTTGAGTAGATTAGAGTTATTTTCAAATGTTTTAGCCTTGCATATTGATCTTAAATCAAGTGCTCCAAGTCTCAAAGGAAGTCGGCCTTCTCTGGAGGTTCATCCTAAGGTGAAAAGTTCTGACACCTAAGGGATGTTCCAAAATTGCATGGGATCACTCAAAGATTCAACGAGTGCATGATCTGTGTGATAACAGATATGATCATTCGAAAGTCCTCATGTCATTTTACACTTTGTTGATGCCCACAGGGCCATCAAATTTAACCTCTTGGTCACCCTTGCTGATGTGTAAAATCTTCATTTGATCTCTTAGTTCCTCAATTTTGTGTACTTCTTGTTTTTTATAGGTTTTGTACTCTCACATATTTTTAGGCTTGTGCAAATTTCTAGGCTCGCGCATATTTTAAGGCTTCCACATATTTTTAAACTCATGTGGATTTTTAGGTTCGTGTAGATTTATAGATTTTATGGATTTTATAGAATAGAGAGGAATTTTATATTTTTGGATCTTTAGTGTAGCATTGATTTATAGTTTTGTGTATCTTTCTAGGCTTCCGCATATTTAATGTTGAAAAAATTTCAGTATTACGTGGCCTTTCGGTGTTGTGTGGTTTTCTAGTGTTGCATGGTTTTGTAGTGCTACATGTTTTTAGTGTTGCATGGATTTTTAGTGATAAATATATTTCCATTGTTTCTCATCTTTTTAATGTTGTGTGACTTTCCTATGTTGTGTGGTTTTCAAAGATTGCACAACTTTTAGTGTTGTGTCAAAAACAATGTAAAAATGGATAACTCCTTGATTTTTTTGGAATATTTAGGAAGAAACAACTAAGAAAGTTTGGAAGAATTTTATGACACCTAATTCTAAAATTTAATAAAGTTGTTGAGATGAAGCAAAATTTGTCATTTGACAACAAATAGCATAAGCCATTATTTTAAGGAAGTGTTCTAAACTTTAAAGGGGTTGCCACAAAAATGGGAGTTAGAGATTGATATTCAACTATTATCGGTATCTCCTCTAACTAACATCAAATTTGATAGGAAATAATTTATGGAGAGAAATGAAGTAAATAGAAAACTCCAAGAGCTACTAGAACAAGGGGTGATCCTCCCAAGTACCTTTCCATGTGAGTCATCCATTGTGGTGGTATGAGAGAAATACACATTTTTGAGAATTTGTATAGACTACCAGGCCTTGAACAAGATCACCATTTATAATATATATCCACTTCTATGTATAGATGATCTCTTGGAACAACTTCAACCTCCCAAGTACTTAACAAATTTGGATCTAAAATCTAATTACTAATAAGTCTAGATGGAGGAGGATGTATGGAATACTTCCTCCAAGCCAAAACAAGGTTTGTCTAGGTGGTTAGTACTTCCATCTAGTTTATGTAATGCACTCACTACATTTATGATATTGATGAATGATGTATTGTATTCATTGATGGAAACATGTTTCATTATATATTTATATTATATTTTAATTTATAGTTCCACATGGTAATAATATCTAACTCATTTTTAGTAATTCTTGTAAGTTTAAAGGAGAACAAATTGTTGTGCAACATGAAGAAATGTGAATTTTCTAAACAATCACTAGTATATCTTAGGCATGTGGTTAGAGGAGGGTAAATATGAGTGTATCCCACAAAAGTGGAATCTATGTCCAAGGATTTATATGGATATTAGGATTTTTTTAGGGTGGTTCAGCATATGAGGAAGTTCATACCAAGATTCTCTACTATCAGTAGAACCACTACATACAATTACAAATCAAGGGTAGGGATTTTTATTAGGGTAAGGAACATGATTATTCTTATGATACTTTGAAGTATAATATTATCCATGCTATATTACTTTTCCTTCATAAATTTCAATATCCATTTGAATTTGAGATTGATGTTAGTGAACATATGATGGGGTTAGTGTTACTACAAGGAGGAAAGATAATTTTTATAATATTAAAACATTTACTTCAAGATTTATAAGATATGTAGATAATGATAAGGAAATGTATGCACTAGCTCGAGAAATAAATAAATGGATTTTTTTTTTTGGGTAAAGAAACTATAGTTCATAATTACCACAAACCAATCCAATATTTGTAAGCATAATCCAAGGTGGAGCAAGCAAGACACTATAGGTGGATGGGATTTCTCCAACAATTCCATATGGTGATAAAATATAATAAAGGTAGTAAAACAATATGGTATAAATATTTTCTAGGTCTCCTAAGATACAAAATGTCTCAAATTTGGCCATTATCTACCATCTTGATCCGTTCAAGAAGGACTCTTATGATAAATATGTAGCTTTTTGGGTGATATTTTAGCACTTATAGTCTTATGGGGATGAAAAGGAAGGCATGGAGGGGTTTTATCTCAAGGATGTGATACATTACTAGAGGGAAAGTTTTTTTACCAATGGGAGAGAAGATTTATTGATGATGGAGGTAGATATCTTAAAATTAGTCATCCATTTTTGAGTTAGAAGGACTATGTCATGTTGGTTCCCAATCTTACACCCTTAACAAGGCTTGAAATGATTGAGGGAGAAAGGTGGATGGATATACTTAAGATGTGTCATTTTGTATCTAGAGATGGGTCTACTTCACACACTTGACCAAAACTTGTGGGAATGACAGGTAGGTGCTTGATTAATGGTATTGATATCACCAAATCATAACACCCTCTGATTACTTAGCATGTGAGTGTGTTAAGGTAAGTAGTGTGACTGAATAATATGGGTACCATCTCTCAAGTTGTGGGACTTGCTACTTGAGATGGACCTCCAAAGAAGGTTGGTTCCTCTTCCTAAACTAGTGCAATATCTACGTCTAGTGAAGGACATCTACCAACTACTTCTAACTTATGACTTCCAAGGGACTACGGAGAGAAAAATAGCATGAAAATAAAATAAATATACACTAAAAGAGGTTATGCACTAAGAGAAGGGTGTAGGGGTCTCTCCAATGGGTGAAAATGAAAGAAAATGCAGAGCAGAGAGGGTGGAAGTAATCACCACAGTCCAACAAAAACATTCACACTACCATTTCCATGAAGGCATGAAAATAATAAACCTTGCAAGATGAATAAAAGAGATGTAATTCACATGCGATTGAAATGAAGAGGCAAGAGAATGCAAGAAACACAAGCAAGGGAAAGAGAAATATCCACAAACTCAAGTTTATTGCTTCATTAGTTCACATAGTCCATTACAATGCAAGAGAAAGGCCAAGATCATCATGTAAGATGTCTAAAATGGAGGCCTGCAGCACATTGGTGTTTCCAAACTCATTTTTATAGAGTTTTGTTACAAAATGAGAATCCCCCCTCTCAAATGAGAGGTCATTACAATTTATAGAGAATGAGGGAGAGGAGAGAGAAGTTACAAATCTCGAAATTCCCCTTCCACCTACTTTTAAAGTACCATAAGTGGCTAAAAATCATGATGGGAGACCTTCAAAATCCATCCCTTTCTATCTTGTAACTTATTATAGAAGAAACATGGATACCCATGCTCATTTATTACATTCTCAACCACCTAGAGGTCATCATTTAAAACTAGGTTCATTTTCTAAATTTTTCACCATAAAAATCCATCAAATATTAAATTTCTTAGTTTCTCGGTGTATATTATGGATCCATTATTCAAACATCTCGAATTTTGTGTAATTTTTCTAAGAAATGAGAAAGTTATGACTGTTTGAGTGAAAGTAGCTTCCTAGTTCCCTCTAGGCTTGTCTTCTCTTTTACGAGTCTGCATATTAAATTATGGTTGGTTGGAGGGATGATTTTATTTTTCCTCTTTTATAATGTTTCTTCATTCCTTTAATGGTCCTGGGCATTTAAAAATATTTAGTAGGGTCCACCGCTTTTGCAAATTTAAATGGGGAGTTGTTTGATGTTTAAATATTTGAATTGGGGCCCACTTGCCGAGGTAGATCCCTTCCTTGTTTCCTGAGCTCTCATCCTCACATTTTTCTCTCTTCGCATATTATCCTAGATGCTTCAAAGTTTTCAGTTTGGGAGACCCCTAATGCCAACTTGACAACTTATCATCCATCTCGGTGTGCTCGATCTCCATGTCTATGAACGAATCCAATTTGGCAGGGTGACTTAATTAATTGTGAGCGAGTCGCTCACGGGGAACTCATGTCCCAATGGCCCAAGTTATTATTTTCTTTGGTTTTATTGATGGGATTTTCACCCACACCTAAATCCATATCGACCCATATGAGCTCCCTATTATTCCGCTCACCGAGTCGCACGGTGAACCCAAGACCTTTCGTGCCCATGCATCAACTTCACCAGTATGACCGATGCGGCCACATCGGGCCCACCTTTCCCACTCGGTCGCTTGCCATTGATTCCCAAAGTTCCCACACAATCACACATGTCCACACTTCATTGTGTTTTTCGATATTTCAAGCCCATGGGGAACTCATGGCCCAAGTTCCCTCAAGCCCTTATTTCATCGATCAGCCACTTCAGCCAATTCACTCGGTCGCCAAACTAGAATTGGGATCATCGAGTTGGCTTTGCAAGCTAACTTTTGCACCATATCATTCTTTAACTCCAAATCTTCCCAGCACTCCATTTAGATTGATGATCTCATCTGATTGAACTACCTATTAAACCTACAACTCACCCAATAGCTCGATGAGATTTTATGGGTGCCTTAGACCAAATTTGTTCATTTTTCCAATTTTCCTTCCTTTTTTTTGCAAATTTTCAAATATTCTAGTACACAAGGGACCATGTGAAATGTTTAAAAGGGCCATGAACATACTTATTAGGTTTTTTCCATTTTTGTCTGTAAGTGGGCCCCGGTGCTTGCCTTCTCATTTTAAACAACCTGGAATTTACGAAAACCTAGAAGAGGAAAAAATTATTCTCATGGATTCTAACCTTCACTTGTGACCTTGTTGATGCCCTTAAACACTAACAATCTACTTAAATACTTTGGATTTACCTTCAACAACTACTTCAATACAAGCCTTCCTAGTTGTCCATTTTCACCTTAGGGTGAAAATGGATAGCAAATTTGGTGACTCGCGGGGACATCTTCTTGTTAGATGTGAATTAACAACTACCTAAATGTATCCATTAGGCATGGAGTCTCTTGTAATGGCTTGAAACTGATCTGATTTGAATACTTGTGCCCCGAGTCACCAAAAATTACTTGAGACTTAATTTAAATACCATTGTTTGCATTTTCCAACCCTTTATAAGAAAATCTTGAAATCTACATGTGTGGAAATAAAATTTGATTTGAAATTCCTTTCCTCTTGCAATATGATTTGTGGGACGTAAAAGTGACCTCTTGGAAATATCCCAAATCTGATCCTTTTCGACATGAAGTACAAATGATTGATGACCTTTTGCAAGGGTGAAGCATTGTAAACTTAGGGACATGTGTTTGTTTTAAAGAGTAGTTTGGGCTATTATAAAATTGATTTCCACCTTCCTACAGGATGCTCAAACACTATTAAAGGGATAGAAATTATCAACACTTTGAAACATGTAAGGCACCATAAAACTACCATCTACAACACACAAAATCCCCACAGGGCTGATCTTATAATTTTACAAGAGACGTGAGGGGCTCAATTACTGATCCAAGGAGGAAAGGAAAGAAAATACTGAAATCTACTCCTTTTCCTGATTTTAGTTGCTCTGCATTTGAATTTTCTTGAGGATGGCAACTGTTTCTTACAACCCCGAGCTTCTTGTTGTAATATTCTCTATTTGGAAGCATGGTTATTGTGTAAAACAAAACTAGAAGTAATAGAACATGTGCTCAAGGTGATTAGGTAAATTGAAACCTATTCTAACAAGATAATGTGCACCCACACTTGTAGGAATTGAAAATCCTAGACTAATATGTACAAGGGTGATATTTTACTTAGTAACAATGCTTGAGATAAATTCCATTAATTAGAATTTGTAGTTCTTTACCATCCAACTTAGCTAGTTAGAAATCATTGCTACTTTTTCACTTTGTGATCATGTAGGGACCAATCCATATAGCATTAAATTTGGAATGTTTGCCTATTTTTTCCCGATCTGCATCTCATTTCAGAATGAAGTCCCCTTCCTGGAAGGTTATGGCTTTGGTATTCTTTTCAAAGGATATGTTGATCAAGGCTTGATCTTTCTCCATGGTTTGTATTGCATGCTCTCTTACCCCTTCCAACTCCATGAGTTCCACATACCTGAATTCCATAGGCTCAAACTCAACTAACTCCAACTAATTGAGAAGTTCTAATGCTGGAAATTCAAGTGATATGGGCATCCTTTCCTCCCTTCTGTAGGCTAGCTTATATGGAGAGCTACCTATTTAACTTTTGGTTTGATTCTATCATCCCACAAGGCTGATTTGAGAGTAGTATGCCATGTCCTCTAGTTTTCATCTAGATTCCTTTGTGTGATTCTCATCAAGTTATTTTTATGGACTCAACTTTCCCATTACCCTGAGGGTAATAATTAGATGAAGTGCTGAGATATATTCAAGTTCTAATAACCCATTCAGTAATATTTTTTCCAAGGAATTTTATATTGTTGTATGATATGATAGTGGCTAGGACACTGGACACTGTAACGATCCCCTCATAGAATTCCAAGATACTATACTCATTTACCTCTTTGAGTACTACTACTTCAGTCCATTTGGTGAAATACTATGTTGTCGTTAGAATCCACTTATGTCATTGGCTCGAGTTTAGATTAATGACCCCAATAAAATCTAATCACCACTGCATGAATGGTTGATCTACTAAAATTGGATGAAGTGGAAGCACTGTTAGATTCTCATTGCTTGTAAAGAATGCACATTTTTTACAGTTCTTGATCCATGTATAACAATCATTAAACAATGTGGGCCAATAGTAACCAACTTTCATGATCTTGAGAGTTTTTACTCATGGAGAAAAATGACCTCCATCTTCTCCATCATGAAACTCATCTAGTAATTTATCAATGTAATTTATTGGAACATGTCTTAAAGGAATTCCATTCACATCCTTCTTCAATAAGATGTCATCAATGAGAACATATGGAATGGATTGTAATCTGAAGTATCTTATTTTTCTTTGCTCAACTCTAGAGGGTATAAACCTATTTTTAAGAAGTGAATCACATCTCGAGTCCAACAAGAGCATATCATCAACTATTTGTTTTTTATCATCTTACACACTAGGACAATTTCTCCTTCATTATTTAGCTCAACATGTTGATTAGAAGTTATTTGCTCACATAAACCTTTACCATGGACTAGCTTGGTCACCTTGATGTCTATGTCATATTCCATCACACGAGTGATCCAACCTACCCTTGTCTCATTCAAATCATTGTTAAGGATAAAGTCCTTGACCCTAGTATGAGACACTAGCAATTGAGGCTTTTTGTTTGAAAAAAAAGTTTCTAAATTTCTACAGGATCCTAATAACAACGAGGATATGATTCTCAATGAAAGAGTATGTCACCTCATAATATCCTAGGTTATGGCTGAAGAATGATACGGGCTACTCCAATCCCTCCTTATTCAATTGTACTAAGATAGTTGAGATTGTATCTGAACCATCAAAGGCATATAGGATGAAATCCTTAGAGAAGTCCAGATTAATGATATTTGGATATTGTGACATTGCATGTTTGATGGCATCAAAACTCTCATTTACATTTGATGTCCATTTAAATTCTATAATATTCTTTAACATCATTGTTAATAGATTAACGAGAGTGGAAAAATCAGGCATGAACCTTCGTAAAAAAATTATTTCTTCCCGGAAGATTTAGAGAGCCCTCTTGTGACTTGGAAATGGTAGATCATAGATAGCTTAAACTCTTTTGGGATCAATGGTTAGTCCTTTCTTTGAAACAATTTACCCTAAGAGCTTACCCTCATGTGCCAATAATATGCATTTTTTAGGATTCAAGGACACTCCAAAAATTTTGCACATTTGGAACACTTGATTGAGGTGGAAAATATGATTAATCACATTCTTGGATAATATAGTGATGTCATCAAGATAAATAAGCACCATCTTATTAATCATTCCCTTGAATTCCATATCCATTTCTCTCTGAAAGTAGCTTCAACATTCAATATTCCGAAAAATATTTTCTTATAAGCATATGTGCCCCTTTTTTTGGTGAAGGTTTTCTTGACATGGTCCTACTCTTTCACCATGATTTGGTTGTAGCCTGAGTAACCATCTAGGAGCGAGAACCTTTCCGATCTAGCTACTACCTATAATATTTTCTCCATGGAAGGGAGTAGATAGTGGCCTTTGAGAGAAGATCTATTCAAATCCTAGAAGTCCACATACAATCTAATTTCTTATTTCTCTTTCTCATTGGCACAAAATTTGTAACCCAACTCAAGTGTTTGATTTGAAAAATGAACTTTGCCTCTATAATTTTTTTCAATTCCTTTCTCATGAGAGGCTCAATATGAGGATTTAATGGCCTTTGCTTCTATCTAATGGTCTTGGATTCTAGATTCAATTTGATATTATGTTGTGGTAATCTTAGATGAAATCCTATCAAATATTTATAATTCTAGGAAAATATATCTGAAAAATATTGAAAAATTTGGATGAAATCATATTTTTCTTGAGGAGTACTTACTTTACCAATCTGAAGCACTTGTTCTTCTCCAATTGCAATTAATTTTGAATCTTCACCCTTGACTTGAATATTTTGTTTCTCTTTTTCGAACTGGTCATTAGGGTTGAAGATTGACTCCAAATTCACCAAGCCTTTTGGAGTTTTATTGTTCTCAACTGAACCAATTGATCACCATACTCTTGTTCCAATATATATTTATAGCGGAAAACATAACTTCTTCTTACAATATTTTGATGATTTGTTGATCATTTTCAAACAATTTCCAGCTAGTGTTGTTTTTCAAAATAGATGGCCTTGTAATCACTTTGATATGAGGCTTAAATTTGATCCTTCTTGAAATCCTCAACAACATCTACGGTACCCAATTTCTACAATCTCGTCTCGCAACATCATTCCTCTTTCTTGGGATGGAATTGATGTTAAAATCTTTAAAGTTTTCAATGAGATCCCATACCCGGTTCTTGTAGCTCTTTCAAAGATCATTTTGGGAAGCACTAAGACCTTAACCTTATTTACAATAAACTTTTTGTCTCCAAAAACTTTCAAGTTCTTAACACCTTTCTTTCTTTCCCAATGCAATCCATGAATCTATGCTTTTATTCACCATGTTGTTAGAACAACTGAATTAAAAGCAAAAAGTTGAGTAGTACTTTATACCTTGAGGTGACATAAGAATTTATCCTCCTCTCGTCACCTTATCTACTCTTTGAGCCATCAAATAATAGTTTTCATACTTCATTGTCATCTTTTACATCTAGCTTGGTGATGTTAGGAAGGGGTGGGTTTTTTTCATGCAAACAATATATTACCAACTCATCTTCTTCCATCTCTTTGTATGGATAATAGTCATGTATTTTTTTTTCCCATTCATCAAGATTCAAGTCTATAATGTTTCCAACCTTAGTGTCTTCTTCCTAATTCTCCAAAAAATCCTCTTGATCAAATATGGTGCAATTATCATTGATTGGGTTTAACACACGAGGCTCAATGTGAAAGTTGGAAATTGTCTCGATCTAATAGTATGTTTAGCTCCACATATTATCTTGAAGAGCATATGTGACCAATCAGCTTATAGGTACCCACCAATTTCAGCTGTGAAATCTTAAGATAAACATAGAACGAAGAGTGGTGGCAAGTCAATTATTGATACATCTTACAAGACTGTGACATTGAGGCATGCATGCAACGTAAGGCTCAATTATTTGATTACTCCAATTTTTCCCACTATTATCTCATCAATTTTTACTACTCCTTTTGACACATGCTCATACTTAAGGCCCAGATAATCAGCTATTTGCATGGGCGTCACAAATTTGCTTTCTCCCGAATCAATCATGTAATTATGTACAAGATTGCTCCCAATAATTAGAGATATATATAATGGATGAGGTTTCATATTTTTACCTTGTTGACATCCTTAACCTCCTTCTTGCTGGGTTGTGTTAGTGATCACCTTCTCTTGATCCTTGGATAACTCATTTGATGTGGACCAATTTTCCATGGATGTTTGCAATAGATCCCTTTGTCCTAGGATTTCCAATGACTCCCACATAAAAATGCTCACGTTTTTATTATTCATTTGGTCAACGATGTTGAAAGGATATGGGATATATTTCTTTTTCCCCTTACTTGGCATAATATTCTATTGAACATGAGATGATGCAGATGGTACATGGGTTGGTCTAGAAGGTGGTTTAGGTTGATTCTACACATTTGGGGCTACAATTCGATTGTTAATACCTTGTGGTGTGATAAGAGGATGAGAAATACTTGGATTAGATGACTAACCTTCCTCTATATTCTTCTTCTTATACCTTTTATTATCTGTTACACCTTCATAAGGAGACTGATTCATGCCACAAAAATCCTTAGCTTTCTAGTTCACAAGTGAGGTCTCTCTTGGAGGTGCTTCTTGAGTAGTGCTCGTTATGGGTTTTCTTTTTGATTTGTTTATTGGGAAGCACCAATAGATTGAACCATCAATTTTTATTCAAAACACCATTGAAACATGTTGTTTGGTTGTGAGGTGTACCACAAGAAAAGCACAATTCATATTATTGCGCCATGTTGTTTCAAACTGGAACTAAGGCTCTAGATGAAGAGGCATCATTAGGATTATAAGGTTGAAATGGTTTGTTAGCAGGAGGTTGTCCTTGATTTTTATTTTCAGCTTGAGCAGGTGATATATTAGGCTACTACAAGGGTCTATTTGGTTGGGATTGAGGATGATAAGGCCTAGAATTTTGAGATTGTTGCCTCTTGAGAATTACCAACTTGTTGCCTAGATTTTACAATTGCTTCATGACTTTTTCAAGCTTGGTTGAGGTGCTTAGAACAAGAAGTAGAATCTTCATTGGAACTCTAATTTTTGGAGCAGGAATAGGAGGTAATGTAGGTGCTTGACTAGAACTTGGATTCCTTATTTTCAGATAAAGAGGCATATATGGCCTAGGTGCAATTTTACCGTCTTGAATCAATCAATTCTCAGCTCTAATGGCTATGTTATAAGCTCCTCGAAATGTTGTACCCCCATAGACTATATCATCATGGCTATATCAAATTAAGAGTTTTTAATAAATAGAGGAATGCACATTCATTAGATGGTGTGAGCTAAATTGGAATCCTATCCCACATTCTTTGGAATCTAAAGTTAATATCAACTATTTGATCATTTTGTGCCCTCTTGATTATGGTTAATTTCTCTAACAGAGATAAATTTTCTACCTTTTCTTTAAACTAGCCACAAAGAGTTATGCATAATTGATCCCAATTCTAAATTGATCCTTCCCCTAAGCTTCGAACCACTATAAATATTTTCCTTTGAAATAAGAAGCTAAAATTTTCCCTTCCACATCCATCTCGCAACCTCATGTATAGCACAAACATTTACAATGTCTTTAATGTGATCAATTGGAGTTGTGTGGTTTTCCTTAGTGAAGTATGGGATGTTCTTTAATGTTTCCATTGGAATTGGGTTTTGCGCATTAAGAGCAAGTGGTCTATTGTCCATAAAATTAACAAAAGGATTTAGAGCTTCTTGTTAAGTAATTCTAATTTTTCTAAGAATTATAGTGGATTGAAGAAATGGCCTACCAGGTGGAGGTGCTGAAAAATTTATATTCAATGGAGATGGAGATATCTGAACTTGTCTTCCCCTTCTTCCTCTACTTGGAGATAGTTACAAATACTCAAAAACACCTTGTTCTCTCATTCTTGATCGAGTTTGAACTCTTCTCATGAACTTGATAAAATTGAGTTGTTAAAACCACTGAATTTTGCCCCTTAGATTCACCAAATATGTTGTTATAAGGCCTATAAAGGTTGTAATTTACAACAAGAGCACACCAATCTTGCTATAATGAAATGAACATTAGATGTTATTCTAAAACACATGTAAAAATGACTTCTTCTTGTCCCACCAGGCATGCCAGAACTGTTATCATCGAATCACAACACCCTCTGATTGCTTAGCATGTGAGTGTGTTAAGGCAAGTAGTGTGATTGGGTAACATGGGTACCATCTCTCAAGTTGTGGGACTTGCTACTTGAGATGGACCTCCAGAGAAGGTTGGTTCCTCTTCCTAAACTAATGCAACAACTACTTCTAATGAAGGAAATATACTAACTACTTCTAACCTATGACTTCTAAGGGACTAGGGAGAGAGAAATAACATGAAAATGAAATAAATCTACACTAAAAGAGGTGATGCACCAAGAGAAGGGTGTATGGAGTCTCTCCAATGGGTAAAAATAAAAGAAAATACAGAGCCGAGAGGGTGGAAGTAATCACCATAGTCCAACAACAACATTCGTAATATCATTTCCATGAATGAATAATAATAATAAACCCTACAAGATGAATAAAAGAGACACAATACACCTGTAACTGAAATGAAGAGGCAAGAGAATGCAAGAAACACAAGAAAGGGAAAGAGAAATATCCACAAACTCAAGTTTATTGATTCATTAGTTCACACAATCCATTACAATGTAAGAGAAAGGCCAAGATCATCATGCAAGATGTCTAAAATGGGGGCATGCAACACATTGATGTTTTCAAAACAATTTTGACATAGTAGTGTTACAAAATGAGAATCCCCCTCTCAAATGAGAGGTCATTAGAATTTATAGAGAATGAGGGAGAGGGGAGAGAGGTTGAAAATATCAAAATTACCCTTCCACCTACCTATAAATTACCATAAGTGGTTGTAAATCATGATGGGATACCTGTAAAATCCATCCCTTTCTATCTTGTAACTTGTAGCAGAAGAAAAATGGTTTCCCATGCTCATTTATTGCATTCCCAACCACCTAGAGGTCATTATTTGAAACTGGGTTCATTTTCTACATTTTCACAATAAAACATCCATCAAATCTTACATTTCTTATTATCTAAGTGTATAAGATGGAGCCACAATTCCAACGAGTCTAATTTTGTGTAATTTGGCTGAGAAATGAGAAATTTATGACCATTTGAGTGCAAGCACTTCTTATTTCCCTCCGGGCTTGTCTTCTCTTTTACAAGACTATGTATTAAATTTTGGTTTTTGTTATCCAAATAAATCTCCTAGTCATTTTGGTAACTTATGTACATATTCTATCTTCTAAGCTATTCATTACAAGTTTGTGCATGCTCAAGTTCACTTAGCACATTTCCTTGGTCATAGTTTCCTTGCGCGCCCCCTTCCTTTCCTCACACACCATCACACACTTCCCCTTCTCCCATTTTCCATTTTCCTTTTCCTCTTTGTTCCTCCCTCACCTTTCATGCATCTCTTGCACATCTACCTTCTACCTAGCATCTATTCATCATGTGTGTTCCTCACACTTGCTTCAATTAGCTAAGTCCTTGCCCTTCTCACGTGCCCCGCACATATCTTGTAATAGTTACGCCTTAGTCATGTGTTCCCTAGTTTTCCTCATTTCCTCATGTGCATCACGTGTAATTTTGTTTATGCCTTCCTCTTCTTTCTTCCACGTACATACCTTCACTCCATCCTTTATGTCCTTCTCGTGCCAAGTCATCTTCTAACATGCTTGAGTGCGCCACACGCAACCAACCAAAGCACGCCAACAGGGAGCTGAATCCTTGCAACAAATTAGTGAGTGAAACGAGGTATAAATTACAAACATTCATATAATTGGCCATCCTTTCATCTAATCCGCACACACCACATGTCTTGTGTGTGTGTAGATGACTTCGATAAACTTCTAACAACCGTATCTTTTGCTACGAGATCTCGATCGACATGTTCCTAGTCTCAATTGATAGCTACTAACAAGGACTACATGCTAAACATTTAAATTACAATTCTTAGTAGATCTGGTAGGTGAGAAGTGGAAAAATGTCTTTATAACCATTAATGAGTAGATTTAATTACTCCAACCACCTAATTTGATCTCATTTTCCCTCTTTCCTTCTTTGACACGCCAAACGAGATTGGGGAAGTGCATTTGACAAACTTCCAAGTGGATTTTGTAGGCATTCAATACTTCTTGTTGGTGGTTTCATTTCAAATTTGGATTTTCCTCCTTCTCTTCTTTTTCCATGCATTCATCTATAAATGTAAGAGTTGGGATCATTTGTTACGTTGGAAACTCGGATCCTTATGCATTTTGCTAAGAACTTCATATTTTTTATTTTGAGTTGCGAGACCTCTAGATCTGCTCGTGCATGTGGATATCGACCTCTTTCACCATTGTAACATCTCTATTAATTTCTGGAAGTAATAGAAGCATCATTTTGTGACTATTCTTTGTCCTAACGTGTTTTGATTCCTTCTTATTTCCTTTTATTTTGTGGTACATGTTTTTATGCCATTTCACATCCCTTGTAGTTCCTTGTTTAGTTGTGTTCCATGAGAATTATCTAGTAAATACGAGTTTTTATCTATGCTACTCATGCCTAGCATCCTTTCACATATTTTGTTATCATTCTCACTTAGAACAGATAGTGTTCATCCCTCTTTTTCTGGTGCTATCACCTTTTAGTGTAGTTTACTTTCATGTTATCCTTTTATCCCCAGTTCTTTAGCATTATTATCTTAGTTTTAACTTCTAGCACTAGGAGTAGCGATATAAAATAGAAATAGATAGAGGAGCCAACCTTCTCCAAAGATTTTTCTCAAGCGTGCAAAGTTCGAAAACTTTGATATGGTTCCATTGTGATCTCAAATAGCTCAGTTCATCTAGATCCAAGAAGCGAGTTGAAGTTTTGTAGTCATTTTTACTCCCATCACAAAAGGAAGAAACCCCCATGCGCATCGGCCTATCGGCCAGACAAAGTTGAGCGCTCACCTAAGGCGAAGTCTCTCTTTTATGTGATTTTAGTAGGAATAATCATCTAGGATTAGTGTAAGATTTTTTAGGAGGGAAGTTAAGACATACAAGAACCATAGGGCTCAGAATGGCCTCTAGATCCTTGCAGTCACTTCAGATTGAGTGCTTTAATAGAATCCAGAACATATATTATGACAGAAATAATTATACAAGCATTCATACATGGCATGAAAGGAAAGAGAACTCATAAGAGAGAAATATGCATTAGAACCATTGATATTCATGTATATATTATATCAGGTAACCTCATTACATTCATTGATTCATTACAGAGTGTCATAGAGAGCAGACCGTAGTCATGCAATTCACTGGACTTATGTAACTAAGCTACAAAAAGAAAATTTACAACTCCATGCCTAGTACATTCTCTCCTGAATCAATTATCCACTAACAAATTCTTTGCAACAATTCTACAGAGCTCCTACCCATACTATATCTCAAACTCACCATGTATATCAAACTCCTTATCTCCTTAACTCCTAGTGTCTCCTCTTTTACTCTGCAGCACTTGTATTTATAATTCTCCTACACTACCAACTCGCCTTCCAGTGCCCTCAAATCTGGTGCCAAGTGTCGAATGTGGTCCTTCATGCGAGCATGCTTCTCTAGGCCTGAGCTTTCCACTTTATCTCATGATGTTCTTCTAGAAGATTCTAAGGCATGCCCCTATCGGGGCCAACTTATCACTAGGATGGCATCTTATCCATGCACAACCGATCATGCTTTTCACATGTTCTACCCTAGGCACTCAAATTGACTAAGTCCCGAACCTCCTTTCATGCACCTTAAACCTTTCTCTTGCGCACTTTTTCCTTGTGTACCTTTTCATAACTAGGACCTTGTGTGCCTACGTGCCTTCATACTTGGTTAATATTCCAGGGGTCCAACATCACCCCACACTACACCTATTCTCCATCCTTAGAAACACTCTACTTAACCAAGATGCATGCTGTCTAGGGAATCAATGAATAGTCTTACATAGTCTTACACTTTACAAATAATAAGGAATGAAAGAATTGGGGAAAGAATGAAGAATGGGGGCATCAATTCAGCAAGCTAGGGAAATATTTTTACAAATCTACCTCTAGCTTATTCCACTCTTCAACCTCACCCTGTGCCTTCTAGCAGAGGTCACCCACCAGGGTGCTCACTTCATCAAAACTCAGGCCAATTCCCTAGGTGCCCAAAGTGTCCATGATTTGTTCCATCTCTTTTCCCAGGTCCTCGAGTTTATCCATCCTCCTAGTAATCTGGGGTATAGTTCCTTTAGCCAAGCCTTAATTGAGCTCCTTAAAGCCTCAATTACCTCTGATTTCTTCTCTACTTCAGCCGAAACTTGTCCCTCTCCACCTGTTCCCCTTGTTCTTTTCTTAGAACTCTTTTAATTCTGCTTCAAGTGTGGTGACCAAGGAGCTTGCCACCTTATCCCTGTCTACGCATGTATCATACGCAGCCTCCGTAGATTAGGCAATGACCTTAACCTCCACAAGTACTTGGCTATACTTGGCAATGAGCGCTACCACCTTCAATCTATCCTCATTTAAGTGCACATACACTTCTTATACATATTATAGGGCCAAAGATCATCTCTCCATAGTGAGGACACATGTTATATATTTTATACACTCCATAAGGGATGAGTACTTCTATGCAGGAGGCACTAAGTCGGGGTGCTTCAAAAGGATGGCACCCTTAATAGACTCCATTTTCTTGTACATTTTCTGCACATGTATCTTCTCTTCTTTTAACTTGCGCCTTAGCTATCCACTGATTAGTTCTTCCTAGTTTAGGCTCTGGGTCTTCTCCGCCAGCTCCTCTTCCTTCTTCCCTATTTTTTCCTCCAAGACTCTTATCCTATCATTCCACACAAAAATTATAGCCTCGGTCTTGACTCGCAACTTTGTTAAGTGCATTGCAAACTTGCTCATCCGAGAGCTCCTGAGCATTCACTAAGGGATTGACCCCCTTATATTTTGGCAATGTTATGAGCTTCCCGACAGGACTTCAAAGTATGGCTCATCAATGTGGGACTCAAATGCCCAAGAGAGCATCTTCTTTGTTCTAGGGTATGCGCCATCCTTTTCAAAAGACCCCATGGCTAGAAGTCTTTTCTGTGGGCACAGTGCTTTGGAAATGCACACGTAGCACCTTCTTCATGTCATCAACATAGCCCATTACTTTCCTCTGCTCCGTATCAAGAGTCCTCCTACCCGAGCGCGTGCCTTTGGGAAACTTACTATTAGAGTGGGACCTCCTCCCAGGCTGTCATGCTCTTTTTCAATATTCTCCTCCTTCCCTTCCTTTAGCACTATGTCTCGATGTGCTCCAACTCTTGGTCTACTAGGACTTCGAGCATTTTCTGTGCTTCTCTTTCCACCACCTTAGTGATCTACTCCATAAAACTTATGGACTTTTCCCCACCAACCTCTTCATTCCCCTCCCTGTCTCTGGTGTCTTCCTCATCCTATGTGCCCTTGCCGCGTGAATATGAACTCCTACTTCTCATCTCCACTCTCCTCTTCCGAGTCATAGATGCTAAAAACTCATGGCTCCTAGTCTTTTTCAGGCTCATCTTCTTCGTCGTCATCTTCTTCACTCTCATCCCCTCTTCTGCCCATGTACTTTTCCAAGTTGTCGGTCACCTCCGAGTCAGCTTCCTCATCTACCCTCTACTTTTTCTTGAGAGGTGGCTCCTAAACTGGGGATTCGGCCTTATCTTCTCCCTCAGGTGATTCTTCCTTGGTGAGGGGTTTCCTAGGTGCCTCTACTTCTAGCATCTTCTCCTTCACTAGGGACTTATTTCTCCATATGTAGGTGCTTGGCTTGGTGCTTTTTGTTGGCATGCTCACTATCTAAGCAGTCAGCACACTTGGTGCTTTTTCCTCTCTTCCCCTCTTCTTAGGCATGGGCTTCTTTCTCTCTAAGGGATCCTCAGGTATGGAGACTTCATTCTCCAAATATGCACCCTTCTTGAACTTCAGCCTTATACGGAGGTATACGCACGCCGTGGCTCCTCTAGCGATGGGTAGTGTTATCGGCCTAGTCATCTAGATCTCATGTGACATGTACTTTTCCACGTACGTGCACTTACCACCGGGGTAATTCAGCTTCTTTCTCATCTCCCTATGTTCCTGGTCTAGACTACCTAGCTCTAGCCTTAGCTTCTTTGACTCCTTAAATTTGTTCACTCCCACCTGGAAGTATTGGGCAGTGAACGTGAAGGGAAGCTTGCACCAAGGGCTCCATGATTTGTCTATTAGCTTGAACCTACCCAAGTAGAAATGTTGATAGATAGTGAACTCGCTTCCCCTTTAGTGGCTACTGGGAGTTGTTCAGGGATTCTCCACTATACCCCGAATGTGTTCCTCAAGCGTGTGTACCATTTCTCTAGCCGCGCCTTGTGGGGTGCTATCATTGTATCGCAAGCATACTTTTCAAACCTCTTCATGGGTGAAGGATCCTTAGTGGGGTACTCCCATACAAATTTTTCTGGTGCATCAAGCACCCCAATCTCCATGAATACAATGGTGAGTAAGATGTTTCCGAAGAGGATCTTGTCCCCTTCCTTCGCACACTTAATGATTTCTTCTGCAATGTATGCGAGATAGGTTGTATATGGTGCCTTCTACAATTTTCCTGTAGACATATAACCAAGGTTAGTTGACCTGCATCCACCTTTTCTGGCCATTCAGCTTAGTCACCAGATGCACAACCATTTTCACCATGGGGTCCTTGATGTCTGAAATGTCATAATATCGTGACCCCTTCTTGCAGGCATACTCAGTGATGGTCTCTTGAATAGCCTCCTTATCACCAAGGTCATCTTCCAAGCTATCTCCCTCACATATGAGGCTTGTAAATTGTGAAATAAGCTAGGGAGTCACATGCATCTTGCACCCTGCAAAGTGGAAGTAATCTTCGTGTACCCATGACATCAACCATTGGTACAGGTGCTCTAGATTTCCAAAATAGGGCAACTCATAGAGTTACAGAAGCCCTGCCTTCTCCATTTTGACCTTAATGTCATCATTGTATATTGGCAAACCCTCTAGTGTTCATTTTCTAGTGGGGCGCACTAATTCTAGTGCCATTTCCTTTTCTATTGTGTTTTTGTGGTGATTATAGTCACTAATAGGTACACTTCTTAGGTGGGATTCCCATTCCTTCCCCATCATCACCCCATCTGGGTATTACATCTTTGCATACCATTCTTTGTTTGTGTTTACTTTAGGTTCTTGTTGTTTGGCCTTGGCCTTGCCCTTTCCTTTCTTGGGTGCCATTTTCGAGGTCTTCTTATCACTCCTACTCTCTCCTTGTTACTCTGTCTTACTTCTTCCAATCCTCCAATCTCAAATTCGTGATACAACTCTTCTGAACCCGTGCCCTAGTTTTTCGAACCCTAACTCGGATAAAATCTTCACAAGACAATTGTTGGACCCCTGGAATATTGGCCAAGTATAAACACGCATAGGCGTGCGGGGTCCCAGCTATAAGAAGGCGCCAAGGAAAAATTGCATGAGAGAAAGGTTTAAGGAAGCACATAGCACGCACAACACAGAAAGGAGGCTCGGGACTTAGCCAATTTGAGCACCCATGGTAGAACACGTGAAAAGCGTGATTGGTTGTGCGAGGATAAGATGCCAACCTGGTGATATGCTGGCCTAGGAAAGAGCATGCCTTGGATGGAATCTTCTAGAAGAACATCATGAGATAAAGTGGAAAGCCTAGGCCTAGAGAAGCATGCTCGCATGGACCACATTTGACACTTGGCACCAAATTTGAGGACGCTGGAAGGTGAGTTGGCAGTGTAGGAGAATTATAAATACAATTTCTGTGGAGTAAAATATATACAAGTATGAGGTATAGTGGGTTAGAGAGTGAGTGGAGCTCTGCATAATTACTATGAGTGGATATTTGTGTTCAAGAAGGAATGTACTAAGCATGGAGTTGTAATTTTTCTTTTTCTGTTAGCTTAGTTACATACGTCCAGTGATTATGCATGACTACAGTCTACTCTCTGACACTCTGTAATGAATCAATGAATATAATGAGGTTACCTGTCATAAATAGACATGGATATCAATGGTTTTAATGCATATTTCTCTCATATGAGCTCTCTTTCCTTTCATGCTATGTATGAATGCTTGTATAGTTCTTTCTATCATAATGCATGTTCTAGATTCTATTAAAGTACTCAGTCTAAGGTGACTATAAGGATCTAGAGGCCATTTTGAGCCCTTTGGTCCTTGTATGTTTCAACCTCCCTCATAAAAACTCTTACACTAATCATAAATGATGCTTCCCACTAAACTCACATAAAAGAGAGACTCGGTACCCACGTGTGCCTCGGGTGAGCACTCAGCTTCTGCTAGGTGATAGGCCAACACGCATGGGGTTCCTTCCTTTTGTGATGGGAGTAAAAATGACTACATCTTGGTTCCATTGTTGGGACCTCTTTTCAAAGTTGTAGTCGAATATAACATACATCATGATCTTTGTAGTGAGGAATGACAAAGCGGTTAACATTGGAAAATGTTGAATCATGGTTCAAGAGCACGGAGGATGAATTTTCTCAGAGATTCGACACTGGACCTGAGTTTAATGTGCATAGATGGGTAGAAGAGAACCTCTACCATGATCAATACGAAACCTTCTTCTACTGCTTCCTAGTAGAAATATATGAATGGCTTTCACCTATGCGTCTAGATCAAGTTGGCATTATGGATCACATGTATGGACTGAATAAGACTACCAAAGGTTGTAGGATGCAGATTTGACATGGACCCATGCTGTAGATCATTGGTGGAGAGGATTACTAACTAATTACACTCTGGAGTATGCCATTTCTATGTATTCTTATCTAGAGGTTGCTGAGTTTGAATTTCTGTGATAACCTAGAGGAAAACTTCTATGTGTTATTCCTCTAGCTATGAAGATATTGATGGTTACCATGAGTTTATAGGAATTCCCAATGGCGGCTAGATATTTCGAGGCTTTGGGAAAGGGAGCTTGGGTGGAGGAAGATGGCAGATATCACAATAGAGAAGGAGAAGGAAGAGAGATGGCTCAAGTATAGTGAAGCACATGAAAGGAAAATTGCAAGATGATGTGAGGTCATTAATGTGATGGATCTATATAGACAGACGACGTTACGGGAAGGAGTTGAGGTTCACGTAAAGACATGGAACCTGAGAAGTCTATGCTACCCCATCGTGGCAAGCACATGAGGGATACCCCTTCACCTTCTAGTGAGAGTTTGTTGCATGAAGAAAGGAGATTTGTTGGCGCATATCTGAACCCACCTAGTGACCGAGCCCTAGCACTTGGTTTTCCCGAACTAGGAAGAATTGTTATTGACCCAGTTGATATCAGTGGGAGAGACAGATCCACACCTAGGAGATATAATTTTACATTACCTTCTTCTATGGTTGTACACATTTTAGTATTTGGAGGAGTCTTTGGACAAGGATTAAGTGTATAAGCTTTCGGTCTCGCATCGGGGGTATGCGGGACACGGTAATGGGAGTGGAGTGCTATCAAAGATGATTAGTGCATAGTTCAATGGGACCGTGGGGGTGCTTGGCACAACTCCTATAGGCCCTATTGGACCCAGTGGTTCTAGTGGATCTAGTGGATCTGGAGGCACAGGACCTAGTGGACCTAGTGGATTAGGTAGTGGAGGAAACACCGGAGGGAACCAAGGCTCTAGCTCAGGAGGATAGGGACCCCAACCACCACCTCAAGTATTCTTTGAAATGTCTCTACATTTACCAAATTATAGGGGCATTGAGGATGTTATGGAACATGTTCACAAGTGTGAACTGCTATGGCACGTGAAGGGTATCACAACCCCAAAATGGAAGGCTAGTCAATTTGTAACCACGTTGCAAGGGCACACACATAGCTGGTATAGGAAGTATGACCCTCATCAAACGGTGGTGGACTATACTACCTTAAAGAATGCATTCTTGGTAGAGTTCCACATTCTTGAGTTCGAGTAGAAGAGCATCAACGCTTTGAAGGAGATTCAACAAGGAATGGCAGAGAGTGTGTGGGAGTATGATGTGTGCTTTAAGACTCTCTTGTCTAAATTATCATATGATATCCATCCTTCTTAGCATGCACAGTGGTTTGTTAGAGGATTGATCACCCCTTTTAGAAGGGCCTTGTCTCATAAAAATTTTACAGACCCACGCAAAGCATTGGAAGCTGCCTTGCACGCCGAAGCTGTTGGTAGTATAGATACTAGCGTTAGCCCATTCTTAGAGGCTCAAATTGTTGCTATGGCAAAGCAGTTGGAAAAATTATCTGTGAACATAGCCCATGAGACTCGTAGTGGTTTGTGGTGTATAGATTGTGAAATAGAGGGACATGTTAAGGATAATTTCCCCGAGGAGGATATACGCACCTTGACGGTGGATTGTGAAATTTTTCATGGGGACCATGATGTAAGTAGATGTCCCTTATTGCAGCGTGTAATCAGGAAGAATGTATCTTGTTATTGCAAAATTTACACCTCTATAACCCATGATACTAAGGACTGTAGGCTCATTGATCAGATCCATGAGGCCATTGATCATGGGGTATGCCAAACTAGTGTTGCCAGTAGTTCCAAGGATAATGATCACCATTATGAGGAGCACATAGAAGGAGGCACACGTGGAAGAGGTTTTGGAGGATTCCATGGTTGAGGTAACTATGGAGGAGGAAGGAGTGAGTTCCCATGTGGAACATGTTTCAACTATGGATCTACAGAACATTACAAGCGTGAGTGCCCGGACCTGTTGCAGTGCTCATGGTGTAGAAAGAAGCATAAGTATGAGGAGTGCCCAAAATTATTTGAGCACATGAATCAGAAGCACTGGAAGGACAAGGGCACTGCAATGGTCAGTATTAAGAAGGAAGACATATAATGGATGCCCCAGGGTAACATGGGATGAAGGTTTGGATCCTGTCTTAGTAACAATAAGGGCAGAAGTTACGCATGTGAGAGAGGTACCAAGACAGAAAACCCTAGTTTTAAGAGAGGAGATCATTCATGGAAAATATCCAGACCCTACGCATTGAAAGGAGACATATCGGGAAACCATGGATGTTATTTGAAGGCGACAACGGGAGATTCAGTGTCTAAAGGAGAAATCTAGGAGGAAGGAACAAGGAAGGAGAGCCGAGGCGCAAAGGATGACTTAGATGAGGTCAAGGAGGTGTGTAAAATGCTAAGGTAGGAGAATATCATTCCCTTGTTAGGATCCTAGTTAAGAGAGAAGGTACCACACACTAGAGAAGAGCACGAGAGACATGTCTTGCACACGAACCTTCCCCCTCATAGCCTCGGCTATGATAAGGAGATTATGTTGAATGCAGTTGTAGATGGATGGCTCCTCAGCAATATCCTCATTAACACAAGTGCAGAGGTTAATGTTCTAACTTTAGATGCATGGCATCAAATGGGAAGACCTGCATTACAACCATCTTTGAATGTGATGTATATGGAAAACAAGACTAAGGCAATTCCCATCGATGTCTTGAAGGATGTAACTATTACTATCCAAAGGAACCAAGTTTACTAGGGACTTCGAAGTCTTGGTGCTTTGCTGAGGTAGATAATTTCCCAAAGACTACTTGGGTTCCCATGGTGTTACAATAATAATACGAACCTTGATTAAACAAAGGGTACATCAGCTTTGAGAATAAGGAGGAACAAGTCATTATACCCTAGTTTATGGGAAGTCGACACCCTATATTGAACCGTTGGGAGAAGAATTTTTAGACAATATTTATGTGCACTCAATCGAGAGACCACGAGATGATACACCCTACTAATGGGGTTATCCAGTTTGAATATGTTCAGTCAGTGAGTGATACCACCAGTCTGGCATGTGACGATTGGGTGTATGGAACTTATGAATTAATGGGATGGCAGTTGAGAGGGTCGGTGACCAAGGTAACAAAGGTGCACATAGTTAGGAACCTTAGAGCAAGAGAACTACCCAAGTATTCAAGAGGAGCATTCCTTGAGATATTTTTGCAGAAGGTAGAAGCTCAATGGAAGGATAAGAAGGAATTTAGGGAGGTGTTAAGTTATGTTTTTCTCAAAGACAATAGCTCGGTGGTAGGCCACACATCAAGAGAGCCTATTAGAATGGTGTGAGGTAAGAATTTCTCTCTCTATCAAATTCTCCAAGAGCAATGTACCCACATCATCAAGGAATACCATAGGAAGGAGCCCACCTCTTTCCATATCCAGGAGTGTGAACGGGTCTAGAGAGAAGGCATGGAAGCTTTTCCACCATCCCTCTAGGTGCACAAGTTGTATTCTACACTACAGGGTTATGCGTGCACATGGTACATTCATTCGGAGACATGCCACTAGACAAGGAATTGGAAAGAACTCATGGCTAACCTTATTCAAACCTTTGAATATCGGAGTACCAAGCCATCGGTTGATAAGGCCTTGCAGGGTATCAAGTGCCTTACCATGGGGGATAGTGCCAGGATGGAAGATAGGCTATTGGAATTACTAGGGGAACCAGGATTGGGGGTGCGCTTTGAAGAAGAAGAGGAAGTAGAAGAGTTACAGCTTGAGCACGCATGTTTGGAAAAAGAGAAGGGAAAGTTGGTGTATGTGATTGATGGAGAGGAATCGAAAAGCTTGGATGTTATCCATTTTATGGGGATGTGCGAGGTAATGGATAGTACAGAGATGCTTGCACACATGGTATGAGCCTTTAAAGATGAAGAAAGTTAACATTGGTTCAGAAGAAGAGCCTAAGGAAGCTATTATTGGGGATTATTGGATAGAGAAGGAAGTATCGAAGATCATTGATCTACTGTGTGAATTTGAGGATTTATTTCCACACGGGTATTGTGAACTCAAAGTAATTCACCATTACTTGGGGAGATGAAGATAAAATTGAAGGACGGTGCATGCCTGATTAGGAAAAGGCCCTACCAAATGAATCCCAACTTATGCATGAAGGTCAAGGAGGAGATAGACAAAATGATAGCTTTTGGGATCATTGAGGCAGTGGAAGAATTGGAGTGGATAAGTCTAATGGTAATCAGCATCAAGAAGGATGGGTGGATTAGGATCTGTGTGGATTATAGGGAATTGAACACAGTTTCTATCATTGATCCATTTCTGACCCCTTCACCGAAGAAATTTTGGAAGGATTCACTAGGCACAAAATCTATTCCTTTACGGATGGATTTTCAAGGTACCACCAAGTCTAGATTGCAAAGGAAGACTAGGAAAAGACAACTTTCACCACCGAGTGGGGAAGTTTTTCATATACGGTCATGCCCTTTGGGTCAAAGAATGCACCAACTGTCTTTTTTCGTGCATAGTGGTGCAAGCATTCTAGGACTTCATCCATAAGTTTCTTCAGGTCTATTTGGATGATTAGACAATATATGGTCTAGTTAAAGACCATTGTGATAATTTAAGGTTAATGTTTGAGAGGTGTAGGCAGTTGAGGATATCCCTCAACATTAAGAAGTGTGTGTTTACTACACCCTTTGGGACTTTATTGGGGCATATCATATGTAAGGAGGGCTTGTTGGTAGATCTTGCTAAGGTTGTAGTTATTGTGGGGTTAAGGGAGCCTACTAGCTAGAGTGTAGTGCATGGATTCCTTGGGCATGTGGGCTATTATAGAAAATTCATTAAGGGATATGCCAAGATCGCTGCACCATTAGAAGAGTTGCTTAGACATAAAAGTGCCTTCCATTAGGGAGAGGCACAGTAGAGGGATTTGATACCTTAAAATATAGGCTTATTACCGCACCTATTTTACGGTTTCCCTCCTAGGACAAGCCCTTTCATGTTCATGTAGATGCCTCAGAGACCACCATGGAGCAGTGCTTGCATGCCAGGTGAATAGATTGTTGATCATCCTCTCTGTTTTGCAAGTAGGAAGCTAACACCAATAGAACAGAATTATACCACAACCGAGTGCGAGGCATTGTCAATGATCTACGTGCTCTTCAAGTTTAGATAGTATCTATTGGTAACACCCTTTTTTTCTATACTAACCACATGGCATTGAAGTATTTAGTGAAAAATCCTGTTCTACAAGGGTGCATATGTCGATGGGTATTGTTGTTTCAAGAGTTTGAATTCACCATTGTAGTGAAGCCTAGAAAAAGTAATTGTGGGCTTGATCATCTGTCAAGAATTGATTTAGGGAGGACACGCAGAGTATTGAGGAAGCAATGCCAAACATGCAACTATTTAGGTTGTGGCACGCGCCCTCAAATTTGGAAGAGATTGCAATATTTTTAAAGGAAGGTGTGGTGCCGATGAAGACATTGGAAAAGAAGCAGTTGGCCATACACACCGTGCCCTACATGTTAATTAGTGGAGACTTATACAAGTTGGGACGTGATGAATTTTTACGTAGATGTGTCTTAGAGCATGAGCGCTTGGCCATCATGGAGGAAGCACATAGAGGAAGTGCGGGTGGGCATTATGCAAGTGATGCCACCGCGTGTAAAATATTAATGGCAAGTTTGTGGTGGGAAACCTTGTACAAATATTGTAGAGATTATTGTAAAGCGTGTGACCATTGTCAGTGCATTGGCAAACTAGGGAGGAGAGATGAGATGCCTTTGTGCCCTATTCCTAGCATGGAGCCTTTTGAAAAGTGGGCGATAGACTTTGTAGGACCTATTACACCGGCAGCATGTAGGACTAGGTCACATTATGTCATCACTTGCACAAATTATCTCACAAGGTGGGTAGAGGCAGCCCCAACTAAAGATTGCATGGTAGTAATAGCAACGAGGTTCTTATGGGAAAACATTATCATGAGGTATGGATGCCCTTTGAGTTTGACTAGTGATAGGGGTACGCATTTCTTGAATGAGACCGTGAGGATCCTGTTATCTAAATTCATGGTGGCTCATCACAAGACTACGCCCTATCACCCACAAGAAAATGGAACCATGGAAGCATTCAACAAGATACTGAGTCATACCTTGACAAAAATTTGTGATGTTGGAAGACTTGATTGGGATGACAAAGTATCGGCAGTATTATGGGCTTACAGGACAATGTATAAAAGACTAAATAAATCCACACCTTTTCAATTGGTGTTTGGCATGGAAGTTGTTTTTCCAGTTGAATTTATGTTTCCTTCTCTACGAATAGCACGTGTAGGAGGGTTAGCTGATGAATAAGCACTAGAAGAAAGGATTGATGAGTTAATGAAACTAGATGAGAGACAATCACTTGCCTGATGGAGCCAAATAGTGGAAAAGGCAAAGCAAAAGGCTTGGCATGATCGCCATATTAGAAACAAGAAGTTTGAGGTTGGGCAGATGGTGTTATTATATGATTCTAAGTTTCTACACCATCCTGGGAAGTTGAAAGTCCATTGGTTGGGTCCTTACACAATCTCATACATCCTTGATTTGGGCACATACCAGTTATAAGCACTAGATGGGACGAAGTTTCTTGGATACTTCAATGGCGGTAGAGCTAAAGCCCTACTATAAATAAGTGTTCTTGGTGTTTCTAAATAAGGTAGTTTTTCTAGGTAGTTTAGAAGTTTTGTTTATGCATTTTCCCCTTCTTATGTTTCCCCTTCACGTTGTTTTCTTGTTTTGCACCTTGGGTTCCGGTAATATTATTGCTATTTTTGGAGAATTTATGAGTGCGCAGAGGACCGCACATCACTTTAAGTGTGGGGTGGATAAAATTGAAGAAGCGCATGATCAAAGTGCCAAGGAAGTTGTGTTGAAAATCCTTGTTGAGTAGTCAGTTTGAAAGAGGTATATAAAGAGAAAGATGGAAGAATGGTTGGTGTCGGGTAAAGCTACTTATAGATCTCACGTACTAAGGAGGAGAAAGCACATTTAAAGCAACACAAGGTATGTGAGAGCAAGGATCATGATAGAATAAGTGCCTTCGGTGTGGGTTATGCGTGTGCAAGAGTCTCCTGCTAGGTTGGATTGGTTACACACCAGAAGGTTGGAAGATTTTTTGTGTAGGTTAGGTGCATAAGTGAGGGCAAAAGACGAGATTTGTTTCAAAAAATCCACATTAAATGAACAAATTATGGTGGTAGGTGAAGTAGCATTTAATGTCTAGAAAAGAGAAAAACTATAAGTAAAGGGTCGGGAACTCTCATTTTTACTTTACGAAAGAGAAGAGTTTGAGATAAAAGTGAGTTCCATAAACTAGGGCTTTCAGATTCTATCAAGTGAAGGAAGATCTGTGAGATTGAAGTAGCCAGTTTGAGTTTGCGAACTAGAAGGGGTTACATGGGCGTGGAAAGAGTGAAGAGGCATTGTCTTGTGAATATTTTCATCCCAGTTAGGGTTTGAAAAACTAGGGCATGGGTTCAAAAGGATTGTATCATAGATTTAAGATCGGAGGATTGGAAGAAGTAAGATAGAGTAACAAGGAGAGAATAGGAGTGATAAAAATACCTTGACCATGGCACCCAAGAAAGGAAAGGGCAAAGCCAAGGCTAAACAACTAGAACCCATGGTAGACACAAATGAAGAATGGTATGCAGAGATGCAATACCCAGATGGGGTGATGATGGGGAAGGAATGGGAATCCCACTTAAGAAGTGTACCTATTAGTGACTATAATCACCACACGAACACAATAGAAAAAGAAATGGCATTGGAATTAGTACACCCCACCAACAAACAAACACCTGAGGGTTTGCCTATATACGATGATAATGTTAAGGTTAAAATGGAGAAGGCAGGGCTGTTGTAACTCTATGAGTTGCCTTATTTTGGAAAACTAGAGCACCTGTACCAATGGTTGATGTCATGGGTACACGAAGATTATTTCCACTTTGTAGGGTGCAAGATGTATGTGACTCCCCAGCTGATTTCACAATTTACAGGCCTCATATGTGAGGGAGATAGCTTGGAAGATGACCTTGGTGACAAGGAGGCCATTCAAGAGACCATCACCGAGTATGCCTGCAAGAAGGGGTCACAGTACTATGACATTTCAGACATCAAGGACCCCGTAATGAAAATGGTTGCACATTTGGTGACTAAGTTGAATGGCCAGGAGAGGTGGACACAGGTCAACAAACCTTGGCTACATGTCTAGGAAGATTACAGAGGGAACCATATACAACCTATCTGTATGCATCACGAAGGAAATTTTCAGTTGGATGAGGGAAGGGGACAAGATCCTCTTCGCAACGTCTTTCTCACCATTGTATTCATGGAGATTGGGGTGCCTGACACACTGGAAAAATTTGTATGGGAGTACCCCGCCAAGGATCCTTCGCCTGCAAAGAGGTTTGAAAAATATGCCTGTGATACAATGACAACACCCCACAAGGTGAGGCTAGAGAAATGGTACACACACCTGAGAAACGCATTCGGGTAGAGTGGAGAATCCCTGAACAACTCCCAGCGGCCACCGAGGGGGAAGCTAAATTTGTGGTTTATCAACACTACTACCTGGGTAGATTCAAGCTGATAGACGAATCATGGAGCCCTTAGTGCAAGCTTCCTTTGCGTTCACTACTTAGTACTTCCAAGTGGGGGTGAATAGGTTTAAAGAGTCAAAGAAGCTAAGGCTAGCCTGGGTAGTCTGGACTAGGAACATAGGGAGATGAGGAAGAAGCTAAATTACCCTAGCGGTAAGCACGTGTATGTGGAAAAGTACGTGTCACACGAGATTCAAATGACAAGGCCGATGACGCTACCCATCGCTGGAGGCTCCGCGACGCACGTGTACTTGCACATAAGGACAAAGTTTGAGAAGGGTGCATATCTGGAGAATGAAGTCTCCATACCTAAAGACCCCTTGGGGAAGAAGAAGCCAACATCCAAGAAAAGAGGGAGAGGAGAAGAAGAAGCACCAATTGTGCAGACTGCTCAGACAGTGAGCATGCCATCCACAAGCACTAAACCCAACACTTACATATGGAGAAAGAAGTCTCCGGTGAAGGAGAAGACGCTAGAGGTAGAGGCACCTAAGAAACCCATCTCTAAGGAAGAATCACCTAAGGAAGAAGATAAGGTTGAATCCCCTGATCAGGAGCCACCTCTCATGAAAAAGTAGAGGGTTGATGAAGAATTTGACTCGGAGGAAACTGACAGCTTAGAGTCATACATGGGCGGAAGAGGGGATGAAAGTGAAGAAGATGGCAGCAAGGAAGAATAGGTAGATAAAGACCAAGAGCCACATGTGTTTAGCATCTACGAATCAAAAGAGGAGAGTGGAGATGAGGAGCAACAGTTTGTATTTGTGTGGCGCAAGGGCACACAAGATGAGGAAGATCAAGACACAAAGGAAAATGAGGAGGATGTCAGGGAGAAGTAGGGAGCTATAAGCTTTACAAAGGAGAAGATCACGGAGGTGGTAGAGAGAGAAGCATAGAGAATGCTCAAGGTCTTGGTAGACCAAGAGTTGGAGTGCAAAGATATGGACATGGTGCTGAATGAAGGGAAGGAGGAGAACATCAAAAATATCATGACATCCTATGATGCTCCGCTATGACGATAAGCTTCCCCAAAGGTGCGTGCTCGGGTAGGAGAACTCTTGATGCGAGAATAGAGGAAAGTAATGGGCTATGTGGATGACACAAAGGTGTTACGTATGTGATTCCGAGCATCATACCCACGGAGAGGCTCCTAGCCATGGGGTCTTTTGAGAAGGACGGCGTGTACCCCAGAACCAAGAAGATGCTCTCTTAGGTGTTCAAGTCCCACATTAATGAGATAGACTTTGAAGTCTTCCAAGGAGAACTCATCACATTACCAGAATATAAGGGGGTCAATCCCTTAGTGAATGATCAAGAGCTCTCAGATGAGTAAGTCGAAATGCACTGAACAAGGTCACGGTTGAGACCGAGGCTAAATTATTCGTGTGCAACAACAAGATCAGAGTGCTGGAGGTGAAGTTAGGAGAGAAGGAAGAAGAACTAGTGGAGAAGGCCAAGAGCTTGAAATAGGAAGAATTGATCAATGCATAGTTAAGGCGCGAGTTGAAGGAAGAGAAGGTAAAGGTGCAGGAAGTTTACAATAAAATAGAGTCTATCAAAGGTGCCATCCTCCTAAAGCACCCAGACTTAGTGCCACCCACACAAAAGTACTCATCCCTCCTAGAGTGTATAGAATATCTAACACGTCCTCACTATGGAGAGATGACCCTTGGCCATGGAATCTATAGAAGAAGTGGCCGCACGCTTAAAAGAGGATAGGTTGAAGGTGGTAGTGATCATTGCCAAGTATAGATAAGTACTCGTGGAGGTTAAAATCACCATGTAATCTACGAAGGCCGCATATGATACATGCACGGACAAAGATAAGGTGGCGAGCTCCTTGGTTACCACACTTGAAGTAGAACTAAAATAATTCCAAGAAAATAATAAGGGGAACCGGTGGAGAGGGACAAGGTTCTAGCCAAAGTAGAGAAGAAATCAAAGGTAATTGAGGCTTTAAGGAGCTCAATTAAGGCCCGCTAAAGGAACTATACCCCCAGATTACTAGAAGGATGGATAAAATTGAGGACCTAGGAAAAGAGATGGAGCAAACTGTGGACATTTTGGGCACCCAGGGAGTTGGCCTGAGTTTTGATGAAGTGAGCACCCTGGTGGGCGACCTCTGCCAGAAGGCACAGGGCGAGGTCGAAGTATGGAATAAGCTAGAGGAAGACCTTCAGAAAGATTTTCCTAGCTTGTTGAATTGATGTCCCCCCATTCTTCATTCTTTCTCTGATTCTTTCATCCCTTATTCTTTTTATAAAGTGTAAGACTATTCATTGGTTCCCTAGCCAGTAGGCATCTTGGTCAAGTACACTATTTCGAGAATGGAGAACAGCGTAGTGTGGGGTGATGTTGGACCCCTGGAATATTGGCCAAGTATAAAGGCCCATAGGCATGTGAGGTCCCATCTATGAGAAGGTGTGCAAGGAAAAAGCACATGAGAGAAAGGTTTAAGGAAGCACATAGCACATGCAATACACGAAAGGAGGCTAGGGACTTAGTCAATTTGAGCACCCAGGGTTTAACACGTGAAAAGCATTATTGGTTGGGTGTGGGTAAGATGTCACTTTGTGATAGGCTGGCCCAAGAAAGAGCATGCCTTGGATGGAATCTTCTAGAATAACATCATGAGATAAAGTGGAAAGCCCAATCCTGGAGAAGCATGCTCGCATGGACCACATTCGACACTTGGCACCAGATCGAGAGACGCTGGAAGGTGAGTTGGTAGTGTAGGAGAATTATAAATACAAGTGCCTGCGGAGTAAAATATATACAAGTATGAGGTATAGCAGGTTAGAGAGTGAGCGGAGCTCTATAGAATTACTGTGAGTGGATATTTGTGTTCAGGAAGGAATGTACTAAGCATGGAGTTGTAATTTTTCTTTTTCTGTTAGCTTAGTTACATACGTCTAGTGATATGCATGACTGTGGTCTGCTCTCTATGACACTCTGTAATGAATCAATGAATATAATGAGGTTACTTGTTATAAATAGACATGGATATCAATGGTTTTAATGCATATTTCTCTCATATGAGCTCTCTTTCCTTTCATGCTATGTATGAATGCTTGTATAGTTCTTTCTGTCATAATGCATGTTCTATATTCTATTAAAGTACTCAATCTAAGGTGACTGTAAGGATCTAGAGGTCGTTTTGAGCCCTTTGGTCCTTGTATGTTTCAAGCTCCATCATAAAAACTCTTACACTAATCATAAATGATACTTCCCACTAAACTCACATAAAAGAGACACTCGGTACCTGCGCGTGCCTCGGGTGAGCGCTCAACTTCTACTGGGTGATAGGCCGGCGTGCATGGGGTTCCTTCCTTTTGTGATGGGAGTAAAAATGACTACAATAACACCTCTTCAACTCTTTCCACGCCCGTGTAACCCCTTATTGTTTGTAAAATCAAATTGGCTACTCACGCTTCAATCTCACAGATCTTCCTTCACTTGATCGAATCTAAAAACCCTAGTTTATAGAACTTGCTTATATCTCAAACTCCTCTATTTCGTAAAGTAAAAATGAGAGTGCCCAACCTTTACTTATAGTTTTTCTCTTTTCTAAACATTAAATGCTACCTCACCTACCATTGTACTTTGTTCATTTAATGTAGCTTTTTCAAACAAATTCCATCTTCAATGCTTTCACTCACGCGCCCTTCCTACGCAAAAACTCCTCCAACCTTCTGGCGTGCAACCAATCCAACCTAACAGAGACTCTTGCGTGTGCGTAACCCACACCAAAGGCACTTCTTCTATCCTGATTCTTGCTCTCACCTACCTCATGTTGCTTTAAATGTGATTTTTCCTCCTTAGTACGTGGGATCTACAAGTAGCTTTACCCTGGCACCAACCATTCTTTTATCTTTTCTCTTTATATACCTCTTTCAACCCAGCTACTCAACAAGGATTTTCAACACAACTTCCTTGGTACTTTAATCATGTGCTTCTTCACTTTTCTCCACCCCACACTTAAAGTGATGTGCGGTCCTCTGCGCACTCATAAATTCTCAAAAATAACAATAAGGTTACCGGTGCCCAAGGCGCAAAACAAAACAACAACACGAAAGGGAAACACAAGAAAGGGAAAATGCATAAAGGAAACTTCTAAACTAACTAGAAAAAATACCTTATTTACAAATACCAAGAAGACTTATTTATAGTAGGGCTTCAGCCTACTCCCATTGAAGTGTCCAAGCAACTTCGTCCCATCCAGTGCTTATAACTGGCATGCACCCGAATCAAAGATGTACAAGATTGTGTAAGGACCTAACTAATGGACTTTCAACTTCCCATGGTGGCACAAAAACTTGGAATCATACGGTAACACCATCTTCCCAACCTCAAACTTCTTGTTCCTAATGTGGAGATCATGTCAGGCCTTTTACTTTTCCTTTTCCTCTATTTGGCTCCATCGGGTGAGTGATCATCTCTCATCTAGTTTCATTAATTCATCAATTCTTTCTTCCAACGGCTTGTTCATCGGCTAACCCTCTGCGTGTGCTATTCGCAGAGAAGGCAACATAAATTCAACCGGGAAAACATCTTCTCGCACCAAACACCAATTGAAAAGGTGTGGCTTTGTTCAGCCTTTTATACATTGTCCTGTAAGCCCATAATACTCTGTCAATACTTTGTCATCCCTATCTTGTCTTCGACATCACAATTTTTTTGTCAAGGTATGACTTAGTTATTTTTTGTATGCTTTTACGGTTCCATTTTCTTGTGTGTGATAGGGCTTAGTCTTGTGATGAGCCACCATGAACTCTGATAATAAGATCCTCACAGTCTCATTTAGGAAATGTGTACCCCTATCACTGGTCAAACTCAACGGGCATCCATAACTTGTGATAATGTTCTCCCATAAGAACCTTTCCGATGTTGTTGTCATGCAGTCTTTAGTTGGGGCTGCCTCTACCCACCTTGTGAGATAATATATGCAAGTAACGACATAACGTGACCCAATCCTACATGTTGCTAGTGCAACAGTCCTACAAATTCTATCGCCCACTTTTCAAAAGGCTCCGTGCTAGGAATAGGGTGTAAAGGCATCTCATCTCTCCTTTCTAGTTTGCCAATGTGCTGACAATGGTCACAAGATTTATAATAGTCTCTACAATATTTGTACAAGGTTTCCCACCATAAACTTTCCATTAATATCTTGCACATGGTGGCATCACCTACATAATTCCCACCCGCACTTCCTCCATGATGGCCAGGCGCTCATGCTCTAAGACACATCTACGCAAAACTTCATCACATCCCAACTTGTATAAGTCTCCACTGATTAACATGTAGGGCATGACGCGTATGGCCAACTGATTCTTTTCCAATGTCTTCATTCCTTTCGGTGCCACACCTTCCTTTAAAAATATTGCAATCTCTTCCAAATCCAAGGGCACATGCCGCAACCTAAATAGTTGTGAGTCTGCATTACTTCCTCAATACTCTACGTATCCTCCCCTAAATCAATTCTTGACAGATGATCAGGCCCACAATTACTTTTTATGGGCTTCACTACAACGGTGAATTCAAACTCTTGAAACAACAATACCCATCGACATATGCACCCTTGTAGAACAGGTTTGTTCACTAAATATTTTAATGCCATGTGATCGGTGTAAAACACAAAGGGTGTTTCCAGCAGATACTATCTAAACTTAAAGAGTGCGTAGAACATCGACAATGCCTCATGCTCGGTTATGGTATAGTTTTTCTTTAATGGCGTAAGCTTCCTACTTCAAAACATAAAGGGTGATCAACAATCCCTTCACCTGGCTATGCAAGCACTTCTCCAATGGCGGTTCCTAAGGAATCTACATGGACATGGAAGGGCTTGTCCCAAGAGGTAAAATGTAAAATAGGCGCAGTGATAAGCCTATCTTTTAATGTATCAAATGTCCTCTCTTGCTTCTCTCCGTAATGAAGGGAACTTTTATGTCTAAGTAGCTTCTCTAAAGGCGCGGTGATCTTGGCATATCCCTTAATGAATTTTCTGTAATAGCCCGTATGCCCAAGGAATCCATGCACTATGCTCTAGCTAGTAGGCTCCCTTAACCCCACAATAATTGCAACCTTAGTGGGATCTACCAACAATCCCTCCTTACATATGATATGCCCCAAAAATTCCCAAAGGGTGTAGCAAACACACATTTCTTAATCTTGAGGGATATCCTCAACTGGCTACACCTCTCAAACATTAACCTCAAATTGTCACAATGGTCTTTAACTAGACCATATACTATCTAATCATCCAAATAGACCTAAAGAAACTTATGGATGAAGTCCTAGAATGCTTGCACCACTATGCATGAAAAGATAGCTGGCACATTCTTCAACCCAAAGGGCATGACCGTATATGCAAAACTTCCCCACTCGGTGGCGAAAGTTATCTTCTCCTAGTGTTCCTTTGCAATCTGGACTTGGTGGTACCTTGAAAATCCATCTGTAAATGAATAGATTTCACACCCAGTGACTCCTTCCAAATTTAATTCAGTGAAGGGGGTCATAAATGGATCGATGACACAAACTACGTTCAATTCCCTATAATCCACAAAATTTCTAATCTGCCCATCCTTCTTGATGTTTATTACCATCGGGCTTATCCACTTCGATTCTTCCACTGCCTTGATGATCCCAAAAGCTATCATTTTGTCTATCTCCTCCTTGACCTTCACGAGCAAGTTGGGATTCATCTGGTAGGGCCTTATCTAACCAGGCATGCACCTTCCTTCAGTTTTATCTTCATCTCTCCCAAGGAGTGGTGAATGCCTTTGAGCTCATGGTACCTGTGTGGGAATAAATCCTCAAACTCGCATAAAAGATTAATGATATTTGATTTTTCCTTCTCTATCCATTAATCCCCAATAATAGCTTCCTTAGGTTCTTCTCCTAAACCGATGTTAACTTTCTTGATTTTTAAAGGTTCATGGTAGGCCCACGCGTGAGTATCTGCAATGTCCACTACCTCATGTGTCCCTATGGAATGGCTAACATCTAATATTTTAGATTCTTCTCCGTCAATCACATATACCAACTTTCCCTTATCCTTTTCCAAACACACATTCTCAAACAAGAACTCTTCTACTTCCTCTTCTTTTTCAAAACGCACCTCCAATCCTGGTTCTCCTAGTAATTCCAATAGCCTATCTTCCATCCTGCACTATCCCCCATGGTAAGGCACTTGATACCCTGCAAGGCCTTATCAATTAATGGCTTGGTACTCTGATATTCAAAGGTTTGAATAAGGTCGCACAAGCTTTTTCCAATTCCTTGTCTAGCGACGTGTCTCTGAATGAATGTACCATGTGCGCGAGACAACCCTATAGTGTAGAATACAACTTGTGCACCCAGAGGGATGGTGGCAAAGCTTTTGCACCTTCTCTCTAGACCCATTCACACTCCTAGATATGGAAAGAGGTGGGCTCCTTCCCATGGTACTCCTTGATGATGGTGGGTAGATCACTCTGGAAAATCTAACATAGAGAAATTCTTACCTCGCACCACTCTAAAAGGATCTCTGATGTGTGGCCCACCACCGAGCTGTTGTGCCAAGTAAGACATAACTTAACATCCCCCTCCATTCCTTTCCATCCTTCCACTAAGCTTCCACCTCCTGCAGAAATATCTCAGGGAAGGCTCCTCTTGAATACTTGGGTAGTTCTTTTCCTCCAAGGCACCTAACCGTGTGCACCTTAGTCACCTTGGTCACCGACCCTCTCAACTACCATCCCATTAATTCGTAAGTTCCATGCACCCAATTTTCACATGCCAGAATAGTGGTATCACTCACTGACTAAGAATATTTAGACTCGATAACCCCGTTAGTATGGTGTATCATCTCTGCGTCTCTGATTGAGTGCACATAAATCCTATCCAAAACTTCCTCTCCCAATGGTTCAATATATGGTGTTGACTTCCCATCAGCCAATGGTATAATGACCCGTTCCTTCTTGTTCTCGAAGCTAATGGACCCTTTATTGAACCAAAGGTCCACATTATTCTTGTAACACCAAGGACACCCAAGTAGTCTTTGGGAAATTGTCTACCTCGGTGAGTGCCAAGACTTCAAAGTCCCCAGTAAACTTGTCTCCCTGGATAGTAATAGTTGCATCCTTCAAGACACCGATGGGAATTTCCTTAGTCTTGTTTGCCATATACAACACATTCAAAGATGGTTGTAATACAGGTCTTCCCATCTGATGCCATGCATCTAAAGTCAAAACATTAACCTCTGCACCTATGTCAATGAGGATATTGCTTTGAGGAGCCATCCATCTACAATTGCATTCAACATAATCTCCTTGTCATAGTCGAGGCTGTGAGGGGGAAGGTTCATGTGCAAGACCTATCTCTCACGCTCTTCTCTGGCATGTGGTACCTTCTCTCTTAACCAGGATCCTAGCAAGGGAATGATATTCTCCTACCTTATCATTTTACACACCTCCTTGACCTCATCTAGGTCATCCTTTTGCGCCTCGACTCTCCTTCCTTGTTCCTCCCTCCTGGATTTCTCCTTTAGACATTGGATCTCCCCTTGTAAGCTTTGAATAACATCCATGGTGTCCTGATATATCTCCTTTTAATGCGTGGGGTCTGGATACTTTCCATGAATGACCTCCTCCTTGAAACCAGGGTTTTTGTTTGGGTACCTCTCTTGTGCTTGTGGCTTTTGCCCTTGTTGTTACCAAGACAGGTTCTAAACCTGCATCCTGAATTATCCGAGGCATCTACTATATGTCTACCTTCTTGATGCTGACCATTGTAGTGCCCTTGTCCTTCGTGTTGTTGATTCATATGCTCAAATAATTCTAGGAACTCCTCATACTTATGCTTCTTTCCACACCATGAGCACTACAACAGGTCCGAGCACTCACGTTTGTAATGTTCTGTAGATCCATAGTTGAAACATGTTCCATGTGGGAACTCACTCCTTCCTCCTCCATGGTTACCTTGACCATGGAATCCTCCTCAAAACCTCTTCCATGTGTGCCTCCATCTGCGCACTCCTCATAATGGTGATCATCACCTTTAGAACCACTTGGTAATGTTGGTTTGGCACACCCCATGATCAATGGCCTCATGGATCTGATCAATGAGCCTACAGTCCTTAGTATCATGGGTTGTAGAGGTGTAAATTTTGTAATAACAAGACACATTCTTCCTGATCACGCACTGTAGCAAGGGACATCTACTTGCATCATGGTCCCCATGACAAATTTCATAATCTACTATCATAGTGTGTACCATCCTCTGGGGGAAATTATCCTTAATGTGTCCCTCTATTTCACAATTTGTGCACCACAAACCACTGCGAGTCTCATGGGTTGAGTTCACAGATAATTTTTCCAACTACTTTTCCATAGCAGCAATCTGAGCCTCCAAGAATGGGCTAATGCCAATATCAATACTACCAACAACTTTGGCACACAGGGCAGCTTCCAATGCTTTATGCGGGTCTATAAATTTTTATGAGACAAGGCCCTTATAAAAGGGGTGATCAATCCTCCAACAAACCACTGTGCATGTTAAGAAGGATGAATATCATATGATAATTTAGATAAGAGAGTTTTAAAATGTGCATCATACTCCCACACACTCTCTGCCATTCCTTGCTGGATCTCCTTCAGAGTGCTAATGCTCTTCTACTCAAACTCAGGAATGTGGAACTTTGCCAAGAATGCATTCTTTAAAGCAGTGTATTCCACCACCATTTGATGAGGGTCATACTTCCTATACCAGCTATGTGTGCACCCTTGCAACGTGGTTGCAAACTAAATAGCCTTCCATTCTAGGGTTGTGATACCCTTTGCGTGCCATAGCAGTTCACACTTGTGAACATGTTCGAAGCATCCTCAATGCCCCTATAATCTAGTAAATGCAGAGACATTTCAAAGAATACTTGAGGTGGTGGTTGGGGTCCCTGTCCTCCCGAGCGAGCCTTGGTTCCCTCTAGTGTTTCCTCCACCACTTGATCCACCAGTCCACTGGATCCTGTGCCTCCAAAGCCACCAGATCCACTAGAACCATTGGGTCCAATAGGGCTGTAGGATTTGTGCCAAGCACCCCCATGGTCCCACCGGATCTGTGTGCATTGATGATTTGTGATGGCGCTCCACTACCACTACTATGTCTCGCGCCACTCCCTAATGTGAGACCGAAAGCTTGTACACTTTATCCTTATCCAAAGACTCCTCCAAATACTAGAATATGTGTAGCCATAGAAGAAGGAACTATAAAATTGTACCTTCTAGGCATAGATTTGTCTCTTCCATTGATATTAACTGGGTCAATAACACTTCTTCCTGGTTCAGAAAACCAAGTGCCAGGGCTCGATCACTGGGTGGGTTCAGATATACGCCAATGAATCTCCTTTCTCTATGTGACAAACTCTCACCAAAATCTAAAGGGGTCTCCCTTATGTGCTTGCCAAGATGGGGTAGCACAGACTACTCAAGTTCCACGTCTTCCGTGTGAACCTCAACTCCTTCCCACAACGTCTATCTCCATAGATCCATCACACTAGTAGCCTCACGTCATCTAACAATCTCCCTTTCACACGCTTCACTATACTTGAGTCGTCTCTCTTCCCTCTCCTTCTTTGTCGTGATATCTGCCATCTTCCTCCACCCAAGCTCCCTTACCCAACACTTAGAAAGGTCTAGCCGGCCATTGGGAATGCCTCTAAACTCATGGTAACCATCAATATCTTCATAGCTAGAGGAATAACACATAGAAATGTTCCTCTAGGTTCTCACAAAAATTCAAACTCAGCAACCTCCAGACAAGAATACGTAGAAATGGCATACTCTAGAGTGTAACTAGTATTTTTGTATTGTTAAGTTTCGGTGTGTGGACTTAGTATTTTTTCGTTTGGAGGATCATTTCAACACATCTAGCGAATCCCAACATTGTAAATATCTATTTTAGCAGACACTGAGTGACTTTTATGAGAAGAGTGCACACAAGAAAAAGTGCAATAGCTAAATATTATTTTGAGTACCTTCAAATATCCTTGAGAATAATTCATTCCAGAAATCCCATGCATGCATCTCCATCTCCAGCGCATCACATCTATTCAACTCTTCCTCAAAACAGACAACATGTGCACCTTGCAATGGTGCATCACCCACCTCCTCCACTCGGGAACTTTTTTAACTTCACCGGAGGAATCCCCTAGTTACAGCGTTGTAAAATGATATGCCAAATGGCATGCTCAAAATTATTCCATACTTTCCAAGTAAAAATCAATTCACCCCTTAGGAGCATATCTAGGATGTAGTAAATGTGTGTTCACTCTATTTGATTACACATGATGATGAAGTAGTTAGACAACTTGCGGCCTCTTTCAAAGGTAAAGTGCTTCAATGGTACCGAAGCTTGAGACTTGGATCTATTTCCACCTAGGATGAGCTGAACAACTCTTTTTAATTATTTTGAAGATATTCGGATCACTTATCTTTAGTGGAGCAACCGAAAAAAATGAGGGTGCCCACCGAGCGGATGATTGATTTCAACATCGATTTCAAAATACTTAGGATAGAATCCCTCTCGTGGTAAGGCCTACAGCCTAACATGTTTTTCTGTACTATCTAAAGGTGTTGAATAATGATATCTCAGTCATGATTCAATCAATTGGAGGTAGGACTTTACCAACTACATATAATATTGCAGTAAGGGTAGAAAATAGTCTTATTCAAGAGGGAAAGATAGATCCTAGACCGCCTATGCCCTTGTTCCCAAAAATGTCACAAGCACCTCAACCTTTTGTTGCTCTATTCCTATTCTTGATCAAGGTGCGCAACTAGTTATATCAACATCATACTCTCCAATACAAAGAAAAGGAAGGTGAAGAATTGAAGACCCCGATCATAAATCTATCAAATAAGGTCGTATCATTAGAGAAGCAACACACGCAAGCCTATAAAGGTAATTCTAATTAGGTTCATAGAAAAAGCAATCAACCTTGGTGGAATCAATATGGAAAATAAATTATATGGCATACCAACGCAGATCTTCCCTTGCGCAAGTTGTTCCTCCCACACCTTCTCTTCCAATACCCAAGTCTAAGTCGGTGCTTTTTCTAGTTTAGAAAAATTTATCATAAGAGTCGAATGGTACTTCCTTGTAACATGCTTTATATTCAATACCACTATGCTAATGTTGCATGTGTGTAAGCCTATATGATCTAAAATTATTCAACCTGTGAGCCTTCAATAAGCACCCTTAAAGTAAAGAACCAAGGAAGGACATGAGCTCCTCCAAAACCAAATTTTATGTTCTTTGGCACCGAGGAGTTCTATGTAATCATCCAAGCTACGAGATGATGCAAGTAGATCGCATGCCCAGTTGTGGACAACACAAGATATAAGAAAAGGATGCTAGGGTAGGCACATAGGTCACACTCCCGATGTGCAAGCCAACCCTAAAAAAATAAAGAAGAAACAAGGTATCTAGTAGAAAAAGTGCTCAAATGCCTATACCGAGGCTCCACGCAAAGCTCCTTAAGTGGCATGCACCCTCCTTCGGTAGGTAAATCCTCCGGGTCAGCTAAAGTCTAGGTTTTTATGCCTAAACAATCAATAATGGATGTTATCCCTCACATGCACAAGTCAAGTAGGTATTCCATTCAAAATTTTGGAACATGTGAAGAAAGTAAATATAAATGTTACAATGTGGGATGCCCTAACCATTCCATCCTAGTGGGATCTATTGCATGAAGCTTTGGCGTAACTCCTACACGTTGATCCAATTATGAAGAACCCATGTGCTTATATCAATATCTGCCAAGAAGTGGAGAAGCAAGTAATTAAATTTGTTAAACCTCCACCTTTCTATATGTCTCTCGATCACAAGAAAACACCTTGTCCATAACTACATGATTGACTCAGGTGCTAATACCTTTGTCATGTCTAAGAAGATTACTGATGTATTAGGTCTTAAGTGTAACCCCTTAACAAATGGATTCCTATAATTTGATGGTTCAATCTTCACTACCCTAGGGATCATCAAATATCTTGAGCTAACCCTTTATGCATGTCCAAGTCTAACAATAACTCAAGATGTGTCAATCATTGACCTACCTCCCTTGTTTGCCTTATGTATGTCAAGAGATTTTACTACTAAAGTGGGTGGTTACTTGTCTTCTAATTGGTCTCGTATATTATTCAAGATAAGGTATTGTACTTGGTTTACCATACAAGCTAAGATAATATTTTCCTATCATGTAGAGTTGTATGTCTCATCCCCTCTCCAAGCCAATTGTTTAATCCAAGAACAAGCTTCAATTCCTAAAGAGCATCCTCTTCCACCTTCTATTCCTGATTTATTACTTGATGAATGGGTAGAGAGGCACCATAAATTTGATCCATATGCCAAAGAGCTGGAAGCTTATGAAACTAGGCTTGGTACTTACTACATTCTTGAAGAAGTTGTGTTACCACACATGCTCAACCAAAATGAAGAAAACCCTGGTCTATGGAAGTTATACTTTGATGGATCTAGAAGTAGAAATGGCATTTGGGTAGGAGTGGTTCTCATTTCCCATAAGGATGAGAAATTATTCTTCACACATAGATTGTAATTCACATGTTCTAACAATGTGGTAGAATATGAGGTGTTGGTAAATGGTCTCCTGATTGCTGAAAAGAAGAAGATTAAGGCGCTGAAAATATTTGGGGATATAGAGTTGGTTATCCATCAGGTTACCAACAAGTGCTTGATAAATAATAATCTTCTCAAATCTTATAAACATAGATTTTAGAACCTCCTTGAGATCTTTGATGCTCTAAATCTGTAGGTGGTGCCATTTAAAATGAATAAGGAGGATGACCAAATGGTTGCACTTGGTTCATAGTTCTCTCCTGCTAAGGACATTTTCAAAGGAAACACTCAACACATTAAGATGGTGGTCAGACCATCCATTCCGGACAGCAATATCAGATGGAAAGTGTTTGACAATGATGCACAAATCATCCAATTAATCCAAAATGAAGTTACGTTTTCATCAAGTTAGCAAGTGACTTGTATGAAAACTATGGTGACCAAGTAATACAGACTAAATTCAAATCATTTTCCTAAAATGTTGGTCACCTTAGAGAAAATTTTTAGCCCTAATGATGAGTTCAAGGGTGAAGAAAACTATATGTGTACTGTGTAAGAAGACTGCTCTCTAGTCACTATTGTGCATAGGAAAGAATTGTTGCTCGAGAAATCTTACACACATGAAGAAAAGTAGGCCTTCATCTCTCTCTGTCAAAAATATAGTGATATATTATCATGGGAGTATGAAGACCTCAAAGGTTTTTATCCAAGTGTTACTCAACACTCCATTGACCTTGATCCTAGTATCAATCCCATCAGACAAAAGCAGCGACCAGTCACTCCAAAGATAGAGCCCCTCATGAGAAAGGAATAATCTTAACTCATTAAGGCAAAGATTATTTTGCCCATCAAGTACTCTACCTGGGTCAAAAATTTAGTTCCTGTGCGTAAGAAGAATGGTGAAATCAAACTCTATGTTGATTTCAGATATTTGAACAAGGCATCTCTAAAGGATCATTATCATTTTCCTTCAATGGAGTAAATTTTGTAGACTATAGCCAGCGTGTAGAGATTCTCAATGCTAGATGGGTACTCAGGTTTCAATCATATCCTGGTCAAGGAAGAGGATCAATTCAATACAATGTATACAACCAAGTGGGGGATATATGCATATCAGAAAATGCCCTTTGGTTTGTCAAACATGGGAACCACATTTCAAAGCGCAATGGATATTTCCCTCAAAGGGTACAAGTAGGATAATGCTCTCTCATGAATTCATAAATATACAACCAACAAACATTTGAGAATGGGATGTATTTTCCTTTTATAAGAAGAGAGATGACTCTTCATATACCCCCTAATGACTTTTCATATGTCCTCTCGCAACTTAACTTTTTAACTTCCTAGGAAAATATTTAGTCCCTTTTTATAACATAAAGGTGACTTTTACATTAGAAACATAAAGTTGGTTTTTTAATTTCATTAAGGACATATAAAAAGTACACCCCAATGAAGAATTATAACATTGAAGAGAGATAAGTTTAGGGGTGATAGGAGAGAGAGAGAGAAGAAAGAAGAAGAAGGAATAATTATGTCGATGATGAAGAATCTACCTCTGATGAAGTCTCGCTAATCCTTCCAAATGACTCGATGGAATGTTCCAATGTGATGAACTATGAATCCTGAACTCTTTGCACCTCGAGAAAACTCCTTCGGATGGTCCACAGACACCTTGGGTTAAGTGTTTAAAAACACTTTGTTGAATGACTTCACCGGTGACCACGAACACCACTCATGAAGATCCTTTCTAAAGAGATAGGAGCTCAAAATTGACCCTGTTAGGACCTTTACAACATGACCACCCTACTAAGTTGAATGGAATGTTTCACTAATGATCGCAACCTCCACCTTGCACATGATACACATGCAACCCGAACCATGAAGTGAGTGTCAAAAGACACTGTCGGGATCTCCTGAGATGGATTCCAAATGACCTATGAGCAATGCTTATGATGATCCCTTGTGACACTTCCATGATCCACTGGAGAAGATGGTATATTGAAGAGATAGGCAAAAACACTGATGAAGGCACCATTTGGTGACAGTGACAATTCCCATTTTGTAAAATTGAATTTCATGGTCCCTGACACTTACTATATTTGGGAATTGCAACTTACCACTTTTAGTAAGTGTGAGAATTTGTCTTTCTGGACCCCAAATGGTGATATTGACTTGAATGATTTCCCCTTTGTTCACTCCTTCTATGAAAACTACCTTTTAGAATGACTTACTATTTATAGCAAGTGCCTACAAGACAACTTACTATATTTAATAAGTGGTGATTTTTTCCCGATTGACTACACCAATGAGATCTGCTTGTATTACTCCCCTTATACATATTGTTCTTTATTTGAATACTCTTTTGGGATGACTTAATAAAAATAGCAGGTACCCCATATAGGAGACTTACTATTTTTATTAAGTGATGAATTCCACTATTTCTAGCATTGGAATACCACTCTAATCTTCCAAATATCTCCTATGTACACCACCTTCACCACAATTGCTTACGTATTAGCTTACCAAAAATAGCTAGTCCCTATGTAGGAAGACTTGTTATTTTTTGAAAGTGAGTCTCTGTGATCATTTTTAAATGAAACAAATTATTTTGATGTGGGTTTTTGCCCAATAGTGCTCATCTGGAATTTCAGCTTCACCCAATTGCCAGATTGAGAGATTTTAAATTTTAAAATTTTTACCGTAAGAAACTAGGGTTTCCTCACTAAAAAAAATCATGGGCATGTTTGAAAAATATTCCAATTGGACTTTAATGGCCTCTAAAAATGTGTATGATCACAAAAAATCCCATTTTGATTTGTGCATCATTCTTCAAGTTATGAATATTTTTCACTTCATGGGTTACAAGTCATTCTAGCAAAGAACAAGCCTAAAGCCTTCAAAAATACTTTTTTTTTCTTGTTTTCTCTTCATCTGATCATGGTAAAATGGTAACAATGGGTCTAATCTTCTAATTCTTCTTAAAAATCTTCCAAAAATGACATCCTTCCTTGGAATCACTAAGTGTGCCCGCTCAAAATGAACTCACCTAGGAAGCACGTAGGGTTTTATGAAAAATCTTAATATTCCATCATGTAGAGGATCTTCTCATCTTTCCAAAATTATTTTGTTCCTCCTAAATCCTTATAGATCTCCCGTAATCATCTAACGAATATGAGGTACCTATTTTGACTTCCTTCTCCTCACAAGGGCTAAGACTGGGTCATATGAAAAACCACATGGAAATAAAAGGGGAGGGCACATTTTTGTGTCCCTTCATACATTTTCAAAATGGACAAAGAGTACATGAAATTCCCATTCATCCTAGTGAGGACATGTGGTGGTCATGCGTGGTTAGGTGGGTGCACAAGTCAAATTGGTCATCAAGGGCTAATGGGCAAGTTCTTAGTCATATTGGTGACTGGAGGCTAAAAAGGGAAAAAGGGGACCTGGGGTGAATTATTGTGTCCCCTTTGTCCCTTTTCAAAATGGAAAAAGGGGACATGAAAATTCACCTGAACCACAAGTTACCATGTGTCCCATAAAAATTTGACTAAGTATGAGAGAACGTACCTTGAGACCAACTTGCGAAGGCGATATCTTGAGCTCCCAAATACATTTTGGGGTGAAATTTTATATTATTCCATATAGAAAAAACCCAATTAATCCAATAGTGATGGTCTCAATATCCATTTTTTACTGAAGCACCTCCAAGTTGGTCCTTGTTTCTCAGGATCGTTTGTTGTGTGCCAGAAGAGTGAGCATGCTTAGAACAATGTATGAAGTTGTAAAAGGTTCTATTTTTTCCACCATGTATCATTTTCAAAATTATTTTCATTGATACTTTTTTATATTTCAAATGATCATGTAACTCTCATAATCATGATTTGAAGTTCGAGTCCTCTTTCGGTGCATGCTACTTGAGACCCAAAAACCCGCTTCTAATGAATCGGCTCCAAAACCTCTAAAACTTCCCTAAATATTCAAAAATAATCTCATTGGTGTTCCTATAACTTTAATACTCCTATGTGATTATTTTTTTCCTCTTGATCCGCTCTGGGGATGGTGCACTAGTCTTAGTAAGGTTGATGATAGACCTTCCCAAAACTGCTCGAATACTTGAATGCTCTATAAGACCCTATATCACCTAAGGGGCTGATTTTTCTTTCATAAATCACCTAGGGGAATAATTTAAATTCACATTGGGATTATAATACTAAATTAATGAGATTGGTGATTGGGATAAACTGACCTAGGGTGTCTTCGAAGGTATGACTTTGAAAATTTTTGACACTTTGTGGTATCATTGTCCTACTTGATAGTGAATTTTGACCCACTGAAAATTACAGGACAACAAGCACCAAGTGTCATAGGTAACCATGGAACAAAATGAGGTTATGATAAGGTTTATTTCAATGTGTTAATGAATAATCTTGTGAGGAAGAGGTAGAATGAGGAACAACATGAGGATGGAAGGTTTATACCAAACAATAAAGGAGGATTCTACAAATATGGTGCCAAAGATATACAAGGTTCAAAATTGGCACCAAGATTGGCTCAATCTTAGGGATGGATACCCCAGGTGGGTATCTAAAGAACCATATAAACTCATGTACTTATACCAGGTGCCTATCCATTGGAAAAAGGAGTCAAATGGATAAACGTAATATTTTACATTGAGTCAAATGGATAAACGCAATATTTTACATTGTAAGGATTACATAAGTTATAAAAACATTCCAAGGACAACAAAAGGAACAAAAGGATAAATAAGGGAATATAAAAACAAAGAAATTAAACTATATTATATACAAGGGTATCTAAAAACATCCATCAAATGCCTCCATGATTCCAAACATCAGTTGAATCTTTAACTTTTGCATGGAGTCTAAGGCAATGTTTTTCAAGTTTAGCAATGAAGACCATCATACCCAAAACAAGACCTATAATGAGATCATGCAATTGGGTTTCCATCATATAGTATATGGTAACAACACCGACACTAGAAACAAAACTCCTCAAAACAACATGATCAAACTCTAAAGAATAGACATGGTGACCAATGTCCTCTTCTTCAATTCTCAATTCAAGGTATAACCATGTTAATCACTCTTGGTACTACTTCAGCATTTTGGTGTAAGTTTGCTTCTCATTTTCAGTCAAATCATTACTTTACCAAAATTTCTCAAGTTGATTACAAGTACCAAAGCTAAAATTAGTGTAGTTATTAATGATTTGGTCCAACTTTATTACTTATTTTGCAATATCATCAAAAGGACATTCAAAATTGATCTTCCCTATTGGAAATGCATCTAACTTCACCTAAAATAATTCTCTCAAATAGGGGAGTTACACTGACATTTAAGTGATCTACTTCACATTCAAACAAGAGGATTGGATCGGATGTCAACGAATATCATTTTCATTGAGAAATATATTTTTTTGCTAAAAAAATAACCAAAGATCCAAAACCATCCAGCTAATCAAAAACTCGAAAAATCATCATCACTATAAGAAGATGAAATTTCAACAAGATATTCAACAACCATTATTTCATAACACAAGGATATGCTAATATTTTTTTGTCAAAAAAATGTGATATAGGCCAAACAAACTAATTAGTATTTGTAATCTAATATTCTTGATGATATTCAATGTTAGAAAGATAAAAAAATTCAAATAATAATCATCTTGGGGATCTATAACTTGTGCATTCAAATCAAAACATGGTCCATCCAAAAATCATTAGGAACACTAGACAATATATCAACACAAGGTTACTCAAAAATGATTCATATAAAATAAATTTCTCAAGAATAACCATGGGAACATTAACTAATGCAAACATCTCATTTTTAGGAGTGAAGGATAAACTTTCATGTTACATACCTCCCAAATTAAACTCCTTTTCTTTCTCAAATTCCACAGAGTCAACAATTCCATATCCTCCATTACAGAAAATTATTCTTCACATTGTTTAAATAATTGAGTGCTCAAGTTCTCTTAACTAGAACTAGGAATTTCAAATGATTGAGACACTTCAATTTTAACTTCTGAAGTAACCTTAATGGGAGGATAACATACCATGCTAAAAGATGCACAAAAATCATTTATTATCTTTACACACATGAGATCCTTGGAGGTAGCACTATTCTTAACATTTACTTGATAATATTTCATGAAGGCTTCATCATAGTATGATTCACACTCAATAGTTGCATTAGCTTAATCAACTTGTTCACAAGGAACATGAGACATTAAGCACTTGTCACACTAATCAATGATGTGATTCTCTTCTTCAACTATTGAAACATTGACATCCAAGGAACCAGGAACTCCTCTATCATGCCTAGGTGCATTTTGTCTTTAAATTTGACCCATAGGCCACTTTTCTTTATCATTACCTCTTTGATCCATTCTAGGATGAATCACAAACTTGATCTGAATCTAATTTTGTCTTTGGACTTGATTCTAAACACTGGGGCCCAAAATCAGCCCCTTCTCAACCTTATCAAACGTGGAAGACATGCCTTTGATATCACAAACTGTATTTCTAACTACTTCTTCCATATATAATTATTTCTCATTCTTCATCATCTCAACAATAGTTGATTTCACACTTTCTTCTCTAGGATATTTATCATCTACTTTGATGTTGTTCTCAATCTGAATAGCCATAATAAATTCCTACCTCAAACTCTTAGGATTTTTTTCTCAAAAAGTAAGATTCCTTCTTATCAAATGCATTACAATATTTAATCAAGAAAAAATATTTGTTAGGTTTCAAGCTAATTGGTAATATTGTAAATCTTTAATTGAATCTAATGTTAAATTCTTGTATACATTCATTTGGATCTTTCTTAATGTTTTCAATATTAGATAGGAAGAACCTAGGTTCAGTCCGATCACCATATTTCATTTTAAAAACATCCATCATTTCATTCAAAGAATGTATAGAACCATGAGGCAATACATTGAACCATTCTCTTGCATCCTCTTCTAATGTGTGTAAAAACAACTTTATGCAAACATCTTCATGCTCTAATTCAAAATTATCACTAATAATTTGAAACAATATATCGATAATAACATTGTTTCCTTGAAATTTGGTAAATATAATTCTTATTTCATTTGGCACCTCATTACGACACCCTAGCATGCCCCTAAAATCAATAGGTCTAAAATATTGAGTTATAAAAAGGGATCTTGGAGGGGGATGAAGCATATTTCTATCACCAAGATTTTCAATAATGGGATCAAAAATTTTATGATCATATGTTTTTAGACTCTTACCTTATGAAATTTGATCATCATTTGATTACCAAACTTGTATTTCCTCTCCAACACAAAATATCCAACTCAAAAAGGATTTCATCTACAACTTCTAATCTGCATGAATATCCGAAAACTTCCAAGCTTGTAAAGTTGAAACACCAACATAATAAAACAATAATAAACATTGATCTAACCCAATATGAGAGTAGAATTTCCACTTGAGTCTTACACTAAAGAAAATGTAGATTAACCTATCAACATGATTAATAATTTTACCAAAATAGAAAACTAAAAATTATTTGATATAAACTAATAAATCTTGAATAACGAAAACTAAGGGATCGATTAAACCCTCTTAAAACCTTTAAATTTTAAGAAATAATAAGCTTTTATTTTAATGAAACTCTTGACTACAAATCATCCAAATAAATTTTTGCAAATCTCATTGAGAACTTCGATAAATATTTGATAAATTTGAATGCCAAAGGTTGATAAATTTAATTTAATTTCTTGTAATGGCACAAAAAAAAATTGGTTCCCAATATAATGCCCCAAATAAGGCTTGAAATGAATGAGGGGGAAAGGAGGAATGATAGACTTGAGATATGTTGTTTTGTATCTAGGCATTGGTATACTTCACTCACTTGACCAAGCCTTATGGGAATGACAGGGAGGCACTTGACTAAGGGTGTGGCTATCCAACGGATACTTTTGGATCTACCTAAACAAGGGTGAGAGGACATAATGTGTAACCTGGAAGAGAGAGGAGATGATATGATTCAATCCCTAAAAATTGTTAGTAGGGTAAATCGACACCAAGTGCAACTAAAAGTTATAGTGCTCACTCAAAAGAGTGGTCACACAAGTACTACAAATACTTGGGAACTAAGATACATGCTCACAATATTTTAGAATGTGATAACAAACACCACTTTCCAAAGAGATTGTTGAAAAATTGGTGTGTAAGGATGCTTAGAATGATAGACTTGAAAGATCGATGCAAATACACACAAAATATGCAAGGTAAATGTGTTTTACAAGTAGATATCATGTCGTATGTTCAATGTTGATGAAATATGCAAAGGGGTAGGAAAACAGGATGGATATTGAAAAATGAGAGAGGACATGAAGATGGATGCAAATGGGGAAATGGGTGGAGACTAAAGGGAATAGGTAAATACATTAACCATCTTTTCCTTGTTGGGTTTATAATATTAAGAGGAAAACTAATTTTTTATGAAATCCATGAAAGACTGTATTGTTTTCATTTATAGATTATATTTAAAATATAAGCATGATGGACCCAAATGGTGTTGGAGTTAAAACACATAACGGTGTTACACGAGATCTAAAATTAGATAAAGCATTCAAGCAATGAATGCGAAATAAGCCAAAGATAAAATAAACAAGAGAAAGATAACAATGATTTAATGTGGTTCACCCAAAGTGTGGGCTATGTCCACCAAGAAATGTCCAATATTGTTATTCATGATAGGAAATAAGGGATAAAATATGTGGAACAATCCCTCACAGAATCACAACAAAAGAGAAAATAATATGCGAAAATATTACGTATCTCGGTATAAAAGTGCAAGATAATAAAAGAACGACACAAAGAGACAATATTTAATGTGTTTCACCCAATTTGGGCTACATCCGATAAGAATCACTTGCTCATATTTTATTACTACCACCATTCTCTCAATATAATACCCAGATCTACTTGGATCTAAGCTCAACAAACTCTATAGAATTCACACCTAAATTCAGACACGTCTACAATGTTATATCAAACCCTACCATATGCAAAAAAACACATAAGTAGACAATTGATTCATCATTTTTACAAAACCATGGGTATCAAAACCATGGCCAAAACGTCCCATAAACCTATGGGTCAAAAATCCCACCCATATGAGAAAAACATGTTTCTAGTATATTGAAGACATTTTTCAAGGCCAAAAAAAAATTCTCGTGGGTGTGCCCACCACATTCTCGGTGAGACAAATATGGAAAGTATACAGGTATTCAACATTTTCACACATGAAAATAGACTCCAAATTCTCATAATCTCCAACTTGGAGACTAGTTTTCCTCTAAACAAGCTTCTCAACCCTTCACTAGTTTCGTGAAGACCAACCAAAGCTGAACATAGCTTTGGTTTTCCTGTGACCACCTTGGTCATCATGTCTACAAGATTTTGACTGGTATGAATCTTCTCCATCTTCAATTTCTCTTCCTCCAAAGTTTTCCTAATGAAATGGTACTTAAGTTATATATTCTTTGTCCTAGAGTGGAAAGAAAAGTTCTTAGCTAGATGTATAACACTCTAACTATCACTATGGAACTTCCCTTCCTCCTGCTTATGCCCCAACTCCTCAAGAACTTTTTATAGCCAAATCATCTCTTTTATTTCCTCTAATGTAGAAACATATTCAACCTTCGTGGTTGAAAAAGCAACCAGCTTCTATAGTCATGAAATCTAGCTCACTTTGTTGTCCCACCTACGGTGTAAATATAACCTATCATGTTCCTTCTGCTTGCATACATCTCTAGCCATATCTAAATCTACATAACCATGCAAATTGGTGTCTGATCCACTATACCACAAAACAATCCCCATGGTCCCTCTCAAATACCAAAGGATCCACTTTATTACCTGTCAGTGATCTCTACCTGTATCACTCATAAATCTACTCACCACTCCCACTGTATGGGAAATATCAAGCCTAGTGCACACCATGGCATACATCAAACTGCTAACCACTGATGAGTAAGGTACCTTGGACATCTTATTTCTCTCCTACTCTATCTTGGGACACTGCTCCTTTGATAACTTGAAATGTCCTGCCAAAGGAGTCCCAACCAGTTTAGCATCTTACATATTAAACCTCTCCAATATCTTCTTAATGTACTCTTCTTGAGATAAATTTATCTTCCATTCCTTCTTATTCTAAGATATCCTCATACCAAGTATGTGTTTAGCTACCCCCAAATCCTTCATAGAAAATGATTCACTTAGTTGCTTCTTGAGTACTTTTATTTCTGCATGTTTTTACCTACAACCAATATGTCATCCACATATAGACACGAGATAATATAGCTTCCATCCTCAAGTTTCTTTATACACGCAATGGTGAGAATGACATATAATATAACCTTTCTCCATCATGAAGCTATCAAATTTTTATACCATTGACGTGGATCTTGTTTCAAGCCATATAAAATCTTCTTCGGTTTGCACACCATCTTCTCTTTACCTTTGACCTCATAGCCCTCTGGTTGTTGCATATATAGATCCTCATCCAAATCACCATGGAGAAATGCAATATTTACATCAAGCTACTCTAAGTACAAGTCTTATGCTGCAATTATTCCAAGAACATTTCTAATATAATTCAATTTTACTACTAGAAAAAAATATCATCAAAGTCTATACCTTTTTTTTTTGTGCAAAGCCCTTGACCACCAATCGGGCCTTGTATCTTTTCCCGCCTCCTTCTTCCTCTTTGACTTTGTACACCCACTTATTCTGTAATGCTATTTTTCCTTCAAGTAGCTTTGTCAAATCCCATGTTTGGTTCTCCATGAGAACCTAATGCTCCTCATCCATGGATTACTACCACTTCTTCCCGGCATCTACCTATATTACTTAATCAAATATCTACGGCTCTCCACCGTTTGTCGGTGAGTAATAAATAATAAAGAGAAGGAGAAAAATGTTCATGTTCTCTTCTTACCCTAGAAGACCTCAATATAGGAGTTTGGGGTTCTTGTTGAGGAGGTTCTGAACTAATTCATTTGTCACTTTCCCATCCGAATATCCTCTACCATTGCATATTCTTTCTCGATTCTTCCATGTTTTCCTCTGACAACTTTGCTTATACAAGACTTTCTCATTAAAGACCACATCCCTAGATCAAATGATTTTCTTTTCCTTAATACTCCAACATTTATATCCAAATTCATCACCACCATAACCACTTGATAGTACATTTTTCTAATTTAGCCTCTAGCTTGGTCCTATCATCATTTTCTATATGGAAAAAAACATCACATCTAAAGACTCTAAGAAATGAATATTTAACTTTCTTTCCATACCAAGCCTCCTCAAGGATGCCTCCATCCAAGGAACTTGAGGGTCCTTTGTTTATCAAGCACACAATTTTTATCACCGCTTCTGTCCAAAAAGAAAGAGGTAGCCCAACATGTAACCTCATGATCCTAGCATGTTCCATTATTGTTCCATTCATCCTTTCTAACACACCATTTTGTTGTGGAGTTCCTAGAACTATATTTTTTTCAGATTCCATTCTTAAAACAATAATCATCAAATTTATTGTTGTAATACTCCCCTCAATTATCGACTGAAACATTTTAGCTTAAGACATGTTTCATTCTATACCAAGGATTTTCATTTAACAAAAGTGTCAAATACATCAGATTTGTTTCTAATATAGTAAACCCAAACTTTCCTTGTTGCATCATCAATTAAAGTAAGATAATAACTTAAACCCCTAAGAGATGATACCTGAGCCATCACCCACACATCGAAATGCACCCGATCTAACTTATTCTCTTTCTTTGTAGGTCTAACCTTTAGAAACCTTACTCAATTATGTTTCCCATATATTCAGTCCTCATAGAACTCCAAACATGTTTTTTTATATCTAGGAAAATCCTTATTTATGATCTTCGTGCCTTTATGGCTCATATGACCAAGCTTATAGTGCTAAAATGTTATATATACTTTTGAAGCCACAAGATTACAAACATTAGTGCTATAAGTGGTTAAATACAAGGTTCCAACCTTCTTACCTCTTGCCACTACAAGAGCACCCTTGGTAACCTTCCAAGAGTCTGTTGTAAATATAATAGTACAACCATCACTTCCTAACTGCCCTGTTGATATCAAATTTCATCTTAATGTAGGCACATGTCTGACATCATTCAATAGACAAGTATTCCCATTCTGCATATTAACCCAAACAAAACCTTTTCCAACTATGTTGTAGGGATCATCATCACCGAGAAAAACATGCCCAAAATCTCCTTGAACATAATCAACAAAATAATGCCTATGTGGAGTAACATGGAAAGAAGCCCCCGAATCTAAAACCTAAGATTCAGTAATATTATGCAAAGAAAGAATCAAAGAATCCTAACATACATTACTCGTTGCCACATTTTCCTCCTTATTTTCTTCTTGTTGTTTCTTATTGTCCCAAATCTCCCAATAGTCCTTTGCATGCCCAGACTTTCCACAGTGCCAACATATTATCTTGATTTTGGATTTTGACCTTGCTCGATCCCTCGATTTTCTATGGCTTCCTCTATTCTTTTGTCTCCCTCTAGTTTCCACTGTCTAAGAATTCCCTGAAGTAGAAGATTCCCTAGAGATTTTTCTTTGCATTTCCTTGTTTAGAATCAGCCCTACAACATCCTCAAACTTCAATTTTGAGTTAGCTAGAATCGAGTTCCTTATCACCATTACTAGGCTATTCCAACTCTTAAGTAAAGAGCACAAAATGAATAAAGCCTTAACTTCTTCTTCAAATTATATTGTAACCAAATCTATCATATTTACAACCATATTAAAATCATTTAAATGGTCTTTTATTGAACCATTCTCGAGACATCTTCATATTAAACAACTTTTTCATTAAAAATATCTTATTAGAGTTAGGGGTTTTTCATACAACTTCCTAATGCATCCAACAATTCTTTTGTAGTCTTTTCCTTTAAAACATTAAATAATATTGAAGATGCAAGGCATAACTAGATTATCCTAAGTGCCTTCCTATCCAACAAATCACATTCTACATCTTGTCATGCTCGAGGGTTTGTTCACCTTCTTAGACAGGGAATATAAATATCCTTCGATAAATGTAATCTTCCATCTACATCTTCCAAAGATTAAAATTCTTCCAGTTGAATTTATCAACCCTTGATATTCCATCATATGCCATAGCTCCCACTCAAGCTAAGATATTTCCCTATGATTCAACACTTCAACAAACCAAACCAAGCTCGGATACCAATTGTTAGGAAATAATGGATCAAATATGCAAAACAATCCCTCACAAAATCACAATAGTAGAAACTAATATGTAGAAAAATATTACAGATCTGAAATAAAAGTGTAGAATAATAAAAGAACAACACAAAGAGATAATATTTAACGTGGTTCACCTAGCTTGGGCTACGTCCACTAATAATCACTTGCTCAAATTTTATTACAAGCTACCACTCTCTTAATACAATACCTAGATCATCTTGGAGCTAAGCTCAACAAACTCTCTGAGAATTCACACCCAAATTCAGACACATCTGCAATGTTACATCAAACCCTACTATATGCACAAAACCACATAATTAGATAACTACTTTAGTTGTTTTAAAAACCCGTGGGTATCAAACCATGGGCCAAAACCGTCCCATAAACTTATGGGTCAAAAATCCCACCCATTGAGAAAAGTACATTTCTGGTATATCGAACACATCTTTCAAGGACAAAAAAATTCTTCTCGGGGCTACACACCCAAACCACGTGAGACAACTATGGAAAGTGTACAATCTTCAAAATTTTCACACATGAAAACAGGCTCCACAACCTAACAATTGAGTGTTTTATAGAGGAAATAAAATGAAGATTTTTGTCTTCCCAACACCTCATAAGATGTTCAATGTTTTTCCCTCACTCATCTAATCTTTCTTGCTCACCAAGAAAACTAACATGTAAAAAAATTGTTATTTTCTTCTCTCATACCCTCATACAATGCATACATGCATATATACCTATTCCAGAAAATAACTATGCTTTTGAAATCAAGAAATCATCTTTAAAGAAAAATATTTATTCTAATTCTTGTTCAAAGAACAAAGTACCATCGCATAGGTGACCATTGTTGGTTACCTCCTAATCAATGCCGATCACCTCCTAACCAATGTCGCTTACCTCCTAACCGATACCAGTCACTTTTAAAACTAGCAACATGTAAAATCAATCTTCTTGTAAAGTAATTAAGCTCCACACTCAATAGTCTCGACTTCGAGATCAATTTTTGCACCGTACTATGCATCACCATCCTTGGTTCCTTTTTTCTTAGCCCATTTATTCCTCTTCAAGTCTCAAACTTGAAGACCAATAGAAGTGGAGTGAAACTCCAACTTCTCCTTACCAATGGCTTTGTTAGAATATCTATAGGGTTCTCATCTGTATGGATTTTCTCTAACTTTAGTTTCCCATCCTCTAACACCTGCCATATGAAGTGATAACTTAACTAAATGTGTTTTTTTCTTGAATGAAATGTTGAGTTCTTTTTCAGATGGATCACGCTCTGACTATTACTGTATAATCTACAATCCTCTTGCTCCTTACCCAACTCTTTCATGAACATGATCATCCATATCATCCCCTTGTTAGCTTCGTAGCTGCAACATACTCTACCTCTATAGTAGATAAATCCATAACCTTCTCCAATCTCAAAATCTAACTAATTGTTGTTCCACCTACTTTGAAAACATATCCAGTGATGTTCCTCCTACCATCTAAATCTCTAGCCATATCTGAATCAACATAGCTACGTAAAGAAGTATATGACCCTCCATAGCATAACTCCATACTAGATGACTCTCTCAAATACCTGAGAATCCATTAGACTGATTTCCAATGTTCTTTACATGGATTAGCCATAAACTTTCTCACAACTCCCACTGTATGAGCAATGTCTGGTCTAGTACAAGCCATGTCATATATAAGACTTCCTATTGTTGAAGCATAGGGAACACATGTTATGTACTCAACCTTCTCTTGTGATGAAGGACACTCATATTTTCTCAATTTGAAGTTTATGGATATAGGTGTACTAATAGGTTTTGAAACTTGCATGTTAAACCTTTCCAACACCTTATTGATATAAGCTTCCTGAGACAAATACAACTTCTTATTTTTTCTATCTCAATGAATTTGCATGCCAAGGATTTTCTTTGTAGCTCCCAAATCCTTCATTGCAAATGTGTGAGCTAACCTTTCTTTAAGTTTACCAATGTCCTGCATACTAGATCCTGCAATCAACATATCATCCACATACAGTAAAAAAATAACATAGCTCCCATTTTCAAGCTTCTTAAAATAAACACAATGGTCAGATTCACATCTCATATAACCATGCTCATGCATAAAACTATCAAATCTCAAATACCATTTCCTTAGAGCTTTCTTGAGCCCATATAGGCTCTTTTTCAAATTGTACACAATTTTCTCCTTACCCTTGATTTCATAACCAAACAAATGTACCAGTATATAAATCTCTTCCTCCAAATCACCATGAAGAAAGGTCGTCTTAACATCAAGTTGTTCTAAATGTAAATCTTTTGTTGCAACCAAAATTAGAATAATATGAATAGAAGTCATCTTAACTACAGGAGAAAAATCTCATCAAATTCAATACCTACTTTCTGCATACAAATTTCTTTACCATATGCCTCACCTTGTACCTTTTTAATCCACCCTCATCTTCCTTGACCTTGTAAACCCATTTTTTTGTAGTGTTTTCTCATCTGCTGAAAACTTGAACAAATCCCATGTCTGATTTTATTCTAAGGAGTCCATCTCCTCATCCATGCCATGATCCTACTACTCGTAAGTATCTACCTATATTGCATCTTCAAATATTTCTAGTTCACCACTATCAGTCAATAATAAATAAGAAAAGGAAGGTGAAACTATATTTGGAGGTCTACTTACCCTTTGTGACCTTCTTATTGAGATTTTGGGTGTTTGGGGCTCATTCTCAGTGCCTATGTGCATATTCATGTAAATCTCTTTTAGTGGCCGACATTGGCGGTTCCTCTATCTACCAACCGACTACAATTTCCTTACTAACATCGGTTCGAGGAGTACCAACATCGGTTCCACTGGTTGTGTGTTCTAAACTTGATCCTGTCTACCAATACTAGTTAACCTGACCAACATCGGTTTTTGTAGAACTAACGTTAGTGTTTGCTTTAGGTCTGAAAGTTAATTTTCCTTCAAAATATCCTCAACCTGTTCATGTTTAGGCATCAAAACCTAATCCCTGTACATTTTTTTCATTCCAATCAACATCATGACTCCTAACAATCTTATAATCTTCTAAATCCCAAAATCAATATCTAAAATCACTAGAGCCATAACCAATGAAAGTACATCTCTTAGATTTAGCATCCAACTTCTTCCTATTTTCCCTATCAACATGCACAAAAATTTGAGCCAAAAAATCTAAGAAAAGAAAATTCTACCTCTTTTCCAGACAAATTTTCTTCTGGTATTCCACCATCCAGTGTTGTTGAAGGCCCACGGTTGATCAAGTACATTGTTGTATCCACTGCTTCTACCCAAAACTTCAAAGGCAAACCGACATGTATCCTCATGCTTCTAGCACGTTCCATGATTGTTCTGTTCATTCTTTCTATAACTCCATTCTCCTGTGGAGTTCTAGGAACCGTTCTTTCTCTTCATATTCCATTCATTGAATAATAATCATTAAAATCCTTGTTGTAGTACTCACCACCATTTTCAGATCTAAGGAACTTTAATTTTAATTTTGTTTCATTTTCTACAAGGGATTTCCATCTTTTAAAAGTCTCAAAAACATCATATTTACGCTTAATACAATAGATATATACCGTCCTTGTGGCATCATTAATGAAAGTCACATAATATTGGGATCCTTTAATAGAAGCTACCTCACTGGTCCCCACATATCCGAGTGTACAAGCTCCAATATTTTCTCCTTCTTTTTTGAACCGACCTTGAGAAATATCACTCTCTTCTACTTTCCAAATATGTAATGCTCAAAAATTCAAGATCTAATTGTTTCAAATATGATAACTTACCCTTATCCTTTAATATTTGCATTCCTTTTTCACTCATATGGCCTAGCTGATTATGCCACATGCTTGCATCTAAATCTGTAGTAGATAACGCAGAAAAGGAATCAAGAACACGTAGACATGATTTAAAATTCCTACCTTATTAACTATTTCCGCAACAATATATCCCTTGGTAACCTTCCAAGAATTAGCTGTGAATGTAACCACACATCCAGATTCACCTAGTTTCCCTATAGATATTAGATTTCTCTTGAGGCTTGGCACATGCCTCACATATTTCAATACCCATGGATTTCCATTCTACAACTTTAGATAAACATCACCTTTACCAGTAATATTACATGGTTCATCATCTCCTAAATAAACTTGTCTAAAATCACCCTGAACATAATTTCTAAAATAACCCTTATTAGGGGTAACATGGAAAGAAGATTCAGAATCTAAAACCCAAGATTCTAATCTATTATCCAAGGAGAGAATAAGGGCATCTTGCTTTACCTCACTTGAAATGTTTTCCTCTTTACCTTTTTCTTTACCTTTTCTGATGTATTATCTTTGTTTTCCTTGGACCAACACTCCTTCTTTATGTGTCCTCTCTTTCCATAATTCTAGCAAAGTAAATATTTGTACCTAGATCTAGATCTGCCATGTCTTGAATTTGATCTCCCATTCTTCTTTCTCTTAGATGATATCTCCTTAGATCTTCCTCTACTTTCTACATTTAAAGTGTTTCCAGATGATGTTTCTCCTAATATTTTCTTGTGTATTTCCTCATTAAGGATTACACTAACCACATCATCAAATTTCAAACCTTTAGAAGCAAATGTTGTATTACTTACAATCATTACCAAGTTATCCCAACTATCTAGAAAAGAGCATAAGAATAAAAGTGCTTTCACTTCATCATCAAATGGAATTTCTACTGATTTTAATTGATTTACAATAGACCAAAAATCATTCAAATGATTAGATACAAATCCACCTTCTTAAATCTTAGAATTAAATAATTTTTGATCAAATAAACTTTATTCAAATCACTATGAGTTTCATAAAAATTAGCTAAATATTACATCAACTCTATTCTAGTTGTTGCATCTGTAAAATTTGAAGCCACCGATGTTTCCAGGATTAATCTTATAGATCCTAGAGCCTTTCTATCAAGAACCTTCCATTCTTCATTAGTCATTGTGTCTGCAGTTGTGCATGCTCATCCAATGGTAAGTATATATCCTTCTGATATAAATAATCCTCCACCTACATCTTCCATAGTTGATAATTACGACCATCAAATTTCTCTACTCAGTATTTACTATCTTCTACCATTTCTCTACTCCCACTCAATCAGAAAACCCTTTATGAGTAAATCCTGTCAACACACAAAACCTCCAAACAAATCTCTGATACTAGTTGTTGGGGTTAAACCATATAACAATGTTGCACATATCTAAAATCAGATAAATCATACAAGCAATGAATGTGGAAATAAGCCAAAAGATAAAATAAACAAGAGAAAGATAACACCAGATTTAACATGGTTCACCTAGTGTGGGCTACGTCCACCAAGAAATGACCAATATTATTATTCAGTGCTTTACAGAGGAAATACAATGAAGATCTGTTGTCTTCCAACACCTCACAGGATGTTTAATGTTTTTCCCTCACTCAGCTACTCTTTCTTGCTCACCAAGAAAACTAACATGTAAAACAATTGTTATTTTCTTCTCTCATACCCTCATATAATGCATACATGCATATATATCTATTCTGGGCAACTAACTATACTTTTACAATCAATAAATCATATTTAAAGAAAAATATTTATTCTAATTCTCGTTCAAAGAACAAAGTACCATCACACAGGTGATCGATGTCGATTACCTCTTGACCGATACCAATCACCTCCCGACCAATGTTGGTTACCTTCTGACCGATACCAATCACTTTCAAAAATAGCAACATGTAAAATCAAGCTTCTTGTGAAGAAATTGATTTCCAGATTCAACAAATGGGTCATCCTTTAAGAGTGGATCATGACCAGCCACCTTATATATAGCAAGGTGATCTCATTAGAGATCAGTTACACAAGTTATAACATGTATGCAAGCTATATATGTCAATTAATTATATATACATGATGCGAATGAGGTGAAACTCATGAAAAAATGTATGAGGAAGTTTGTAATCCCTTTTTAAAGGTGTAATCGTATGTTGAAATAGTGGGAGTGTTGGGTGAATGTTTATTAAGTTCTTTTTAGTGGGTTTTTTATATTCCATGGTTTTCCCACTTATATCATGTGTCTCGTGTTCATTTACTTTTTTCATGTTTTTTACATTCTATAATCTACATTATAAACATCTAAATCTATGTTCTCAATTACTTGCACTCCATAAACTATGATATTCATAAATTTATGTTGTGGATTTATAATTTGTAACATTATTCATCCCTTAAATTTCCTAACACGGTATCGATCTAGTTTTTATGCATGTGTAGGATATATTTGGATGTTTTTATTCACTTTTGTGAAGAAACTTGAAGTGTTTCAAAACAAAAAACCTTAACTTGCTTCACGGCATGCTTCAAGTTTATCAAATTTAAAGCTCCAATTCTTACCAAAATAATGTGAAATAGATAATTTATTGATTTAAATTAGTTTATTTTATGAAATTTTTCTTTTACATGTGTTTTTAGCCTCCGCTACCATTTGTGTGCATAGATCTATGTTTTTCACCATTTGTGACCTTTTTCTTAGTTTATCGGGGTTTTGTGGTGATTTCTTTGTCCTTCATGGTTTTTCTAGTCTTCTGTAACTTCTTTAAATGATTCGTACCTTAAATATTCATTTTGTAGTCATTTGGTCAATTATTTGAATATTTTATGTGTTTTAGTCATCTACATTCTTCCACAACTTCTCCAAGTCTTCTACGGATTGTTTAACTTACGCACATATTTGTAAGTCTTATGTGGCATACTTTAACTTGTTATATGGATTTCCTTTTTCTAAGGCTTCCCATGTGCTTGTACCACGGTTTCTTTGTATACCGTCTTATCCTTCTTGTTATGTGTAATTTTTCTTGTTACACGGGTTTCTTTGATCTACTGGACTTCTCCCTTTGTTCTACGGTTTTTCCTAAGTACTCCATGGAACACTAAGACATCAAGAATCCATGGGGCACTATTTATTTTTCTTGCGGATTTTAAAATTTGAAAAAATTATAACTTTTTCTCTATTGTGTTGTGGCCTTCCATGGCTAATTTTTGGTGTATCATGGCCTTTCTCCTTGGTTCTAAAACCTTGTTTGAGTGTTTTTCATCAAGTTCAAAATATTTTATTTAAGTTTTAATTTGCTATATTGTTTTCTTCATATCGTGGTTTTCAGTAACTTCCGAAAAAAACTTGCCTAACACTTTGTTTTCCAAAAATTTCTAAGTTTTCCTTAAAATGGCTAGTTCTTCTAGTTTTTCCATGGATAAATCACAAATTTTAAATGAATCTAATTATAATATCTAGATAATTAGGATTAAGGTTATCCTTATGGCTAGAAAGATATGGGATTTAGTTAGTGGTGTTGAGAAGAAACCCACTGAGAAACAATTAGTCCTAAGAACTTAAGTTTTTTCTCTCAAAAATCCCAAGAGGTTATGTCCATCTTATTGAAAAGTATCAAATATGAGTTATTTTTTCATATTAGACATATGGAATATTCAACTAATCCATGTGATCAATTTCAAACTATGCATGAGGGTAGCCACATATCCAAGATAATTAAGTTAATCATGGGATTATTTACAATCGCTATGAAAGCTAATGAAAAGGTTGTTAATTATCTAGCTAAGATTAAGGAAATTAAAGATCATGTAGATGGATATAATTTTGAATTGTTTTATGATAATTTACTTTACTTCATTATTCAAATTAATATTGATGAAAATTTTAGAAACTTTATCTCTATTCTGAATTCTAAATATCAAAATGAAGATGATCTACCTAATTTAGACACATTGTCTTCTCTCCTTATTCAAGAAGAGAGTGTCATGAAGAACTTTGACTCAAAATAAAATTCCTCTCAAGAATTATTCTCTCAAATTCATAAGTATTCTTAAAATAAGTATACTAATAATTTGAAAAAATAATCAAACTTTAGATCCAAAGCTAAGAACAATAGGAATCAGAAGTTTAAAGTAAAGTTTGATGGTACTTATAACAAGTGTGGTAAATTTGGTCATAAAGAAACTAATTTTCATGCTCACTTATCTCATAACAATCCTAAGAATAAGAACAAGGTAAAAATAGTATTCATACTAATAAGCAATCTAATAATGTTACACACCCTATTTCCCTTTACACTACCCTTTTAGCCTCCTTTGACAAAAAATGTATCCTAGATAGTGGTGCATCTATACACATCACATACATGTATGATATTGTTGAATTTCATGAAAACATTTGTCTAGAGATAACTTTTTCATCAATTATGAATGTTGTGATAATATAAAAATTGTAAATGGAATCATTAAGGATGTACTATTTGTTCCTAAATTAAAGAAGAATATTTGGTCTTGTTCTCAATTAAATAAATATGACTTTAAAGTTGTGTTATTACAAGATAAATGGTATGCTAAAAATAATCTTGGTAAAGTAATTTTTGTTGGTTTACAAAAGAATGGACTGTACTTTTTTATGGATTTATTGTTATATCTTATCTCTCCACTTCTTGTAATTTTGTTCAATTATGGCACAAAAGGATTGGACATGTAAATTTTGAAAGTTTTTATGATATTTCCCACCTTAATATTGTTATATTTCTTCCTAAGATAAAAATATATCATGATTCTTGTGAAATTTTCTTGCGTGGTAAGCAACATGTATAACCATTTCATAGACACCATCAATCTAATTCATATTTCTTGCTTGACTTAGTTCATAGTGATGTTAGAGGTCATTTGAAAGTACCTTATCTTGGTGCTGCTTTATATGTTAATATTTTTATTTATTATTTTTCATGATGACTTAGTCTTATTACATTAGGAAAAAATATGATGTTTTATCTAAGTTTTAAGAGTTTAAATCCCTTGTTGAACACATGGCTAATCTAAAATTAAAAGAGTCAAAATTGATAATGGAGGTTAGTATGTTAATAAGAAGTTTGATGAGTTTTTTGTATCTAATGGAATTCAAAGGGACCTAACAAATTCCTATTCTCCTCGTAGAAAAATGACATAGCATAAAGAAATAATATAACAATCTTAGAAAATGTTAGGACCATTTTCATGCTTCTAAAGATCCTAAATATCTATGGGTTGAAGTTAGGAACATTTTAATTCATATTATTAATAGAGTTCCTAAAAAATTTATATCAAGCCACACCTCATGATTTATGGACTAAGAAAAAACCTTATGTCTCTTATTTAAAGATATTTGGCAATCATGCTTCTCTTCTCATTCCTAAAGTTAAAAAACAAAATATTGATCCTAGATCCTTCTCTTGAATTTTTGTTTGGTATGGCAATAAAATAAAATTATTATTAGTCTATGATTTAGTTAAGAATGTGATTATAGAAAATAGGAATGTGCATGTTCTTGAGAAATCTTTTTGTAAATTTTTCGCTCTTCCCTCTTCTGAGCTCCCTAACTTTGAGAATAAATTTTTAAATGATAATTATTTCTTAGACAATATGGAAACTTATTTTCAAGAGTCTAATAATCCTTATTCTAATATGATGGATGTATACATTAAGGGGTATTATTCTCAATACTTGTCTAAATCTAGGATTCCTAAATGGGAAAAATATCAGGTTTCCAACTCTCAACCTAATGATTTGATAAAGATGACATGTAATCAGCATTTTTATCATGTTTTGTCAACTATTTATGAGGTTAAACTCAATATTTTGAAGAATCTAGCCTAGATGAAATATGGGTTATATTTATGGAAGTCGAATACAATGCTCTAATAAAAAATCAAACTTGGGAATTAGTCCTTATTCCTAAAAGAAACATTTTAGGATCTATATGGTTATATAGATTCAAATACAACTATGCTAGCAATATTGATAAATCCAAGGCAATATTATTTACTATTGTGTTTACTCAAAACCTGGTTTGGATTATTCAAAACCTGGTTTGGATTATGTTGAAACCTTTTCTCCTGTTTCCAAAATGATCAGTGTTAGAATTATTCTAGCTTTATCTTCTCAAAATGGTTAGGTCATTTCACCAAATGGATGTTAAAAATGTGTTTTTAAATGGTGAATTGAAAGAATAAATTTATATGCACCAACATAAAGGTTTTGAAGAATTTTACAAAGAATTATTTGTGTGTAAAATTAATAAATATGTGTATGGTCTTAAACAAACTCCAAGATATTGGTATGATAAGATTCATAGATTATTTAATGAGCTTGGTTTTTCTAACTGTTTTGATGATAATGATTTATTTTTCAAGTATGAAAATAGTCATGTTATCATTATTGTCTTATATGTTGATGATCTCTTGATTACTAGTAGTGATAAGAATCTTATTCTTAGAATCAAAGAGAAGTTAAGAAAACATTTTGAAATGATTGATTTAGGACTATTAAATAATTTTATATGCATAGTTATTTGTCAAAATCACAAATCTATTATTACATCTCAATCACAATATGTTGTTAATATTCTTAAAATATTTAATATGATTGATTGTAAGCATGTCTCTATTCCTATGGAATTTGGTGTTAAATTAGATCCAAAACCTTCTTGTGATAAATTTAATCCTACTTTATATAAACAACTTGGTTGGTAGTTTGATTTATTTAACTATCACTAGACTTGATATTTCCTATGTAGTTGGAATTATTTCTAGATTCATGTAGGATCCTTATGAGGACCATTGGAAAATGGAAAAAAGGATTTTAAGGTATATCAAAGGTATAATCAATTATATATATTTTTATTCTTCTTATGATAATGTAATTCTGTTTGATTATTTTTATTCTCACCATGTTGATAGTAACGTGGATAGAATATCTACTTCTAGATATATTTTCAGGTTGGGTGCAGGTGCAATAACTTGGAGCAACAAGAAACAACCAACAATATATATCTCTTCTACTAAAAAATAGTATGGAAGTTCTATAGAAGCAGCAAATGAATTCACGTGGATCAAAATATTGTTGGAAGAACTTCAGATGGGCGTAAAAGGAATCACTCCAGTTCTATGTGACAACCAAAGTTTTATTACTCTTGTAAACAATTAATTTCAACATCAAATAACCAAGCATATTGAGATTCATATGCACTTCATCCAGGAAATAGTTTTCAATGGTGATATAGATATCAAGTTTTATTCCACTTATGAGTAGGTTATATACATTTTTATTGAGCCCTTGGGTGCTACAAAGTTCTTAAATTTTTTTGTTATGTTGGACATTTCAAATATTATCTCTTGTGATCATGTGGATGATGTTGATCTCCACTCGAATCAGCATATGTTGATTAGCTCTTATGATCATTTGAATGACATTGATCTTCACCTCTGAATCATATGAGTTTTGGCCTTTTAGAGCTTCCCTTGAGGGGGAAATAATAAATGGGCATGTTGCATGTTTTTTCTTGTGCAATGCCATCTCTTAATGGCTTGAATGTGTCAAAGTGGATACTCCCAAGACTATTTCTATGTTGTTTAAGTAAATTGTCATGTATGTGAAGTTTACTTGTAATCTCCAAAGCAACATTAGATATGAAATAGTTTATTAACTCCATAGTCTGATGTAATTATTCATCTGTAATCACTTTATCTTGATAATTTTTAATGTTCCTTTGAATTATGGTTTTTATGGAATCTATGAAAAACTATTTTGAACTACATAAAAATAGTGTCGCATGCATTCTCTAATACCCGCAATGCATTTACGCTTTTGCAGCTTGTATAAGCCCACCACACACTACAAAGAGTGTACCACAAAGTTGAAAAATCTGCAAGATTCTACTCTAGTGCACTACGAACTGCAAACCCACATAATATGTGTTTTTGTATGTTATCCTAAATCACGCATTGATTTATGCATTGTAATTCCTTTTGTACTAAAAGGTGACTTGGCATAAGGAACTAACTTTAACATGTTTTTACAAGTTTCCTTACTTAACATTAAGGGAGAGTGTTGGGTTTAAAATATTAAGGGGGAAACTTCTTATTTATGAAACTCATCACAGACTATATGTTTTTGGTTCATAGTTTATATTTAAAATATATGAAAGCTAGACCTAAATAGTTCATCCTTTAAGAGTGGATCATGACCACCCACCTTGTATGTAACAAGGTGAACTCATTAGATATTGGTTACACATGTTGTAACATGTATGTGAGCAATATGTGTGATATGATTATAGATACATGATGCAAATGAGGTGAAACTCATGGGAAAATGTATGAGGTGGTTTGTAATCCCTTTTTGAATGTGTAACTATATGTTGAAATAGTGGGAGTGTTGGGTGAAAGTTTATTATCAATAAAGATAAGTGATTTTTAGTTACCCTCTATATTTTTCCCACTTATATATTGTGTCAATGTGTCCATTTACTTTCTGTTCATGTTTTCTATTGTAAGCATAGAAAAATGTGGTTGAAATGGAGAGATAAAAATATTCAAACCTTCCCTTCCATGTCTTCCTTGCAAACCTTAATGATAAGATTATAAGAAGCTTTAAGCTTGTGTAACCTTGTAAATGGTTGATTATGCATTCTCTTGAAAGTTGTCTCTAAATGAGAGAATTACAATGCTATGAGCATACATTTGACTTGTATATAGCTTCCAATATGCAGCTATTGGGTAGAAAAGTTGATATGTTTTTCTTACAACAATCCAAGAGGAGTCAAGAGGATTTTCAAATAGATAGGCATGCTAAGAAATAGAGGTTGATTAGTGGTTGAAATTGATTACATGTGGTTGAATGTAAATTTTAAAAATAACATTTGAGGGAGGTTAAACAATTCAAATTAATTTATTTCCATGAGGGGCAGTAAATAAATTTAGTTAGCAAAAATTGCATCTGAAAAGGTGATTGTGTGTGCAATTTAATTTCCCACACCTTTCTAGGATTCTAGAAGTGAATTTTACTATAATCATGAAGTGGATTCTAAGTGGGATTTGATTATAAAAATATGTGCATTTTCATAATTAGGTAGCTAATTTAACTAGCTATAATGTGCAAGATAACTAATTAATCATGTATTTAATACATGATAATTAAGGTAGCTAAAGTGGGTTAGGAACTAATTTAATTAATCCCAACAAGGTGTAATGATTAATAAATTTAATTAATCAATCATAAAGGGGTATGAACAATAGGATGTGAATTGGGATAATACTGGGAACAAGTGTGTGATTTTGGGGTCTCTATGTTTTCCCCTTTTTAAAATTCTATTGTGAAGTAATAGCATTTTAAAGATAGTAGATGTATGTAGATAAAAATAAGGTGAATAATTTAGATGCCCCAACGAGAATGATGGTATTGGAATGCCCCCTCAAGCAAGTGGGTTATGTAGAAAAGTGGTGGAAAGCCACTTGATAGGAAGAAGACAAGGGATTTGAACAAGGATGGGAAGGACTTATGCTCGTAGCATGAGCGTAATTTGGAGGGTAAAATTTAGAACGAACTTATTTTTATTGTTTCACAATAGAGTTATCACCATGATTATGAAAGAATCAAGATGGGTAACCCAGATGCACGTAAAAAACACACAAAAATCAAAGAAAAACAAAAAAGGAAAACAAACCTAATATACACAGTAGATGTAGGAATCATGGTTATAAAGGAACCAAGATGGTATCACACTACTTGTAATTGGTCCAAAAATTAAACATCAACAATGCAACACAACTTCGAAAAAGAAGGTAATCATTTATACCCTTACTACATTCCACAATTATGATTAAGAAGATATAAAATGACCCTAAACACTAAAATTGATGGAATGCGTGGGAATATGATCATATTGGAAGATTATAGTGATGCTTAGATACTCCTCATGATATTCTTGTGGGATATATTTTACAAATTATATGAGAGAAATTTCCCTAGGCAAAGTTATATCACAAAGGAAAGATAACTGTGACTTACCACAAGAAGAGTTAGGAACCATGCAAAGGGAAAAAAAGTGTAGTGATAGTTATAAGATTTGAATGATCACTATGGTAGTGGTATCTCCAAAACATAGCACCCTCTAATTTTTCATGAATGAATGGATGAGTAATCAGTGTTTTTGGGTAACATGGGATTTTTGCTTAAGTTGTGGGACTCAATACTTTGAGACAAACCTCTAGAGAAATTTGTCTCCTCTACCTATTCCTAATGTTAAACTACTCCTAAGGAAGGAAATGTAACTATCTAACCCTGTTCTAACAATCTAAGGGACCGGAGAGAGAGGGAAACTCATAAGGATGGAAATCCTAAGCTAAAGAGAGGTGATAACACCAAGAAAAGGGTGGAGATACTCTAATGAGGGAAAAGGGAGAAGGAAAATGGAGAAGGGAGAGGCCAAATAGAGGTGACACAGACCCAAGACTTCATTTACCATCTATTCTCCATGAAACACAACAAGATGAACCTGCAAGTGAGAAAAACATGCACAAAATACAAAAAAAATGAAGAGGCAAGGAAATTCAATAAAATATAAGCCATGGTTGAGAAAACACCACAAAACAAATATTTTATTACTTTCAAAGTATGTACAGACCATTACATGTGAATAATAAGGCACAAGAACACATTTCCAAGATCAAATGAAGGTCTACAACTCACAACTACTCAAGAACAATTTTGACAGAGTTCCTTTACATTTTAGAACATCCTCTCCTCACAAATGAGATATTTTACAATATATAGAAGATGAGAGAGAGAGAGAAAGAAAAGAGAGGTGAATTTGGATTTCTCCTTCCAATCACCAAAAACATTCATTTGATTTCTGAAAATAGACATGGGTACCCTACCAAGTCCATTCCCCTTGGTATTTTTCTTGTAAGAGAAGGAATGGGCACCATACTTCATCAAATGTGGTGGTTGAGCTACATGGAATTGTTCCTTTTAATGTTGGAGTGTATTTATGATTTTTCACCCACTTCTAACCTCAACTAAATTAATAAATTTAGTTTTTGTGGTGTAGAGGATGCTAATATTTTTCCAACAAGCATTACAATTTTGTGAAATTTGGAGAAAATGGGTGAAATTTATGGCGATACATATTTTTGGGGCTTAGGGGGAAAACGATGGGGTTCCTGGTGCAATGTAACAGTCTACATTAATATATATTTTTCTTAGTTTGTATGGATCTAATAATCAGAGAACCTAAGGAAGAGAGGAATTGTTCTTTGTGTGCTCTTCGGGACCTCTTTAGCCATAGGGCTTGTTGGTTTGCATTGTGGGCGAGCTTCAATCTCGGGTGGAATTGTGGAATAGTTCCACCCAAACTCTTGGTGTCTAAATTTCTCACCTCACTTGTATTAAATATTTTACCCTCAATACTTATTTCTAACCCCAAGCATGTTGTTCTATCACCCAACAAACGTTGGGCGCTCACCCAAGGCATGCGCGGGCACCGATCCCCTCCTTTATGTGAGCTTTATAAGAGGATTTTGCCATTAATGGAGGATTATTTGCAAAAATGGAAGTACATTCATCTACTTTAAAAGGAAAAATATATAATTAGTAGATCTTCATATTAATGCATCACAAAAGCTAAATAACCTTATAAGAAGTACAAGAAACCAGATCATGAGTCATGATAAGCCAAATAACATAAGGGTTTACACCCATAAGCAAGTTGTACATAATAGATCCATGTATATTGATTTAACAGAGTTTTGGTAGCCATATTACATTCAAAAGGGTCATCTTAGACCATATACATTAGATGATAGAGACTCAACTCCTGCAAACCTATATGATCACATATCCTAACGGTGGCTTTTCTCATTATATCCCTTGTTAAATATCCCAATACCCATACATATGCTTAATGGTATCCCTTACAACCCTCTAGCACTAAGTACTCTAAACCATAGCACCATGAACTCTAAACCCTTAGCATTTCCTAACATTTCTGCAGCACTTCATTACTCTCCTTCTCTTTCTACTCCTTTGCACTCTGCACTCATATATATATATCTTTGTTTGTCTCATACTCTATATATGTTCCCTGTCCCAAGCACCTCTTTAAATAGGATCATCGACAGCCACCATGACTTCTCTCTTGAGCAGATCGCATGCCAAGTGTCGATGTGGTCCTCCATTGGAAAATGTTTATCCTTTTACAAACCTTCCACTAACTCATCATTATACCTCTCTACGAATATTCCCTATGCGGAATATCCTTTTATTAACCTCTAAGGTTCTAGGATGGCACCTTATCCACTTATCATGCCTATTTGGGTCCTCAAGTTTTTCCTCAATTGACTCCATGATACCAAATATGGCTAACTCCTTTAAACCCTTGTTATTCCTCCCGTGCATGCCCTGTTTTCACTCAAACCCTTCTAAACCTCTTTTTCCTGTCCCTTTTCCATGATGGTTCTTCTATCAACCGAGCTTGCATGTGTGCACCTCTTAGTACTTAGCCAATATTTTAGGGTCCAACATTACCCACACTATGCATGTTCTCCATCCTCGAAGCTTCTCCAAATAATAAAGAATAGAGGTATTGAAAAAATTAAATAATGGAAGGATGGAAGAATAAAAGAATAGAAGAATATGCTCTTCATGAGGAGTGGGAACTCCTTCATGGATGCCTCAATCTTCCCCCATGCATCTACTTCTCCCTATGCATGTATACAATGTTTTTCAGTTGTTTGTTAAGATCTCCTAACACATCCATCCCGTGATGGATTTAGGGGTACAATGCCATTAGCTTATTTTTAATCAAATCCCGTAAGCTTTTGATTTCTTCCAACTTCTTCTCAACTTTAGCTAGGATCTTTTCGTGGTCCACCTATTTCATTTGTGTTTCTCCTAAAATGCTTTTAGATATATCTCATGTGTAGAAAAAAATGCTTGCTACCATTACTCTATTGGCACAATTATCATGCATAGCTTCGGTCATCTCAGTATGGTAGTATTTACTCGTAGCAAGGAGCTCGTGAGTACCAAGCCATTGTCTCCCTAATATTAATATTTTCCTCCTCCTTCGGTGTGCCATCACCTCCTCTGCTGACTCTAATATGAGTTATCACCTTTCCATGGTGAGTATGTAGGTTAATTCTTCCAAGTATTGAATGGTTGAATCGTATTTCTTCTCAAGTGGGGCCGTGTATGGGTGCTTTAAGATAATGGCCTTTATCTTCTTATAGACTTAACACACCTTTTCCTTTTTATCCCTCACCTCATACCTTAACCGCACTCTGATCAATTCCTTATGTTTTATCTCTTTGTCCTACTCAATGGTCTCCTCATTATTTTTCTCAAACTCTTCCTCCAAGACCCTTATTTTTTTTTCGCTAAAGAGTCTTGCCTCCACCTCCACCGATATTTTGTTGAGTGCATTGTACACTTAATCATCGACAGCTTTTGGGTATTTACCATAGGTTTTACTCCCTTGGCATCTGGTATCTTCATCAATTCATCTTGATTTACCTCAAACTTGGGTTCATCAATGTGGGACTCAAAATCCCAAGATAGCATTTTCCTTGTGCATGGGTACACACCTTCTTCATCAAAATAATACCAAATGAGGAGTTAGTTTTTGGGAACGGTATTTTAGAAGCATGTGCACAGTACCTTATTTTGATCATTAATGTAAGTAATTTCTTGTTCCTATGCCACTATTATGCCCTTTCCACCTATGTGCACTGCCTTTGGGAAGCTTACTGCTAAGTTGGGGTCTCTACCCATGCTTCCATACTCCTTTCCCACACTCACACTTTCCTCTGTTTCCTTCAATAATTCTTCAACGCTTTGTTCAACTTCATGCTCCACCAACTATTGGATAATTCCTGCCACTTCCCTCTCTATGGTATTATCCATCTACTCCTTAGTCGTGGCCTGGGTCCTCTCGATCTTTCATGTTTACTTCCTTGTTCCCTCCTTTATTGTGAGTACCTCCCTCATTCTCATCATTCTCTTCATTTCCTTATTCCTCCAATTGTTTACATCATACACAATATTATTTTGAGCCTCATCGCATTCTTCATCATCTTCATCTCCCTTATCAGCCTACATGTTTTCTATTTCATTTGAATCTAACCCTTTTTTCACCCTCTACTTCTTCCTTACTAGTGACTCCAATTTAGGAGACTTCTCTTTGTCTTCTTTCTCGTGAGACTCTCCCCTTACCGATACTCTTCCTTATACAAAGAATCTTCCTTCTATAGCGACTCTTCCTTTTTCAAAGACGCTTTTCTCATGGGAGACCTCTTTTGACAGATGTAAGTACTTTTTCCCGCGCTCGACTCATGTGCCCCTATTATTTGTATTGTCTACACATTGGGCACCTTTATCTCTTTTCATTAGCACAATATTTTTCCATGTGGTGGGGTGTTTAAGAATGGATACATCATCATCAACATGAGTTCCTTTTCATACTTAGGCCTTATGCGTAAATACACCCTCGTTGTTGTCCTCCCTGTAATAGGTAATTTTTATGGTTTTAACATGTGCATGTCATGGGAGACATACTTCTCCACATAGGTGCACTTCTTGGGGTATATTAGTTTCCTACACAACTCATGGTAGTCTTGATCTACTACACTTAGATCAAATCTGAGTTTCTTCGCCTCTTTGAATCAATTAACCTTGGCCTAGAAGTACTACGCTGTGAAGGAGAAAGGAAATTTACACCAAGGACTCTTGGTGTCATCTATCAAAGTAAATTTGTTGATGAAAAATGATGGTATACGGTGAGCTCATCCTCTCCTTGAACTAGTGAAGGAATTTATTCGGGTATTCTCCATTCAACCCTGAATGCATCATGCATCTGCTTATACCACTTTTCTAAGCATGCCTTATGAATGTACCATTATGGTGTCACAGGTATACTATTCAAATATCTTGGCGGGAGGGGGTCCTCATCTGGGTATTCCCAAACAAACTTATCTAGCCCATTGGGCACTCTAATATCTGAAAATAAAATGGTGAGGAGGACATTACCAAACATGATCTTATCTCCGTCACATGTGGCATTTATGATCTCCTCTGCAATAAAAGCTAAGAGGTTATAAATGGTCCCCTCTAAGATCTTGCGGCATACATTCAACCAGGCCTTGTTGATTTGTGTCCATCTCTCTTTCCCATTCAGATTTTTGACCAAGCGCACAACCATCCTCATCACTGGTCAGTAATTACATAAATTTTTAAGTAGCGTGAACCCTTCTTGTAGTCATAAGCCTTAACGGTATTCTTAATGGATTCTTTGTCTTCTAAATCATCATCTAATGATTCTCCTTCATAGATAAGGTTGGTGAACTTAGAAATTAGCTAGGGGTTATGTGCATCCTTCACCTATGAAATAGAAGTGGTCTTCATACATGTGTGACATCAACCATTAGTATAGTCAATCGGGCTTGCTGAAATAGGGCAACTCGTAGAGTTGTAACAACCCAATCCTTCTCCATTTTCACCTTCACTTCATTGTCATAGATGGGAATTCCATCTGGTGTCCTCTTCTCTATAGGGAAAACTAGTTCTAGTGTCATTTCATTTTCTATGGTACTCATTTGATGGTTGTAATCACTGACGGTTATCTTCCTAATATGATACACCCATTCTTTACTAAGTAATAAGTCGTCTAGGTACTATATTTTTGCGTACCATTATTCATTGAAACTAGTAGAAATGGCTTGTTTTCCTTTCCCTTACCCTTTTTCGGTGAAAAATTTTCTACTTTCCTTAGTTCCATTCCTTCATCGGGTCCTTAAAACTTCTTCCTCTCTCCTAGTCTTGGCTCTACTCAACTTTGTGGCTCCACTCCTTTATGAAAATTCCTTCAAACCCCGTGCCCTAGCTATGCAACCCTAACTTGGAAAACCCTTTTTCCACAAGATAGTGTAACACCCATAGGATTCTTCCACATAACCTTCTCCTCTTACACCCATGTACTCCTTTCCACTCTAGTTCACTAATCAAACTAGTTATGCATGCAAATCTTCACAACTCTTCTAAAACCTTCTTCGCAAGAATGCCCTAGTTCATGAGAGCTCTTTGATAACTTAAAATGCAAGGTAGAAAATAACACACCCCCGATCTTATATTTATAAATTTTTCTTTTCTCTACGATAAATTCCATGCCACCTACCAATGTACTTTCGTAATAAAGGTAAAAAAATCCCAACATCAACCTTTAGTGCTTTTTCACCAGGATCAATCCCACGTGAACACTTCTACAACCTTCTGGCATGTAACTTCCTCGACCATAGAATTCTTCACACTTTCTCCCGTGCCGAAGTCAATTCTTCCTCTATGTCTTAGACCAAGTTCTTTTTATTGCCTACCTCATGTTTCTCCTACACTTTTTACCCTTGTACGTGGTTTCTTAAAGCCTTTTGACACCATCCTTCCCTTATGTTCACCTTTTCCATGTGCGATCTTCCAATCTACATGTTTTTGATTTTAACCTGGTTCATCCATCCACATCATAGCTTTTAACACTTGTCACATCACTCCACCCCACACAAAAATGGATGTGTGGTCCTCTGTATAGAAATTTTTAAAAATAATAAGTGGCTACCAATGCACAAACATGCACAAAAAAAAGCAACAAGAAAGGAAACTAGCATCAAAGAAAAACCTAGGCTAACTAGAAATACTACCTTATTTACAAACACAAAGAAGATTTATTTATAGTAGGGCTTCAACCTACTCCCATTGAAATGGCCTGGATAACCATGTTCCATCCAACACTTGTAACTGGAAAGCACCTAAATCAAGTATATATGATACAATGTATGGGCCCATCCAATGGAATTTGAATTTCCCAAGATGGTGCAAAAACTTGGAATCATACAATAGAACCATCTTCCCAACCTCAAACTACTTGTTCTTGATGTGTCTATCATGTCATGCCTTCTACCTGGATTTTTCTATTTTATGACTCCAATGAGCAATAGCCCACCTCTCATCTAACTACATCAACTTATCAATCCTCTCCTTAAGTGTTTGTTCATCATCTAACCCTCACACACACACACACACACACACACACACACACACACACACACACACACACACACACACACACACACACACACACACACACACACACACACACACACACATATATATATATATATCGATGATAACATGAATTCAATAGGTAACATAGATTCCATGCCAAACACCAATTGAAAAGGTGTGGCCTTATTCAGTCTCTTATAAGTAGTCCAATATGACCATAACATAGTAGAAACTTTATCATCCCAATCCTTTCTTCCCACATCACAAATCTTGGTTAATGTGTGATTTAGAATTTTTTAAACACCTCAGCAGTCCCATTAGCTTTTGGGTGATAAGGGAAGTCTTGTGATGGGCTATCATGAATTCTTCCAATAATATTATAACAGTCTCATTCAAGAAATGAGTACCCCTATCACTTGTTAAGCTCATCGGGCATCCATATCTTATTGATTATATTTTCCCATAAGAACCTAGTTGTTGTTGTCATTGTGCAATCCCTTGTAGGCACCACTTTTTCCCACCTTATAAGGTAATTTTTTCATATAATGATATAGTGCGAACCTATCCTTTGTAGAGATAGAAAAATAGGGCCTAGGAAGTCAATTTCCCACTTCTCAAATGGTTCTACACTGAAATCTTTCTTAATGGCATTTCATCTCTTTTCCCTAGTTTACCAAGGCACTGGTAGTGGTCACAGCCTTACAATACTTGATACAATATTTGTAAACCATTTCCCACCAAAATCCTACTAGAAGGAACTTTCTTGCGGTTGCATTCCCGACATAGTGTCCTCCAGTAATTCCACCATGTGTTTCCTCCATGATTGCAATGTGCTCATGCTCTAACACGCACCAGCATAAAACCTCATCATGGCCTAGCTTGTATAAGTCTCCACTAATTATCATGTAGGTCGTGGTGCGTGCGTGACTAACTGCTTCCTTTCTAAAGTCTTGATTCCCTCCGGTACCACACCCATTTTAAGAAACACTGCAATATCTTCCAGGTCAAAGGGTACACACTACAATCTAAATAGTTGTGTGTCTTTCATTATATCCTTAATGCTCTGTGCATCCTCTCTTGATTATATCCTTGATAAATGGTCGGGCCCCAAATTACTCTTACCCAATTTTACAACAACCGTAAACTCAAAATATTGAAATAGTAGGACCCACTGGCATACGCGCCCTTATAGAATGGGCTTGTTTACTAAGTACTTTGATGTTATGTGTTCCATGTAGAATATAAAGGGTGTTGCCAACAGATAGTGCCTAATTTTTTGCAATGTGTAGATTATTGACAATGTCTCACGCTCAGTAGTAGTATAGTTTTGTTCTGTTGGGGTTAGCTTCCTACTAGCAAAGCACAAGGGGTGGTCAAAAATTCCCTCTCTAATTTGTGCTAAGATTTCTCTAATCGGCATCCCTGAATCATCAACATGTACATGGAATGGCTTATCCCAAGAGGGAAATCATAATATTGGTGCGGTGATAAGCCTATTATTTAATTTTTCAAATGTCGTCTACTACACCTCTCCCCAATGAAATGTACTTTTCTACTTCAGAAAATATTCCAACGATGTAGTGATCTTGGCATACCCCTTAATAAATTTCTAATAATACCCCATATGCCCAAGGAATATGTGCACCACGCTCTAGTTGATAGGCTCCCCCAATCCCACAATAATTGCAACTTTGGCAGGATCCACTAGCAAACCTTCCTTACATATGATATGTCCCAACAGGGTGCCAAATGGAGTAGTAAAAACACATTTCTTAATGTTGAGGGATATAATCAATTGTTGACATCTCTTAAACATTAGCCTCAGATTGTCACAATGGTCCCTCACTAATCCATATATTATCTAGTCATCCAGGTAGACTTGTAGAAACTTGTGGATGAATTCCTGAAATGCCTGAACCACAATGTGCAAAAACACAACAACCGCGTTCTTTAGTCCAAAAGGAATGTTCGTGTAGGAAAAAATTCCCCATTCAATGGAAAATTTTGTCTTTTCTTAGTCCTCCTTTGCAATTCTAACCTAATGATATCCTGAGAATCCATCTATAAAAGAATAGATCTCGCACTCGGCTACTCCTTCTAGGATCTCCTCAATGAAGGGGGTTGGAAAAGGGTCAATGACACATACCACATTCAAATATCTATAATCAACACAAATACTTATCCTTCCATCCTTCTTAATGTTTATGACCATCATACTTATCCATTTTGATTCTTTAACAACCTCAATGATGTCTGATGTGATCATCTTGTCAATATCCTCCTTGAATTTGACATGTAGATTCAAATTCATTTGATAAGGTCTCTTCCAAATTGGGCACTTGATCTTAATTTCTCTCAAGGACTAGTGAACTCCTTTAAGCTCATAGTACCCATATGAAAAAAATCCTGAATTTTGCACACAGAGATCGATGATCTTCGAAACCTCCTTTTCTATCAAGTAATCTCCAATAGTAGCCTCCTTAGGTTCTTTCTCCAAACCAATGTTAACCTTCTTAGTTTTCGGGGTTCACAAGTACTACTGCACACTTTCTCATCAACACTATCCATAACCTCACATGTGCCCATAGTATGGTTAACATCCAATTTTTCTACCTCTTCACCATCGATCATATAGACCAAATTTCTTTTCTCTTTTCCATGCATACATGCTCAAATTGTATCTCCTCTAATTCTTCCTCATCAAAGCACACTTCTAAGATAGGTTTACTAATAATTATAGTATTTTATCCTCCAACATGGAATTATCTCCCATAGTTAGTAATTTAACAACTTGGAATGCCTTGTTCACTAATGGCTTAGTACTTCGAGACTCAAAATCTTGAAGGATATCATCGTTAACTCCTGCCACTTTCCTATTGTGATGACAACTCTAATTAAATGTAACATGCACATGCATAGCCTTGTAAGGTGGATTAAATCTTATGTGCCCATAAAAAATGTGGGAAGGCTTCCATGCCTTCCATCAAAGCCTTCTCACATACCGGACGTGAAACAAGGCGGGTTCCTTCTCGTGATAATCTTGTATAATAGTAGGTGCATTGCTTTAGAAAAACCTAACAGAGAATGTGATTCTCACCTCATGACAGTCTAGAAGGTTATCATAATGGGTCACCCACCAACATGTTGCGGTCTTGAGTAAGGTATAGTTAAACATCCTTCTCCTTTTGATCTCACATCTCCATTGGGTCTTCATTGCTCATAGGAAAACATCGTGGGTTGGCTCCTAGGTATAACTTGGAAAATTCTTTCCTCCCGTGCACTGAGCTCAGCTCACCTTTGTTACTCTTGTCACAAAGCCTCTTAACTACCTTCTGACTAACTCATATGTCTTGTGTGCCTAATTGTCACATGCCACACTAGTTGTATCACTTATAGATTAAGTTTATTCCCACTAGATAATGCCTTATTTTTTTGTTGCACAACCTCAAGGTCCCTGATAGTGCACACATAGATTCTATCTAGGTATTCTTCTCCCAAGGGCTCAGTATAGGGTGTTGACTTCCCATCCATCAAAGGAATGATAACACATTCCTCCTTGTTCTCAAAACTTATATACCCATTATTGAAATGTAAGTCAACATTGTTATTATAGCACTAGGGGCACCCAAGTAACGATGGAAATTTTTTTCCTTAACAAGCGCTAAGAATTCAAATTCTCCAGTGAATTTCACCCCTTGGATAGTTATAACAGCATCCTTTAAAACACTAATGGGCATTGCCTTTGTTTTATTATCCATATACAACACATTTGAGGATGGCTATAATAGTGGCCTTCCCATTTCATTGCATGCATCCAGGGTAAGAAAATTAACTTTCATGCACATGTGAATTAGAATATTACTTAGGAGTCATCCATCAACAACTACATTCAAGGTAATCTCCTTATCATAGTCAAGGTTATGAGGAGGAAGGTTAACATGCAAAACTTTCCTCTTGTGCTCTCCTCTAGCATTTGGTACTTTATCTCTCAACCATTCTCCTAATAGAGGAATGATATTCTCTTGGCACAACATCTTACACACCTCTCTGACATCATTTATATCTAACTGAGGGACCTCATCACTCTTCTTTTGCTCCAACTTCCTAGATTTCTCTTTTAGACACTGATATCCCTTGAAGACTTTTGATTACGTCCATGGTCTCTTGATAGAATTTCTTCTTATGTATAGGGTCTGAATACTTCCCATGTACCACTTCTTCTCTTATAATCAGTGGTCTTTACTTTGGTATCTCCCTAGTGCACGTAGCCTCAACTTGCATCATCACTAGTACAGGTTCTAACTCTAATTCACATGTCATTCTAGGTATCCACTATTGATCATCATGCTTTACACTCACCATCCAAGCATCCTTATCCTTCCACTGGTTCTTGCTCATGTGTTAAAATAATTTCAGGTACTCCTCATACTTGTGCTTCTTTCCACACCAAGAACATCGTAGAAGATTAAGGAATTTGTGTTTATAGTGTTCCGTAGACCCACAATTGTAACAAGTTCCACGTGGTAACTCACTTATTCCACCTCCATGGTTAAGCACACCTCTAAATCCTATGTGAACATATTTTTCAAAATTTCCTCCATTTTGTGCCCCTCATAATAACAACCATCATCCTTATATCTATTCACAACACTAGTCTGGCACACACCAGTATCAATGACATCATGTATTTGGTCAATCAATCTATAATCCTTAGTGTCATGAGTAGTAGAGGTGTAAATTTTACAATAGTAAGACACATTCTTACGGATTGCATGTTGCGATGCGAACACCTACTTGCATCATGATCTCCATGGAAAATATCACAATCCACCTTCATTGTGCATATTGATATCTAAGGAAAATTTTCCTTTATATGCCCTTCTACCTCATAATTCATACACCATAACCTACTACGAGTCTCATGAGATGAGTTTGTAGATAATTTCTCTATTTTATTTTCCATTACCGCAATTTGGGCTTCTAGGAATGGACTAACTCCTATATCAACACTTCCTACTACCTCAGCATGCAAGGTAGCCTCCAAGGCCTCACACGGATCTATGAAATTTCCCTCCTAAATGGTGTGATCATTCCTCTAACAAACCATTGAGAATGTTGCAAAGGGTGAATGTCATAAGATAACTTAGATAGGAGAGTCTTGAAATGTGCATCATACTCCCACACACTCTCTGCCATTCCTTGTTGAATCTCCTTCAACGTACTAATTCTTTTTCTGTTCAAACTCAGGTATGTGGAACTCCACCAAAAAGGCATTACGCATCAAATGTAATCCACCATTGTCTGGTGAGGGTCATACTTCTTGTACTAGCTATGTATGCATCCTTACAATGTGGTTGCAAACTAACTTACTTTCCACTCTAGGGTAGTGATTCCCTTTACATGCCATAGTAACTCACACTTGTGTACATGTTCTATGGCATCCTCAATGCCCTTGTAATCAGGTAAGTGGAGTGACATATCATAAAACACATATTGATGGTGTTGTGGACCTTGTCCGCTAGATCCAAGACCTTGATTCCCTCTAATGTTACCACTACTACCAGACCCACTAGATCCACTAGTGCAAACTCCTCTAGATCTTTTAGATCCTCCTCTTGTCATAGGTAAGGGGCCTAATGTAGTTGCATTCTCGCGAACCGATCATGCAACGCTAAACTACGCGCCGATAGTCACATGCTTTGCCGAACCACTCCCATATGTGTTTCCCATTCTTCTCCCGGATGTAATACTTAAACCTTGTGATCCAAAACCTTGCCCAATTTTTTTCCGAAAAAATATCCCTAAACACAAGAAATGACTTTACAAACATAAATGTACCAAATGAAAAATTACACCTCCTAGGTTTCGCTTGACTACGAATACTAATACCAACTGGATTATCAACACTTATCTTAGGAACTAGAAAACTAAGCACAAGTTTCTGGTTTGTCATGTGGGTTAAGATGAAATCCTACGACTCTTCTCCTTTCTTCATATGATGAGCTCTCTCCAGAAGCCGAGGTGGTTTCTCTTTCGTGCTTGCCAAGATGGGGTATCTCATCTTGCTCGCCTTCCACATCCTCCATATGAACCTCAAACACTTCCCACAACATCTGCCTCCATAAATCCATCACTCTTGTAGCCTCCTAATGTCTTTCCAACTCCATATCCCAAGCTTCATTATAATTGAGCCACCTCTCCTCTCTCTCCATTGCTACTGCAAGGTCCACCATCCTTCTACCACGCCAACTTCTGCACCCTACACCTAAAAGGAGTTTAGTCAGCCAGGGGAAAGGCTTCCAAACTCAAAGTAATGAACAGGATCTTGATAGCTAGTGGAATAGCATGCAATAATGATCATCTAGGCTCTCTCAATAACTCAAACTCATTAATCTCTACATAGAAATAATGTATTCCAAAGTGTAACTACTTAGCACTCTACTCCACCAAAGATGAACATCATGGGTCCATGTCATATCAACATCATGCAATCTGCTGATATTCCTCTTGGGTCAAAACATGATGTTTATAGTACCAAATTTTCCTTGATGTATATGTTGATAGTCATTCATAAAACTCTACTAGGAAATAGCGAGAAGAATGTCTCATAGATTTTGTGACACAGTTCTCCTCCACCCATTTTCGTGCATCAAACTCAGATCCAATGTTAAATCTTTGAGAAAACTCATCCTTCATGTTTTTGAGCCATGCTTCGACACTATATAAGGTCAATCACTCTTTCATCACACATTTATATCACAATAGCTTCAAAAAGGTCTCAAAGAATGGAACCAAGATGTAGTCATTATTTTACCCTCAATACTTCTTTCTAACCACAAGTGCATTGGCCTATCACCCAACATACATTGGGAGCTCACATGAGGTGCGTGCGGGCACCAATCCCTTCCTTTATGTGATATTTTCAAGAGAGTTCTTCCATTATGAGGATTATTTACATAAACAAGTACATTCATCTACTTTAAAAGGTAGAAAATGTAACTAGCATATCTACACATTTATGCATCGAGAAAAGATAAATAACCTTGTAAAGAAGTACAAGAAACCAAATCTGAGTCATGATAAGCCAAATAACATGAGGGTTTACACCCATAAGTAATTTGTATAGAATAAATCCATGTATATTGATTTAACAGAGTTCTGGTAGCCATATTACATTCAAAAGGGTCATCTCAGACCATATACATTAGATGACAGAGACTCAACTCCTGCAAACCTATATGATCAGAGATCCTAACTATGATTTTTCCCATTATATCCCTTGTTATATATCCCAAGTACCCATACATATGTTTAATGGTATCCCTTACAACCCTCTAGCACTAAGTACTCTAAACCCTAGCACCATGAACTCCAAACCCTTAGCATTTCCTAACATTTTTGCAGCACTTTGTTACTCTCCTTCTCTTTTTGTATTCCCCTTTGCACTTTACACATGTATATCTACAGGGGGTTCACTTATTAAAGGTATGGTATAACACATGCGTTCAAAGGGTATTAAAGAATACCCTTAATTCTAGTTTTTACCTCTAGTTATTCAATTGATAATACCCCCTACATTATATTATTAGAATGAAAATACCCCCTATTTTTTCCATGTACCTTACCCATTTTTCAATTACAATTTTATTTACCCCTTTTTATTTCTACCCTAATATATTAAACAGAAAATATATCATATTTCTCACTCATTTTTTTAATATGCATTTCCTCTCGAAAGATAGTTTGAATTCATTGATGACCTATTACAAATCACCTTATGAATGTAAAGCTTTAACCATTTATCAATAGTTCTTTAAATAATTAAGATTGTGAAATAATATCACTTGTGTTGAAAAGCATACTCAATCCTAATTTTCTACCATCTTATTATTTCTTGATTAAAAATCTCTTAATTGATATTTATTTATTCAAAAAGAGATTATAATTTAACTTTATGAACACACTCCTTTTACAATTTTAAGGTATTTAATTTTAAAAACTATGGTTCAACTTTTTTAGTTTTATATTAAAATCAAACCTCCCTTTCCTTTGGCCCACCTCTCTAGCCTACCCCTAATACCTGATTCAAAATATTAATAAATTAAATCCTTTCACCCCCTCATGTCTACGGTATATTAAATTTAATTTTATTAATATTAATTACCTCAATATGAACCCACGTGTTAGGATATTGCCTAGCTAATGAACCCTCTCTCTCTCTATCTCTCACTCTCTCTAGGGTTCAAATTTTTAGTTTTATATTAAAATCAAACCTCCCTTTCCTTTGGCTCACATCTCTAACCTACCCCAATACCCGATTCAAAATATTAATAAATTAAACCCTTTCACCCCCTCATGTCTATCGGTATATTAACTTTAATTTTATTAATATTAATTACCTCAATAAGAATCCACGTGTTAGGATATTACCTCTCTCTCTCTCTCTCTCTCTCTCTCTCTCTCTCTCTCTCTCTCTCTCTCTCTCTCTCTCTCTCTCTCTCTCTCTCGCGCACCCTTTAAATAGGATCATCTACCACCACCATGACTTCTCTCCTGAGTAGATCACATTCCAAGTATCGATGTGGTCCTCCATTAGCGAATACTTATCATTTTTGCAAACCTTCCACTAATTGTAATGATGCCTCTAGCAATATCCCCTATGTGGAATATCCTTTTCTTGACCTCTAAGGTTTTAGGCTTGCACCTTATCAACTTATCACACTTATTCGAGTCCTCACATTTTTCCTCAAGTGACTCCATGATGCCAAATATGGCTAAGTTCATTAAACCCTTGTTCTATCTCCCGTGCGCTCCTTGGTTTCACTTAAACCCTTCTTAAACCCATTTTTCCTGCATGCTTTTCCATGAGTACCCTTCTATCTACCGATCCTACACACGTGCACCTCTTGGTACTTAGCTAATATTTTAGAATCCAACATCACCCACAACACTATCTCCCTTTGTTGTGTTCCCTTTGTTGCTCCATTCTTCACATTACTTTTTCATGTGCCTTGCTTGGTTCTCATGTTCCAAACTCCATCTACATCCTCACATTACATTGCATCCACAACATTCTCTCGACTCAAAAGGTGTTGAGGGGAATTCATATCCCAATGGAAATATTATGTCCATTCCATGTAAACCTATAATTTCTACAACACACTACCCAACCTTTGTTCATCGGTTTGAATGGTAATGAGGGGAACTCAAAGTGGGAAGAATTATTCCTGCCACCCCCCTTGGCTCCCGCTAATTTTGTATTTACTACAATACACTATCTACCTTTTCCTACGGCCAAAAGGCTCATGCAAAGAGATAAATGATCTTAGGTACTTGTTACATATGTTCCTCCCATGCCCGAAAAACTTGCAATGCACTACAAAAGACCCTTTTTATTTTTTTGACTAAGTGTAGAAATGATGGGCTAAGAAAGGGTAAAAGGAATGTCCAGATCATCAATTTTATCCATTGTTATCAATTTTTACCTATCCAAGTCTAAATAAAATAAGTTATCAAAATAGCCCTAGGAGGGGTATTTTGGATAAAGAGTCGTAGATAAAGGTATGGCTTATCAAGATTAGGTTGAAATGTTGAAATATTTATTTCAAGGGTTTTCCAATTGTAGGAATTTCTGTGATAAGTGAATGTTTGTTCAAAAATTTAGTTTTTATTTTATTTTTTTGGAATATTCAAAATATATGATTTTTTTGGATTATGGTGAGTTAGAACATTTTGAAATGTAAATGAAAAAAATTAAACACAACTAAATACACGAAAAAAATAAAAATACACCATGGATTATTCAATAAACTAGGAAGAAAACACAACATGTGTAAAGAACACAAATACAACAAACACGCATGTAAAAAAACCCAATATGAATAGGAATGAACTACACAAAAGTTATATGTGAACTAAGATGTAAATAATTTTCCTGTAATTGGTCTACAACAAAGGTAAACAAAGTACAACAAAATAACAAACTAAAAGAATCAAAAGCATCGTCACAATGTTGACAAACCGCAACAGTACAACACAATTTGCAATAATGACGTCTAATGACACTCTAAATGTGTTCCACATTAAAGAACTAGACAAATATGAATTCCCTTGAGTGATAGCTTAGAACATGAGAGGATTTAATCAAGTCAAGAGTGGAGTGATGCTTAGATAATCCAAAAAAATACTCTTATCGGATCCCATTGAATTTTTATCTCAGATTGGATTAAAATTTGAAATCCAAGTATGCCCTAAGAAAATTCAATTGTGAAAGGGTAAATAATTTCTTTCCTCGAGCATAGATATACACCACAAGAAAGAAAAATGATTATCAAAAGATGATAAGGAATGATCATGAGGAGCATCGTCAAATGGCAAAAATTTTGAATTGTGTTATCCAATTGCTAAAAGTTGGTCAAAATTATTTGAATGTTTTAATTTTGACATTTTTATATTGTTTTTGGATTTTGGAATTGTTTTTACTAATTGTGTATTTTTTAACAATTTAATATTATTGTTTTATTTTTTGAAGCATATCCGAATGTTTTTGGTAATTTTAAGAAACATATTTGAATTTTTTTAATTTTTAAACTCATTAAAAGGGTGCACTACTTGAATGTGGGTCCAAATAATTAGAATCATTCCATTCCATTGGAAAAATGTAGATGATAAAATGATAGGGTGTTTTACTCCACTCATGACTCCACGCAACTAGGAAGATGTGAGGGATGGTTATAGAGAGCCAAGAAGGACATGATAATAAGGTGAATAGTGATATGAAAGTGAAGATGGTTGATGTTAAGACACGAGGTGTAATAATGATCCATATGAGAAATATTAAAATCTCTAATTAATATTATCTAAATGATTCCACTTTATAGGTTTTGGCTAGACTTAGATCCATAAATGCTCTACTTGATTGACAAGATCCGGTTGAAGGAATTGTTATCTCTCTTTAACATAAGTAAATTCTTGGGATATTTTGGATTAAGCATGTTTTGATTCTAAATGATTTATTGGTTAATTTGTTTTATTTTTGTTTAAAAGGGACCCCCTACATCTTTCCCCATACCATCGAGAAATGTAAGGTCTCAAAACCAAAGACAAAATGTAGGCGAGTAAGGACATCTTCCTCCATTCCCATATCACATTACTAGTGAGGAGTATATGGGCTTATCACCGAATACTGTGAAGGATGAAAGGTGTACTGATTTTAATATTTTTTATATTTTTAGATTATTTTTTCCTTATATGTCGATAGTGTGCTCATTGGGAAGAAGCATTCTTCCCCGAGTTCCACAGACCTCATATGACTAGTAGGATGTAAGGTTTCAACATCATATACTTGATATGGGTGGTCAAAAATATTGAGTAAAGAATTTTGATATTTCTATTAAAGATAGACCTCATTTGAAAGGAGTATTTTCCATCGTAAACTTCAATATAAAACCTTAGGTAAAAAGATTTGAAATGGTAGAAACCATAATAGGGACGAGACACACAATTCCCAATAGGAACAAGGTTAACCTTTTTCATGATAGGTGAATCATGTGAATATATGATAGTGGTATGATTAGAATATATGACAATAGATGGAATGCTTAATATTATTTGTATGTACTTTTCGCTTACGATATGCAAACAATTCTCGTAAGTAACGGTTTAATATGGAGTTTTATTTTCTTTTTATTCTTTTTAATTTTTGTGAACTTTCAAGGATGAGGATTTAAAATAAACTCATCAAGAAATAGTTCCATGTTTATTAAATTTTAATGTTCCTAATTTACAATACTTTGGCGGACAAGATCCAATTCAATGGATGGATTCGTAAGATTCTTTAGGGAAAAGGAACAATAACTAGATCGTACTCAAGCCAAGAACATAGATGCTAATCAAACACCACAATCAATAAGATCAAAGTAATTCACTAGAATAACTTTACATAAACCTTTGAAAAAAATGATCAAAAATATCATATATTATTGTGGAACTCAATGAAATACAATGAGAATGGACCTTACTTATATAGGAAAGGAATAACAATCTAAGAACTAGTCAAGGTCGTAGATTAAGCCATAAATCATGGAAAGAACTAATCATCAAAGAACTAGTGAGTCCATAGATTTAGGAGAGAACTAGAAATCAAGGATCTACTCAATACCATAGATCAAGGAAAGAACTATACCTAACAACTAGATAATATCCCCCTAATATCTAAATAAATAAAAAGAAATATCCACACACATAAGTGGGCGAGATAAATACAATAAAGGTAAATAAAGTACCTAGGTGAACATGAGCTAAGGTAAATACCTACTCTAACACCCCCTCAAGTGATGCTAGGGGGCAAAATAGAAGTGGCGTGTCCAAAGTATGAGCCCAGCAACTAGGCTTAATGAGGTACTCATGTACAATATATCCATGAAGAAATATCAAACCAAAAGAAGGAAATAATCCTACTATAAGGAAAGAGAAAGAAGAATAAGAAGGAATATGTTCTCACGAACACCCCCAAGAACAACTTCCAAAACCCCAAGCATTCCACGTAACTCAAGGTAGTGAGGTGATGCAAAAGGCTTCGTAAAGATGTATACGCAACCTACTACCGATTCAGAAGTTACTCCAAAAAGAAATCCATCCTAAATGTGTTTCTAAATGAAGTGGATGTGTATCTCAACATGTTTTGTCAACTGGTGCTCAAATGGGATGCGAGAAATGTGAATTACACTTTGGTTATCACACCAAAGTATAGTCGATTAATCATGTGGGAATCCAAACTTTATCAATAACTAGTGAAGCTAAAGAATCTGCTGACTCACTATAACTACTTCCCTATACTCTACCTTTGAAGATGAAAGTGCAATAGCCTGTTTCTTTTTGCATTCCTAAGCAACTAGAGAAGAACCAAGAAAAAAATATGGTGAGAAGTGGAACACCTATCATCAATAGAACATGCTCAATCTGAATTTGTATACCTAACCAACCGAGTAAACCCTAGTGCGGTGTAGGCCAAAGTGGGAAGTGCCACCGTAAATAGTGCAAAATCCTTTTAGCAACTTGCCATTGACTACAATGAAGAGAATGTGCAAACCGAGATACAAGCCTTACTATAAATGAAATATCATGGTTAGTATGGGTCAAGTACATGAGACTCCCAACCATCTACATATACAATGTAGGATCACAAAGTGGTATGGTACATGTGGAAGTAAGAGTAACTCAAGACTGAAAAGGAGATGGACTTGGCTTACAATCAGCCATATCAAAGTACCAAAGAAGATCATGGGTGTACTTTTACTTACTCAAATGAATCCTTGAATCTATCTGAGAAATATACAAACCAAGGAAATAATGCAATAGCCCAAGATATGTCATGTCAAATTGTGTAGAAAGAGCCCTTTGAATACTCTAAATGTAGGAAGAAGAGCTACCAGTAAGTAACAAATCATCAACTTACAAGACAATTATCACAATATCCTCACCAACATGTTTGAGATACACTGTATGATTGGAGTGGTAATGAAAAAAACCAGTAGATAGAATAAAAGAATCCATCTTCTCATACCAAGCCCGAGGGGCTTGTTTGAGACCGTAGAGAGACCTCGGATCCTGTAAACAAGAGAAGAATCCTGAACAAATCCAGTTGGTTGCTCCATATATATTTCCTCTTGTATATCTCCATGTAAGAAGGCATTCTTCATGTCCATCTGGTATACAGGACACCCTTATGATGCACCAATAACAAGTACAAGGTGTACATAATCCATCTTGGTAATGGGTGAAAAAGTCTCGATTAATCAATACCTACAACTTGTAAAAATCCTTTGCAACAAGACCAGCCTTATACTTGTCAATGGACCCATTATCTCGTGTATTTGCTTCATATACCAACTTACACATAACCATATTTCTTCCTTTAGGAAGAGATACCAAATCCCAAGTATGATTATTCATCGAAGAATAATTCTCTCTTTGTCATCCCATCATCCCACTCATGTATCCCATGAGCCTTTAAAAATACTTTAGATCCTCATAAATTTCCCGACACAAAATTCCGTAACCTATAAAATGTGTGTGATGATGCCTATTGGGTGGAAGATCCTCTATGAAAGGTGTTGCCTTAGAAAACTCAGTAGTGTAAGCCCACTTAGGCATAGTGACAACTTCGGTGGGAATATGATCCTCAAAAACATCTATAACCTCCTCATCAACCTCCTCAAAGAAAGGATCCTCAAGATTAGATGAATAATAAGGAGGCATGGAAGAAGATGAAGAATCATGAGGAGTGAAGTGCTCATCAAACTAAACATGTGTTCAAAAAAGAACGTCATGAGTATCAGAATCTAGAAATGATAAGCTCTCATGTTCTCACAATACCCTATAAATATCAAGGTTTTCTCTTCTTATACAAAGATTTCCTTTTCTTATTTGGCACAAAGGCCCAAGCATGGCTCCCAAAGACTCAAAAAAATGAGACATTTGGCTTAGTGTTGGACCAAGATTCCTCTAGACTCAAATTCTCAAGTGCTCTGTGGGGTGTGAGATTCTGAATGTAGTTAGCACAATTAATTGCTTATTCCCAGTAGATAGGAGGTAAATCTCTAGAATGCATCATACAGTTAGCCATTTCCTTCAAATTTCTATTCTTCCTTTCTACCAAGTCATTCTGTTGTGGAGTATGAGGAATAGAATGTTGGTGAATAATTCCTTGAGTTTCCAAAAAGTCATAAAACTCAATGCTGAAGTACTCCCCCATTATCGCACGAAGGTTCTTTATGCTACTAGAATATTTTTTCTCTACCGAATCCTTGAAGACTTTTAAGTGTGAAAAAATCACTTTTTACTTGAGAAAATAAACCCAAGTACGCCTCAAGAAATTATCAATAAACTTAAGTGCATACTTAGCTCCATTGAAATATGGGGTAGGAAAAACCATCAAGTCACTATGCACAAGCTCAAGTGGTGAAGAATCTCTCTTAGAAAAATTCTTAGGAAAAGGATCTTAGTGTTGTTTCCTAATGCACAACCATGACAAACTCCTCAAGACAAGAAACTCTAGGAATACCATCTACCATACCATGAGTACTCAACTCCTTCAAATATCTATAATTTAGATGTCCAAATCTTTCATGCCAAAGCTTACTCTCTGAATCTATATTATAAACCAATCATGTCCCTATAGAAGAAGTGTCATCAAAATCCTCAAAGTGATATATTCTAGAACTATGATCAACAATACCCTGAGCAACAAGTGAATAAGGCTCCAACAAAGTTCTTACTTCTGCCCCATGTGGTGTAAAATTCATTGTTTTCCTTGACCAAAATGACAAATTTGATATACAAAAAGCAAATTTGTAGTGATGTTAGGAACATATAGTGCATCTTGGATATTTTCACCATCAAGTTGTATATCACCTTTTCCCTCAACAGAAAGAAAGGAAGAATCTCTAACCTTAATTTTGGAAGTAGAACTAAAACCTAGAGAAACAAAAGAATCCTTAGAAGAAGTCATGTGATGAGAAGCACCAAAATCTATAACCCAAAGTTCTGCAAGTGGTGACTAAGATATCCTAACAACATTAAGTGTTTTTCCATGCTGATTAGAAGGAGGTGGTGTGGAGATATAACTTTTGTGTTTCTTGACTACATCCTCTAAGGCTTGTATTCTCTTATAACACTTATGTTCTTCATGATTACTAACCCCAAAAAAGGAGCATGAATGGCTAGACTTATTCTTGGATTTAGAAGACTCCTTGGGTTTTGAGTTGTTTTCTTTGGGTTTAGGAGCATTTTGAGATGGAGAAGATTTGGTTTTACTATTTGGTTTTCCCTTTCCCTTAGGATTAGATGAAACTAATGCCTTTTGAGAGGAGGAAGACTCAAGGTTAGACAATTTGGATTCTTCCTAGTAATTTGTTCACAAAATGTTTCTAATTTAGGTATTTTGAATGTGTCCCCTAAGGCATCCATGCTAGAGAAAAAGGTAGAAACAAAAATTGGAATGGTCCTCTCAAATTTGATAGAATCAAGTAAACACACTCTTCATCTTTCTTATCTCTTCCACTCCCCTTCAATTGTGTCAAAAATGCTTGAACTTGGTAAGATAGTCTATAATTGTTGGAAAATATTCAATATTAAGAGAGGTGATCTCAATGTCAATTTGCATGGCTCTCATATGATCCACCTTATCAAATAAGTCCTTTGATTTCTCCCAAAATTTGAAAGGAGAGTCACATTTTTCCAAATAAATTTTTTCACTTACATAAGTTCCTAAAAACCCATACACTCATCAAATTTTCACCGGTACTAAAATTTCTCATATTCTCTAGTGAACACTAGTTGTTCTAAAGAAGTTAAAGCCTGTAATCCTTTCCGCGTAATTACTATTTCCATTATTGGTTTCCATGTGTGGTAATTTTGTGTTGTTAATGTCTCAACATGATCTAATGTAGAAGTATATTTCATCCTCAAAAAATCACCAAAAGAAATGTAAGAACCAAGCAATGAAACAAGACCTCCCATATTTTGGCACTTTATAATGTGTGAGTGTTATAATATGGCACTTTATAATTATAGTGAGATTCTCAAATTAAATATTTCCAATGGAAAGAGCACGGAAAAACAATAACTTTTACAAAAACAACACTCAAAATCGAGTTACCGATCAAAAGTTACAAGCTTTTCAATATTATGCTCTACTATTTATTTTAGTTGCCACTAAAACAAAATAAAATGCTCTTGCCTTCACCACACAAATAAAATGAAAGGGGACTAGAGTTAAGCACCTACTAGTAGGTGCAACAAGCTTTAAACCCTCATATGACCATACCATATGACCAAGGGCTAAGGATTTAAATGGGTGTGTGTAACTTACTATTCTGGGGTGTCTGCTTGTTTTTGAGAAAGTCACATCCAACTGCTTCTTCTAGTAAAAAATAATATTTCTGGACTGTGTCAAAAATGACCTTCGTTGCCCAAAATAGTAGTCTGTGGAATTTCCAAAAAAATGACTGCCTCCAGAAATGGTCAAGTTTATAGTCGATCTTAAGGTTTTGCCACCTTCTCGAATCCAATGGAAGCCTCTGTTTTGCATAAAATGCACGCAGAAACAAAATACAAGAAAATCCCAAATATATGAATATATAAAGAATTTATTTGCAAAATAAAACTTACAGATGGATGTCAATAGAAATCTCTTTCTCTGATACCATAAAAGGAACGATAACCAGATCATACCAAGACAAGAACATAGATGTTAATCAAACACCACGATTAATAAGATTGAAGTAATTCACCCAAATAAATTTGCATAAACCTTTACAAACAAATGATCAACAATATCATATATTATTATGGAACTCAATGAAATACAATGAGAATGGACCTTGCTTATATTGGCAAGGAATAATAATCTAAGAACCACCAAGGTCGTAGATCAAGCCATAAATCATGGAAAGAACTAGCTAAGTCCATATATTTAGGAGAGAACTAGACATCAAGGATCTAGTCAATATCATTGATCAAGGAAAGAACTATACCTAACAACTAGATAATATCCCCTCATATCTAAATAAATAAAAATAAATATCCACACATATAAGTGGGTGAGGATAAGTAAAATAAAGGTAAATAAAGTACCTAGGTGAACATGAGCTAAGGTAAATACCTACTCTAACATTAGGTCCTCAAGTATGACACTTGGGTAGATGAGATCCAAGTCAAATGAGGAAATATGAAGCTTTGATAAGTCCTAAAGTATGATACTTTGGAAGATGGGTTCTAAGTCAAAAGAAAGAATAAAAATATTTGAGAGGTCCTAAAGTATGAGACTTGGGTGGACAGGAGTTCCAAGTCAATGGAAATAATTGAAATATTTGATAAGTCCTGAAGTACAAGACTTGGGTGGATGAGATTCAAGTCAATGGATGTATGATTAGATAAGTCTTTGATGAGATCAAAATATCTATGTTATGTTAGAGGAGGATTGTAGATGCGGGAATATTTTGAGATTCATATCCATCTATGAGTGGAAGATTGCAAGTAAAAAGGAGGATTATATCTATATATATATATATATATATATATATATATATATATTCAAGGTTCCCTATAGGCTATAGAGATAAAATATTCAATGATTCTCCATCGAGGCTTTGAATTAGTTGATTTGACAAAATATTTACAATTAAAGAATAAAAAGGTTGTATAAGGATATTCCTAGATATATGTACCTCATAAAGTGTACGCATGTAGATGTCTTGACAAGTAAGAGTCATCGTTGATGAGATGCCTACAAGATTGATTATTTTAGGCATTACGGACATTAATCGAAGGCTACATTTTTGCAAGTTTCCAAGCTTGTCATTGTTGTGTTTTTACAATGAGACTAGAGATATGTTAGGCATAGGATCCATCGGTGAAATAATAGAATCCAGCTCAAAATTACCTATAATGGACCCTCTTCTATAGTGTTTACAGCTTACATCAAGGGTTAAAAGGGAGTCTTGAAGCAAGGTCAAGATCTTATTTGATGTTTGAAGGTTTTCCAAAATAGGTTCAATGTTTGTTTAGACGAATAGAAGAAAAATTGTAGAAGAGATAGATTAGTTTGGAGGGAGATATATTATACCTTGGTCATGATCCTATTGAGTGTCAATATGTACAAAAGTTTGGACAAGGTGTAACTCTTCATTTGAATTTGTGGAAATTTACATTTCATCACTGCAAGAGTTTCTTCATCAATCTCTATGGAAATTATTTCATCGTTAATTAAGTCTTAAACATAATGATAGAGAGGTGTACAATGATCACTAGGATGGTCTTCAATGTAGTGGTATTCACAATATTGTGATTTGTAATACCATATAGGCTTAGGTTCCCCATTATAAAAGGGTCTTATAGTTGGATATTCAATCATAATAGCCTTTACTAATTATTGAAAGGCACTAGATAGAATCTCTTTGAGGGGTGTAAACATACATTCAATAGTGTGTTAATTAGTGTTTATGATGATGAATATGATGGATTTAAAATTAACATTGTTCGAGGATTCACCCCGTTCGAGAGATCTTTCCTTCGAACCTTGGTTAGGTGGTATGTCTCGACCACTATGTCTTAATTTTCAATGAGGTCTTGGATGTAGTTGTGAATTTTTGTACATTAATCCATTTGATGACCATCAATGCAATGAAAATCACAATGCGTGTTAGGTATATACCAATCTAGCTTAAGTTCCCTTCAGAAAGGGTTGCATAGTAGGGTAAGTAACCATATTGGCACTTGCCATTTTTTTCAAGAAAATTGAAAGATATTCTCCCAAAGACATATTTTGTCATCATTTGTAGTCATGAGGAGTTTCTCTTCCTGGAATGGTGATGACTAGTTTATACTTAGTCTTTTTAGAATAGTTATTCTATATGTTATGCACATTTTGAGTATTTGTAACACCATTATTGAAAATGTTACGGTTGCGGTTGATATACCAATATTTATCGTGAGAAGTTTTAGGGTTGTTTTTTTATTATTGTTATGATTTTTCCCATTGTCTTTATAATGAGGCTTGATCAATACTTTATAAATGAGGGATTTTTCAATTTGATTTCCCTTTTCAATAAATTTATCAAAGTTATTGAGGTAGTGCATCTACATGTGAAAGGACAACTCACTGTTAAGGTTTGGGACAAATATGTTAACCATATATTTTTAAAGGATTGAACATAGGAACCAAATTATGATTCCTCTCCATTATTGTAAGAACTATGAAAAGTTATCATTTTTTCATTGTTTGGAATTGCACAAATCCATAATTGTGACCTCAAAGTCAAGGTTTTTAACAAACTTCTATAAGAGGTCCACGAAGGTGGTAATAGATCCCTTTAGAAGGTGCAAGAACCAGTCCAAATCTTGTCCTCATAGAATCTTAGGAAATATGTGCAAGAGAAAGGTATCATTATATGCCACTTCTTGACATGCCATGAAAAAAATTTCGATATGCTCTCTAGGATCAGTTTTTCCCTTATATTTATAAAATTTTGGTTTCTCGAAAGACAATGGGAATGGTTGTGTAAGATTTCCATGTCAAAAGGGTATGGACACAATTCATAAAAATTGAATTATTTGCATTATTTTTGCATACCTAAAATAGTTTATTTCATCATTTTCCATTCCTAAGTAAATGGTGAATTGGTTTGTGGGATAAATGATGAACTATCATTCTTCATTACTTTTCTCATAATTTGTCACAAAAAGAATTTTAAATGTGGTGTCTCTTTTCTTCATGTGTTATCTACCTTTGGTATCATTGTTAGTGATTGTAGAGGATAGGAGAGCCAATTTTTCACCATTGCATTGATTTGATCAAGCAAGGCTTAGTTGGGATCAGGGTATAAAGTACTAGATTTTCCTTTATTATCAATGTTTGTTTTACTTGGTCCTACCTCATCATGTTTGTTTGACTTAGGTGGTGGACCCTTTGGTGATTTATGTTGTCCTCGTAAGGTTTTTAAAACATCCTCATCAAATTCTAAGGGAAATCTTGCTCCCATTGCAAGGAGACAAAGCAGAAATTGGTCTTTATTTTTTTGTAAAGTGGCATTTATGGAAACATTTTTAAGTTGGTTTTTGTCCTCTTTTTCAAAAATAATATGGAAAGTATTTCTTTCCTCCCATCGGAGAGAATGCTGTAGTCGCAATGTCTTGTTCCCATCATTTTTAAAAGCGGGGAGGAACGAAGAAAAGATGTGCGAAAGAAAATTCAACACTTAGCAAAGTGAATTATAAGATGTAAGAGGGGAAAATGTTAGAAAGCTCGACCCTAGAAATATTATATCTAAGAGGGAGGAGGTGAAATGGGGTTAATTGATTTCATGACTCCTAACAAAATGAGTGTTAAGATAAAAAGGACTAAAAGTGGTTAGACGTTTTTTACTTGTTAAAAAAATGGATGTTAAGGGAGAAGAGACTAACCAAGGTGAACATGATCAACTCTTAACAATATGAGTTATAATATTTATGAGAAGATGTGAAAAGGTTAAGTCTTAAAAATATGAGTGTTAAGAGGAATGAAAAGGGGGTGAAAGGTGTTATCCAAAATAAGCCCATGCTTGTTTTGGTTAACTTGCCTTCATTCTTCCTTCCTTTTGCTGCAGGAATATTTTTGCAACTTAAAAGCAGTCAAAAGTTCCTAGAGATGGCTTCATCAGTTAGGAATTTTTTCCTCTTTCGAAAGGTAAATAAGTCCTCCTAACTCCTTGTAATTTTTGAGTTATGGCTCGGCGGAGTTTACAGGAAAAATTTCCCCAGGCAAGCCCGCAGCCAATTAGAAAGTGCCACATGTCAAGGCAGAGTAGAGGCGCAGAGAGAAATTTGGCACTTAGCCCTTTTGGCTAAAAGGTGCAAAGTCACAAGCTGGCCTACGGGCCTGCAGAGGGGAAGGAAGCAAGTTGGCGGAGGCGTGGAGAAATTGTTGACACTTAGCCTCTTTGGCTAAGTGCTCAAAAGTCCAAATCAGCCCGTGAGCCCGCGAAGGAGAAGGGAAAAAAATTGGGCCACACCTGCACCAAACCAAGTGCCACACATGTTTCAAAGAGTAGGGTATGGGTTTTTTTGGGAAATTTTCCCAATTTGAAATCAAAGGGCAAAAGGTGAAGTTTGAGCCCGCAATCCCATCAGCGAATTGGGAAGTGCCACGTGTCTCGAAGTGGCGGACCTCACGAAGATTTTTGGGAAATTTTTCCAAAAGTGCAAAAAGTAAAGTTTGACCCTATGGACCCATTTTCAAATCTGATTTACCACCATTTTTTACCTAATTCGTGCCTCGAAATTTGTGCCCAAATTTATGCCATGATTTTTCCCTAAATCTTCATATGGGCATATCTTTCGATCCAGAGATCAGATTTGGGAAAAATCGGACTCGTTGGAAAGATCTTGATCTCCTCTATGCATTGGAGGCATAAAAACATCATTTTTTCATGTTTTGAGGAAGAAAAATCTAGAAAAAAATTTCATGCCTTTAATGTGAACCAGATTGCTTCGAATGGGTTAGTTTTTGCTCAATCCACCATGGTTGCCTTCTCCCACATGCCAAGGATGAAGAATCAACTCGATTTGATGAGGGAAAAACCCTAAAACATCTTCTCACACCATTAATCCAAGATCAGATTGTTTTGAGAGCTGTGTTTCACCAAATTCATTATTTTTCTCCAACATGCAAAAAAAGAAGCAGAGGAGTCGATTCGACGGGTTTGCAGGCTGATTTGAAAGGAATTAATGGCGATTATTGAATTAGAAGATCTGATTTACTTCCTCCTCTATTTTCTCTCTCCTTGCTTCAGCTATAAATGGAAAGGATTCGATCCTTTGTTTTGTTGGACGTTTTTCTCTTACAGCTCCCCTTTCCTCCTTAGCAAGTGGATTCGTGGAGTTTTAGACCTCTCATATAGGTTGCATCACATATTTTTGCCTCCTTGCCATTGTAATGCATCATATTAAAAACTGGGAATGATAATACATGCTCTGTGAATGATTTTTCAATCCTTTCATGTGTTATTATTGTCTTCTGATCCTTCATTATATCTTGGCAATCTATGCATGTTTTGTGTTACATTCTTATGATCTGTGTTATTTGCAAAATGAAATTTCATCACTCCTTTGGTTTATCACTATTTTAGCTTATTTTTGTTTCCCCTTTTTACATCTTTTAACTTTGTCTCCTTAGAATCTAGAGTAGGATTTAACATTGAACCTCTACAAAAGTCATTCATACACCTAAACAGAGAAGTAAGAACTAGCTTTCTCTAGAGATTTTTCTCACCTTGCAAGGTCCCACACCTTGAGAAAATTCAATGTTCTGCAATCACACTAAATGACCCAATTCTAGACTACAAATCTGAAGGTCATTTAGAGGGTGCTGTAGATTTGCACTAATAGTTTTGGCACGCCTTGTGGGAACTTAGAGGTCTTCATCTTCATTGCAACAAATTTGATGTGTAATTGTTGTAAGTTTATTACTTGAAATAGACTTTATTTTTACATCTGTGACTCCAAAAGGATATAATCAACTAGTTTCAGCAGTCTAAGCTTGAAGATTCATGAGAAGGATCCAAACAAGGTCAAGGACCAAAGAAGAGGGATTGTTTAACTATCTACAATTATCCCCAAAAAGGGGAAGAAGGATTTAAAGGTCTCCATCTCCACCAAATAGAACTCTATCAACTCCTCCACCTGGTAGACCTTTCATCCAATCAACAAGGGTTCTCAGGCCAATTAGAATGGCACAACCCAATCCTTATGTCAAATTTACTGGCAGCATCCCACTTGCTCTCAATGCACAAAACCCAGTTCTAATTGCAGCATTGAAGAACATCCCATACTTTACTAGAGAAAATCAGACCACTCTTAGTGATCATGTCAAAGACATTGCTAATGTTTGTGTAATCCATGAGATTGTTGAGATGGAAATTGTTGTCAAATTATTGGCATCTTCATTCAAAGGGAAATCCTTGCAATGGTTCAGGAGCCTTGATGCAAGCTCTATCCAAAATTGGAACCAGTTGTGCACAACCCTCCATAACCAATTTGGAGAGAAAGGGGACAACTTGTCTCTATTGGAGCAACTGACAACTATCAAGAGAGCTCCCAATGAGTAGCTAACAAACTTCAATTTCAGATTTCAAAGAACATGGGTTAGAATCCCATTGGTAGTGAGGCCAACAGCTCAAGGTGCTTTCTTATACTTTCTCAAGGCTTTAAATTCTAACATTTCTATGTTGATCCAATCTATGGGAGGTGTAACTCTACTTGCAGCTTACAACATCGCTATTACGGCTGAGAATTGTTTGATCCAAGCTGGTAAACTTGCACCTAGGCCTCCTATGCCCTTATGTCTAGAGTTGGGAAGCCCAAGTACTAGTCAAGCACCTACTTTATCTCCTATTCCAACCCCAAGAAACCAGAGTCCAAATGAAACTTCTACTTCATCCAATGGTGCCTCAATGAGCTTCAAGAAGTTATGAAACAATTACAAAATTTGGGAAATGAGCTGGTTACGCTCAAGAGACAACAAGCTCAAATTTTAGGCCTTCTTATCAGCCTCAAACTTAGCCTAATAAACAACCATATCAGCCTAATAGGCCACCCAACCCAGCTACAAATCAAAATCAAGTAAGGCCTCCTACCAATAGACCATTTCAGCCCTATAACCCCAATGTTACATCTACCTCTAAAGCCTTAGTGCCAAAAAAATAATATAGCTCAAGAGTATGACTAGTGTTTCCCATGCAATGAACCTCATAGCCAATCTATGTGCTTCAATGGTGCTTTGAACCAAGCCTTGATGGTGAAAACAACTGGTGTAGAGAGTGAAGTGAGTCAAGAAACAAACCAACAACAAGGGACATTTCAACAAGATACAACTCCAAATGAGACTACACTTGTGAATTGGCAGGCTAAAGATTTTTGTGGTATGAATCAAACACCTTCTCAGAGTGTAGCAGCTAACACATGGTCAAAGAAGAGGAATATTGGTGAAGGGTAGTCATTAGGCCTAAGTGATTCACAACCTCCCATCACTCCACAAGGTGTTGGCAAGAAAAATGTAGTTTTAAATGTGTAAGGAAAGCCCAAGCCACCTTCTAGACCAACTCAAATGCCAACTGTTGTAGCCCATGTACAAGAAAATAATGTGCAGACTAAAGGGAAGCAAAGAGATGGTTCATCCCCATTTAACATCATTGAACAAATGAAGAAGACCAATGTGAACATATCTATGTGGGAGTCACTATCCATCCCAGGACAAAGGGATCTATTACAAGCTGCCATGAAGAATTGGTCAACCTCAAATTAGCTAGCTCATATGCAAGAGAAGGTACTCAAAAATGCTACTCAGCCTAAGGGGAATCATGGAGGATAACAAGGTAAAATTTTGAATCCCCCTCCATTCTATGTTTCATTGATCATTGGGATAAACTAGTACATAATTGTATGATTGATTCTAGGGCAAGTAGTTCTGTGATGCCCAAGAAAATAGCTGATCATTGGGCCTTCAATATGAAGTCATATCTAAGGGAGTGGTGCAATTAGATGGGACAGTAGTAGCAACAGTTGGGTTAATTAAAGATTTGAGCCTTACTTTGCATGCATGCCCCAATGTCACTATTTTGCAAGATGTGTCGGTGATAGATTTTCCACCACTCTTTGCCATATGTTTGTCAAGGGATTTCACAGCTAGAATTGGAGGCTACCTATTTTTTGATTGGTCACATATGCTGTTTAGAACAAGGTATGGAGCCAAGGCCACAATCAGGTCTGAACCTATTACAAACTTTCACATTGAGCCTCATACTCCAAGCCCAATCAATGCCAACTATTCAGCGTTTGATCAAGAGGATTATCCAAGCACACATGAAGCTGACACCAAAGTTGGAAGCATTCCATATTTGACTCTTGATGAAAGGGAAAGAAAGGTACATGCTTTTGATCCCTACAAGGAAATGGAGGAGTCTAAACTAGGAGTCTATTACATGCATGTACAAAATCAGCCTCTTCCTAGCATCACCAAGCCAAACCATAGAGATGACAATGAGGTATGGCAGTTGTTCTTTGATGGATCAAGAAGTAAACTAGGTGTAAGAGGAGGACCTATGCTTGTTTTACCTTAAGGCATTAAGTATTATTCAACTTTTAGATTTCAGTTTTCATGTTCTAACAACACTACTAAATATGAAGCTTTGGTACATGGATTGCATTGGTCAAGGAAGAGAGGCATCAAAAACTTACAAGTCTTTAGTGATAGTGAGTTGATTGTTAATCAAGTTAAAGGATAGCATGCTGCCAAGAATGACCTGCTCAAGAGTTATAAGAATAGGGTGTGGGATCTCATTGAGGATTTTGAGGGCTTTGGCATCAACTCCATCCCTAGGAAAGAGAACCAAGATGTTGATAGGCTTGTAGCAGTTGGAGCAACTTTTGATGTTGTGGAGAGTATCAAAAGAGATAAAATGCAGCCAAACATCCATGTGATTGTGAGGCCATTAGTGCCAAAAATAATGCAAGTTGGCAAGTGTTTGAGAGTGACCAACAAATCATCAATTTCTTACAAGAGGAAACTGATTTCTCAGCCAAAAATCAGGAAAAGTTGGGGCAGCAGTACGGTGATCAAGTGGTACAGCTGAGAACTAACAAACTACCAAAAGTACTTGTGACTTTAGGTTCTATCTTCAATCCTAATGATCAATTTAGGAAGGAGAAATCAAACATTCAAGTCAAGGGAGAGGATTCAGCGTCCTTCTCAGTTGGAGAAGGCAAGTCACTTCAAATTGGTAAAGTGGCAACCGAGCAAGAAAGGTATGAATTCATGCAACTTTTCCAAGAGTTCCTGGATGTATTTTATTGGAGATATGAATACTTGAGAGGTTTTACTCCCAAGCTAGCTCAACACACAATTGAACTAGATCCAAATGCTAATCCCATCAGAAAAAATAGAGACCAGTCAATCCACACATTGAGCCTCTCATGAAGAAGGAATTGAATAAGTTAATAGAGGCAAGTATCATATTCCCCATCAAGAATTCAAGATGGGTTGCAAACTTGGTTCCAGTTAGAAATAAGAGTGGAGAAATCAAGTTGTGTGTAGACTTTAGAGATTTGAATAGAGCATCCCTCAAGGATCACTACCCACTTCCTTCTATGGAGCAGATTTTGCAAGTTGTTGCTAGCTCTGAGAGGTTTTCATTGCTAGATGGTTATTCAAGGTATAATCAAATCATGGTAAAGGAAGATGATCAGTTCAAAATAGCCTTCACCACCAAATGGGGAACCTATGCATATATAAAAATTCCATTTGGGTTGTTTAACACCGGAGCTACTTTCCAAAGGGCAATGGATATGGCATTCAAGGGATTGATCAATAAAATAGTGCTGATATACCTAGATGATATTATTGTATTTTCTAAAATTATAGCATACCATCTCTTTCATTTGAGACAAGTGTTCCAAAGATGTAGAAGATTTGGAGTATCCTTGAATCCCAAAAAATGCATATTCCTAGCTCATGAAGGCAAGCTCCTAGGCCACATTGTTTCCAAAGAAGGGTTAGAAATTGATCCAGAGAGGGTTGAAGCAATAAGATCACTACCATTGCCAAGTCATAAGAAGGCTCTTCAAAGTTTCTTGGGAAGAATCAATTTTGTTCAAAGGTTTGTTCCAAACTTTGCAGCCCTTGTCAAGCCAATAACTATGATGTTGAAGAAAAGTATGGCATTCAAATGGACAACTGAAGGTAAGGCAAGTTTTGAGGCAATCAAAGAAGCTATCTCATAGGATCCAACTCTCATTAACCCATATTTCTCCAAAGACTTCATCCTTTATGCATTTGGCGGTGGTGATACAATTTCTATAATTTTAGTACAGCAAAATGAAGAAAATGTAGAGTAGCCAATTGCCTTCTTTAGCCAAATCTTGAGGACTATGAAGTAAGGTATTCCTTCATTGAGAAGCATGTTCTTGCAATTATTAGGAGCTTAAAGAAATTAAGCATATAGTTTCAAACAACAAGGTTCAACTGTTGGTTTCTCATGTGGGAGTTAAATACTTCCTCCTCAATAAATATCTAAATGAAAAATGTGTAGGGTGGATTACTCATGTCATGGAGTATGACATTGAGATCAAATTCACCAAGCTAGTCCAAGGAAAGGGATTGTGTGATAAATTGGCCTTGAGTCAACCAATTGAAGCAAGCAAAGAGAAGAATGTTGTTTTGGTGTCAGCAAGACAGCCAAGAACAAAGAGATGTTCAAGAAGAAAATGGTGGTGTGCTCACTCCTTGCTGGACCCAAGACATAATGCACTTCTTAAAAATAGGCCTATGCCCTCTAGAGATGAACAAAGCCAAAAGAATACACTTCAGATTGCAAGCTATTCCGTATGCACTCATTGATGGCGTATTGTTCAAAAAAGATATCAATGGAGTGTTTCTCAGGTGCATTGGGACAAATCAAATTGAGAAAATGTTAGAAGAGTTCCATAATGGATCAACTGGAGGTCATTTTTCTCCAAGAGAGACAGCTCTCAAGATCATGGAGGCTGGTTATTATTGGCCCAAAGTGTTTAGTGATTGTTATGCATGGATCAAGAGGTGCAAGAATTGTGCATTCTTCGCAGGAAAAGAGAGGTTAGTAGCACTTCCATTGCACCCAATCTCATTTGACTAGCCATTCATACAATGGGGTTTGGACTTTGTTGAGTCATTAATCTAAACTCAAGCCAAGAGCACAAATGGATTCTAACAAAGAACAATGCACTACTTCACCAAATGGACCGAGGCGGTGGCACTCAAAGAGGGAAATGAATCTAGCATTCTAGACTTCTATTAAGGGATAGCAACTAGATTTGTTATACATGCCACTATAATATCGAGATAATGTGTTGGCATTCATAGGATCAAAGGTAACTCGAATGGGTTGTTAGAAATGGGATCTATTTGAGCACTTCATCAAATTATTACCCTCAAGGTAATGCCAAGATGAGTCCACAAACAAGAATCTATTAAGGATCATCAAGAGGACTCTTGATAAAAATCGAGGACTTGGCACATGAAGCTTAAATCAGCTCGATGGGTTGATAGGATAACTCCCAAGAGATCCATAGGTAACTCTCCATTCAGACTTGTTTATGGGAAAGAGGTAGTCTTGCCTATGTCACTTGAGTTTCCAACATTGGAACTCATGAAGCAATTGAAATTGTTGGAGTATGAGCCCATGGAGGTTAGATATGTAGAATTAATGGAACTCTAAGAAATCAGAGAGCATGCAGCCCAAACAATGGAAAATACCAAGCATTGATCAAGAGAAGCTTTGATAAGAAAGCTAAGGCTAGAACTTTCCAAGTTGGAGATTTAGTGTTGAAATGGGATGCAGACCGAGCAAGCCAGGAAGGCATTCAAAATTTTATGCCCTTTGGAGTGGCCCCTATATGGTCACAAAATGAAAAAATAGCAATTCCTTCTAATTTTCTACATTAGATGGTGAAGAACTACAGATTCCGCTTAATGGAATCCATCTAAAGCATTACTACTAGAAGGGAAATTTCTCACCTTGTACATATTAGCTTAGTTTCTTCTTTCATTCCTCCAAGTGCTTATGCACATTGTTTTGTTGTAACTTAGATTTACTTTTCCCTAAGTGATTTTGCACAGGTTTTGTTGCCCCAAGGATGCATCATTTACAGATCATGTTCCAGGTGAAAGTAATTTTCTACTCTCACAATATTCATCTTAGAGATTTTATAATGAATTGAGAGTAACAAGTAGTTAAGTTCATGACTCCATTGCCCAATGGATTGCTTCAAGCAGCTGGTCACTTCATCCAGCAGGTAGATGACCCCTCTGAGTCACCAAAATTTTTATCCAAAATAAGCCCATGCTTGTTTTGGTTAACTTTCCTATATTATTCCTTCATTTTGCTTAAGAAGATTTTTGCAACTTTAAAGCACTCAAAAGATCCTGGAGATGGCTTCATCAAATAGGATTTTTTTCCCTTTCCAGAAAGGTAAAGAAGTCCTCCTAACTCCTTGTAATTTTTGAGTTATGGCTCGGCGAAGTTTACAGGGAAATTTTTCCCGGGTGTAGACCCAGCCGCCAATTAGAAAGTGCCACGTGTCAAGGCGGAGTGGCAGCGCAGAGAGAAATTCAGCACTTATCCCTTTTGGATAAAAGGCACAAAGTCAAAATTTGGCCCGTGGGCCTACGGAGGAAGGGAAGCAAGTTGGCAGAGGCACGGAGAAATTATTGACACTTAGCCTCTTTGGCTAAGTGCTCAAAAGTCCAAATTGGCCCGTGAGCCCACAAAGGAGAAGGGAAAAATTTGGGCCGCACCTCCATGCCAAACCAGAAGCTGACACGTTTCTTAGAGAGCAGGGTGCAGATGTTTTTTGGGAAATTTTCCCAATTTGAAAGCATAGGGAAAAAGGTGAAGTTTGAGCCCGTGATCCCATCAGAGAATTGGGAAGCACCATGTGTTTCACAGTGGCAGACCAGTGGATATTTTTGGGAAATTTTTCTAAAAGTGCAAAAAGTAAATTTTTACCCCATGGACCCATTTTCAAATATGATTTTCCGCCATTTTATACCTAATCATGCCTCAAAATTTGTGCCTGAATTTATGCCCTAATTTTGCCCTAAATCTTCAAATGGGCATATCTTTCGATCCAGAGATCAGATTTGGGAAAAATCAGACTCATTGGAAAGATATTGATCTCCTCTATGCATTGGAGGCATAAAAACATCATTTTTAAGGTTTTGAGGAAGAAAAATCTAGAAATATCTTTCATGCCTTTAATGCGAACCAGATTGCTTCAAATGGGTTGGTTTTTGCTCAATCCACCATGGTTGCCTTCTCCCACATGCCAAGGATGAAGAATCAACTCGATTTGATGAGGGAAAAACCCTAAAATGTCTTCTCATGCCATTAATCCAAGATCAGATTGTTTTGAGAGTTGTGTTTCACCAAATTCATTATTTTTTCTCTAACACGCAAAAAAAGAAGCAGAGGATTCAATTCGATGGGTTTGCAGGCCAATTTGAAAGGAATTAATGGCAGATTGTTGAATTAGAAGATCTGATTTGCTTCCTCCTCTTTTTCTCTCTCTTTGCTTCAACTATAAATGGAAAGGATTTGATCCTTTGTTTTGTTGGACGTTTCTCTTGTAGGCTTCCCTTTCCTCCTTAGCAAGTGGATTCGTGGAGTTTCAGACCTCTCATACAGGTTGTAGCACATATTTTTGCCTCCTTGCCATTGTAATGCATCGTATTAAAAACTGGGAATGATAATACATGCTCTGTGAATGATTTTTTCAATCCTTTCATGTGTTATTATTGTCTTCTGATCCTTCATTATATCTTGGCAATCTGTGCATGTTCTATGTTACATTCTTATGATCTATGTTGTTTGAAAAGAAAATTTTCATCACTCCTTTCGTGTATCACCATTTTAGCTTAGTTTTTTTCCCCTTTTTGCATATTTTAACTCTAGCTCCTTGGAATCTAGAGTAGGATTTAGCATTGAACCTCTCGCAAAATTCATGAATACACCTAAACAGAGGAGTAAGAACCATCTTTCTCTGGAGATTTTTCTCACCTTATAAGGTCCCACACCGTAAAGAAAACTCAATGTTGTGTAATCATACTAAATGACCCAATTCTAGACTACATATCTGAAGGTCATTTAGGGGGTGTTGTAGATTTGCACTAATAAAAGGTTAACTATTTTTTACGCTTAACAAAAATGAATGTTAAAAGAGAATAGATTTAACAAGTTTAGGGTGATAAAATATTAACAAAATTAATGATAAGAGTGATGAAAAAGGGTTTGAAAGGTGACACTTAAAAATGAGAAATGTTAAGGTGGAAGAGGGATTGAAATATTAGTTTAGATTAGTCTTATCATAATGAGTTCTAAGTAAGATGAAAAGTTTTGAAAGGCTTAGTGACCCTTTACAAAGTGAATGTAAAGAGGGAAGAGGTGAAAGAAGTTATTTTCCCAACTTGTGACAAAATGAGTGCTATAAGAGGAGACTTAGAGACACAATGAAAGATGCTCAATGCTTAACAAAAGGAGTGTTAAAGGAAGAGACTTAGGAAATGTGATGAAAATTCTCTATTCTTAACCAAATGTTTATTAAGAGGGAAGATACTTAGAAATGCGATGAAGGATGCCAACTCTTAACAAAAGTGTGTTAAAAGAGGAGACACAAAAATAAATGGGAGCACTTAAAGAACGAAAAAGTGAATGTCGAAACAAGAAGTGAAGAAATGACGATGAGAAGGTCCAAATCTCATGAAAGTGGAGATAAGAGACAAATGGAATGTGATTGATGAAGGTCCTCAAGTTAGAGAAAAGTGAATGCTTTAAAAGAGAGGAATGAAGGAATGTGAAAATTTCAAGAATGCAACAAAGTGAATGTGAAGTATGATGATGTAAGAGTATGGGAAGTTTAAAGTTCAACAAGATAATGTTAAATTTAATACTTATGAAAATGAAAGATAAAAGTGATCATGAAGGTGTTTGACCGTGATAAAGTGAGTATCACGACATCAAGACTTAAATGAAAATGGTGAAAGTGCTCAAGTTTGGATATGGATTTCCACAACCCAAGACTTAGACTCATTTACAAAGTGACAAGGTGGATGAGAGAGAAAAAGGTGAATGACAAGAGTGAAACAAAAGTATGTAACACGTAATAAAAATGAAAATTATGTTTTGAAATTTGGCCTCTACCTTAAATTGGCTTGGTGAGTGTGTGTCTTCCTAGGTGGTTATCTCTAATAGGTTTCAGCAATATATCCAAACAAACACGGTACTATTGCTATTTTTTGGATTTATTTTACCCCCTTTGAAACAATGAGAAAAGATCTTGCTCAAATGAATTACACTAGGGTCACAACTATTGGATATTTGTGACTCTAATCTCACAAGTTGTATTATTCAAGCGGATTGGGGGTACCCATTTTGTAAGCCAATTCCTTCAATGTACTAACTACTTTAGGTTCTTATGGTACTCCTCACAATGATTTGTCCGGCTTAAGCTAAAGCACATCCCACGCTTAAGTGGATGGGTAATAGCCTTGTCATCCAAACCTAGAAATATAGTGTGAATTGTTCATTCTTATCTTGATTTAAAATGATCTTATTTTAACCACCATTCTTTGACCAAGGTAACTTGTAGTTAGTAGACTCTTTTTAAATGGCATTCAAAGAAACCCGTTGTAAGGGCTACCCCATATTCAGCAGAGCATACGCTCAAAATAAATTCAATCAACATATTCCATATAATTTATGTGTAACATATATATAGGAGAGTATTTCTAACTCCTATAACAACTCCACAAATCTCTCACCCTAAATCTAGATGGGTTGTTCAACAACCTTTATTATTTCCCTATAATATCTCTTTCCTATTCTCACGCATAATATAACTCACATAAAAACATACTCACTAAATATAATAATAGCCCAAATATTATTACTCGCAAATGTGAGCACTACCTAATATTCCTAACATTCCCTCTTTAGTGCTAACATGGGGTGAGGAACACTAAGGAGCTACATGGTGATGATGGGACTTGGTTGGTCATTGCCTCCATCTTCTAGGTTGCTTTAGTTAATTGATATCTACTTATTTATTATTTTTGCCCCTCAATTTTAAAAACCCTTGGATGTTATTTTTGACTGATAATGCATCCAAGTATAAGATATGTGTTCCCCCTTATTACAAATTTTCCCAAAAATTTCCGCTTCAAGGAAAAGTATACTCCATTTTTATAATTTTGCACCATTTTGATAAAATCCCCTTTAAAAAATATTTACCACTAAAAAAATTCCCTTTCACCCCTCTCAAACATAAAAATGAGGAGATACCATTTTATATTTTCAAAATGATAACTTTTGTTTTCAAAGAAATAATTCTTACCATGTTGAACTCATAATAGTCATAGCGGCGAATGGATAGAGATGTCGCTTTAGGTAAGGCTGCATGTTTATGAGTTCAATGCAATGCTGGAGGAAATATCACCATTCCACATGAAAGAAGGTTATTGGATCACCATTTCTATGGATGAATCATCAAATGTGTTGATCTACATGTCACCGAGCCGAAGGGAGAGTGGGTCATTTTTTAGGAAGGAGATTAGTCTCTCCCATGTAAATATTGATTTATCAACCTGCATACACAAATAAACGATCCAATTATGGGAGATTTCCTTGACACCACATTGGGGACAATGGTGCTCGATCCAACTCAGTATAAAAATTCATTCCTCTCATATCGGGCTTCAAACAAGCTCTCCTACAGATATTTTGAACAATGAATTTGGAGGAGACATTAATAAGTTTTGGGCGCCGGATTTGTGGGTCAATCAAAAGATAAATAAATTGCTTTAGAGCATCAGTGGAGATATGAAACAAATTTCAAGGGTTTGTATTGACACTTATCCAAAAAATGTAAATCAGGCTCGAGATGAATATGAGATCGGTTAGAAGGGATCTGGATCCATCCTGAGCCAAAATACTTCATAACTGATCCAAACATTGTCACAGTTGAGACCGAGAAGCTAGGGAAGGTGAGTTGTGACTTCTAAAAAAATTCAGGTTCTTCTATTTCCTTGTAGAGATCTAAAAATATTGTGTCACCTTTTTTACTACTATCAAAAATTATTTCTTATAAATCTAAAGCGCACTCAATAACTCCGCAGAACCATATTCGCAATATATATCTATAATTTTTTAATTTTTTAATTTTTGATGAAAAATATGAACAAAATAGATGAAATACTCTAGAAGGAGTGAAAAAATTGGAAGAGAGAAGATGATGCACATGAATGATGGATGTTAATGGGTTCGTTGTGAGGTTTGTGGTATCCGCTATTACCGATGCAAATATACAATAAGGGTGGACGCTGCGCAACTCCAGATTTCACACAAGGTTTGTGGTATCCATTATTCCTTTGTTTTCACTACTTGACTTTACAACAAATGGATGGCACATAGACAATGGAAAATGGGTTTGCATGAGGTCCGCTCTGCTCGCCCATTTCCATTACCTAACTTGACAAACAAAGCATGAGTGAAGTGAGATTTAAAGAGGCCCCTTTCAAAACTAGATCTGATATCAAATGTGGGGGTTACCCTATTTTTAGAAAGAGCATATGCTCAAAATAAATTCAATCAACATATTCCATATAATTTATGTGTTACATATATATAGGAGAGTATTTCTAACTCCTATAACAACTCCACAAATATCTCACCCTAAATCTAGATGGGTTGTTCAACAACCTTTATTCTTTCCCTATAATATCTCTTACCTATTCTCACATACAATATAACTCACATACAAATATACTCACTCAATATAATAATATCCCAAATATTGTTACTCACAAATGTGATCACTACCTAATATTCCTAACACCCGCAATTAGTAGTTTGATAATATTCTTCTTTAGAGTTGGTCCTACAAACAAGGATTATTTATGTTTTCCCGAGGTGGAGGGGACAAGAAGAAATAATAGAGCCCATGTTTATGATTTCTACGATCAATTAAGAAGTTCGAGGAAAGAGCACATGCGTTGAGATTACTTTTATTAAGAAAAGAAAAAGGTTAATTCCCAAAATCACATAAGAAATGATCACATTTCTAATTTCCAATATCACTTTGAAAGCGAGAGAAAATAGCATACACATGATCCTTCCATGTGATTAGCTTCACAAAAACAAAAAAATGACAACCAAACATAAAAACTCCACCACAAAGTGTTAGCGACTATGCAAAAATGATTAAATGTTGACAAAAATGCATAAAAAGCGACAATAATAGGAAAAAATGTCCAATAACCTTGTACGAAAGTTTCACAATCATCCCATGTAAGTGAAATTTACAAAAAAATAACTAAAGGGGCCTAATTAAGTTTAATATACCTAAGTTAATCAATTAAAACTAACGAATTAGTATTAAAAGGAAACCTAACTAGATTAGTAACTAAATCTAATAAATTTAAGTGAAAAGTGATTAAGAAAGTTTAAAGAATAATTATAACCTACTATTGAAACTTAAGTTGATAAAAAGAGATTAAAATAAAATCTGAAGCTAAATTTAACTTTAGTTTAAAAAATTTAACCTAATGTCTAAACCTCGTGATATAAACTAAGCCCTAAAACCTAAGGTGTCATGTGAGTGAAGGGGAAGGAAAAATTTATTTTGAATGTAGGAAAGGTTGTTCATAGAGAAGACTCGATGGAGGGCTTGAGAGGGATGGCTTGGTGTAAGGGATGGTGAGCTCTGGTGTAGGTTAGCGTAAGGGGTGAGGATGGATCGGGACTTTGTGGATAGGGTAGTGTGAAGGGGAGTTGGCAATGGACAATTGGAGCTCAAAGTGGTTGATTGTGGTCCATGTGAATGGTGAGAAGGGGTTTTGAAATGGAAAGGTTAATTGGGAAAATGAAAGGCAAGTGAGGGGATCTAGTGTTAGAGATCGTGGTTAGTGTGGAGTAAGGTTTAAATGAAGATCCGGAAGGGTATCTTATGAGAGGAATAGTTGGATGTTGGCTCAGTGCCGAGGTGTGTAAAGATGTGAAGAGGGGTGAGAGGGAGTGTAGAGGGATAGATAGGGGACAAATGGGGAGTGGATTGATGGTAGCTCGGTGAGCTAGCTCGCTAAGCTAGGGGGTGATAAATCTAGCAAGGTTACAGAGTTAGGTAGGAAGGAGGGGTTTAGTAGGAAATTAGGAGTGTGAAAAGGGATTATAGAAACTAGTTCAAACTAAAAACCAACACTAAAATAGAGTAAAAACACCTAAATTTAAAAAAGAATTGTAATTTTAACACCGATTTTCCCCTTTCAACTACTTCCAAAATGCAAAAAAACAAACATGTGTAAAAATATCACAAAAAAATAAAAATAACAAGAACAAAAACAACAGATTTTGTAAACTATCCCATAATCCTACAAACACAAGAGAACACCAAAACAAATGTGGAAACACAAAAATTAACCAAATAATGTAAAATAAACATGAAATAATACACAAGAAAATGTGAAATCAAGATTAAGAGTGTGGGTGAGTCCCACCTAATGCCCAGAATGTAAGTACGTAAAAATGTGATTAAAATGGAGAGATAAGCAGATGTAAACATACTCCTCTATGTCCTCCTTGAAAACCTCAATGATAAGGTTGTATGAAGCTTTAACCTTGTGTAACCTTGTAAATGGTTTATTGTGGGTGCTCTTAAAAGTGGTCTCCAAATGAGATAATTACAATGCTACAAACACATATTTGACTTGGATATAGCTTCTAATATGCAAATATTGGGTAGCAAAGTTGAAAGAGTTTTCTTATAATAACCCAAGAGGATTCAAGAGGATTTTCAAAGGGATAGGAATGATCTTTTATAGAGGTTGAGTTGTGGTTAGAAGTGGTTATATGTGGTTGAATGGACATGCTAAAAATAACATTTGATGGAGGTTGAATAGTTTGAATGAATTTATTCCCATGAGGGATAGTAAATAAATTTAGTTAGTAGAAGTTTCATCCGGAAAGGTGGTTATATGTGCAATTTAATTGCCCCCACCTTTCTAGGATTCTATAAGTGTAGTTGACTGGACTGACAAAGTGGAGTCCAAGTGGGGTCCAAAGGGAACCTAAGTGGCAATTGACTAGGAAAATAGGTTTATTTTCTTAATTAGGTAACTAATTTAATTAGCTACAATGTGCAAGATAACTAATTAATCATTTATTTAATAAATGATAATTAAGCTAGCTAAAGTAGGTTGGGAACTAATTTAATTAATCCCAACAAGGTTTAATGTGCATGATTAATCAATTTAATTAATTAATCATAAAGGCGTAAGAACAATAGGATGTATCGGGATAATATTGGGAACAAGTGTGTGATTTTGGGATATCTACAGCTTTACATTTTGTAATCTACATTATAAATATATAAATCTATGTTCTTAATTACGCACTTCATAAACTATAATCTTAAGCAATTTATGTTGTGGATTTATAATTTGTAGCATTATTCATCCCTTAAATTTCCTAACATTCCTGATATATATGTTACATCCAAACTTGAAATCAAAATAAAGTCACTCTCCAAAGTATATTTTCCTTCACTGACACCCAAGAAAGGAAAACAATGTAGAATAATTCCTAAAATCCTAGCATAGACACACCGAGAATATAAATTCAATTGTTGATCATGTCAAAGCCATAAAACCAAAGGACACCCTAAGATAGTAGATGTTCATTCCCAAAAAATCATAAAGGAATTTATAACTAAAGAAAATACTTGCGAGGTATGCAATACAAAAAAATCCTTCAATAACAAAATCAAGCAATTATCGCAAAATTTTTCCCTATAGTTTTTAAGCATAACAAACACAAGATTACAAAGGGTAAAAGAGATTTATTCATTTAATATTTTTAACAACAAAAATTACAAACATGGACATGACAAATGATCATGTGTGTTCATTTGCAAAGGAGGAAAGGAAAACATATAGAATAGAAATCTCAAATCTCGATAATGGTTGTACAATTTTGCAACCATTCTAGCATAAACCCCAAATAGAACCATAAAGAACCAAAACTTGTACAAACTCCAACCTAGAAGGGAACTCCCAAAATCTAACTCAAGCTCCCACCCACCAATTATCCTACAAAATGAAGAAAAACTTCATTCTTATACAATTTTTCCTTTAATATGATAAAATATTCTTTCAAGATGCTAAATCAAAGGCTAAGATTATGATCCATGTGTTAAAAAGTGAGATCAATGGGGAACCAAATGATCAGCAAGATGGAGGAAAGAAAACAATTCAGTGTGTTCATTCCACATAAATTTAATCAATCAATCATCACGTAGTGGGGGGAAAGTAAAACTTATCTTGATTCCAAGAGCATCCATGATCAAACAAGGATTAAAGTAGCATCTCCAACTATCAAATGCATCATTATATTCCCCCGAAATGACGTTTTTCCCTCCCAAACATATTTCATTAAAATATCATGAATTCCTTAGTAATTTTCCTCAAACCTAATATCCAAACAAATCTATTTCCAAGATAGTTCCAACGCAACAAATTTTATCAAAAATGGGTGCCCAGAATGAAAGTTATGAGTGAAATTGTAAAAACAGCTTTGGGCCCTGACATGGGATTCACAGTGTCACAACTAAATTTTTACAAAATGCATTCGATGATCAGATCCCCATAGAGATTCCACATAGAAGTTAGTGATTGGACAAGGAATTCAAGACTAAAAATGAAACATGTAGTTTGCAAAATGTAAGATTTGTATCCGTGAAACTAGAATTTATTTTGTGAGATCCCAAAATGTGCCACATGTCCAAAATGTAATCAGTTGTCAGACCTTTTCATGTAATTTCTAAAAGGAACAATAACCAGATTGTACCAAGCCAAGAACACGATGATGCTAATCAAACACTATGATCAATAAGATGAAAGCAATTCGCGTAATAACTTTACATAAAACCTTTGCTAATAAATGAGAATAAATATCATATATTATTGTGGAACTCAACGCAATACATTGAGAATGGACCTTGCTTAAATAGGCAAGGAATAACAATCTAAGAACCAGTCAAGGTCATAGATCAAGCCATAAATCAAGGAAATAACTAGTCATCAAAGAACTAGTCAAGACCATAGATTTAGGAGAGAACTAGACATCAAGGATCTAGTCAATACCATAGATAAAGGAAAGAACTAGTCAATACCATAGATCAAGGAAATAACTATACCTAACAACTAGATAATATCTCCTAATATCTAAATAAGATAAAAGAAATATCCACACACATAAGTGGGTGAGGATAAATACAATAAAGGTAAATAAAGTACCTAGGTGAACATGAGCTAAGGTAAATACCTACTCTAACAATTTGTAGTTTTGAAAACTAGCATGTTAAACTTACATTTTCCTTTGGAAGTTCCCAAATGATGCCACATGTAAAAACTATAATCGGGATTCTCAATATACTCTTGCAGTTTTAAAATTATATAAAACCACTTTCCTACCTACGCATTTCTCTCCCGATCCCGTGAAATGATGCCACGTGTCCCACCAAGTAATTTTCCTTGACTACCTCTTGCAATTTGTAGTCTTTTATGAAAGGTTTCCAAAACTACTCTAAGGACCCAAAATCCCGATAAATTGAATATTACCATTTGTGGGGATAGGGCATGGGCACACAATCTACATAATCGCAGCTATAAAAACACAGAGTACTCCCCACTATAAAAATACTTACGTTTTTTATAGGGTTATTCTTGCTTCTACATTATAATGGTAATGTGAAGGTTTAGGGGCCACCGTAGAACCCGTAATTCACGCAATTTTCTCTCAAATTTAAAGAAACATCATAAATATGTTAAGTATGATACTTCTAAGTCAAAACATGATGCCGATGAGACATAAATGATGTAAGGAACTTATGATCTTCCCCAATTCAACTTGTAAATCAGTACATTTTTATGTATACTCCTCTAATATATAATTTGATATCTTGAAATCCCTTAAAATCACTAATAGAGAAAGAAACTAGCAAGGAACACCATGAAACTGCAAGATTACTCATGAGACTTCTTTATCTTGAAAAATGGACCTCAAGGAGTTATCAAAACATAGCATCAAGTACCATAGGGATCCAAGGAACAAAATGAGGTTATGAAAATGTTTATTTCAATGTATTAATCAATAATCTTGCAAGGAAGAGATAGAATGAGGAAGAACATGACAATGGAAGGGTTATACCAAGAAACAAAGGAGGATTCTACAAACATGGTGCCAAAGATATACAAGTGTCAAAATGGGCATCAACATGTCACACTTGTAAATGTATGTATATTGGCCAAACATGCAATATTAAGTATCAAAATTCATAAGAGGATGTAAAAAAATTTTATACGAGTAATCCTAAAGTAAGGAATGAAATATTATATATGCATCTACCAGTCCCTAATAAACCTTGGGATGATAGTGTTATGTCAAAATTACAATGCCCCCCCATTTCTTCGATGTGTGTGGGGCAATCAGTGTAATTTTGCTAACATGGGGTTATCCTCAAGCCGTGGGACTTGTGGACTTAATATAACCCTCTAGATAAGGTTGGCTTCCTCTACCTAAACTTAATGCTAAACTTCTCCTAGAAAGGGAAATGTAACTATCCTAGCACTAACCTATATTTTCCAAGGGACCAGGGGAGAAAGAGATGCATAAAATTAAATTCCTAAACTAAGGGAGGCAATAGCACCAAGAAAAGGGGTGAGACACTCTGTTGATGGAGGATGAAATAGAGGAAAAGGGGGTGAGGGAGGTCAGACAAATGTGACACAGATCTAGAACCTAATCCACCATTAAAACTCCATGGAACACAACATCATAAACCTACAAGTGAAAGAAAATGCACAAAATATAGAAATAATAATGGAGAGGAAAGAAAATATAATAAAAATGAGCTAGGGTTGAAGAAACACCATAAAACACAATTTTATTGCTTCAAAGTATGCACAAACCATTACATTTGATGCAAAAAGGCATAATTACATTACTAGGCCCAAGAGAAGGCTCACAACTCAAATGGAGTTGAGGGAAAAAAATTCAAGAGTTTCCCAACTCCCATAATGTCTCTTTAAAAATGAGGGGTTTGAGTTATTTTTATAGCCAATTTTCACCCACCCTCATTAAAGAGGTATGGGAACCCATACAATTTCTCTTCCTGAGGGTACTTCTGTCAGATGAAGACATGGGTGCCATACCACATTAAATCTAGTTGTTGAGTTGTCTTTCACTCACCTACTTTCACCTTTCCTAGGACTTGTGAGCCACCCAACCATGTGACCCTCTAACCTCGTCGTACCACTACCCAAGCATCTAACTTCATGGCTCATCTAACCATGTGTCACCTAACCTTGATCGTCCAACCCTAGGGGGTTGGACACTATCCAACTATGTGGTGCATACATTACTGTGGTCACCGACCAACCATGTCAACCAGCTAGTCACCCGACCAACCATGCCAACCAACCTATCACCCAACAAACCATGTCGACCAACCAGCCACCCGACCAACCAAACCAACCAACCTAGCCAACCAACCCATCTGACCAAACAAGCTAGCCAAACCAGCCCGACCAACCCATTCAACCGACCTACCACCCGACCAACCAAGCTGACCAACTTCAAGATGATATCTTGAGCTCCCAGATGATTTTTAGGGCGAAATTCTATATGATTTCACATAAAACAGCCCACTAAATCCAATAGTGGTGGTATCAAGATCAAATTTTGACTTTATCACCTCGAAATGGCTCATTATTTCTTGGGATTTCCTATTATGCGCCGAAGAACAAATTTCCTAGAAGTATATGATGCTTCAAGATGTCTCGTCTTTTCCACCATGTAGGGCATGGAAAATGAATTCCATAGGCACTTTTTTGGACTTATAATTCCTAACACAACTATCAAAATATTCTATTGAAGCTTAGGTCCTCTTTCACGCTACACACTCCTTAAGGCCCAAAAGCCTACTTCTGATGGATGGCCCCAAGATCTCTGAAATTTCCTAAATCACTTGAAATGCTTCCCAAACTTGAAATCTTAGCTGTATCATTCCAGATTGCTCCATGAATTGATGTTCAAGTGCTCAAACCCATCCTCCCAAGTTGTTTATTTTACCAGGGGGTAAAAATAGATAACAATTTTGTGACCTCTCGGGACATCTAGCTACTAGATGTGAGACCAGTTACAAACGTCCATTGGGTATGGAGTCAGTATTGGTACACCTGCAAAGTGATCCTAAAATCTGAATTCTACCCCTAAGCCATTAAAACACTGATGCTTGAACCTGAACTTCTTGCCACTGCTCAAATTTTCCCTCTCATTTACAAAATTATCTAAATTAAGGTTTTGTGAGAGTGGAAAATTATCTTGAACCTGGAATTCTCTTTCTTCTAGCAATTTGATCTGGGAAGTACTTGGGACCTCATGTTTTAGCCGATCATGAACACACCTTGCCAAAATTCTGAAGATATAAATGCCCTTGCAATCGATTTCCTGATGCAAATAGAGGCATAAGAGCTCAATTGTGACTGACCTAGAGAGACATAGAGATGAAAACATTGGAAACTATCCCTCAATCTGATTTAGTTTCTCTACATTTGGAATTACTTGAAGACTACAACTATTTCTTGTCACTTTGAACCCTTTACTATGACACATTTTCCCCAACAATATTATGTACTATGCAAGAGCAAAACCACGCAAAAACTATGTATAAAGACAAAGATCATACATACCCCAAGTGGAACATGCAAAGTGTGCATACGCACTTCTTCTACTAAAAGCAAGCCTACCTACTCTATTCTAACTAGAGGAATGGGAAACTTCACATGAACCCTGACACTAGCAAGGAAAAGTAGTTGCCTTTCCTCAACATTATAGACCATGCAACTAATTTGAAAATGGGCATGGTCATGGATGAAATACTGATATAGGGGAAATCCTCCACCCATCCGAATAAGGTATTAACAAACAAAGAAAATGCCTCCTCCAGTTGATCTATATTTGGTTAGAGGTGTTGTTATTGACCCTTCGTGCATTGAAAATCATCCTCATCCTCTGAAGTGATCATGACCAATGGAAACTATAGCCCCTGATCCAATGAAGTTAGGTATTTGATTGAGAAAGTCCTGATTCTTGTGATTTTCCCACTCATCTTTTGTTTAGTCCCACAACTAGGGATCTCATACAGACCTTCTTCCTAAATATGGTTGTTTGTAGGTTGATCCATGCTTTATTGTGCCTCTTCAAATACCTTTGTTTCCACTTTGATGGTCATTGACATTCCTTGGGTCTCTTCATCCTCTATCTCATCTTTCTCTTCTCGCCAAAAGTGCAGCAAGTTCTAGACAAGCAAAGCAATGAGGATCATTGCACTCTGTAAAAACATCTTGCTCACTTTGTAATTGTTCCTCCTCAAGGCTTTGGGTGCCAGTAGTGTTTAAAAACACTTTCTCCTCCCCTGAACTTTCCAATCTGAGCCTCCTTCTCACTTGCCTATTTTGTTCTTTGATTCAACTCCTTCTTTGGCATATTTTGAATTTCCTCATCCTCCCAATTTGAATCAGACCAGTCTCCTATCGATACAAAATTTCCATCTTCGGTGAGACTAGTTGAGGGAGAGGTGTAAGAAATAAGTTGTTGCATTATATCTTACTCAAATAGAGGTTTTTGATGCTAAACAAATATGAATTGATCACTTGGGGAGGCCAAATGACCCTCCAAAACATAACCCCTACTCTGATGATATGTTGCCTCTGAAACAATTACATGATTATGCATGAAGCATTCCTATTTGGGGCATTACATGGCCATATCCCTTTCTCTGACAACATAACATGTTTCCCTCTCTACCAGCCTTATAGGATAATTTGTTTTAGTGATAGCTGGGTAGAAGGTAGAGACAACATATGAAATACCACAACTCCTAAGGACATTGGTGTATGAGTTAGGGAAGTTGGGTAGTGCATTGGGTGGAGATGGGAGGGATCTTGGTGCAACTTGGGGAATGCTATGGGAATGACACACCTGTGAGACATCAAATGAAGGGTAAGGAAGTAAAGGGGCTTCCTTATTTTTGCAAGGAATGATGGATTTTTCAATATTTACACAAGGAGAAGGAATAACTTAAGGTGGTGAGGGAGGGAATTTAGCAATATGGATAGATTTTCTCTTTCCAACCTAAATGAGAATATTCTCAGTTTGTGATGTAATGGAGAAATCCAGAGGAAAAATGCTACCTCCTAGAGACTGAATCAATATAGCTAAGTCAAGCATCAAAGGACCTCAAATAATAGAAGAATGCCATACCTTGCGAGGGTGTGTATTCTTGAGGGATTTGGCATCAGGTCCTTGTGAATCTGAGGTTGAAGTCCTGGGATGAACTCCATCAGATCCCATTGTATTTTGGTGAGATGTTCTATGAAGCAAATAACATATACATCCTCCTTGAACAATTTGTGAAGTTGTTCTCCCAACTGATTCCATGTGGAAATGGATTGTGGTGCTAAACTGATTGTACCAATTTTTTTGCTTTTCCTTTGAGAGATGCAACTAGAAGTATAAGGCAAACATTCTCCTCCATGATAGTATGAATGGCACAATGGTTGACAACATCCTGAATGTGATCAATATGGGATTGATCTCCATTTCCATTAAAGAGGGGTAGATTCTTCAGGGCTACCTTGCAAATAAAATCCCACTGCTGCAAGTGAAGAGGACTAGAAATGAAATGAGGGAATGTAAAATCTCCTTGGAGAGCCTTGAATGGCAAGGAAGTATTAAAAACAAGTTTGTAACCAGAGATGATGGGCTTCTTGAATTATTGGAGTTTCCATATATTCTTCAGAGTTCCTCTAAAGGCTGAAACCTTCACCAAGATCACATCAAACTTGATGAAGTGAAGTGGTAAGGTGCTTCAAACATGTCCCATTGGGCATGCCAAAATTGTTATGTCAAAATTACAGCACCCCGATTTTTTCAAAGTGTGTGTGGGTAAATCGGTGTAATTTTGCTAACATTGGGTTATCCCTCAAGTTGTAGTACTTATTGACTTGAGATAACACTTTAGGAAGTTCAGCTTCCTCTACCTAATCCTAATGCTAAACTACTCCTAGAAAGGGAAATGTAACTATCCTAACACTAACCTAGATTTTCTAAGGGACTAGGGAAGAAAGAGATGCATAAAATGAAATTCCTAAACTAAGGGGGGTGATAACACCAAGAAAAGGGGTGAGATACTTTGTTGAGGGAGGATGAAATAAGGAAAAGGGGGATGAGTGAGGTCAGATAAATGTGACACGCACCCATAACCTAATCCACCATCAAAACTCCAAGGAACACATCATAAACATGAAAGTGAAATAACATGCACAAAATACAACAATAATAATGGAGGGGCAAGAAAATATAATAAAAATGAGCTAGGGTTTAAGAAACACCACAAAACACAATTGTATTGCTTCAAAGGATGCATAGACCATTATATTTGATGCACAAAGGCATAATTACATTGTTGGGACCAAGAGAAGGCTCATATCTCAAATGGAGTTGATGGACAATTTTGTAAGAGTTTCCATAGCTCCCGCAAATGTCTCTTTAAAAATGAGGGGTTAAAATTATTTTTATAGCCAATTTTCACCCACCCTCATTAAAGAGGTTTGGGCACCCATATAATTTCACTTCCTGAGGGTTCTTTTTTCATATGAAGACATGGGTTCCATACCACATTAAATCCATTTATTGAGTTGTCTTTCACTCACCTACTTGCGCCTCACCTAGGAATCATGAACCACCCAACAATGTGACCCATATGACCTCATCATACCATTGCATAGGCATCCAACTTCATGACCCATCTAACCATGCTTTGCTAACTTCAACCAACCATGTTGACCAACCAAACCCAACCAACCCAACCGACTATTTTAGCTGACCAACTAAGCCAACCAACCAAGTGACCAACCAAGCCAACCAACCAATCACACAACCAATTGAGCCAATCAACCAAACCGACCAAATTTTGAAGGTGATATCTTGATCTCACGGATGACTTTTGGGGTGAAATTTTACATGGCTTCGCATGAAAACAGCCCACTAAATCCAATGGTGGTGATAGAAAGATCCAATTTTGACTTTATCACCTATAAATGGATCATTCTTTCTTGGGATTTCCCATTGTACGCCAGAAGAATGAACTACCCTGGGAAGTGTATGACGCTTCAAGATGTCTTTTCTTTTCACCATGTAGGGCATGGAAAATGAATTCCATAGGCACATTGTTAAACTTATAATTCCTAACACGGCTATTAGAATCTTTCGTTAAGGCTCAGCCTCCTCTTTCAGCCGCACACTCCTTAAGGCCTAAAAGCCTACTTCTGATGGATGGCCCCAAGACCTCCAAAACTTCCCTGAATCACTTGCAATGCTTCCCAAACTTGAAATATCAGTTGTATCATTCTATATTGCTCCATGAACCAATGGTGTCCAGTTCTCAAACCCATCCTCCCAAGTTGTCTATTTTACCAAGGGGTTAAAAATAGATAACAAGTAGCTTAATATATTTTTAGGATTAACTATGACCAAATAGAGACCCTAAGTATACATACCTATTCTTAGCTATCCATATCCTTTGCATAATATGCTAAACTTGCATCCCTTTAGAATTAATATAAATTAATTTTAGCATACTTTAAGTATTCACCCACATCATTTTGAATTAATTTAATTAATTATAATCATGCTTAAACCATACTCTTATATCCCTTAGCTAATTTAATTATCTATTTAATTAAATAAATAATTAATTATACACTCACCCTCCACTTAGCTCCACTTCACTATCCTAGTCACTCAAGTTGAACTAGCCCACTCCACTCAAGTTCTAGAACCCTACAAAGGTGGAAGCAACAATAATGCATGTACAACCAACTTCTTGAATAAAATATTATTTCCAACCAAATATTCATTTCCCCTTAATGGATATTCAATTCATCCAATCGCATGCACCAAATCAAATGGGAATTTCAGAAAACTCATTCATGATCCTACAACTCATTCAAACCTTGATCCAAACTTCATGGCTTATCCTTCAGGTATAAATATGAGGCTCTTTCTTATGCAATTATAGAAAAAAATATTCTCATTTTTCATTTAAATTCACATATTGAAAGGATTTCCTTGTGTTCACTCTTGCTCATAACATTTCTTCTTTATTTGGAAATGAAATTGGAGCATCCACAATCAAAAAATATTTAGAGATCTAACAAGTATATTAACACTTCAAAAATATCATCTTGAGGTGGAAATAATACTATAAGGAAAGGTTTAAATTTTGCATTTTCTGATTTCTTCATTTACTTTCACTTTTCATTGTACACATTATGGCGTGCCTAGTGGGAATCCCATGTAATTATTTATCATTTTTAGATCATTTCTTTTAAAACTGACTTCATTTGTGTTTTCTTTGTTTTATTTTAGACCAAATAAATAAATTTGAGAGTATTTGGTGGAGATAACTGATAAAAATTATCAAAAAATAGTCAATTTTTTTATTTTCCATTAAATTTTGAGCACCTAAAAGAAACTTGTGCTAGTGTGTCACCAGTATGTGTTAGCATCACCCGTGAAGTGTGCTAGTGTAGTACTTCATGTGTTATAGTATTGTTTCACATGGTAGCATAGTGCTTTATGTACTAGCGTAAACCCCTATATTTCCCTTCCTATTTCTTACACATGCTAGCACATCAAAGCATATGTGCTAGCGTTAAACTATGTTTGGCTCTCTACTTGGAAATTTTTATTTATTACATAAATGTGTTCATTTGCACATTCTAGTATAGAAAATAACTCTAGCACACCACGTGCTAGCATAACCTATCATGCTAGTGCACCAACCACTAGCATAGCCTATCATGTTCACACACCCTAGTACCCACACTAACCTTTTATCACTATGTTTTTCCTCGATTTCTGCATTTTTCCAGCACTCTAGATTTGTTCTAGTTTCTGTTTTAGATCTATTTTTTTAATCATCTTCTTACATGTTATCATTCTAATAACTTTGATTATTTATCTTGCTTTATAATTTCATTTAATATAATATTTCAAACCACCACATATGCTCTTTTCTCGCACCCTTTTGGGTGATCTTGAAAATTAGAAACGGTGAGTTTTCCTTTTGTGTTTTATATCGTGATTTCACCTCAAAAAAACTACTAATTTATTGTTTGTAGGACCTCCTCGTACAAAGATTGTTTTTTAATCAAACTACTATATTCAAATTTCCTTTATCGTGAAAATCAAGCAATTTATCACATCTTTTTATAAAATTTTATAAAACACTTTTTAATTAAATTTTCAAAGAAGGGTTTATTCCCTATCCATCAGAATTATGGGAAGTATATAAGCAAAGGGTTGTAAACTCATTATAAGGAGTACCACAAGAACCCCAAAGTAGTTAGCACCTTGACTAAATTGGCCAATGAAATAGGATCCCCACCGCTGGCTAATACACCTTTGTGAGGATTAGAACTAATATTATCCATAGTGGTAGCCCTAGTTTTATCAACGAGCGAAGTAAAATATAGCTTTGTTAATCAAGGGGGTAAAGTAAAGGCAGTGACTAGAAATAGTGTACCACACTTTCTCGTATAATTACTTTGTATTTAGGGAGAGAGAGATATCTAGGAAGCTTAACCAACCGAGAAAATTTACTTGAAAAATCCCCTTACTATCATCATTCTCGCCTAAACACTTTCTTGAGTCAATTTACTTTCTATTTCACTTTATTCTCTGAAATCACATCTTATTACATTTTCATCCAAATCAAATCTCTTCTTAAACTTTGCAAACCCATTCTTTTTGGATACCCATTCCAAATTGAATTTCTCATGTCTAAAGTATTACTCTTTGGATGGGCTTTCCAAATTTTAAGCACATCATCAAATCTTTATCACGTATAAGTCTTAAATCTTAGATACATGTTATCCCAAATTTGTACCCCTACAAATTTGGATAACCTATTCAAAATTTGAAGAACATGATTGTGACATGCAAACTGCCATCAAATTCAACCCCATTTAGATGGGAAAGATAGCTAGTGTTTTGGCTTGGTTGACTTGGCTTAACTAGTGGCAAGCTAGTGAGCCGCAGTGAATGGTGGAAAGTTCGACGGGTCATGGGTTAGTTGTTCGAGTTAGATGGTAGATTTGGACAGCCATCCAACACCCCAAGTTGGTCGGGTGGGTTAGATGATGGTGGAGTTGGTCGGGGGAGATTTAAAAATAAGGATGGATGGGTTTTAGGTCGGTCAGCTAGGTTGGATGGGTGACAGGTTAGATGGCATCCAACCTTGGTATGGTAGGCAGGTTGGCCAGATTGAGATGGATGGTCGAGTTGGTCAAACAAGTTGTTCGGATGACTATTGTAGAATCATGGTATATGGACAAGTTAGATGATGTCCGACCCCCTCGGGTTGGACAACACAGGGTTAGACACATGTTTGGTCAGTCACCTGGTTGGTCGTCCCATTAGTTGGCATACGACAGAGACAGATAGAAAACCATCTAACCTAGTTGGATGGCATACGGGACAAAAGAGATGGCTCAATTAGATGGTTCATTTGGTTGGATGTGTGGTTTGTTGATAGATTGTATGGAAGAAGGTTAGATGGTCATCCAACCCACCTGGTTGGACAACCCACCGTGGAAAATCAGTGGTTGTCTGGTTGGCGATTTCTTCAATGTTATACGATCGTGAAGTTAAAGAATCATCTAACCATCCCTAGTTAGATATAAATGAGGTTAGATGGCCTACTCAATTTTTATGGATTAATGGATGTAGTCATTTTTACCCTTATCACAAAATAAAGGTACCCCATGCGTGCTAGCCTATCACCCAGTAGAGCTAGCCACTCACCCAAGGCACGCGCGGGAGTTGAGTCTCTCTTTTATGTGATTTTTAGTGGGAAACATCATCTATGATCCATATTCAAGGGTTTTGAAGGAGTAAAACATACAAGCATCATAGAGCTCAGGACGGCTTCTAGATCCTTGCAATCATTCCAGACAGAGAATGCTTAACATAATGGATAGCTTATACCAAAATAGAAAGAAGTTGTATAAACACTCATACTTAAACATAAATATAAATGCAAGAGAATTTTGAAAAATATGTATGCATTAGAATCATCAATGTTCATATTCATTGTAAACTAGTAACCTCCTTATATTCATGGAGTCACTACAAAATGTTATAGAGAAGTAGACCATAGTCATGCATTATGTCTGGACTCATATGACTAGGCTCACAAAAAAATTTATAACCCCATACCCTTGATACATCCTTCCCTAAGCATAATTTCCCAAACTAACATAGGTCCTACAATATTTCTATAGAGCTCCGCCCACTATCTGGTTGTTGTTTTTTCCTTCAGTAGGTGCTTGTATAAATAGGATTTATGGGCTTCGACTCATCCTCTGGCGGCCTCGAATCTGATTCCAAGTGTCTAAATGTGGTCCTCCATGCGGGCATGCTCCTCTAGGCCTGAGCTTTCCATCTTTCCATTTGAGCTTCAATGGATGTAGTCATTTTTACCCTTATCACAAAATAAAGGTACCCCATGCATGACGGCCTATCACCTAGTGGAGCTGGCCACTCACCCGAGGCATGCACAAGAGTCGAGTCTCTCTTTTATGTGAGTTTTAGTGGGAAACATCATCTATGATCCATATTCAAGGGTTTTGAAGGAGTAAAACATACAAGCATCATAGAGCTTAGGATGGCTTTTAGATCCTTGCAATCATTCTAGACAGAAAATGCTTAACATATTGGATAACTTATACCAAAATAAAAGAAGTTGTATAAACACTCATACTTAAACATAAATATAAATGCAAAAGAATTTCTGAGAAAGATGTATGCATTAGAATCATCAATGTTCATATTCATTGTAAACTAGTAACCTCCTTATATTCATGGAGTCATTACAAAATGTTACAGAGAAGCTAGACCACAGTCATGCATTATATCTAGACTCATATGACTAGGCTCACAAAATAAATTTATAACCCCATACCCTTGATACATCCTTCCCTAAGCATAATTTCCCAAACTAACAAAGTTCTTGCAATATTTCTACAGAGCTCCGCCCACTATCTGGTTGTTGTTTTTTCCTTCTGTAGGTGCTTGTATATATAGGCTTTCTGGGCTGCCAACTCATCCTCTAGTGGCCTCAGATCTGATGCCAAGTGTCTAAATGTGGTCCTCCATGTGGGCATGCTCCTCCAGCCTGAGCTTTCCATCTTTTACCATGATGAGCTTCTAGAAGCTTCTACCCTAGCATGCTCCTTCCTGGCCACCTTGTCACCAAGGGCACCTTATCCACTCCGCATGCACAGTCGGGTCATGATTTTCATGTGTTCTACCAAAATGCCCAAAATGGCTAAGTCTCAAACCCTTGGTTCTGTCCATGTGCATGCCACGGGTTTCCTTAAAACCTTCTCTAAACCCTACCCTATGTGCTTTATCCTTGCAACTTTTCTTCAACTAGGCCTTGCGTGCCTATGCGCCCTTTTATACTTAGCCAATATCTTAGGGGCCCAACATTACCCCACACTATGCCTATTCTCCATCCATGGGAACACTTCTCCAGAGAAGGAAAGAATATGGTGGACTTACACCATGGGATAAGAATAAGGGGATGAAAGAATATGGAAAAAGAATAGGAAATGATGGAATCACTGCAAAGGCTAGGAAAATCCTTTTGCAAGTCGGCCTCCAACTTGTTCCAGGCATCGACTTCATTTTACACTTTCTGATAGAGGTCACCAACCAGGGTGCTCACCTCATCAAAACATAGCCCATTTCCTCATGTGCTTATGGTGTTGGAAATTTTCTCTAACTCTTTTCCCACATCATCTAGCACATCCATTCTCTGCATAATTTGGTAGTTCCTTCAACTAGTTTTTAATTGAACCCCTTAAGGCTTCAATGGCTTCATATTTTCTTTTGACCTCGGCAAGGATTCTATCCCTTTCTACCCTATTCCCTTTATTCTTTTCCTAGAACTCCTTGAGTTCTGCTTCATGAGTGGTGACCAAGATGCCTACCACTTTGTCTTTGTCTCGCGTGATTGTCATATGTGGCCTCAGTAGTCTGGGAAGTGACTTTTATATCAGCAAGAACCTTGTTGTACTCTACTACAAATGCCACGACCTTCAATTTATCTTCCTTCTCCAAGCGTGTGGCCACTTCTTCTATAGATTCCAAGGCTAACAGTTGCCTTTCCATGGTGAGGACTCTTGTTAAATCCTCTAGGCATCCTAAAGTAGATCCATACTTCTACGCAGAGGGTGCTAGGTCCGGATGCTTCAATACTATAGCATTATTTATAGCCTCCACCTTCTTGTATACCACGCCCACCTTGGCCTTCTCATCTTTTAGCTCACACTGCAACTGGGCACTGATTAGTTTCTCTAGCTAAGCTCCTTGGCCCTTGCAGCTAGTTCTTCCTCTTTCTTCTTCAGGTCCTCCTCCAGATCTTTGATTCTATCATTCCACCCAAAGAGTCTAGCCTCAATTTCAATGGAGACCTTGTTCAAATGTTACACAACTGTTCATCCGAGAGCTATTGAGCGTTCACCATGGGGTTGTCTTTTGTTGGCCCTGGAAAATGTTATTATTTCCCCATGTGGCTTACCTCAAATTCCAGCTTCATCAAGATGGGACTCAATTTCCCATGAGAGCATCTTCCTCATCCATGGGTAGGTAGCCTCCTTGTCAAAAGATGACATGGCTATGAGCTCTTTCTCCGAATCATGCTTTGAACCACATGCAAAACACTTTGTTGGGGTCATCAATGTAACCCATCCCTGGCCTCTCCTCCCCTACGTGCACCTTCCTCCCATGTGTGTGCCCTTAGGAATACTTATAGTTAAAATGGGGCCTCTAGTGCTTATCGTGGTCCTTTTCCCGCTCTCCTCCTTCTCCTCATTTAACATTGGCTCAGTGTTGTGCTTCAACTTCTCCTCCTCCAAGGTCTCAATGGCCTTTGTTTCTTCTCTCTCTACCACCTTGGGTATCTACTCCACCATAAGGCTTGGGGCCTTCTACGTCTGTGTGCCATCTCCCTCACTTCTCATGTCTTGGGCACCTCTCCCTTCCTAGCTATCCTTGTGCCGCATGAAGAGGAACCCCTGCTCCTCTTCTCTACCTTCTTCATCCGAATCATGTATGTTGAAAACAGGTGGCCCTTGTTCCTTTTCTAGCTCACCTTCCCCACTGACATCTTCTTCACTAGCTTCCTCTTCACCTATGCACTTGTCCAAACTTCCAGTATCTCTCGAGAGGTGGTCTCCTCTTCTAGCCTCTACTTCTTCCTAACCAGGGATTCCGGTGTAGGTGACTTTGTTTCTTCTTCTCCCGAGGACTCCTTGTCTGATGGATTTTCTAGCTCTGGAGTCTTTTCCTTGACTAAGGGCCTCTTCTTGCACGAATACATGCTTGTCCTAGTGCTTGTCCTGGGGAGCCTATTACCTTGTGTTTCCCCAACACTTGGTATTTTCCTCTCTGGCTCCTTTTCCACCTACTTGGGCATGGGTTTCTTCCTACTAGTTGGATCCCCAGGCATAGATACCTCATTTTCCAAATATGTGCCCTTCTCTCGATTTGGGTCTTATATGCGAGGTACACACATGCATCATGGATCCTCCTGTAATGGGCAAGGTCATGGGCTTTGTCATTTGTACTTCATGTGACACGTACCTCTCCATATGTACACATGCTTTCCAGGGGGTAGACCAACCCTTTGTGCATTTCCCTATGCTCCCGGTCCAGATTACCAAGGTCCAGTTTCAGCTTCTTGGACTCTTTAAACCTATTTACTCCCACTTGGAAGTATTGAGTTGTGAAGGTGAAGGGGAGCTTGCACCATGGGCTCCATGTCTCATCTATCAGTTTGAACCTACCCAGTAGAAATGTTGGTACACAAAAATTTTTCTTCTCCTTTGGTGGCCACTTGGCAGTTGTTTAGGAATCCTCCATTCTACCCCGAATGCATTCCTTAGGCATGTATACCATTTCTCTAGTGCACCCTTGTGCACGGTTGTCATGGAGTCACATGCGTATTTTTCAAATATTTTTGTGGGTGAAGGGTCCTCAACCGGTACTCCCATACAAATTTGTCTGATGCATCAGGTACTCCAATTTCTAAAAAATGATTATTAGTAGGACATTACCAAACAGATCCTATGTCTCCTTCCTTTGCACACATTACAATCTCATCCGCGATGAACACAGACAAGTTGTAGATGGTGCCCTCTAAGATTTTCTTGCAAACATGTAACCATGGCTTATTGACCTAGGTCCATCTCTCCTAGCCATTTAACTTGGTCACCAGATGCGTGGCCATTCTCATTACTGGGTCCTTGATGTCTGTGATATCATAATATCTTGACCCCTTTTTATACGTGTAGTAGCATAGTCTCCTTAATTGCCTCTTTATCACCTAGGTCATCTTCCAAACCATCTCCTTCATAGATGAGGCCTGTGAAATGTGAGATGAGTTGAGGGTAATGTGCATCTTACACCCTGAAATGGAAGTAGTCCTCATGCACATGACATCAACCATTGATAGAGGCACTCAGGCTTCCCAAAGTAAGGCAACTCAAAGAGTTGCAATAACCCTACCTTTTCCAACTTGACCTTCACGTCATCGTTATAGATGGGAAAGCCCTCTGGTGTCCTTCTATTTGTTGGGCACACTAGCTCCAGTGCCATCTCCTTCTCGATCATGCTCATATGATGATTATAGTCATTTATAGACATGTTCCTTAGATGGGACTCCCACTCCTTCCCTAGCATTACTCCATCTGGGTACTGCATTTCTACATACCACTCTTTGTTTGTGTGTGTCGGTTTCTTGTTGTTTTCCCTTTCCCTTTCCCTTCTTGGGTGTGCTAACTAGGTTTCTTGGGTGCCATTGTCTAGGTTCACTTCTTACTTTAATCACTTTGTGTAACTCTGTTCTTTCACTCTTTCCCACCTTAGATCTCAAATTTGTGAAGAAAATTCCTTAAACCCATGCCCTAGTTCTTCAAACCCTAGCTAGGATAATCCTTTCACAAGATGGCGCCTCCTCACAACTCTTTTACACCCATGAAATCCCTCTTTTTCTAGTTCACAGATCCACACTAGTCACCCATGCTCAATCTCTTTAAATTTTTTTCACACGGATCAGTTTTTGGAAGCCCTAGTTTGTGAAAATGCAAAAAGCACTTCTTTCTCCTTTTTGCAAAGTGAATAATGAAGTTCCTCGACCCTCTATTTATAGTTTTCCCTTTTTTAAGCATTAAATGCTACTTCACCTACCACCATACTTTTTACATTTAATGTGGCTTTTTCAAACAAATCCAACTTTAGCACTTTAACTCACGTGCCTGACCCTGCGCGGGTAATCTTCCAACCTTCTGGCGCATAACCAATCCATCTAGATAGGAGACTCTTGCATGCATGTCACCTATGCCAAAGGCACTTCTTCTTGTCCTGATTTTTTTTCTCTCACCTACCTCATGTTTCTTATGCACTTTTTCTTCCTTTGTACGTGGGATCTGAGAGTAGCCTTATCTTGACACCAATCATCCTTTTCCATCTTTTCTTTCCATGCACCTCTTTCAACAGGGCCATTCAACTGGGATTTTCAACACAACTTCCTTGGCACTTTACCCACGCTCTCCTTCACATTACTCCACCCCACACTAAAATGATGTGCGGTCCTCTCACGCACTCAAAAATCCTCAAAGAGTAATAAGGGTTACCGGTGCCCAAGGTGCAAAAAAAACAACAACACGAAAGGGAAACACAAGAAAAGAAATGCATAAAGGAAATTCTAAACTAATTGGAAAAACTACCTTATTTACAAACACCAAGAAGACTTATTTATAGTAGGGCTTCAGCCTACTCCCATTGAAGTGTCTAGGAAATTTCATTCCATCCAGTGCTTGTAACTGGCACGCACCCGAGTCAAGGATGTATGAGATTTTATAGGGACCTAACCAATGGACCTTCAACTTCCCAGATGGTGCACAAAACTTAGAATCATATAGTAAGACCATCTTCCCAACCTCAAACTTCTTGTTTCTGATGTGGCGATCATGCCATGCTTTTTTCTTTGCTTTTTTACTATTTTGCTCCACCTAGTGAGTGATCATCTCTCATCCAACTTCATTAGTTCATCAATTCTTTCTTCCAATGCTTTCTCATCAACCAGCCCTCCATGCTATTCATAGAGAAGGTAACATGAATTCAACTGAGCAGAATGGCTTCCATGCCAAACACCAATTGAAATGGTGTGGCTTTGTTCAACCTTTTATAAGTTGTCATGTAAGCCCATAATACAGTTGATACCTTGTCATCCCAATCTTGTCTTCTCGACATCACAAATTTTGGTCGGGTATGACTCAATATTTTTTTAAATGCTTCCATGGTCCCATTTTCTTGTGGGTGATAAGGGGTAGTCTTGTGATGAGCTACCATGAATTCTGCTAACAGGATCCTCACGGTCTCATTTAAGAAATGTGTACCCCTATCACTGGTTAAACTTAAAGGGCATCCATACCTTGTGATAATGTTCTCCCATAAAAATCTTTCCATTGTGGCTGCTTGTGTAATCTTTAGTTAGAGCTGCCTCTGCCCACCTTGTCAAATAATCCATGCAAGTGATTACATAGCATGATCCGGTCCTACACATGCTGCTGGTGCAATAGGGCCTACAAAGTCTATTTCCCATTTCTCAAAAGGTTTAGCACTAGGGATAGGGGCACAAAGGCATTTCATCTCTCTTTCTAGCTTGCTAATGCACTGACAATGGTCACATGCTTTACAATAGTCTTTGCAATCCTTATACAAATTTTCCCACCATAATCCTGCCATTAAAATTTTACGCATGGTGGCGTCACCTACATAATGTCCACCCACACTTCCTCCATGTGCTTCCTCTATGATGGTGAGGCACTCATGCTCTAGTACACATCTACACAAAACTTCATCATGCCCTAACTTGTATAAGTCCCCACTGATCAACATGTAGGGCATGGTGTGTATAGCTAGTTGCTTTCTTTTTAATGCCTTCATCCCTTCTTGGCCACCACACCTTCTTTTAGGAATACCGCAATCTCCTCCAAGTCTAGGGCACGTGCCACAACCTAAACAATTGTGTCTAGCATAGCCTCTTCAATACTCTGTGTGTCCTCCCTGAATCAATCCTTGATAGATGATCAGGTCCACAATTACTTTTTCCAAGCTTCACAACTACCATAAACTCAAACTCTTGAAATAATAGCACCCACCGACATATGCGCCCTTGTAGAATGGGCTTGTTCACTAAATACTTTAACACCATGTGGTCGGTGTAGAATACAAAGGGTGTTTCCAGTAGATACTATCTAAACTTGAAAAGTGCATAGATCATTGACAATGCCTCACGCTCAGTCATGGTGTAATTCTTCTCTGTTGGTGTCAACTTCCTACTTGTGAAACATAGAGGGTGATCAATAATTCCTTCACCTGGCATGCAAGCACTTGCTCCAATGGTGGTTCCTGAGGCATCTACATGAACATGGAAGGGCTTATCCCAAGAGGGAAAATGTAATATAGGTGCGGTGACAAGCCTATCCTTTAATGTGTCAAATGCCTTCTACTGTGCCTCTCCCCAATGGAAGGCACTTTTATGTCTGAGCAATTCTTCTAGAGGCACGGCTATCTTGGCATACCCCTTGATGAATTTTTGTAATAACCCGTATGCCCAAGAAATCCACGCACTGTGCTTTGGCTAGTAGGTTCCCCCAATCCCACAATAACTACAACCTTGGCAGGATCTACTAGCAAGCCCTCCTTGCATATGATGTGCCCCAATAAAGTCCCAAAGGGTGTAGCAAAGACACACTTTTTAATGTTGAGAGATATCCTTAACTACCAACATCTCTCAAACATCAGCCTCAAATTATCACAATGGTCTTTTACTAGCCCATATACTATCCAATCATCTAGATAAACCTGAAGGAATTTGTGGATGAAGTCCTGAACGCCTGAACCACTATGCATGAAAAAATAGCAGGCACATTCTTCAACCCAAAGGGCATGACCATGTATGCAAAACTTCCCCATTCAGTGGCAAAAAGTTGTCTTCTCCTAGTCTTCCTTTGCAATCCAGACTTGGTGGTACCCCAAAATCCATCCGTAAAGGAATAGATTTCAGCCCAGCAACTCTCCCTCTAAAATTTCTTCAGTGAAGGGGTTGGAAAAGGATCGATGACACAAACCACATTCAGCTCCCTATAATCCATGCATATCCTAATCCACCCATCCTTCTTGATGCTTATCACCATCGACTTATCCATTCCGATTCTTCCACAACTTCAATGATTCTAGAAGCTATCATTTTGTCTATCTCTTCCTTTACCTTTACACACAAATTGGGATTCATCTAGTAGGGTCTCTTCCTGACCGGGTGCACATTGTCCTTCAACTTTATCCTCATCTCCCCCAAGGAATGGTGGATGCCTTTGAGCTCATGGTACCCACAGTGGGAATAAATCCTCAAATTCACACAAAAGATCTATGACCTTAGAGACTTCCTTCTCCACCAATAATCTCCAATGATAGCTTCCTTAGGTTCCTCTTCTAAGCCAATGTTAACCTTCTTTGTCTTTAAAGGCTCATGGTAGGCACACGCATGAGCATCAACACTTGTCCACTACCTCGCATCCCCACAAAATGGTTAACATCTAAGCTCTCTACTTCCTCTCCATCAATAACATATACTAATTTCCCTTTCTCCTTTTCCAAGCATGCTGCTCAAGTTGGATCTCTTCTGCTTCTTCTACTTCTTCTTCAAAGTGCACCTCCAAACCTAGTTCACCTAGCAGTTCCAATAGCCTATCTTCTGCCATGGCACTATCCCCCATGGTAAGGTGCTTAACAACTTGCAATGCCTTATCAACTGATGGCTTGGTACTTTGATATTCAAACATTTGAATGAGGTCAGCTGCTAGCTCTTGCCAATTTCCTATTTGGTGGCATGTCTCAGAATGTATGTACCATGCATGCACGTAACCCTGTAGTGTAGAATACAACTTGTGTACCCAAAGGGATGGTGGAAAATCTTCCACGCCTTCTCTCCAGACCTTCTCACAAGCTTGGATGTGGAAAGAGGTGGGTTCCTTACCATGGTAGTCCTTGATGGCGGTGGGCATGTTGCTTCTAGAAAACTTGACAGAGAGAGCAATTCTCACCTCACGTGACATTCCAAAAGGCTCTCCTGATGTGTAGCCCACCACCGTGCCATTGTGTTGAGTAGGACATAACTTAACATCCCTCTTCATTCCTTCTCCTCCTTCCACTTGAGCTTCCATCTCCTATAAAAATATCTCAGGAAGGCCCCTCCTAAATACTTAGGTAATTTTTTTCCTCCTAGGTGCCGGACCATACATGCCTTTGTTACTTTTGTTACCGATCCTCTCAACTTCCATCTATCAATTCATAAGTCCCATGCACCCAATTATCACATGCTAGGTTGGTGGTGTCACTTACTGACTGAGCATCCTCAAACTAGATAACTCCATCGGTAGGATGGATTATCTCTGATCCTGATTGAGTGCACATATATCCTGTCCAGGACTTCTTCCCCCAAAGGTTCAGTATAGGGTGTTGACTTCCCATCAGCCAAAGGTATAATAACCCGCTCCTCCTTATTTTCAAAGCTGATGTAACCCTTGTTGAACCAAAGGTCAACATTGTTCTTGTAACACCATGGGCACCCAAGTAGTGCTTGGGAAATTGTCCACCTCGGTGAGCGCCAAGACTTCAAAGTCCCTAGTAAACTTAGCTCCTTGGATAGTGATAGTTACATCCCTTAAGACACCAATGGGCATCACCTTCATTTTTTTTTCATATACAACACATTCAAAGATGGTTGTAATGTCAGGCCTTCCCATCTGATGCCAAGCATCCAATGTGAGAACATTGACCTCCGCGTGCTATGTCAATGAGGATATTACTAAGGAGCCATCCATCTATGACTGCATCCAATGTGATCTCCTTTTCATAGTCAAGGTTGTGAGGGGGAAGGTTTGCATGCAAGATCTATCTCTCACACTCTTCTCCGCATGTGGTACCTTCTCCCTCAACCATGCCCCTAGCAAGGGAATAACATTTTCCTACCTTAGCATTTTACATACTTCCTTGACCTCATCCAGGTCATCCTTTGGTGCCTCGACCTTTCTCCTTTGCTCCTCCCTCCTGGACTGCTCCTTTAGGCACTAGATTTCTCCTTGTAAACTCCAAATGACATCCATGGTATCTTGATATACTTCCTTTTGATGCGTGGGGTCTAGGTACTTCCCATGAACTACTTCCTCTCTTGAAACCAGGGTCCTCTACCTTGGTATTTCCTTTACGCGCATGCAACCTCTGCTCTTGTTGTTACTAAAATAGGTTCTAAACCTACATCACATGTCACCCGCGACATCCATTGTGTGTTTGTCTTCTTGATGCTTACCATTGCAGCGCCCTTGTCTTTCCATTGTTTTGTTGATTCATGTGCTCAAACAACTCTGGGCATTCCTCATACTTGTGCTTCTTTCCACACCATGAGCACTACAAAAATCTTCTAGGCACTCCCATTTATAATGTTCTATAGACCCACAATTAAAACAGTTCCACGAGGAACTCACTCCTTCCTCCTCCGTGGTTACCATGACCACAGATAATCCTCTGTGAAATCCCCTTCCACACGTGCCACCATCTACGTGCTCCTCATAGCGGTGATCATCACCCTTAGAACTGTTGGCAATGTTGGTTTGGCACACCCCATGATCAATGGCCTCATGGATCTGATCAATGAGCCTACAATCCTTGGTATCATGGGTTGTAGAAGTGTAAATTTTATAGTAGCAAGACACATTCTTCTAGATTACACGTTGTAACAAGGGGCACCTACTTGCATCATGGTCCCCATGAAAATTTCACAGTCTACTATCATGGCGCATACTACCCTCCGGGGACAACTACCCTTGACATGCCCCTCTACTTCACAATTTGTGCACCATAAACCACTGCGAGTCTCATGGGCTGAGTTTGTGAAAATTTCTCCAGTTGTTTTAGCCATAGCAGCAATTTGAGCCTCTAGGAATGGGCTAACTCTAGTATCAACACTACCAATAGCCTCAACGTGCAGAGTAGCTTCCAACACTTCACGTGGGTCTGTGAACATTTTATGAGATAAGGCCCTTCTAAAAGGGGTGATCAATCCTCCAAAAACCACTTGAGCATGTTGTGAAGGGTGAATATCATATGATAACTTAGACAAGAGAGTTTTAAAGTGCATCATCATACTCCCACACACTCTCTGCCATTCCCTGTTGAATTTCCTTCAGGGTGCTTGATGCTCTTCTGTTCAAACTCAGGGATGTGGAATTCTGCCAAGAAGGCATTCTTTAAAGTAGTGTAATCCACCACCATTTGATGGGGGTCATATTTCCTATACCAGCTATGCACACGTGTGCCCTACAACATTGTTGTAAATTGACTAGCCTTCCACTCTGAGGTTGTGATCCCCTTTGCATGTGCCATAGCAGCTCACATTTGTGAACATGCTCCATGCAACATCCTCAATACCTCTATAATCTAGCAAGTGTAATGACATCTCAAAGAAGACTTGAGGGGTGGTTGGGGCCCTTGTCCTCCTGAGCCAGAGCCTTGGTTTCCTCCGGTGTTCCCTCCACACCGGATCCACCAGGTCCACCTGTCCTGATGCCTCTTGAGCCACCAGATCCACTAAACCACTAGGTCCACTAGGTCCTGTAGGAGTTGTGCCAAGTGCCCCCAAGGTTCCACTGAACTATGCATGCGATATGGTCTGATAATGCCCCACTACCACTATTGCACCCCACGCCACTTCCAGACATGAGACCAAGGCTTGTATACTTGCTCCTTGTCCAAAGACTCCTCCAAATATGGGGATATGTGTAGCCATAGAAGTGGGAACTAAAAATTGTACCTCCTAGGCATAGATCTGTCACTTCCACTGATTCCAACTAGGTCAATGATACTTCTTCCTTGTTCTAGAAAACCAAGCACCAGGGTTTGGTCACTGGGTGGGTTCAGATATGTGCCAATGAATCTTCTTTCTCTCATGCATGATGAAATCTCTCATCAGAAGCCAAAGGGGTCTCTCTTACATGCTTTCCAAGATGGGGTAGCATAGACTGCTCAGGTTCCACGTCCTCCGCATGAACCTCAACTCCTTCCCGCAACATTTATCTCCATAGATCCATCACACTTTAGCCTCACATCATCTAGTAATCTCCCTTTCACGTGCTTCACTATACTTGAGCATCTCTCCTCCCTTTCCTTCTCCGTCGTAATATCTGCCATCTTCCTCCACCCTAGCTCCCTCACCCAACACTCAAAATGGTTTAGCCGGCCATTGGAAATGCCTCTAAACCCAAAGTAACAACTAGGATCTTCATTGCCAGAGGGATAACACATGTAGAAATGATCCTCTGGGCTCCCACATAAATTCAAACTCAGCAACTTCTAGGCAAGAATATGTGGAAATAGCATACTCCAGAGTGTAGCTAGTCAACACACCTTCCCACCAATGATCCACAACGAGTCCACATCAGATCTACATCCTGCAACCTCTGGTAATCTTCTTGGGTCCACATGCATGATCTAGAATACCAACTTGATCTAGACACATATGTTGAGAGCCATTCATACAGCTCTACTGGGAAACAACAAAAAAATGTTTCATATAAATCATGGTAGAGGTTCTCTTCTACCCATTTACGTGCATCAAACTTAGGTCCAGTGTTGAATCTTTGAGAAAATTCATCCTCCATGCTCTTGAACCATGATTCAACACTTTCCAGAGTTAAACATTCTATCATTACTCATTACCCAGATCATGATGTATGCCATTTCCCACTACAACTTCAAAAGAGTCCCAATGGAACCAAGATGTAGTCATTTTTACCCTTATCACAAAAGAAAGGTACCCCATGCACATGCGCCTATCACCCAATGTGGAGTGGGCACTCACCCGAGGCACGCGTGGGAGCCGAGTCTCTCTTTTATGTGAGTTTTTAGTGGGAAACATCATCTATGATCCATATTCAAGGGTTTTGAAAGGAGTAAAACATACAAGCATCATAGAGCTCAGAATGGCTTCTAGATCCTTGCAGTCATTCTAGATAGAAAATGCTTAACATATTGGATAACTTATACCAAAATAGAAAGAAGTTGTACAAACACTCATACTTAATCATAAATATAAATGCAAAAGAATTCTGAGAAAGATGTATGCATTAGAATCATCAATGTTCATATTCATTGTAAACTGGTAACCTCCTTATATTCATGGAGTCATTACAAAATGTTACAGAGAAGCAGACCACAATCATGCATTATATCTAGACTCATATGACTAGGCTCACAAAAGAAATTTATAACCCCATACCCTTGATACATCCTTCCCTAAGCATAATTTCCCAAACTAATAGAGTTCTTGCAGTATTTCTATAGAGCTCCGCCCACTATCTAGTTGTTGTTTTTCCTTCTACAGGTGCTTGTATATATAGGCTTTCTAGGCTGCCAACTCATCCTCCAGTGGCCTCAGATCTGATGCCAAGTGTCTGAATGTGGTCCTCCATGTGGGCATGCTCCTCCAGCCCGAGCTTTCCACCTTTTACCATGATGAGCTTCTAGAAGCTTCTACCCTAGGCATGCTCCTTCTTGGGCCACCCTGTCACCAGTTGGCACCTTATCCACTCTACATGCACATTCGGTCATGCTTTTCACATGTGTTCTACCAAAATGTCCCAAAATGGCTAAGTCTCAAACCCTTGGTTCTGTCTGCACACATGCCACGAGGTTTCCTTAAAGCCTTCTCTAAACCCTACCTAATGCAATGTCCCCTAATTTTTCAAGGGGATTTTCTAATAATTGTAGACAAACTTTGTCAAATTTGTTCTAGAAACTTTTGTGAGTTGTATGCCTTGAATCTGCCATTTAGCAAGGATTTCTTGCCTTGTATCTACTTTGTAATGGATTTTGCATCCTTTTGAGCAATAAAATTTGTGTTTTGTGGTTATTTCTTCCCTATCTCAAGTTGAGTTGCTTTTCTTTCCTTCTATTACATTTGTAGATGTATTGTGCATATCTTGTTCTTTTATAGGACCTAGATCTATTGTGCTCCATGAAGATGGGAATCTGAATGCGGTGTTGGACTATGACACATATGTATACCCTTCCTAGCTTTGTTTTTCTTCCATTTTCACTCACTAGGAATCTCTCCAACCCTTATTTTGATGTTATCGCATCTATAGTTTAGGATTTCATTTCATGCACTCTTTCTTTCTCCTTGGTCACTTGGCATCAGTAGTTAGTCGTATTTTACTTCTTGGGAGTATTTTAGCATTAGAGGTAGGTAGAGGAATTGGCCTTCTCTGAAGGTATTTCTTAGCTCAATTCCCACATCATAGAAATAGTCTCATGTTGTCTCAAATCCTAATTTTTTATGACTTGGTGTGGGTGCACATTTAAGCTCCAACATTTTTGGCATGCCCAATGGGAAACATGAGGTCAAATTTTATGTGGTCTATAACTTCATTATTGCTAAGTCTTTGTGTGTGACTTAGTAATTGCTATCCTTTGGAATATTTTTATGACACATCTAGTGATTCCACATTTCAATTCAATAGGTTTCAATATCACCAACACCCAAGTTCATGAGAAGAATTTAGATAAGGTCCAGAACAATAAAGGAAGGAGATTTTGAGTATCTACAATTATCACCTAGAAGGGGAAGAAGAGGAAGAACTATTCAAAGGTCACCCTCACCACCAAACAAGAATCTCTCCACTCCACCTCCTGGTAGGAATTTCTTTTAGTCTACTAGAGTTATCAAACCTATTACAATGGCAACACAACAAAATTTGGGATTTTCAAATTTTATCGACACCAATCCTCTTGCCCTTAATGCCAACAATCCCATTCCAACATCTACTCTTAAGAGTATCCCTTTCTTCACTAGAGAGAATTAGACTACTCTAGCATAACATATCCAAGACATTGTGAATTTTTGTGCTATTCATCAAATTATTGAATAGATGTAGCTATTAGGTTTTTTGCCTCTTCATTCAAGGGTAGATATTTATAATGGTTCAGACTCTTACAACAGGGTCAATTAATAATTGGATCCAACTTGGGACAGCTCTCTACAATCAATTTGGAGAGAAGGTGGATAATCTTTCCTTGCTCGAGAATCTAACAACTATAAAGAGGGATCCAAATGAGCTCATGGTGGATTTCAATTTCATATTTCAAGACTTGGGAGAGGATTCTAGTCCTAGTAAGACTAGCTACTGAAGGTGCATTCCTTTATTTTTTAAAAGGAATTAAATTCTGATATTATTGTTATGATTCAATCCATGGGTGGTATAACATTTCCTAGAGCATGCTATATCCATTAAGGCTGAAAATTTTTTTATCTAAGATGGCATGTTATCTCATAGGCCACCTATGTCATTGTACCTCGAGATACTCCAAGCAGACTCACCTTCCATTGCCCCCATTCCCAAGAAAAATCCCATCCTACCGCATCCACATCCTACTCTCCTACACAACAAAAGGAGGATGAAGACATGAAATCCTTGATAAGGAATTCATCCAACAAGGTCATATTATTGGAGAAACAAGATCGCCTAAAGGTCATATAGAAATTATTCAAATTAGGGGCGATCTACAAACCAAGGCTTCAATCGTGGTTATCACCTCACAAAAATGAATAAAATCAAAGGTATGGAAAAAATTAGTAAAATAATAGGTGGCAGGCTCAAAATGCCTCTCTTCCACTTGTACCTATAGCCCCTTCTCATCCATCTCATGTTGTTATCTATAGTCAATCATTGGTTCCAATGTAGAATAATGTCATTTAGGAAACAGAATGGTATTTCCCTTACAATCATGTCACACAATTAGTTAATTTTTGAAAGGGCATTACATGTTCAGGATTTTATGATTCATAATTCCTCCAATCAGCATGAACCATTGGTAGAAGCACTCAATCCTAATGTGGAAGGAGCTCAAGAGGCCAATCAGGATGTAAATGTTATGTTCTTTGGAGGTAAAGATTTTGTGCCTTAAATTAGATGGTTGCCGATAATACCAGTCCACGAAATGAATGTCGATTCACAACATGCATCCTCCTCTAATCAGGGAAATGTTGTTAACAAGGAAAAGGAGGGTGATGGGAGAAAACATAAATCACATGAAGCTCATGTTAACCAAAATAAGCTCACCTTGTTTTTGCGTTAACTTACTACATTTTGTTCTTCAGTCCATATTTCAGACATTTAAAGCATTCAAAGGTTTCTAGAAAATGATCCATTAGATAGAGAATTTCTTCCCCTTTCCATAAAAGTAAAGAACTCTTTCTAACTCCTTGTATTTTTTGAGTTAAGGCTCGGCAGAGTTAGAAGGGAAATTTTTCCCAAGGTGGACTTACGGATCTTGGGAGATTTTTTTGCCAAAGGAACTTGGACCAGTGGGCATCGGAGGAAAAAGTGAAAAATTGCCTTTCCTTCCAAAAGGCATAAAATCAAAATGCAACCCGCAGCCCCATCAAAAAGCTAATGTAGGGATGCGGGACTTTTGAGGTAAATTGGAAATTTTGACTTTTTGTCAAAAAATATAAAATGGAAAAAAGGAAGCCCCTACCTCTACCGACCCTAATGGATGCCACGTCATCAGCAGATTTGTGGGGAAAAAGTTCAAAATTTTCCCGAAGCCAAATTTGTAGGAAACGTAAGGAAAAAACATAGAAGGCCGTATCTTTTGATGCAGAGTATTTTTACAACCTTGGTACCAATGGAAAGATCTGGAGATTCTCTTCATCATGGAGTCTTCAATTTTGTATTTTGGTAGATATTTGTGGGATAAAATTACAAAATGCATTTTGGCACAGAAAAGACAAAAAAATAGTTTCAACTACCAAATTTAATGAAGTATGGGTCATTTTCTTTGGTCTGCAAAGTAGATACATGGAAATATGAGCTTTTGCATTGATCCCATCAACAAATGAAGAATTAAAAACATTTTTAAAGGTGGTTGGAACAAATCTCACATTTTTTCCTCTCTTCTCACATTTTTCTATAAAATGTAAACAAAGGCACATTTTTCAAGGGTTGTTCATTTTTCTTCTCTGCCTCTCCCTTCTTTTCTTCCCCAGGGTCAAATGGAGTTCAAACCTCTTCCCACACTCTGTAAATGGTGTTTTTTTCCTCTTTCTCATGAATGATGTTCTGTGCAAATGTATGAAGCAATAAAACATGTTTTTGTGATGCATTTTTCCATCCTTTGCTCATTTTTATTGCATCTTCTTGCCTCTCTTCATTTGCAAGGTATCTGTGTATGTTTTGAATGTTTATTTACAGATCTAGGAGCTGTGTTCATGGAGTTTGGAACATTTTCTGTGTGAAATCCATCTCTGGTATGTGATGCACTTGTCCATCCTTTCCATTGCTCACCTCTCCTTATTCCATGGCAGTTTTGGTAGATGATCAACACTTTCCTTCTCTGGTGTATCACCGTTTTAGTGTAGGATCTATTTTTTCTTGTTTTCTTTCTCTCCTTGTCTCCTTGGAAGTTAGATTAGGATTAGATTAGCTTGCATGCACTGGAATAGCTTATGGCAGGTAGATTAGGAAGAGGAACCAACCTTCTCTAGAGAGCTTTCCCACTTTTGCAAGGTCCCACACCTTGGGGAAAGTTCAATGTTATGCAAATCACACCAAATGATTCTACCTTAGAAAAGCATATTTTTAGAACTCATTTAGGGGTGATGTGATTTCACACTAACATTTTTGGCATGCCCGTTGGGACACTGGGGTTAGATATTTTATCTTCTCTTAGTGTCTCAACAAAAAAAACAAAACTTACACCATCATGTGCCACTAACATTTTTGGCATGCCCGGTGGGACCTAAGAGGTCTTCACTTCATTGCAACAAGATTGATGTGCACTTTTTGTAAATATCTAGCTTATGAGAAGCTTTAAATTACACATCTCGGTAAACAACTCATTCTCTAAGTTACAGAACCTATTTTCCATTCACTTCCATTCATCCTTCTTTCCATATTATTTCATTCTTTCCATTCCATGAAGTTGTGCAATCATGACTTCATTTCCACCATGGAATTCACATCTACAGCAACAACAACACATTCCAACTCCAATAATCTTTACAACTCCTTCAAATCAGCATTTTGAGAAAATTCAAATCAGCATGTCTACCCCTATGAGCAGCAGTGCCAAAATCAGTTTGGCTATGGAGTTTTCCAAGAGTAGGGTATGCAAACCATGAAGATAATCAAATGCAAGATGTTGGTCTGTTGGAGAAGATTCAAAAAATGGAGATTGGTATGGTGCATTCAAGAGCTACAACTCAAATGATGGCCTTCAGAATTGGTTGCAGGGCACCTTGTCCATGGGAAGGCCCTTTTCCAAGACACTACAACCCTCGGAGAAGTTGGACTTCATGATTGGAATGCTGCCCCAACTTGCACAATGGACTGAAGAAATAGAGGCCTATGAGTTTGGTGTTGAGCAACCTTGTCAATGGGTAAGTCCTACACCATCATCTGGTATTTCTCTTTCCATTCCTCAAGCAGCACCATCTCAGTTTGAATGTCAAGTTGTAAACCCAACCAATGCTGCTCCAGTTGTGAAAACCATCCCTCCATCCCCTAGTCTTCCATCTCATCTCATATTTTCTTCTCTCTTCTCTTCCAAATCCAAATCCCCTCCACAAGAGCAAAAAGAAACACCTTCCCCTCCAAAGAAACAAGAAGTTCCATCCCTCCTACCACCACAAACAAATGCACAAATGATTGAATCCCAATCTGTTTCTCCTCTTGCCTTCCCAATTCCATGTGGAGAAGAAGAAAATTTAAAAATTAGTCATGAAGGACAACAAGAGGACTAAGTGAAATAATAAGAAATGGTTAAAATCTTAGTGAGCTTAGCTCTTAGGTTTGGGATAACAGAGATTCCTTTGCTGGTCAAGCCTTCAGAGGAGAAGAAATTTGAAGAGCCAGTGGTGGCTAAGACTAAATTTGTAGCAGAGAAAGAACAAGAAAAGGAAGAAGAAAATCAGCAGTCAGTTTACTTAGAATGTAGTGTCCATGTTGGCACTTTAAGTGAAGAGAATTTTGATCCAATTCAAACTGCCCAATCAGCCAAGGAAGGAGAAAACAAATCAGCTCAAAGTCCCATTGGAAAGGAGCAAGTGGATGAGACCAAATCAGATTTTGTAGTAGCAGAAGAAGAAGACATTATTGGTGTTTTCTTTCTTTCATTCGAAGGGCCTGATTTTGGTTTATGAATCCATTTTGGAGGAAAGCTCTAAAATAAATCTTGTAGTCCCAACTTGTCCTCTAGAGTAGTAGTTTGAGGAGTTTGATATGGCAAACTTCATGCTAGAGGAAGAGTTCAATCAAGAGCAAGATGGTCTTCAAATAGTAGAGGAAGGAGAAGCTACTCCAAATCCAAAAGAAGAGGAGTACATTCCAGCTATGGAGGAGAAAAATGCAGATCCAAAGGCTTTGAACACAAAACAGGCTATAGAAGAACCTTCAGTTCTTCCTTCCACTTCATCTTTCTCGAGCTCTAACGTTGGAGAAGAGTTTGATCTTTCAAAATTCATGTTGGAGGATGAAAGAAACCATGGTGAACAAGTTGCAAACCAAAAAGACACCATGGAAGAGGTTGAACATTTGCAGCAGGACAATAATGAAGCAGAGTACTTGTCTGATTTGGAGGATTGTTTTGATGGAGAAGAACCAGTTGAGTTTCTATTGTTTTCTCCTTCATTCACCCTTCAAATATGTGAACCTGTTGTCATGAAGGAGAGAACTCATTTGCAGCAGTCTGTACTTTATAGCAGCCTTTTGGAATCTAGTTTGGGAGACTCAAACCTTCCATGCTCTTCATAGGAGGAAGAAGAGAAACAACAGAAGAGTTCCACCATTCCTTCCACATCATTCACCCAAAGAGGTCTACAAGAAGACTCCATTTTTGGAGTGGAAAATTAGAGAAATGGGCATATCAAATGGATCATACCTTGCCCAATCAGGTATTTGGCTTCATTGGAGCCAAAGGAGAAGCCAAATCTGGTCATGCCCATTTCAGGGCATGAGGATGAGCTACAAAGCACCAAGGATCAGCTGTCATACCTCTTCAATCCAAATGCAGAGCAACTAAAAGAGGTATTGGTTTTATCTTCAGTTGATACTTTGGTGATTTGGGTGGAAGATCATCTTGTAGTTAGTTTTTCACTCATCCAACCAGCCATGTTCAATGCCAAATCAATTACATGGCTGCCATTTTTGAGGAAGGGAAGTTATTTTTCCCTACCAGTTGCAGGATTTTTGAGTTCCCTTTGCTCTTGGTTAGAGTAGTGTAGTTAGGTTTGTTTTTAGTAGAAGTTTTTTTTCACACTGTGCATGTTCCATTTGGAGCATGTATGATTTTTCAATTTGTACATATTTTTGGTGTTGTTGTATTGCTCTTGCACAGTGCATTCAGTTGGCTTTTGGTGAAGTTCAACTTTAAGTTTCAGTAGGTTTCAAGTGATTCGAAGTCATATTTTTAGATTTGGATTAGATAATTGGTTATCAGGGTTGACTCCATGCCCAATGGATGTAAAAAAGGCCACTGATCATTCACCTAGTAGGCAAATGACCCCTGTGAGATGCCAAAGTTGTTAACCAAAATAAGCTCCCCTTATTTTTGGGTTAACTTACTACATTTTTGTTTCAGTAAAGATTTCATACATTTGAATCATTAAAAGGTTTTTGGAAAATGATCCATCGATAGATAATTTCTTCCCTTTCCAAAAAGTTAAAGAACTCTTTCTAACTCCTTGTATTTTTTGAGTTATGGCTCGGCGGAGTTAGAAGGGAAATTTTTCCCAAGGCGGACTTGTGGAGCTTGGGAGAGTTTTTTGCCAAAGGAACTTGGACCGGTAGGGCATCGAGAGGAAAAAGTGAAAATTTTCCTTTTCTTCCAAAAGGCATAAAATCAAAATGTGACCCGCAGCCCCATCAAAAAGCTAATGCGGGGATGCGGGACTTCGAGGTAAATTGAATTTTTGACTTTTTGTCAAAAATGTAAAATGGAAAAAAGGAAGCCCCTACCTCCACCAACCCCAATGGATGCCACATCATCAAGTGGATTTGTGGGGAAAAAGTTCAAAATTCACCCGAAGCCAAATTTGCAGGAAATGTAAGGAAAAAACGCAGAAGGCCATATCTTTTGATCCAGAGCTCCATTTTTATAATCTTGGTACCAATGGAAAGATCTAGAGATTATCTTCATCATGGAGTGTTCAATTTTGTATTTTCATAGATATTTTTGAAAAAATTGCAAAACATGTTTTGGCATAAAAAGACAAAAAAACCAATTTCAACTACCAGATTTAATGAAGTATGGGTCATTTTCTTTGGTCTGTGAAGTTGATACATGGAAATATGAGCTTTTCCATAAAGCCCATAACAAGATGAAGAATTAAAACACATTTTTAAAGGTGGTTGGAACAAATCTCACGTTTTTTCCTCTCTTCTCACATTTTTCTATAAAATGTAAACAAAGGCACATTTTTCAAGGGTTGTTCATTTTTCTTCTCTGCCTCTCCCTTCTTTTCTTCCCTAGGGTTGAAATGGAGTTCAAATCTCTTCCCACACTCTGTAAATGGCGTTTTTTTCCTCTTTCTCATGAATGATGTTTGGTGCAAATGTATGAAGCAATAAAACATGTTTTTTTGATGCATTTGTCTATCCTTTACTCGTTTTTATTGCATCTTCTTTCCTCTCTTCATTTGCAAGGGGTATCTATGTATGTTTTGAATGTTTATTTACAGATATAGGAGCTATGTTCATGGATTTTGGAACATTTTCTATGTGAAATCCATCTCTAGGCATGTGATGCACTTGTCCATCCTTTCCATTGCTCACCTCTCCTTGTTCCATGGAAGTTTTGGTAGAGGATCAACACTTTCCTTCTCTAGTGTATCATTATTTTAGTATAGGCTCTATTTTTTCTTGTTTTCTTTCTCTCCTTGTCTCCTTGGAAGTTATATTAGGATTAGATTAGCTTACATGCACTTTGAATAGCTTATGGCAGGTAGATTAGGAAGAGGAACAAACCTTCTCTAGAGATCTTTCCCACTTTTGCAAGGTCCCACACCTTGGGGAAAGTTCAATGTTATGCAAATCACACCAGATGATTCTACCTTAGAAAAGAAGCTTTTTAGAACTCATTTGGGGGTGCTGTGATTTCACACTAACATCTCCTAGTAAGGAAGCTTCTCCAAAACCAAAAATGCTTGTTCCAGCATAGTAGTAGTAAAGGAAGGAGAAAATTGTACCACAATTGCAGAAATTTATGGGTCTCCCCTTCAACATCATCGATCAGAGTAAGAGGAAGAATGTCAATGTGATAATGTGGGATGCTTTGGCTATCCCATCATAAAGGGACCTCTTATGAGAAGTTGTGAAGTAGTTTTCCCTTGTTGACCTCGGTAATTCAAAAGGTGCCTACTGCTGTCAATATTCGTCATTCAAAGGAGGAGCAAGTCAAGTAAAGTCATCAAAACCCCACCATTTTATATGTCATTTATTGTGGGTAAGAACTTAGTCCATAATTACATGGTAGATTCAACAGCTAGTACCTCAGTTATGCCAAAAAAAATGTTTATGTCCTAAGTCTAGAGTACATCCCCGTTGTTAAAAGTGTCTTGCAGCTTGATGGCTCAATAGTTAGAATCTTGGGAGTCATTAAAGATCTGAAATTAACCCTTCATTCTTGCCCAATCCTAGCCATAACTCATGATATATTAGTCATTGACTTACCTATAATGTTTTTCAAGGGATTTTCTTTGCCAAAGTGGGTGGTTATTTGTCTTCAGATTGGACTCAAATACTTTTGAAAACTAGGTATAATAACATATTTACCATACAGATGAGCCTATATTTTCTTACCATATCTATTCATATGACACCACCCCTATCCAAGAAAATTGTCTAATCCTAGAAAATTAGGAACAAGATTCAGTTTCGAAGAACATTTTATTCCTCCTCGTATGACATACCTATTGCTTCAGAGAATGGGCTGAAAGAGATAATAAATTTGATCCTTATGATGAGGAACTTAAAGCCTATAAAACTGGTTTAAATACTTAATGTGTTCTTAAATAAGAATTTTCCTTACCTATCATGTTTAAATAGAAAGAAGAAGATGCTTTGGGATTATGGAAAAAAATTTGATGGTTCTAGAAGCAAGAATGGAACTAGGGCAAGTGTTGTGTTACTTTCACCCAAGGAGGAAAAAAATTTCTTTGCCCATAGATTACAATTCGCATGTTCTAACAATGTGGCGTAATACGAGAAATGGTCCATGGCTTGTTGATTGCTGAAAAGAGGAAAATTAAAATGTTGTAAATTTTTGGGGACACAGAATTGGTAATCCACTAGGTTACAGGGAAGTGTGTTGCAAAAAATAAGCTATTGAAAGCTTATAAGCATAGATTCTTTGATTTTTGGAGAGATTTGATGCTCTTAATTTGTAGGTGATACCAAGAAAGTTAAACAAAGAAGCAAATCAGATGGCAGCACTTGGATCACAATTCTCACCTGTTGAGGATTTGATCAAGGGAAATGTACAACACATTAAAATGGTGGTTAGGCCATCAATTCCAGATAATGAAACTAGCTAGAAAGTTTTTGATAGTGATGAACAAATTGTTCATTTCATCCAAAATGAAGCTAAGTTTTCTTCAAATATGTAATCTGATTTGCAGGAAATTTATGGTGAGCATATTATTCAGTTGAAAACAAACAAATTTCCAAAGGATCTAATTATTTTGGAACATATTTTTAGCTCAAATGATGAATTCAAAGGGACTGAGAAGAGCATGGAATCCAAGTAAGAATACTACTAATCAGCCACCATTGCACAAGGAAAGGAGCTTCTATTGGGAAATGTATGTGAAGAAAATGAGAAACAAGATTTTGTTTCCTTATGTAAAAAAATCAATGATGTATTTTCTTAGGACTATGAGGATCTAAAGGAATTTAATCCAAACATTGTACAACATTCTATAGATCTTGATCCCAATGTCAAGCCAATAAGGTAGAAGCAAAGTCTGGTCAACCCTAAAATAGAGCCCCTCATGAGGAAGGAGTTATCCAAACTCATTAAGGCTAGAATAATCTTTCCAATCAAATACTCTACTTGGGTGGCCAATTTGGTCCCGGTCAGGAAAAAGAACAGGGAAATCAGGCTTTGTGTTGATTTCCATGATTTAAACAAATCTTCCCTAAAGGATCACTACCTTTACCCTCTATGGAGTATATTTTACAAAATGTTGCAGGGGATGACAGATTTCCATGTTGGACGGATATTTGGGTTTCACCCATATCAAGGTTAGGGAAGAAGATTAATTCAAAACTACATTTATGAAAAAAATGGGGTACATATGCCTATCAAAAGATGCCCTTTGGCTTGTCAAATGTAGGTTTCATGTTTTATAGAGCAATGGATATTGCTTTCAAAGGCTACATTAATGAGTTCATCCTTGTTTACTTGGATGATATCACCATTTTCTCAAAGCAAAGCAAGGATCACATCAGCCATTTGGAGAAGGTTTTTGAGAGGTGTAGAGAATTTGGGGTGTCTCTTAATCCCAAGAAATGTAATTTTTCTATTTCTAGGGGTAATCTTTTGGGGCATATTGTTTCAAAAGATGGCATTGCTATTGATTCAGACAGAATTTCAGCCATCCTGTCTCTCTCATTGCCTACTCATAAAAAAATATTTCCAATCCTTTTTGGGCAAGATTAACTTTGTTAGGAGATTTATCCCTAATTTTACAAGACTTTTCAAGCGTATCACCTTAATGCTAAAGAAGGATGCAAATTTTAAATGGACAAGTGGAAGGAAAGGAAAGTTTTGATAAAATCAAGTAGGAAATTGCTCAGGCTCCTACACTTTGATTAATCATAACTATGGTAAGGATTTTATTTTGTATGCATATGGAGCTGACACTAGTATAGTTGTTTTTTTAACACAACAAAATGATGAAGTAATGGAACAACTAGTGGCCTTCTTCAGTCAAACACTAAAATAATATGAATTAAAGTATATTCACATTGAAAAACATGTGTTTTCTATCATGAGAGATCTAAAGAAATTCAGAGCATGTTTTCCTCCAATCACATTAAGGTTTTTGTCTCACATTCTAGTGTGAGAAATTTCATTATGGGGGAAAATATTAATGAGAAAAGAGTCGATGGGTGACAAAGATAATGGAATACGATGTGACTATCAAGGCTACAAAACTGGTAAGAGGGAGAGGATTATGTGAGAAACTTGCTTCAGATGCTCAAGGTGATAAAGAGACCTCCTTCATAAACAACCAACCTTCGCATGATGCTGAAATTCATTAGAGTCAAGAACACGCAACCAATGGTCATAGTTGGATGAGTGATATGATCACGTTTTTATCTATAGGTGCATACCCTCTTGGTTTGAGCAAAGCAAAAAAAGGAGACGTTTAAGGTTGTAGTTCATTCCCTATGTTTTTATGGATGGTATTTTGTTCAAAAGAAGAATTGATGGAATATTTCTCGATGCATTAAAGGAGAACAAGCAGAGAAAATATTGACATAATTTCATGGTGGCTTATCTCGGAGGTCATTTTTCAGCCAAAGCCACAGCAATGAAGATTTTGAGAGCAAGATATTTCTAGCCCACATTGTTTGTTGATTGTCACAAATGGGTCATAAAATGCAAGGATTGTGCTTTTTCACTGAAGCAAAGAAAGATTGGCATCTCTTCCATTGCATCCAATTCAAGCAGATCATATTTTTACTCAGTGGGGCTTAGATTTTATTGGCATGATCAATCCTCTATCAAGTTTTGGCCACAAATGGGTCCTAACAACTATAGATTATTTTACTAGGTGGACCGAGGTTGTACCATTGAAGGAAGCAATTGAATCAGTCATTCTTGATTTCCTTGAGGATATTTTTGCAAGGTTTGGTGTCCCACAAACCATAATTTCTAATAATACAAAGGATTTTCTAGAAAAAAATTTATGATTGGGGTCTAAGGCTTGGTATTTATTTGAAAACTTCTTCCAATTATTACCCTCAAGGTAATGGTTTATCGAATCTACTAACAAGAACTCTGATTAGGATTATGAAAAGGACAATGGATGTCAATTAGAGGTAATGGCACACAAAGGTGAGGAATGCTCTTTGGGCTGACAGGATCACCATGAAAAAGGTAATTGGTACTTCACCGTATAAGATGGTTTATGGAAAAGAAGCAAGGTTTCCTTTGTCATTGGAATTGCCTTCACTTGAATTGGCCTAACAGTTGGAATTAGAAGGGAAAAATCAAAGAGAAATCAGAATTGCAGAGTTGGTGGAGCTTGAAGAACTGAGGAATTCTATGATGATTAGATTAGAGCAGCATCAAGAATCCACTAAGAAATGGTTTGATAAAAAGGCCAAATTTTGGAGTTTCAAGGTTGGTGATTTGGTCTTGAAGTGGGATGTTGATTGGGCCAAACCAGGAAGACACTCCAAGTTTGATGCAATTTGGAGTGGTCCATATACCATTATAGCTTGTTAGGAAGTAAATTCCTTTGAGCTTGCTAATCTTCATGGTTATGTACTACCAATCCCAGTTAATGAGATTTATCTTAAGAATTCTCATTAGGACAATGTGTTGCATCATTGTACATAATAGTTTAGGTTTCAATTCCTCCAAGTGCTTGCAGCACACTGTTTTGTTGGTAGTTTAGGTCTACTTTTAGATAAGTGTTGGTGCACACTCTACATGTTCCATTTGGGACATGTATGATCTTTCATGTTTGTATATAGGTGTGCATTGTTGTTCTTTCACTTTTCAATTTCAAGGAAGGTTTCATGGCAACTCCAAATCGTACTAATCTATACAAGACTTCATATAAATTTAGGGAGTGTTTTCAATAAAAAAATCATGTGTATACTGAATCCATGCCCAATGGATTCTTATAGGTATTTTGTCTCTCCATCTAACAAGTATATGTCCCCTGGAGGTCACTAAACTGTTATCCCAAATTTACACCCCTAAAAATTTGGATAACTTATTCGAAATGTGAAGTACATGCTTGTGATATGTAGACGGCCATCAAATTCAACCCCAGGTCAAATGAGATAGACAACCGGTGCTTTGTCTCAACCAACTTGGTCTTAACTCATGGGAAATGGTGATCTGTGGCAAATGGTTGGAAAGTTGGATGGGTCATGGGTTGGTCGGTCAGGTTGTATGCAAAGAAAACCGAGACGGTCGTCCCAACACCCTAGGTTTGTCGGTTGGATTAGATGGTGGCCAAGTTAGTCAGGTGGCAGACGTATGGAGAAGGATGGATGGGTTGTAGGTATGTTGGCTAGGTTGGACGGGTGACAGATTAGATGGATTCCAACCACGGTACAAAGTAGGAAGGTTGGTCGATTAAGAGGGACAACCGGGTTGGTTGGCAAGTTTTTCATTGACCATTGTGGCACCACGACATACGGAAAATTTAGATGGTGCCCAACCCCATTAGGTTGGATGGCATAGGGTTAGATGCATTGTTAGCTAGGTCACCTAGTTGGTTGGCCCGATAATTGGTCACCCATTGGTTGGCATACGATAGAGATAGATAGATGGTCGTTCAACCTAGTTAGATGACATATAGAATAAAATATATGGCTCGATTGACGGGTCATTTGAATGGATGTGTGGTTTGCTAACAAATTTTACGGAATGAGGTTAGATGTCCATCTAAGCCACCTAGTTGGATGGCCCATAGTGGAAAATCGGTGGTCCTTTGCTTTGCAATTTCTTCATCTTGTTCTGACCTTTAAGTTAGAGGGTCATCCATACATCCCTAGTTGGACAAAAATGAGGTTGGATGGCCTACTCAATTTATACGGCTCAATGGATAGATGGTTTACCAACCCAAATATGATATTTGGCCAACTAGTTAGATCGCCATCAAGAAATATCACCTATGAGTAGCACATTGATGGCGGTAGTTGAGGTTGTTCAACTACCTATCAAGGATTTAATACAGAGTAAGTGGACAAATTTTCCTATATAATGTAATCACCCCCTCATTTTTCAAGGGGATTTTCTAATAATTGTAGAGGAACTCTCAAATTTGTTCCAAAAAAATTTGAGTTGCAGGCCTCGAATCTAGCCATTCTACAAAGATTTCTTTCCTTGTATCTACTTTGTAATGGATTGTGCATCCTTTTGAGCAATAAAATTTGTGTTTTTGGCTATTACTACCCTAGCTTGAATTCATTTGATTTTCTTTCCTTCTATTACATTTTTAGATTTTTGTGCATATATTTTTATTTTGTAGGACATCGATCCTTGTGCTCCACGAAGATGGGAATATGAATGCGGTGTTGAATTATGGTGTGTTTGTCTTCCTTCCTAGTTTCGTTTTGCTTCCATCTTCACTCACTATGAATCTATCCAACCCTCCTTTTGGCACTATTACCTCTATAGTTTAGGATTTAATTTCATGCACTCTCTCTTTCTCTCTGGTCACTTGGCATCGTAATTAGTCACATTTCACTTCACGGGAGTGATTTAGCATTAGAGCTAAGTAGAGGAACCGACCTTCTCTCGAGGTCTCGTCTCGATTCAAGTCCCAAATATTAGAGACAATCCCATGTTTTCTCAAATCCCAAGTTATCTATGACTCAGTGTGGGTGCACATTTGAGCTCCAACAATATCCATAACATAGTTTAAGAAATATACTTAATTTCAAGTCTTGTCCTTTGATATTCACTTTAACAAGGATTAATCATAATCATAATCATAATTAAATCACCAATCTACAATATTTTGTTTCTTCTTAAGTCTCTTACTTTGACATTCACATTTTCAAAATTTTGTCTCTCATTTCAACATTCAATTTGGTGAAATTTGAACATTTCATTTTCATTTTTACAACTCCTATTTTAACATTCATTTTTTTAAAATTTGAGCCATCTCTTTTCATTTCTAAGACTCCTATTATAGCATTCACTTTGTTGAAGTTTGAGTGATTCATTTATCATCTCCAAAACCTCTTTTCAAAATAGTCAGTTTGTTAAGATCATATCCCTCCATCCCTGAACCTTATATTTTGACATTCAATTTTTCAAAGTGTAATAAAAATCATCCTCTTAATCCGCATCTTATATCTTTACATTCACTTTAGCAACATATTTGATCAATCATCCTCAACCTCTACGTCTTCTATTTTGATATTCCCTTTTTCAAAATTTAAGTACAATCATTCATAACACCTATGTCTTCTAATTTTTCATTCACAATGTCAAATTTTAAGAGAAATCATATCCAATCAAATCCAATCATGTGTCCTAAACATTGAATATTCACTTTATTCAATTCTAGGCACATCATACGTAATTCACTCACGAGTCATATCCAAGTCTTATACATTGAATATTAACGTTATTCACATATCAAGCACATCAATCCAATATCTACACCTTATACATTGAACATTCACTTTGTTTGTGTATCAATTCCATTCAATCCAATTTGATCAAACACATTTAAAATCTTATACTTACATTTTGATTACATCCCACAAAGTTGAAAATAATCTATAACATGATGGTTTTTACGCGTAGTAAAGGTATCCATGTCCTTGATGATTCTGAATGATTCAATCCTTTTGGTTATGGACCTTTTGATGATGAATAAATTATAGAACAACCTAAATTATCCACAAGTGAGAAGGAATCCATTGATCATGTTATCATGCAAAAAAATCAATACTTAATTTGTCTTTTTGAAATGTGGGTAGAACTACCATCGACTTTAGGCATGAACATTTAAAATATTTAATTGACAAACTTGATTCTAGCACTAAAAATTCTAAATCAACTACCACATCAAACTTTTTAAAATAATAATTGTTCACTAAAATCAAATAATTACAACACCAACTTAAAAAATAACACAAATATTATAATAGGGAAGAGCATAAATCAATGATTGATGTCGATGTCACCAAAAATATACCCAAAGTTATCTCTCCATTCACACAATAATGGAAGAGTATGAAATAAAATCTCATGGGGCTCCAAAATGCACAAAGTAATTCAATTTTGAGGAGTTGTGTCCTTATCCATTCGATAGGGACATGTTAAGCATACCTTTCCCAAAATCTTTCGAGATGCCCAAATTTGAAAAATATAAGGGCAAGCATGACCCATGTGAACATATCAAATAATTATTTATGGCATGCCAAGAAGTGGCTTATAACGATGTATATCTTTTGTGACTATTTTTAAAAATATTGAGTGGACAATCCTTAAACTGGTTCATCCATATTCCAAAGGGATCAATCACCACTTTCACATACCTCTCGAAGAAGTTTTTAAATACTTCTCATTCAATTTAGACTCCAATATTACCATGATGGACCTTTATAACACCAAACAAAGGAAAAATGAAACCTTCATCCAATTTTTACAATGATGGAGAGGAATTGTGAGTTGATTCCCGTGTTCTATTCCAGAGAAATAGGTTGTTAGAATCTTCATTCTAAACCTTCACAATAAACTATCCTTCCAAATGTAGATGCATTTCCTCACTAATTTTTAGGAGGTCATTAAGAAGTGGACTCAAATTGAAAAATCCCTCATCACAAAGGGGTTAATCAAAACTTTTTCTAAGGACCAAACAAATAAAAACAATAATCATTCTCAAAAAAACCAAATTTATCAATCCAAACTGTAATGTTTTCAATAATGGGGTTATTGACAATGGAAATGTCAATAATACTCGTAACCATCAAATGAAACCATCTAAATCAAATCAAACCATTGTTGTTCCAAGAAAAGAATCTACTCCTCAAGTTTATAAATGACAAAAATTCACCTCTTTGGAATAAATTCTTTCAAGTGTCGTACATCAACTTAAAGTGCTAACATGGTTACTTATCCAATCACAAGACCCTTTGAAGAAGAGAAAAAACCATCTTGGTATAAATCTGGTGAGTATTGCAATTTTCATTACATCGACACCCACATTACGTATCATTTCATGATACTTCGCTATTACATTCAAGATCTCATTGATAGCGGAGATATTACAATTGAAGATCCATCACCTAATAAAATTCTCAACAAAAATAAAACCTCCACTTGAGAGAGGCTATCATATGTCATGAAAATTTGTAAGTGCCTTATCAAGCACCCCGGTTTGGTGTTTTGGTGTGGACTTACATTTACAAGTTAATTGACCCGAGATAAAATCATTTTCCCAAGCATGGTACGAATGGTAAATCTCCTGAAAAGGGCCAATCCTCAAACAACATTGAATTTAATTCAATCATTTCATTCATATAATAAATACATCATTCTATTGCTACCATCGATTTCCAAACTCCTAACTATGTAGTGACCACCAGGAAAAAAAATTTTTGGGTGCCCGCAGTGAAACAACCATCAACCTCATCCGGTCATCAAGTTTCCACCAATCTATAGCTATGAGTAATCCAAAACCTAAAACTAGTGCTAAAGTGTCCACATATGGTGCTTATGACCTTGTAAGGCAGTTAGAAATGATACCCACAAAAATCTCACTCATGGAGTAATTAAAAATGTCACCCGTAATTCAAAATATCCTTGTTTGTGCTCTTCATGAAACATGTGTTCCTAAGGATAGCAATATGCATAAATTTCAAGCATTTATTACCAATATTTCTCCAAGCAAATCATATACTCGGCATTCATCCCCAAAACCTCTTAAACCCCAACCTCAAAAAAACAATTCTTTGTACATTTAAGCTTACATTACCATTCATAAGATTAAAATATTCTTTATTAATGATGGTGATTCCTTAAACATATGTTCTATGAAGATGCTTTGAGATGTCTTGGTCATATAGATTAAAGTTTCGAGCTAATGTTATAACTATTTTTGGTTATGACAATAGTGAATGGAAATCTTCTGGAATAATCACCTTGTCCATACAATTTGTCCTGTGGATGCTATAAACCCTCTATCATGATGTCAATGTTGAGACTTCATATAACATTCATCTAGGTCATTCGTAGATCCATGCAATGCAAGTTATGCCTTCAAATTTTCACTAATGCATAAAATTCCCCAATAGTGAAAAAGATTTTACCTTACTAGAAGATGCCAAACCATTCAAATATTGCAAGACCTTGGATGTAAAGCACAATCATGCAAACTATTTTCCTTATCTTTGACAGATTAGCCGCACCTCATGTCATCCCTATCAATTTCGATAACCGTATAGATGCCGATACACTCTTCCAATCTCAACCCTCTACATCTAATCCACCACCGAACTAAAAATATCTCATAGAAGTATGGGTGAATATGGTTTTGAAAATTATTTTCATGTTGGTAAGTTTCCATTGTCTCCATGTAGTTACGGATGACCTAACATTTCCCATCTAAAAAAATCTATTCTACTACCTTGGAAATACTTTATGGATATGGTATGACTACTTATAGGATGAACACATTCAAGGTTCTTCTGGATCTTGGTTATACGAGGATCAGATGGATGATTGTTATGAATCTTATGACTACAAAAATTCCCATAAAATGATGAAAAATATGCAATGGAAAGGTAGAGGACTTGGTACACAAGAACAAGGTTGTCTCAAACCCATGCTATATGAAGAAAATCTATATTGTCATGGTATAGATTATGAAATTTTTGAAAATAAGCTAGTAATATTTGATATAACAACTAGTGAGGAGGATTCGACTCGATGTCAAGGTCAATTCAACACATCGCCTCTTTGAAGACAAAAACCAATTTTTTCATTAAAAATATTTCCATTCACACCTTGGCATCATATATCCCGGTTTTATCCACTATGATAAAAAAACATATCTATGGACCTATTTCAAAATGATGAGGCCATCAAATATTTTCTCAAGACTCGAGACCCTATTCCCCTATCATTTCACAAGAAAGGATTCAATGTAAACCTTGACACTATACATTATTTTGGAAAGGAACAAGAGTAATCCACTCCACCAAAGTGAAAAAGTACAAATAAGAAAAATAAAAGTTCAATCCTTCATAGTGAAAACCTCATTAAGGCATTATTTGAGAAGCGAAAAGCAAAGAAATAAAAATATTAGAAAAATTTAAAGGATGTATATCCTAGTGAAAATATTTCTAAGGCACCATAGAGAGGATACTCACTTCTAAATTAAACAGATGACATCCATCATCCTACAAAGATCCTTTCAGAAATGTATACATCTAAAATATTAGTATAAGATATCATCACCATTAACATCAAGAGCGATTAGAATCTCAAATTGTTATAACTTGGTGCAAGCCTATCGAGTTGAGATAACAAAGATTCACAAAACTACTCATTTAGTTTCAAGATGTATTCACATGGTCATAAAAATACATGCTAGGTTTAGATCCTTCACTATTAGTCCACAATATTTTGGTTCGCCCGATATGAAACCAATAAAAAAACTCAAGAAAATGCACCCTAAAGTAGCTTTGTTGGTTAAGGAAGAACTTCAAAACTTATAGAAGTCGGCTTCATAAGATCAATTGACTACTCAAAATATATATCTAATATGGTACTTGTTTCTCAAATGACACTAGGAATCTAAATCTGCACTAACTTCCGAGATATCAACAAGGCTTTTCCAAGGATGATTTTCCTTTTCCCAATATTGACATGATCATAGATTTTATATCGGTGGCATGAAATGTTATCTCTAATGGATGGATTTTCACATTATGATCATATTCAAATTACAAAAGAAAACGGGCACAACACAACATTCACAACACCCTAGGGTACATTTTGTTACAAGGTCGTGTCTTTTGGCCTTAATAACACAAGAGTAACCTATCAATGTGTAATGAATTTAATCTTCCATGATTTGCTTTGTGATATCATAGAGGACTATGTCAATTAAATCCTTATTAAATCCAAAACCAAAGTAGTTCATCCAGACGTCTCTTAACACACATATTTGAACGATTATGGGAGTATGAGGTATTCCTTAAACCTAATAAATGTGTCTTTTTGTTACTTCAAGGAATATCCTAGGAATCATAGTCTCATGAGGGGAATTAAATTTTATCCCACCAAATTAAAAGATATCATGGAGATATCTCTCCCGCATAAAGCTATGTCATCTACTAGTTCTCTAAGGAAAATATTAGTCTATTCGGTGTTTCATATCTTAGCTAGTAGATAAATGCCATCATTTTAACCAGATACTCAAGAAATATGCCCAGTTCAAATTGACCTTGGAATATCAATATTCTTTCACCAAGTTGAAATAATATCTATTATCTCTAATGGTACTAATTTTGCTTGTTTAAGACAAGCATATACTTTTTTAATACATTGGCTACAGAGCATTCCATAAGGGCATTACTTGCACAACACAATGACAAAGGACAAGAGAAATTTGTTTACTATCTCAATAGAACACTCATTGATCATGAACTTAAATATTCACAGGTTTAAAAAGTATGTTTTCCAGTAATATTCATGTTTCACAAGTTGTGTCACTACTTTCTCAATCATACAACAAAACTCATTTCTAAAGTAGATCCTCTTAAGTATATACTATCAAGACTTTTTATAATTGGTCGAATTTCTATATGGGTCATTCTCATTAGTGAGTTCAATTTCAAATTTTTCAATTAGAATACGATAGAAGGGAAATCTCTAGAAAATCAACTTTCTGTAGCACCACCAGCCGGGTTCATAGTTGCTTCATTTTGAATTTCTAGACAAAAATCTATTGTATGTCAATGTAATTTCTTCATGGAATCTATTTTTGAAAGATCTTCCAACATTCATGGGTAAAAGGTTGGTATTATACTACACACACACGATAGCGATGTTATTCCAAATTCTTATTGCTCCAGCTTTCTCTTTAAAAAATAACATCACAAAGTATGAAGCCCTTATAGTTGGCCTAAATTTTGTTATATCTTGGCGGCTTAAAGAATTAATAGTTTATGGGGATTATCTTTTTATCATAAAGCAATTCAATAGTGAATACCATCTTAAATATGACAAACTAGTTCCTTAAAAACACATGGTTGATAGTCTCAAAGGTTTTTTTACTTATCACCTTCAAACAAGTTCTTCACCTACACAACAAATCAACAGATGATATGGCCACTATTACATCCCTTCTTGTATTTTATATTAATCAAACACATAGTGAGTTTTTCCTCAAACATATTTTGGTACCCGCATATAATTTTTAGATTCAACCATGGTATGTGAAATTTTTGGTCCTGAAAATCCCTAGTACCATGACATATACACCTTTATCTAAGACAAAACCTATCCTCCAAACATGAACTCCTATAATAAAAGAGCTTTAGCACAATGTGTTTCACACTACACCATCCTCATTGAAACCCTATATAGAAGAGGCTATGATGTGACTCTCTTAAGATGTCTTAATCAGGATGAAGCTAACCAAACACTAGTCAAAGTACATTTGAGTATCTATAATGCACATACAAGTGGCATTTTACTAGCCAAAAATATCTTTTGTGTGGGTTATTATTGGCCCACTATGGAGTCATATGCATGTAACTTTGTTAATAAATTTCAATAATCCATAGGCATGTTAATCATATACATTCACCCTCGCAAGCCCTTCATCCTATCACCTCACACTATATTTTTTTCTCAATTGGGGCTCAACCTAGTAGGAAAAATAAAGCCCACATCTTTCAATGGTCATACCTTCATAATCACTACCACTAAATATTTTACCAAGTGGATAGAGGCCATGCCTTTAACCTATGTCACTGGGTCAAATATATCCAAATTTATCTTTAACCATATCATATGCCACTTCAAAATCCCTACCTCCTTGTCATAGAAAATGGCACATATTTTTAAAAAATAATGTTAAAGAGTTAGCCAAAAAAATTATATCCAACTCAAATGGGAAACTCCATACTACCCACAATGTAATGGCCAAGCTAAAGCATCCAATAAAACAATAAAATCAATATTGGAAAAGATCATTGATAAGCATGGTTAAAATTGGCATACACAACTATATCCTACCCTATGGGCCTATCAAAATTCATTTCATACCCCCACCAGAGCCAATCCCTTCTCCCTTGTATACAGACTCTGAATTTTTATTACCCATAGAATTTAATCTCCCATCCCTTCGCATATCATTACAACACTTGGTTTGTGAATATTATTACCACCAAGTGCACCTTGCAAACCTCAAACTCTTGGAAGATAAGTGATTTTTTTCCTAGAAAATTAAAGTGTATTAATACTCGACTTCTTCATAGCTATAAAAATGAATAAAACCAAGAGAGTTTGAAATTGGCAATCTTGTGCTCAAGGAGAATCAAAATAATACAACCAAGGAGCATGAAAAACAAGGCAAGTTTGAACCTAATTGGTTGGGACCTTACATTATTACTACTAAATTTGGGTCTGGTGCATACAAGCTATCCTCTGAAGATGGAAAAGAGATTAAAGAACCCATGAATGTGGTTCATCTAAAGAAGTTATATTCTTGAATCCTTATGAGTATACCTCATGTTGGGGGCATATCGAGCAACCACTTTTTTCATCGCTTCATTATTTTATGCCTATTACATCAATCCAAACCATTTGTGTTGTGTGTTCCTTATATTTAGGACATGTATCTCACATTATACCAACCATTTTTTTCTACATCCATTTTGTTCTATTCCTAGGTCTCACCGAACTTTTTCATTTGCACAATGTTTGGTATGTTCTAAGGCCACCTTGTCTTTCTCGTTGGCATTCATATATCTCAAAACATCATAAAAATACAAAAAAATCCAAATACCCAAAATCCAAATAAAAATTCAAAATATCCAAAACTCCAAAAAAAAAAAAAATCAAAATCCCAAAACATTCAAATAATCACAAAATCCTTAAAAATCAAAAATACCAACACATCAACACAACTCTACAAAATAAAAATTTTAATCCTAGTGCTTATTCCAACCATCTTACGACTATCACAACTTATAACAACCATTTCTTGTATCCTTGATTGGGGTAAGTCAAATCAATCATCTCCCTCGCATGCATCCTTGGTTAGGACAATCTCATCTCTCAATATCTCCCTTACATGTTAGTATCCTTGTCTAGAGAAATGACCCTTTTTAATCTCATATCAATATTCAATACAGCTCTAACAAATATTTTCATGAGGGGTTTCTTAAATCCACTCTTTGATTTTGATCCAATCCCCTCCCTCATTAGTGCCTGTGTTTGGGGAATCTAAATCTACTTAACTATCATTGTGTAGCACATTAGGGGCATAGTTAATTGTCTTTATTTCAAGTTGTGTTGCATTGTTTTTATTATTTATGGACAAATTACAAGTAGTTTTTAATCATCCTGGCTAATTTATAGCCATGGTGCAAACTTTTACTGTATATATTGGGTTTTTTTCTCTTTTTTTGCTTTAGACCAACTACAAGTATTATGTTCACATCTTGAGTACAGTACATCTCTGTGTATATTGGGTTTGTTTTACTTTTTATATTTTTTTTTTGTGTGTGTTTTTCTACGCACATAATGGGTTAAACATCATCATTTTTAATAATCATGGTGATGAATCTATTGTGCAACAAAAAAATGAGGTTGTTCTAACTTTCTCTCTCGAATAGAAGTTCATGCTACGAGAAAATTTCCTCCCATCATACTTATGTTCCTTGACTCACTTGCATTTTCTTTATTCTTGTCAAGTGAATTTCCACCACTTTTTTATGTCTCACATCCACTTGAGGGGGAATCCTTAGCATCCACACTCATTGGGGCATCCAAATGCTTCACTAGGGCATAAAAAGTAGGACCACCATGCTTCCTTTTATTCGCTCACTAATCTACATGTGTCTATTATCTTTAAAATGTTATTACTTCATAATAACACTTTAAAGAGGGTAAAATATAGACACCCTAAAAATGCATACCTATCCTTAGCCATTCTATCATGCTTTAAGAATTCACCCACAACCTTTCAAATTAATTTATTTAATTATAATTTTCAAAGGAACTATACACGCTGCTCATTTACAATAATTTGATGGTTCTTCTGAACCCATGCTACTTTATAAGGTGTAGGATGAACTAACCTCTTCAAACCCAATTTGTTAACCATTTCCTCTGAAACAATATTATTAGTGTTATCATTATCAATCACAACTTGACAACACTTACCTCTTGTCTTGCATCTAGTCCTGAATAGGCTTCTACTACATCGGCTCCTAAGCTTTGACTTGTTGTTGTAGAAGTACTCTTCTTACGAATAATGATTCTCCATTCCTGTAATCATCATCTCCACTAGTTGACTTCTCTATACCTGAGCATACTACTTCCATGTTTGTCATCCTTGTCTCTAGGTTTCTAATTTCATGCTTCATATCCCTCTGACCATTCATCAAGTCATTCATCTTGTCCATCACTTCTCCCTTAAGAAAATCCATGATACCTTGCAATGATTATTTCTCTACCTTTTCCATGCTGACACAATCAACTTCACACACTCTTCAATCAATCACAAATGCTTAAAATCTCTGCAATAAATTGATTTTAACAGAGCTCAACTCTGATACCAAAAATGATGCAAGGGTTATACTTAACTCCACTAATTTATTCTTGTTTGAATTCTTACCTCCTAGGATGTCTTGATTTCCTTCATGATCTCCAAGCTTACCAAATTCTTACTCATACCTCCTTGTAACTAAGGATCATCTTTTCTGGTTCCACAACACAATTTCTATGCTCACAAGAACTTGTGGTAAATTGCTTGATTATACATGCTCACTAGTACTTATAAGATAGAAAATAGTAAAATGGTTATTCCTTGACTTATAATCATACCTTATTCTTCATACACCTCCATCATCTCTTTAACACCCTTCCTGTCCTCTTGAATCCATTCCACACACCTTATATCCTTTAGCACAATCACTATATACGTATATTATTACCTCTATGAAACTAGACCTAAATAGGTTTCTTAATAAAAATGTTCCACACCATACATAGGGTCATGACACAAACCCCTCATTCTTGACACATCTTTTCTGACCTAGGACAAGGTATTTGAGCCTTTAATTCAGTCATAACTAGGTTTACAATACAGTTCTCTTGTTAAGGCCCAATAGCCTTCTAGCCCCCTTAACACCCAAATGCCCTTATATCTCACTTTATCATGAAACAAACCCATAGCTTGATTGATGATTCTAAGACCATTTATCAAGCTTTGAATCATGCCCAAATTACAAGTATTATTGCTTTATATAAAATTGTACTTCTTTTATAATGTCCTAGGTAAATTAAGTTTCTTTTTGTCCTATAGGTATAATAGTAGACATTTGGGCTATGAATTCACCTGAATAGTGATGGATCCACCTCTGAAATGGTGGTCACATGCTTCCTATTGTATTCATTTTTATACCCTTATATTAACAGTAAAATCCAATGTGTGTCGGCCTATCACCCAGCGGGCGTTGGGCGCTCACCCAAGGCATACGTGGGTACCAAGCCTCTCCTTTATGTGAGTCTTATGAGAATAAATCATCTTAGGATAGATATTCAAGTGCAAAAGAATATAAAAGAACCATGCATCATTCTGAGTACCTATGATGAGTTATCACATCAATGCATCCATAGAAGAGAAATGAAAAACAACATATGGAAATGGTTCATACACTAAGGAAATACACTAAGATTATGCTCATGAACACATATATGATTTAGAACAATGCCTTATATTCATCTTAATGAGTTCAATAACCACATTACAGTCCATGAGGTCTTAACGGACACATATAACAATGTAGAGAAAAATTTTGCATTAGAACTACACTACGCCCTTCATATTACAAAGATGAATACAAACCAATCCCTCTAAATATGCCATCACCCCTTATTTTCACTAATCCCAACCCATAGAATCCTCCATTATATTTCTGACAGAGCTTCACCCCTATTCCACCACCTCTTCTCTCTTAAGATGATTCCATGTACATATCTCTCTTTTAGTCTCATTTTTTTCAACTATCATTTGCACCTCTATATATAGCTTTTCCGCCTTCACCGCCATGCCTTCGAGGTAAAAATTGGTTGCCATGTGTCCAAGTGGTCCTCCCATGGAGCATGCCTCCTTTGATCCAATCTCTCCACTCGTGTAATGAAGTTCTTCTCGAACCTTCCATCGCATGTATGGAAAATTCCCTTTTTATCCTCCACCCACCAGTGGTGGCACCTTATCCACTCCGCATGCTAGACGGGTCACGTTTTTCTCGTGTGCTACCTAGAACGCTGAATATGGCTAAGTCCCAAAACCTATCTTGCTTGCTTGTGCATGTCATGTGTTCTACAAAACCCTACTAGAACCCTTCCCTATGTGCCTTCACCCCACATTCCCTTCTTCAAATAGGTCCCACGTGCCCACACACCTTCTTGTACTTAGCCAATATTTTGGGGCCCAACATCACCCCACACTACGCTTATTCTCCATCCTTGGAAACACTCTTCAATAAAATAAAGAATGGCGGGCTCTTAAAATGGTTGGAAAGAAAGAATAAAGGAATGAAGAATTTGGAGAAAGAATGAAATAATGGGGAACTTGTTTATTATTAGAGGAGGAGAGGGAATCCTTCCTCTTTCTCGCCTCTAGCTTCTCCCAAGCACCAACCTCATTTTGTGCTTGCTTGAGAGAGGTCACCCACTAGGTTGTCCACTTCCTCAAAAATCAGCTCCTCCCTTTACCGCTCATGGTGTCAATGATACTCTCCGCTTTCTTTCCCAATTCCTTAAGTGCATCCATCCTACAGGTGATTTGGGGTTATAATTCCCTTAGCTAGATTTTGATCAAGCCTTGGAAGGTCTCAATTGCTTCTAACTTCTTTTCCACCTCATCCGTGATATTATCTCTTTCTGCCTATTCCCCTTATTTTTGTTTTGGAACTCATTGAGTTCCATCTCATGGGTGGAAACCAAGATGCTTGCCACTCTATCCCTATCCACGCAATTGTTATAAGCAACTTCAGCGACTTGTGTGGCTATCTTTACCTCTATAAAAAGTTTAGTGTATCAAGCCACACTCTCGACAACCATCATCTTTTCCTCTTTCTCTTGGCACGCATGCACCTATTCTACAAACTCTAAAGTGATTGGTCACCTCTCCATGGTGAGAATGTGAGTCAAATCCTCCAAACATTGCAAGGCCTATTCATAATTTTGCTCAGGTGCTACTAATTTGGGATGCTTTAGGAAAATAGCATATGTAATCATCTCTACCTTCTTGGAGACTTCACGCACCTTTACTTTTTCTTCTTTTATCTCATGCCTCAACTGGGTGTTGATCACCTCCTCTTACTTTAGGTCCTTTCTCTTTTCCATGAGCTCCTTCTTTTTCTTCTCCAATTCCTCCTCTAGGAATCTCACTCTATCATTTCTCCTAAATAGTCTAGCCTCAACTTCGATTGAAACCTTGTTGAGCATGTTACAGACCCATTCATCTGATAGCTACTGAGCATTCACCAAGGGATTTACTCCTTTTGTTTCTAGCACCTTCATTAGCGCTCTTTGGCTTACTTCGAACTCAGGTTCATCTATGTGAGACTCAAATGCCCAAGATAACATCTTCCTAGTTTAGGGATATGTGCCTTCTTCATCAAATGATGACATAGCCAAGAGTTTCTCTATTGGTATGGTGCTTTGGAAGCGTGTGTGTAGCACCTTGCTAGGATCATTAATGTATCCCATTCCTTTCTCTTGTGCCACCACTACACCTTTCCCACATGTTTGCATAGCTTTTGGGAAGCTTACTACCAATTTAGGATCCCCACCCATGTTGCCATACTCCTTCCCAACGCTTTCTTCTTCCATATCCTTCATAATTTCATTTGCGCTCCTCTCCAACTCCTGTTCCACCAACTCCTTCATGATGCCTACCACTTCTCTCTTTGTGGCTTTCTCCACTTGCTCCTTGGTGAGGCTTGGGGTTCTTTGGTTTTTGGTGCTTACTTCTTCACTCACCCCCTTTCCTTGATCCTCTGCTTCTTCCTCGTCATTCTTCTCCTCATCTTCCTTGTTATAATTCTCTTCACCTTCCTCCTCCTCTGAGTCATGTATATCATACATTGGATGGTCTTCCCTCCTTTAGGCTCATCATCATCCTTTTCACTAATGTAGGCATATAAAAATTTTGTCTCCTCTAAGTCTACCTCTTTTGTCACCTTCTACTTCTTCCTTACTAGGGATTCCAATATAGGAGATTCTTCCTTTTCTTTTTCTTTACTAGGTGACGTCTTCCTTGGTGACTCCTCATGTGTGAGGGGCTCTTCCTACTCTGGTGCTTCTTCTTCTTGGGTCTTTTCCTTGACATGGGACTTCTTCTTGTGCCTGTAAGTACTAGGCTTAGTTCTTGCTTTCGGGCACCCACAGATTGCACCTGTCTGCGCACACTTGGTGCTTTCTTCTCCTACCCCTCTTCTCTTTCTCTCTTCTTTGGCTCGACCTTTTTCCGACTGTGGGGTCTTTTATAATGGAGACATCACTCTCTAGATAGGTGCATTTCTCGAAATTATGCCTTATGTGTAGATACACCCTTGTTTCGGCCCTTCTGGCGGTTGGCAGCGTTATGGGCCTCATCATTTTCACTTCATGGGAGACATACTTCTCCACGTATGTGCATTTTTTATGGTACACAAGCTTTCGTCACACCTCAGCAGGTTTCTTGGTCCACCTCACTAAGTTTTAACCTTAGTCTTTTGGATTCTTTGAACCGGTTGACTCCAACTTGGAAGTATTGCGCAGTGAAGGATAAGGGTAGCTTGAAACATGGACCCATAGTCTCGTTTGTCAAAGTGAACCTTCCAATGCAGAAGTGTTGGCAAACTGAAAATCTACCTCTCCATCCATGAGCATGAACAACTATTATGGGATCCTCCACTCTACCTTGAATGTGTCATGCATTCGTTTATACCACTTCTCCAGGTGCGCCTTGTGAGTGGTCATCATGGTTTCACAAGTGTACTTTTCAAACCTTTTTCTAGGTGAGGGGTTCTCTTCTGGATACTCCCAAACAAATTTCTCCAGCCCATCTGGTACTCCAATATTTTAAAAGACAAGGGTGAGGAGGACATTACCGAATAGTATCTTCTCTCCTTCTTATGTGTCACTTATGATTTCATCCACAATGAAGGTGGACAAGTTATATATGGATGCCTCTGATATCTTCGGGCATACATTTAGCCATCCCTTGTTCACTTACGTCAATTGTTCTTAATCATTAAGCTTGGTCACCAAGCACGCGGCCATCCTCATGATAGGGTCTAGAATCTCTACGATGTTAAAGTATCACAAACCCTTCTTGTAGTCATAATTTTTATTGTCTCCTTGATAGCCTCCTTGTCTCTTAGATCATCATTTATACTTTCTCCTTCACAAATAAGGCTTGTGAACTTGGATATCAACTATGGTGTTATGCGCATCTTGTGCCCTACAAAGTATAAATGATATTCATAAATGTGCAACATCAACCATTGATAAAGTCACTCGGGCTTTCCAAAGTAAGGAAACTCATACAGTTGCAATAACCATGCTTTCTCCAATTTTACTTTCACCTCATTATTGTATATAGGCATCCCATCTGGTGTCCTTTTGTTAGCTAGATGGACCAACTCTAATGCCATTTCCTTCTTAGTTGTGCTCGTGCGATGGTTATAATCACTCATGGCCATTTGTCTTAAGTGTGACACCCACTCCTTTCCTAGCAATACTCCATCTAGGTATTGCATTTCTACATACCATTCTTCATTAGAACTCGTGATGAAAGTGGTTTTTTTCCTTTTCCCTTTCCCTTTTGTTTCTTCGGTGAAACGGTCACCTTCTTAGGTGTCATGCTTTCTATTAGGATAAACTAATAAATTCTTACTCTACTTAACTCCAAAATCAACTCCAAAGCTCAACTCCTAGAATAAATCCTTCTATCTTTGTGCCCTAGCTGCCAAACCCTAACTAGGAAAACCTTCCACAAGATGGTGCACTAAAAACTAACTTCTCTCACGCCCATGTACTCCTTCCTCCTGGTTTGTAGATCCACTCTAGTCACACACTTATATTTCTCGGATTCTTCTTCCTTTGCACAAATCTCTCTAGATGCCCTAGTTCGCAAGAGTGCTTCAACTTCGTAATAGCAAGATAGAATAATGACTTTCCGACCTTATATTTATAGTTTTTTCTTCCTCTAGCAATAAATGTTATACCACCTACCAACATACTTTAACATTAAATGTGGATTTTTCCACTAGGCTGACTTTAAGCACCCTTACCCATGTGCCACATCCTATGTGAAAAACTTTCTACAACCTTCTGGCACATAAAAATCCAATCTGACCGAAGACTCTTATGCACACGTCTACAGTGCTGAAGGCACTTCTTCTATCCTTTACCTATTTTTTTCCCTCACCTACCTCATGTTGTTCCTGTGCTCTTCATCCTTTGTACATGGTCTTTGTTACAACCTTCTTAACACCATAATTCATTATCCATTGTTTCCTCATGTGCTTTCTCAACCTTATGTGCTTCCTTCTACTAGGCCACTCAACTTGTATTACAAGCATATACTTTGCTTTGCATTACTCCACCCCACACTAAAATAGATGTGTGGTCCTCTCGCACATACACAACCTTGGAAAAATAATGTGGTTATCGGTGCATAAGGCATAAAATGAAACAAAAAGAAAGGAACAAGCAATGAGAAAGGGAAACACAAGAAAAGAAAAGCATAAAGGGAAATTCTAAACTAACTGAAACACTTCCTTATTTACAAACACCAAGAAGACTTATTTATAGTAGGGCTTTAGCCTACTCCCATTGAAATGACCTAGTAATCTCGTCCCATCTAGCACTTGTAACTAGAAAGCACCTGAATCAAGGATGTATGAGATGATGTAGGGTCCCAACCAATGGAATTTCAACTTCCCAGGATGGCGTAGATACTTGGAATCATACAACAACACCATCTTCCCAACCTCAAACTACTTGTTCTTGATATGACAATCATGCCATGCCTTTTGTCTTGTTTTTTCGTCTTCTGACTCCATTTAGCAAGTGATTGCCTTTTGTCTAATTGCATAAACTTATCAATCCTCTCTTCCAGCACTTTTTCATCATCCAACCGTCATGTACATGTTATATGCAATGATGGTAACATGAATTCAACTAGTAGAATATTCTCTATGCTAAACACCAATTGAAATGGTGTGGCCTTATTCAACCTCTTGTAGGTTTTCCTGTATGCGAAGAGAATGGCTGATAATTTTTCATCCCAATCTTTTCTTCCAACATCACGAGATCTTAGTCAACATGTGACTTAGTGTTTTGTTAAATTCCTCATTAGTTCCCTTCTCTTGAGGGTGATAAGGGATATTCTTGTGATGAGCCACTATAAATTATAATAATAGAATCTTGACCATTTCATTGAGGAAATGTGTACCTCTATCACTTGTTAATCTTAAAGGACAACCATACCTACTGATTATGTTCTCCCAAAAAAATATAGTAGTTGTTATTTTGGTGTAATCCTTTGTAGGTGTTGCCTCTACCCAATGTGTCAAGTAATCAGTATAAGTAATGATATACCGTGAACTAGTCCTTCGTGTGGCTAGTGAAATTGGCCCTAAAAAGTCGATTGCCCATTTTTTAAATGGTTTAGAGTTGGTTATTGGTCACAAGGGAATTTCATCCCTCTTCCTAGGTTTTCCAAGGTACTAGCAATGGTCATAGGCCTTGCAAAATTCAATATAATTCTGGAAGATGGTTTCCCACCAAAGCCCTGCTAGTAAAATCTTCTATGCGGTAAAATTTCCTAAATAGTTTCCTCCTGTAATCCCACCATGTTATTCCTTCATAATTTCCATGTGCCCATGTTCCAATATGCATCAGTGCAGAACCTCATCACGACCTAACATATACAGGTCTCTACTAATAAACATGTAGGGTGCAGTAGCGTATTGCTAACTTTTTTTCCTTTCCGAGCCTTCATCCCTTCTCGTGCCACACACTGTTTTCAAGAATACTAGGATATCTTCCAAGTCGAGGACGCGCACTATAACCTCGAATAGTTTTGTGTCCAAAGCATGGTATCCTCAATGCTTTGCACATCCTCCCCTGAGTTAATCCTTGATAAGTGGTCGATCTTGAATTTCTTTTCCTTGGTTTTACAACCACTATGAACTCAAACTCTTGGAATAATAGGACCCAACGGCATATGTGCCCTTTAAGAATGGGCTTGTTGACTAAGTATTTCAATGTCATGTGGTCTCATGTAGAATATGAATGACGTTGCCAATAGGTACCTACCTGAAATTTTGTAGTGCGTAGATCATGACAATGCTTTGCGCTCGGTAGTTGTGTAATTTTTCTTTTTGGTGTCAACTTTATACTGGAAAAACACAAGGGATGATCAACAATCCCCTCACCGGGTTTTACAAGTACTTCTCCCATAGTTATCCCTGAGGCATCAATATGCACATGGAAAGGCCTATCCTAAGAAGGAAAATGTAGAATGGGCGTTGTGACAAGCCTATCCTTCAAAGTGTCAAATGCCCTTTTCTGTGCCTCTCCCCAATGAAAGTAACTCTTATTTTTTAGTAATTCCTCCAAGGGCACAACAATCTTGGCATACCCCTTAATGAATTTCTTGTAGTACCCCATATGCCAAAGGAATCTGTGCATTGCACTTTGACTAGTAGGCTCCCCTAATCCCACAATAACCGTATCTTTGGCGGGATCCACTAGTAAGCCTTCCTTATATATAATATGTCCTAATAGGGTTCCAAATGGAATAAGAAAGACACATTTCTTAAATGTTGAGGGATATCCTTAATTTCTAACATATCTCAAACATAAGACTCAAATTGTTATAATGGTCTTTCACGAATTCATATACAGTCCAGTCATCTAGGTAAACTTAAAGAAATTTATGGATGAAGTCCTGAAATTCTTGTACCATGATGAGTGAGAATACAACAAGTGCATTCTTCAATCCAAAAGGTAACCATGTAGTAAAAAGTTCCCATTCACAGGTGAAAGTTGACTTTCTCTGGTCTTCCTTTGCGATCCTGACTTAGTGATACCCTGAGAACCCATCCATGAAAGAGTAGATCTCTCACCCATCTACTCCCTCCAAAATTTCTTCAGTAAAGGGGGTTAGAAAAGGATCGATGACACATACTGCATTAAGATCCCTATATTCAACATAGATTCTTATCCTTCCATCCTTCTTTATACTGATTACCATTGGGCTTATCCATTTTGATTCTTTTGTAGCCTCAATAATTCCCGATGCTATCTTTTTCTATTTCTTCCTTGACATGTACATGTAGATTCAGATTCATCCGATAAGATCTCTTCCGAATCAGTGTACACCTTCCTTCAACTTGATTTTTATCTCCCCTAAGGAATGGTGGACTCCTTTGAGTTCATGGTACCTTTAGGGAAGAAATCCTGAACTCACACAACAGTCAATGACCTTTGACAATTCATTTTCTAACCAATAGTCCCTAATGATAGCTTCCTTAGGTTTTGTCTCTGTCCCAATGTTAACCTTCTTTATTTTCAAGGGCTCATGGTAGGTGCATGCTCGCTCATCAGTGTTATCTATGACTTCGCGCATACCTTCAGAATGGTTAACATCCAAAGTTTCCATTTCTTCTCCATCTACTACATAGACCATTTTTCCTTTTTCTTTTTCCATGCATGCACACTCAAGTTGTACTTCCTCTTATTCTTCTTCATTGAGGTGCATCTCCAAATAAGGCTCGCCCAAAAATCCAGTAGCCTATCTTCTACCATAGCACTATCTCCTATAGTAAGGAATTTGATTACTTACAACACCTTATCCACTAATGGCTTGGTACTCCTATACTCGAAAGTGGTAACGAAGGTGGTAACACTTATGTGCTTCCCATCCATGCCTTCTCACACGCTTGGATAAAATGAGGGGGTATCTTTACCTTACAAAAATTTGATTCTTACCTCGATTCGTTCTAGGAGGTTCTCCCGATGTGTAACCCATAAGCACGTTGCATTTCCGAGTAGGTTATAATTGAGCATTCCCCTTCTTTCACAAAAATTATTCCACCAAGCCTTTATTTCTTACAAGAAAATTTTAGGGTATGCTCCTCTAGAGTAACTTGGAAAATTCTTCCCTCCCAAGCACTTGACTAAACGTGAATTTATTACCCTTCTTATAGATCCTCTCAACTATTTCCCAATCAACTCATAAGTCACATGCACCCAATTTTTGCATGTCATGGTAGTGGTATCACTCAAGGACTGAGCATCTTCAAACTAGATAACTCCTTTGTGGGATGAATTATCTAAAATCACTGATGGAGTGCACATAGATTCTATCAAGGACTTCCTGTCCTAAGGTCTCAATATAGGGCATTGACTTCCCATCACCAAAGGGATAACCACCCTTTCTTCCTTGTTCTCAAAGCTGATATATCCCTTGTTAAACCACAGTCAACATTGTTCTTGTAACACCATGGGCACCCAAGCAATGTTGGAAAGTTGTCTGCCTTGGTGAGCACTAAGACTTTAAAGTCTCCAGTGAACTTGGCCCCTTGAATGGTGATAACTACATCCTTCAAGACTCCAATGGGCATTTCCTTAGTCTTTTTTCCATATACAACACATTCAAAGATGGTTGTAATGCGGGCCTTCCCATTTGATGTCAGGCATCTAAGGTAAGAACATTGACCTCTAATCTCATGTCAATGAGGATATTTCTTAGAATCCATCCATCAAAAACCACATTCAAATTAATCTCCTTATCATAGTCAAGGTTGTGAGGAGGAAGGTTTACATGAAAAATTTACCTTTCCACTCTCCTAGCAAGGGAATAATATTCTCTTGCCTTAACATCCTACATACTTCCTTGACCTCATCCAGGTCCTCCTTTAGAGCCTCGACATTATTCCTTTGCTCCAACTACTTTGATTTCTCCTTTAGACATTAGATCTCCCTTGCAAACTCGAATCAGTCCATAGTCTCTTGATAAACCTCCTTCTGATGAGTAGGGTCCAGATACTTTCCATGTACCACTTCCTCTCTTGAAACTAGTGTCCTTTGTCTTGGCATCTCCCGAGCACACACAACATTTGTTTGCATCATCACCAATACAGTTCTATTCCTGACTCACGCGCCACTCTTGGTATCCACTGTGAATCAGCTTTCTTGATGCTTACCATCCTAGCACCTTTGTATTTCCGGTGCTACTATTTCATATACTCATAAATCTCTGGACACTCTTCATACTAATGTTTCTTCCCACACCATGAGCATTACAACAGATCATGACACTCATGTTTGTAATGCTCTGTAGATCCACAATTATAACAGGTTCCTTATAGGAATTCACTTCTTCCTCCGTCATGGTTACTGTGACCATGAAATCCTCCGTGAAAACCTCTTCCACACACTCCTCCATCTACCCACCCTTCTTAGCAATGATCATCATCCTTGAAACTTCTTGCAAGAATAGTCTAGAACAAACTAAGATCAATAGCATCATGGATCTGATCAATTAGTCTACAATCCTTGGTATCATGGGTTGTAGAGGTATAGATATTACAATAGTAAGAAAAATTCTTATGGATTGTGTGTTGTATTAGAGGACATTTACTTGGATCATGATCCCCATGGAAAATTTCACAGTCTTCGCCATAGCATGTACTAACTTCAAGGAAACTTTCCTTTGCATGCCCTTCCACTTTGCAGTTTGTACACCAAATCCCACTATGAATATCATGTGTTGAGTTTGCAGACATTTTCTCTAACTGTTTGGCCATTGTGGCAATTTGAGCCTCCAAAAAAGGACTAACACCAGTATCAACACTCCCAACAGCCTTAGTGTGCAAGGAAGCTTCCAATGCCTCACGCGGGTTTGTTAAAGTATTGTGTGTTAGAGCCATTCTAAATGGTGTTATTAATCCTCCAACAAACCATTGAGCATGTTGAGAAGGATGAATGTCATAAGATAGTTTAGACAAGAAGGTCTTAAACCGCATGTCATACTCCCGCACACTCTCTATCATTCCTTGTTAGATCTTCTTCAAATAACTAATGCTCTTCTCAAAAATTATGGGATATGGGACTCTACTAGGAAGGTGTTTTTCAATGTAGTGTAATCTACCACTATTTGATGGGGGTCATGCTTCCAATACCAACTATGCATTCATCCTTGCAACATTGTTACAAACTAACTTGCCTTCCATTATGAGGTAGTGATCCCTTTTGCACACCATATTAATTCACACTTGTGCACATGATCTACATCATTTTCAATACCCCTATAGTCTGTTTAGTGTAATGAAATCTCAAAAAATAATTATGGAGGTGGCTAAGGCCCTTGTCCTTCTGATCTAGAGCCTTAGTTCCCTCCAATGTTTCCTCTTCCACCAGATCCACTGGATCCACTAGGTCCCATTCCTCCTGACCCACCAGATCCTCCAAATCCACTAGGTCCACTAGGTTATCTAGATCCTATACCACCGCAGATCTGCCCCCTACAAACATCAAATGGCCTGAAGTGGTCACACTTAGTGTTTCCAACATCCCACTAAATTATGCACCGATGGTTTGTGATATTGTCCCACTACCGGATGCGATACCCAAACCTTATGTACTTACACCTTGTCCAAAAATTCCTCCAAATACCAGAATGGCTTGCACAACCATGGATGTTCCAAATGAGAAATTATATCTCCTGGGCACAAATCGGTTACTCCCATTGATACCAACTGGTTAACAATACTTCTCCCTTAATCTAGAAAACCAAGCACCTGGGGTTGGTCTCTAGGTGGATTCAAAGGCCTGTCGATGGCTCTCCTTTCTCCATGTGAGGAAATCTCATCAGAAGCTAAAGGGGATTCTCTCTTGCGCTTTCCAAGATGGGGTAGCACAGACTACTCAGGTTTCACATCCTTTGCATTAACCTCAACTCCTTCCCACACATCTACCTCCATATATCCATCACACTTACAACCTCATGTTGTCTAATCATCTCCCTTTTACAAGCTTCACTATACTTGAGTCATCTCTCCTCCCTTTCCTTCTCAATCACAATGTCCACCATCTTCCTCCACCCTAGCTTCCTCTCACAACACTCAGAGAACCTTATCCACCATGGGAAATGCCTCTAAACTTAGGGTAATGACCAATATCTTCATAGCCAAAGGAATAACATGCAAAAATTATCCTTTGGGCTCCCTCAAAACTTGAACTTAGCAACTCGGGCAAGAATAAGAAGAAATGGTGTATTCTATAGTATAACTGGTTAGCACTCCTTTCCACCAATGATCAACAACACGCATCCAAGTTAGATCTACATCCTGCGCACCTCCGTAATCATCTTGGGTCCATACACATGATCTCGTAGTACTAAATTTATCTTGATGCATATACTAAAAGTCATTCATATAGTTCTACCAGAAATAACGGAAGAATGTCTCATACAACTCATGGTACAGGTTCTCTTCTACCCAACTACGTGTATCAACCTCGGTCTAATGTTGAATCTTTGAGAAAAATTGTCCTCTATTCTCTTGAACCATGTTTCAACACTTTCCAAGGTCATGCATTCTTTCATTATGCATCACATGTACCAATATGTGTGTCATTTTCACAACTTCGAAAAGAGGTATCAATAATGGAACCAAGATGTAATCATTTTTATACCCTTAGATTAACAATAAAATCCCATGTGTGTCGGCCTATCACCCAGCAGGTGTTGGGTGCTCACCTGAGGCATGTGTGGGTGCCAAGAATCTCCTTTATGTGATTCTTCTGAGAATACATCATCTTAGGATATATTTTCAAGTACAAAAGAATAGTAAAGAATCGTGCATCATTCTGAGTACCTATGATGAGTTATCACATCAATGCATCCATAGAAGAGAAATGACAAATAGCATATGGAAATGGTTCATACACAAAGGAAATACACTAAGATTATGCTCATGAACACATATATGATTTAGAACAGTGCCTTATATTCATCTTAATGAGCCACATAACCATCTAACATTCATGGAGGTCATAATGCAGACCCATATATCAATACAGAGCAAAGTTGTGCATCGAACTACACTACACCCTTCACATCACAAAGATGAATAAAAACCCATCCCTCTAAATATGCCATCACTCCTAATTTTCACTAATCCTAACCCATATAATCCTCCATTATATTTCTGCAAAGCTTCGCCCCTATTCCACCACCTCTTCTCTCTCAAGATGATTCCATGTATATATCTCTCTCTAGTCTCCTTTTTTCAGCTATCCATGCACCTCTATATATAGCTTTTCTACCTTCACCGCCATGCCTTCTGAGGTAACAGATCGGTTCCAAGTGTCCAAGTGGTCCTCCAATGGAGCATGCCTCCTTTGATTCGAGCTCTCCACTCTATGCAATGATTTTCTTCTGGAACCTTCCATCGCATGCATGGAATATTCCCTTTTTTATCCTACATTTGCTGTGCTAGCACCATATCACTTTGTATGATATATTGGTCATGCTTTTCTCGTTTGCTTCTTGGAACGCCGAATATGGCTAAGTCCCAAAACTTCTCTTGTCATGTGCATGTCGTGTGTTCTACAAGACCTTGTTAGTACCCTTACCTACATTCCTTCACCCTACATGCCCTTATTTAAATATTTCCCACGTGCTCATGTGCCTTCTTGTACTTAGCCAATATTCTCAAGCCTAACACCCGACTCAACTCCATGATTTACCCCTTTGTGCACCTCATTTAGCCTTTCTTTTATGCACAAATCATAGTCTACCCTATTATTCTGATGTATTTCTTCCACACATGTGAATTGTGACCTACTATTTTGCACACTCCTAGACCTCACCTAGGTAGATATTCTCACAAAATATCATGAATTTTTAGTGGACAAAATTCAAGATATCCTTTTCCTAGTTAGGGCCCGAGAGCACATAATTAGAGCTACAGAAAAAATTACTAACTTTAAAGAACTATAAAAATTTTGGGGTCTTAATTATGCCTTCCTTCATCTATTCATGCTTTCATATTAATATAAAGTCCTTCCTATTTGGATTGTCATACTTGCATCATTTGGCCGAACAAGGTATATAACATATAGTCCTTACATAGACAACAAAAGCATGTAAAATTCTACCCGTAACACATCTACATACTTTTTATTATTCATTATTTTCCTTAATTACATGTATCCATGGTCTTCCATGACTGATACACATGAATATCTCTCAAAACCACCACCTTTATTCTTGTTTTTTAACTTGTATATGACTTGTTCTAGCTCCTTAAAGAGCTCAACACACACACCTAACGAGAATAAGTTGAAACAACTCCCTCAACTCGTTTATCCTCTTATGAAAACTCATTACACATCATGATAAGCCTTAATTAGGCATTAGAACAACTAATTTCCACGTACGTATCTCTATTCACTCTCTCTCTTGCACACCTAGTCATTACATTTACACACATAATCACTTTTTACATTGACTTGACTAAGCAAAGTCACTCGGTCTCACTATAAAAATATACTATGAAAGACATGACACTTTATTCTCTTTATGCTCCTGCATCAGATTACCCACCAAGAAGAAATTGAGCTCCTTCTCAATGTAATATGGTGATTTCTTTATCCTTGCTTTCCAATCCTGTCTTGTCCTTTCCAATGGTACACCTTGGCTTGTTTGTACCTTCTTACTTGCTTGTACTCTTTGTTTCCCAACCACCACTTTGAACCTATTTTCACATTTATTCTTTATGTTCTTTGCCATCCTGTTTATCTTCTCGTTCTACTCCAACCTTCTTCATCATGCATTTCAAATATGACTTGCCTCCTTCATATTTTCTTGCATTCTCAGCCTCTACATCATGGTTAAGTGTGGAAGCATAAGCATTGATTGTATTTTCAAATTTTTCCATTACCATTATTTCTTCATGTTCACATTTAGCTCCTTCAAAGGCTTGTTTCACTTTGTTGATGAAGTAGAAATCTCCATCATTGAAATCAAACTCCTTTGCATCCTTTGTGAGTCTACATGTTTCCTTTATTGTCCTTCCATACCATTGTGACTGATCATTCTTCTCTTCATTTTTATATGGAACATATTTGATTTCATAACCTTCTTTTTATTTGTAGCTCACTAGCATTCTTTGTTTCTTATCTTCTTTGGTTCCTTTTTGCATTTTATCTCTTCCTTCTTAGATAATATACTTTGTATTTCTTGTTTTTGCATTAACTCCAGTATACCTTCATGATTTTCCATCTGATTTTTCTTGGTATGAGTTAGATGGGCCTCTAGATCCTTTATATTTGGTAGGCTAGAAATTAGTTCTTCTCCTTTATCATTGGTAGTTTAGAAATTAGTTCTTCTCCTTTATCATATTGCCTTTTCCATAGTATTTCTTATTTCAAACTGTCTCGGATACGTATCTGTGATTTTTCCTTCTTCCTTGCTTTTCATCAACATTCAAGTGTTTTTAGGCCTCTTCATGTTAAGTTCTAAGTTTTCCATTGTTATCCCTATATTAGACCAATAGTGGTCACTTGAAAATGTTTATCTTCTTATATGCCTAACATGATCCATTGTTCCAAAACTATCAAAGGTATTACTTGTGAAATGATCATCCTTCGTGATTTGTTTTCCTTTACTATGATAATGCCCCTACTATTGATATCTTTTTTTCTTTTCCATGTCATTCTCACTTGTATAGTATATGCTCACTAGACAACAAAAAGTTCTCCTATACTCTACCTTGACCAATTCCCCTCTCACTTCACATGTGTGTTTTCTTACAGATTGATATTGTTCTAAAAGACTCATTACTTGATCTAGGTTCACATCCATTTGGTTCATTTTCACCTTCATGACTATTCTTGGAGGAATTGGTGACTTTCTTAAGGTGTCACCTCGGACCAAACCTTTACAATATTCTTGGAATTTAAAAACATGATCACAAGAGACATTATATATACCCTTTTACTTGGTTTACATACATGACTTTGCTTGTTACTTATTCTCTTTCCTATGCTAAGCTCCATGGTATTATTTATAGTCTTGTCTTGATCTTCATTCAACCATATAGACTGCAATTTATCTTCAAGTTCACTTCTTTCTTCTTGGTCTTGTACCATGCTCCATGAAATTGTTGATTTTGAACCTTCTCTCTCCCTTGATTCCATCATGTCTTGACTATACCAAATCTGTAACTTGCATATTTCAGTCCCTTGAGAGGATGTCTCCATACCTTTAGATGGATTTAGGAACATTTCATTGTTCCATCTTTTGCTAGACTCACTTATTCTTAGTCTATTCATGCTCATTATTGTAAAATGATCCCCTTAACCTGTATCCACACATTATAACACATAATTAGATTAAAAACTAGAGCTCCACTACCTTCTTTGGCTTCTCCATACACGTTTTCAACTTGCTTGCCATTTGGTTCCTCTCCTAGGCTTGTTTGTAAGCCTTGTTTCTTCATCCTTCTCTTGCTGCTCTTCATCTTGGTTTAGGTTCCTTACAAGGATTGATTTTCCATCACTCTCTCTATCTTGGTCTTCAAGAGACCCACTTGTTTCTACTCTTTCCATGACACCTTCTTGTGTCTTCTCATTCTTTTTCTCTCCTAGATCTTGCATAAGATCCTCTAGGATCCAGTCCCACACTCTTTCCTTCTCACCATTATTCTGAAATTTTCCATTGTCACCTTTAACTTGGTGACTCCTTTGACCTTCTTGGTCATTTCTCTTTCTCTTCTAGGACATCATGTTCTTCCACAGCCTCATTTTGGCTTGTTCATCAGCCTTGACTTGTGTTTCTTGGTCTAATGCATTGGACTCTAATTGTTGCAGACTGTTTTATCAACCTCTTATTCATCTTGTTGTTATTCCATAGGTAGATCACCTGAATAGTGATGGATCTACCTATGAAATGATGGTCACATGCTTCCTACCAAATTTGGTGACTCAACTCCATGATTTACCCCTCCATGCACCTCATTTAGCCTTATTTTTATGTATAGTCACAGTTTGTCTTATTCTTCCTGATGTATGTATTCCACACGTGTGAATTGAAACCTAAAATTTTACACACTCATAGACCTCATCTAGGCAGAGATTCTTATAAAATATCATGATTTTTAGTTGATAAAATTCAAGATATCCTTTGCCCTAGTTAGGGCCCGAGAGCACATAATTAGAACTACAAGACAAATTTCTAACTTCAAAGAACTATAAAAATTTTGGGGTCTTAATTATGCCTTCCTTCATCTATTCATGCTTTCACATTTCTCCAAATTCTTCCTATTTTAACTATCATACTTGCATCATTCGGCGTAACATGGTATATACACATAGTCCTTATAAAGACAACAAAGTATGCAAGTTTCATGGAAAATTCTACCTATAACACCTCTCCATAATTTTTATTATTCATTATCTCTGTCTTAATTACATGTATTCATGGTCTTTCATGACCGATACACATGAATATCTCTCAAAACCACCACCTTTATTCTTGTTTTTTTACTCCTATTTGACTCGTTCTAGCTCCTAAAAGAGCTCAACACACACACCTAACTTAGAATAAGTTGAAACAACTACCTCAACTCGTTTATCCTCCTATGAAAACTCATTACACATCATGATAAGCCTTAATTAGGCATTATAATAAATAATTTCCAACTACCTATCTCTATTTACTCTCTCTTGCACACCTAGTTATTACATTTACACACATAGTCACTTTTTAAATTGACTTGAATAAACAAAGTCGCTCATTCTCACTATAACAAATATACTAGGATAGACGTGAGACTTTATTCTCTTGATGTTCCCGCATCAATTTTACACAACCAAACATGGCCATGAATACTTCTATGTTATTTTTGATAAATTCATAAAAAGGTGTATTTGTATGGCATGTAAAAAGACTATAAAAGGTCATTAGGTAGTAGAAAAAGATATTTTTTTCGTGGGTTCATTTTGATTTTCCAATGTCTATTGTGTCTAAAAAATATTATAAGTTCTTGGAAATGTTTTGAACTACTTTTTGGGAAATGATAGACACCAAGTTACAAAGTGGAGCATGGTGTTTCATCCACAAATGTATGGGTAGATATAGGTTTTGAATATGAATTTGGTACAGATCATGTAGTATTTTATTTTACCAAACTGAGCTAGATGACTGAACTTCATCCGTAAAAGTCCGGAATCTCACCTAAAGCATGTGCAAAGTGACTAGATCTCTCCTTGGTTTGTGTATCAAGATGTTAGACATCCATATGCATAACAATACATGCAAGGAAATACAACATAACATAGCAATTTGGGAACACATATAATAAGGAAGTCATTCTACATAAAAAATTACTAAAAGTATTTGAATTCCCATAACTCCATATTCAAATACAATAATCTTTTCTACCCAAATACAATTATCCATGGAAAAACACAATTGATTACATAATAAGAATTTTGATTACATCACAACTACTTACAATCAGAATTTAGACCATATGTGCATACTAGACTTAGATGCATACTCCAAAAAGCTACATAGTACTCACCAAACTCGAAATTATTAATAAAAGGGTGCATCACCTATATATATACATATTGGGGACTTTCCTTTCACCAATTACATGCACCTTTCCTAATAATAGGCGTGCTCTAATAATAACCCACATGCTTTTTCAACTTGTCTTAACAATAGATTGAGCTATAAATAGCTCCATGCTTTATCCTTCTTTAATCCTATTAATAGTCTAATTTTATGTGTCATCTCCATTATTCTTTGCATCTGATTTTTTTATAACCTTTGCGTGTGTGCCAAGCTATCTTCCATTTTTTTCTATTTTTAACACTTCCTCCAAAATTGGATAATTCCCAAATGTCATGCATGCACGTGCCCAATCCATGCACATGATGGCCTATTTTATTGTGGTGTGCACCTTTGTGCACTACTTTGTTTCACTTTTCTTCTTATGCACGTGCTTTTGTGTGTTCCTTCAAACCTGTATGGTCCTTTTTATGTCATGCACATGCCTTCCTGCATGGGGCCCTTTGCACATAGTTGAAACTTAATCAATTTCTCCAACCAACATTACCCCACACTAGGCATATTGTTCATCCTCAGCAATGCTTGAGCAAGAATGTAACATCCACTTTTTAAGAGTTAGAAACAAGGTTGAAAAAAATGTATATATATTGTTCTCTATTCTAAATTCATATAATTCAGAACACACATTCCATTGCCAATCCATCTCATAACAAAAAACCATATGTAGTTGTAATGACTCGGTGAAACACCAATCTCTCATTCCATGACTCGGTATTAAACTGATCTCTCATGTTAACTTGTTCAAGTGTATACTATGTATACTTGGTTATTTTACCCATTAAGGGTCACTCAAGTGTTTTGTCTAAGAAGCCTATCTGAATATATGTTACCGATATTCATCTGAAATCCCACTACTTAGACTAGGTGACATAAGACAATGCAACCAACAGCTTATGATACTTTGGCCAAAGTTTTAAACATGTTTACATTCCAAGACAACATACTTGTCAAAAGGAATATGTCTTTCACCACACTCGTATTGTTATCTAGATTGGTCTTTCTTGACTACTGTCAACCAAACCCGAGTCAAAGTTTCACACTAAATAGGGGCAGCTCACATACACTAGTGTGGAAGACTACTCATGGTGACTAAGGATAAATAGACATACTTAATCAAATTCGATTGGGTGTGTTTAGTTACCCTAAGTCAACATGAGTTGACCACTACACTAGTCCATGTTTCTATCTCTATTTAGAGTAGAACCATGAACCAATTTCCACTTATGTCAATCGAGTTAATTGAACTAAGTGGGGTGTTGAAGCATAGTTGGTTGCATCATAGTATCCTCGTAATGACTCCCGTCATTAAGAGGGTACTCTATTGCAGCCCCTATTTCACAACAACCTACTAAGTTCCTTCAACTAAACTAACATACTTAAGAACATTAGATTATTAACCCATCAATTTATTATCTTGTTTAATTTATCGTTAAACAACACACCTAAAGGTTCACTAAGTATGATTGTTCCAAAGAAGGATTCAAAATGTACTTTTACACCAATTGAAGGTATGCAATAAAATTTGTGTTCATGCATATGAACATTTTAATCTAAACCATTATTTCCATTTATCGATATATTTGAATTCGATAATAAGTAAGTAAGATCATTATGTTTTCTTACTATAGTCAATATTGTAAACAATCTTGATTGAAAGCTTATACATTAGACTTAGTGTTATCGAATGTCAGAATCTTCCTATTAATTCATTTAAGCTTCCCCTTTTTCCATTTATTATTTACATATAAAGAGCATGCAGCCAATCATCTAATATGATTTAAACTTAAAGTCACAACTAGATAACATACATTGTTCTGATTCAATGATAAAAGGAAGTATCCTTTTTCTTTCTTATTAAGGACTATAGTCCTATTAATGAAATCAGAAACATAAGGTGTAGATTCATAAAATAATTCCACATTCATCTATATAACTATCCTTATTCCCATTTTTTCCGAAAGAGGATATAACATTCATAATCATCTTAGTTATATCATTTCCCATTTGAGATAAATCGAAGTGTATATGTATATATATATATATATATATATATATATATATATATATAGCTAATATACCTTAAAATCCATTAAGCTAAGCTTGTTAATCTTTAAGTATATCAATAAAATACATGCATGCATATTAATATTTTAGGAATATTAAGCAAATCTAAGTCATATAAGACTTTAGAATAAATCAGAAATTAACTACCTTCACAACAATTTACTTATCAAAAGAGAGATTTCACTTTACTCTCAACTTAATTAATATTCCATAAGTTCATAAGAAACATCTTTCATCATTACAAAACCAAGTTTATTACATCCTCATGATTCTACAATAAGTTCATTTCAAGAGAATTTTCAATACATAAACATCTGAATGAAGAAGATGATTTCATCAATAAAACAAATGCAACTTTTTATAAGTCTTTCTCCTTTCACTTTTCATGAAGTCCATCTGCAAAATTGTTAGCATGAGTCAATTCACAAGAACTAAGCATGATAAGAGCTATAACGTTAAAACAATATGCTTTAATCTAACTATTTCATAAAAGGAACCCTACTTATTTATGAAAAGGTTCTAAGTACACCATAATAAGATTAATAAAGGACTACCCAAAAGGTCACAAAATCATAAGTAGAGAAGAGACACTAATTCAATTTAAGTATAATTTTCCAAATAAGAAGTTAACAATTCATCATGATCTAATTCTATCTATGTCACAACATTAGCAATCATTTCAACATGATAGCAATCAATTACTGCAACCAATTAAGAAAGGAATTAATTCAAATCATGATCTATCCAAATTGACTTCAATTTAATTCACCAAGAAAAGTTCCACTATAACACAATCAGATCCCAATCTATCAATTAAAAATGAATTGATCTAAAAACACAATGATTTGATAAGAACAGAATGTCAATCCTATTAAAATCAACTTCATATCAAAATCTAAAAGGTTTGACACAAACACTAATGATCTAGCATGGACAAAAAATATCCAAACAACTCTACCATCAAAATTCCTACCTCTAACCAAGAGGATACCATAGCATTGAACAACTCGACAATACAAAATATAAACATTGTATGTTCTAAAGGAGGATTGCTCAAGCCTTCACAAGTCTAATCAAACATACAAAACAAAGTTCTAGAAGGATCTTCCATATTCCTCATTAGAGTTCAAACCTATTTGAACAAAACATAACCATCACAATCATGCATTCCAGTAAACAATCAACAATTGGATGCTCCATATCTCCCACGACAAGCTAAGGAGAATGCATTTGGAATGGTTACAAGAAACCAAAATGCAGAGCACAATCCTACCTGAAGGACTAAGATCCAAGTTTAAGGAATGAAAACTTCCTTACCTAAGGTCAAGGCATACCTCTCATCATCTGAATTATTTTAAATGACCCAAAATCAAACAAGAAACTTTTCTCAGACCATAGAACTATCACAAACATGCAAGTACAGTCTCAAGGAGACAGTTTGTAGGATCAAATATTCAAAAAACATGTAGTCATTATCAAGGAGACAACAATGAAAAAAATCACAAGAATCACAGAGTTGAACAAGAACTGAAATCAATCATAATACCCCTAACACGACACTCAAAGCTCAACCACTCTTTGTAGGATAAAAAGGAAATGAACCCAGTTCAAGATCAACACAAACCTAGATCTCTTATAAAATCAACCAAGTTCCAAAACTTAAGCCGACCCAAGGAGGGTACTAAAACATCAAAACGAAACTTAAGAAGATAGAAACATGAAGCTCATTGCTAACCTAACAACATGCACTTACAGTGCTCAAAACCACCTTCAAAAATACCCATTCAGGGTTGAGCATGATCCTTTTAAAATAAAATATCAAAAGATCTGAATACATCTTAAGCCAAAACAAAGGTCAATAAACCAAAACCAAATCCCAAAATATGCCTACAAGAACAATTCGACCATCATATGGATAATACAACCAAAATGGAAAACCTTCAAACCCAATAGAGGTTCCAAAAATAGGCATCATTTATTCTACGAAAAAGTCAACCTAACAACTGTTAAACCAACCCTAGTTTTACAATGACCGGGTGAGTTCCATATATCAAGAAACTTAAAACTGAATCCCTACAAAAATGCACAAATGCCAAAGGATACAACAAAGTGACATTTTATCAAGCGCAAAATCCCTTGAAAGTTCATACCTAGTTTTCCAAATAAGCAACACATTTGTTTCCAACTCCATTCAAACCTAGATTCATTAAAATATTATATTTCACAAAACTATTCTTATCCAAGAAACCATGTCCAAAAAAACACACACAAAAAGCAAAAGAAACAATCAACCATTCCAAAAAACATTCTCAGAGATGTTTTCATGAAGAGCAATGTTCTTTTAATGAAAACGTTTAAATAAAAGCAAGATATTTTAATGAGATAGGGCCTATCATGCCTAGTAGTGCTCCTTCCTTCTCTTCCTTGCTTCAATCCTTCCAACAAATCTTCCACATAAATATTTCCAACAAAAATTCCAAAGCAATCCACTGAAACTTTTCCCATTTTCTTTTTATAGTTTCCACGACCAAATTTTTCCATTATTTCCACCATGCAAGGGAGAATTCAAACATGTAAAAAAATTGAATTGAGAGCTCAAAAATGAAAATACCACATGCAAAGCCAAGAAGCTTGAAAAATCCAAATGCACAATGAAACCAAATAGTTTATTTTTCCTCCAACCCATTATACTATTCCCCATGTGGTTTTTTCTTAAGTCGAGGATCATAAATGCCAACAGGACTAATAGAGTCCCCTCTAAAAACTCCCACCCAGTCTTATCCTCTATTAGTTACAACTAACAGTTCAAAACTTCATTCACCAAAAATAGCAGTGTTGTCAGCTCGGTAACTTTCTACCTTCCCCAAACCTTGGCCAAGTTTGGCGGTACTTAAAATTAAATGGAACATTTAAAATGTGGATGCATTTGGAATGGTGCCACCACCATCCAAATCCATTTTCTAACAAAGCCAACCCCAATGCCATAGGTTAGGTTGATGTCCAATAGGTTAGGTCCCAATAATAATAGTTTAGAAACCATAGCTTAGGACCTTAGGAATAGTTTCTCATATATCTTAGGATTAATTAGAGTCCAAACTTAAGATAGTTCCCCATTATATTTTTAGGATTTAATCAATATAATGAATAAATCAACTTAGCATAAGTTTAGGATAGATCAATAATCAAACACTTAGATTAATTAGGTCCTAATTAATTAATCAAAGAATGTTACCTTCCATAGTTCATCAAAATGATGAACAAATCACCTTGAAGGGTGAAATCCAAAGATGCTACAGATGCCCATGTGACCCCAGTGCAAGCCTGGGTGTAGAAATCAGATATTCTGACCAACTGATCAAGATGTTCAAAACATTGAAAAATCCCAAACATGCCTTGGATCACTATAATTGATCCAAGGTGATTAATCCTAGACTTTGCAATCATCAGACTAAAAAACAAGTTCAATATTGCAAACTAGGAAATGAACAATTTAAACCAAATTTATTTCCTTCATCCACATGCAAAATACATCAAAAAATTTGCATAAAAGTATATGAATACTTCATTAATAAATTCAGAATTGTCATGGTATGACGTTATCCAATTTTATAAGATATAACATATCATCTACAACAACATGATTAATTAATTTTAAAGAGTACACCGTCTTCAAAATGAGAATCACCTATCAACATTGCTACTTCATTAACAAGTGATCAAAGAAAAATGAAAAAATGAAAGAATGGGGTGCATATACCCAATAAATAAAATTATAAGACTCCACCATATGCACGTTCATCCCAACTTAGGATTGAGGTGGTTGGATCGGGTTCTAGAAACTCCTTGTTAAAAATATTCTCTAGCCCCTTCCACCTTGTGAGCTCCTTAGTAGCTTTGTCTAGCACTGATTCAACAATATTTGTTACTTGTTCAGGGGCCATCTCTTCAACCTTCTCCTTCAACTCCTTGCTTACTACATCAATTTATGATGCCACTCCTAAGGTATCCATTCTACATGTAACCAAAGGATAAAGCTCCTTGAGTCTTACCTCAAGTGTGTCTTTCACAAACTCAATTAAATATATCTTATCTTTGACTTCATACATTGATTAAGATAAATATGAAAATATGTGCCTAATCTAATTGATATTGTAGTAGTAAATAAATACATTAATTAAGTACAGAAATTAACCCAAGCAAACTAAGCAATAAAATTTGAAACCCTAGTTCCAAAGAGGGTAAGAAGATCCTTAGCTAGTTCACGCTTAAATCTAGACTATGTCAAAGTTCTAACCAAATGAACAAAGAGGGAGAATCATCACCAATCACCTTAGAAAAGTGTGCAAGCTGGTGATCTATCTATATTGGGGTGCCTGGATAGGGATATGGATGTGTACAAGTACCTTAGACCTATTTCTAGGTACCTATGTCTATGAAAATACTCAGAAACCTCCTATGAGTGGTCACAAGGTATTCATTGTTGATTTCTATTGGTTTTATAATTTTGTACAATGATCGTCGAAGTCACTGGAAACCTATAGTGAAATAATGACCTACAAAACCCTCAAAGAAATATCAAATCCTAAAAAGAAAGATGCATAATGAGGGGTTAGACTATCCTCAGTTGCAACAATTGCGATCTTACAAATGAGCATTGCACTACATCTCAAACCCAATATAGTTCTATGTATGTGTGTGTGTGGAATAGTGCCCTAGGTGGCTCTTATGTGTGTCACACTTGATAGCGAGCAATTAGTTAGATGTAAAGAAATGTAATAGATGTGTGCATGGAATAGAATGGACTTCCCTCCTATGAAGTGTGTGTATAATAACCATCCATTGTTTCCTTGGATGGTGCTAGATGTATGTATGTAATGGATCTCTTATATGTTTTATGAATGTGATCTTAGGTGGTGATAGTTAATGCTTACTGTTTGGTCCTTATTATGATCACATAAATTTATATTTATATGATTCCCTTCCTTAAATTTCATAATTAACCCCAAAAATGATGAATAGCAAAAATATAAGATGCTCAAACGGATAGAAAGGACCCGAAAAGTTTGAACAAAGTATATTGAGGTCAAGGGCACCTGAGGGGGATGAGGGCACCTAGCGGTGTCCCGGCTGGAACTAGTGTCCAAGATGATAAATTCGTAGGTATAAAAATCTAGACTGAGCAAGTAAGGGTGAAAGAAAATATAAAGTAAATAAGGGTGGCCAAATACATGGGTTAATTAGTACTTTTCTTACTTATGAACCATATGAATAGTGATATGTAATCGACTAAATAGATGCCCAAAGTGCATGATTTTTTGTCTACATTTACCCTCACTTTATGTTGTTGAGTGAATGCTCAATAACATAAAGTAGATAAGAGATTTTTATCTCATAACCATGTAGATCGATTATGAGTGTGTGCTGAGGGACAAGAAAAAGTGTGGAGTGCTAAAAATGTGAAGCATGGATGCTAAGGAGGATAAATTACAAAAAGTGATGATAAAAGTGACCCTAGGATGAAAAATGCATTTATAAACGTCGTGATGTGCCCGTTGTTGATGTCGATATTGATGTGATTTTTTTTTTTGATATTATGGTGTGATGTGACTACCGCTTCCCATAAGGATGTACCTGATCTCGTGATGAGAAAAACGGTGTATAAAGAATCCTAAATATGTTGTAGATGAACGAGTTTTTTGGGTGATATCACTCCAGCTTGCGTGGGCTAAAATTTTTGGGGTGATCTCACACCAAGTCATAGAATAAGTGTAGGGAAAATATTCTGGTGTTATCCTCCAACCTTTAACTACTTCCTACAATGTAGAACACCACTGCAGATGGTGTGTAAAGTTTAAACAATTTTATCTAATGTGAAAGTAAAAAGTGTTGTGTAGTGCATGCATGTCGAGTGTTAAGGATTGTGTGCCATGTAAAATCCTTTTTTTGGAGTTCTATAGACAATATTGAACTATCAAATGTTGTGTAATTATCCCCTGGTCATAGGCATCCAGGAAAGGTCTGGGGCACCTAGGCACTACTTTCCTAGTTTGGGTGTTGGTGTCTATGCAATGTTAAGTACTCAAGTCTAATTCTAAAACTCGTCTGATATTGGCTACTATGTTGTACCGGTACTATGTTGTGTTGAAATGTTATTTTATGATGTTTTATGGGGTGAATGATTCACCCAAATGATTCCCCCCTTGTTTGGGGTACATGTGACGTCGCTGAATGAGTATGTGGCCCAAAGGAGGACCGATCGTTGTGCTTAAAAATTGTGCCCCGCAAGGGTAAGGAAATGTGTTTGGTAGAAACCAAGGCACACATAAAAAAGTGGTTAGGGACATTGGTTAGTATAATCAAAAAAAAAAATCCACATGTAGAAGACAAAATGTAAGCTAAACATACAATGTGTAATTTAAGATGTAAGAAGACAATGTAAACATGCAAGAAGACAATAAAGACCGTGAAAAGCAAGTTACAAACATGGTACACCACTCATGATGTCATAAAAAAATCAATGCCAATGAATCCAAAAGAAAACAATGTTCACACAAGACAAAGGGAAAATCCACGTAAACAATGGAATACAAACACAAAACAATGACAAGCAATGTAATAGACAACCATGGATAAAATAGTACTGCATAACAAATGATGCACATGAAGCACCCGTTAGCATGTTAGAACTATAAAAATTATGTCAAAGCGTGTATAATTTGATATATAAATGTGTTATGAAAAATGAAACAATAGCACCTGTAGTGTACATAAGTGGATGCCCCTAAGAGCCATTATGTGACTAGTAATAGGTACAGCACCAAGCATCCATGTTGCATGTAATAGATCTATATAATCTATGATCATAACTAAAAATTAAATTGAACATGCATGTTTGTATGATAAAGATAATGACATACAAGATATCTATCTAGCATGTGTAAAAGTATACATGTAAAATCATAAGTAAGCCGTAGTAAACACAACTACGATATGTAGGATGTTATGGGTGAGATGGAATGGAATGTAGTGTGAATGATAAGAGCCATGTTCCCCCAAGTGGATGTGTATGCATGAAGTGAGGTTCATTTCTACATGCCCCCTCGTAGTCAAGAATGAATCATAAATGAGCATGTCATTGGAAAATGGGTCGTATGTGTATAAGAAAAGAAAGATGTGATCGTCAAAGCACAAAGTGTAGAGTGTAATCACATGAGTGAGTGAGTGAGTGCGTGATTGAGTGCATGAGTGTGGTGATGTCCATTTGAGATATAGACCCTCAACATTCAAGTATGGACCATATAACTAGAGTGTGTCATAGGGTAGTGAGTGCAGCACATAGAGATAGATGGGTAAGATGCATAATGCACGGAGTGTGTAGCAGATGTTTGAGGTAAGAGGATGTTGAATGTGTATAACGCGTGTTGTGGAAGGTTTGTAATGTGTTATGTGTGCATTAGAGAAGGATGTCATGAATATGTCACTATTGGTGAAGTTTCTTTTAATATTGTTGATAGAAATTGATTGTGGGCACATTGAGTGTGTAATTTTGTGTGTTGAGAAAGATGTGGTGTGGATATGTAGAGTGTGTAAGTTGTTTATGTTGATTTCATGCAATAAATATGTGTCATGTGATGTAACAAGGGTATGTTGTGAAATCTTTGATCATGTAGTAAGCATGTATGTTGCGTTGAATATGCGCAAAGAGTATTTTTTGTTATGTTGTTGAGGTTGTGCTAATAGATAGGCATGAGAAGATTGTATTTTAAGTGTGAATGTGTCGCAAGTGTGTTAGTGGTATACTATGTGTTGTTGATCAAAGAACACTTAATGTAAGTCACACAAGAAGTCTGCGTGGTAAAGCAGCCAGATTTAAGGGCGCAAATGGACAGAAGAACACACACATGGAGGGCAAGTTCAGAATTTGGGACTTAGCCTATTTTGAGCATGAAGACCTATTTTTAGAAGATGGCATGCGGAACACACCAATGATGCAGGGACGTGCACACCACGCATTGCCTATCTTTAGAGGATCAGATCGAAGCTTGTTTTTGCATGGAGGTGAGCTAAGAATAGGATTTTCACTTCAATTAACTATAAGAGGTCTATAGATAGTACACTTGCATGTGTGGTTATGCCTATAAATGATGTGTGGCTATTAATAGCATGTGGCCTATTTTTAGAATAGAGAAGCGGTGAAGGGAAAGTCCCCACCCTATATATATGATGTGTATAGAGAGGTATACGAGGGGATTACTGTATCATATCCATACACGCATTGATATAGAATGACATTATTGTAAGGAGATTCTGTGTTTATTAATAGATGGAAGTTATTGGTGGAATCTAAGTGTTATTCCTATGTGTAACCAAGTATTGCATGTGCTTGATTCAATCATGATTATTGTTTAAACTTGTTCTTTCATAAATTTGAATATGGTATACATTATAGAATGATGGATTATTTATAGATCTATATGTTTATTCCTTCATCACGCTAACATCCTGCAACAAAGAACCCTAAAGGGGGACTCGACTTTTACGTGCTTTCGGGTGAGCACTCAATCTAGGTTGAGTGATGTGCCAAAGGTAACTAGGGTGGTAACTGGTAATTGCTCCGGTTGCATCATTGGTTTTTTTGTTGGGACCTCTTTTTCGGATTGTTTTCAGGATGGTTCCCGATGAAGACATACCAGTTAACTCTAGCAAGTATTAAGGAGTGGATACGTGATCTGGAGGAACAATATGCACAACGGTTCAGTAGTGGATCTGAGTTTAACGCACACATTTGGGTAGAATAGAATCTATATGATAGCTTATATGAGATATTTTTTGCCATATTTCCAAAGAGAATTATACGAGTGGCTAATTACATATGCATCTAAGTGGAATTGGAGGTATTACGCACTTGTCTAGACATAGGAAGAATTTCAGGCCCTTTATGATGCTGACCTGATCTGGACTCATGTTGTGGATACATGGTTTCATGGTGTTCTAAACAGTTATATTCTAGAATATTCAATTTTGACGTATTCTTTCCCGAAGGTAGCTAAATTCTAGTTTTTACGGTATCCTAGAGGAACATATCTACAAGGCATTCCACTGGCAATCAAGATCTTGATGGTAACTTTGAACTTGGAGAGTAAATTGATGGCTAACTAAACCTCACCACACATGAGGGTAGGAATAGGTTTGGTGAAAGATGGTAGACCTAGTGTTAGAAAGGAAAAGAGAGGAAAGTGACTTAAGTAAAATGAGGCGTGCGAGAGGGAGATAGAGAAGAAACGTACCATTGCAAAAAGTATGGCGTTGAGGAGAGAGATGGCTCATGAAGGATTTAAAGCTCACGTAGAAGATGTGGAGCCGAGCATCAAGAACTCCCCATCTTGGAAAGCATGATAGATATCCCCCTTGGCCTCAAGTGAAAGTGTGCCACCGTGAGACTACCTAGGTTGCAGTGTGCACATCTTAAACCACCCGGTGACCTACCTCTTATGCTTGGTTTTTCAAGACCTAGTACGACCAAGAATCAACAAAAAGTTTGGGAAGTAAGAGAGAAAGTACATCAATGGTAGGACAGATGGCTTCAATGTTATTTGGAGGTGTGTTTTCAGTGCATCATCCACACAGAACGTAAGCACACTAAATGTTGGGTTCACCTCTAGAAGTGGAACTACCTCACAAACTATAGGGGTTCAATATAGTACTATTGTCGGAGCACAATGGAGTACATCTACATGTCCTATTCCAGCTACTAGTGGAGGGTCAGGAGGTATAGGTGGTTCTAGTTCTAGTGGATCTGGTGGTTTTGGTGGCAGAGGAAACATAGGAGGTTTTGGATCAGGTGGTCAAGGTCCGTAGCAACCATAGAACATTTATATGGAGATGTCTCTTCATCTTCCGGAGTATAGAGGCATAGAGGATGTTGTTGAGCATGTGCACATGTGTGAAATCTTATGGCGCATGTGTTGGTCATCAAAAGGACTTCAAGAAGAGCAACAAATGTCGGGACAAGAAGTCCCTCCTCTTTAATGGGAGAGGTTCCCTTATTCAGAAACGAACCTATTTACACATATACAAAGCATGATTTTACTATGGAACTTGGATATTATGAAAGTGTTTTCTAAAAGGATCATCAATCACAAAAGGACTGAGGAATGAAAATGCGAGAACGAAAGAAAGGCACCATTCGAATTATAGAGTAATTCCTTATGCATGTGAGGGTACAGTGAATTAGAATAAGATCATTTGTATCACATTAATAAGATGGAATTTGAAAAGACACAAAGTTCTGTAAATAACATCTGCAAGAATACAAAGCTTCTCAGCATAATACAGATAAATGATCTAATAAAATTAAACGAATAGCTTGAGAATAAAGGAAACCAGATAGACAAAGAATGAAAAATCCTTCTGTATTGATTTCTTTATGATTTATTTACACTTTCAGAAATAAGCCAAGTTCTTCCCCTTTTTCAAAATGGCGAGGAGAGGCCATTATATAGTTTACAAATTAGTTACTCCCAACTACTTCTTTTAACTAATGATTAGTTAAAGGGTTGCAAATCGCAATACCTCAACTAAATACAATAAATTCATGATGAAGAAGAGAAGAAGGAGAAGAATCAGGAGAAGAAGACAAGCGTTCAAGATTGGGAGGGACCCACTGATTTAAGGATCCGTTGTTTGAATCTATTCAACGCCTCAGCTATGTCTCTCGCCACGTGAGACTGATGTGTTGCAAAGTGGCATCTAACTTGGCAATGAGTTCTCCATGCACGTTCGCTAGTTTGCTTGAGTCAGATCAAATGAGCTCCGCAAGTGAGTACTGTGTCTGCACATTGTACTGAAATTGGGAAGCCACCGACGAACGCTAAGCCACTGTCATGAATCATCTTTGCCATAGCTGAAGGGTTTGCATCTGTCATCCTTGCCCAAAAATCCCCAAAATCAAGGTGGCGAACTTCACTGTCCCCGATATCGGGAACGGCAGACTCAAGTGGTGAAACTTGTTCCTGCCCTTGGAATTTGATCTTCATGTTGATAGTAACTCGGAGAGCAAAGCTGCAAGCTAGACTTGGGATGGAATCGCAAGGGAAATGGATACACGCGTAGAAATTTTGGTTGCAAGGGTTCGAGCAATAGATAGCATGAAAGTAGTGTGTAAAAACACATAGGGGGGTTCATTATATAGCCATTTAGGAGAGAGAAAGACAATAAATGCACATTAAATACACATCTACCAAATTGAAAAGCAAGATATTCGGGTAGAGTGGGAAAAATTGGCACGAATGGCACTTGGTTCATTTAGGACGTGAGGGATGCGGAAGCGTGAAGTACGTGGTTCGGCCAATTCAGGCGATGTGGGGAAAAGACGCACAAATGCTTTTGGGACATGCGGGACGAAAGTACGCAGAATACGTGATTCGGCCGATTTGGGTGATGTGGGGAAAAGATGCACAAATGCTTTGGGACATACGAGATGAAAGTACGCGGAATATGCGATTCACCGATTCGGATGAAAAGGGAACAACGGGTTTGGGCGAACTTGGGACATTTGGGACAAAAAGTTCTGACGGGCCCGAAAAGAATGGACTTCGGGTAAACCGGCCGATCGAGGAACAGAGAGCCCAAATGAACCCGGGACACGCAGGACAAAAATGTCTAACAGGCCCGAAAAACACACAAAATGACCCAAAAACGTAGATTTTCCCAATTTCTTGACTTTTCACATTATCAGGACAACAAAAAAGACACTTAACCTCAAAATTTTAATTTTCAACTTCTTAAAAGTAGGGAATTTTGAGTGGACAATAGTTGGCTCCTTCTGGGGATGACTTGGCATGAATTCAAAGAATGAGACAAGGCAAGAATTTAGACAAACTCAGGGAAGTAGACCAATACCTTATCCATTGGGCCACGAGACAAAAAGCAAACCAATACAGAAGACAACACCGCAAACAACACACAAAAACAAGGGAAGGAAAGGAGGACACACACTATACAGAATATACAAAGGACTTCCTAATCACCTAAGACTTAAACAGTTTCAGGTACTGCCCACTATAAGGAAGTGGGAGAGAAGAACCATCCATATAATCAAGGTAAAAAGAATTCTTACCAGCGAAGTGTCTGATCTTGAAAGGTCCGAGCCAAAGGGAATCAAACTTGCCATGGCTGCCACGAGGTTCATGCCTTTTATCCCACAACAAAATAGTGTCTCCAATTTTGAAATCCCTGAACCTGGCTTTCTTATCAAATAAGACTTTTACGTTCTCAGTGAGTAGATATCCTATCAGAAACTTCCAATCTGTCCTCATTCAATTTGTGAAGATACATGATTCTCTTATCCAAAGAATCATTGAAACTGGTATCTTCAATGGCCTTCATTAAATGCAGAGCTGGAAGCTCCACCATGTATCGGAAATTGGGCTTCTACTCCATATACTACCTGAAAAGGAGACATCCCAATGGCTCTCTTAGGTGTGATCCTATCTGCCCAAAGAGCATCATAGAGTTTCTTGTGCCAGTTCGTTGGGATTCATTGACTAATTTCCTTATTATGGCCACCAGATTTTTATTTGTTGATTCTGCTTGTCCATTTCCCTGAGGATAGTAATCTGAGGAGTGAGCTAGGGAGATGCCATATCCATAGCAAAAATCCATCATCTCAGTTGAAGAAAAGTTTGAAGCATTATCTGTCACGATCTTGTTTGGCACACCATACCTTATCAAGATGTTTTCTTTGATAAAACTGCATACTACTTCTGAAGTAGTACTCTTTACTGGAATGGCTTCTACCCATTTGGTGAAATAATCTGTGGCAGTTAATACATGGGTATGACCAGCACTAGAAGAGGGATTAAGTGTTCCAATGAAATCTAAACCCCATTGCTGAAAAGGTTCTTCGATCACAACTGGTTTAAGGGGCAAGGAGGCCAATTTGGGTCTACCCACGAAAGTCTGACAAGCCTCACATTTATCAACCCATTTTGATGCATCCTTGAACAAGGTAGGCTAGTAATATCCTCCATGAAGTATTTTATGAGCAGTGATAGTTGATGAGTAATGCCCTCCACATGCCTGATCATGAAAAGCTGAGAGTAGCTTTTTCTGCTGCTCCTTGTCCACACATTTCAAAAACCTTCCATCTAACCCACGTTTAAACAAGGTGTTTTCCCACAACACATATTGGGTTGACCTTAGTTTAATGGATCTCTTCTCTTTGGCAGTCAAATGAGAGGAGCATTCTCCATAGGTGAGAAAGTGAGTGATATCAGCATACCATTCATCAACTGAGCTAAGAAACAGAATGGTAGGAAGACCAACTTTATCCTCTAGTAACTCATGTCTAGCTCCTTTAGCGATGAGTTCACACAGGCCTTTTCCACAGATGAGCTTGGTTGGTTTGATGTCAATATCATATTCTTGAACCTTGGCCACCCAGTTCCCTCTCTTGGATCCAAATTCCTGTTGTGTGAGAATTGACTTGATAGTTGTATCTGGTACCAACACTGTGGAGTGAGAGTTAAGAATGTAAAAACGAAACTACTTGACAGCTTTAACCACTGCAAAAGCATGTTTTTCCATTATGGTGTATTTTAACTCATGATTTTTAGAATATAGCTCATAAATGCAATTGGGAGTTTGTGCTCATTAGAATCTTCTTGAGTCAAAATAGCAGCCAAGGTGTTATCCGTGGCGTAGCAATAGATAATGAAATCTTTGCTGAAATCTGGACATGCTAAAACAGGAGTTTTAGCAATGGCCCTTTTAATACCTTCAAAGGCTTCTTTCCCTTTAGGAGACCAACCAAATTTTTTTTTCCTTTCATCATTTGGGAGATATTCAAAGTTAGCTCTGCAAAATCAGGGATGAACCTTCTCAAAAAGTTGATCTTACCAAAGAAAGAGTGCACTCCCTTTTTGCTGGTTGGAAGAGGAATTTGCTGAATAGCTTGAACTCACTCAGGATCAATTTTTATACCATCTTTGGAGACAATGTGCCCCAATAATTTCCCCTCCGTGACACAAAAAATAGATTTCTTAGGATTCAAAGAGATCCCATGTTCTCTACATCTTAGCAGAACTGTCTCTAGATGCTGGAAATGATCCGCCCTTGTTTTAGAAAATACAGTCAAGTCATCAAGGTATACGATGATACACTTTCCTTTCAAACTTCCAAAGGCCAAATCCATAGCCCTCTAAAAAGTGGCACCGGCATTAATGAGCCCAAAAGGCATCCTTTTGTAAGCAAAGGTACCCCAAGGTACCGAAAGTTGTTTTGTGTTGATCTCGTGGTATTAACTTCTACTGGTTATATCCTCGAGAATCCTTCAGAGCATAGACAACATTTCGGATCCGCTACTACTTGAAAGACCTGATCCATCATAGGTAAGGGATAATTATCTTTCAAGGAAGCTTGATTTAGATTCATGAAGTCAACACAGATATGAATCTCACCATTTTTCTTTCTAACGGCACAATATTGGCAATCCATGTTGAATGATGGATAGGAAAAATGATTTTGGCTTTCAATAACTTCTGTATTTCTTGAAAAATGGTGTCATCTATTTTAGGATTGTATTGCCTCTGCTTCTGTTTAAAAGGCTTAATCCCAGGTTTGAGAGGGATAAAATGTTGCATCTCCTTTGGTTGAAAAGCTTTTAAGTCTTCATAGGAATAAGCAAGAACATCTTTATACTTTTTCAACAGACTAATTACCTTCTTCTTTTCTTCTGGGGTGCAACATTTTCCAATGTTCACGAGTTTAGGATCAGTAGAACTCCCAATATTGATTTTGTCATATTCGGCTGATTGTTGGGGTCCAGTAGAAGCTCTAAACTTTACATACCTGTCGTGTTTGTCAAACAGTTTTTCTAAACTCACCAATCCTTTTGGAATCTTGTTTCCTTTGAGTTTGATACATCCATCCTGATCCGCTTCTTCTTCTTGGGCGGCTTCTTCCTTAGAGGGCACACTTTCACAAGGCAAATTATCGCTTCCTTCAAAGTACAACTATTCAAAATTATCCTTGAGTTCTAAGAAAGAAAGAAAGTGTTGATCGTTATTGAAAACTTGCCAGTTACTTGTATTATCAGGTACACTGGGTCTATGAATCATTTCAATGGTGAACTTATCTTGAGAAAAGTCAGGATGAGGAATAAGCAATGACCCTGAGACTGCTAGAGAATCAGCCCTGGTATTCTTCTCCCTAGGCACTGCTTCGATGGAGAAGGCGTCAAGAAATTCACTGGAGTCCCAAACCTGATTCCGGTAATGTTTCAACCTTCCATTCTTTACCTGGAAGAGGTTTCTAACTTGTTTGATGATCAATTCCGCATCCCCACGAGCTAGAAGATTCTTCACACCTTGTTCTTTTGCCACCTGGAGTCCAAGAATGAGAGCCTCATACTGTTGTATTATTGGTATTTTCAAATTGCAACTTGAATGAGAAAGGATGAATGTTTCCTTCAGGTGATACCAATATGACACCAGCCCCAGAACCAGCTGAAGAACAACTTCCATCAAACTCTAATATCCAAACACCATTAGGATCTTTAGGTGACACTTTGGGGAGTTGGATTTCTTCTGGAGACATAATCATGTAGTTGCCATGTCCCATATCCTCATAGAGTATTTGTGCTTTGGGATCATCCATTTTTTGTACAATATACTCAGACTGCTTCTCAGCAACAGAACTTCTTCATTTTCCCATTAACAGGTATGAGGGCATGTGACCAATCCATTTGAATTTCTCCACCCACATCCTTACAGAAATTTCTGCTTAGCAACATCCCATATGAAGGAGGAATGTCTGCTACTAGAATAGTAGCCAAAACTTTCTTCTCAGGAAAAGTAGCAAAAGCCACTTGTGCATCCTTAATTCTTCCGACCAAGGGCACTTCCTTACTCTCCATGGAATAACAAGATCCGTAAGTGTGTGTGAGAGTCAAGCCTAAGGCATGAGCTACTTTGGCAGGCATTACATTGTCTGATGCTCCTAAGTCTATGACACAATTACTGAGCCTATGGCCAGCTATAAGGAGTGTTACATAGAATGGTTTGATTTTGTCATTGGGTGAGGTGACAGCAGCTACCAGATTAGGTTGTGGTGTAAAAGAAGGAGTGGGAAAAAGGCCTTTAGAGGTAGTTTTAGAATGGGAATTGACAAAGTGAATCATTTTAGCAAAAGCCTTGGGATGGGTTTGATAATATTCAGCCTCTGAGATTTGAACCTTAGTCTTTTTTAGGTGATCAATAATATCAAAAGACCCAGAAGTGGACGGGTTATCATCACTTGAGATCCTAGGTTTATCAATTTTAGGGGAAAAAGAAGTAACTTTAGTAGCAGAATTGACAGGACTCACCTTTGGTGTAGATGAAATGGGGATAGGGGATCCTCTTTTTGCAATTACGGGGATAGTTGTCGGCTACTCCTTAGATTTCTTGGTGGGCTACATCACTTTCTCCCTCTGATTTGTCTGTTCTCGAGTCATGACAGTGTATGATTCACTATTCATGTCTGCTACTACTTCGTCATAATCATCTCTTTCATCAATGCCTTCAGTGGTGAAGAAATTAACTCGAGATCCCTCAAGTTTGTCTGTTTCATCATTAACCTCTTCAACAAATTCCTCACAATCTTCATTAACCTCCTCATCCTCTGGTTCTTCAACTTCACAGGTTGCATTGATAGGAAATTTAATAGGAGGTCCTTCAAGCGCTAGCCTTGTTTGAGAGGCAAGCAAATGGTTTCTGGGCTGAAAATTCCTTCTAGGAACGTTTGTATAGGGAGTATGCTGAGCCAATTGTTTCTTAATGGTAATGAGATCATTTGCAAGTTTTTGTACCAATGGATCAGTATTAGGTCCAGGAGTGGAAGAGGAGGAAGAAGCAGACTTAGATTTAGAAGGGTCTCTCCTCAACTTCCCTGACATGATTAAATCATCTTCAACACTAACAGCAAGAGTTTGATCCTCGGCCAATGTTGCGAGATTAGCCCTTCTCAGTGCATAACTAACTTCAGGCAATTGGGCATTTAGGAAGAAGCATTTTTGAATTTGATCTACAGGTTGAGTATTTGGTGGAATTTTGTTAATCAACCTGTTGAATCGAGCCACAAATTATCTCATGGGCTCTTGTGATTCCTTCTTTATTTGAGAAATTTGGGCTAGCAAAGCATGCACGTCTTCCGCCGGTTTGAAACGGTTTTCAAACCTAGTTCTCATTGTGTTCCAGCTAGTGATAGCTCCGGCCGAAGGTGATAGAACCAATTAGCAAGCATTATCTTGTAAAGTCTCAACAAAAATCCTTACGAGACGTCTTCATGTTCAACTCACAGAACTCCACATGCAACTATGAAGGTTGCGATGTGTTCATCAGGATGTACTTTACCATCACCTTTGAATTTAGGAAAGTTCTTCCAGTTACCTCTGGGTAACTCATGCAAAGGCTGAGGAAGGGCAAGAGGCCCAACACGATGGCCCCAAGGCAATGCAATGGTACTTGCCATTCTTGGAAAAATGGCTTGAAGAGGAATCAAACACCGGACAGAATCGAGCTCAAAGATTAGGACTGATTTGTTCTCAAGGAATACCACCCGGAGGGATTTTATCTTTGACAGAGGAGTGCTTGTTAAACAAGTCTTTCTATTTCTTCTTGTTGAAGGGAAAGGAAAACCTTGTTGTTCCAAAAGCTGAAACTGAGAATCTTCAATACCAAGGGCCCTTCTCCCTTGAGTAAAACGTGGAGTCACCGATCAAAGATGATCAATAAATGATTATAGCAACTCGAATATGATTCCCAAATGGTAGTCGCCAAAATCTGTTGGTCGTCAAAAGGACTTCAAGAAGAGCAACAAGGGACAAGAATTCCCTCCTCTTTAATGGGAGAGGTTCCCTTATTCGAAACGAACCTATTTACACATATACAAAGCATGGTTTTACAGGAACTTGGATATTATGAAAGTGTTTTCTATAAGGATCATCAATCACAAAAGGATTGAGGAATGAAAATGCGAGAACGAGCAGAAAGGCACCATTCAGAATTATAGATGACAGAGTAATTCCTTATGCATGCGAGGGTATAATGAATTGGAATAAGATCATTTGTATCACATTAATAAGATGGAATTTGAAAAGACACAAAGTTCTGTAAATAACATCTGCAAGAATACAAAGCTTCTTAGCATAATACAGACAAATGATCTAATAAGATTAAACGAATAGCTTGAGAATAAAGGAAACCAGATAGACAAAGAATGAAAAATCCTTCTGTATTGATTTCTTTATGATTTATTTACACTTTCAGAAATAAGCCAAGTTCTTTCCCTTTTTTCAAAATGGCGAGGAGAGGCCATTATATAGTTTACAAATTAGTTACTCCCGGTAACTACTTCTTTTAACTAATGATTAGTTAAAGGGTTACAAATCGCAATACCTCAACTAAATACAATAAATTCATGATGAAGAAGAGAAGAAGGAGAAGAATCAGGAGAAGAAGACAAGCGTTCAATATTGGGAGGGACCCACTGATTTAAGGATCCGTTGTCTGAATCTCTTCAATGCCTCGGCTATGTCTCTTGCCACATGGGACTGATGTGTTGGCGGTGGCATCTAACTTGCAATGAGTTCTCCATGCACGTTCGCTAGTTCGCTTGAGTCGATCGAAATGAGCTCCGCAAGCAAGTACTGTGTCTACACATTGTACTGAAATTGGGAAGCCACCGGTGAATGCCAAGCCACTGTCATGAATCATCTGTGCCATAGCTGAAGGGTTTGCATCTGTCATCCTTGCCCAAAAATCCCCAAAATCAAGGTGGCAAACTTCACTATCCCCGATATCGGAATGGCAGACTCGAGTGGTGAAACTTGTTCCTGCCCTTGGAATTTGATCTTCATGTTGATAGTAACTCGGAGAGCAAAGCTGCAAGCTAGACTTGGGATGGAATCACAAGGGAAATGGATACGCGTGTAGAAATTTTGGTTGTAAGGGTTTGAGCAATAGATAGCATGAAAGTAGTGTGTAAAAACGCATAGGGGGCAGTTCATTATATAGTCGTTTAGGAGAGAGAAAGATAATAAATGTGCATTAAATACACATCTACCAAATTGAAAAGCAAGATATTTGGGTAGAGCGGGAAAAATTAGCATGAATGGCACTTGGTTCATTTGGGACACGAGGGACGTGAAAGCGCGAAGTACGCGGTTCGGCCGATTTGGGCGATGCGGGGAAAAGACACAAATGCTTTTGGGACATGCGGACGAAAGTATGTGAAATACGTGATTCGGCCAATTCGGGCAATGCGGGGAAAAGACGCACAAATGCTTTGGGACATGCGGGATGAAAGTACGTGGAATACGCGATTCGGCCGATTCGGACGAAAAGGGAACAACGGTCCGAGCGAACTTGGGACATTTGGGACAAAAAGTTTCGACGGGCCTGAAAAGAACAGACTTCGGGTAAACCGGCCGATCGGGAACAGAGAGCCCAAATGAACCTGGGACACGCGGGACAAAAATGTCCGACAGGCCCGAAAAACACACAAAATGACCCAAAAAACGTAGATTTTCCCAATTTCTTGACTTTTCACATTATCAGGACAACAGAAAAGACACTTAACCTCAAAATTTAATTTTCAACTTTTTAAAAGCAGGGGAATTTTGAGTGGACAACAGCGTGAAAGGGATCATGGCTCACGAGCACAAGGCAAGTCAATTCGCTACTACCTTACGGGGACGAGCACACTTTGTTGGTATAGGAAGTTTGACCCGATCAAACTTGTGTGGATTATTTAGCATTGAAGGATGCTTTCTTAAAAGAGTTCTATATCCCAATTTGAGTAGAAAATTATCGAGCACTCAAAGATATCAAGCGGGAACCACTAAGAGTGTACGTGAGTGTGATGCTCACTTTAAGACAATCCTATCTAATCTTTCTTATGATATTCACGCCATCTAGCATGCACAATGGTTTGTTGGAGGATTGATTACACCATTCAGAAGAGCACTGTCATATAAGACATACACTGATTCGCATGAAGCACTTGAAGCAGCTTTGTGTGCTGAGGCAGAGGGGAGCATTAACGATGGCATTAGTCCATTCTTAGAGGCACAAATTTCAGCTATGGCTAAACAGTTAGAGAAGCTATCAGCAAATTCATTCCATGAAATGCACTTAGGAATTTGGTGTACAGATTGTGAAGTAGAAGGTCACACCAAGGATATTTATCCTCACAGAATAGTATGCTCATTACTATTGGACTGTGAGATCTATCATTTGAATCATGATGTTATTCATTTTCCTTTGTTATAGCATGTGATAAGGAAGAATTTATCCATCTTTTGTAAAATTTACAAGTCCATGACCCATGATACTGAGGATTGTCGATTGATTGGTCGATTCAAGATGCTTTATAGACATTGGGGTACGACAAACAAGTGTAATAGATAATTTCAAGGGTAAGAATGAGCACCACGATTGGGATCGTAATCAAATGTGCTATGATAGGAATGAGGTCCATTTTGAAGGAGGTCATGGAAGAGGATGTGGATATCGAGGTCGATATGGAGGATGAGGTCGCAGTGGAGGAAGAAGTGAGTTTCCTCTAGTAACGTGCTATACATGTGAATCCCTTATCATTATAGGCGTGAATGTCCCCAAATGTTACATGTTATTTTTTGGAAAGAATCATAGCTATGAGGAGTGCCTGGACTTATATGAGCATCTCAGTAAATAGCATAAGCAGGAGAACAAAGGTGCAGGGATGGTTAGGATCCAAGCATGCGGAGGAAAATTAGTGGATGCCCAAGATAGCACTAGAACTTGAGGCCTTAACTGTAAAGATTACCACACGTGCTAAAGTGGCACGCATAAGAGAGGCATCATACCAAAAGCCTATGATCACCAAGGAGGAGGTTTTACATGCAAGGTACCCAGATCTAGCTCATCAGAAGGAGGTTTATCAGGATACCATGGAAGTGCTAAGGAATCTTCATGGTGAAATACAATACTTAAAGGAGCAGAAGAAAGCATCAGAGATATTCCAAACTGATATCGATGATATGAGAGAAGTATGCAAAATGTTATGCCAAGAGAACATCATCCCACTATTAGGAAGTTGGTTAAAAGGGAACACTCTACGCGCAAGTATTGAGACAGGATGGCAGATCTTGCATGCAAATCTTCCCCTTGATAGCATTGACTATGACAAGGAAATTACTTTGAATGTTGTTGTGGATGGATGGTTGTTGAGCAATATTCTGATAGATACAGTGTGGAAGTAAATGTGCTTACATTAGATGCATGGGTACAAATGGGGAGACCCCCATTGCAGCCATCATCTAATGTTTTGTTTATGGCGAACCAAACTAAGGCCACTCCCATAGGAGTTTTGAAGGATGAATCTATAACTATACAAGGGGCCAAGTTCACTAGGAGATTTTTAGGTATTATCACTTGCAGAAGTAGCAGCTTTTCCATCGTTTCTTGGATGCCCTTGGTGTTATGCAAATGACACTAACTTGAGATTCAATAAGGGGTATATCAACTTTTAGAACAAGAAGGAAAGGGTTATGATACCTTTGATAGATGGGAAGTGTACACCATATGTTGAGCCTCTAAGTGAGGAGGACTTAAACAGAATCTATTTCCATTCTTTTCAGAATCCATAGGTCAATGAGCCATCAAAGGAAGTCATCCTATAGTAGGAGGATTCTCATTCTATCAATGATACTATAATTATTTCTTGTGACAATTGGGCTCATGGTACATATGAACTAGTAGGACGTGAGGTGAAAAATGTGGTTGTGTGCAAGAAGGGACTTCATTCTATTCGATGGATAGGTGGTGCAAGTACCTTGGTATACAAGAGCAGAAGATCTTCCTATATTTTTGAAATCCATGGAGGCACAGTGTATAGACCAGATCAAGAGAAGAGACATATTAGCATGTCTTATGTAGGAAAACAAATCACCGGTGGGTAGTTCATAGAGATAATCTTACGGAGTGGAAGGAGATCAGAATTGCCCTATCTACCAGGTTTGTAAGAAGCAATGCACCTACGCAGATCTACACTTATAATGGTGATCAACCTACTCAACATCACATTCAACAGTGTGAGAGACTCTGGATAGTGAAACAGAAGCATTACCACCTTCACTCTAGGTGCATAGACTATATTCTACTCTACAAGGATGTGCACGCACTTGGTATGTATATGCAGAACTACATAGAGAGATTGGGAATTGGAAAAATTTGACTTGGAATGATCTAGACCTTTGACTATTTTTCTTCCCAACCTCCAATAGAAGAGGCATTAAAAATTTTCAAGCGGTTAACCATGGGAGATAGTGCAAAGGCTGAGGAACTCATACAAGAATTAATGGGTGAGACAGAATCAGGCGCATTTTGAAGAAGAAGGAGAAGACTCCATATTTCTTGATTGTGCTTCTCTTAAGAAAGAAAAAGGTAAGATGGTGTACATCGTGGATGATGAGGAAGTTGAAAATTTGGATATTGACCATTCACGGGGGTGCACGAGGTCTTGGATAGTGCAGATAAGGATACGTGTGCATACCATGAACCAATGAAGACAAAAAGGTCAATATAGGATCGAAGTTGAGCCTAAGAAGGTCATAATCAAAGACTACCGGTCAAACTCGGAGGTGGCAAAGATCATTGAGTTACTCGGGGATTATCGGACTAATTCCCTCGAGTATTATTAACTTAAAGGCATGCATGATTCACTTGGGAAATGAAGATAAATCTTAAGGAAGGTGTGTGCCTCGTGAGAAAGAGACCTTACATAATGAATCCTAATTTGTGTGAAAAGGTAAAAGAAGAAATTGATAAAATGTTTAAATCTAGAATTATCAAGCCCATTGATGAGTCGAATGGGTTAGTTAATCGGTGATCGTGATCGTTAGAAGGATGGATGAATTAGAATATGTGTGGACTACAAGGAGCTAAATGCTTCCTATGTAATGACCCATTCCCTATGTCATTCACTGAGTAAATACTAGAGGGAGTTACAAGGCGTGAAATATATTCCTTCACGAGATGGGTTTTCCGGGTATCATCAAAGTTAGGATTTCTTAGGAGGATTGGGAAAAGACTACATTTACTACCGAATGGGGCAGCTTTTCCTATATTGTGATTCCTTTTGGATTGAAAAATGTGCCTGTTGTATTCTCACGTATAGTTGTTCGGGCATTCAAATATTTTATTCACAACTATTTTTAGGTTTATCTAGATGATTAGACAAGATGTGGGCTTGTGAAAGATCATTGTGACAATCAAGCGCTTGATGGTTGAACGATGTAGAAAATTATGTATCTCTTTAAACATTAAGAAGTGCATATTTTCTACACCTTTTGGAATATTATTAGGGCATATAATCTACAAGGGTTGATGGTTGATCCAACTAAGGTTGCAATCATTCTAGGCCTGGAAGCACTCGCTAGTAAAAGTGAGGTGCGTGTATTTTTGGGTCATATGGGTTATTATCGAAATTTCATCAAAGGGTATGCCAAAATTCCTACACCCTTGGAGGAATTACTAAAAGGGAAAGGTACATTTTATTGGGGAGAACTACAGCAGTGTGTGTTTGAGATATTAAAAGAGAAACTTACTACTGCACCCATTCTGCATTTTCCCTCATGGGATAAACCATTTCATGTGCATGTGGATGCTTCTAGCATGGCCATTGGTGCCGTGTTATCTCAACCTGGAGAAGGTATTATAGATCATCCAATTTGTTTTTCTAGTAGGAAGTTGACTCTGTTGAAAGGAATTATACAACTACATAGCACAAAGCTTTGTCAATGATCTATGCATTGCACAAGTTTCGATAATACTTGTTAGCAACACCATTTGTGTTTTATACAGATCACATGACATTGAAGTATTTGGTGAACAAACTAGTCTTGCAAGGGTGCATATGTAGATGGGTACTCCTATTTCAAGAGTTTGACTTCACAGTTATGGTGAAGCTAGGGAAAAGTAATTTTGGACCAGACCACTTGTCTAGAATTCACTTAGGAGAAGAAGCACAGACAATTGAAGAAACCATGCCACATGCATAGTTATATAGGTTACAACGTGCACCCACGGAATTAAAAGACATTGTTGTCTTTCTATGAATTGGTATGGCATCAAAAGGAATGAAGGCATTAGAAAATAAATAGCTTGTTATATGCATTGCACCATTTATTTTTATCAATGGTGACCTCTACAAGTTAGGCAGAGATGAAGTATTACGTCTTTTTGTATTATAACATGAGCACAAGGATATTATTGAAGAAGCCCATGGTGGTATTGCAGGTGGCCACTATGTAGGTGATGTGACTACTCAGAATATCCTACTAGCTAGATTATGGTGGGAGACACACGTGTATAAAGATTATGAGGCATGTGACCATTGTCAATGCCTAGGTAAACTAGGGCAAAGAGATGAGCTACCTTTAAGACTAATTACTAGTGCTGAACCATTTGAGAAATGGGCCATTGACTTTGTAGAACCTATTTCACCAGATCGCGTGTAGGACTGGATCACGCTACATCATTACTTGCACAGATTATGTAACATGGTAGGTAGAAGCCACACTTATGAAGGATTGTACGGTGGCTACAGATTGGTTTCTATGGGAGGATGTTCTTACAAGATATGGATGTCCTTTAAGCTTGACAAGTGATAGGGGTACACACTTTTTGAATGAGACAATCAGGATCCTATTAGATGATTTTATGGTTGTACACCATAAAACTACACCCTACCATCCTCAAGCAAATGGAACTGCTAAGGCTTTCAACAAGATTTTGAGCCAGACTTTGACAAAAATTGTGATGTTGGAAGAAAGGATTGGGATGATAAAGTGTCGCTTGTTCTTTGGGCATATAGGATAACTTATAAGAGATTAAACAAAGCAACGCCATTTTAGTTGGTGTTTGGCATAGAATTTGTTCTCCTATAGAATTTATATTACCTTCTTTGTGCATTGTGTGCACTTTGGAGGTCTAGTTGATGAGCGGATTTAGAAGAGTGTATTGAGAAGATGATTCAACTAGATGAGTGAAGATCCATAGCACAATGGAGCCGTAGTAGGAAAAGGCCGGCATAAAGCATGGCATGACAAAAACATAAGGGATAAGAAGTTTGATATTGGACACATGGTACTTCTCTATGAATCTAAGTTCTTGCACCATCTAGGAAAACTTAAAGTACATTGGTTGGGGTTGTATGTCATCACTTACATATGTGAATCAGTGCTTGTCACGCTTAGAAGCACTTGATGGAACACGACTACCCTTACTTTAATGGGAGTAGGATAGATCCCTACTATAAATAAGTCTTCTTGGTGTTTGTAATAAGGCAAGTATTTTCATTTAGATTAGGTTTTCAATTATGTATTTCCTTGACGTATTTCCTTCATTATCGTTATACTTTGTCAATTTAGTTGTTTTTCTTATGTAATAAGTGTGCTTGTGTGCTGAAGCTACTTACTATGTGAATAATGTTTATGCATAAAGGACTCATATACTTTTACTATGGGGTGGTTTTTTATATCTAGGTACAAGACAAAGTGAGAATTGAAAGTATAAAGGAATAAGCTATTATGGGTGTGCTTTAAGTCAAAGAAAGATTGCTTCTCACAAGTGACCAAGGATGGAGATGAAAGAAGGAACAGTATAACGCGAGGTAAAGAAGGCCATGATAACTACTAGGAGAAGGTATAGTGATGAGGTACTCGGGCATAAGGGCACACGCTAAAGAGAATTCTATGACCAGAGGGTAGGGAGGTGCACTAGAAGGTTATAGTGGGGCGTGAAGATGTACCGCGTAGAATGAACAAATTTGGTCAATGAATGAGGGGATATTTGGTAGGTGAAGGAGCAATAAATGCATCAAAATTTGAAAAATATATATAAGGATGGGATGTGAATTCATTTTTACTGTTGCAAGTAAGAGTATTTGAAAGAAGCTAAGTGCGAAGAGCCAAGTGATTATTTTAAGGTGTGAGAGGTGTGTAACCAGTCGTGATGAAGAGATCTATGTGCGCATAGAAGAAGCTTGTGTCCCCGGTGGTGAAGGGTTTGAGTGAAGCGAGGTGATGGAGATGAGTTAGGGGCACATAATTTCACCTAGGGCATGCTGAATTGAACTAGGGTTTGCTTTGCACATTGTAGAATTTGAATGGAAAGGATCTACAAAGGATTGCAAGGTAAAAATGGCACCCAAGAAGGTAGCTGTAGCAGGAGTAAAAGGAAAGAAGAAGGTGGTCATCGAGGAGGAAGAAATGGCTCTAGAAAGAAATTTTTCAAAGATGCAATATCCAGAGGGGGTTATTGTCATCCAAGAGTGGGATTCTCACATAAGGAAAAGCAAAGTGAGCGAGTACAATCACCATACCATTGAGAACAAAAGGAGCTTGACGCATTGTTGAACATGAAGACAAATAAATGCATGGTGGAAGATATGTCAGTGTATGACGATGTTGGTGAGAAGCTATTGCAGAGGATAGGGGTTTACCAACTTTATGAGCTCCCTTATTTCAAGAAGTATGAGCCATTATACCAATGGCTTATGAGCATAGTGCATGAGGATTTTTTCTACTTTGCAGGGTGTAGAGTCATAATTTCATCCACGTTAATCTCCACGGTGCAGGGTTGAAAGGCATGGGAGATGATTTGCAAGATGATTTGATAGATAAAACCACAATATTGGAGACCAGGAAGGAGTTGGGATATACAAAGGGTCTGCATGGTATGGACATCGACAAACTAAATAATTATCCAGTTGTACAAGCATCCGCACATCTCATTACAAATCTCAATGACCAGGAAAGGTGGTCACAAGTGAACACCATGTGGCTACACATTTCCAAAAATATGTTTGAAGGAGTAGTCTACAACATTTCACGATATATTGTAGAGACAAATCATTGAAGAAGCATGCGCAAGAGGAAAGATCAGCTTTAGAGCTGTTCTGTTATCACTAGTGTTCATGGAGATCAAAGTACTGATGGACCAAAGGAGAAGGTATGGGAGTATCTCGATGGAACACAAATCACCTAAAGAACACTTCAAGAAGTACCTATGTGAGGGATCCATAATAGAGTAGGTTAAGCAATGGGCCGAGAAGTGGTATGATAGTCGTGTAGCTTTTGAGGAAGAATGGTGCATCCCCAAGGACTTTCCTTCAATGGTTGGAAAGGCAGTTCAATTTTTGTATACCAGCATTTTTGTATAGCGTGGTTTACAATGAAAGATGGGGCATGGATTCCTTGGTGCAAGTTTCCATATGCATTCACAGTAAGGTACTTCCAAGCATCAGTACACATGTTTACATATGCGCAATGACTTGATGTTCAATGTAGATAAGGTAGACTGTGACTACCACACACTAAGGAAGAAATATGTGTATCCAGGGTGGGGTGCATATGTTGAAAGACTCATTTCTGATGTTTTGAGCATTAAACCAATAATTTTGGCAGTGGGAGATATTGGAGCAATGTTGGTGTATCTCCAACTAAAGCCAAAGATGGAGAATAACAAGTATGTGGAAGGTGAGTTCACACTTCTAGCACCACCAAAGGGAAAGCATACAATGGAGAACATCCCAACACCTAAGCCCACAGAGCCAATTGAAGTGGAGGATGAGGAGGAGGAGCATGAAGATAGTGGTGGTTTGGAGCATAGAGGTAGGAGACATCCTACAAATAAGGGTGAAGTTGAGCGCGCCACTACACCACCTCAGCCACAAGAGGGGGATGATGAGGACGTGAATGCAATCCAAGGGGAGCACAGATTTAAGAGGGTGTTTAGGAGAACAAGGACCCAAGGTGCTACTCCAACCATGGTGTGCAGATCACCTAGAATCTCTCCACAGAAGGAGGAAACCATGCAAAGGAGGAAATTGAAGTTAAATGAGGAGGTGGAAGAGTCAGAGGAAAGCGTGCCTAATTCTCCTACACTTCTAGAGAACATAGAAGAACATGGTGAGGAATCAAAGGAAAGAGGAGAGGATGAGAAGGGACCAGAGGAGACAGCTACAGAGAATGTTTAAGACATTGAGACAAAATTCCTAAATTTGGAAGCTAAGGTCCCCAAGCAGATACGGCCTAGGAGAATGAGTGGAGAGCACATTCCACCAACCATGGGGTATGCAGAGGATGCAAGTAAAATTGTCTACGCCCACTTCCAAATCATGATAGCATAGAAGGATTTATTTGGCTGGGAGCTAATGGATGAGGATATGGCAACTGTGCACACTCAGAAGCAATTATCATGGTCAATGCACACCCATATGGATGAGCTTAACTTTCATATATGCAAAGAGTCATGCGTTTTGAGATGGCTGAAGAAGGCACCACAATATAGACATATGATAGTAAATCCTACTGTCATGTCAGATGAGTAGGTCAATAATGCATTGGTAAAGTTTTCTACTGAATTTGTAAGGAGAAACATGGATAAAGTTGCAACAATAAGAGCGTTGTGTGAAGATCTCAAGACAAAGGATGTAGAGATAGCACACATAACTCAAGAGAGGGAATTAGTGCGAAAGAAGAATGAAGTATTTATCAGCATTGCAGAGGAGATTGGGGACAATTTCATAAGATCTAGGAGCACACGTAGAGGCCAAGGTACCACGAGACGTTTCGTCACGGTGATACACTATGTAGGAAAGTTGGTGGACTTGGTACTTGAAGATGAACCTCTACACATACCAGCACCAAGGAGCTCAGAAACAAGAGGCAGGGTGAGAGAAAGCATCAGTGATGTGAAATATTACATCATATGAAGGGTTATTACAAGTGCTACAAGAGGTATTGAAGACAGTAGACTAGGCTTTAAACATCTACACAGCTCCAGAGGTGCTTATCAATATAAAGACCCTAGAAGAAAGTAATGAGGTCCAAAGAGCAATGAAGGATGAAACATTGGGCCACACAGAAGGTTTTCAATGGTTAAGCAAAAGCGTGAGGCCCTGATAGTAGCACAAGAGCTGCATAAGACTCGGCTGGAAGAGTTTGGGAAGCTCATTGCGTAAAAGATGGATCTTTTAGAAGGAAGAATGACATCAATGTCCAAATACAGTGTTGGTTCTGCAGAATGAAAAAGGAGAGATTGCAAGGGATGAGTTGGAATCCATTATTGTGGACATTCCATAGAAATCACACAACCACTTGTTGAATGGTAGACCTTAGAGGCCAAAATAAAGGAGTATCCAGAGTTGATCCTTCAAGCTAATATAGAGGATGTTGCCTCTTAAAACATTATTTATTCATCTACATTCTTTCTTATTCTTTCATTTAATATTATTTACTTCATTTTTTTAAGATACCCATTTTTGGGGTGACAATGCAATTAGTGTGGGGTAATGTTGATCATAGAACACTTTTCAGAACTCACACAAGAAGTCTGTGTGGGAAAGCAGGCCAGGTTTAAGGGCATGAATGGATAGGAAGAACACATGTGTGGAGGGCAAGTTCAGCATTTGGTACTTAGCCTATTTTGAGCATGAAGACCTATTTTTAGAAGATGGCATGCAGAACACACCAACGATGTAGGGACATGTGTGCTATGCATTTCCTATCTTTAAAGGATCAGATTAAAGCTTGTTTTGCATAGAGGTGAGCTAAGAATAGGATTTTCACTTAAGTTAACTACAAGAGGTCTATAAATAGCACACTTGCATGTGTGGTTATGCCTGTAAACAATGCGTGGCTATTAATAGCATGTGGCATGTTTTTGGAATAGAGAAGCAGTGAAGGGCAAGTCCCAACCCTATATATATATGATGTGTATAGCGAGGTATATGAGGGGATTATTGTATCAGATCCATACACGCATTGATATAGAATTCCATTATTATAAGGAGCTTCGTGTTTATTAATAGATGGAAGTTATTGGCTGAATCTAAGTGTCATTCCTATGTGTAACCAAGTAGTGCATGTTCTTGATTCAATCATGATTATTTTTTAAACTTGTTCTTTCATAAATCTGAATATGGTATGCATTGTAGAATGATGGATTAGTTATGCATCTATATATTTATTCCTTCATCATGCTAACATCCTACAACAACAACCCTAAAGGGGGACCTGGTACCTTTGCGCACTTCAGTGAGCACTCGGTCTAGGCAAAGTGATGTGCTAGAGCGACTAGGGTGTTAACTGGTAATTATAGGTTGCATCATGTGTAAAAATCTATATCGTGAATGTGTAGAGTAGATGTTATGTAGAGATGAATGCACTTAATGTAAAAATTTCGTGTGTAATGTATAATATGTAAGGTGTATTGTGTAGGATAGTGTGTAGTGTGTGGTGTGTAAGGTTCAGGTATATAGTATGCCCTCAACAGTCAAGTGTGAACCAAATCACGAGAGTGCATCATCGGGGAATGATGATACTAATGTATCAAGATGTATATGATGTATGTGAGAGATTTGATGTGAAATGATGAGAATATAAGACGTGTGTTGATGATAGTAGGAGGAGAAATAAATAGTGTGATGTCTCCCCAAAGATGTGTTGATGAGTGGATGGATAGATAGTATATGACGATGATGAAGGATAATAGATAATGTATATTTAATTAAGTAATGTGATATATAAATGAAGAAAAAGGGTATTGTATGTGTGAATAGCGTGAGATGGTGATAGATGTATGTATGTACGTATGTATGAGTGTTTATGTAATAGATAGATATCTAAAAGAAGCATGTAATGCAAAGATGAAGTGGGGATCTTATTGTACAAATCCCTCAACAATCATGTAAGATCTGTAAGAACATGAGTTCATAATCAAGGAATGACAATACAAATGTATCAAGATGTTTGTAAAAATTCTTAGAGAATATTAGTATGAAGCATCAATTGCATGAGATGATATTGACATCCATTAGTAATGTAAGGGGGAAGCTATAGTTCCCTAAGTATGTAAGTGATGTAGATCTAGTCAAATATAGTAAGTGGATCAATGTAAGGAGTAATTTCCTTAACAAAAGTGATGGGACACTAAGGTGGTGATGTCGTAGGAGCCTTGAGAGGTGGAAGTTGAAAGAGGTTAACTAGATTTTGGTGGTCTTGCATAGCTAGTGGCTTGTTATTTACCATATATGACTTGAGAGGTGTATGAGTTGCATTGATCTTTAGCAAAGGTTGCTTAGTTTCACTCGATAATATTATAGATGAATTAGTAGGAGGAGGTGTTTGACTAATTCTTGATGGCTTTTTCTTAGGTGAAGCTTAATTTTCCATAGAAGGAGCATGAGATGTGATGGCCTAGTGCTCATTATACATAGAAAAATCAGAATTAGGAACCCATTGGGATGTAATAATTGTAGATGGGCATGCAGCAAAATGTTGTGAAACGAATGAGATAAATCCTTGAAGCTCAAGATGCTTGATTCTTAATCATAAAGCAGAGCATTCATTCTCATTATGTCCATTTATTTGATTATAATTGTAATATGGATGAACCTGATATTTGATTAGCCAATACGGAGGATACTAATGAGTAGTTAGAAAACCGATAAATTGATGACTAAGGATCTCAGTAAGAATTTAATTTTTCTTAGAATTATTATTAAACATAGGAGGATCAGGTAATGGCAAGAATTGAAGCTCATTGATATGAGCACATGTAGAATACATAGAATGAAGATGAGATGTAGAAGGAGAAAAAAACATGATCTTTACAAGCATCTTTAAGATGTTGGATTTCATATCTGAGAGATGTAATCGTGGATTCCATAGCCTAAAGTTTGTATTGAAATAAAGAATGCAAAGCTTGAATTAATTCCAAAATGGATTGATTAGATGGAGGATCATGAATACTAGGGTTGTCAAATAGACGATATAAAATAGCACTCACTTGATGTGGTAACATATTGCTAGGGAGATACATGGTGTCTAGGGATTTTTTCAGAATAAATTGGTAATTAGGATGCATTTGAATTAAATCATACAAATAAATTTGAGGAATTTTAGGAGCCATGATAGAGAAGATGATATGCCAAAGAAGGATCTAAAATATTGATCATGAGTCGTTCACCAAAATGATTAAGCTAAATATGGAAATATATGCCTAATCTGATTATTGTTGTGGCAAAATAAATCCAAAGTGATTAATTACAGAAATTAACCCAAGAAAACTAAGCAATAAAATGTGAAACCCTAGCTACAAAAAGGGTAAGAAGAGCCTTATCTAGTTTGTAGTGAAAAATGGATTGTACCAAAGAGCTGACCAGATGATGAAAAAGAGGTAGAAGTGTTGCAAAGAGCCTCAAAAAGTGTGTGAGTTGATGATCTACTTGGACTAGGGCACCTAGATAGGGATAGGGGCAAATTTGAGTGCCCTATACCTATTTTTAGCACCTATGTCTACAGAAATGCTCAGGAAACCTCCTTAGATTGGTCGTAAGGTATTCGCTCATGTTTTCCTTTAGTCATTATGAGGTCACACAATGATCATCAAAGTCACTGAAACCTACAAATAAATAATGACCTATAAAACCCTCAAAGAGATATCAAATCCTAAAAAATAAAGATACAGAATGAGAGGTCATATTTTCCTTATCTATCACAATGGTGATCTTACCACTGATCTTTACACTACATCTTAGATCCAATGTAGTTCTATGTGTGTTCGAATCATGCCCTAGGTGGCTCTTGTGCATGTCGCACTTGATAGCGAGAAAGTAGCTAGATGTAAAGAAATGTAATAGATGTGTGCATGGAATAGAATGAACTTCCTTCCTATGAAGTGTATGCAGAATAACCATCCCTTTTGACCCTTAGATGGTGCTAGATGTGTGCAATGGAGTTCTTAGATGCTTGATGGATATAACCTTAGGTGGTGATAGCTAATGTTTAGTGTTTGTTCCTTATTATTATCACATAAATTTATATTTATATGATTCCCTTGCTTGAATTTCATAATAAACCCTAAAAAAATTTACTACCAAAAATATAAGATGCTCAAATAGCTAGAAAGGACCCGAAATGTGTGAACAAAGTATACTTAGGTCAAGGGAACCCAGAGGGGACGAGGGCGCCCGATGTTGGCATCATAGCTAGGTGTTGGTATCCAATATGATAAATGTTGTGGTACAAAAAGGTAGATTTAGCAATTAAGGTTTTAAGGCAGAGAAGTAAATAAGGGTGGCCAAAGACATGGGTTAATTAGAAATTTTCTTACTTTGGAATAATTTGAATAGTAGTATGTAATCGGGACTAAATAGCTACCCAAAGTGTGTGATTTTTTTATCTACAGCATGACCTTCTCATTCCCGGCCTTATTGTCCTTCATCATGGATCATATCATCTTTATCTATTCCTCTTACATGGTGGTGTGTGCTCTAAGGATGGGGTCAAAATCCTAACAATTTTCAAATGTGTGCTCTGCTCTCTTTATGGCCTCCTTGATATCTAGGATCAATGCCTCATATTCTATTACCTTCTTCTCCAATGCCTCCTTATTATTTTTCTTCAGCTTTTACTAGGTCTTCAAGTGTTGGCACTTGTCCACTCTTCCTCTCCCTTAGCATAATGCGGACTAAGTCTTCCAAATACTCCAACTCTATGTAATATACATCATGTGCCTACTCTACTAGTTCATGGCATGTGCTTGTGATGCTTTTCATTATGCCACATTCTTTATCATATGCATCCATTATGAGATTATTTTGATCCCTTATCTCTTCCCTAATATTTTGTATTTCTTTATCTTTTTGCTCCTTATTTCCCTTCATCACTCGTATAAGCAGCTCCTTTGTCTTTGTTTTTGTGTGTAACTTCGATTGCCATCTTATTCAAAGACATTAGAGGCTTTCTCATTAGTAGGATCAATCACAAGTGAGGATCATATTTGGATCCTTTTTCATCTTCCTTCTAGATTATGCTTTGTTATTTACTTCAAAATCCATCTCCCCATGTGTTTCGCATACTCCAAGACAACATCTTCTTTGTGCACATCTTTGTTACTTCTTGATCAATAAATTCCCAACCAAAAATTATTCTTTCGTCACAATGTTGTGGAATTTGGACCTCAATACCTTTGTTTGGTCATCAATGTAATTCATCTGTGGGGCCTATAGAGGCTCTTTTTTTTTCCTTCTACCATTGTGCTTCCCTCTTGGAATCTCCTACACAATATTGAGTTATGTGATGCTCCCATTTCCTCTCGCAATGGCCATGTCTTCCCTTGTTTGTTGTTCCTCATCATCTTTTTCCTCCTCTTCTTCTCCCTTGGTTCCTTCCTCATATGTGTCATGTATCTCTTCATCATATTATATGATTGCATCCTCTTATGTTGGCTCCTCCTCAATCACTAGTGTATCTTCATGCAGCTACTCTTCTTCACATGCCACTTCCTCTATTATCTTTTCTTCCAATTCATCCTCTCTCTCCTCAATATGAACCACCTCGTGGCTTCTTCTTCACCAAAGTTATCTTTTTATTTACTAGACTTGGCTTTCTTGGTGTGACTATATGTAACTTCTTGGGCACCTCTAAATTACTTGCGCCCTTTCTCCCTTCTCTCGTGTTATTATTTTATCTTATGTCTTTGGCTCGCCAAGCATGGTCTCTTCTTCCTCCTCATCTGCTTCATCTTCTTCCTCATCCTCTTCTTAGGGAGGATTTTCCTCGCACCTTCTCTTTGATAGTCCCATCATCTACTTCTTATGCAGGGGATGTGGGAGATGAAGATATCATTCAATGAGATACTTCCCATCCTTTAGCTTGGGCCTGAGATAAATTAATATCTTCACTAATTTCTTATCCACTATGATGGTCGTGGAACTTAGGTCCATGTTTCTAGACTCTATTGTCTCTACATATGTTGGCCTCGAAGGATAGAAATAAGTATAGCATATGATAATTTGAGTCAACACTGTTTGCATTAAAATTCAGATTTCACACTTCTTTAATGTGGTTCACCGTACTGAATTATTTTTTCGTGAAGGAAAAAGGTAACTTGCACCACGGCCCAAATTCTCCATTGTTGAGCATGAACCTACAAACGTAGAAGTGTTGGTGCACCATGAATTTTCCTTTCCATCAAGTAAAGAGTAATTCCACGGCATGTGCCACTTTTTCTCAAATTCTCTGTGTATTCATTTTTACTAATTTTCCACATGCAATTTATAACGGCTTGATTTTTCCCTATCACATGTGAATGTTGAATATTTTTCTATGGGTGACTAGTGATCCATTGGATATATCAACATTTTGTTCTCCAGGACATCTAGTACCCCGATCTCCTAAAAGACAATCAACAATAGGATTACACCCCATGTTATCTTCTCACCTTTTTCTCATTTGGATCCTTGTTTCTTCAACTATCCCTTCAAAGAATGTAAAGCACACTATTATATAGGGTCTTTTGTGTCATATTATGTGTGACATGTAGCCATTTCCTTTTTACCTTTGACCATCTTTCAAAGGCACCCAATTTACACTTACAAGACGCATTGTAACTCTTGTACCAGGATCAATGATACTTGTGATGAAAAACATGTGATTTCCCCATTAATAGTTGAACTTTATGGCGCTTTCCTCTATTGCTTCACATCATCCTCTAATTCTTGCCCAATTTTAACTCCCGAGCCGAGCAAACCGGTTACTCTTCTAATCAACCGCATGGTGATGTGCATTCTCCTTCCCGTAAAATATAAGACGTGTTCATGAACCTATAACATGAGCCATTAGTAGAGGCATTATGGCTTTCCAAAGTAAGTCAAAGCACGCATGGTTACATAACTCCTATGCTCTCTAGGTCCTTCTTCACCATATCATCAATCACCAATTTTCCCTCAATCATCCTCTAGGGCCAACTCTCTCATGAAATTTTTCCTTATCTCTCCTTCGTGGGCTTCGTGTGATGGTTATAATCGTTGATTTTACACTTTATTAAGTGAGAAACCCACAATCACCCTACTACAACCTTTAGAGGGTACTGCATCTCAAAAATATAGTCCTCTGGTGTGTCATCAATGATATTATTTTTTCCTTTTCCCTTGGGTGATTTCTTGATGGTGGGTGCCTTCTTTGGTGTCATTGCTTCACTTTTCAAATACTTAACTTCAAATTCAATAAATTATGTGCACTAGGATCTTATATTCACTTACTCAAGTCCTGTTCTTAGCATCAAGTGTCCACCAGTTCAATCAACCCATTAACTTAATCAAATCCTTGCTTTTTTCTACCTCAACATTTTTCCCTAGCTTCAATATTCAAGATACAGTGCTCAAACTTGTCAAATTAAAACTCTGCAAACTCACACTCTTTAAACCATTGCTTGTACCTTAATCCTTTATCATTCTTGTCTTCACACCTTTCATCCATGCTTCCACTTCCATTGAAGGATATCTCCCACTCAAGGCCATGTACACTCTTCTCTGGTTCATCTTTGATTTTGATTCATTCTAATATTCACACTTTTTTCACACTTAGTCGATCTTCAATCACTCAAACACATAATTTCTCAAAGGTAAGGTAAGAATGGACTTCACCCGTGCACTATTTATAGTTTTTCCCAATTTTTATACATTTAATGCTCCTCACCTACCACTATTTTTTTCTTTAAAAGCACTTTTTTGTTTTCTCCTTTTTTATTTTCTCTTTTACACACGTCATTTGTAACCTTCGCACACCACTACTTCCCAGTCTATAGTCATCCTTGTGTACACCTCTTATGATGCACATAATCTTCCTCTATGTAACCTCCCGAGTATTCTATCCTGTTACTTCCTCCCTCACATTACAAAGGTGCATGGCCAACTCTATCGTGTGGTCTCCAATATAAGAAACATCCATCACACTAATAAATTTTCTACACCTTTAAGCACCAAAATCATTAAGCACCAGGCAACAATATATTTGTTTCCACCGTGCATCATTCTTTCACTCTATCATGCACACCAACTTACTCCTCTAGCACGCACATGTCTTATACCCACATGCACTCCTAAATAAACTTTGTAAGATGTGTCACCATCACATATTCTCTTCTATGTACCTTCACTTGCTTCTCCCCACACTAAAAGTATGTGCAGTCCTCTCGCACATCAATATAACATGAAGTAATCATCTCCTACGCTTGAAAGTGCTTATTACAAAAATATATATATAAGGGAAATCTAATCTAAGTGGAAATATTACGTTATTACAAACACAAAAGAAGCTCATTTATATTGGGGATTCAACCCACTCCCATTGAAGTAATCGGGAAACATGGTGTTGTCCAACGCCTATAATTTACATGTGCCTAATTCTAGTATCTTAGTCACTACAAAGGGTCCCAAACAATGAACTTTCAAATTCCTCTTGACAATTAATACTTGAAGAAAAATTCACAGAGAAGCTTTACACAAAAACAAGACTATGCTTGTGTGTTTTATTAATATCAAAATCAAGCATTACAGACAAATGAGAGAGCTGTAATATTTATAGATATTGAACAGCTTTTATCTCATCCACAATATATGGAAACAAATTACCTAATCTGAGAAAATATGTAGAAATAGCATATTGCCCCTAACTTCCCCTATTTACCCTCATGGAAATCATCTGGGAACAAAATATGCAAGATAGAACATGATCCCACAAACATAGGGATGAGAACACTATCACTTAGTTAACTAACAACTAAGGACAACTAATACCTATTGACATAAGTTTAAAGTATTTTAATTAAATACTTTAACTTATTACATTTATTCAAATATCAACTAATGATGAATTAAGCTAAGTTTTATTCCTAACATTCCCCCTTAATTTAGCATGGTCTCAAGTGAACATGAGAGAAATTCTCTAAAACCCTCAAATTTACCTCGAGTAAGTGACTTTGTGAAGACATTTGCACGTTGCATATCTGTTGGGCAATATTAGAGCTAGATGTTGTTGTTCTAAACATGTTCATGAATAAAATGTACATGCACCTCAATGTGTTTGGTGTACTCATGAAAAATGGATTCCGAACAAGTTTTACTACTCCTTTGTTATCAAAATGTAGGATATTTGAATCTTTTGTGGTATTCCCAATCCTTCAAGTATACGTCGAGCCATATCACTTCACAAAAAGCTCCACTGCCGCACGATATTCGATTCTATGGAGGATCTTGAAACACAAGTCTTCTTGTTACTCCCCCATGATATCGGTCTAGATCCCAAAAAGAATACAAATCCTGAAGTAGATTTCCTATAATCTATGTTTCTTGCATGATCTGAATCTAAATATTCGGTCAAGAAGAAGTTATTATTCTTCTTGTATTCTAGGCCATAGTCCATAGTTCCTCCGATGTACCCGTATGATAGAAAATAAACACGTGACCTTCTTCACACCCGACCTCTTGAGGTCATGCCGAGACAACTAGTGTAGAATGGGAGTGAATGTGAGTGTGGTGATGGTGATCAAGCTAATTAGGAAATCTTATGTCTTCAACACGCAATATCAAGATTTGTGAGTCTAAGGCAAAGAATGCTCTCCTAACCTAAAGCGGTGTGATGGCTCGGTCTAATATAATAGTTGCTCGAGAGACTCCAATCGATATCAAGCTCTACCAAGATTTTGTTTATTGGTTGTTGAACACGTGGAAAGTGACCTGTGGGTGCCTCGTATGGATTTCCAGACAAGGTCATGGAAGTGAGAACGAGAGATGTAGTGGAGCCACAGGGACTATGGGTGATTTTCTGGTCTAGTCCAAAAAGTCTTAGCCTGATCGAGATGCTATGTTCAATAAGGAAAGTTGTGTAATAATGTCAGGTGGAAGTGGTGAAGATCTAAATACTAATGTACGCAAACTAGTGTCAATGTCTAATTGGTCAACATGCTCGTTGGGTTGTGGGACCTGAGGATCACAACCAAAGACTCATGGAGGTTGTGGCCCTTGTATGGTCATACGCGTAATCAAACCCTATTGCCAGGAGCAGTCCAATAATCATAGGCTTGATTAGCAGTGATGTTTAGCATGTTTAGTTGTTCTATTTTCTCAACAAATGTAGCAGATGTTCCTAAGATCACAAACGTAAATTTGTATCAATGTCAGTTATCAATTCCGCCCATTGGGTTATGGGACCAAGGGATCACAATTGTACGTCTTTTTCTTGTTGTGGACCGTTGATGGTCATACATAATGAAATGAAATGATTTTAATAAGAAAACTAAATATCAAAGGAAATATAATATATGTTTTTGGCATTTTCACAATATATCAAAGAAAAACAATGAAAGCAAACTAATCTAACAAAGTAAATGTTTTTGATCTTTTCTAGTTTTTAAGAAATGTGTTCTAATCTAATAAATAAACTAAAGACAAGTAATCAGTTGGATGTAGTTGGTTACTTGTGTGAATATGTGAATCTAATCTAAAACAAATAACCTAATCTAATCAAAACCCTTCAAACCCTACCTCAGAGGTGAAGAACAAATCATGACCTTGAATGAGCTATTGTTCCCCACAACTTCCCTGGTAATGTCAGAGAGCAAAATTTCTAATGATTTGATCTACTTGTAATTTCTGATCAATTGAAATGAAAAATTTTGCTACTCTATTTGATATGCAATTGAAACCAATGATTTGAAATTGACAATTTAAAAAATGAAGCAAAGAAACATATAATTCCAACCTGGATAAGCAAGAGCTTTGGAAAATTTAGTTGTATATGTATCTATCCCCTTAGTTTTTCCTTTCTTTCTCTGAGTGTTCATATGAGTCCAAGGGATTGGGAATGTAAGAATAGCAGTAGGAGGATGGCACTTGAGCAATGGCAGCTTGAAGGAAATCTAGATGCAATGCAAGTAGAAGATGCACAAGAGATCTAAGCTTGGCTATGCAATTCCTAGCAGGATTATGGCAGCAGACTATGTAAGATACAAAAAATTATCAGGCCCTTTTTCTTGAACACAAGCATGGAATATATAATAATTGGGGTTGGGATGTGCCTTCATGAAAAAGGAAATAAGAGGCAATTCTAACTAACTAAAGCACATGCAAAAATAGAAGAGGGCAGGATAACCAACCAATCAAAACTATTTTTAGGCAATTTGGCTCACATATGCATGCTAGAAGTGAAGTTAAGTGAATCGTTACATGTTAAAAACACGCACGATGGAATCTTGAAAATTTGGTCGGGACCACCACCCCGCATAGGGCGGTGGTCTTGGCACTAAAGGCCAAAACATGCACAGAAAGTAGGAAGTGGAAAAAAGTGTGGGAAGGATAAGTAAGGATGTCTAGGCTACAAATATACATTGGGAATGGGTTTTAGAGCTCAAACACCTTCTTAAAAGGACTTAAATCATCACTGGGGACTTTGTTACCATTTTTCAAAAACGTAACACATGTAATTTTGAGTGCGTACATATTGCCCCCTTGGGGAAGTGTCTTAGTCATGAAGAGGCATAAAACGTGAGAGTCCGAGTATGGCGTTCCCAAAATAGGGGTTAAAAATTATACCGACATGCTCATGTGTCAAAACGTCGCCGTCCAAGCTCCCGATACTGCAAGAGGAAAAGAAGACTCAAGTGTAGATAGATAATGTATCAAAAATAAACACTAAATTAAAATGACAAAGAGGAATTGCCATTTGTGAAAAGATATAGAGATATACATATGCCAACGCTCTAGCCCTGTAAACACATACACTCAAAATGAGGTCAAAACATCATATATATATATATATCAAAACAAATAATGTTTCAATTCATTTTCACATATTTGATTTGGTGAATTTGGTGCTTTGGGCCCACGGTGACCATTTTCGATGAGAGTATAGCCGAAACAATCATTACGAGATCGTGATCATGCCTCCACAGTGGGAGATCGACCAACATGGTCTAAGGTTGGTTTTTTTCACTTTTTCCTTTTCATACCTAAAATGTAAAATGTTTGAAAAGTTTACCTAGGGGACTATTTGTAAAAATAATCATCTTAAATGAGTCTCTAGGGGGCACCCATAGGGCACTCTTTTGTTTGTCCAAAATGGTTGTTTTTTGTGTTTTTGAGAATTTTTAGGGTTAATGGCGTATTTTGAAAATTGGCTCAGGACCACCGCCCAAAGCAGGGTGGCAGTCATGGCACCATCGCCCTGCACTAGGAGGTGGTTCTGAACAAAATGACCAAAACATGTATTAACTTGATTTTATTTTTATTTTTGATGTTTTTTCATGTTTTTGTGAGATTATCTTCTTGTATACATTACTAACTTTCTCTTTTTCCATGTTTTGGTGAATACAAAAGAAGGATAAGTACATACATTGGAGTCAGGCGAGGGAGTTTGATTGGCTCCCTGAGATTTTGGATCAATTGACCTAGGCTAAGAGGGAAACTCTGCAGAGGGAAAGCATCTTGAGGATTACACGTGTGCCCCATGTTGCCCCTGCCAATCACATATTGTGTGACTTATTTTCTTATTGGGACATAGACTAGAATACTTTCCGTTTCCAAGTGCCAGAGGTGAGTGGACTATCACCCTGGAGGATGTATACCACATTCTTGGGCTCCCGATACTTGGGAGGAGACTGACTCTAGAGATAGCATGATCCAGGGCTGAGATGACTCAGTGGGCCACCTATATGGGAGATGTCATTATTTCATTTGGTTTGAAGAAGGGAATCAGGGTCCGGTCCATTGCCATTGCTCCTATCCCTATCATCCGAGAGACCCATCATGGGCATCTTGTCCTCGTGATTGATCAAGGAAAAGGTAGGTGACACACTACTCTACTGTTGGGCTCCCATTATTACTCAAATTGAGTCACATGGTTACACATACACCTAGGGATCGACATCTTAGGGACTACTTATCACAATTTATATAGGGTAGTCAGATTACAAGGGCAATCATTGAGCCACCCCACTCTTGTTATGAGTTGGGTCTATGAGTGCATCACCCCCTATGGAAGGGGAGTGTCGGTATTGGATCTAAGGGTTTTTTGGGCAGTGAGGTGGATAGCTATGTTGGTTCTTAGGACACCACATTTTTCAAAGGGCCTCTTTAACCACGGAAGACATGGTTTCCACACCCTACTAGGACATGGCAGGATTATGGGGATAGGAGGTGACCACGGTGGTAGCTTGCTCCACCACAGTCGATTATTTCATAGGGCAGGAGAGTCAAGACTCATCCATTTGATTGGGTTCCTTAGCAGTTTGGCCTCCCATATGTTGACATGCTTCCTCCAGTGGCATCGGTTTACAGGACCATTCAAGAGGCTCGAAAGTGCCCTAGAGGAGATATTGGTTGAGCAGTGGTTACCCCATGTGTGCCTATTACAGTTAAGCATGTGGTCCATGCTCGACGAGTAGCTAGTGCCCCTTGAGCACCTTTGCTTTAGATTTTGGTTTCTACTTTTCATAGTGGAGAGGAGGATGAGCCCATTGACATAGACTCGATTCTAAGGAGCACACAGGGAGATGAGACTGAGGAGGAGTCGGTTAGGGAGGAGACGGAGGATGAGGTGGTTGGTATTGAGGCCGGCGAGTTAGCCAAGATGGAAAGGGAGGAGAGAGACCCTGAGTGGCATGATACTAAGGATATGTTGAGAGTAGTGTACGAGGAGGTGAATGTGGAGAGAGAGTTATTGGTCTTAGAGGAGACACTTCCTCGAGGTAGGGAAGGGAATGATGAGTCTGTGATGGGACAGTGATTTTCCTCTAGCTTTGGGAGGCCCCGTAAACACCGATGCAGTGAGTCATGGACCCTACCTAGATGCCTAGAGATCCGAGTATGTTTAATACTCTTCTCTCGACTTTGTTAATTGGAAACGTTAGTTTGGTACTTTCTTTTATTTGCATTTTTGGTTTTCTAGCCCACCATTTCATCTTCTTTTCTTGCTTAAAGTGAATGCACAAGAGTGGCAAGAGCTTATTTGATGGGTGTGCATGGACACCTTGTTGATCCCCTCGGGGAAGACATAAGTGAGATGACCGAGGATTCAGTCGACCACTAGTAGTGGAAGACACACTGACATGTTTTCTCCTATTTGGAGGATAGTGGAGGTGGTGACCTCCCTTCATACCTAGGTGGTGGATATGAGACCGCCAAGTGTTTGATGAGGTGAAGCCATTCCTATAGTGAGACCACAACCAACAGCCACCACCATGAGCATTCACACCATTTGGTTCATTCTCAGCATCATCGCAACCATAGTAGGATCCCTAAATGTGGTCGTGCACCATCCGAGGGATCCCATTTGGCCGTTTATTACTTGTTTACCATTTTTTTCAGCACTATATGATTTTTTTGTATATCTCGGGCTCATTATGAGAATTTTGATCATGCCTTAGTGCATGATGGCATTGTATACAAAATTGACTCACCATGATATATACAGAATTTTATTTTTGGTTTGGTAATCCATTGTATCTGAGTTGACTTTATTTTGGCTTATTTCTCATGTGTACTCTAGATGTTTAGAATTTCTATTTTTCTATGCTTTTCAAAATGCATGCAGTGGGTGTGAAATGATAATAGAATGATTTCTTTTTGTATTTTATAATGTTGATATATGATAATGCAAACACAATGTGATGTTAACCTTTAGTTTCTTTAAGAAATCTTTGATACTTCATGTTGGCTTGACAAAACATGGTGATTTAATGATGTGATAAGAAAATTTACTTACCCCACTCCTAACTCCATACAACTAGTAGGATGCGAGGGCTCAACACCAAGAGCTAGAAAGGGTGCAAGTTATGAAAAATTGTTGAATGGTAACAATGAGGGAAAGACAATGGTTTGATAGAACCAAATTGAGACACTACAACCTCACCCTACTCAAGTTACTTCATAGTTTAGAATGTGATTTTCTTCCCATTTTATCTAGACTTAGATCCGTAGATGGCCACTTGGTTGACAAAATCCAGCTTTTGGGGTTTTAAAATCTTTTAGAATTTTGGACATCTAACTCACTTTGTTTTTGACTTATGATTTCACAATATTTGAATGGATTGTTTCTAACTTTCAAGTTTATCAAAGAGACCCCCTACACCTTGCCCCATGCTACCAGTAGGAAGCATGGGCTCATCACCATGGACAAGGCATAGGCGAGTAAGGGAATTTCTCTCCTTTCCCAACCCTACATCACTAGTAAGAGATGTAGGCTCAACACCGAAGGTTGGTAGGGCAAAGAAATGTGTAAAATAAAAAATTTCTGTGGATTTGCATTTGACTTACTTATTTAGGCAAAATGTTTAGAATGTTCTTATTTCCAAAGAGATGCATATGGGATAGATGTGACACCATGAAGCTTCTAGAATAGACTATAGGTAAAGACACCAAGTCTAGAAAGAAACTATAAAGAGAACCAAGTATGCAAGCCTTGGTATGGTTACGGTCAAAACTTTGTCTTATCTTGTTTGGATATATGAAATGATTCATAAACAATTGATGATACCATGAAATTTTGAAGAGATATGATTTGAATTTTTTTCCATTGTTTTTAGAAGTTTTTAGGAGTTGCTATAAGAATAAGTCTCTTGATCAAAAATTTTACGTAATGAATTGGAAGATGAAAGTGAAATGCAAATGCAAAGAATGTACATATGAAAATTCTAATGGATCATGTGTAATACCTCTTCAATTTAAGAGAGTTCACATATTCATTAAACTCCTCACCCTATAGTGTACATAGGAAAAATGCCCCATTTTGTAGTCTTCTATTACTCAATATGGACCCAACCACCTGGGTCTAAATTTCCTTCCTTCGCCAGTATTTTTTTCTATCTAGATATCAAGTCTTAAGACCAAATCTCCCTTGTATATTTCACGCTCGTAAACCTTCTTGTTGTATTACCGAGCCATCCGGTCAGCGTAAATGTTATGTCATTGTTCAGCGTTGAGTCTAGCCTCATCAATACTTTCTAACTGAGAGATTCACGCTTCTCGATAGCCTTCTTCTCCTAAGATTCCTTGTAGCGAAATATGGAGACTAAGTATTTTGACCTCAAGTGGTAAAACTGCTTCCACACCAAATACCAAAGAAAAGGGGGTTGCCCCTATTGGTGTTCTAACTGATGTCCGATAGGCCCACAAGGCCGAAAAAGCTTTAAGTTCCAATCTCATTTTTTCTCCTTAACGATCTTAAGGAGGATGGACTTTAATGTCTTATTCATAGCCTCAACCTATCCATTGGCCTAAGGATAATAAAGAGAAGTTGTGTGGTGACTTATTTTGAATTTTTCACATAATTCATGTACCTCATCATTTTTGAAATATGTGCCATTATCCAAGATAATGACTTGTGGGACCCCATACCTACAAATGATCTGGTTTAGAATGAACTTAGTGATTACATATCCAGGCATGGTGGTAAGAGGCATGGCTTCTACCCACTTGGTAAAGTACTATGTGACCGTGATTATGAAGTTATGGCCATCTATTGATGAGGGAGATAATTTCCCTATCAAATCCAATCCCCATGTGGAAAAGGGTCATGGTGTTATAATTGGTTACAGAGCTTGTGCCGGTATGTGGATCTCATGGGAGAACTCTTGACATTTATGGCATTTACACACAAACTCTATCGCGTCATGTTCTAGTGTGGGCCAGAAGTAACCCATCCGATGTATCTTCCAAGTAGTGGCATGGCTGCCGAAGTGACCTCCACATACTCCACTATGTGATTCATAAATAATATTTTTGGATTCTTCTGCATCAACACATCTTAACAAAATTCCATCAAAGGCTCTACGATAGAGAACTTGTTCCAAAATAACGTACTTAGCGGCAATGACGCATAACCACCTTCTTTGTTGCAATGTCACCCCTTCTGGGTACGTATGATCCACTATAAAATTAATGATGTCAGTATACCATGGACACACGAAATGGGGGCCTAGTTTCAACGAAGTATACACACTCATCGGGGAATTCTAAATTTACTAGATCACCACCATCCAATGGGTTATTGCCCAACTAGTCCGTGATGATTTTTCCTTTGATGGATTTATAATTAACAAATGTTAACTTAAATTTTCTCATCAGAGTTATGAAGTTCGTGGATTTCTTAGATAAGGATCCTTGTGTGAGGAATGTTTGCAAGTGATCTGACTTAACAATAACCCTCATTTCTTGATTCAACATATAATGTCTCAAATGCTTTGTCGCAAAGACTATGGCAAGGAATTATTTCTATTCTTATGTGTAATGTGTCTTATAATCAAGCAATGTTCAACTAATAAAATAGACTGCACATTCTCATTTATCATCATCTTCTTGAGCCAACATGCAAGCTAGCGAAACATCTCGTAGCTCGTGAATACAAGATCAAGGGGTGATCTAACCTAGGTGGCATGAGCATGGGAGGGGATAATAAGAATTGTTTAACCGACTCAAATGCCTCATTACATTCATCTGTCCAATCAATGCTACAATCCTTTTTCAACAAATTGTTGATTGGGTGAATAGAAAAATTTAAATCAAGGATAAACCTTCATATTGCATCGAGTTTCCCAAGGAAATATTTGATGTCAAACTCGTCTGATGGTGGAGTCATTTCAAGACATCCCGTATTTTTTCTAGGTCAACATCAATTCCTCATGAAGATATGATGTATCCCAAAATCTTGCCTCCTATTACACCGAATACACATTTTTCTAGATTCAATGTGACATTATATTCAATTAAGCGAGAAAGGATGATACGAAGCACCTCTGGGTGATCACAACATTTTCTAGTCTTATCTAGAAGGTCATCCACATAGGATTCCACAATCTTATGTATAAGATCATGGAATATATAAGTCATCGCTCATTGGTACGTGGCACCAAAGATTATTAATCCTGAATGGCATAACATCATAATAATAGGTTCCCTAAGGAGTTATGAAGTAGTTTTGTCCTGATCTTCCTCTCGAGAGTCTGATTTGATTGTACACTATAGAACCCATCCATGAGAGATGACAACTCGAAACCAGCTTATTGTGTCAACAATAACATTGATGGATGGTAATGGGAAATCATATTTTGGACAAGCCTTATTTATATCCCAAAGTATATGCAAATGAGGATATTTCCATTTTTCTTACGAACGGGGACTATGTTAGACACCCATTGTGAGTAGTCAACTGGTTTGATGACCTACATGCAGGGAGTTTCATCACATCTTCCTTCACCACGAGGGCCACCTTTGGCTTCATGGGCCTTGACTTTTTCTTAATTATCTTAACATCTTGCTTGGTGACAATATTTTGGACTGCAATTCTCGTCATTTCCTTGTAAATAAACATGAAATCTCTTTAATTCCTTTGAGGATATGAGTGTGTATTTCAACTTCCTTGGGAGTTAAAGAGGATCCTAGTTTCAAGATTTTTTATTCTTCCTCAGACTTGATATTTATATCAATTTTTCCCTCGATTAAGGAGTCGTTTCCTTTCTCAAACTCAAGTAGGGTCGACACAACTACAAATCCCCATCTTCTCCTACCTCAAAAATTTTGATTTCCTTCCTAGGGGAATATTTTATCATGGGGGTTCTCGAAAGAGGAGGAAGAGTGTGGAATTAGGGAAAGATCAACCTCATGATGAGTAAGATGTAATTCTGTGAGAGCGTTTAGATATCCTAGAGTTTCTTTGTCAATGTCAACATGATCTGTAATGATAGACTCGCTCTCAGTATCTATGTATGTCAACATTGGAGTTATCGGTGTCTTGTGGACCAAAGGTTCTACATGAATAGAGACCTCAAAGTTTTTATCTTTCAACTCACCGCTTGGAGTAAAGAGAGAAGTGAAAGTTTTTATTGAGTCTACAAGGAGGTTCTACTCTCGTGGAATTGCTTCAATTGATATGAAGTCAAATCTCTTTGTTATATTCAACACTATTATTTTGTAGAGTTGTAAATGCTCACTCTTTTCTCATATACCTTGGATATTTGATTTGCAACAAGTTATGAATCACCCAACACCCTAATATTAAGAGCACCCATTCTCTTGGATATAATGAGACCAAGTAAAAGGGCTTCATATTCAGCCCCATTATTTGTGCATTCAAAGTTTAATTTGAAGGAAAAAGGCAAAATCCTTCCCTCGAGAGAGGTAAGGATCACACCTACCCCGACACCAAAATGAAACTTGGCTCCATCAAAATGGAGATTCCAACAGTTGCTTGGAAAAATAGATGTTGGATTATCCTTTGTGTCCTCTTATTTTACCTCAGTTACTTCAACCATATAAACTTCATCTTCTAGAAGAGAACCAAGTCCTAAAGTATGTCTTGTACCCATACAATCAAAAAGAAGGAGGATAGGTAAATCCTTCTCCAATAGCTTGACAATATTTTTTGTGGTTCCCAACAATATTGTCTCTATGATGACGGTTTCATCTTTGACTGTTGGAATGCCTTCGATCAAACCCGTGACTTCTAACTTCATTGTAGGAACCAACTTTTCCTCTAGTACTGAGCTTGTAGGTTTATTTAACTGATTTGTAGGAAGCTCAAACTCAGAGTGGATCCTTGGCCTCTTTTTCAAGTTAGCTAGGTGTATGTCGAAGGGTTTTGGATCACCTTATGCCACAAATACCTTCCCTAAATGTAGGAACCTAACTTCCTAAAACAAATTGAGGGAATCACCTTCATATGATGAATCCAATGACAGCCAAGGATCATATTATAGTTGGTTTCCCGATCTATAATATAAAACTCGATTAGTATTGTCTTAGGCCCAAGGGTGACCGACAACACTATAGTTCGATCGACGTTTCCTTGAGGTTATCGTGTCCGTTCAGCGTGTTTCACATTGAAGAGAAATTGGTCTCTCCATACCCTAGATTTTGAAGGAAAGAGAAGGGGACTATGTTGACCACTACCCCGTCATTAATCATTACACAGCTTTACATAATTTTTGTAAATCCATACTTGTAAAAACAGATTTGGATCACCTCTATGAGCTATTTCAGTGTTTGTGGGCATCTTGTTGATGTCAAATATGAATCCAACATCTCTTTTAGGATTCCCTAGAGATAGACATCAAAGTCCACATGGTTTATTTGTGCTTACAGAGGAGGGGTGATGTTGATCAAATGACCAAGACCTAGTGCTTCCAAAGAGAGTAGCTCTATGAGCAAGGGATCTCTTTAATAAATCCAAGAAGGAAATGTGAGAGAAGGTCTTAGTTAAGTCACTGATCAAGTCATAAGCTCCTACTAGATTTTTAGCGTATTGTTGGTTTGAAAAATTTCGGTTAGGCGGTGTCATGGGGAAACAGGCCAATAGTGTGCAAGGCATAGCCCCTCTTTGAGATAGCAAAGTGAAACTGGTTTATTGCTAATCTATCAAGCGAGAATCTGTTTAAATCTACACTATTCTAACTTTAAGGGGTTTTGGGATCTCATCCCAGTAGAGGTAGTTCCAATCAGAACAAAAATTTAGGAGGGAAGGAATGGAGGAAGATATATCTGAAGGAAGAAAAGAAATGAATTCCAAGATAGAAAGGTCATAAGGTTTATGCTTTAGGCTGGTAGTAAACAAAGCCAAGCTTACTTGCATAAACAGATAAAGTAATACTAATAAACATATGAAGATCATAAGAATGAATCCAAAAGAATAAAACATAGATCTAACTTAAGAAAGATCTTATGCAAATAACACATATATTGAGCACAAAGTCTGAACATATATATTAATATTTCTTCTGATTACAAGAAATCACAAAGTCTTTCTCTCTTCACTTCTCCTTTTCATACAAAGAATATCCACCTAGAATACAACAAGTATTCCTATATTTATAGAAGGAGAAGAGGAAATAAAACAAAAACAAACCAACCAATTACAAAATATCTTACAAAATATCTAAAAAGTCAACAGTTGACTTAGGCAAGTTTTTGGATGGCAACATCCCATGGTGTAACATGGATGATGTCATCATGTATGCCAACATGCTTTTTAAATATTTTACAAAAACGATCAACGGACCCCAAAAAGAAGAAACTACTCTGCCCAATGTAAAAGAGTGCACTTTTCAGCATGTAGACATGACATTCTCAGCGCCTTTGTAAATGGCGCACTTTTTAGCATGTCGACACAACATTCTCAGCGCCTTTGTAAATGGGCACACTTTTCAGCATGTCAACATGACATTCTCAGTGCCTTTGTAAATGGGTGCACTTTTTCAGCATGTTGACACATTCTCAACGCCTTTGTAAATGGGTGCACTTTTCAACATGTCGACACAACATTCTCAGCGCCTTTGTAAATGGGCACCTTTTTCAGCATGTCGACATGACATTCTCAGCACCTTTGTAAATGGCGCACTTTTCAGCATGTTAACATGACATTCTTAGCGCCTTTGTAAATGGCACACTTTTTAGCATGTCGACATGACATTCTCGGTGCCTTTGTAAATGGCGCACTTTTCAGCATGTCGACACGACATTCTCAGCACCTTTGTAAATGGGTGCACTTTTCAACATGTTAACAAAACATTCTCAGCGCCTTTGTAAATGGGCACACTTTTCAGCATGTCAACATGACAATTTCTCCCCATTGGCGCAACTTTTTGCACGTCAACACGACATTTTCTCCCCAAAGGAAAATGGCTAAAAATGGCTAAGTCCTGAAACAACTTGATTTTTGAAAGGGAGTTTTAGGCCATTTTAAATGTTATCGACCTCTTTTAGGGACCAAAATAGAAATTTTGGTATGGTTACCTACAAATTGCCCTTGTCAATTTTGCAAGATAACAACTTGGCTCTTTCTAGGGACTATCTTTGAGTGAAACTTAAGGGTAGAGAATCCCATTTTCATGTGCCTATCCATTGGGTTACAGAGAGTCAAAAATAAGGGCGACCAAAAAGGGAAAGAAGGGAACACACAACAAACAAGAAGCAAACACACAACGAAAGCAAACTATACAAAGAAGAGAGCAAGCTCTACTTCCTGAAAATCTTTAGGTGTTGCCCGTTATAGGGAAGTGGGAGCTCGGTTCTGTCTAGATATGAGAGATAGAAACTATTCTCTCCATTGAGTTGCTTGATTTTGTATGGCCCTCTCCAAAGAGAGTCAAACTTTTCGTGCATACCTTTCGGTTCTCTTTATTTGTCCCACAGAAGAACGAGGTCCCCCATTTTGAAATCTCTTTGCCTAGATTTCTTTTCAAACAGCCTCTTTACTTGATTCGATGTTCAAGATCTTTTCAACCACTCTTACTCACTTTTATTCAAGTTTCGCAGTACATAATCCTCTTTTCAAGAGAATTCTAAAAAAATTCATTTTCAATTACTCGAGCTGCGCAGAGGTGGAGTTCTACGGAGATAGGGATTTCAACATCAATCCCATACAACACCTGAAAAGGTGACATGCCGAGAGACCTCTTTAGAGTGATGCAATCCACCCACAAAGCATTGTACAATGACTTGTGCCAGACCGCTGGTTTCATCAACTAGCTTCCGTATGATAGTCATCGGAGTTCTTGTTGCTTTGATTCCACCTGACCATTTCCTTGAGGATAATAATCAGAAGCATGAGCAAAGGTTATTCCGTATCCATAACAAAAACCAATTACTTGTTGTGAAGAGAAGTTAGAAGCGTTGTCAGCAACGATTTTGTGTGGAATGCCAAATATCACAATAATATTTTCTTTGATGAAGTTACAAACAACTTCAGAAGTGGCATGCTTGACAGGTATGGCCTCCACCCATTTTGTGAAGTAATCCATTGTTGTTAGGATGTAACTATGTCCAGCACTCGATTGAGGATTGAGTGCTCCAATGAAATCAATTCCCCATTGCCTAAATGGTTCGTCAATAATGACGGGCCTGAGGGGAAACGTAACCAGCTTTGGTTTTCCAACAAACTGTTGGAAAAGTTCACACTTTTCTACCCAGGTGGTTGCATCCTAGAAATAACGTTGGCCAGTAGTACCTGGCCCAAATGATTTTATGTGTTGTCACTGATGAGGAGAAGTGACCACCGTAGGCTGAGTCATGAAAACTTTCTAACAATTTTACCTATTGCGGCTTGTCAACACATCGTAGAAAAATGTCATCAATTCCACGTTTGTACAATCCATCATCCCATATGACATATCTTGCGGCTCTGAGCTTCACCGTTCACTTTTCCTTTATGGTTAGGTGAGTTGGGCACTCTCCATAGGTGAGAAAGAATGTGATGTTAGAATACCATTCATCGTTGGTTGTGATAAATAGAACCATGGGCAAAGAATTTGCTTTCTCCAGTTCATTTTGTTCTCCATCAATGTGATCAGCTTTTTCTTCAGGTACCTTTGAGTCTTTATTTTCAGCCATTAGCTGACACAGGCCTTTACCCCTTACCAACTTGGTTGGTCTGATGTCTAGATCGTATTCTTGGACCTTTGTGATCCAATTCCCTCGTAAGCTCTCAAACTCCTGTTGAGTTAGGATAGACTTAATAGCTGTGTCTAGAACTAGTACTACTGTATGAGAATTCAGAATGTAGTGGCAGAAATTTTTAACTACTTTTACCACGACAAAGGCATGCTTTTCCAATTGCAACATCTTTATTTCATGATGCTTAAGAGGAGAGCTCATGAAAGCAATCGGGATTCAATATCCTCGGAGTTCTTTTTGTATCAAGATAGTTGATACAAGATGCACGGACGCATAATTGTACATGATGAAGTCTTTGTCAAGTCGGGCACACACGTAATCAGGAGCATGAGCGACGGAGGTTTTTATGTTTTTGAATGATGTCTTGCCTTCCTCACTCCATTGGAATGTTTGGGATCCTTTCATCATATTAGATATATGACGAGTCTTCTCGGAAAAATCAGGAACAAAGCGTCTGAGAAAATTTACCTTTTCAAGAAAGAGTGGACACCAGTCTTTCTAGTAGGTAAAGTAAGGCTCTGAATAGCCTTGACTCTTTCAACATCTATTTTAGTTCCTTCTCTGCTGATGACATGTCCTAGCAGCTTTCCTTTTGTGACCCATAAAATTGACTTCTTGAGATTTAGCAAAATCTTGTGCTCTTGGCATTTGCCCAAGACTTGTTCCAAATGATCGCAGTGATCACTTCGTCGTTTGGAGAACACGGTCAGGTCATCTAGATAAACTACGATGAATTTTCCCATCATACCTTTGAATGCAAAGTCCATTGCTTGTTGGAAGGTGGCACCGGCGTTGATCAAACCGAACGGCATTTTGTTGTAGGCAAAGGTACCCCAAGGAGTGGTGAACGCTGTTTTGAATTGATCTTCAGGCGTGACTTGAATTTGATTGTAACTCTGAAAACCATCAAGCATAGACAACATTTCTAAACCGGTTACTACCTGTAGCACTTGATCCATTATTGGCAATGGATAGTTATCTTTTAAGGATGACTGGTTCAAGTTACGAAAGTCCACACATATGCATATCTCGCCATTCTTCTTTTGCGACGGCACAATATTTGCAACCCAGGTACTATGATGAATTGGAAAAATAATTCTTGCATCCAAGCATTTTTTGAATTTCAGCCTGGATGGTACCTGAGATTTTGGGGTTATAATGCCTTTGCTTTTGACGGAAAGGCTTGACGTCGTCCTTGAGCGGGATGTCGTGCCGAATGTCCTTTGGCTTGAAAGACTTTAGATCAACATAAGACCATGCTAATACATCCATGTACTTTTTTAGCAACTTAACGAATTTTCACTTTTCTTCAGTGTACAACACTTCCCGATATTCACGGAATGAGGATGTTCCGCAGTACCCAGATTGACAGATTCAGTTTCCGGAGAAGAGGAAGGATCATCCTGTCGCTTTTTCTTGACAAAACAGTCATGATTATCAAATAATCGTTCTAAGGAAACCAAACCTTTTAGAATCTTATTTCCTTTGAGTTGTATCATTGTTTCTTTTTCATATTCATGTGCTTGATCGGTGAGAGACTCACGACACATAGAATTTGATCCGTTGAAATGAAGTTCTTTGAAATTGTCAGCTTTCTCCAAAAAGGCGATAAGTTGGTTATCATCATTGAACACTTGCCAGTGTTGTGAATTATTTGGCACACTTGGGTGAAAAACCACCTCAATGGTATATGTATCTGTTTTTAACCATGGGTGAGGGAGCATGAGAGAGGCTGAGACGGCCAATGAATTAACCATATCATTTTGAGCTCGCGGAACGGATTTGATTGAGAAAGCGTCAAACTCTTCAATGATATCCCATACTGCATTGCAGTAGTGTCTGAGCCGGTCATTTTTTACTTGGTATATCCCTTTTACATGATTGATAATTAGCTCAGCATCACCTTGCACTTTTAGATTTTTTATCCCTTTCACTCTTGCAGCTTGCATGCCAAGTAACAAGGATTCATACTTGGCGGTATTGTTCGTATTGAAGAACTGCAACTTGAAAGAAAAAGGAAAAATCTCCTCTTCAGGAGATATTAGAACAGCCCCAGCACCGCATCCACTCGTTGCACAACTGCCATCAAACTGCAATGTCCACACTTTATTGAGATCCTCTTTTTGGATGAGAACATCCATCCTATCTGAGTCGGTAGAAAAGAAATAATTTCCCATTCCCGACAATTCAAAGAGAATCGAGCCTTGGGGTCATCGGAATTAGTGACTAGATACTTCTTTTGTAATTCTAGTTCCAATGTCCGCATCACCCTTTGACAGAATCCCGGCTTTGGACCACCCATATGAATTTCCCCACCAACTTCTTTACAAAATCTCTTCCCTAGCAATATCACGTATACTGCTAGAATATCAGCTATGAGAATAGTCATTTTTACCCTTTTCTCAAGAAATGTCGCGAATGCAAATCGCGCATCCTTGATCCGACCGATCAATGGTACCTATTTGGTTTCCATCGAGTAAAGATCTCGCCAAAGGTTCGGTAAGTGTGAGGCCCAAAGCATGGGCGACCTTCACTTTGCATGACATTATCGAAGCTCCGAGAATCAATTATGCAGCTTGCTTATTTTATGACCATTAATCGGAGAGATATGTAAAAGGGTTCAATTTTCCCTTACGTGGAAGTCGAAGCAACGCTTACGTGAGACATAGGAGGTGTGGGAAGAATTCATTTTGGGGAAACGGGAGGAAGGATGGCTTCCTGGCTTTACATATATTTAGTTAATTTTACAAGTTGCTCGAGTTGACTAAAGGTACTCAACTTCAGACATCTTGATCTTGGTCTTTTTGGCATGATCGATTATATCAAATGCGACCAAGGGTTGCGCTAACGAAGGAATGAGTCCTTCATTTCGCATTTGTGGAGGAGGATTACTGGTCTTTATGGGATTGGAGGAAGGTTGAATTGGAGGAGAAATAGGAGGAAAATATTTCTTTACAAAAGGTTTAATAGGAGGTTGAGTAGGAAGGGGATTACCTCTTTTAGTGATCGTTGGAGGAGGAGTTACCATAGCCTTTTCCTTTTGTTTTTCAGCAGCAACTTTTTCTTATTTTCCTTGTGAGCGAGTGAAAACTGTGTATGATTGTCCACTCGCATACCCTTGGGTACCCTCTTCTTCATCAGATTCCTCATCTTCAAATTCCATATACCCGATAGTAGAGTCGTCAGTTGGTTCACCGACATCTTGATCATCTTCATCTTGTGACAAAGGTTCTTCGTAATTTGGATCATCTTCTTCGATTTCAACCAAAGCGTTAACCGGAGGGGTTTCAATTACTAACCTTGGAGAAGCAGCAAGCAAACGCAGCCTTTGGGGGATTGTTGGGAGTGAAGTTTCTCCGTGGGATATCCCAAGACGAAGCGATGAGACAATGTTTGAACCAATTACTTATTTAATGAGAGCAAGTCATTCGCCATCTTCTAGAATGCTAGATCTGACGAGGTAGCCTGAGAAGAAGTTGAAGCCTTTGATTTTGACGGTTCACGTCTTAACTCACCAGATATAAGAAGGTTGTCTTCTATCCGAATGGCCGCAACTTGAGTAAGAACCAAGGTGGGTATTTGTTCTTGTAAAAGTAAGAAACTTACTCTCGAACTCATTGTGTTCACAAAGAAACACTTTTGATTCTCTAATGTTGGCAACATGGCAGGCGGCACATGGTTGATTAGTGAATTGAATCGGGTGATAAAATCACGCATGGTTTCATTGGCCTCCTTCTTCATGTGAGTGATTTGCGACAATAACGCGAATGTGTCTTCTAAAGGCTTATACCTATCTTCAAATGTAGTCCGTAATGTGGCCCAACTAGTGTTAGATCTGGCTAGTAAATGTTGGAACCATTCTGATGCATGCCCTTGCAAGGTCTCCGAAAGAGACGTGACGATACGTCTTCATGAGTCACGTCCTGCATATTGCATGACATAATAAACGCAGCTATATGTGCATCTGTGTTTTGATTTTCACTCCCATCAAATTTTGGGAAATTCTTACGATTTTCGTTGGGGAGGGGGTGTACTGGATGCGGCAATGCTAGAGGACCCATGGTGTTTCCCCATGGTATAGGTAGATTAACTATCATTTGAAAAGTGGGAAAAATAACACGAGCAGGGAGTATGGTTCCACTTAGCAAAAGGGCACTGTAAGTTGATGTCGAGGCACCTAGTGAAACACGGCTCTTTCGTGGAGGCGAAGCACTTCTTGTTGATCAATCCATTGAGCTTAATGATGTGAATCGATCGAGTGATATCAAATTGTGCCTTTGAAGTAGATCAAAGATTGGATCAACTTCTCCACGAGCTTTTCTGCTACGAGTAAATTGTTCACCCGCCAGCGTACCCATTCAGATCTACAAAAATTAAGAGTAGATTTACAATAATATTTTTGTTTGTAATTGCTGATTTTCTGATTTTTCCGCAAAAATCAGCAGGTGTGTACTTTTTTAATATTTAATTTTATCCTTTTTAATAACAACCGATTGTGGTTTCCTGACAAAAATTAATAAGGATAAAAGTGGGTCAATTTAGAAAGCTAATTTTCGGATCTTTGACCTGAATTTTGCAAGGTTTTGAAAGTATCATAAAATGTCGAATCTCGATCTACTGAAATATACAAGTTTTTGTAAAAACTCAGCAAACTAAAAGCTCCTATCTGGTCCAGATCTATGGATTTTCCTAAGGAAATTTTTAGTTTTGATCACTTATGCAAAAAAATTGATTTTTAGCAAAGAGTTAAAATTTGCAATATGGTGATTTTTACAGCTTTTTTTATTTCCTTATTTCGATCCCAAATGAGTCACCAAAAATCTGTTGGTTTGAAAATCATCGGTTAGGCGGGTCGTGGGGAAACAGCCAACAAAGTGCATGGCATAGCCCCTCTTTGAGATAAAGAAAGTGAAACTGGTTTATTGATAATATATCAAGCGTGAATTTGTGCAAATCTACACTATTCTAACTTCGGGGGGTTTTGGGATCTCATCCCAAGAGAGGTAGTTCCAATCATGCGATGTAAATTTAGGAGGGAAGGAACGGAGGAAGATAGATATGAAGGAAGAAAAGAAATGAATTCCAAGACAGAAGGTCAAGGTTTATGCTTTGGGATGGTATTAAACAGAGCCAAGCTTACTTGCATAAACAGATAAAGCAATACTAATGAACATATGATGATCATAAAAATGAATCCAACATAATAAAAACATAGATCTAACTTAAGAAAGATCTTATGCAAATAACACATATTTAAGCAC